>JAZGTH010000012.1:8648750-9947500 GCA_036877525.1 Chromobotia macracanthus | reverse complement strand
ATTTGCAATAATACCATCAAATCTGAACATTGAATAATGAAAGAGAATGGGAGAAAAAGAAATTGCAAAATAGTAGAGTTTTACACAATTTACAAAACCCTAAGCCAAGCTAAATGTCAGCAGTCTCCCAGTAAGCAAGCAAACGGGACCTGTACAGGACCTTGGGGAAATCAAAGACACAGACTTAGGTCTGATTCACACCGCATGCGTGTCTAGTGCTTAGCAGTGCGTATTTTTGCTGACCCCATGTTAACAGCTGAGAGCTTTCACTCTGCGTATGGATGCAGTGCATACAGTCCATTCCAGGTGCACTGCAGCAGTGCTGCGATTGTTTCGGAAGCGAGTCCGTTTTTGCTGTATGGCTAACGCTCAGTTAATGTGACCATTGATCAAGTGCATTGATCATGGTCAAAATACACAAGGATTGACGCAAAAACGTAGCAAGTTTAACAAAAAGCAGACTGATAACACCTGCTGTTTTAAACAGCCATCATGGGCAATTTTTAAACAAAACAAATACCTGGAAATACACCTTTCTCCTAAATAGTTCATTTTATTTTGTTTCAAGCTTAACTGAAAGATGAATTTGTTTAGCTTAACCTAAAGGTTATTTTAATTAAGGAACTACAAAACATGGTAAATATATAAATATATCTTCAGAGTGCATCTAAATATTAGACATAATGGACAACACAACGTCTAGCTAGTCGAGGTAGAACAACAAAAAG
Organism: Chromobotia macracanthus; assembly: GCA_036877525.1. Lineage (NCBI taxonomy): Eukaryota > Metazoa > Chordata > Actinopteri > Cypriniformes > Botiidae > Chromobotia > Chromobotia macracanthus. The sequence goes on along the minus strand of JAZGTH010000012.1, from coordinate 9,946,772 downwards.
CTCTTTATGATTCACGTGATGTCATGTATAAAGACTTGCAAGCTGAGGAAAAGGTATGAGAGGCAGTTCCAGTGACAAGATGGTAATATACACCAAACTCTCTCCTGCGCTGGTTTAAGGGGTCAATACAAAGGTTCATCTTATGCTTTTCCGTAACCTTTGCAGTAACAAATACAGCGCAATGAGTTTTCTTCTATCTACAACTCACACCACATGGAAAACAAGCAGAACAAAAGTGCTGTTGTTGAAACAAATCAAAGTTATGTAAACTACACCGGTAATATAAAAAGATTCTTGACCAGTCTTTTCTCATATTTTGAGGTCATTCAGAACCTCAAATCTAAAATGTAGTCCAGAACCTTACATAGACTAAATTTGATGTGGCATCTTCGGTCATCTGGCATTGTTATTATTTGCCTTTGTCATGTTTCTTGTAGAAAAATTTTTATTGCACTTTGTCTGCTAACGTAATTGTCAACGCAGCTATTAAGACCTCCACTTGCTCTCATACATACAATACCATATACCATTTTTAACAGAACAACATATGAATCTATTATGAAGAATCATGGCTTGTCTCTTGAGATTCACATACCAAGCATAAAACCCTTTATTTTCTTCAGTCTGATTTTTGACACTGGTTTGGCCACAACATCCGTAAAGTTTTCTGTAAAGCTAAAATCCAGTATCCAGTTGTGCTTCACCTGTCATCTGGATCTGATGCCCAATCAACATCACTGAATGTCACAAATTTATGAAAGTTTTTTATTACTTTCTTGTAACACTTCATAGTTGGTTGTACCCTTTAAATATCTCACCACTTCTTGACTGTAGACCAGTGTTGTTTATTTGGATCAGACATGTATTGAGATAATTTACTGACACCCCAACTCAGATCAGATCTAGTATGTTATCAGATAGATCAAGCCACCACTACACAGTACCTTTTAGGACCAACAGGATCAGCGTCATTCCTGTAATTCAGCTTTTGATCACATGGTTTCTTTGAACTCCACTCCCATCCCTTAACCATAACCTTTAGCAACATATCTGGCCTTGTACATTTCTAAATAACCTGCATTGTGTTTCAGTCATTTTCATTTTCACTAAGGGAGTCTATTTCCATTTTCATGGCATTAGCCAAAACATGCAAAAATTAAATTAGCTTCTTTGAAGGTGGTACATTATGCCCTATTTAATAACAGTCAATATTGTCACAAAATGATCACAAAAACTCAGTTGTTTTGTTATAGCTAATGATAGCTAATGTTTCATTTATGTTTACACATCAGCCTCCTCAGAACATTCACATAACCACAGTGTATTAAAACAAACAGAGTCACAGTCAGTTTTAATTGCAGGTATACAGATGGGTTGGGAATCATGTGTGTTTTAACAGTATATTGGGTCTCTGCAGTGGGTCTCAAAGTGACAGTGGCCATATTACTGCTGCTGTCTGTGTCATTGGAGTAGAGTGGGCCATTTTGGATAGGCTAACAAAAGCAAACTAACTTTGAAAGCATAAGATCCCACCCTCCCTTCAGAGCACCTTCCAAGGCCACACCTCCTCCAACACGACCACGCTGATGAAGGAAGATCATCTGTGTGAGCAGGGTGTGTGGAGGTATGCAAATACACACCATAGTTTGACAGACAAGTAGGACATCCTATCATTCAGACCAAATGCAAAGATGGGACAAACATTACTTTTCACAGAAGCTATATTTTGATATAAATATATTTAGACCACTTTATTTAAGAGATGTGAATGAATTTCAACCAGCATGACAAAACATGTTTGGAATAAATCACTTACCCTGCCTTTTCAGTTGTAAACAGCAAAATGTCAATTGCATCAGAATAGGTAGAAAAAAATCTTCTCAGAGGAACTTGAAACACACAAGATCAGAACTAGAAGATGGGATGCCATGATCTTAAGAGCTCTGTTAACAAGCTCACTTATTTCACTCATTCACCGTACATAAAATATTCATTAGACAATGATAATTATACATATACTGTACTTAAAGCAATATTTGACATTCCACACAGAATTGTGCACACAAGGAATTCACAAATGTTTACAGTATTACTGTTTATATGAAGTGAAATTGTTCATAATATCTAATTGTTTTCTACAGAAGTCTCGCCCACATTTCATGAAAAGCACCTTTGGATACAGGAATAATTGCTGTTACCCTGGAAAGACTGTTAATAAAGTCCCTTTTATTAGCCATGACCCTCAGGCAATCTTCATTTGAATAGAGAACAGAGCTGAATGTCTGAACACTCAGTTTAGAAACAATACACCACAGTTACATCAATGTAAATATTGACCTTAGTATCTGATGTTACCTCTTCTCATTTGTGTGTTTTTAATGACTGGTGAGGAACACTGCTGATCAGAGAAGCACAAAGGGTCCATTCATACAGTGGTGGGGCCCTGAGGTAGTCTTGGGGCCCCTGACACACTGGTGCAGGGTGGGGAGGGTCTGACACTATTAGATTGCTGTAAAATGTCTAAATTCAGACAGTAACACACTGTTTTCCATTAAACAGTAAAATACTAAAGAAATTAGCATTACAAACTGCATTCTGGGTAATATTTGTCATTTTCGAACATCAGACACAACACATTAAATTGATCAAGAGTTCACCAGTGCATTTCTTTCATATGTGCACAAAACTTCATATTGAGAATTAACCGGTTATATAATCTATGGCGGAAAGAGAGTTTATTGTCATTTCAACCAAATACAAGTATATAGTGAAACGAAACAACGTTTCTCTAGGAACTAGGTGCTACATAAAAATACAGAACAACACAGAACTACTAGGCTACATAATTTATGCATAATTTATACATAAAGTGCAAACATGTGCAGACAGCACAAGACAGTATAATGACATCTGGGGCGGACAATGGACGTAGTATGTCCCGGTGCAGCGCCGACCAGCACAGAGTCCTGTTTCAGTGGTGATCCTGGTGAAATAGAGATATAAGTGATAACATAAGTGTAGACAATGACTAGGTGCATAATAAGTTTTTCAGCAGCCAAAGTATTTAACAGCAGCAAAAAGTATTCAATATGTGCAAAATAATGCAGGGTCTAGGATAAACAGTTGTGTGTGTATGAGTGTGTGTGTTCCTTTCAGCTCCAGTTCTGTGTATTGAGGAGTCTGATAGCATGAGGGAAGAAACTATTGCATAGCCTGGTCGTGAGGGCCCGAATGCTTCGGAACTGTTTACCAGATGGCAGGAGTGTAAAGAGTGTGTGGGGTCATCCACAATGCTGGTGGCTTTGCGGATGCAGCGTGAGGTGTAGATGTCTGTGATGGAGGGAAGAGAGACTCCGATGATCTTCGCTGTTCTCACTATCCGCTGGAGGGTCTTGTGGTCCGAGACGGTGCAATTCCCAAACCAGGCAGTGATGCAGCTGTACAGGATGCTCTCAATGCTCTCTCTCACTGTTTGTCGGAATTAAAAAATAATTCCTGCATAATATGAATATTTAAATTATTTCAATGCGCTCTGCCTCTGACACTTTGTGTGTAATACAACAAAAGCGGTATTCTCGTGTATCATGAATAAAAGAAAAATATTCTATACTATATATTATGGACATCAAGGTGAAAAACTTTGTACAAAGCGATTAAAATAAATGTTGATTTTATTGCTTTAACAACAATCATTTATTTATTTCTTTTTCTGCCATCACTGTATATAACAATGTTTTTTGGAGTTTAGTTATCCTCTGGTGAGATCTTGAGAGATGTAATATATTCTTTTCTTTACAGTTTTATCCCCAATGAGACGATTCACTGTTTTCTCAGCCTCACGTTACGTCAGACTCATTCTTTCTTACTTCTGTGGGTCACAACAGAAGACATTTAGCTAAGACTGAACTTCTGGTAATCAAGGCCAACCCATCATTATAAAATTCAACTTGGTAAAACTAACACCTAATCGGCCTGTGTATCTGATGACCAGCTGAAATTCACAACTCATCACAACCTTCAAAAAACACCTGAAAACACACCTGTTCTGCACACACCCGACTAATCGCTAACTTTCCAATGCTTAACCATGTTTAATGTGGTTTAAAAAACGTTCCTCTTATATTGTTCATTCTGTCTCTAGCATCAGAAGTATTCCTACTTGTAAATGTAGATTAGTAGACTAGTCTTGTTGGTTCTTATGGCAAACATTAAATACTCTCTCATTTCTAAGCTGTTTTGGGTAAAAGTGTCTGTTAAATGAAGAAACATATATATTTAGCTGAACATTCTCACTGTTTTACAATGAAAGTCAAAGGTGATCAGGGGCTGTCAAACAACAAAAAACACAAAAGTCTTACAACATCTGCACTATATTAGTCTTCTGGACAGTTCTGTGTGAGAAACAGGCCCATATTTATTTCATTGTTTATAGAAAATCTTCCCTGAATATCTCTGCTCCATCTTATGTAGTTATTTTTTTAAATGTGTTCATTTTTAATTTTATTTATTAAAGGCAAACATTTAATTCACTGTAGAACCTCAAACATTTTACTGATACAGGCTGATACACGTCAATATGCAAATAAGACTTTCTAAAGAACTACATACATGATGGGAGGTGCTGAAGAGCAGATATAATATAATCACATATGAACACACAGACAGACAAACAGCAGATTCAGCAGAGAAACACACAACCCCAAAAGTAAGAACAACTTTTTATTCTTCTAACTTTATTCTTCTTTAAACTTCTAATCAAACTTTGTAAAGAGTTTGTGAAGAGATACAGTAAGTGATGGAAATGTTGACTTTCAGCTTCACAGTTTACAAAACACCACAGACACTAAACAAGCTTTGATATAATGAAGTTATAACATTAAAATTACATTGTAAATATTGTGAATTCATTTATTGTAGTTATCAAAACTGTGAACAAAAGTTAAAATCTGTGAGGAAAAACTGTGAAGAAAATTGTAAAATTTGTTTTGAATGTGTTCCTTCCTCAGAAATGGATCAAACTCTATATTTCAGACTTCTTCTCATTGGTAAGTTTGTGTTTCTGGTTTTATGTTTCTGGTTTATGTCATTAGATTTAATTCTGTTTTAATAAAGAATCAAACACTCTTTTGTAGCTCTCTACTCATTATCTGAATGCACTCAGCGCTGGTATCACTATATAAACATGAGTAAGACCTGGACTGAAGCTCAGAGTTACTGCAGAAAGAACTACACAGATCTGGCCACAGTCAACAACATGAAGGACATGAAACAGCTGAAGAAGAGTGTGAATGATAATAATGTGGACTTCTGGATTGGGCTGCAGAAAACAGATGTTTATAAATGGAAGTGGTCTCTGGATGACCCTGTGAACTATCTGAACTGGGAAAATGGACAATCAAATAACACAAATAATTGTACTTTTATGATAAATGGAAAATGGCGTCATCAGAACTGTAATGAGAAGTTGAGTTTCATCTGCTACAATGGTGAGTGCAGCTTCCAAAAATTACAGCAAACCTTCACTTAACAAAACATGATCATATGTAAACTTTACAAGACAACAATGATAAACATCCCAGTTATGAAATAGAAATAGCATGTGAGTTTATGTTTGACACTTTCACTCTTCTGTGAACTGCAGCCCAATACACATGTGTCCTGAGATCAGTTTATTCTCTGAGCTTCATTACAAACATTTAAAGAGGATGTTAAAATTATCTCCATGATTACCACATACAGTCTGAGTCCTACCAACAGTAAAATCAGAAGTCACTCTTGTCAGATGTGTGTATGTGTTATAACTTTCTTTCCAAAGTGAATCACTGTCTGAAAAAAACACTGAATGTGTGACATTAAAGTAAATTACTTTCTCATCTGCTGTAGTATTAATTTACAGATTACAAGCAAACTATAGTAATACTGATCTATTCACATCCAAACTGTAAGTGTAGTAAGAATCTGTTATTAAAGTTAAAAATGAAAGAATTGAAGTTATAAAACAATCTCTTTTCTTAAACAGACAGCAGTAAAGGATACATCTATGAAACGTCTAATAAAACGTGGAGAGAAGCTCAAAGCTTCTGCAGAAAGAATCATTCTGATCTGACCAGTGTGAGGAACCAGACTGAGAATGAACAGATTCAGAAGATCATTAATGATAATCAGAAATCTGTCTGGATTGGTCTGTTCGGAGACTCGTGGGAGTGGTCAGATAAGAGTGACTCCTCCTTCAGAGACTGGCAGTCTAATCAACCTGATAATCATGCTAGTTCAGAAAACTGTACAGTAGTCGATATGAAGAATCAGGGACAATGGAATGACATATCTTGCAGTGACTCTAGGACTTTTGTGTGTCATGAAGGTGAGTAATAAAAGTCTGTGTGTGTTTCATGACAGAACTTTCTTCATTATTAAAATCATATCTGCTCATTCACAGTCTTTTCCTGCATGTTTGTTTGGGTCTCATGTGCAGTTTCTGCTTGTGGTTTGTTCTGTGCAGATAAACTGTTATTGATCAAAGAGAATCTGAGCTGGCCTGAAGCTCTGACATACTGCAGAAAGAATCATATGGACCTGGTTTCAGTTGATTCAGAGAAGATTCAGCACTGGCTGACAGAAGTGGTTAAACAGGCCTCTACTGCAGAGGTGTGGCTGGGGTTACACTATTACTGCTACATGAACTTGTGGATCTGGGTGAATGGAGAGATCACGTGTTATCAGAATTGGGCTCCAGGGAAAGGAACAGCACAGGAGAAATGTGACACTGTACTGAGATCTGGAGCAGTTCAGTCTGAAGGAGACCAGCGCTGGATCAGCCTTCCTCAAACTCACAAACTCAACTTCATCTGCACCAAATATGATTAAGATTTAAAGGATCTGTGTCTATCGCTTCCTGTCAAATAGTCTACAGCTATTTCTATATTCATTTTCTGTAAATTTATTTTTTTGTTTAAATTTGTTCTATAGAAATGAGGAAATTTAAATGTGCATTACAGCTAGCATTGTGCCATCTCAGATTAATCTGAGGTTAGGGAAGGCAATTTTGGAGTGGCTAGCAATAGCAAGCTATCTTTGAAAGCATAAGATCCCGCCCCCTCTTCAGAGTGCTCTTCAAAGCCACACCTCCTTGAAAACACATGAATGCAGTGTGCGAAGATATGCAAAATCAGTTTGACAGGAAAGTAGTATATCCTATCATTGCATTTGGACCGAATGCAGCGATTGGACAAACATTACGTTCCATTACGTTCCTGTGTCTTCACAGAAAATATTTTTTATATTATTATATTAAGACCACATGCAAACAGAATGTAAAGAGACTTAACCAGCATAGCAAAAATGTTTCTGAAAAAAAACACAGACCCTGCCTACCCTTCCCTGATATATACACTATTATTTTGGGCTAAAACTATGTTGTGTGATAAAATGTTTTCTGTGGTAATGGCATACTGACTCAGTTCTCTTCACTATAAGTAGAGCATATATAAACAGTCCTATTCTCATATATCATTTGCCTCTTGTTTGTATATTGTCCATATACCTTACTGTTTACTGTTTGTTCACTGTGGTGAACAGAACTCAAGGCACAAAAAAAACTGGGTGTCAGTTCTCCTGTTATTAACATATTGGCATATGTGTCAGCTAGTGTCAGTAAAATACACTGAATAAAAGATTGTAGGAGACGCAGCCAAAGTTGATGTCATGAGTTTTAAAATAAAATATTAAAAAAAATAAACATTTAAAGCTTGGTGTAGGTTCTTTCCAGCCATGAGGGTTGCATCTTCCATCTAAAATATGGTTTGACATTCCTCATGTGTTTGAATGTTTCAGAAGATCAGTGTGGTGAGCACCGACCAATACAGTCTTTAGCCTGTTTATTCTTTTGCCAGTATTTGTTGTTCTTTTGGTCATACTCAGACCACTTTTGGCATCCTCGTTTGTGAAAATTCACACAGCAAAATCTTTAGTGTTAAATGAACACTGCTCTGTGTCTATATGGGTCCACCATACAGAGTGATAAAGTAACCCTGGAGCAGTGGAGCACTGAAGTTAATAAGATAATGAAGTGATGAATTAAGTGATGAGCGACCATTACTGATGATACCTGCTGTTAACAAGCAGAATCACTGAATGAAAGATGAACAAGAACAGAAGAAGAGAAGAGAGCAGCAGAAATACAACAACTACTAAGTGACTACCAGTCACACAGTCTTAGATAAACATCAAATGAAAATAACAAACACATGAAATGTCTCAAGATCTCGCCACAGCTGCTTAAAACAACTTGAAAACTAAACTTTTCCTAAATAGGTAATGTTTAATTATTCATATTAGACTCATATTAATAATGGGTAAGTAGATTAACTGATGCCTGCTAACAACAGAGTAAATAGTACTCAATTATTAAGTAATTAGCTGTGTAATTTATTGAGTAATATTAGGTAGACTTGAACCTAATTTCTTTTAGTGTGTCATAGCTGTTAAATGTATGTACTCTTTATACAGAAATATATGCTGTAATCTATCCTAACAAACTGAGTGCAAATTGTAACCCAATTTTATGGCTATAGATTCCACATGTTATTTCTTACAGTGTATGGTTTGTGGTCTTCCCCTGATATCAGTTTCTTTGGTTTCAGAGCCTTTGCACAGTCATAGCCAATCAAAAGCCATGCAGGACAGTTCAACAGATCTGGCATCTTTTCTACAATGCTAAGTAAGTGAGTCCACCCTTTGGCCTTTTCGCGAGTGGGAATGCTTATTTTGCTCTAAGGAGATTCTCGAATGTATAGGGTGGTATGTCGAAGAACTCTTGCAAACTATAACCCCTCACTCTCAATCCTCTTAGTTTGACAATTGTCTAGTAAATATAATACAATGTTGACAGCTTCACTTTAACAGGTTCTGTGTCTGCTTGTATGCACTAAAAAGAAAAAGGATTTTTTTGGACAATTATCTCGAACTGAAGCAATGGACAAAGTTAGAATTGAGTGTTTAACCTGTGGTGAGAGACTAACAAATGAAATTACGAAGCCCTGCAAACTGAGGAGGCATCAAAACACCAAACACCCACAGACGGTTGGTAAAGCCAGAGATAAAGCAAGAAGAACTTGTTATATCAAACAGGCCCCAGAACATAAGCGATGCATTGACTAAAGCTGGAAATTAAAATAGGCTGTCAAAAAAATGGTAAAAGATTAGTGTTACAGTTCAGTTACAGTCAGCTAACTAATGTGGCACAAGCATTTTAAGGTAATGAGTTAGAAAGCTTGATTAAAGAGATGAGTGTTTAACTTAAACTGATCAAGTGTGTCTGAATTCTGAACAAGTCTAGGAAGGTTAATCCAAAGTTTAGATCTATTGTAACGAGGAGACAGAGACGGTGGGATCCATTTGCAGTAGTTTATTAGAGTAGTTGAACAGGCAGGGTCGACAACAGCAAACAGGTCTAGCAGGGGCTAGGCTAATCGGTAACAGTAAACAATCCAGAGTCAGGGCAGGCAGCAAACAATCAGAGAACCGATGAACAGTCCAGGTAATAACAGATAATCCAACAACAACAGAACCCGCTCAGAAATGTTAGCCTGGACAAAACAAGACTTCGCAATGAGCTAATCACATGCTGGGGTTTATATACACTGAGTTAATGAGGATCAGGTGAGCAGGAAGTAATCAGTCCCAGGGAAGTGGCCCTATGGGAAATGTAGTCCAGAACAACCTAATATTCGGGTGACGTTCCCTCTGGTGCTTCGGGGGAGGCGGTACAGGAGCCTCCACCGTAACATCTATCACCTTTAGTGGATTTTAATGTTCTGGGAATTATTAACAGGCCAAAATTTTGTTACTAATGTATGCAAAGCACTGTAATCTGATAATAGTTCACAAATATACTAAGACGCTGTACCATTTGATGCTTTATAGGTTATTAGCAAGATTTTGAAATGTATGCAAAATTAATTTGGCTACCAGTGCAGTGATGATAAAAATTTATTAGCCCTGCAGGATAACCACCCAACAATGAATTACAGTAATAAATTTGTGAAGTCATAAAGGCATAAATAAGCTTTTCTGCATATTTTTCGGCCGACGATGCCCGTGCTCCTTCAACAGATCTCTGGAGCAGTGTGAAGTTCACACTCTGAAGTCATAATCAATGGCAGTCTTGTTTCAATATGTTCCTGAAAGCTCATTGGTTATAAGAATGACAGGTAAATGCTTTTGATTATTATTAGTTATTAATGCAGAATATTAATTATTAATTATGGTTATTCATTATTATTAATAATTCATTATATTAATCACTTTTGCAGATGATGTTGCATTATTTGAATATTCCTTGTAATTGGTCAGTTTAGTAACGAGAGGAGTTGTTACATGTTCACCTCCTCTGGCACCGTGTGTAAAACAATCAGAGTGGTATTGCCATGTGTCACGCATTAAAAGAAAATATATATTGTGTATTATTATCAAGGTGAAAAGAAAGTGATTAAAATTAATGTTAATTTGTATCGCTGTGTTTTGGCATTTGTGAGTTTTTTTGCCTGCTCTGACGACCGCCACTGTGTAGGCTATTTAAAGCCAGGGTAGGTATCATATTTAGTGGGCAGCCTATTGTTGGACTACCGGCTGCCACAGAAATTACACCAGTTATTGATGCTACCATTTTTCATTCGGAAATAAAAACCTGTGCTGCATGAAATCTGATTGGTTGTTAGGTCACGACTGCAGACTGTAGCTCAAAGAAACATAAGGGAAACATTAGGTTTTCCTAGGTGAAAAATGGTCTTCAGTAGTGTCTGACTTATGTTACCAGAGATTATATGACCAGCATTATGTTTTTTAAAGTTCAACTTGAAGTGCTTATCTTTGCTATGTATATAACCACAAAGAAAACATCACAAATCAATAAAACACTGTTTTGATCAAACACATTTGGAAATTCTGTATGTATTCCATCACTGAAAGGAGAAATAAATAGGACATTGAAGCACTATTTGGATGAGAAAAGGGAAAATTTAAAGTTTGAGATTATCCACCATTATCCACAGCAACATATGAGATGATCGTTAAAAATTATTTCAATCCACTGAATCATTAAACATGCTGCATTTGGAAAAGTGTGTTTTTATAAAGAAACCTAGCATTTGCAGGTGAAATATTGCTTGGCCAAAAAAATACAGATAAAAAAGAAAATATCATTAATCAGAAACATGTTATGTTACATGTTTGAACATCAGCTCATGTTAAAATAATAAACTAAATTCAAAGGTTTTTATTAATTATTAAAAGAGTTTACTTTAAAAAATTTAAAACAATTCAGGCCAAGTTGGGGAGATCATTATTATGTTTATTATGTCTTGCTGACATGTATGGGTTTAGAATATGAAACTGTCAGGACCACGGTGTGATCAGCCCAGTCTGTGTTGTTGTTTTTCTGTCTTGCCACTGTCTTGCAAGCCGTGTGTTTTTGTTGTCTCCCTCTGTTCTGCCCCAACCTCTGTTACAGATTCACCTCCTGGTTGCTCTCATCATCTCTCTCTCATCATCTCTCTCTCCCGGGTCACACCCGACCCCGCCAAGGTAAAGGCCGTCTCAGACTGGCCCATTCCTGACTCCCACAAGGTGCTGCAGCGGTTCCTGGGGTTTGCCAACTGTTATCGGCGGTTCATCCAGAACTTTAGTGCTGTAGCAGCCCCCCTCATGGCCCTCACCTCCACCAAGCGCTCGTTCGGTTGGAATCTCCAGGCTCAGGAGGCCTTTGATGAACTTAAGTCCCGTTTTGTCTCAGCTCCTGTCCTTTGTTTTCCAGATCCCGAGCGGCAGTTCATTGTGGAGGTTGATGCCTCTGATGTGGGAGTTGGTGCCATTCTGTCCCAACGGTCCACCAGTGATGGGAAGGTGCACCCGTGTGCCGCCTTCTCCCATCGGCTGAGCCCTGCAGAACGCAATTATGACGTCGGCAACAGGGAGCTCTTGGCGGTAGAAGAGTGGCGTCATTGGTTGAAGGGAGCAGTGCAGCCCTTCTTGGGCTGGACGGACCACAAGAACCTGGAATACATCTGTTCAGCCAAGAGGTTGAGCTCACGCCAGGTCCGCTGGGCGCTCTTCTTTGGGCGTTTCAACTTCGTCCTCTCCTACCGGCCTGGATCCAAGAATACTAAGCCCGACGCTCTCTCGCACACCTTCGTGTCCTTCGGGGGGCGGGCACCGGCCGATGCCATCCTGAGACCAGGTGTGGTGGTAGGGTCGCTCACCTGGGGGATCGAGCGGCGAGTGGAGCGGGCTGGTCAGGGAGTCGAAGTCCCTGAGGGATGTCCAGAGGGGTGGTTGTTCGTGCCGGTTGCGCTGCGTCCTGATGTCCTTCAGTAGAGCCTTTCGACCAAGCTGACTTGCCATCCAGGAATTCAGATCCGCGCTGCCTTCTGGTCTTCTCCGCCCATTGCCCATCCCTTGGTCCCACATCACCATTCACTTTGTCACCAGCCTGCCCCCCTCCAATGGCAACACTGTTGTTCTAACGGAGGTGGACCGTTTCTCCAAAGTGGCCCATTTCATTCCCCTACCCAAGCTCCCCTCTGCCCAGGAGACTGCCCTATGGTCGACCAGCTTTCTGTTGCATGGTTTGCCCACTCATGTTGTGTCTGTCAGGGGTCCACAGTTTATCTCCTGTTTCTGGCAGGAATTCTGTCGACAGATCGAGTCTGTCGTCTGGGTTTCACCCCAAAACCAATGTGAGATGTGAGATCACCAACCAGGACCTCAAAAGAACTCTCTGCTGCCTGACATCGCAGAATCCGAGTTCCTGGTGCCACCAGCTCTCTTTGATGAAGTACGTCCACAATTCCCTCCCGGTCGCATCCACTGGTATGTCTCCGTTTGAGTGTTCCATTGGTTACGTTCCCCCTCTGTTTCCCGCTCCAGTAACCCAAAGCTGCGGTACCGTCGGCCTAGCCTTCGTCAGGCGCTGTAGGCACACCTGGCAGAGGGTTAGGGGGGTCTTGGCCCGGACCTCCAGACGCACCAAGGCAGCCGCTGACTGCCGCTGCACCCCTCAACCCGTGTACATCTGCGGTCAACGTGTATGGCTGTTCACCAAAGACCTGCTTCTTCAAGCGCCTTCTCGCAAGCTGGGCCATACTGGATCCCCAAGATGCTGAGCCCAGTGGCAGTCAGGCTCTGTCTGCCCCATTCCCTTGGTCGGGTTCATCCTGTCTTTCATGTATCCAGGATCAAGCCTGTGCAGTCTTCCCCTCTCCACCCCCCAACTTTACCCCTACTCCACCTCCCCCGCGTCTTTTGGATGGCTCAGTCCGGCGAATTCTGGACGCTTTGGCCGCCGGGGTAGAGGTCACCAATAGCTCGTGGACTGGGAGGAATGGAGTTTGGTGCCATCCTGGGACATTTGGACCACTCAATGATCGAGGAATTCCGCCATCGATAAGTTGAGTCCTCTCCTGGGACGCCCGGTGGCGCCCTTGGGAGGGGGGGTACTGTCAGGACCACGGTGTGATCAGCCCAGTCTGTGTTGTTGTTTTACTGTCGAGGCGCGTGGCATTGTTTGGCGGCACGCCATATGTCCCAGCGTCCACGTCTCCCCCTGCCCTCCTTGTTTCCTTGTTTCATCATTTCCTTCTTTCCCCATTCCCTTGTTATTCCCCACACCTGTTTCCCGTTGATTTCTTCCCCTTTATATTCCCCTCTCATTTTGCATCCTTTGTCAGATCGTCCCGGTTTATACCGCTTACTGACCTCTTGTCTTGTCACTGTTTTGCCTGAGACCCAAGCCGTGTGTTTTTGTTGTCTCCCTCTGTTCTGCCCCAACCTCTGTTACAGATTCACTTCCTGGTTGCTCTCATCATCTCGCTCTCCCTTCCTGGACCCTGCAGTGCCACTCCTGCTCTCCCCGCCTGACCGCCCGCTTCATCGCCCGTCCGCCGCCCAGCCTCAATCCTGCTCCACCCGTCACCCTCCCGGTTCCCGCTGCCCTGCTCTCTCCCTCCCTGCCTGCGCCGGAGCCACCCTGCATCTGTTTCTGTTTACTTACCTGCTGTATTGAACTCTCTCTGTCTGAATAAAGACCGTTAACCACAATTGGATCTCTGTTGTGTTCCTGACAGAAACAGGTTTTAAAACTGCAAGAAAAACATTTGATGCATTTGCATTTGGCAGTATGTACCACCTACCTGGAGCTGTAGTCTCACATATGGCCACGCCCATATGAAGCTAGCTCTGACCTCCATTTATTACAGCCTCAGTCTGGCAACACTGCACTGAGCTGGTCATATTGTCACATATGTGGAGATAAAGTATCTGGACTGGAGCTCAAGTGAACTGAAATCACATCAAGGTATAAACCTGGTTATTATCTTTTCATCTATGTATTAGAATGAGGGGATTATAACAATGATGTTGTTTTTTATTGCCACAACATTTGGGTAACGCTTGTGCTCAGATTCAATAAAGAGAAATGCCATATTAGGAATAATAAAATGTATATCAAGTTATTAGAAACAATGCATGTTTTCTGTTTGCATGTTTGACATTTGGTGCTATAATCTCACAAATAAGACTATGTCTGAATTTTGTTATTGGCATTGTACTAATAGCAAAAACATATTGGCCTAACTTTGGCTAGATTTCACCTGTGAGTTTCCAACACTGGCCAAAAACTTACTGACCAGACAAGAAAGAAGCCAAACATTATACATTTTGGTTAGAAGTTTGGTTTTTAATAATGTAAAACATATGCAAAATATTTACATGTGAAAATATGCAATAGATAATCAAAAAAAACATGACAACAGTGCAAACCACAGAATTTAGAACTTCTTTATTAAGATAAAAGCTGCAATCCGTAACTTTTGCCTCTCTTTCTTAACATAACATTGTAAGTTGCTTGCAGAGTTAATTTCTTAAGGTGGATGGCAAGCTTAAATTCTAAACAACTGTTGTAAGAACTAGCTACAAGCTCGGCACCATCTACAGCACCCACACATAGTTGCTGGATCTTCTTTCCATTTACAGACGTGACAGAAACACAAGTCAAATTAACATTTCCTGTGAAACTGGACCCAACAGCTCAAATTATAAATCATTATTATAAAATTATTGCAAATTGGGGTAGCATAAGGAGACTGTTTTGGAAGACTGATCTGTTATTTACTTGCAGACTGCAGCTTTAAATTTACAATAAAATTACTCATAACTTGATATGGTGCAGTCAGGACGTGATGACAATGACACATAAAGTTTCATATCAATATAAAATCTTTGCCAAGTTACTTTTTCTGTTTGGAATCCTACCATCTACTTTGTTGTAATGCAAAATGTCATGCAAATTGGACTAACAGTCCAAGATGAGTTTAAAAAAGTAGGTTTTTTAAAAACGTGTTATGATCATACTCAGTACAAGCCAAAATCAAAACACACATTAAATAGTTATGAGAACACAAAAAGCTGGCAAGGCACAAAGCCAGGCTGACCTCTGGCCCAAGCAAGGAGCAGTTCAAGAATTCAGGCAGGAGTCGAAACAAGAGAATTGGTCCAAGAAGCAACCAGAACCAAATCAGCAAGCAGAGGGCCAGTCGAGCAGGCAGAGGTGAAGATGTGGGGAGAAACCAGAATTGTAGTCAATAGCCAGACGGGTCAAAACCAGATAGTCTACTGTACAAACATTAAAGCTCAAGGGAGAGACAGTATTGAAAACCAGAGGCCAGATATCAAATGCGCATCAGGGAGGGCACATGGAACATGCATATAGGGTAAGAAGGGGTAACAAAAACGGTAACAACACCAACCAATAAGCAGGACAGATGTAAAAAACCCATCAAGAGCAAACACTCACACCACAATCTCAACATTTCTAATGAGATGTAGTTTGGATTTGATTGTTACATCATGCAGTAAACAAAAATGTTAGTGCCCACCACACACAGGATCATGCTCAGAATGCATTAGCTATACCATATTCATGCCAAAGTTTAGCCAAATGTCTGCACTCTTAAATAAAGTGCTTTACGGTGCCATAGAAGAACCATTGTTGGCTGTATGGTTCCATTAAGAACCTTTAAAATCTGTAGTCTGTTTCAAAAAAATTCTTTGTTGTGGAAAAGGCTCTTTGGTTTCCATTTGGCTACAGTTTGTCAGTTCAGTCCAGTGGTTTAGCCCACTCAATACCACTGAAAACAGTGGCATATTAATTATATTAACGACATATTAACAGTGGCATATTTAACTATTTCGTTTTCATTATTTTATTGCTGCCTTTTAACTGCCTTTCAAATGTTTTTTCTATGCAAGTTTATGTCCAGATTGTAACACTCTACTCAGAGTCTGATTTGGGTGTTATTAGATAGATTTTCAGTGAATATCTAAGAAAATAATCTACAGTACAATTATGATTTTTGTCTAGTTTATACTGCTTTATACTACTAGTTTATTCTCTGTACAGAGTTTGCAACAGTACGAGGATGAGGAAATGAATTCATATTTTTGACTGAACCATTAGCTTCACAGATTTACCGTATCACTGTATGTGTCAGTGTTTTTTTAAAACCTCAACAGTACCATCATTTAAAGAATGCTTCAGAGTCTTTAAAACACTTTTCACTCTCATGAAAACTCTACAGGACTATGAGCACTGAGATGGGGAAATGTCCGTTGCTGTCTGTCCAGCCCAGTCGAGGTCTGGTGGATGAGATGTTTCAGATTGTCGTAATGAATTTATTGCCAAATCAGAAGGTGACTCTGCGCTCTTTACATCTGTCAGAAGACAAAGATTTCTGGGAGGCGTTTGGACACTATATCAGTGATGAACATGGAACAGTGACAGGTGCGTTGTTCAGTTCACAAAAATAGTTATAAAAAAAATATATTTTTTTAAATGTTTAAACATTTTAATTGAGAAAGTTGAATATGTAAAGAAACAAATAGACATAGATCATTGTCATGTATTTAGTGTTGTACATTTGTCATTAACATAATGAGGTAGATAAATACTGCTTGTCAAATATCCTGTACCATATATACACTTTATATAATAAAGTGATCTAAAAATTATGGATGACGCCACTGAAAATACTCACATGAAAACCTTAGGGGTAAATCAGGTTTTATATACAAGCATGAACCAGCCAAGAACCATAAGATTGTAATTTTAGCTAGATTTTCCAAGCACTAAACTGTGAAGTAAATTTGCTAACTTATCTTTACAATTAACATTTAATTAACAGTGCAAAAAAGACTCTTTTTACAACAGAGTAAAAGAGTTGTCCAGACATTTAATGAAACCTTGTTCCAGTTTTTATAAATGTTGTGTGAATAATATTCTGTGATATGAAATATAGTGGCCACAGATGAAAGTTTGGGAGGCACTTATGAAGGGACAGAAGCAATGGGATTGTTGTGGAGCTTGAGGCCTGTACCAGGAAGTCGAAGTGGACTCAGGTAGCTTAGACTTCAGAAATCTGATGGTGTGAAGATTATTTTTGACATCTTACTTGTTTGATCTTAAAAAATCTTGTGATTAATAAATAAAGCAAATTAGCTGTGTTACCATTTTCTAATTTTAAATTTTCCTTCACACAATCTTCCCTTCCAATCTCTCTGTTCTAGGTTACGTAAGAGGGACGTACTTGCACCGATGGTAGTTCAGATTTCAGTGTACAATGGTCATCTGTCTCAAGGCTTCAGCCAGCAAACAGCCCTGACCACCAGTGTCACAGAGCGCTGGTACATAGCACCAGGTGTACAGAGGGTTGATGTCAGAGAGAAAGGAGTACAAGGAACATTATTCCTTCCTCCAGGTACACACACACACACACATAGATAAATATTCATCAGTCTGAAAATATAAAGGGTTTAATTCAGCCAAAAATGAAAATGTAATCAATATTTACTCACCCTTGTGTCATTCAAACCCTCAATCAAACCCTCTTCTTTGTTTTTTGGAATCAAAACAGAGATTTTTTTACTCTTTTTTTTGTCCTTACACTGGCAGTGGATTGTGGCCAATTCTTTTCAAGCTTCAAACGGAAGTTAAAACAAATATAATATATATTATATTAATATATATAAATAATTCCATACAAGTTCATTTTACGAGTCATTATATTTCACGTATTCTGAAGGCATATAATTAGGTTTTCTAAACAATAAACTTAAATGTAATGCATTATTTTCTGAAAATCTTGACCTGTGCTTTTCCTCTGCATGTGCATTCTCGATGCCTGTGTTACACACAAGGTACAATTATATAAAAACTAACTCTGTGTGAACTGGGCTCACAGTCTTTGGTTATGTATGTAACCTTGGCTCTGTTATTGTGTTTGCTGTTGTTTATTTTGCATGATGCTGTGTGTGATTTATTTAATTATTTAATAGGTTTAAAAACATCATATTACTGCTGCTTCTTCTATGCACCACCTTGGCATACAGTGAATGAAAAATAAAGTATCTGCTTACCCTCAATGACACGCCTGTGAAAACGTGTGTCTCTGTGTGTTTTAAGGCCCGGGGCCGTACCCAGGAGTGCTGGACCTGTGGGGAGGAGGTGGTGGTTTAGTTGAGTATCGCTCTGCCCTGCTTGCATCTCATGGTCTTGCATCACTGGCACTACAGTACATAACTCCTCAAAAGCTGAGAATAGCCGATATCAATGCTTCTTACTTTGAGGTAATTCACAACTTTATCAGTCTCCTACCGTGGACTACCGTAGACATGATATCTTTGATAAATCTATCATTGTTATCATTTGCCTTTGTCATTTCTTGTAGAAAGCATATCAGATCCTGCAGAATCATCCAAAGGTACACAAAGATCGGCAGGCTATGGTTGGACTATCATTTGGAGGTGCAGTCACAGTCAGTATGGCGGCCTACTCCAACATCATCAAGGTTTGTTGGCCTACACTTGGCCTAAACACATTTATCTACATCAACATTACATCTAAATATGTATCCTATATCTTTATTTCTCTTGTAGCCTCAGTGCTGTGTGTGTATCAGTGGAAGTCATTTGATGTCTATTAACAAATCCATCTTAGAAATCTTCAATGAGATGAGAAAGTGAGTGGACATTAAACAAAATGATTAACAACCTAACTGAACCTCATCTAAAGCAACATTCAGTTATTATAGAAATTGACAGAAAGATAGTGTAAAAAGAAGTCAAAGAAAATGATTCTTGAATGACAATGATCTGTAAATCTGTACGTTCTGAGTATTTTCTTCATGAATCATTTAAATGTATATGCATTTCTTCAGCTGAACACAAACTAAGATTGAAAAAAAAATCAGGGTACGTCTTTACAAAATGTTAACTTGAAAAGACATACAGTGATCAAAAACATTATCCATATAATAGCTGTAAGACAACTATTTGTTCAATTGTTCAAATTTAAATTGTAGTTTAAACATTCATTCTTCAAATCAAATTCGATTTGATGAATAGTGGTGAAGGTGTTTTTTTGTCATTTAACAAGTTTTAAAAAGTTTGAAATAATAACCCCTCTTACACAGTAATCTTGGTAATTTACCAGCAAATTACCAGAATAACTTTACCAGTAAATACACAAATGTGCCATTCACACAAGCAATGGTGATCTTTTTTTTTACCAGTAATGCACCATTCACACTGATAAACTCTGTGACGTCATTAACCAAGGGTGAGTGTTGCGTTTTAAAATGCAACACTTTAATTTTTGATGATCTCTTAATGGTAATTTGCTAGTAAATTACCAGTAAAGAAAGCAGTACATTTCACTGGAGCTGTACTATATGGATTTTTATGATTACTGTGTGTAACATTAAGTCACAATATGTATGATTTTTCCTTTAAAATGTTAGCAAACATTAGTACAGTGTTAGATATTTGTTCACTTATGCACTTTTTTTAACGATTAACATCCCCTACTCAATGCATTGGGTGTCAATGATGTCCGTGTTCCGTTTCCGCTTTTACTGCCATGGAAACCATGGCAACAAAAAAGTGTGGAAGTAATAGCTGTAGCATTCCTCACTCTGTTGTTTCACACAGTCCTCGATTCTGTGCAGGTAATGCTACGTACGTTCAAATGTACTTTAAGTATAATGTTTTAAACATGTAAAACTGCACTGCATCACCCCATCATTTAATTAAACAAATAAAGTGACATGTATGAGTAGTCATTTAGCATTAAACGTAAAATCATGTGATTTAAAAATAACGGATATCTGTTATACACAAATGATATGTGTATTAATGTTCAGTTGTTCCTCTTTCGTTTCCCTGTTGTTTGTTATTTTAGACATATTAAACTTGTTGCACTTGGATTCAGCCTATTTGCTTCATTTATTACATATGGGAACAGTTTTACTGTTACGTCTTTGGCATTATTCCTCACAAAAGTGAAAAAAAATCCTAAAACTAGTCAAATTCCTAAATGTTTAGGAATGATTGTGGGTTCCTAATAATAAAATGCCCATAAACGTGTTAATTTGCAGGAATGTTGGCAAGTTACATCTGAATGAGGATAACCAGTTCATTCACAAAGACTTCATCTTGCCGATTCCATCAGACATGACTCTCAAAGTGGATGTTAGTATCACCAATTACTCTGCATTACTTTCACTGTGATTTGTTGATATAGTCTTTATTGCTTGTAAGTATATGTACACAGGTTGGGAGAATAAAGTGTCCGCTTCTGTTGGTGATCGGTGAAGATGATCAGAACTGGCCTTGTGTTGAATCTGCTGAAGATGTGAGTTATAATTATACGCAGCATCTGTATTATTAGTAACAACATGGAAACAGTATTTGAGAAACCAGGAATCATTGATCCTCACTATGTTCTCTTACGTCACATTTCACGTCACATTTTCTAAACATTCTCATCTCAAAATTGCACGAGTATGAAATGATCATGAAATGCGACAGAATATTTAATAGGTGAACCCTTTTTTTGCATAAGCTCATCACTAAACAGGGAACACAGTCTAGTTTACATTTAAACATTAGTTGAAATGTTTTATGGACATTTATGTATATTATTTGAAGTACTTAAAAAAATACATATTGGTCCTGCTTATTATTGATAAATACTAGTGGTGATGTTGTATGTTGCAATTGTTGTGTCACTGGGAAATGGTTCATCGATGTACCAATGTATAGTGAAATAGAGTCCGAACTCATTTACACATTTATTCAGACCTGACTGAGACACACCCTTAGTTTATTAAGACTGCAAAGTGGAACTTTTGTTACTGTTGCCATCTCTGTTAAACAAGTTTTAAGCAATTTTAGGCAACTGTATATATCTATATATGTTAGTTATCCTCATTCACAAATAACTTGCTTTCATTTATGGAAATTAGCATTTTGGTTGGGGGGGGGAATTTCCTAAAATTTCAGGAATTTGCCTTATTTAGGGGACGTGTGTGTGGGTATCATTTAAACTCAGATGAAGCTGATGATGGAGAAAGCTGGAAATCTGCACTTGCTGAATGTCCTGATGTATCCTGGTGCTGGTCATCTGATTGAACCTCCTTATACACCTCACGCCCGTGCAAGTAACTTCATCTTTCAAGGCAGTGGGAAAAGTATGCATGCTTTGTTTTGTTTGTACAGCATTAGTGGATGTGTTTTCTATGTTATACATTTAGTTCTTCTTAACTCTGTGACTCTGTGATTTGTGCGGCTTACATTCGTTTACATTCATGTGTTGTCATTGCAGTTGTCATGCTGTGGGGTGGACAGACCAAACCGCATGCATATGCGCAAGAAGACGCGTGGAGAAACATTTTAGCATTTCTGCGGCAGCACCTTTATGGCAGTATAAATAATGGCAGAAAGGCCAGACTTTAGTTGTGTCATAACAACAGTGAAGTGCATGTAACTAGATTATAAATGTCTCCAAACAGTAACTCAAACTTAGTGTGGCAGTGGAGTTATTTGTGTATAATTGATTGGATGTTTGTGCGTTCATTAATGATCCTATCACCAGGCAGTGGGGAATATATAAAGGCATGGGCGAAGTAGTATGGGGTCCTGAGTTACGGCCCCTTGCTCCTTGCATCATATGTGCTCGCCACTAAGAAGGGCACATCGAACGAAATCCTGTGGCTGGCAATTGGCTGAGGTGGCCCCTCTGCAGTTAGAGGTCTGTGTGAGATTTATTCAGTCCGACGGGTGGGAGTGTGTACCTGATGTACGAACGTGTGCTGTCCCTCTACTAAGCCTACTGTTCCAGGCATACTGATTTTTTGTCTTTCTGACTGATGGGAGTTCAAGCCTCGTTCATACGATATATATTAGCAGCGTCGCTGCTCGTAATTTTCCTGTTATTAAGCCCTGCTGTCAAGTCTCGGTTCCTGTGCTTGGACCTTTGGATGTCCTTTGACCCAGGTTGCCATCATTGCATTTGTGAAGTGTGCAATTGAATTTATGTGACTGTGAGCTAGTGATTTGTCTCTCCTCTCTTCCTATTTTGTAATAACTAGTTTTATTGTAATACAATTTTATCTTTGTTTAGCCATGTCTCCTTCCAACTTTATTGTGAGCTGACCTGTGTTGCCTATAAAGAAATATATAATAAAGGTCCCTGGTTGAGATCCAGGGTGGCGTAGTTGTGCTAAATTTTTAATCCCTTAGTGCTACACCACATTAGCATTATGTTTGACAATCAGCATCAATCAGCTTTCAAGCACTTTACACCAGTATTTAAAGACCATCAAATATATAAACACGTCTACTCAATACTTGATCTTTGAACAAAGTTGCACCAGAACCATGTCACACGCATACTTAAATAAGAATAATGCAGCAGGACTATTTTGTAACTCATTGGTATATATTGGGGGTGATACCAGTGCTGTGAAGCCCATTTTTAAACAAGTTCATTTGAAAATATACTATTCATAAACACTCTGTGGACAATATGAAAGAAAATCTTATTCATCTAAATCAGTATATTATGGCAGAATTTGTATTCACATCAGTGATAGTGAAGGCGTGACTGTTGCCAATGAAATTGCCTGCACATAAGATCTGGAGTTCAGATACCTTTACTGTAGTTCTAAATTTCTCTTTAACGCTCATAGTGTCTCCTTAAGAAATCAAACTTCTTTGGATAAAGACATTCCTTCACCTCTTTGGTTAACCAAGGCTTGTTATTAGGATAAACTCTGACTGTTTTCACAGGCTGTTCTTCACAAAACTTTAAATGAGAATATGTCTAAAATGAATATCTCATGTTCACAGTTCAACAATAGTTTTTATAAATACAAAACTGATGGCTGCTGTTTTATATGCTTCTTGGTTATTTCCTGTTTGATCCAGTTTTAAATCATTAGTTGTATTCAGTTCACCTGTCATCAATTAATTAACCAGTTTGTTCCTCATTAGTTCCTGTCGTTCCTTCAGTGTTTATAGCCCTGTGTTTCCTCAGTCTGTTTAACTAAAGCTGCAGAACATGCCAACAGATGCCAATCAAAGACTATAGTAATTGGTTTATTATGGTTAAACAAAACAGACAATACAGACAAAACAAATAAAAATAAAATATACAAGTTAAAAAAAAGCTACCGACAGTATGAAAAAGCAAGCAGTAATCATAAAAACAGTTAAACATTAACATTAAAAATTCATATGAAAACTACCCATAAAACTGTTTATAACTTGATATGGTGTAATCCGGATGTGGAGACAATGACACATGCATATCACATGCAAACTTTCATATCACTGACAAACCTTACAGCCTCAGATTATTTTTGGCATATTGCCATTCACTTTGTTTTGCCATTATATAACTATTCTATAGAGAATCATTTACTAACCACTGGTCATAAGTGTCTTAAGTTAATACACACAACATGTCATGCAAGTTAGACACCAGTCTAGGATGAGTTCACAAAAGTAGGTTTCATACTCTGTACACGCCAAACGAATCAAAGTTAATTAGATTCAGCAGAAGTCTTAAACAGGCTTTTATTAAACACAGTTCTGAAAACTCAAATGCTGGTTGGTCGATAAATTCGGATGAGTTCGAACAGAAACAAAGGACAGTTTCAAGAGAATAACCAGTCCAAGCAGGAGTCGTCACCAGAGAATCGTTTCAAGAGACAACCATATCCAAATCATCAGGCAGTGGGGCAGTTAAGCATGCAGGGGTCAAGGGGCAAACACGTGTGTGGAGAAACCAGAATTATATAAACCAGAAAATCTGCTGCACAAATATCAGAGCTCAAGGGAGAGACAGTATCGAATACCAGAGGCCAGAAAATGACCAGGTAGAAAATGGCTATCATAGAAGCAGACCAGGGAATTTATCGGCACATTAGACCCACAGACAGGACCGAGGTAGGGCAGAGCAGGGCAGGGCTGGAACATGCACAGGAGACAAATAAGGGTAACAAGACCAACCAATAAGCAAAACATAAGAGAAAGCCCATTAAGAGCAAATACTATGCTAATGAAACAGCACAGAGGGACCAAAACCTCAAAATTCCTAATGATGTACAGCCAACAATATGTAAGGATTTGATTGTTCTATCATGCAGTTAGCACGACTTGGAGTGCTAACTGCATGATACACTTAGGGTCCCCCCACACTAGATTATATTATATGCATTATGCATTAGAATGCATATAAGCTATAAAATATTCATGTCAAATGTCTGCACTCTTGTATGATGCCATACAGGAAGCATTTTGGCATGTAGTTCCATAAAGAACCTTTAACATCTGTAGAACTTCTCTATTAAAAGGTTCTTTGTAGTGGTAGTAGAGGTTTATAGATTATGAAAAGGTAAGAAAGAAATGGTTCTTTTAAGAACCTTTGACTAAATGGTTCTTTGCCTTTTAAGCCTTTAATATTAATGATTGTAGACTGAAAAAAGTATATGGACTCTTGTCCAAGAACTCTTTTCTGACTGTAGATTAGGGTTTACTTTAATAGCAGAACTTCAGTGATTAATACATTGACAAATACACTGAAGTCCTCCAATGAATGTTACCAGAGCCCAAACATGTTTATCCAGGTATCTGAATTATCTTAAGGGTTATTAAACTCATTCAGAGAATGCTGTTTCTTCCCACATGCTCATGTATATATTTGCATGGGGAACATTTTCTGCCCATAGCCGTACTGTGAATATGTAAATGCATGTTTTGCATTACTAACCAAACACAGTGTGACAATGTTTTGTAATGTTGATTATGATTTAGCTGTCTGTGTGCTTCTATTAAAGACTTCTATTGTTTTATTCATGATAACTGTTTGAGAACCTTTATCTGCTGGTTTAATTACAATGTGATCCCTATTTTAAATAATATGTAAAGCTTTGTAAGCTTTGTACGCCTTTGATTTGTAATATTTGGTATTTTTGGTATTTTCTGTATCTGTAATTGGAAAAACTGATCAAATCTTTTTTGTCTCGAATAGGCTCAGAAACGTTTACTAAACTGATTCCCAAGTGGAAGGGTCAGTAAATGGTACGTTTGTAAGATGATTCATTTTGAAAATGACCTAAAGCTTCAACCTTCTCTGATAACAGTGGATTTTCCTTTGAAGCTACCTGTAGCTTACCCGAGTCAGAGTGAGGAAAAGTCAGTCGCCCTCTCCAAGCCCTCCATCTCAACTGAGATTAATCTAGAAGAAAGGTAGGAATACATAATACACTTCCTTCCCATTTAAACGTTGAACTGATCCAACCAAAACAAAAATGTTTAAAGCTTCATAAGTCCATTGAACTGGGTCATATAGTTCTGTACAGAACAAGAGTTGATTCATACCTGGTAAGAACTGACATTTGTTTTCCAGGAAATTATTCAGTTTACACATTAAGGGTTTCAGAAGAACTGATTAAGGGAACTAGTTATCAGTAGCTGTTAAAAACTGCTTACATGAGGTTGTTGTTTTCTGATTTTTTTAAACAATTAAGCTAAGGGCTTTGGTTGTATTTTTTTAAGGCCCTCAAGGACTTGTGTGCTGTATAATTCTGTAGCTGTCACTACATCATAATGTTCCCTGAGAATGATCATATTCCTAACCATCCACTGAGCTGCAGTCTGTTTAACCCTTTCCAAAGTTTCTGGGCTGAGTGATGAAGCTTTGACAAATGCAGTAAGTTTGGTAACTTGTCTAAGCATTCCAGGGGGACACGAATTCTCAGACATTGATTTAGAATCTAATAATGGTGTACGGCTTGGAGTAATTTAAAGTATTTTCCTATTCAAGGTTAAATCTACTGAACTGTGTCTAAACAAGCCTTCTAATCAGCCCTGTTTCGGTGAGGCTGTTGTCAGAGGTGCCCTCTGCTCACATGAATTAAATAGTCTTGGCTAGGAAACAAACCCCAAAAGACAAATACAAAAAATGTACAACATGCAGGTGAAAACAAAATCCATAGTTCTACCCTTTTTTCTTAAGAAAAAAAAATCCTGTCTATGAATTAAAGAATAAACCAAGAATAAACTCTAACCAAGCTAGATTTAAACAGTTCTCAAAAGTGATGAGGTCTAATCCCATCTGGTGGCCTGTTTTGGTCACTGCAACATTTTCTGTCAAAAGAAAT
Source organism: Chromobotia macracanthus (assembly GCA_036877525.1). Classification (NCBI taxonomy): domain Eukaryota; kingdom Metazoa; phylum Chordata; class Actinopteri; order Cypriniformes; family Botiidae; genus Chromobotia; species Chromobotia macracanthus. The sequence goes on along the minus strand of JAZGTH010000012.1, from coordinate 9,920,220 downwards.
GTTGAATTTGAAAATGTTATTTCAAATTAATTATTTTTTGTCTTGAATTATTATTTTTTGTCCTTCCTTAAGGCACTGAAAGTGTCTTAAGGAAGGAACAAGCTTAGAGGTCTGCTGCAAACTTCTAGCTCAGCATTCTTATCCTGTTGAGAGTCCGTAAAGGACTGTAGAAAATGACCAGAAGATGGCCAGCTGAAAGGCGAAGAGACGAGAGAGAAAAGACGAAAGACCAGAAACAAAAGACCACTTGTTTCCTTGGACACTGGTCTTTTAAACTGGTGTTGATGTCACACCCTGAAGAGTTGTGTGATCCAATCAGAGGTTGTCTTCTCGAAGGTAAAGTCTACTCTCTTTATCTTCCAACATGCTGTTTTGCGTATGGAATTTGATTGGATGTCAAGATGGAAATCTTCCGAAGTTTTATAATATTAATATCAACCAAAGTTATCAAAATGTTATTAACACTAATGTTCAGGATATGAAAAATGCAATTTATAGATACTAATCACAGATACATGTGATCTTAATTAATACGTTGACTCGAAAACATTTAAATGTGCACTTAGCATTAGAATATATAAACATAACACATATAAAAGACATATAGCATAGGGAATGCTGGGTACATGTGTTTATGCATTTCTGTTATGCATTCTTAAGTGAATATGTTCACAAGTAAAAATGGTTCTGTATTTTTAATTCATTCAGTCTGAAAAAACATGAAAAAAACTGAAAACCACAAATCAGTGCAAGAAACTTTACATTTATGCATTTGGCAGACGCTTTTATCCAAAGCGACTTACAGTACATTGAAGTTATACATTTTCTTAGTACATGTACTCCCTGGGAATTGAACCCACAACCTCTTACGCTGCTAACGCAATGCTCTACCACTGAGCTACAGGAGAACCCTGTATACCCTTAAATATTAACAGTATATAAAACTGCACTCTTAACTGCAGTATATAAACAGAAATTCAGTTTAGTAAACCCATGTCTGTAACTCTTGGCTTTATGCTTATGTATTTCTTCTTACATGATAAGCATAAACCATAAAAATGCCCTCATAAAAGCAACAATACTATTTTTACTATTTTTGTAAGTGTAAATGTAATTAGATTAGATTTGTAAATATATCTCACTTTCATGAAAACATTCTCCCTAACAAATATTGGAATTTTTTAGTGTAAGCTTCAACATCTTCATGCACAAAACAATGCACTGGAACAACTTACAAATATGGTTTTTCAAAACCATATGATGCTTGTAAATGAAAAGGTCTGAACACAGGAATATCCGTGACTGTTAACAGATCAAAAACATTCTGTTCTTTTACATGGTAAGCATGAGCAAGTCCTTTGTCACTAAAACATTTTGGTCATTTATTACAACAATTTCAAGAATTTTACTGAAAAGTGGTAGGTCGTTCTCTATTTTAGTGCAAACCAGTAGGTCATGATGATATTCAGTTCCAGAATGTCTTAACCATGATGCTACTGTAATGTGAAGTTCAGATTTCAAATTCAATTTTTTCCTAGGATAGTATGCATGAATAGGTTTCAGGTGCCGGATAAGATCATTAACATCTGAATGTACCGGTTTGCAGACAAAACTGCGAAACATCTAAATGCAGCAGAACTAGTTCAAAAGTTTAGCTTGTAGGTCTTTAACTCTAGGGGTTTCACATCTTGTCACATCTTCAATCTTATAGATTGTTGTCTGGATGAAGATATACATAGCACTGAAGCAATGAATGTATGACACACTACAGACAAAGTATGCTTAAAAAAGTTCATTAAAAGCAGCAAGGGAAGACTTTGCCTGACATGGAATGAGTTTTCCATCCAGCACGATGTGGAATCACGGATGGCATTCTTCGCTGAGCCAACTGCAAGTAGATGTGGTTGAAAAACTTCAGTCTTCTCAATGTGTTCAGTATGACTGCGGCAAGACTAAAACAATAGAAAATAAATTAGAAAACACATAACCCAATACATGTTTCATAGCTCACTAATGTTTCCATGCAGACCTTGTGAAACTGCACAATATAGTCCATTGCCTCCCTGATGCTTATCTTTGTGGTTAGCTGAAGGTGGCAGAACGTAGGCCAGGAGTAAAATAGTGAACATGTCACTGTCCCATCCTGCAAAATAGCAGGTGGATTAACAGAAGTCATCACATTGCAAGTAGCAGACAACATATTAACATCTTTACAAGAAACCTCACCATGCCATTCAGAATCCTTGTCTTGTTTGTTACTCTGGGCAGCTGTAAGCAGGCTGATCAGATGCAAGGTGAAAGTAGAGTTTTTGCTTCTGCAATGATCTTGGGCTTTAGATCTTTAGAAGAAGTCTTGAAGCTGTTTCTGTTCCAAATTTGATGTCAAAATCTTGAAGTACCTGCAAATAATGTGAATCAGCATAACAGAATAATCTTAGATTATCATTATTAATAATCTATATCAAATTTATCAAATTTATATTTATGTGGGCATCAGGGAGCCACTACAGGAGACTTCCAGAACTTCTGGGTGAGGTGGTTGGGCAGTTGGTGCTATCTCCCTGAAATGAGTTTTTGCGGGGTGGGATGTCTACAATTAATTAAAACACAAACGTACAATTGAACTGCGCTCTGCTCTGCTGCTTACCAACTGAAAAGAGCCATTAAGGATTTTGGGAAATACACTACTTATAGAGTTAAAAGTTTAACACTGAGTTTAAAAGTTTTAACACTGGCCAAAACCAAAAAAATTTACACCTCAGATTTAACACCAGTAAATTTGCTGTGCAGTATATTTATATATTTATTTCATTTCACAACTGAGATAGGTATGACTCTTTGCATGCAATAACAGGTATTTCTGATGCACATCCATTTATTCAAATTGCAAATGTGTTGTAGTTATCAGCTCGGTCAACTTTATATTCATAACCAATTACAATCTTAGTATCCAAATTGGTTTACTAATATACATATAATGAAGAATAGAATTTGCAGTAATACCATGTATTCTGTATTCTGGGTTGTTCATGTTTCATAATTTTCCTGTTTTCTTTGTTTTATTTATATTGTATGTAAAGACCCTGAAAATGTTAGCAGTAGCACTTTCTTCATTTCATTTGCTACAGTTGTTATGGAGGAGGTCCCTGCTCCGCACCACCAGTGAGAGCCATCTCCTGAGTACTAACGCTAGTTTGAACTACGTTTCCCATAATGCCTCATACCTGGGTTTGACCACCCAGGTTTCCTGATCATTTTGGTTTCCTGATCATTTCCTGTTTGTCACATGAACCTCATTAACTCTGTGTATATAAATCCCCTGGCTTGCACATGCTCACTGCGAAGTCTTGTTTTGCCTCAGCGACAATTCTGAGCGGTTTCTATTGTTTGTTGGATTACTTGTTACCGTTTGGACTGTTTATTGGATTATTGGATTGTTTGCTGCCTGCCCTGATTTTTGGACTGTTTACCTGGTTTTTGGATTCCTTGCTGCCTGCCCTGATTCACGGACTGCCTTATGTTTATGTTTGCTTGCTGCCTGCCCTGACCCATGTCTGGATTACGTTTACTCTTCTGCCTTGTCTCCGTTATACCTGTCTGCTATTGTTTGACCCTGTCTGCCTGGTTTATGAATAAAAGTCTGCAGATGGATCCTCATGTGTGTGCCTCCTCGTTACAGAAGACTTCGCCAAACAGCGATCCAGCAGCGGTGTCCCATCTGACCACAGAGGTAGCTAATCAAGCCGCCCAACTAGCTGCCCAGCAGCGACAGTTGACCCATTTGACCTTTGACCACGCTGACTGAGGAATTAGTACAGACACTTCGAGGCACCTCTGCTACCCCCAGTTCCAGTACACCTCGTCTCATTGCTCACTGCTTATTGGGAGAGCTCTGGACTGGGTTACTGCCATATGGAGGGTGGACAGCACAAGTTTTCCCATGTTTGAGACTTTCCTACAGCAATTCCAGGAGGTATTTGTTTACCCAGCTGAAGGAAGGAATCCCGGTGAACAACTACTGCTACTGAGTCAAGGTAACCAAACTGTTGTTGATTACGCTCTCCGGTTTCGCACCTTATCTGCTCAGACAGACTGGACCGAGAATACATTAAAATTGCTCTTCCGGAAAGGATTGAATCAAGAATTACAGTCTGAGCTGGCCTGTCGGGACGAGGGAAGAAATTTGAGAGAACTTATTGAACTCACCATTCAATTGGATCATCTTATATGCTCGCGATGCTCTAACTACTCCACTCCACGCTGTCAGTCCAGAGCACGCGAACCACCCAAACCCATGCAGCTAGGGTTCACTCGACTAACCCCATCTAAGAGAGAGCTCCGGATGCGGCACTGACTATGCCTCTATTGTGGAGAACCAGGTCACATTAAAACGTCGTTCCCAAAACGTCCTGCTCATGATCCTAACTTGGTGAGTACTGTGTCAGTAAAACCTCCCTCACCTTCAATTTTAAGAGTTCCAGTTACAGTAACCTCAGCTAACCAAAGTATTTCTGTCCAGGCCTTGATTGATTCCGGGGCGGCTGGAAATTTAATTTCCCAAGAGTTTGTGAAACAGTACCAGATCAAACTAACTCCTTGTACTTACCATTTAGCGGTGGCAGCACTAGATGGTCGACCCTTAGGAAGGGGTGGAATTCGACAAACCACTGATGAACTAAACCTTCAGGTTGGTGCCATTCATTCTGAGCAACTCCGCTTCTATGTCATAACCTCACCTAAATATCCTTTGATCCTTGGACTGCCTTGGCCAATCTCACAACCCAGTGATCACCTCATTGCATAAACCATCGTCTAACTAAGATTACTCCGCAAGTCTCTTCTCCAGTGCCCCAGGAGGAACAACTTGAGCATCAAACAAGTTTGCCATCCGAATATAATGACCTACGAGAGGCCTTCAGTGAGAAGGGAGCTTCCTGACTCCCTCCACACCGAGCCACAGACTGTGCCATCGATCTCATCCCAGGAGCCGTATTACCTAAAGGTAAAATCTTCCCGTTATCACAGCCCGAATCTGAAGCCGTGAGAGATTATATCCAGGAAGAGTTAGGAAAGGAGTTCATCAGGCCTTCCAACTTACCAGTAGCCGTGGGGTTTTTTTTCGTGAAGGAGGACGGTGGCTTACGCCCCTGCATAGATTACCGAGGTCTCAACGACATTACTGTGAAGTTTTATTACCCTCTTCCCCTAGTTCCTTCGGCCCTAGAGCAGTTATGTTGGGCAAAGTACTACACGAAGCTGGATCTTTGTAGCGCCTATAACCTGATCTGTATACGAGAAGGGGATGAATGGAAAACTGCATTTTCTACTAAAAGTGGACACTATGAATATTTAGTCATGCCTTTCGGCCTAGCAAACAGTCCCTCAGTATTTCAGTCCTACAAGAATGACGTTTTCAGAGACATGCTTGACAGATGGGTGATCATTTACATCAACGACATTCTCATTTATTCAGAAATGTTAGATGAACATATTGAGCATGTAAGGGCAGTGTTAAAACATCCGATTCAGAACCAGTTGTATGCCAAGGAAGAAAAATGCGACTTTCACTGCACTAGCACATCCTTTTTGGGTTACATAATTAGTCAAGAAGGGGTGGCCATGGATGAAAGGAAGGTGAGAGCAGTTACAGAATGGCCACGCCATCAAACGATCAAGGAACTGCAGCACTTTTTAGGATTCACCAACTTTTATCAAAGGTTTATCAGAGGATTCAGTTCTGTGGCAGCACCTCTAACAGCCCTCACAAAGAACAAGAAGTCACGTCTATCCTGGACCCCCGAAGCGCTGGCTGCTTTCGATGAATTAAAGACCCGTTTTACCACTGCACCCATTCTCCGGCACCCTGACCTAGACCAACCGTTCATTGTGGAGGTGGACGCTTCAAACACTAGAGTACAGGCAGTCCTCTCGCAACATCAAGGCACTCCATCTAAAATGTTTGCCTGTGCTTTCTTTTCCAGAAAACTCTCTGCAGCCGAATGGAACTATGATGTGGGGAATAGGGAGTTACTGGCAATCAAGTTGGCTCTTGAGGAATCCCGGCATTGGCTAGAGGGCGCAGCTCATCCCTTCACATCCCTTCTTAACTGACCACAAGAACCTTGAGTATCTGCGAACAGCTAAGCGGTTACACCCCCAACAGGCAAGATGGTCTTTGTTCTTTACGCGTTTCCATTTTACTGTCACCTACCGACCTGCCACAAAGAATGTTAAAGCAGATGCCCTATCCTGTCAAACAGAGGAGGTCGCCAACCTCACTAATAATGAGAATATACTTCCCGAGAACCTACTTCTAGCTTCGGTGCAGTGGGATATAATTACCAAGATTAATCTGATAAATGCTGAGGTTACCCCACCACTAGGTTCCCCACCAGAGAATCTAATGTTTGTTCCTGAAACCCACCATCAGTGCCTAACCTCTCAAGTTCATGAGTCCCCTAGCTCCGGTCATCCTGGAATAACGGCCACTATTTATTTACTCCAGAACCAGTTTTGGTGGCCAACCTTAGCCTCAGACACAGTCACTTGAAGAACTGTACCACCTTTCAAACCTCCAAAACTCCCAGGCAGTTTGTTACAACCCTTACCTACCCCTCGCCGTCCCTGGTCACACACATCCATAGACTTCATTACAGACTTACCCAATTCTTCTGGAAATACCACCATACTCACAATAATTGATCATTTCTCCAAGGCTTGCCACTTAGTCCCACTCTCCAAATTACCCTCTGCTTTTGAAACCGCTCATAAATCAAGTATTCAGGCTCTACGGATTACCCGAGGACATTGTCTCAGACTGAGGTCCCCAATTCACGTCACGTGTCTGGTCACAATTATTCAAAGGTTTAAATGTTAACACAAGTCTAACCTCGGGTTACCATCCATAATCCAATGGGCAAACAGAGCGGTTAAATTAAGAGATTATTCGTTTTCTAAGATCCTACTGTCATCAGAACCAGAACGACTGGAGCCGCTACTTAATGTGGGCGGAATATGCACAGAACTCTTTGGTCAAGCCTGATATGGGGATGACACCTTTTAAATGTATCCTGGGCTACCAGCCACCTCTGTTCTCCTGGTCTGGAGAACCCACGGACCTACCATCAGTTACTAAATGGCTACAACGCAGTGAAGAGGTTTGGGACCGAGCACATACCCATCTCCAACACGCCGTGAGACGTCAGACCCAGCAGGCTAACCGACACCGGCATCCGGGCCATGTCTTCTCTCCAGGCCAATGGGTATAGCTTTCCACCAGAGACCTACGCATTAAACTCCCCTGCAAGAAGCTCAACCCCAGGTATGTAGGCCCTTTCAAAATTATTAGACTATTATTAAATCACTCCAGTTTCATTTCGTTTGCAACTCCCTAGTAATTATTGCATTTCTCCCACGTTTCATGTGTCACTTCTTAAACCTGCTGGTGGGGCCGGTTGGAGAATCCAAGGTGGGACCCCTGGGTCCGAGACACCCATTCCCCCCCCCCATCATAATAGATAGCGAGGAGGCACACTGGGTCCGAGAGCTACTTGACTCTAGGCGTCGGGGCCGCGTTATCCAGTACCTGGCTGACTGGGAGGGGTACAGTCCGGAGAAACGTTCCTGGGTGGATGCTGCGGATATTCTGGATCCCACCCTTACTGAGGAATTCCACAGGACGCATCCTGGAAACCGGCCCCTCAACCTCGTGGAAGACCCCGACGTCATCTTCCTCCTCGCATCAGGAGCCCTTCGAGGGGGGGGGGGGGTGGTGGACTCTGTTACAGAGGAGGTGGAGCAGTCACTGAATGGCTACAATGCAGTGAAGAGGTTTGGGACCCATGGCATACCCATGGCATACCCATGGCATACCCATGGCATACCCATGGCATACCCATCGCATACCCATCGCATACCCATTAATGTGTTCCTCAAAAGAATTCAAGTAGATTAAGATGTCATCAGTATAAACTATAATGTTAAATGTAGTTTTAAATGTGAAAGGTTTGCATTTATGTATACTTCACGGTGAAAAACAGTAAAAAGATATTTCAGAATTAGCTGTGTAACATTTTACATTTGGTGAAAGTACTTATGTTTCTTCTTTGTTTTATAAGTTATGTATAGTAGATGTTTTGTTACATGTTGTTTAATGAATGTTTATAGCATTAGTTTAGTGTCACCTTTTTCACCATGATGGGGTTTCAAATTTGTGTATCTTTTTGTGAAGATGTATTGTGACGTGTTATCCTGTGTGCATTTTCACTTTCATTCTTGCTGTGCTTGCAAAACCTTACATCTGAATCTTAAGAAATGAGACCTTTGTCTCTTTAATCACTATGTTAGGGTGATACCTAAATGATAAGAGGTATCTGAATGAGGAACATAATGTATTTGGAGTTTTCGAACAAATACAATCTGATGGTGTTATCACTAGAGTAACAAACACAGATACAGAATATCAGAAACAGAAACAACCTTTCAGCAGCACGTTTTACATTTTCACTTTCTTTCTTACAGTTGGTGTGATACACTATAAATTCGGTTGGATGGAAACAAGTTCACACTGCATTGAGGTTAAACTTAAATTTTGGCAGTCAAAATAAGGATTTTTATTTCATAGAATTTTCATCTATTCCTAGAATTAGATCTTTGTATTTTTTCTCTTTTGTAAAGGGAATGGACAGTACAAGTAAATCTCAAGGCTTGCTTTCTTTTTTCTCAAATTCTGGCTCAGATAAAAGTCCTGATGAAAGCAACAGTGGTACATCAAGAAACGAAAAGTAAGAAAAATCATTTTCATTATTGTTTTACTAATGTTAACTGCTTTGCTGTGTTTATTTTAAATGTTTATACTTTTGTGTATTCCTTTATGCTCTCGAAAATAGTAATCAAATACAAAATCCTAAACCATTTTTTATGATCTTTACAGTAAGAAAATGAAGGGAGTGGTTTATGATCATTTGGAGGAGAGAGTACGTCCATACATTGATCTTATTGACGCACTACGGTCAGTTGGCATTCAGAATGACCTGGCACTACCAACTATTGTAGTAATTGGAGACCAGAGTTCTGGAAAAAGTTCTGTTTTGGAAGCACTGTCTGGAGTTGCACTGCCTAGAGGGAGTGGTAAGAACAGTTTATCTCTCTCATATGCAAAGTAAGATATATGTGAACAGCATAAATGCTAATAAAAAGTGCTGTATTTCTTTAGTCAGGAACCTACATTATATTTATTTATGCAGTTTATTTTTCACATAACTCCCAATTAGAATCTGATTTCTATGCTAAAAGTGTAATTGATTTTAAAGGAATTGTCACCAGATGCCCACTAGAGCTGAAGTTGCGGAGGGTAAGGAGCGGAATCAACTGGAAGGCAATTATATCTTACCGTGACAAGACATTTGAAATTGAGAATCCATCAGTAGTTGAACAACGCATTGCAGATGGTTAGTAGAATTTGAAAATGTCTTTGTTTATACACACATAAAATGGACTAAAACAAGAGTATGGGTATGTCTTTGTCTGAACTAACAGGTGATTATTTATTAGTGGTCCAAGCATGTAGTTCTTGGAACCCTATTGTTTTTGTAAGGATTTTCTTTTTATTTATTTATTAATCTTTTCTTCTTTAATACTGTCTGGACGTCAAAGACTATAAGTTGTTGAGAGACCAAAATCGGTGGCGTGTCAGAAATACCACCTGCTTGAGCTAAGGGCAGCTAATTTAAGCTAATTAATAAGCTAATTTAGATTTTAATTAATATCTCCGCAACCATGTAGGCTAGAATCAAAATTGTCAGAAAAATGTACTTTTTCAAAAACCTACAAGGCCATTTTCTGATTTGCTCGAAACTTGGAATACATTATCTAGAGGCTCTCGTGGCAAAAAGATATCAAACATTTTTCATTGGTTAGGCCATTTAGCAGGAAATTGGCCACACGTTGGCGAATTTTACATTTGTGACTTGTGCTGGCAAAATAAGTCAAAATGAGCAAATTTTCAAAAATTTGTTCTTATTTTCTCATTCTCCATTTAAAAAAAAACATAAAATGATGGATGAAAACCAGTCATCGAGAAGAGAGCAGATTAAAAGGTTTCTCCTCATCTGACCAATTTAGTTTTTCAAACTCGTTTCAGCCAGTTCATCTGATACTTGACATGTATCATCCTTAGACCCTCATGACAAAAAGTTGTCAAAATAATGTTGATGGGTTTGATTCGTGTTTTGTTAACTTTTTTTTATATTTGTCGGGTATGCCCATCATGACTACAATGCCTACACAAAGGTTTGTGTACAGAAGTTCAGGTTCACAAACCTTTTCCTATGTGGAAAACAGAACATTCTAACCTAACATTTTAACCACCACCAAAATGGAACCATTTTTGTTTTGGGGGGTGGCCAGCAAATTTTTAATGAGCAACCATTTCAACTCGCAGATGAAGGCTGTAGTTCCTTATTTTGTCCACTAGAGGGACAGTAACAGGACTAGACAGTAACAGGATAAAAAAACATACACACAGGCACCTGTACGAAATGTGTATTGGTCTTGTTGACCCAAACAACCTTCACACTGACACTCATTAGCTCCGCCCAACAGAAAGTCTGCCATTTTGGATTTTCTGAAAAGTGCATGCTCTTTTAAATACATGTGATTGTCACCAAACAAGGCATTTAAGATTAAAAATTGCCAGGAGTTTTTTGATATCTCGAATGGTGTTGCCATGGCGAGATGGTAAAATTATGGCAAAAAATGGGAAACAGGATGTCTCTAATATCTACGCCCCCTTTTGACTAAAGAAACAGGGTTAGTTTTACCTAAACCAAACTTGGTGCATGTGTTGTTCTCATCAAGCCTGACAACTTTCAAAATTACATTCATTAGCTCTTTCCAACAAATCTGACAATTCTAGGCTCTGAATTTTTACTTCTAGGGGATTTATGGGATTGTCACCAAATTTACCAAATATTACGCCAAGACATTGAAGAGACCTTTTAAATTTACCCAAGTCGCTTTATACATGGACAGAAAAAGAAGACATATTGAAAACGATAACTGTGAAATTGTCATTGTTTTTATCTCAAACTGTGTTGTCATAGCTAGGCAATCAATTTATGGCAATAAATGGAACAGGGGGTGTCTCATATCTTTTGCATACATTGAGTGATTTACATTAAACTTGAGAAGTATGTTTGATGTTGTGGGCTGATCACAATGGGGCTTTTGAGCCCCTTAACATGCTCAAAAACTTCTGAAACTTCTCTTGAAATCTTGCACAAATGTCAGAGATATCCGCCATTAAGCCTGGGGAAAGACTGGCACATGAGCGGGGAAGGGAGGCTTGATAGTTCCCCCTGGTATGAGGCACAAAAGGATGGTGCCTATATATCATACGTACATGTAAGCACCTGTACGAAACCTGGTATGTGTATTGGTCTTGTCAACCTGAGCAGCTTTCGTACAGATGAGGAACCTTGTGTGTGCTGCAGAGTTTATCTCCAACCCTAATCAAACATGTCTGAGCCAGGTAATCAGGATTACTAGATGGCTACAGGCAGGTGAGTTTTATCATGGTTGGAGTTAAACTTTGTAGGACACTGGCCCTCCAGGAATAAGGTTTCCCTGTGCATGTTTTTATTGGTGCTCAGTACTGAAAAACACTCCCTTTCGAGGGAATTTGACGCTCGGTAAGCTTGACGTCATGGGGATAGTGCTTCAGGTGCGCCCGAATCTGAACACATGTAAATGCAGGCCTATTTATAGGCAAGTTCAAGGTCAAGTGATGTAGCATTGCGTGCCACAAAGCCTTTAAAAAGTGCCTGTCATCAGCTGTTTGTCTTCAGAAAGCTCTTTAGTCTGTGTGTAGCCAGGCAAAGTGAGGGGAAAAAAGAGATAGATTGGGAAGAAGTTTGAATCGTTTTCTAAAAACTTTAGAACGTGCATACCACCTTGCTCAGACTATATCAGCCCATCACTGCAGGTGACACACATCATATGTGTTCATACCTGGCTCTCTGGGAACGGAGAGCCAGGTGGGAATGTTCTTGATGTTCCCACAATCTTGACGGGGGCTGGGCAGCTGCAACCCGTGGGGCGGGTCCCGCTTCTGCCAAGGCAGAGAGGAGACTTCACAGGCCCGCCTTTTTTCTTGTGCTCTCCACCAAATCGGATGAGCACACGCCAGCTTCAGAAGCCTGCTCTGAGGTTTCTTCTGAGCTGGAGGATGAGCTCATGCTGGCAGTATCAGATGACGATCTGACTGCCAGCAGCCAGATGGGTGCTGAGGCAGACCAGCTTCTTCTTTCATATGAGGAGTTGTTTGAGGTTGTTTCTCATGCTGTCAAGAAACTGAGCCTTGACCCATTCTATGGCTGCCCTGGTAGCTACAGAGAGGCGTCTGTGGCTTAACCTGTCGGGCATTTGTGACAGAGATAAAGCCTTCCTTTTCAACACCCCGTTTGATCCTCAAGGTCTGTTTGGCGATGCAGTGAGCTCTGTCGTCAAAAGATGCTGGGAGGCTAAAAAGCAATCAGAGTTCAAGGAGCTCTGGTCAGGTCATTACAGCGTCAGGTGGTCCATCCATCTCGACTTCTTCCAAGACCTCGGCTGCTTATAGGCAGCAGCAGAAGGCCAGCGTGGCTGCTCGAGCTCCCCCTCAGAGATCTAAAGTGACTGGGCAGCCTACACAGGCCTCACAGCCAAAGAGGAGGTTCGATCTGAGGACTGTGATCTCCTTGAAGGCTAAGAAGAAGAAATCCTGACACCAGAAACAGCATACTGTGGGCCAGCCCCACCAAAGGGGGTCCCTGTGCACAGCTTCCTACTGTGCCAAACCCCTCTTGGAGCCCCCAGTGGGGACTTCAACTTTCCCTGCCACCTTAGGTGTTTCGGGGGGTAGAAGCACCCAATGGTTTATCTGTCCAGACATCTCTTGCCAGTCCTTTGTTTCAGGAGACTGGTAAGATAGACAGGATGGTACCTCTCTCTGACTTCCTGGCAGCATGGAAGCTTCTGCCCAGTTTGTCCCCATGGGTGTTAAGAACAATAGAGAGAGGATGCAGAATCCAATTTGCCTCTCGTCCTCCTCGTGGTAGAAGAGCAGCATGTAGTGTTGGCCGTGGAACTAGTGGCTCTTGGCGAAAGAGACCATAGAACATGTTCCCCTGCACTTGCGAGATCTAGGCTACTTCATAGTTCCGATACTTTATAGTTCCCAAAAAGGTTGGGGATTGCATCCCATTCTGGATCTGCCCCACTTCAATCGGTCTCTGAGGAGCCACAGGTTCAAGGTGTTAACGCTTAAACAAATCGTGTGTCAAATCCTGCCCAAGGACTGGTTTGTCACAACAGATCTACAGGACGCATATTTTCACATCGAGATTTTGCCAGAACACAGGAACTTTCTCAGGTTCGCTTTTGGGGCGAAGCCTACCAGTATTGAGTATTTCCTTCTGGCTTAGATCTATCGCCCTGCACCTTCACAAAATGCGTGGATGCAGCCCTGTCTCTTTTGAGATTTCAGGGGATCCGCATTCTCAACTACATAGACAACTGGCTTCTTATGGCCAGCTCTCAAGAGTTAGCTACACAGCATCGAGATGTGCACATGTGGAGTCCATCCTTTCTGCTGTGGGCATCGTTCGGTTAGGCTGCCATTTGACAGTCCTCCAAAGTCAGACGCTGTTAGGTCGCAACCGAGGTAATGCGGTCACAAAACGGCACCTATCTCACTGGATCACAGATGTTATTACCCTGGCCTATGAGGCCTGTAACCTTGTGTCATTGGGCATTAAAGCCCATTCTACCAGGGGTGTAGCATCATCTAAGGCTCTGTGTAGGGTAGCGTCCCTAAGTGATGTTTGTGCTGCGGCAGGCTGGTCCTCTCTGCACACTGACGTAGCGTCGCGTTCCCTCGAAAGGGAACGTCTTAAGAGGAAGTGGTCAGTCCCAGGTAAGAAGCATTATAGGAATTGTAGTCCAATTGGAGCTGAACACAGATTAGTATTCCGATGAAGGTTCCGGTGATGGAGGCGGTGAAGCAGAGACCTCCTCTGTAACACTATGTATGGTCCCTGCTCCCTTAGTTAGTTTCCCTCATGGATAGATTTATCTATGCTACTCCCCTGTAGAAGGTGTGGCAGGCTAGCAACAGGGAATTTTATTGTTCTGAGCCAGTTACCTTAAAGGCTGTGTCTGGCTTATGAAGCTGATACAGCCAGAACTTTGATCCCTGCACTGGTCATTTAGCTAAGGTAGTAGCCCGAGGGAATCTTTCTTGTCATTAATAGTTGCAGTGCATGTGAATGGGGTAGTTTTAGGACTGCAGCAGTTATGTCCTACTCTGATACACTCTTTGCCCCTCACCAAAACATCTAAGCTGGTAACAATACATTTGTCTGCATGCCCTGTTTAACCTAGATATCTAAAAACAATATCCAATGTTCTTTTCAGGTGTTTATTTAAACAGTGCTGAAAATTATATGATGACTGTGAAACACTGCTGACATCACATTTTGTTTTTATGATTAAATTGTTTCCTTTTCTAGTCAATGTTTATTTTGACCATAAACAAATGCATTGTCACACAAATGCAGTTAATTCTGCACTAGGCTCACTACTGACTGAGTCAGTCACCGAATCTGCGTCTCATTCTTCATAATAACAGATAAAGTGCGAGGATTTTCTGTCCAGCTCGGTCTACATGAACAACAAAGAGAACAAAATCAATGTGGATAAATTTAGCTTTTAGAAGAGGTTTTGCCTATACATAACTTGTGATTGTTTGATTTGCTGCATGGGCCAATTAGATTGGCTTGATTGGACATGAGACTGAGACACCAATCACTCTGAAGGCGTTCCCCATAGCATCAAACCAGATGCAGTGTCTCGACCCCTTTCTCAGGGAACCAAGATTACATGTGTAACCGAGAGACAGCGCTCATAAAGATAATAAATGATATTCACCTAAATATGTTAGGAGAATACAGGCAAAATATCAAAATATATATGCTAGTATTACTCAGCCTTACTGCTGCATTTGACATCCTATTTATTGTCCTGTATTTTATCTGTCTCCTTTTTTTATTCTAAACTGCTTTAATATATTTTATATTCTGCATGGTATTCTTATGCATTTGTTGTGATCATTTTTGATTATTTTAATTTCTTTTTATGTAAAGCAGTTGTGTATGAAATGTGCTATATAAATAAACATGCCATGCTCAGTCTTTTGTATTGTAATACATTTTTAAAGTATAAAAAATGCTGACAAGTGCATACAGGTTGTAAAACATAACACTTAAAGGAACAGTTCACTCAATAATGAAAAGTAACCCTCATGTTTTTACTACATTATTCCCCCACATTATTCCAAAATTCCACACATATTTGATAGCCAAGCACAAAAAAGAATCTTTGCTATATTATTTATAACCAAAGTATATTTTTATGTTTCACAGCACAAAATGAGCTGGCAGGAAAAGGGGTTGGAATTTGTGATGAGCCCATTACTTTGGAAATTACATCACCAGATGTGTGTGACCTCACACTGATCGATTTACCTGGAATTGCAAGAGTCCCAATAAAAGGACAACCAGATGATATTGGATATCAGGTTGGGGTTAAATGTAGTCTAATCTGTCTAATGAAAAATGTTTTGGACCTAAAGAAATGAGGACTAGCCCAGTTTTTTATCTTTCCCATTTACCTCCCATTTTATAATGTTGCATGTTCATCTGCAGACCAGCCAAGAACCAACACTCCCTTTAAATTTCCTTACCAGGATTACCTGTCATTCTTATTGCAAATGATTCGGTTTCTCCTAGATCACCCGGCTAATCTTAAAATTTATTGAGAAGAGTGAAACTTTAAACATGGTAGTGGTCCCTTGTAACATTGATATTGCAACAACAGAAGCACTAAAAATGGCACAAGAAGTAGATCCTGATGGTAAAAGAACTTTAGGTAAGTAATACTGAAGGGGAGTGTAGGGGAATTGCTTGTTTAATTGATCTGTTGTTTCGTAGAATACATAAAACAATGCAAAACTGCACTTTACTGCAAAGCTTTCCAATATTTACAGTGTTTCACATGTTTATCTGTCTAGTTCACATTCACATGCTCACACACCTGTATGCACTATACATCCACAAAAGGAGATATCTGAACTCCTATTAGTGCTATTATATTTGAGCTATGTGGGGCAAACATTTGCACACCACAGCCTGTGACTGTATCCTGGAAATGAATGGCATACCATGAATAATTATATTTATAAGTAACTTTATGATAATTTATTTTATACATATTACTTTTGCTTATGCTTCTTTTTTAAAGGAGATACAGAATTTGATTATTTTAAGAAACACACAGGTAATATATCATTGTACTGTAATAAATGTTGTTCTTTAACTTAAGGTACACCAGAATCTCTCATTTAAGTTTGCAGGTGTGCAAAACTCACCATGCCCCAGGAAATGGGAATGTACACAAAAAAACACTCACTTTTTTCCCCATATCTTACAGCAATTTTGACCAAGCCAGACCTCATAGACAAAGGAACTGAGCAGAACATTTTGGCCATTGCCCAGAACAAAGTTATCCCTCTCAGCAAAGGTTACATCATGGTGAAGTGTAGAGGCCAAAAACAGATTGATGAGAAAATTTCTCTGGAGAAGGCTTTACAAATGGAGACAGACTTCTTCAAAAATAACAAGGATTTCAGGTCATAATCTGGAAAAATTTTTGAATCCATTTCCTGCTGTCACAAGTCAATATTTATAGTAAAATAAAGAATAAAAAATAAATAGATATACAATAGTTTTTTGGGGGAAATTAAATGTTTTTTATTGTTTATATGTTATTGACAATCAAGGTATTTTTTTACAAGTTGCTCCTTCTTTTAATCCAAGCAGTAAATATATTAAATTTAAGTTGATAAATTCATAAAAAATAATTTAAAAACTGACCCCTTTACAAACAATGTTGTGTAGATAGTGCTATTTATTTCTGCAGTTGCCTCATGAATGAGGACAAAGCTACAATTAAATGTCTTTCAACCAAACTGTCCCAGTATCTTGTTGATCACATCAAAGTAAGTTGAAATCTCTTACTCTGTTTTCACTACATTGTTTGCAAGGCAGCACTATATGTGGCGGAGGGGAATTTGCCACCACCTTGTGGGGAAATAATTAAACTCTAAACTAAGGAAGACTGAGTGAGAAGCAGGATCTTAGTCCCCCCACCCAATGCTTTAGGTCTCGGTGTAACTAGCAGTTATATGTAGTTACCTATCGGGATGCAATGTGGTGCTATAGAAAAGGTGAGGTGGGTTCCAGGACTTATCTCCTACACGGTGGCTGCCTGAAGTGCGTGAGTGTGCAGAAAACTCAGAAAAACCCACCGTCCCCAAATCTAACTGGATCGGTGAGACGCCCCCACTCCTTAGCTTAAGAGATTCAAGTCACCTTACACAGTTTAAGTGTAACTACACAGAAATATTTATTTTAATAAACTACTAGTCTTAAGAGACTAATTAAATTACTTTAATAAAAGAAAAAGTATTTCAAATTCAGACAACAACAAAAAAAATATAAACAATTGGTGATTGTTTCAGTTGAACCTTAAACAATATCCAAATCAGTTCACTTCAGATTTTGAAAAGTTCACATCAAAATCCAGGAAAAACTATACTCAGTCCATTGAGTCAGAGTGTCCATAGGCTTGCAAACAAATGTACATGAATTACTTTGTACAGAAATTCAGTATTCAGGTCCACGTATGCAAGCTCCTTTAAAGCACAGTTTAGCTTTTATACTTATTAAAAGGAAAGAAAACTAGTAATGCACATCACCACATTGGCATCCATAATGATAATCCACAATTTAAAACGGCAGTTGTGGTTAGGAAAAATACTAAACTTAACTAAAACTTTATGCTGCATTGCAAACACTTTGAAACTAGTTCATATTTTTGTATTAGTAATATTATAAGTCAAGTCATTGTTATGTGATTTTCACTCATTAGAAATCACTGCCACTGCTCTCTGAAAAAATAAAGAACCAGTTGTGGCATCTAAGAAGTGAGCTTAAGGAGTGTGAAGCTGGACCACCACTGGACCCTCAGGAAGCAAGAACCTTCCTGATTACAGTAAGAGCCTCACCATCTCAAACCATCACATCATCTGCTTACTTTTGGATTTAATATTATATCTTTGTCTTTTTTTATCAGTAAAAACATGATTAAAGTTGTTTAAATTAATTCTGATATATGGCAGACCAGGGCTTACACAGAGTTGTAACAAGTGCTGCATCATTAACTGAAAGGATTTGAGTCCAGAGTCCAGTTTGACTCAACAATTTCTCTAGCAGCAAATCCCTGCTACTATGAAAATATTGTTTATGAATTTTATCTTACTAAGTAACATTTCAATGCCGGTGCCAGGACATCTAAACCAAACAGCACCGCTTCCAGAAAACAAAGAATATCTACCAACACAATGAACTACACAATAACTAAACTAACAACAAACAACATGGGGGACATAAATGTGGCAGAATTTAGATTTTATTTTGACAGAGACAATAAAGTCCTGGGCTGTATACATCAGGTAAAGGACCTGAAGACCTTAATCTGTTATGGTATCCCAGCAAACATAATACACTCTGACATGGTCGATGGTTAGTGTGATGTTACTTTATAACAACCTTGAGACGTCTTGAAGTTCCATGTTTTAGAATATTGGCTAAAGGTCCAGAAACGTTGCAGCCACATCCACAAATAATGTTGCTACTTTTTCCCATAGTGAATGTTGTAGTGAGATGCAATTTATTATAGTAGAAAATTAGGACCACATTAAAAACGTTATAACGTCCCAATGAATGTTCATAAATCTGTTTGTTTGTATTCACAAGGAGTCGCACTTGAATCATTTAAGAAAATTCATGGTCATTCATGGTCATGTTTTACCTCATAGACTAATGCTTTTTTAAGCATTAGGGGAATGTTATGAGCATGAATAGTTGCCAGTCCAGATAAGTCTTTAAAAATGTCTCAGTTTAAAAACCCAAATGCAGATCAGCTTTTAAACAAATAAACTTTATTTAAAAAAAACTCTCACGAGGGGGAAAACAAGAACCAAAACAAGACTTAAATTCTTGAACAGGAAAACCTAGACTAGACTAGACAAATAAAACATTGAGCTCAACAACTTGACAAGGCAGACAACAAAAACAAGAAACAACACACCAGCACGAGACATCAAACACACGGGCATTAAAAAGTAACGCAAACAAGGCGGGTAACGAGGGCAGGCATGTGAGGGGAATTAACCAATGAGGGGATGATTTACAAGGAAACAAGGGGGCGGGGTCAAGACGCAAGACAGGAGAGCACATGGTCAAAGTAAACAAACAATAGCCATGTGCTACAGGCCGACTCAGCCAACATTTTCTCTCCATATATGCAGACCTTTTGAGTTAGGGGTTTTTATTTTCCTCTTTTTTTGAGTTTTTCTTTCTTTTTTTGAGTTAGGGGTTTTTCTTTTTCTCCCTTGAGGTGTACTAAAAAGGGAAAGCTATTCAAAAAATAAAGTTTAAAAAAGGAAGTTTGGCATGAATATCAGGGAATGTTGATACTCTTCAACCTTCATGTTTTTTGGACCAGTAATATCTGAGAGCAAGTGAAATAGCTTTTCAGGATGTCACATACATGTATATAAGCATAATGACAATTAATAGTAGTTAGAGTTACAAAAGCCCACGTTATTAATATGGTGCTCTTCTCACAGACCTTAACAAGCTTTAATGAGAAGATCAAGCAGTTGTCATCTGGAGAGCTGTTCAGTGAAGACAATCTGTATGTCCAGCTTCGGGCTGAATTTGGAAAGTGGAATGATCATCTTGATTCCACCAAGACCTCCTGTCAGTATACACTCAATTATTTAAATTAGGGTAGAATTCACTGCTATTAAATGTGTTGTATTTTCTGAAAGTAACAGTGCCATGTGAAAGGGCTTGTTGATTTGTGTAACAAGACATTTATCTTGCATAATAAGTTCAACAATCAGTTGAAGAATTTAAGGAGCAGAGCCAGAAATATAGAGGAAGGGAACTGCTCGGCTTCAGCAACTACAAAGTCTTTGAGATGCTTTTGCAAGAACATTTAAGGAAACTTAAGGAGCCTGCCATCGACACACTCAATTCCATAAAAGGTAGGATCTCATGTCTTCATATTTGGGGCATCTTATGGTCAGAAGAGTGCTGTTACATTAACCGGCATGTTTTTATGGAAAAGTCAAACAGGAGACATTTCTAGCTCTGTTTTTTATTTCTGTTTTCTCCTCAAGAAATTATCCACAAGCACTTCACCGATGTGTCTCATCTGTGCTTCCAGAACTACCCTTTCCTTCTAAATGTCACTATGGTAAATATAACAAAGTTTAATAGTTACAGAGTCAGACCTCTGAGGTTGCAAGGTTGCAAGTTCGATTCCCAATGCCGGCAGGAAATGCATGAGGTGCCCTTAAGCAAGGCACCTTTCCCCCAGTTGCTCACTGCTCCGGGTGTATGTGTGTGTTCACTACTCACCGTTATGGGTTACCATATGTTGACAAATACGTCAATCCACTTTAATTCTTTTCTGCTTCAAACCATAGAACAAAATTGACAACATTCACCTGAAGCAGCAAGCCAAAGCGGAGCAAAGGATCTTGGAGCAGTTTGAAATGGAGAACATGATTTACACTCAAGACACGATCCACCTGAAGGTCTTGAATGAGATTACCAAACAGGATGGCAAGGACAAATTTTCAGAAAACAATCTTCCTGGCTTTGACAAAAATATCACATACACTGAAATGCTTCAGTCATATTACCAGGTGGACCTTTATAGATGTCATAATACATATAACTGTTCATAGTTAGATTTAAGTGGTTTGTGGTGTCTACTAAATTAGCCATCAAGGACAATATTTATAGTATTTGACGTACAAATTCTTTTAAATCCATCTGAGCACTGAAATTGTTACTTGCTCTTTCTCTTAGATTGTGGTGCAGCGGATGGCTGACCAGGTACCCATGCTGATTCTTTACTTAATGCTAAAGAAGACTGCTCGGCTCCTATGCACTGAGATGCTGAGTTTAATGGATGGTGCGAAAGTAAAAGAGATTCTGTGTGAGGACTCCGCAATCAGTAGGAAGCGCATCGAAATACAGACAAGTCTGGATCGTTTAAATATTGCTCAGGAAAAAATCAGAAATTTTGTTTAAAGGATTATGTTATTTATAAATACATAACACACCCCACAGTTTATCCCATGTTCTTTTTGTATGTCAGTCATTTTATGGTATATTTTGATGCTGGTATATTAGACTGTGGACCATTTGTTAACATCTTTTCCATGTTATTAATGTGTCTTAATACTATTTAGCCTTTTAAATGAATTAACTAGCATAGTCTGTATTACTGGTTTTAAAGGGATTGTGTATTATGTACTTTAATCTGGTGCTGCCAGATTAAATTAGACTGGTTAGAATTATGCATAACCTCTGATTACTAGCAATGCAATCACGATTCTCCTTCAACCAACTAATAATATCACTTAATGCTGGATTCGTTATGTTGGTTAAAATGTAAAGCACTTATTAATTCTGAAATGCTTTAGCAATTGTTTTTAAACATTATAATTTGTATTATAAGGCGGAAGCTAAAATTATGCGTTATGGTATGTGTCACTATGAGATTGCAATAAAAGATAAAGCAATGATGTCGATCAGACAAAATCAAAACGATTGCATGTCAGACGATTTTAAGACCTGTAATCACACATTCAGATTGTAGGGATTTCATTTTTCTTTACAATGGGGTAAACTGTCACCCATCATCAATGGGTTATTAAACTATCAAATGTGGATTAAATATCATCATTATTGGGATTAATAAATAGCAGTGTCTTAATTTTTTTTTAAACAGTTCTACTTACGGATTCTAAAATCAGATGCACACTACAAGACAGAAGCTTGTCTATGCAAGACTATTTTGTTGGTTTTTGTTAATATCAACAGCCTTAGCAAACCATCAGTTTCTGAATTTCAACACCTCAGTGAAAGGGGTTAATGGTGCTTTGTGCATCAGTTAAGAAGACTAAACACGATATTTGCATGTATCTCTCACTGAAAATGTCCTGAAGTTTGTTGAGGCTCCATTTGATCCTCGCTGGTGGGAGAGAACAAGTTTGATGCAGAGGATCTTTGATAAATGAAAAGGCACAAGTTTAGAGGTCTGCTGAAGACTTCTATCTCATCCAAAGACACAAAAAAAGAACTGAAAAAGTCTCTAAAATCTCTCTTGTGTTTTTAAGCAGTGGTCTTTAAACGGTGTGGATGTCACACCCTAAAGTGGTGAGTGACCTAATCAGAAGTTGTTCTCTCTGAGGGAAAATTACTGTAACACTTTTTGTCTTCCAACATGATGTTTGCTTGTGGAGTTTGATTGGATGTTGCGGTGGAAACTTTAAGGAGTTTTATAATATGAATATGAAGCAGAGTTATCAGAATATAATGCAGAACAATGTAATATTCCTCACAGATACAAGATATGGTCTTAGTGATCTTAATTATCTTAGTAATTCTGAAGCATTCATTTAAACAAACACAGATTAATATACAGGAAACATAAAACATTAAGGACATACATAAGGTTCATACATTTCCATTATACATTCCAATGTGATTACACAGTGGGGAAGTTGTGGCCTACTGGTTAGTGAGTTGGGCTTGTAATCGGAAGGTTGCTGGTTTTATTCCAGTGCCAGCAGGTGGCAACTGAAGTGCCCTTGAGCAAGGCACCCAACCTCCCATTGCTCCCCTGGTGCAGCAGTGCTCTGGGTGTGTGTGTTCATTTCTCACTAGTGATGGGTTAAATGCGGAGGTCACATTTTTGGTATGGGTTTCCATATCTGACAGATATGTCACTTTCACATAGTGGCTATAAGTGTGATTGGTGCTTTTTGAATTCTACACCATTGCCACCCTAACAACAGCAATCAACCACATCAAGTATCTGTAGTGAGGAGTGATGGTAGACTAATATATCGGCCAATGTTTGCAATTTTTTCAGCATCAGTTGATAAATTCTTACATTTGGCCTAAAATTGTTCCATTTAAAATATAGAAATTTAAAATATGTTTGAATTTCTATATATTATATTCATTATCCGCTGTATTTAACTGTTCACAGGCCCAGCCCGAAAACTGACCAATGGAAGGGGGTTTGGGGGCCTCAGGAGACCCAATAGCTGATCAATTGAAGCCGATAGTTTGTCAATAAAATAATTTACCAATAGTTTTATTTATTATGAAAACTGTTTAAAAAAAATTTGAATCGCCAATTTATTCGCACGCCGCAAAGTCACAAAATTCAGAACCACAGTGACCGATCAAATTAAAACACACATATAGATCTATGTTAGTGGTGTTTGTAGAAGTAATCCAAAGAAACAGGTAGATAATCTCAAAATAATCTACGCTTTTAATCACCAAAACTCAGGGGACCAGGAGAACACAAAATATGATAATAAAACGCAAATATTAACCAAACAAACGAGGGCTGACCAAGAACAGAACAAAACCAGGGAGTATATATGCACAGGAAGTACAGGGTAAACTAAATAAGGAACAGGTCAACATAATCTGTAACTAAGGCAACGGAGGAGGAGCTAACGATGAATTTATTAACAGGATAATGATTAAATTAACAAGAGAAATGCAAGGAAACCAAAACACAAAAACAACGTGACAGTTTATACATGCCACAGAGATTCAATTATTTAATTCATAATATTGTGCACCCTGTATGCACTATATAGGGTGGTGGCCCTTTCGTAATGCTGTGTGAATTCTAAGTAAAACTCATTCCCTACAATCGTTTACTACTTTTTACCCACAATGCACTATTATTTTGAGTTAACCTTGGTTCATATTTCCAAATATACACTGGGTTCAAAAAGTTCCATTCACACCTCGCTCATAAGCAACACTCAAGCAAGGAAGGGCACTCTGTAAACCATTAAAACATTTACTTACAAAAAATTGAGAAAACCTTTCTATTAGTTGGATAGAACACAATTAGGCCAATTTATGTTCCACACATTTATGTTTGGTTACTGTAAGAAAACGGAACATGCTGGTTACGCTAAACAAACCTCAGGAAACATTCTCAGAACATTGGGTAACATTATCTAAAATTTCTTTCAATGTTATCAAAAAATGTTCTTGCAGTAAAGTTAGCAGAACTTTGTGTATGAGTGTGTGTGTGAGTGAGTGAGTGAGTGTGTGTGTGTGAGTGTGTGTGTGTGAGAGTGTGTGTGTGTGTGAGAGTGTGTGTGAGAGATCCTGCTGTGTGTGAGTGATCCTGCTGTGTGTGTGTGTGAGTGTGTGTGTGTGTGTGTGTGTGAGTGAGTGTGTGTGTGTGTGTGAGAGAGAGAGTGTGTGTGTGAGAGATCCTGCTGTGTGTGTGTGAGAGAGATCCTGCTGTGTGTGTGTGTGAGAGATCCTGCTGTGTGTGAGTGTGTGTGTGTGTTTGAGGTCCTGCTGTGTGTGTGTGTGAGTGTGTGTGTGTGTGTGTGAGAGAGTGTGTGTGTGTGTGAGAGTGTGTGTGAGAGATCCTGCTGTGTGTGAGTGTGTGTGTGTGTTTGAGGTCCTGCTGTGTGTGTGTGTGTGTGTGTGTTTGAGGTCCTGCTGTGTGTGTGTGTGTGTGTGAGTGTGTGTGTGTGTGTGTGTGTAACGTTCTTACAACCAAGCAATAATGTTAATACAATGTCTAAAAAATGTTGAACATTTCTAGAACTTTCATTGTTGTTCCTTAATGGAGCAGTTAGTGAAACGTTCATACACACTAACGTTGTTAGCTGGGCTGGCTCCATGATTGGAGGGAACGTAAGGCTGCATTAGTTGGTGCTATAGGAATGTCCACAGGGTGATGACTGTGTGTGGACAAGGAAAGGCAGCATCCACATTACAGCTGGTATAGCTCTGCATCCAGATTACACTGCTATACCACCTATAGAGCATGGTATAGCCATAAAAATCCCTGTCATTGTGTGTGAAGGCTCATACCTCTCTCAGTGTTGATGAGAGGGCAATGTATTCAGACTAATGTACTACAGTCCACTAAAACAGTACGTACTTCTGAAACTATGCAACATTTAAATTAACATGATAGATGACAGGTGTAATATTAAGCAAGATATGCCATTCCAGCTTACATGGAGATGGCTCTTTAGAAAGAAGACACAATTTTATAGGAAAGGCGTATAAGGGATTTGCAATAATACCATCAAATCTGAACATTGAATAATGAAAGAGAATGGGAGAAAAAGAAATTGCAAAATAGTAGAGTTTTACACAATTTACAAAACCCTAAGCCAAGCTAAATGTCAGCAGTCTCCCAGTAAGCAAGCAAACGGGACCTGTACAGGACCTTGGGGAAATCAAAGACACAGACTTAGGTCTGATTCACACCGCATGCGTGTCTAGTGCTTAGCAGTGCGTATTTTTGCTGACCCCATGTTAACAGCTGAGAGCTTTCACTCTGCGTATGGATGCAGTGCATACAGTCCATTCCAGGTGCACTGCAGCAGTGCTGCGATTGTTTCGGAAGCGAGTCCGTTTTTGCTGTATGGCTAACGCTCAGTTAATGTGACCATTGATCAAGTGCATTGATCATGGTCAAAATACACAAGGATTGACGCAAAAACGTAGCAAGTTTAACAAAAAGCAGACTGATAACACCTGCTGTTTTAAACAGCCATCATGGGCAATTTTTAAACAAAACAAATACCTGGAAATACACCTTTCTCCTAAATAGTTCATTTTATTTTGTTTCAAGCTTAACTGAAAGATGAATTTGTTTAGCTTAACCTAAAGGTTATTTTAATTAAGGAACTACAAAACATGGTAAATATATAAATATATCTTCAGAGTGCATCTAAATATTAGACATAATGGACAACACAACGTCTAGCTAGTCGAGGTAGAACAACAAAAAGCTCTTTATGATTCACGTGATGTCATGTATAAAGACTTGCAAGCTGAGGAAAAGGTATGAGAGGCAGTTCCAGTGACAAGATGGTAATATACACCAAACTCTCTCCTGCGCTGGTTTAAGGGGTCAATACAAAGGTTCATCTTATGCTTTTCCGTAACCTTTGCAGCAGCAAATACAGCGCAATGGGTTTTCTTCTATCTACAACTCACACCACATGGAAAACAAGCAGAACAAAAGTGCTGTTGTTGAAACAAATCAAAGTTATGTAAACTACATCGGTAATATAAAAAGATTCTTGACCAGTCTTTTCTCATATTTTGAGGTCATTCAGAACCTCAAATCTAAAATGTAGTCCAGAACCTTACATAGACTAAATTTGATGTGGCATCTTCGGTCATCTGGCATTGTTATTATTTGCCTTTGTCATGTTTCTTGTAGAAAAATTTTTATTGCACTTTGTCTGCTAACGTAATTGTCAACGCAGCTATTAAGACCTCCACTTGCTCTCATACATACAATACCATATACCATTTTTAACAGAACAACATATGAATCTATTATGAAGAATCATGGCTTGTCTCTTGAGATTCACATACCAAGCATAAAACCCTTTATTTTCTTCAGTCTGATTTTTGACACTGGTTTGGCCACAACATCCGTAAAGTTTTCTGTAAAGCTAAAATCCAGTATCCAGTTGTGCTTCACCTGTCATCTGGATCTGATGCCCAATCAACATCACTGAATGTCACAAATTTATGAAAGTTTTTTATTACTTTCTTGTAACACTTCATAATTGGTTGTACCCTTTAAATATCTCACCACTTCTTGACTGTAGACCAGTGTTGTTTATTTGGATCAGACATGTATTGAGATAATTTACTGACACCCCAACTCAGATCAGATCTAGTATGTTATCAGATAGATCAAGCCACCACTACACAGTACCTTTTAGGACCAACAGGATCAGCGTCATTCCTGTAATTCAGCTTTTGATCACATGGTTTCTTTGAACTCCACTCCCATCCCTTAACTATAACCTTTAGCAACATATCTGGCCTTGTACATTTCTAAATAACCTGCATTGTGTTTCAGTCATTTTCATTTTCACTAAGGGAGTCTATTTCCATTTTCATGGCATTAGCCAAAACATGCAAAAATTAAATTAGCTTCTTTGAAGGTGGTACATTATGCCCTATTTAATAACAGTCAATATTGTCACAAAATGATCACAAAAACTCAGTTGTTTTGTTATAGCTAATGATAGCTAATGTTTCATTTATGTTTACACATCAGCCTCCTCAGAACATTCACATAACCACAGTGTATTAAAACAAACAGAGTCACAGTCAGTTTTAATTGCAGGTATACAGATGGGTTGGGAATCATGTGTGTTTTAACAGTATATTGGGTCTGTGCAGTGGGTCTCAAAGTGACAGTGGCCATATTACTGCTGCTGTCTGTGTCATTGGAGTAGAGTGGGCCATTTTGGATAGGCTAACAAAAGCAAACTAACTTTGAAAGCATAAGATCCCACCCTCCCTTCAGAGCACCTTCCAAGGCCACACCTCCTCCAACACGACCACGCTGATGAAGGAAGATCATCTGTGTAAGCAGGGTGTGTGGAGGTATGCAAATACACACCATAGTTTGACAGACAAGTAGGACATCCTATCATTCAGACCAAATGCAA
Source organism: Chromobotia macracanthus (assembly GCA_036877525.1). NCBI lineage: Eukaryota > Metazoa > Chordata > Actinopteri > Cypriniformes > Botiidae > Chromobotia > Chromobotia macracanthus. Next base: position 9,892,484 of record JAZGTH010000012.1, on the reverse strand, counting down.
AGATGGGACAAACATTACTTTTCACAGAAGCTATATTTTGATATAAATATATTTAGACCACTTTATTTAAGAGATGTGAATGAATTTCAACCAGCATGACAAAACATGTTTGGAATAAATCACTTACCCTGCCTTTTCAGTTGTAAACAGCAAAATGTCAATTGCATCAGAATAGGTCCAGATAGATTTCAGCCTAATAGTGACTTCACTAAATTGCCAATTTCACATTTTTGTATCTTAAAAATACAAAAATATGTGTTTGTACATTTCTTCAATAGTATTTGCTATTTTAGTTTGATGCATTTTAAACAAAGTATTTTGTATTTATTTCAAATACATTTTCATGTATTATATGTATCTCTGCTTATGCAGGGCTCCTTTTGTGACTTGCTTTTGTCATCTCCTGTCTGGAATTGAAACATTCGCTCACATCACGTTGTCATCATTTACACTAGTCATTTACAATTTTAAGTACTCTGGAAACTCCTCACCTTGGTTTTGAATTTGATAATGATATCTAACTGATATCTAATGATATCTATCCTTGATATCTACACTACTTTTTGTGATGTGAACAACTAATGGTTTAAATCATATAACTGACTACAGTCAGAGAAGTTGTTGTCCCCTTCTGTTGCCTGTTCTGGTTGCTATGGTAACCCTGATATCAACCACCATCAGCGTTGTATAACATTAACAAATGAAAATAAAATAAAGCCTAAAGAACATTTACATAGACTTTACTTTCATACATTATAAAAGCTGTATTATTTGTTGAGAAGTACTAAGTGTCTCACCTGATAAAAAAATCTTCTCAGAGGAACTTGAAACACACAAGATCAGAACTAGAAGATGGGATGCCATGATCTTAAGAGCTCTGTTAACAAGCTCACTTATTCACCGTACATAAAATATTCATCAGACAATGATAATTATACATATACTGTACTTAAAGCAATATTTGACATTCCACACAGAATTGTGCACCCAAGGAATTCACAAATGTTTACAGTATTACTGTTTATATGAAGTGAAATTGTTCATAATATCTAATTGTTTTCTACAGAAGTCTCGCCCACATTTCATGAAAAGCACCTTTGGATACAGGAATAATTGCTGTTACCCTGGAAAGACTGTTAATAAAGTCCCTTTTATTAGCCATGACCCTCAGGCAATCTTCATTTGAATAGAGAACAGAGCTGAATGTCTGAACACTCAGTTTAGAAACAATACACCACAGTTACATCAATGTAAATATTGACCTTAGTATCTGATGTTACCTCTTCTCATTTGTGTGTTTTTAATGACTGGTGAGGAACACTGCTGATCAGAGAAGCACAAAGGGTCCATTCATACAGTGGTGGGGCCCTGAGGTAGTCTTGGGGCCCCTGACACACTGGTGCAGGGTGGGGAGGGTCTGACACTATTAGATTGCTGTAAAATGTCTAAATTCAGACAGTAACACACTGTTTTCCATTAAACAGTAAAATACTAAAGAAATTAGCATTACAAACTGCATTCTGGGTAATATTTGTCATTTTCGAACATCAGACACAACACATTAAATTGATCAAGAGTTCACCAGTGCATTTCTTTCATATGTGCACAAAACTTCATATTGAGAATTAACCGGTTATATAATCAATGGCGGAAAGAGAGTTTATTGTCATTTCAACCATATACAAGTACATAGTGAAACGAAACAACGTTTCTCTAGGAACTAGGTGCTACATAAAAATACAGAACAACACAGAACTACTAGGCTACATAATTTATGCATAATTTATACATAAAGTGCAAACATGTGCAGACAGCACAAGACAGTATAATGACATCTGGGGCGGACAATGGACGTAGTATGTCCCGGTGCAGCGCCGACCAGCACCGAGTCCTGTTCCAGTGGTGATCCTGGTGAAATAGAGATATAAGTGATAACATAAGTGTAGACAATGACTAGGTGCATAATAAGTTTTTCAGCAGCCAAAGTATTTAACAGCAGCAAAAAGTATTCAATATGTGCAAAATAATGCAGGGTCTAGGATAAACAGTTGTGTGTGTATGAGTGTGTGTGTTCCTTTCAGCTCCAGTTCTGTGTATTGAGGAGTCTGATAGCATGAGGGAAGAAACTATTGCATAGCCTGGTCGTGAGGGCCCGAATGCTTCGGAACTGTTTACCAGATGGCAGGAGTGTAAAGAGTGTGTGGGGTCATCCACAATGCTGGTGGCTTTGCGGATGCAGCGTGAGGTGTAGATGTCTGTGATGGAGGGAAGAGAGACCCCGATGATCTTCGCTGTTCTCACTATCCGCTGGAGGGTCTTGCGGTCCGAGACGGTGCAATTCCCAAACCAGGCAGTGATGCAGCTGTACAGGATGCTCTCAATGCTCTCTCTCACTGTTTGTCGGAATTAAAAAATAATTCCTGCATAATATGAATATTTAAATTATTTCAATGCGCTCTGCCTCTGACACTTTGTGTGTAATACAACAAAAGCGGTATTCTCGTGTATCATGAATAAAAGAAAAATATTCTATACTATATATTATGGACATCAAGGTGAAAAACTTTGTACAAAGCGATTAAAATAAATGTTGATTTTATTGCTTTAACAACAATCATTTATTTATTTCTTTTTCTGCCATCACTGTATATAACAATGTTTTTTGGAGTTTAGTTATCCTCTGGTGAGATCTTGAGAGATGTAATATATTCTTTTCTTTACAGTTTTATCCCTAATGAGACGATTCACTGTTTTCTCAGCCTCACGTTACGTCAGACTCATTCTTTCTTACTTCTGTGGGTCACAACAGAAGACATTTAGCTAAGACTGAACTTCTGGTAATCAAGGCCAACCCATCATTATAAAATTCAACTTGGTAAAACTAACACCTAATCGGCCTGTGTATCTGATGACCAGCTGAAATTCACAACTCATCACAACCTTCAAAAAACACCTGAAAACACACCTGTTCTGCACACACCCGACTAATCGCTAACTTTCCAATGCTTAACCATGTTTAATGTGGTTTAAAAAAACGTTCCTCTTATATTGTTCATTCTGTCTCTAGCATCAGAAGTATTCCTACTTGTAAATGTAGATTAGTAGACTAGTCTTGTTGGTTCTTATGGCAAACATTAAATACTCTCTCATTTCTAAGCTGTTTTGGGTAAAAGTGTCTGTTAAATGAAGAAACATATATATTTAGCTGAACATTCTCACTGTTTTACAATGAAAGTCAAAGGTGATCAGGGGCTGTCAAACAACAAAAAACACAAAAGTCTTACAACATCTGCACTATATTAGTCTTCTGGACAGTTCTGTGTGAGAAACAGGCCCATATTTATTTCATTGTTTATAGAAAATCTTCCCTGAATATCTCTGCTCCATCTTATGTAGTTATTTTTTTAAATGTGTTCATTTTTAATTTTATTTATTAAAGGCAAACATTTAATTCACTGTAGAACCTCAAACATTTTACTGATACAGGCTGATACACGTCAATATGCAAATAAGACTTTCTAAAGAACTACATACATGATGGGAGGTGCTGAAGAGCAGATATAATATAATCACATATGAACACACAGACAGACAAACAGCAGATTCAGCAGAGAAACACACAACCCCAAAAGTAAGAACAACTTTTTATTCTTCTAACTTTATTCTTCTTTAAACTTCTAATCAAACTTTGTAAAGAGTTTGTGAAGAGATACAGTAAGTGATGGAAATGTTGACTTTCAGCTTCACAGTTTACAAAACACCACAGACACTAAACAAGCTTTGATATAATGAAGTTATAACATTAAAATTACATTGTAAATATTGTGAATTCTTTTATTGTAGTTATCAAAACTGTGAACAAAAGTTAAAATCTGTGAGGAAAAACTGTGAAGAAAATTGTAAAATTTGTTTTGAATGTGTTCCTTCCTCAGAAATGGATCAAACTCTATATTTCAGACTTCTTCTCATTGGTAAGTTTGTGTTTCTGGTTTTATGTTTCTGGTTTATGTCATTAGATTTAATTCTGTTTTAATAAAGAATCAAACACTCTTTTGTAGCTCTCTACTCATTATCTGAATGCACTCAGCGCTGGTATCACTATATAAACATGAGTAAGAACTGGACTGAAGCTCAGAGTTACTGCAGAAAGAACTACACAGATCTGGCCACAGTCAACAACATGAAGGACATGAAACAGCTGAAGAAGAGTGTGAATGATAATAAAGTGGACTTCTGGATTGGGCTGCAGAAAACAGATGTTTATAAATGGAAGTGGTCTCTGGATGACCCTGTGAACTATCTGAACTGGGAAAATGGACAATCAAATAACACAAATAATTGTACTTTTATGATAAATGGAAAATGGCGTCATCAGAACTGTAATGAGAAGTTGAGTTTCATCTGCTACAATGGTGAGTGCAGCTTCCAAAAATTACAGCAAACCTTCACTTAACAAAACATGATCATATGTAAACTTTACAAGACAACAATGATAAACATCCCAGTTATGAAATAGAAATAGCATGTGAGTTTATGTTTGACACTTTCACTCTTCTGTGAACTGCAGCCCAATACACATGTGTCCTGAGATCAGTTTATTCTCTGAGCTTCATTACAAACATTTAAAGAGGATGTTAAAATTATCTCCATGATTACCACATACAGTCTGAGTCCTACCAACAGTAAAATCAGAAGTCACTCTTGTCAGATGTGTGTATGTGTTATAACTTTCTTTCCAAAGTGAATCACTGTCTGAAAAAAACACTGAATGTGTGACATTAAAGTAAATTACTTTCTCATCTGCTGTAGTATTAATTTACAGATTACAAGCAAACTATAGTAATACTGATCTATTCACATCCAAACTGTAAGTGTAGTAAGAATCTGTTATTAAAGTTAAAAATGAAAGAATTGAAGTTATAAAACAATCTCTTTTCTTAAACAGACAGCAGTAAAGGATACATCTATGAAACGTCTAATAAAACGTGGAGAGAAGCTCAAAGCTTCTGCAGAGAGAATCATTCTGATCTGACCAGTGTGAGGAACCAGACTGAGAATGAACAGATTCAGAAGATCATTAATGATAGTCAGAAATCTGTCTGGATTGGTCTGTTCGGAGACTCGTGGGAGTGGTCAGATAAGAGTGACTCCTCCTTCAGAGACTGGCAGTCTAATCAACCTGATAATCATGCTAGTTCAGAAAACTGTACAGTAGTCGATATGAATTTTCAGGGACAATGGAATGACAAGTCTTGCATTAACTCTCAGACTTTTGTGTGTCATGAAGGTGAGTAATAAAAGTCTGTGTGTGTTTCATGACAGAACTTTCTTCATTATTAAAATCATATCTGCTCATTCACAGTCTTTTCCTGCATGTTTGTTTGGGTCTCATGTGCAGTTTCTGCTTGTGGTTTGTTCTGTGCAGATAAACTGTTATTGATCAAAGAGAATCTGAGCTGGCCTGAAGCTCTGACATACTGCAGAAAGAATCATATAGACCTGGTTTCAGTTGATTCAGAGGAGATTCAGCACTGGCTGACAGAAGTGGTTAAACAGGCCTCTACTGCAGAGGTGTGGCTGGGGTTACGTTACTCCTGCACTGTGGGCATTTGGTTCTGGGTCAATGGAGAGATCACGTGTTATCAGAATTGGGCTCCAGGGAACGGAACAGCACAGGAGAAATGTGACACTGTACTGAGATCTGGAGCAGTTCAGTCTGGAGGAGACCAGCGCTGGATCAGCCTTCCTCAAACTCACAAACTCAACTTCATCTGCACCAAATATGATTAAGAATTAAAGGATCTGTGTCTATCACTTCTGTGATACACAACTGTTTTTGTACATTGTTCATGTTCAGGTTTTTTAATTTGGTTTTGAAGAAATGGTGCAATTTGAAGGTATCATACAGTTTAAATACAACTTGCATTTATAATATACACTATTGTTTTTACAGAAAACTATTTTCTCTTCAGTACTTGTAATCTTCAGTTTATAGTAACTGCTGAATTATGGCAAATGAAACAGATACAGTTTTTGGCATTAATCATCTTTAGAAATGTCTGAATATGATTCTTTAAACTCTGACACAGAATATCCTGTATGTGAAATGAAATATAGTGAAGGTTGGGTTGAATGATGTGTGTTGACTGATGTAATATAGTGATGGAGAATATCAGCTCAAATAAACTCAAATAAAAACACTATTTTCTCTCCCAACTTTTGACTCCAACTCTATTCTAACTCTATTATATTATTGTGGCAGCCAAGATGTGGACTAAATGAAACTGGCAAAATTGTATTGCAATTAAAATAATTTTAGATTCATAATAAATTAGATTTCAAGAATAAATGCATAATGTAAAATATTTTCTTTCCAATGATTCAATTGAATTGAATATTAAACATTGCATACTGTTCATCTGTAATTTCCTGACTTAATTACTGTTTTTAATTCTTAAACAAGTTTAGTTTACCAGCTCAATAAGGCAATAGTACCTTACATATGAAATCATAATTAATAACTTAATCACTCAGTGTTTATAAACTCTGTAGTCTGGACACAGTCACACAATGTAACACAATGTTACACTGAGGATTTTGCTGTACATGCACAAATCTTTTGTCTCACTCGTTTCTGAGGAAGAGAAACAGCTTCACATACATCCACTAAATTCTGTAAAGATGCAAGTCTCAAATTTCTCAACAAATTGTTCTGTATAAATGAACCATCTTTATCCATCAATTCAACATATACATTTATTCTCTCATATCAATCATGTTTTAATACTGACTTCCATTTATTGCAATGTATCTATTATTAACAGATCTTTATAATGTAAACATGCAAGGGTCAGTATGTATTAGAGAAACATAAAACAAGCCTTTAAGGTGTTGCTTCTCATATCGAAAGATAATCTTAGAAAGGTTTTTAGATGTTGGGATTGTGTTGTGTGGTTACTGTTTAAAATGATTGTCTTTTATTTTAACACATCAAGCAATTTGCCGTACAAGATGCAGTCACCTACCTCACAAAGTATAACATAATAAACAGTTGTTTTGCTTGCTTTACGTGGCACCACATATCTTGAAATTCCTGTCAGGATGAACCTGCTTCAGAACTTTGTACACGTAGATCTCGTGGCTCTCCTTCCTGGACCTCTAGCTAGTGATGGTGAAATGAAGCTTTTCAGAGAACCGAGGCTTTCCCCTCAGGTGTGTGTGAAATGGTTCATAACTCGAAACTTTTCAACACGGCACTCACTAACAACATCTTGTGGTCAAAAGGTGGAAAAACTGCCTTTGTGTTTCAAAGACCCATTCATTTCTCTGATTGTTTCAAGGGATGTTTTACCCTAAAGTCAAAATTCAGTCATTAATTACACACGCTCACATTGTTCCACACCTGTTGGACCTTTGTTCATCTTCTGAGCGCAAATGAAGATATTTTTGATGAAATCTGAGAGCTAATTGTTAAATGAAAACGGGGCGGTTCTTTGATTGTGTGACTTCATTGGCCGAACCCTTGGAATGATTCTATTGGTCGGCTGAGAGCTTGACGGATCAGGAAGAGCCAGTGAAAGTGCTTCATGTACAGCCTCCTGTGTGAACATAATCCTCCCCCATACGATTCAGTGTCCTGTTTTCATTTCCAACACATTTTTATTTCTCTTTCAATTTATGTAATATTCTACACAATTAACCAATCAGGTCTCGCATTTATTGAGCATAATTACAGCCCCCTTTACACTTACTAAAAGAATTTCATATAACAATCATTTGAATACATTTTCTCAAGATTTCACCTTTAATGTTTCCAGAAACACTTATTCATGACCACAAACAAAATCTCTTTTCTGTGTAGTTTTGTGAATTTTGATTCATCCATGTGATTAGTTCATTTTGAGCTCATTTATCATGACAAAACAGCAGATCAATTTTTCTGAGCATGACTTATAAAAAATCATTACTTTTAATAACGTGTAATTGTACAATTTTTAATAGTCCTTTACTATTGTTGCTTCTCAGACTGTACAAACATGGTCAGAGTTTTGAAAAAAAAAGTTTTGAAAAAACAGACCCACACAAGAAGGCTTGTCTAGAGTTTTACATTATTAATCCATGACACGTTTGATGTTGGTGAGCCATATTCACACGTGGAATTGAAATGGTGGCTAGCAAATAAAATCTGTAACGTTAATTTGGATCTTTGCTCCTGTTGGTTTATAATTTGGCTTTGTTGTAGAAGCAACACTGCCAGAACATTATCAGAGCAAAAATCTGATCACAACGGTCCATAATTGGCTGTGGGCCAAAATTACAGTGTGCACTCAGCTTTACATCAGTTAAAAGAAAATGTGCTGTTTATGTGAAACAACATTCCAGCATAAAACTGAATCAACAGGAAGGAAAACAGCAAGGAAAGAGAAAGTACAAAACACATACCATAAAGTTTTAATAACAAAACTCATGTGAAATCTTTGGTGAGGCTGCCCTCTTGTGAGGTCATTTGAAAAGTTGTGCTCTGTTCCCGTGGGCACCCCACTCACTTCCTCTGGGAAGCAAATTGAAGGGAATACCATCAGTATTTTTCTGCTTTTGTGAAACAGCGAAACAGCCTAAAATGCATCAATTTCTTTATTTTTCTGTAAAAATGATAGAAACATGAACTAATGTTCCCTGCACCAAATCAATAATTAAACCAATTCAATTAATTAAAACAGTTATACAAACTGTAGCACCTTTTCTTTTGGATTAAAACACCCCAGAATTCATTTCTTTATCTTTTTTATTAATTTTTTGCACTTTTAATGAAGAGAAAGGTACACCCTCATGTTCCCTGCACCAAATAAATTTAAAGAGCTACGCAGATTGGGCAAGACCTCCACGCCACACAGACGTTGGGCATCGCCTTCTAAAATACACAGTTAATGCTCAAGTTTGTCCTGGAGCACTCAAAACTGAATCAACAGGATGGAAAATATCCACAGCAAGGAAAGAGGTCAAAACACAAAGCATGCCCCACCCAAAGACAAAAATATGTTTTAATCAAAAACCTCATGTGAAATCTTTGGTGAAGCTGCCCTCTTGTGAGGTCATTTGAAATGTTGTGTTCTGCTGCTGTGGGCACCGAAAATTGTGATGAATTGTGATGAGTGACCATTAGTGATGATACCTGCTGTTAACAAGCAGAATCACTGAATGAAAGATGAACAAGAACAGAAGAAGAGAAGAGAGCAGCAGAAATACAACAACTACTAAGTGACTACCAGTCACACAGTCTTAGATAAACATCAAATGAAAATAACAAACACATGAAATGTCTCAAGATCTCACCAGAGGATGATTAACCAACTCTACAAACACCATCACCATCTTCACTGACTACAGATCAGTTTGACTTTATTTCTGGCATACATGTGCAAAAGCTCTTATTGAGAATTAACAGAGATTTAGCTCCAGTTCATTTTGATGTTTTATTGAGAATAAAAGGATTGATTGAAGTCATCATTATGGTGATTAATGTAGTTGGGCGCTTGGGTCTTGACTTCACTCATAATGCTTTATTGTTTTCTACCGAAGTCTCACCCACATTTCATGCAAAGCGCCTTTGGATGCAGGAGGTTTATGAATATCCTGGAAAGACTTTAACAGTACAAGTTTTGACACCAAAAAAACATCAATGCAAATATTGACCTCAGTATTTGATGTTATCCCTTCTCTGTGTGTTTTCCTTGTCTGGTCAGAAACAGTGATGATCAGAGAAGCACAAAGGTCAAAGAAACCTGGCAGATAGTCTTCAGGCCCCTGACTCACTGGTGCAGGGTGTGTGGGGGGGTCTGATACCTAAACACCCCCATCCTGGACCTGTGAGGACACATACAGCATGTAAAGGGAAGATATCGCTTTGTGCGACGAACCGGCCTCATATTGTATATTATATACCAGTTGTATATTTCAATATAAAGACCCATTTATACTGTCGTAATTAAATACTATGTGAACAATTCAGAAGCATTTTCAGTCACACACACACAAGTACACAAACATATATATTTGTATATATATGTATATATATATATAATACAGACTTACAGATCTAATTCACTGCAGAAATTCTACATTTGGCTGATACACGTCTATATACAAATAACTCTTATCATCTGACGTGAAATATGAAAATAAGACTTTATGAAGGAAATTCCCAATGGGTCCCAATGAACTCAAAGAAGGAAATAAAATATGAAAATAAGACTTTCTAAAGAAATACATACATGATGGGAGGTGCTGAAGAGCAGATATAATATAATCACATATGAACACACAGACAGACAAACAGCAGATTCAGCAGAGAAACACACAACCCCAAAAGTAAGAACAACTTTTTATTCTCGTCCTATTAAAATAATACTTTTGATATGACACTGTTTAATAAGGATTGTGAATTAATGTCAGAGTTCTGTTCAATAACTTCTAATCAAACTTTGTAAAGAGTTTGTGAAGAGATACAGTAAGTGATGGAAATGTTGAATTTCAGCTTCACAGTTTACAAAACATGACAGACACTAAACAAGCTTTGATATAATGTTATAACATTACAATTACATTGTAAATATTGTGAATTCATTTATTGTAGTTATCAAAACTGTGAACAAAAGTTAAAATCTGTGAGGAAAAACTGTGAAGAAAATTGTAAAATTTGTTTTGAATGTGTTTCTTCCTCAGAAATGGATCAAACTCTATATTTCAGACTTCTTCTCATTGGTAAGTTTGTGTTTCTGGTTTTATGTTTCTGGTTTATGTCATTAGATTTAATTCTGTTTTAATAAAGAATCAAACACTCTTTTGTAGCTCTCTACTCATTATCTGAATGCACTCAGCGCTGGTATCACTATATAAACATGAGTAAGACCTGGACTGAAGCTCAGAGTTACTGCAGAAAGAACTACACAGATCTGGCCACAGTCAACAACATGAAGGACATGAAACAGCTGAAGAAGAGTGTGAATGATAATAATGTGGACTTCTGGATTGGGCTGCAGAAAACAGATGTTTATAAATGGAAGTGGTCTCTGGATGACCCTGTGAACTATCTGAACTGGGAAAATGGACAATCAAATAACACAAATAATTGTACTTTTATGATAAATGGAAAATGGCGTCATCAGAACTGTAATGAGAAGTTGAGTTTCATCTGCTACAATGGTGAGTGCAGCTTCCAAAAATTACAGCAAACCTTCACTTAACAAAACATGATGTAAATGTAACATATGAACATATGTAAACTTTACAAGACAACAATGATAAACATCCCAGTTATGAAATAGAAATAGCATGTGAGTTTATGTTTGACACTTTCACTCTTCTGTGAACTGCAGCCCAATACACATGTGTCCTGAGATCAGTTTATTCTCTGAGCTTCATTACAAACATTTAAAGAGGATGTTAAAATTATCTCCATGATTACCACATACAGTCTGAGTCCTACCAACAGTAAAATCAGAAGTCACTCTTGTCAGATGTGTGTATGTGTTATAACTTTCTTTCCAAAGTGAATCACTGTCTGAAAAAACACTGAATGTGTGACATTAAAGTAAATTACTTTCTCATCTGCTGTAGTATTAATTTACAGATTACAAGCAAACTATAGTAATACTGATCTATTCACATCCAAACTGTAAGTGTAGTAAGAATCTGTTATTAAAGTTAAAAATGAAAGAATTGAAGTTATAAAACAATCTCTTTTCTTAAACAGACAGCAGTAAAGGATACATCTATGAAACGTCTAATAAAACGTGGAGAGAAGCTCAAAGCTTCTGCAGAGAGAATCATTCTGATCTGGCCAGTGTGAGGAGCAAGACTGAGAATGAACAGATTCAGAAGATCATTAATGATAATCAGAAATCTGTCTGGATTGGTCTGTTCGGAGACTCGTGGGAGTGGTCAGATAAGAGTGACTCCTCCTTCAGAGACTGGCAGTCTAATCAACCTGATAATTATGCTAGTTCAGAAAACTGTACAGAAGTCGATATGAATTTTCAGGGACAATGGAATGACATATCTTGCAGTAACTCTCAGACTTTTGTGTGTCATGAAGGTGAGTAATAAAAGTCTGTGTGTGTTTCATGACAGAACTTTCTTCATTATTAAAATCATATCTGCTCATTCACAGTCTTTTCCTGCATGTTTGTTTGGGTCTCATGTGCAGTTTCTGCTTGTGGTTTGTTCTGTGCAGATAAACTGTTATTGATCAAAGAGAATCTGAGCTGGCCTGAAGCTCTGACATACTGCAGAAAGAATCATATAGACCTGGTTTCAGTTGATTCAGAGAAGATTCAGCACTGGCTGACAGAAGTGGTTAAACAGGCCTCTACTGCAGAGGTGTGGCTGGGGTTACGTTACTCCTGCACTGTGGGCATTTGGTTCTGGGTCAATGGAGAGATCACGTGTTATCAGAATTGGGCTCCAGGGAAAGGAACAGCACAGGAGAAATGTGACACTGTACTGAGATCTGGAGCAGTTCAGTCTGGAGGAGACCAGCGCTGGATCAGCCTTCCTCAAACTCACAAACTCAACTTCATCTGCACCAAATATGATTAAGATTTAAAGGATCTGTGTCTATCGCTTCCTGTCAAATAGTCTACAGCTATTTCTATATTCATTTTCTGTAAATTTATTTTTTTGTTTAAATTTGTTCTATAGAAATGAGGAAATTTAAATGTGCATTACAGCTTGCATTGTGCCATCTCAGATTAATTTGAGGTTAGGGAAGGCAATTTTGTAGTGGCTAGCAATAGCAAGCTATCTTTGAAAGCATAAGATCCCGCCCCCTCTTCAGAGTGCTCTTCAAAGCCACACCTCCTTTAAAACACATGAATGCAGTGTGCGAAGATATGCAAAATCAGTTTGACAGGAAAGTAGTATATCCTATCATTGCATTTGGACCAAATGCAGCGATTGGACAAACATTACGTTCCATTACGTTCCTGTGTCTTCACAGAAAATATTTTTTATATTATTATATTAAGACCACATGCAAACAGAATGTAAAGAGACTTAACCAGCATAGCAAAAATGTTTCTGAAAAAAAACACAGACCCTGCCTACCCTTCCCTGATATATACACTATTATTTTGGGCTAAAACTATGTTGTGTGATAAAATGTTTTCTGTGGTAATGGCATACTGACTCAATTCTCTTCACTATAAGTAGAGCATATATAAACAGTCCTATTCTCATATATCATTTGCCTCTTGTTTGTATATTGTCCATATACCTTACTGTTTACTGTTTGTTCACTGTGGTGAACAGAACTCAAGGCACAAAAAAAACTGGGTGTCAGTTCTCCTGTTATTAACATATTGGCATATGTGTCAGCTAGTGTCAGTAAAATACACTGAATAAAAGATTGTAGGAGACGCAGCCAAAGTTGATGTCATGAGTTTTAAAATAAAATATTAAAAAAAATAAACATTTAAAGCTTGGTGTAGGTTCTTTCCAGCCATGAGGGTTGCATCTTCCATCTAAAATATGGTTTGACATTCCTCATGTGTTTGAATGTTTCAGAAGATCAGTGTGGTGAGCACCGACCAATACAGTCTTTAGCCTGTTTATTCTTTTGCCAGTATTTGTTGTTCTTTTGGTCATACTCAGACCACTTTTGGCATCCTCGTTTGTGAAAATTCACACAGCAAAATCTTTAGTGTTAAATGAACACTGCTCTGTGTCTATATGGGTCCACCGTACAGAGTGATAAAGTAACCCTGGAGCAGTGGAGCACTGAAGTTAATGAGATAATGAAGTGATGAATTAAGTGATGAGCGACCATTACTGATGATACCTGCTGTTAACAAGCAGAATCACTGAATGAAAGATGAACAAGAACAGAAGAAGAGAAGAGAGCAGCAGAAATACAACAACTACTAAGTGACTACCAGTCACACAGTCTTAGATAAACATCAAATGAAAATAACAAACACATGAAATGTCTCAAGATCTCGCCACAGCTGCTTGAAACAACTTGAAAACTAAACTTTTCCTAAATAGGTAATGTTTAATTATTCATATTAGACTCATATTAATAATGGGTAAGTAGATTAACTGATGCCTGCTAACAACAGAGTAAATAGTACTCAATTATTAAGTAATTAGCTGTGTAATTTATTGAGTAATATTAGGTAGACTTGAACCTAATTTCTTTTAGTGTGTCATAGCTGTTAAATGTATGTACTCTTTATACAGAAATATATGCTGTAATCTATCCTAACAAACTGAGTGCAAATTGTAACTCAATTTTATGGCTATAGATTCCACATGTTATTTCTTACAGTGTATGGTTTGTGGTCTTCCCCTGATATCAGTTTCTTTGGTTTCAGAGCCTTTGCACAGTCATAGCCAATCAAAAGCCATGCAGGACAGTTCAACATATCTGGCATCTTTTCTACAATGCTAAGTAAGTGAGTCCACCCTTTGGGCTTTTCGCGAGTGGGAATGCTTATTTTGCTCTAAGGAGATTCTCGAATGTATAGGGTGGTATGTCGAAGAACTCTTGCAAACTATAACCCCTCACTCTCAATCCTCTTAGTTTGACAATTGTCTAGTAAATATAATACAATGTTGACAGCTTCACTTTAACAGGTTCTGTGTCTGCTTGTATGCACTAAAAAGAAAAAGGATTTTTTTGGACAATTATCTCGAACTGAAGCAATGGACAAAGTTAGAATTGAGTGTTTAACCTGTGGTGAGAGACTAACAAATGAAATTACGAAGCCCTGCAAACTGAGGAGGCATCAAAACACCAAACACCCACAGACGGTTGGTAAAGCCAGAGATAAAGCAAGAAGAACTTGTTATATCAAACAGGCCCCAGAACATAAGCGATGCATTGACTAAAGCTGGAAATTAAAATAGGCTGTCAAAAAATGGTAAAAGATTAGTGTTACAGTTCAGTTACAGTCAGCTAACTAATGTGGCACAAGCATTTTTAGGTAATGAGTTAGAAAGCTTGATTAAAGAGATGAGTGTTTAACTTAAACTGATCAAGTGTGTCTGAATTCTGAACAAGTCTAGGAAGGTTAATCCAAAGTTTAGATCTATTGTAACGAGGAGACAGAGACGGTGGGATCCATTTGCAGTAGTTTATTAGAGTAGTTGAACAGGCAGGGTCGACAACAGCAAACAGGTCTAGCAGGGGCTAGGCTAATCGGTAACAGTAAACAATCCAATGTCAGGGCAGGCAGCAAACAATCAGAGAACCGATGAACAGTCCAGGTAATAACAGATAATCCAACAACAACAGAACCCGCTCAGAAATGTTAGCCGGGACAAAACAAGACTTCACAATGAGCTAATCACATGCTGGGGTTTATATACACTGAGTTAATGAGGATCAGGTGAGCAGGAAGTAATCAGTCCCAGGGAAGTGGCCCTATGGGAAATGTAGTCCAGAACAACCTAATATTCGGGTGACGTTTCCTCTGGTGCTTCGGGGGAGGCGGTACAGGAGCCTCCATCTATCACCTTTAGTGGATTTTAATGTTCTGGGAATTATTAACTAGTTAGTATTAATTAGGCCAAAATTTTGTTACTAATGTATGCAAAGCACTGTAATCTGATAATAGTTCACAAATATACTAAGACGCTGTACCATTTAATGCTTTATAGGTTATTAGCAAGATTTTGAAATGTTAATTTGGGCTACCAGTGCAGTGATGATAAAAATTTATTAGCCCTGCAGGATAACCACCCAACAATGAATTACAGTAATAAATTTGTGAAGTCATAAAGGCATAAATAAGCTTTTCTGCATATTTTTCGGCCGACGATGCCCGTGCTCCTTCAACAGATCTCTGGAGCAGTGTGAAGTTCACACTCTGAAGTCATAATCAATGGCAGTCTTGTTTCAATATGTTCCTGAAAGCTCATTGGTTATAAGAATGACAGGTAAATGCTTTTGATTATTATTAGTTATTAATGCAGAATATTAATGATTAATTATGGTTATTCATTATTATTAATAATTCATTATATTAATCACTTTTGCAGATGATGTTGCATTATTTGAATATTCCTTGTAATTGGTCAGTTTAGTAACGAGAGGAGTTGTTACATGTTCACCTCCTCTGGCACCGTGTGTAAAACAATCAGAGTGGTATTGCCATGTGTCACGCATTAAAAGAAAATATATATTGTGTATTATTATCAAGGTGAAAAGAAAGTGATTAAAATTAATGTTAATTAGTATCGCTATGTTTTGGCATTTGTAAGTTTTTTTGCCTGCTCTGACGACCGCCACTGTGTAGGCTATTTAAAGCCAGGGTAGGCATCATATTTAGTGGGCATCCTATTGTTGGACTACCGGCTGCCACAGAAATTACACCAGTTATTGATGCTACCATTTTTCATTCGGAAATAAAAACCTGTGCTGCGTGAAATCTGATTGGTTGTTAGGTCACGACTGCAGACTGTAGCTCAAAGAAACATAAGGGAAACATTAGGTTTCCTAGGTATTTTATTTCATTTTGAATTTTGTTATTTTGTATAAAAAATTTAACTTTTATAAATGGATTTGTTAACTGGGTTAGGAATTGAAGTTTTGTGAGAAAAGGGATTTAATTTGAGTTATCACCATTATACAGCAACATATGAAATGATCTAAAAATTATTTCAATCCACTGAATCATTAAACATGCTGCATTTGGAAAAGTGTGTTTTTATAAAGAAACCTAGCATTTGCAGGTGAAATATTGCTTGGCCAAAAAAATACAGATAAAAAAGAAAATATCATTAATCAGAAACATGTTATGTTACATGTTTGAACATCAGCTCATGTTAAAATAATAAACTAAATTCAAAGGTTTTTATTAATTATTAAAAGAGTTTACTTTAAACAATTTAAAACAATTCAGGCCAAGTTGGGTAGATCATTATTATGTTTATTATGTCTTGCTGACATGTATGGGTTTAGAATATGAAACTGTCAGGACCACGGTGTGATCAGCCCAGTCTGTGTTGTTGTTTTTCTGTCTTGCCACTGTCTTGCAAGCCGTGTGTTTTTGTTGTCTCCCTCTGTTCTGCCCCAACCTCTGTTACAGATTCACCTCCTGGTTGCTCTCATCATCCCTCCTGCTCCACCCGTCACCCTCCCGGTTCCCGCTGCCCTGCTCTCTCCCTCCTTGCCTGCGCCGGAGCCACCCTGCATCTGTTTCTGTTTACTTACCTGCTGTATTGAACTCTCTCTGTCTGAATAAAGACCGTTAACCGCAATTGGATCTCTGACAGTACGATCTGACCAACATGGATCCAGCGGAACCCGATGCTCTTTGCTCTGCTTTGGCCTAACAGGGAGCCCTTTTGGGTCAGCACTCCTCACAGTTTGATGCGGCATCCCGGGAGATTGAGCATCTCTCCGCCGGCATGGTGGAGCTCCAGATCACTCTCGACGACCCGCAGCGGGAGACCGCGGCGGTCGTCTCCCCCACTCGCTCTCCGGGAGATCCTGAGCCGCACATGAACAACCCCCTGCCTTACGACGGTGACCCCCGCTCCTGCCGGGCGTTTGTCACACTGTTCCTTGGTTTTTGCTCTCCAGCCTCGCCGGTTTGCTTCAGAGAATCTTAAGATCGCCTACATCATCACGCTCCTCACTGACCGTGCGCGCGAGTGGGGGACAGCCATCTGGGATTCAAGAGTGCCTTGCTGTAAGAGCTTCTTGACGTTCAAGCAGGAGATGGTCGAGCTGTTCGATCAGTCGGCCTGGGGTGACGAGGCGAGAGGCTCTTCACCACAGACTATGCCATCGAGTTCAGCACCCTGGCAGCCTCCTGTGGCTGGAACAATGCAGCGCTGCGTGCTCGCTTCCTGGACGGGCTGGAGGAGGACATCCAGGACGAGATCACCATCCATGAGCCGTCCAAGGATCTCAATGTGGCTAGTCCGTCCTGGGTGTTGGAGGGGCAACGCGCCCTGCCTGCTCCGGAGGTCCATGCCACTTCCGCCAACCAACTCTACGTCAAGGCGGAGAAGTGCGAGTTCCACGCCAAGTCGGTTGCGTTCCTTGGCCACATAGTTTCAGCCCAGGGGGTCAGACCCGACCCCGCCAAGGTAAAGGCCGTTTTGTCTCAGCTCCTGTCCTTTGTTTTCCAGATCCCGAGCGGCAGTTCATTGTGGAGGTTGACGCCTCTGATGTGGGAGTGATGGGAAGGTGCACCCATGTGCCTTCTTCTCCTATCGGCTGAGCCCTGCAGAATGCAATTATGACGTCGGCAACAGGGAGCTCTTGGCGGTAGAAGAGTGGCGTCATTGGTTGAAGGGAGCAGTGCAGCCCTTCTTGGGCTGGACGGACCACAAGAACCTGGAATACATCTGTTCAGCCAAGAGGTTGAGCTCACGCCAGGTCCGCTGGGCGCTCTTCTTTGGGCGTTTCAACTTCGTCCTCTCCTACCGGCCTGGATCCAAGAATACTAAGCCCGACGCTCTCTCGCACACCTTTGTGTCCTCCGGGGGGCGGGCACCGGCCGATGCTATCCTGAGCTCAGGTGTGGTGGTAGGGTCGCTCACCTGGGGGATCGAGCAGCGAGTGGAGCGGGCTGGTCAGGGAGTCGAAGTCCCTGAGGGGTGTCCAGAGGGGCGGTTATTCGTGCCGGTTGCGCTGCGTCCTGATGTCCTTCAGTGGGGCCTTTCGACCAAGCTGACTTGCCATCCGGGAATTCAGAGATCGTTGGCTGCCATCCGCCGACAATTTTGGTGGCCCTCGCCGTGTCCCGTCTGTGCTCAAGGCAAGACCTCCTCCGCGCTGCCTTCTGGTCTTCTCCGCCCATTGCCCATCCCTTCTCGTCCACGGTCCCACGTCGCCATCGACTTTGTCACCAGCCTGCCCCCCTCCAATGGCAACACTGTTGTTGTAACGGTGGTGGACCGTTTCTCCAAAGTGGCCCATTTCATTCCCCTACCCAAGCTCCCCTCTGCCCAGGAGACTGCTCAAGTTATGGTCGACCACGTTTTTCGGTTGCATGGTTTGCCCACTCATGTTGTGTCTGTCAGGGGTCCACAGTTTATCTCCTGTTTCTGGCAGGAATTCTGTCGACAGATCGAGTCTGTCGTCCGGGTTTTACCCCAAAACCAATGTGAGATGTGAGATCACCAACCAGGACCTCAAAAGAACTCTCTGCTGCCTGACATCGCAGAATCCGAGTTCCTGGTGCCACCAGCTCTCTTTGATGAAGTATGTCCACAATTCCCTCCTGGTCGCATCCACTGGTATGTCTCTGTTTGAGTGTTCCATTGGTTACGTTCCCCCTCTGTTTCCCGCTCCAGTAACCCAAAGCTGCGGTACCGTCAGCCTAGCCTTCGTCAGGCGCTGTAGGCACACCTGGCAGAGGGTTAGGGGGGTCTTGGCCCGGACCTCCAGACGCAGAGGCAGCCGCTGACTTCCACTGCACCCCGCAACCCGTGTACGTCTGCGGTCAACGTGTATGGCTGTTCACCAAAGACCTGCCTCTCCAAGCGCCTTCTCGCAAGCTGGCTCCTAGGTTTATTGGGCCATACTGGATCCCCAAGATGCTGAGCCCAGTGGCAGTCAGGCTCTGTCTGCCCCATTCCCTTGGTCGGGTTCATCCTGTCTTTCATGTATCCAGGATCAAGCCTGTGCAGTCTTCCCCTCTCCACCCCCCCAACTTTACCCCTACTCCACCTCCCCCGCGTCTTTTAGATGGCTCGCCAGTTTACACAGTCCGGCGAATTCTGGACGCTTTGGCCGCCGGGGTAGAGGTCACCAATAGCTCATGGACTGGGAGGAATGGAGTTTGGTGCCATCCCGGGACATTTGGACCACTCACTGATCGAGGACTTCCGCCATCGATAAGGTGAGCCCTCTCCTGGGACGCCCGGTGGCGCCCTTGGGAGGGGGGTACTGTCAGGACCACGGTGTGATCAGCCCAGTCTGTGTTGTTGTTTTACTGTCGAGGCGCGTGGCATTGTTTGGCGGCATGCCATATGTCCCAGCGTCCACGTCTCCCCCTGCCCTCCTTGTTTCCTTGTTTCATCATTTCCTTCTTTCCCCATTCCCTTGTTATTCCCCACACCTGTTTCCCATTGATTTCTTCCCCTTTATATTCCCCTCTCATTTTGCATCCTTTGTCAGATCGTCCCGGTTTATACCGCTTACTGACCTCTTGTCTTGTCACTGTTTTGCCTGAGACCCAAGCCGTGTGTTTTTGTTGTCTCCCTCTGTTCTGCCCCAACCTCTGTTACAGATTCACTTCCTGGTTGCTCTCATCATCTCGCTCTCCCTTCCTGGACCCTGCAGTGCCACTCCTGCTTCATCGCCCGTCCGCCGCTCAGCCTCCCTCCTGCTCCACCCATCACCCTCCCGGTTCCCGCTGCCCTGCTCTCTCCCTCCCTGCCTGCGCCGGAGCCACCCTGCATCTGTTTCTGTTTACTTACCTGCTGTATTGAACTCTCTCTGTCTGAATAAAGACCGTTAACCACAATTGGATCTCTGTTGTGTTCCTGACAGAAACAGGTTTTAAAACTGCAAGAAAAACATTTGATGCATTTGCATTTGGCAGTATGTACCACCCACCTGGAGCTGTAGTCTCACATATGGCCACGCCCATATGAAGCTAGCTCTGACCTCCATTTATTACAGCCTCAGTCTGGCAACACTGCACTGAGCTGGTCATATTGTCACATATGTGGAGATAAAGTATCTGGACTGGAGCTCAAGTGAACTGAAATCACATCAAGGTATAAACCTGGTTATTATCTTTTCATCTATGTATTAGAATGAGGGGATTATAACAATGATGTTGTTTTTTATTGCCACAACATTTGGGTAACGCTTGTGCTCAGATTCAATAAAGAGAAATGCATTATTAGGAATAATAAAATGTATATCAAGTTATTAGAAACAATGCATGTTTTCTGTTTGCATGTTTGACATTTGGTGCTATAAGCTCACAAATAAGACTATGTCTGAATTTTGTTATTGGCATTGTACTAATAGCAAAAACATATTGGCCTAACTTTGGCTAGATTTCACCTGTGAGTTTCCAACACTGGCCCAAAACTTACTGACCAGACAAGAAAGAAGCCAAACATTATACATTTTGGTTAGAAGTTTGGTTTTTAATAATGTAAAACATATGCAAAATATTTACATGTGAAAATATGCAATAGATAATCAAAAAAAACATGACAACAGTGCAAACCACAGAATTTAGAACTTCTTTATTAAGATAAAAGCTGCAATCCGTAACTTTTGCCTCTCTTTCTTAACATAACATTGTAAGTTGCTTGCAGAGTTAATTTCTTAAGGTGGATGGCAAGCTTAAATTCTAAACAACTGTTGTAAGAACTAGCTACAAGCTCGGCACCATCTACAGCACCCACACATAGTTGCTGGATCTTCTTTCCATTTACAGACGTGACAGAAACAAACAGAAAGTCAAATTAACATTTCCTGTGAAACTGGACCCAACAGCTCAAATTATAAATCATTATTATAAAATTATTGCAAATTGGGGTAGCATAAGGAGACTGTTTTGGAAGACTGATCTGTTATTTACTTGCAGACTGCAGCTTTAAAAAAAAAAAAAAAAAAAAAAAAAAAAAAAAATTGACAACAATTTACAATAAAATTACTCATAACTTGATATGGTGCAATCAGGACGTGATGACAATGACACATAAAGTTTCATATCAATATAAAATCTTTGCCAAGTTACTTTTTCTGTTTGGAATCCTACCATCTACTTTGTTGTAATGCAAAATGTCATGCAAATTGGACTAACAGTCCAAGATGAGTTTGAAAAAGTAGTTTTTTTAAAAACGTGTTATGATCATACTCAGTACAAGCCAAAATCAAAACACACATTAAATAGTTATGAGAACACAAAAAGCTGGCAAGGCACAAAGCCAGGCTGACCTCTGGCCCAAGCAAGGAGCAGTTCAAGAATTCAGGCAGGAGTCGAAACAAGAGAATTGGTCCAAGAAGCAACCAGAACCAAATCAGCAAGCAGAGGGCCAGTCGAGCAGGCAGAGGTGAAGATGTGGGGAGAAACCAGAATTGTAGTCAATAGCCAGACGGGTCAGAACCAGATAGTCTACTGTACAAACATTAAAGCTCAAGGGAGAGACAGTATTGAAAACCAGAGGCCAGATATCAAATGCGCATCAGGGAGGGCACATGGAACATGCACATAGGGTAAGAAGGGGTAACAAAAACGGTAACAACACCAACCAATAAGCAGGACAGACGTAAAAAACCCATCAAGAGCAAACACTCACACCACAATCTCAACATTTCTAATGAGATGTAGTTTGGATTTGATTGTTACATCATGCAGTAAACAAAAATGTTAGTGCCCACCACACACAGGATCATGCTCAGAATGCATTAGCTATACCATATTCATGCCAAAGTTTAGCCAAATGTCTGCACTCTTAAATAAAGTGCTTTACGGTGCCATAGAAGAACCATTGTTGGCTGTATGGTTCCATTAAGAACCTTTAAAATCTGTAGTCTGTTTCAAAAAAATTCTTTGTTGTGGAAAAGGCTCTTTGGTTTCCATTTGGCTACAGTTTGTCAGTTCAGTCCAGTGGTTTAGCCCACTCAATACCACTGAAAACAGTGGCATATTAATTATATTAACGACATATTAACAGTGGCATATTTAACTATTTCGTTTTCATTATTTTATTGCTGCCTTTTAACTGCCTTTCAAATGTTTTTTCTATGCAAGTTTATGTCCAGATTGTAACACTCTACTCAGAGTCTGATTTGGGTGTTATTAGATAGATTTTCAGTGAATATCTAAGAAAATAATCTACAGTACAATTATGATTTTTGTCTAGTTTATACTGCTTTATACTACTAGTTTATTCTCTGTACAGAGTTTGCAACAGTACGAGGATGAGGAAATGAATTCATATTTTTGACTGAACCATTAGCTTCACAGATGTGTCAGTGTTTTTTTTAAAACCTCAACAGTACCATCATTTAAAGAATGCTTCAGAGTCTGTAAAACACTTTTCACTCTCATGAAAACTCTACAGGACTATGAGCACTGAGATGGGGAAATGTCCGTTGCTGTCTGTCCAGCCCAGTCGAGGTCTGGTGGATGAGATGTTTCAGATTGTCGTAATGAATTTATTGCCAAATCAGAAGGTGACTCTGCGCTCTTTACATCTGTCAGAAGACAAAGATTTCTGGGAGGCGTTTGGACACTATATCAGTGATGAACATGGAACAGTGACAGGTGCGTTTGTTTAGTTCACTTTGTCACATCCTTGACACAGGTGAAAATCTTGTGTACATAGTCCTAGCAGTAGAGCACTTACAAATGTTAGATACACTGTTACAACAGTAAATACACTGAACACAGTAACTACACTATACACAATACAGACAACATAGACAGGGACAAGATGGTTTACATGGAGTTTACATGGTATGCACATTATTATACATTGTATGAAATAAAATATATACAATATACAGAAGTTGACACAATACACACACACATACACACATATATATATATATATATACACACACACACACAAATACACAATGATACACCACAGTAGTGTAGTAATAAAAATAGATAGTTATAAAAAAAAATATTTTTTTAAATGTTTAAACATTTTAATTGAGAAAGTTGAATATGTAAAGAAACAGAAACAAATAGACATAGATCATTGTCATGTATTTAGTGTTGTACATTTGTCATTAACATAATGAGGTAGATAAATACTGCTCGTCAAATATCCTGTACCATATATACACTTTATATAATAAAGTGATCTAAAAATCATGGATGACGCAAGCATGAACCAGCCAAGAACCATAAGATTGTAATTTTAGCTGGATTTTCCAAGCACTAAACTGTGAAGTAAATTTGCTAACTTATCTTCACAATTAACATTTAATTAACAGTGCAAAAAAAGACTCTTTTTACAACAGAGTAAAAGAGTTGTCCAGACATTTAATGAAACCTTGTTCCAGTTTTTATAAATGTTGTGTGAATAATATTCTGTGATATGAAATATAGTGGCCACAGATGAAAGTTTGGGAGGCACTTATGAAGGGACAGAAGCAATGGGGTTGTTGTGGAGTTTGAGGCCTGTACCAGGAAGTCGAAGTGGACTCAGGTAGCTTAGACTTCAGAAATCTGATGGTGTGAAGATTATTTTTGACATCTTACTTTAAAAAATGAATATGAAGAAAGACATTTTTTTGTGCTAATTTTGAAAACTACAAAGGATGTTGCGTTATCCTTTCTCTCAATTTTCCTCACATATTCTTCCCTTCCAACCTGTCTGTCTGTAATTGTTGGATCTTAAAAAATCTTGTGATTAATAAATAAAGCAAATTAGCTGTGTTACCATTTTCTAATTTTATATTTTCCTTCACACAATCTTCCCTTCCAATCTCTCTGTTCTAGGTTACGTAAGAGGGACGTACTTGCACCGATGGTAGTTCAGATTTCAGTGTACAATGGTCATCTGTCTCAAGGCTTCAGCCAGCAAACAGCCCTGACCACCAGTGTCACAGAGCGCTGGTACATAGCACCAGGTGTACAGAGGGTTGATGTCAGAGAGAAAGGAGTACAAGGAACATTATTCCTTCCTCCAGGTACACACACACACACACACATAGATAAATATTCATCAGTCTGAAAATGTAAAGGGTTTGATTCAGCCAAAAATGAAAATTTAATCAATATTTACTCACCCTCAATGGCATTCTTTGTTTTTTGGAATCAAAACAGAGATTTTTTTACTCTTTTTTTGTCCTTACACTGGCAGTGGATTGTGGCCAATTCTTTTCAAGCTTCAAACAGAAGTTAAAACAAATATAATATATATTATATTAATATATATAAATAATTCCATACAAGTTCATTTTACAAGTCATTATATTTCAAGTATTCTGAAGGCATATAATTGGGTTTTCTAAACAATAAACTTAAATGTAATGCATTATTTTCTGAAAATCTTGACCTGTGCTTTTCCTCTGCATGTGCATTCTCGATGCCTGTGTTACACACAAGGTACAATTATATAAAAACTAACTCTGTGTGAACTGGGCTCACAGTCTTTGGTTATGTATGTAACCTTGGCTCTGTTATTGTGTTTGCTGTTGTTTATTTTGCATGATGCTGTGTGTGATTTATTTAATTATTTAATAGGTTTAAAAACATCATATTACTGCTGCTTCTTCTATGCACCACCTTGGCATACAGTGAATGAAAAATAAAGTATCTGCTTACCCTCAATGACACGCCTGTGAAAACGTGTGTCTCTGTGTGTTTTAAGGCCCGGGGCCGTACCCAGGAGTGCTGGACCTGTGGGGAGGAGGTGGTGGTTTAGTTGAGTATCGCTCGGCCCTGCTTGCATCTCATGGTCTTGCATCACTGGCACTACAGTACATAACTCCTCAAAAGCTGAGAATAGCCGATATCAATGCTTCTTACTTTGAGGTAATTCACAACTTTATCAGTCTCCTACCGTGGACTACCGCAGACATGATATCTTTGATAAATCTATCATTGTTATCATTTGCCTTTGTCATTTCTTGTAGAAAGCATATCAGATCCTGCAGAATCATCCAAAGGTACACAAAGATCGGCAGGCTATGGTTGGACTATCATTTGGAGGTGCAGTCACAGTCAGTATGGCGGCCTACTCCAACATCATCAAGGTTTGTTGGCCTACACTTGGCCTAAACACACATTTATCTACATCAACATTACATCTAAATATGTATCCTATATCTTTATTTCTCTTGTAGCCTCAGTGCTGTGTGTGTATCAGTGGAAGTCATTTGATGTCTATTAACAAATCCATCTTAGAAATCTTCAATGAGATGAGAAAGTGAGTGGACATTAAACAAAATGATTAACAACCTAACTGAACCTCATCTAAAGCAACATTCAGTTATTATAGAAATTGACAGAAAGATAGTGTAAAAAGAAGTCAAAGAAAATCATTCTCGAATGACAATGATCTGTAAATCTGTACGTTCTGAGTATTTTCTTCAGGGCCTAAATTTCAGTACAGGATTGAAAGTAAATTGCACAATTGATATTTCAGATCTGAATCATTTAAATGTATATGCATTTCTTCAGCTGAACACAAACTAAGATTGAAAAAAAAATTCAGGGTACGTCTTTACAAAATGTTAACTTGAAAAGACATACAGTGATCAAAAACATTATCCATATAATAGCTGTAAGACAACTATTTGTTCAATTGTTCAAATTTAAATTGTAGTTCAAACATTCATTCTTCAAATCAAATTCGATTTGATGAAGTGGTGAAGGTGTTTTTTTGTCATTTAACAAGTTTTAAAAAGTTTGAAATAATAACCCCTCTTACACAGTAATCTTGGTAATTTACCAGCAAATTACCAGAATAACTTTACCAGTAAATACACAAATGTGCCATTCACACAAGCAATGGTGATCTTTTTTTTTACCAGTAATGCACCATTCACACTGATAAACTCTGTGACGTCATTAACCAAGGGTGAGTGTTGCGTTTTAAAATGCAACACTTTAATTTTTGATGATCTCTTAATGGTAATTTGCTAGTAAATTACCAGTAAAGAAAGCAGTACATTTCACTGGAGCTGTACTATATGGATTTTTATGATTACTGTGTGTAACATTAAGTCACAATATGTATGATTTTTCCTTTAAAATGTTAGCAAACATTAGTACAGTGTTAGATATTTGTTCACTTATGCACTTTATTAACATCCCCTACTCAATGCATTGGGTGTCAATGATGTCCGTGTTCCGTTTCCGCTTTTACTGCCATGGAAACCATGGCAACAAAAAAGTGTGGAAGTAATAGCTGTAGCATTCCTCACTCTGTTGTTTCACACAGTCCTCGATTCTGTGCAGGTAATGCTACGTACGTTCAAATGTACTTTAAGTATAATGTTTTAAACATGTAAAACTGCACTGCATCACCCCATCATTTTATTAAACAAATAAAGTGACATGTATGAGTAGTCATTTAGCATTAAACGTAAAATCATGTGATTTAAAAATAACGGATATCTGTTATACACAAATGATATGTGTATTAATGTTCACTTGTTCCTCTTTCGTTTCCCTGTTGTTTGTTATTTTAGATATATTAAACTTGTTGCACTTGGATTCAGTCTATTTGCTTCATTTATTACATATGGGAACAGTTTTACTGTTACGTCTTTGGCATTATTCCTCACAAAAGTGAAAAAAAATCCTAAAACTAGTCAAATTCCTAAATGTTTAGGAATGATTGTGGGTTCCTAATAATAAAATGCCCATAAACGTGTTAATTTGCAGGAATGTTGGCAAGTTACATCTGAATGAGGATAACCAGTTCATTCACAAAGACTTCATCTTGCCGATTCCATCAGACATGACTCTCAAAGTGGACGTTAGTATCACCAATTACTCTGCATTACTTTCACTGTGATTTGTTGATATAGTCTTTATTGCTTGTAAGTATATGTACACAGGTTGGGAGAATAAAGTGTCCGCTTCTGTTGGTGATCGGTGAAGATGATCAGAACTGGCCTTGTGTTGAATCTGCTGAAGATGTGAGTTATAATTATTCGCAGCATCTGTATTATTAGTAACAACATGGAAACAGTATTTGAGAAACCAGGAATCATTGATCCTCACTATGTTCTCTTACGTCACATTTCACGTCACATTTTCTAAACATTCTCATCTCAAAATTGCACGAGTATGAAATGATCATGAAATGCGACAGAATATTTAATAGGTGAACCCTTTTTTTGCATAAGCTCATCACTAAACAGGGAACACAGTCTAGTTTACATTTAAACATTAGTTGAAATGTTCTATGGACATTTATGTATATTATTTGAAGTACTTAAAAAAATACATATTGGTCCTGCTTATTATTGATAAATACTAGTGGTGATGTTGTATGTTGCAATTGTTGTGTCACTGGGAAATGGTTCATCGATGTACCAATGTATAGTGAAATAGAGTCCGAACTCATTTACACATTTATTCAGACCTGACTGAGACACACCCTTAGTTTATTAAGACTGCAAAGTGGAACTTTTGTTACTGTTGCCATCTCTGTTAAACAAGTTTTAAGCAATTTTAGGCAACTGTATATATCTATATATGTTAGTTATCCTCATTCACAAATAACTTGCTTTCATTTATGGAAATTAGCATTTTGGTTGGGGGGGGGAATTTCCTAAAATTTCAGGAATTTGCCTTATTTAGGGGGACGTGTGTGTGGGTATCATTTAAACTCAGATGAAGCTGATGATGGAGAAAGCTGGAAATCTGCACTTGCTGAATGTCCTGATGTATCCTGGTGCTGGTCATCTGATTGAACCTCCTTATACACCTCACGCCCGTGCAAGTAACTTCATCTTTCAAGGCAGTGGGAAAAGTATGCATGCTTTGTTTTGTTTGTACAGCATTAGTGGATGTGTTTTCTATGTTATACATTTAGTTCTTCTTAACTCTGTGACTCTGTGATTTTGCGGCTTACATTCGTTTACATTCGTGTGTTGTCATTGCAGTTGTCATGCTGTGGGGTGGACAGACCAAACCGCATGCATATGCGCAAGAAGATGCATGGAGAAACATTTTAGCATTTCTGCGGCAGCACCTTTATGGCAGTATAAATAATGGCAGAAAGGCCAGACTTTAGTTGTGTCATAACAACAGTAAAGTGCATGTAACTAGATTATAAATGTCTCCAAACAGTAACTCAAACTTAGTGTGGCAGTGGAGTTCTTTGTGTATAATTGATTGGATGTTTGTGCGTTCATTAATGATCCTATCACCAGGCAGTGGGGAATATATAAAGGCATGGGCGAAGTAGTATGGGGTCCTGAGTTACGGCCCCTTGCTCCTTGCGTCATATGTGCTCGCCACTAAGAAGGGCACATCGAACGAAATCCTGTGGCTGGCAATTGGCTGAGGTGGCCCCTCTGCAGTTAGAGGTCTGTGTGAGATTTATTCGGCCCGACGGGTGGGAGTGTGTACCTGATGTACGAACGTGTGCTGTCCCTCTACTAAGCCTACTGTTCCCAGGCATACTGATTTTTTGTCTTTCTGATTGATGGGAGTTCAAGCCTCGTTCGTACGATATATATTAGCAGCATCACTACTCGTAATTTTCCTGTTATTAAGCCCTGCTGTCAAGCCTCGGTTCCTGTGCTTGGACCTTTGGATGTCCTTTGACCCAGGTTGCCATCATTGCATTTGTGAAGTGTGCAATTGAATTTATGTGACTGTGAGCTAGTGATTTGTCTCTCCTCTCTTCCTATTTTGTAATAACTAGTTTTATTGTAATACAATTTTATCTTTGTTTAGCCATGTCTCCTTCCAACTTTATTGTGAGCTGACCTGTGTTGCCTATAAAGAAATATATAATAAAGGTCCCTGGTTGAGATCCAGGGTGGCGTAGTTGTGCTAAATTTTTAATCCCTTAGTGCTACACCACATTAGCATTATGTTTGACAATCAGCATCAATCAGCTTTCAAGCACTTTACACCAGTATTTAAAGACCATCAAATATATAAACACGTCTACTCAATAGTTGATCTTTGAACAAAGTTGCACCAGAACCATGTCACACGCATACTTAAATAAGAATAATGCAGCAGGACTATTTTGTAACTCATTGGTATATATTGGGGGTGATACCAGTGCTGTGAAGCCCATTTTTAAACAAGTTCATTTGAAAATATACTATTCATAAACACTCTGTGGACAATATGAAAGAAAATCTTATTCATCTAAATCAGTATATTAAGGTAGAATTTGTATTCACGTCAGTGATAGTGAAGTCGTGACTGTTGCCAATGAAATTGCCTGCACATAAGATCTGGAGTTCAGATACCTTTACTGTAGTTCTAAATTTCTCTTTAACGCTCATAGTGTCTCCTTAAGAAATCAAACTTCTTTGGATAAAGACATTCCTTCACCTCTTTGGTTAACCAAGGCTTGTTATTAGGATAAACTCTGACTGTTTTCACAGGCTGTTCTTCACAAAACTTTAAATGAGAATATGTCTAAAATGAATATCTCATGTTCACAGTTCAACAATAGTTTTTATAAATACAAAACTGATGGCTGCTGTTTTATATGCTTCTTGGTTATTTCCTGTTTGATCCAGTTTTAAATCATTAGTTGTATTCAGTTCACCTGTCATCAATTAATTAACCAGTTTGTTCCTCATTAGTTCCTGTCGTTCCTTCAGTGTTTGTAGCCCTGTGTTTCCTCAGTCTGTTTAACTAAAGCTGCAGAACATGCCAACAGATGCCAATCAAAGACTATAGTAATTGGTTTATTATGGTTAAACAAAACAGACAATACAGACAAAACAAATAAAAATAAAATATACAAGTTAAAAAAAAGCTACCGACAGTATGAAAAAGCAAGCAGTAATCATAAAAACAGTTAAACATTAACATTAAAAATTCATATGAAAACTACCCATAAAACTGTTTATAACTTGATATGGTGTAATCCGGATGTGTAGACAATGACACATGCATATCACATGCAAACTTTCATATCACTGACAAACCTTACAGCCTCAGATTATTTTTGGCATATTGCCATTCACTTTGTTTTGCCATTATATAACTATTCTATAGAGAATCATTTACTAACTACTGGTCATAAGTGTCTTAAGTTAATACACACAACATGTCATGCAAGTTAGACACCAGTCTAGGATGAGTTCACAAAAGTAGGTTTCATACTCTGTACACGCCAAACGAATCAAAGTTAATTAGATTCTGCAGAAGTCTTAAACAGGCTTTTATTAAACACAGTTCTGAAAACTCAAATGCTGGTTGGTCGATAAATTCGGATGAGTTCGAACAGAAACAAACGACAGTTTCAAGAGAATAACCAGTCCAGGCAGGAGTCGTCACCAGAGAATCGTTTCAAGAGACAACCATATCCAAATCATCAGGCAGTGGGGCAGTTAAGCATGCAGGGGTCAAGGGGCAAACACGTGTGTGGAGAAACCAGAATTATATAAACCAGAAAATCTGCTGCACAAATATCAGAGCTCAAGGGAGAGACAGTATCGAATACCAGAGGCCAGAAAATGACCAGGTAGAAAATGGCTATCATAGAAGCAGACCAGAGAATTTATCGGCACATTAGACCCGCCGACAGGACCGAGGTAGGGCAGAGCAGGGCAGGGCTGGAACATGCACAGGGGATAAAAAAGGGTAACAAGACCAACCAATAGGCAAGACATAAGAGAAAGCCCATTAAGAGCAAATACTATGCTAATGAAGCAGCACAGAGGGACCAAAACCTCAAAATTCCTAATGATGTACAGCCAACAATATGTAAGGATTTGATTGTTCTATCATGCAGTTAGCACGACTTGGAGTGCTAACTGCATGATACACTTAGGGTCCCCCCACACTAGATTATATTATATGCATTATGCATTAGAATGCATATAAGCTATAAAATATTCATGTCAAATGTCTGCACTCTTGTATAGTGCTATACAGGAAGCATTTTGGCATGTAGTTCCATAAAGAACCTTTAACATCTGTAGAACTTCTCTATTAAAAGGTTCTTTGTAGTGGAAAGAGGTTTATAGATTATGAAAAGGTAAGAAAGAAATGGTTCTTTTAAGAACCTTTGACTAAATGGTTCTTTGCCTTTTAAGCCTTTAATATTAATGATTGTAGACTGAAAAAGACTTTGGACTCTTGTCCAAGAACTCTTTTCTGACTGTAGATTAGGGTTTACTTTAATAGCAGAGCTTCAGTGATTAATACATTGACAAATACACTGAAGTCCTCCAATGAATGTTACCAGAGCCCAAACATGTTTATCCAGGTATCTGAATTATCTTAAGGGTTATTAAACTCATTCAGAGAATGCTGTTTCTTCCCACATGCTCATGTATATATTTGCATGGGGAACATTTTCTGCCCATAGCCGTACTGTGAATATGTAAATGCATGTTTTGCATTACTAACCAAACACAGTGTGACAATGTTTTGTAATGTTGATTATGATTTAGCTGTCTGTGTGCTTCTATTAAAGACTTCTATTGTTTTATTCATGATAACTGTTTGAGAACCTTTATCTGCTGGTTTAATTACAATGTGATCCCTATTTTAAATAATATGTAAAGCTTTGCAAGCTTTGTACGCCTTTGATTTGTAATATTTGGTATTTTGGTATTTTTGGTATTTTCTGTATCTGTAATTGGAAAAACTGATCAAATCTTTTTAGTCTCGAATAGGCTCAGAAACGTTTACTAAACTGATTCCCAAGTGGAAGGGTCAGTAAATGGTACGTTTGTAAGATGATTCATTTTGAAAATGACCTAAAGCTTCAACCTTCTCTGATAACAGTGGATTTTCCTTTGAAGCTACCTGTAGCTTACCCGAGTCAGAGTGAGGAAAAGTCAGTCGCCCTCTCCAAGCCCTCCATCTCAACTGAGGTTAATCTAGAAGAAAGGTAGGAATACATAATACACTTCCTTCCCATTTAAAAGTTGAACTGATCCAACCAAAACAAAAATGTTTGAAGCTTCATAAGTCCATTGAACTGGGTCATATAGTTCTGTACAGAACAAGAGTTGATTCATACCTGGTAAGAACTGACATTTGTTTTCCAGGAAATTATTCAGTTTACACATTAAGGGTTTCAGAAGAACTGATTAAGGGAACTAGTTCTCAGTAGCTGTTAAAAACTGCTTACATGAGGTTGTTGTTTTCTGATTTTTTTAAACAATTAAGCTAAGGGCTTTGGTTGTATTTTTTTAAGGCCCTCAAGGACTTTTGTGCTGTATAATTCTGTAGCTGTCACTACATCATAATGTTCCCTGAGAATGATCATATTCCTAACCATCCACTGAGCTGCAGTCTGTTTAACCCTTTCCAAAGTTTCTGGGCTGAGTGATGAAGCTTTGACAAATGCAGTAAGTTTGGTAACTTGTCTAAGCATTCCAGGGGAACACGAATTCTCAGACATTGATTTAGAATCTAATAATGGTGTACGGCTTGGAGTAATTTAAAGTATTTTCCTATTCAAGGTTAAATCTACTGAACTGTGTCTAAACAAGCCTTCTAATCAGCCCTGTTTCGGTGAGGCTGTTGTCAGAGGTGCCCTCTGCTCACATGAATTAAATAGTCTTGGCTAGGAAACAAACCCCAAAAGACAAATACAGAAAATGTACAACATGCAGGTGAAAACAAAATCCATAGTTCTACCCTTTTTTCTTAAGAAAAAAAAATCCTGTCTATGAATTAAAGAATAAACCAAGAATAAACTCTAACCAAGCTAGATCTAAACAGTTCTCAAAAGTGATGAGGTCTAATCCCATCTGGTGGCCTGTTTTGGTCACTGCAACATTTTCTGTCAAAAGAAATGTTGAATTTGAAAATGAAGAATCTGAATTATTTTTTGTCTTTCAGCAGAAGTCAGTATGCACATTCTGTATGTTCTGATTTCTGTTTTTGTTGGTTGTTTTTGAGTCAGTCATGTTTGATCTAGTTCCCCTCGTTAGTCTCATTTAATTCACCTGTTGTGAATTTGATATTAAACTAAACAAGAGACTAATGGGTTAATAAATGGTTTGACCCAAAGTTCCAGCAGACAATAACAGTGTTATTGTCACAGTAAAGTGGTGAGATAGATTGACATCTAAGATCACATGTTTTTAATGCATATTGTTTTCCATGTTAAGAACGCATTGTTGACGTGTTCATTCATGCTTTTTCAACCATTTTTATGCTTTTTTATGCTTATTGAATATTTTAGCATTTCTGTGGCAGCACCTTTTTTTAAGTTCTGTGCGGTAAAGGCCGCACAGAATAGAGTACGCTGTCGCACACATTTCTCAGTACATAAAGGATCATTTCTAAATCAAACCTTGATATAACATTTAATAAAGTCATTTGCACTCTTAGTATGATGAAATGCGATTCTCTTCTCATATACCATGTAAGTCTTCAATGGCACCTCTCTCAATTTCTCTACACTAACTTCAAATTAACTTTATGTGTAACATTAACTACATTGTAATGTATTTCACGTGTAATCACAAGTACTGTTAATAAATCCTTTCTCGTACACAATGTGCAAACTAGTTTAGATTTATTGTTAATCTTTAAATGATGAATATTGCAATGCGATTCACACTCCACAATTTCAGGCTGTAAGAATGTTTGTGTAACTATGTTTGCTATTAAGTTAAATGTTATTTTGAATGTTTTAGAAAGCATTAGAAAACTGTTTTTCTGAGTTACTGCAAGAAGTCTTTGATAACTTTAAAAGAACTTTAGGCAAACTTTAGCCAACATTCTGAGAATAATCCCTATTATCTGGGACACACACAGGGTGTTGAATTAAAATGTTGATCAATGGTAATTTTATACCACATTCAGGCCAATGTTCAACCAAATTCCTGGTTTTCCCCTCCCTTTTGGTTATCCAAAACCACACCAGATCTCAGTCGAGCGGCTAATCAAACTAAACCAGTGTTGAGCCAAACAAATACTTCTGCTTTTATTGTTTCTTGTGGTTAGCTGACTCTGGTTTGTTTAGATACCCTGGTCATCTGGACACTGTTTTTTATATCTTTGGTTGTTCATCCATATACCTTGCAATTTATTTTCTGAAGATAAGCTTTCGTTAGACTAAAATATAACTTGTCAAATTTGTTTGCTTTAGTTCTCTAAGTTGTTGAATTTTGAACAGTGTTGAACAGATTTTTTTAATATATACCTAGTGTGCTTCTGATGTACAACAATATTTGTCATGTTTTTGTTTTTACTGATACATGATACATACAAATAAGCACAAAAATAATATCATCTGCCAAATAAAAATCAGCATGCATATTCCTGTAAGAAAAAATTACGAGGATGTCAGATCTCAGTGACGTTCTTTTATTGCAGTAGTTTATTACAGTAACTAAGCACTTCAGTTCACAGCACAGAACAATATTAGTGTAGATACTTCATACTGTTTATCAAACTGGTTTCTCTGCCCATAATGTAAAGGAAGTTTCTCTGTTAAAGTGATCACTTTTCTTTCCCACATACAGTAGCTGGTGTTGTTATAAGTGTGATCACCCAAATGGTGGTGTTATACTCTGGTCTAAACATGTCTTTCTGAATGTAAATTATGGTCACATATTCCTTTGATTATAGTTGATTCTTAAAGTCTCTCTGCCACTTCCTTACTTTTATTGAATCAATATCTTTTTAGGTGATATAAACGTATGATTGAGACACGTCAATGTGTCTGTATGATAATTAAGCCATTTTTTATGAGCTTGCCCTAACACCTACCTTGGACTGGAATCTGTTTAGAGGCAGTCTGTAATTTGTTATTGAAATAATAAACACGATAACAATATGTAGGGGGAAAAACACAATGAATTTGTCATAATTGTGCAGCAAAAATATACACAACTGTTATTGTGTTTTCTTGTTTTCTTTATATTCTGCAATAAAAACAAGAAAATAACTGTCCAGAGTTTTGGAATGATATTTGTATGAGGAAATAAATTCATATTTTTGGGTGAACCGTTATTGATTTACCGTATTGCTGTATGTGGCAATGTATATTTAAAAACACTTTTTAATCTCTCGTGAAAACTCAGGACTATAAGAACTGGGAAAGCTTGCAGGCTATCCCTCCTTTTCTATAGTATCGTCATGGAGAAAATGTGCCTTGTCCTCATGCAGAATTATATCTAACTTAGTGGGCAAGGCATATGTGGCAGTAGGTCAGGCTGGTGTGTCCCTGCACACTATAGCAGTTCTGCAGGCGTACTAGGCCCACCTGCTTAAATATTTAGACCAGGCAGGGGTTTACAACCAGACATGGGGGTCTGGCCCCTGAGGAGAGCGAGTTCTTAAACCCATGTCTCTCACCTCAGTCATGCTTACATGGCCTTCCTCCAGACTTGTGTGATGATGTCTAATGCAGACACCTTACTATGTGCATTACTATGTCACATGACCTGGACCTGGTGCTATAGGGGAAGCAAGTCAATGCCATGACGCAGTGTCTCATTCCTATTTCAGGGAACCGGGTTACATACATGACCTGAGACATTTTCTGTCTAGCAAAGTGCTTTCAAGAAAGAAAAAGTGCTGTTTGGTTAGTATTTACCAACACAGGGCATGGTTTAGATTCAAATACACAGTAGTAATATTAATCATGAAATGTAAATGAATCAAGCTCTGTTACAGCTAAATATATAACTGTAGCACAACTAAACAGAAAATACCAAGTTGTGTGCCTTTACTTGCTGGGTGTGTGTGTGTGTTTTAAGGCCTGGGGCCGTACCCATGGGTGTTGGACCTGTGGGGAGGAGGTGGTGGTTTAGTTGAGTATCGCTCGACCCTGCTTGCTTCTCATGGTTTTGCATCACTGGCACTAGAGTACATAGCTCCTCATGGGCTGAGATTAGCAGATGTTGATGTCTCTTATTTTGAAGTAATTCAGAACTTTAGCAGTCTCTTAGTTAGACATGACATCTTTGGTGATTTCTTGTAGGAAGCATATCAGCTGCTGCAGAATCATCCAAAGGTATGGCTGGCTATGCTTGGCTATCATTTGGAGGTGCAGTCACACTAAGTATGGTGGCCTACTCCAACATCA
Source organism: Chromobotia macracanthus (assembly GCA_036877525.1). Lineage (NCBI taxonomy): Eukaryota > Metazoa > Chordata > Actinopteri > Cypriniformes > Botiidae > Chromobotia > Chromobotia macracanthus. The sequence continues at coordinate 9,855,821 of JAZGTH010000012.1, read as the reverse complement.
TCAAGGTTTTTTGGCCTATACAAACACACACACACAGATCTATCTACATTTCCAGTGTAGATTTTTGATATTCGTATGTCACTTTATCTCTTGTAGCTTCAGTGCTGTGTGTGTATGTGTGGAAGTCATGCCATTCCTATTAATAAATCCTTTTCCGAAGTCTTTGAGTATATTAAAATGTGAGTGGACATTAAATATAATTATTAAAAAAACTATAAATAAAGCAGCACTAAAAATTGCAAGAAAATGAATAATAGTGTGTAGAAAATGGCAAATAAAAATGTTATGTTAAGTAGCTATACAAGGCCCAATTCCGGAACCTGATTTGAAAAATAGTAAGTGTGCTCATCAGTATGTATGGTCAATATGTTTCTCACTATTAATAATTTCATTTGAGGCTGCTTATACACTTTGGTAGGAATTGTGCCAACAATAATTCCATAACTGTGTCTAAAAAAGCAACATATTAAAGTAAAGTATTGAATTCCTCATTTTCTGAAATTATTGTCAGTTTCTAATAATAAACACTAATAAATGATGTTAACTTGCAGGAATGAAGGCAAGTTTTGTGTGAATAAGGAAAACCTTCTAATTCACAGAGACCTCATGTTGCCGATACCCCCAGACATGACTCTCAAAGTGGATGTGAGTACAATGTCAGCATTGATTTGTTCATATATAATCCTTTGCTTGTCAGTTATATTCTTATCTAATGTAAATTGTCTGTTTGTTACAATGTACACAGGTTGGGAGAATAAAGTGTCCACTTCTGTTGGTGACTGCTGATGATGATCAGAGCTGGCCTTCTGTTGAATCAGCTGATGATGTGAGTCATATTGTTGCATAATGCCAAATAAATATTATTACCATCCACAAATAAATGTGAATATATTATATATTATACTTCAATATTGTCTATACCATGACAAAATGTTATGATATGCTTCAGTTAATTAGAAATTCATGAATAAACCAATTGCTGTAAATAAGTGTAAATTACTTAAACTATTACAGTTAACCTAATTCGACCACAATAATCATCAGAATCATTTTTATTTATTTAAAAAAATCATACTTGATGTAACTACATAAACGCATGTTGATGTGCTATATAAATATTGCTAATCAATGCGTTTATTGACTAATAATGAATAAAAATGTGCGCCACAAAGAACTTCCTGGAACTGCTTGAAGTTTACATCAATCACGTGACGCTACATCAATCACGTGACGCTGGCGCACTTTGAACTTCCGGTGTCGCAACTTTCTCTTTCTGCGGCTCTGAGTAATGCGCGCAAAGTTCATGACAACACGTTTTAATTTACAAGCGTACTGTGATACAAAGTGGCACGTCACATGACGATTTAATTCGTATCTTAATATGACGTCAGATTAAATCGGCTAAAATGAACGTGTCTGAGGGGCTATAAACGACCTTTGATGCTGTCAGCTCATGACTGCACGTCTGTGTCAACGGTGGCATTTGTGAGGTTTGTTTCATCTGGACGTTCTGCACTTCTCCTCCATAATTCATTACTCATGTCAAGGAGGTAAGCAGGTAAGCTTTTAGTCAGAAAGCAATATTACCGACCACAGTTTTTACAGATTGGTTGATTGTAAAAATACATTTAAAAAAATCCAAGACAAGAATCAAACTAATCAGCTTTTTGGTGAATCACAACAGCACTTCTATTTGAAGCACAAAAAGGTTTTAAAATGAGGTTTTAAGACAAAATACTAGACTGTATTAAAAGTTTTTAATGAGGGAATGAACAACAATCTCATGAAACGCTGCACATTTTGTATTTGATTTAAAAACGGTGGTAAAATGAAAAACTGTTAATTCCTGATTTTAAATGTAGAAACAACATTATGTTTATTGCAAAATATTCACATGTAAACAAAATCTGAGTAGTTGTATTAGGTATAGGGAGACTAACCAAGGACAGACTCAATGAAGTCATTTGCAGTGCTGTGTGGAAGCGCTGAATGCAGAGCATTTATGGTCTTGTCCCAGCAGCAAAAAGGGTGCATACTGGTGACAGAAGGGGCCCTCATAAGTCCCTTTCTGAAACTTAAAATGACAAGTGAAACACCGTAGATCTTGTGGACTTTACAGACGTGTGCCCTGGCCATAAGTACATTTTATTTGTCAAGATTCTGTGATTGGTTGGATGTTTCTCTACAAGATCATGGGTACAGTAGTTTATCACCAGGAGTTCCACTTTAAATTAACCAAACTAAAAAAAACAATTTTATTTCCAAAACCTGACAGAATTGCATGAATAGATCTGATGGTTTTAAACAGTTGCCTGTGATTGCCATTTTACAGCAGATCTGTTAAATACTCAACAATAGTTTAATGCAGGTAATGCTTTGAAATCTTTTAAACACTTATCAATGTCTTATGAAAACTGTAGGACTGCGAGCACTGAGATGGGGAAATGTCCGTTGCTGTCTGTCCAGCCCAGTCGAGGTCTGGTGGATGAGATGTTTCAGATTGTCGTAATGAATTTATTGCCAAATCAGAAGGTGACTCTGCGCTCTTTACATCTGTCAGAAGACAAAGATTTCTGGGAGGCGTTTGGACACTATATCAGTGATGAACATGGAACAGTGACAGGTGCGTTGTGCAGTGTAATGAATGAGCCCTACAAAACAATGAAATAATGAACATGAAATAATGTAAAAGAGGTTATTACTAGTTCTGTTGCAATAACACTGTTTGAGCAGAGTAACTATGGTTACCATGATGAATTGTGGAAAATAAGATACCTTATTCGTATTGCGTTCAATACAATGAAACTTAGTGTGGCAAACTCTCAGAAAACACAATGGTAGAATATATAAAAAGTATTAAGATAAAGTAGAGAAGAATGAATCTATAAATCTGTATAAATGTGTAATTGCACAACTTTTTATAACGGTGCAATATCAATGCTATGATGTATACATATCATATTCAGTGTTTATTGCACTTTAATCAGTAATGCGTAAAAATGTATGTGTATTGGTCATGAGCACAGTAAGATAAATAAATAAAGCATGTCAGATAAACCAGTGTGATAAAGTGAAGTGCATTAATGATTAACAGCAGTGCAGTGAGGATTACACAATCAAATTCATTTGAATACAATCAACAGGCCTTGAGGAATAAGTCAGGTTAAGCAATCATAAACCAGCTAAGGACCTTAAAAGTCTTACAAGAATCTTATTTTAGCTGGATTTTCTAGCTAAGAAGAGCAAAAAACTGACTAACAATTATATAGACATCTGATAAAACAGTTACAGTTTTTATAAATGTTGTGTGAATAATATTCTGTGATATGAAATATAGTGGCCACAGATGAAAGTTTGGGAGGCACTTATGAAGGGACAGAAGCAATGGGGTTGTTGTGGAGCTTGAGGCCTGTACCAGGAAGTCGAAGTGGACTCAGGTAACTCACTAACAGAATTTGATCATGTTAAGACTACTTGCTTTCTCACACAGTTAAAATCTAGCTGTCTTTATCTAAGAAACATGAATCATAAATATGAGACCTCATTTTTGGATCTTGGAAAATGTTCTTTGATTAATTTAGCAAGTTACCTGAGATAGCATTTTTCTAATTTTATATTTTCCTTCACACAATCTTTCCTTCCAATCTCTCTGTTCTAGGTTACGTAAGAGGGACGTACTTGCACCGATGGTAGTTCAGATTTCAGTGTACAATGGTCATCTGTCTCAAGGCTTCAGCCAGCAAACAGCCCTGACCACCAGTGTCACAGAGCGCTGGTACATAGCACCAGGTGTACAGAGGGTTGATGTCAGAGAGAAGGGAGTACAAGGAACATTATTCCTTCCTCCAGGTACACACATTTTATATGTCTGTGGTATGTATGGCATTGTTTAGATCCCTAAGGAAGTGTGTGTGTCTATGTGCATTTTAGGCCCGGGGCCGTACCCAGGAGTGCTGGACCTGTGGGGAGGAGGTGGTGGTTTAGTTGAGTATCGCTCAGCCCTGTTTGCTTCTCATGGTTTTGCATCACTGGCACTAGAATACATTGCTTCATCTGAGCTGAGATCGGCAGATGTTGATGCCTCTTACTTTGAGGTAATTCAGAACTTTGGCTTTTCGTCCAGGTTTGGTCTCCAAACCTGGACCAACTTTGATGTGGCATTTTTGATGTATCATTGTTATCATCTGCCTTTGTCACGCATGTGCAAATTTTTGTAGGAAGCATATCAGATCCTGCAGAATCATCCTAAGGTACACAAAGATCGGCTGGCTATGGTTGGACTATCATTTGGAGGTTCAGTCACACTCAATATGGCAGTGTACTCTAAAATCATCAAGGTTTCCTTGGCCTACACAAACACACACACACATTATCTACATTTAAAATAGCTTTTTGGAATTCTTATGTCTATTTCTCTTGTAGCCTCAGTGTTGTGTGTGTATCAGTGGAAGTCATGTCGTTCCTATTAATAAATCCCTCTTTGAGGCTTTAGAGGAGATTAAAACGTGAGTGGACATTATATATCTTTAATAATTTACAACACGATTGAAGCAATCGTGTTGTATCTTATCTTAAGCAAACCAAAATTATTATAAAACATTTTTATAATGACATTTACAGAGCGGAACTATTATGGGTAATTCTGTACACTTAGAGTGTGATCTCTAGATTTTATTAAAGCTGCAATCTGTAACTTTTCATTATGTATGTTTTCATTATGAAAGTAATAGAATAGGTAAAGAGTTTTGAAAACTGATCTGTCATGTACTTGCTCAGTAACTGATTTTTGTTAACCCAAAACCGTTACACATTGCAGCTTAAATAACAGTTGAGATGGCACTATTCCTTGCAGATGTATAAAATGTGTGAAGCTCCATTTTTAAGTTTATTCTTAATCATAAACACTAATGAAAATGTTAATTGCAGTAATATGTATAAGATGCGTGTAAATGAGGATAACCAGATAATCCACAGAGACATCATCTTGCCGATTCCCACAGACATGACTCTCAAAGTGGATGTGAGTAGAACGTCAGCATGCATTTATTAATATATAGTCTGTGTTTTGCTTGTGAGTTATTTTCATTTAATATATTGTTACAATGTACACAGGTTGGGAGAATAAAGTGTCCGCTTCTGTTGGTGACTGCTGATGATGATCAAAACTGGCCTTCTGTTGAATCAGCTGATGATGTGAGTCATAATTATATTCATCTATTAGTGCAAAACATTCTAATCGTGTTATTAAAACTTGGTTTATTACAATTAAAAATAATTAAGAAAAAAATTAAAAATTAGGTACCAAGGTGTGTGGTTACACTAAGGCAAAAGGCACTTTTTAAAAATTCTGTCTTCTTTTAGTAGGCATATTACTAACACTGTCTTTAAAAGTTAACACAACATTTACATTTATTGACAGTAGTTTATAATGGCAGTTGCCCTTAATTATTAACTGTAATGTTGTTATCTCACCCATGATCCATAAACTCAGATGAAGCTGATGATGGAGAAAGCTGGAAATCTGCACTTGCTGAAAGTCCTGATGTATCCTGGTGCTGGTCATCTGATTGAACCTCCTTATACACCTCACACCCGTGCAAGTAACTTCATCTTTCAAGGCAGTGATAAAAGTGTGTATACACGCAGGATCTGCTGTCCTGTTTCCTGTTACTGTTGTTCATATAGCATAAATAAAGGAGTCTTCTATAGTGGCAAGTTATATGTTTAGACCTTTTAATGTGTTCAGGTTTTCTTACCTGTATGTGTGTTGTCATTGCAGTTGTCATGCTGTGGGGTGGACAGACCAAACCGCATGCATACGCACAAGAAGATGCATGGAGAAACATTTTGGCATTTCTGCGGCAGCACCTTTATTTCAGTTCAAATAGTGCAGTAAAGGCCAGACTTTAAGCTGGTTGTACACTGTATTTAACAGTCCTTTATGATTGTTGCTTGTCAAACTAAAGAAACATGAACCAACATCAACAGAAAACAATAAGAAAATGTAAAAACATAGATCAAATAAATACCGTACATGCATACATTTGGAAAATACAAAATATATAAGAAATAAATAAGCTCAGATATGTTGCGCACTGCCACCCCCAACTGCAGCAGCTTCGCGGGAAATTAGTTTAGTTTATTAATTAATTAATTAGTTTATTGCTTTAATTTAGATCATCTGGGTTTCAAATGTCTCCGAATGGACATTTCATATTAATTATGGTTTTGACTACATTATATGTTGTCACTATGGCTGTGGAAATGAACACAACGCAAACAGTTAAATGTGTTTTATTTGACGCCGATAGACGCACAATGACGTTATTGAGCTAAAAGCCGCAGCGCGCGCACACGCAACTGTTTGTATATGCATTATTAAATTCATTAAAATGTTTAATAGTTATAAAATTAATTGCATTATTTGTACAATTTCTCTCTCTATATATATGTATCGTAATGAGTGCCCTCCTCGTTGCATCCTCACATTAAATAGGTTTATAGATTTAGATTATATTTCTTCATCGTTTGACAGCCCTGGTTGTTACTCTTCGCTTTGTTTTTGTATGTTTTCACATTTATTTTTATTACGTGGGATTAATAACACTAATGACAGGCTTACGATCGTCAAGGTGCATCTGTTGGTCACAAAAGTCGGACATTTTTGAAACGTGGTGCCAATGTAATAATTAAAAATATTTTATAATAAAGAAAATAATGATTCATAATTAAGGGATGTAATTTTGTATTATTCATTCTGTATTATGTTACATTGTTTTTACGTCACCTTTACAATCGTTTTGTTTGACATTCGCACGTCAGTTGTGAATAGTAAATATGAGACATTAAAATGAGTAAAGCAAAAAATATCACACCAAATGAAGACTGACAATCATTAAAAACAACAAATATGAATTCAGCATAACACAAAGCTTTACACGCCGCGTTAAAAAGGTTAAAAACGCGCCGTTCATGCACAAATAAAAATGCAGATGTAATGAAAAATGCTGTTTTAAAACTAACCTGCTATCTAGACAGCATGTAGGCTGTGTTGCTTCCCACTGTGTTATTCTGCGTACTGACTCGCCATAAGGATTTAAATGCCACTTTTATCCTTTGTGTTGTGCTCAGTCCACCTTTGAGACCCCAAAATGCCGCCCATGTAGGCAGCACACTCGGTTTTGAGACACACCCGGAGTGTTTGGGTGACACTCTGAGTCTGAATCATGTTTATTATCATGGGCGGGAGCTCCGCTTCTCCCACACAAATGCAGCTCTGGAAAACATCGCTGGAAAACTGTAATCATGCGGCTATTCAGGATTGCAGCTCTTACATTATGTAAGTTATGATGATTATTAATATCCGTTCAAAACTTAAACCTGTTACTGTGTTTAATGCTTGACAATTGTGCGAGTTTAATTGTGCGCAAGATTTGAGACTGTTACTTACCATTGACCATGTAACATTTCTCAATGCATTGCAAAAGGAGAATAAAGGTGCTTATATATTCCTATAAACGTTCTTCAGTGATCATTATTTTCTTTACATGCTTTTCACTGTAAAGCTTTAGTAAACAAAGGGATTTTTAAAATAATGTAAAGATTATTTGGGGACATCAAACTGTACATTTTAAAAGAATAAAGAATATAAAGAATAAAAGAAGGTGTTTCAGAAAAGATAGTTATGTTTTCTATATCAGTAGAAGTCTAAATGAATATGCTGTGACCAAGACCAGCATCTCTTAAAGTGTTGATTTATATGTTTATTAAGGTTTGGTGTTTTATAGTGTCAAGTTTGGTTTCCTTCATGCCACATTAAATCCTCCATGGTGAATAAGTGTTTCCATGTGATACTCATTTCAACAATTGGTAACAGACTCTACTGTAAGCTAAATCCAAAGTCATTAAAGCACATTCATAGCTCACAGTATGTTGCAATTATGTAACAGTTTACAAATGTATACAACATAGTGTAGAAAGAGTGTAGCCAGTTGCATATCTAATTGTACATGTTTAAAGAATGTAAACCTTTGAGCTTTAGTTAACTTGTCTTAGTCTGTAAATTAGAAACATGCAGCTAATATTCGAGTCAATCTATGCCATTTTTCCTGCTTGTTTTCACATCTCAGTCCAGTGTCTTATATTGTCTCTCACAGTTACTGGTTTGCAAGCCCTGGCACAGTTTCCCGATCACAATGACATGTGTGCTGAGGGGAGCTGTTACCCCGCCACTGGTGATCTGCTGATCGGGAGAGCACATCGACTCACAGCCTCCTCTACCTGTGGACTAGACGAGCCAGAGACATTCTGCATCATGAGCCATTTGCAGGTAATGCAGCTGAGCTAGTCACAAATATGATGAGTTGCTTTCAACCAGCACTGTTTCAGAATTACGAACGTTGTAGGGAATCAAAATGTGCGTGTACATGTTCAAATTGGCAGAAAATCTAGTCAGGTGGAAACTGATACCAAGATATGCAGTACATTATTTAAAAGCCAATGTATTAGAGGACAATAAAATCATGTTTTTCATGTTCAAAAGACAGCTGAAAACACATCTCTTTCATGAGCATCATGAAACCTCATCTTAAAAAAAAGATGAGGTTTTCATTTCCCTTCATTTCCTATCCCTCTTTCCTTTAAATCTCTCCTTTGTCGTAGCATATGATATTCTGAGCAATGTCTGAAACTTGTATTGTGAGCACTAATTGTGTCTAGTTGCCTCTTCAGGTTGACTCGCTTTTTGTATTCCGCACTTGTAAGTCGCTTTGGATAAAAGCGTCTGCTAAATGAATAAATGTAAATGTTTATAGACAAATCAGAACCATAAGTGCAAATTAGAACTGTTGGTGCAGGTAGGGAGTTACTGTATATACTGTATACGTAAAGAACACCCACAATTTGCTCCCGGGAACATGATTCTCCTATAAAGCTGTCATATATTTCTTCTTTTAATATAGATTTAAAATGTGAATCTGATATTCTTTAAGAGATCCAACTTATAGGGTTTTGATAAAAATATGCTTTTATTTCTTCTACACCTCTTACATGTACATACTGCATGCAAACTAAAAACATCAGTGATTTGAACATTGTCCTTCTGTGTTCTTGCATGGATAAAACTATGTTTTTTTATGCCCACACCCTTAGTCACTGTCTAATAAACAATGACGTCTCTGTGTGGAGAATATGACGTGGGAGGGGTTTCAGTGAAGGCTCCTCTTTTAGGAAAGTTTCAGACCCCCTCAGGCCACTGTTTTGTCCTTTAGATTATCTGTGTTGCCCATCTTTCCATTTTTCTACCTAATATATTAAGCAATATGTTCCACTGGTAAGAAGCTTAAGCTAAAGCAAATGTGAACATCAGTGTGTAATTTTCCCTATAGATCTGACTGGGACTATAATGCTCATACACATGTGTGAGAACTGTCATCATTTGTGCACCATCATGGTTTCAATCCCGTATGACAACTTTTGCAGTTGAAAACAAAATCTGTGTTATTAATGAGAATTATGATACTTCTAACACTGTTTTGAAGCACAGATTTCTAAACATTATTAGTTTATGTATTTGAGTGGCACGACTCCTAGTTAATCTGTTTTTTATGTGAGTTTTCATGTTTCTTTATGTCAGTGGGAGAACAAGCGTGCAGTTGGAGGCTGAAAAAACAGGTGCATATCGAGAACATCTGGAGTCCTGCTGCATGAGTGTTTTTTAGTTTGTCAGTCCCCAGAAGATTCTGTATGTCTCACAGACTCATCCAACATCTGCATCTCTCTCTGTCTGTCATCAGGAGGAGAGGAAATGTTTTCAATGTGATTCCCGACGGATGTACAATGAGTTCACCAATCCCAACAGCCATACCATTGAGAATGTGATGACAACCTTTGCTCCTAACCGCCTCAAAACCTGGTGGCAGTCTCGGAACGGTACGTGTGCGTTTGTGAAACCTGTCAGGTCTTTAGCTTCTCAGAGTTTCACAAAAAGTCCAAAGTCATCTCATATGTGTCTCCTCTGGTTGCCTCGGGCAAGATGTTCAAAGCTACCAAGATACTGAAGTCTCAATAGTAACATTTCTCCTCAAATTTCTCAACAAATGTGTATTTCTGCTAAGGAATTTTAGAAGAAACATCAGAGACAAAGTTGATATTGTGTTTAAATAAAACAAATGACTCATAAGCTATATACAGTATAAGCTATATTTGAACATTTTCATAGATGTATTATAAATCATATAAATACTGTTGTGTATTTACGAATGCAAATTGTCCCTTCTGTGTTCCTGTACCCTCCTATGTTACGTGATAAGTACGCAAATTCCGTACGTTTTTGAGTAGTGCTTATCTTAAGTAAAATACATGGAAAAACACTGGTTGAACCCACACTCCTGCCTCACGTATATTTCTTAAGAAATATAAGTAATACGTTACAAATACTCTGAAACCTGATGATAAATACCTTCAGGTCTCAGAAAAATGCACATTTATTCTCATGCCATCAGTCTGGAAGCAATTTCCATTGGACAAACACAGTGTCCTGCAGACTTGGATAGAGAGAAACTTACACTGAGAGAAAAAGAGAGAGAGATACTGGTAATTCAAGAGAAGAGCTAACAGGAAGTACTGGAAACAAGTGAGAGTTGAGATGAGTGCAGGAGCTGGGCGTGGGAAACAGCTGGCCCGCTCTCTCCCTAGTGACCCGTTTCTGTAGCAGCCATGATAATGGACTGAATCCACGGGTGTGGCACACCATCTCTCAACAGTTCAGGGAATTTCTGACTTGGTTGCTTTATTTGGCATTGTGTTTCACTTTTATACCCTCCCTCCCTGATTTAAAAAGTAAATGTACTTGCAAAAAATGAACAACCTTTAACTAAACGCTATTTTATTGTATTTGGAAATGTTAACACTTTTTTTTATCAAATGTCAAAGTAAGCTTATTTCCCAAGACTTGTGGATTTTCATGTTAATGTGGGTTTCTGTTTTTAGAAACCCAATCCTTCAGAATAAGCCCATTTTGCTAATTTTATTTTCTTTCTGGGAATAAAGTTCTGACTTCTAAAACTTCCAAAGTATTTACATAGTACATTGAACTCTTGTATTTCAACAGTTTAAGGGAAATTTTTTCATGGTAAGACTTTGTCTTTGATTTTTTTGAGTTGACAGACGTTGAACACAGTGCTTTTAAAATAAATGTTGAAACAACAAACATTTTTTATGAATGGAAACAATTTTTGTAGTAAAATCTCATGCTTGTTTTTCCAACCACACATTTCTTTGTCTCTCATCATCAGGCGTTGAAAATGTGACCATTCAGCTGGATTTGGAGGCCGAGTTCCACTTCACACACCTCATCATGACCTTTAAGGTGAGACAAGATCACTAAATATATACTAAAGCAGAACATGCTGTTGAGGAATGTAGAACATACATGTGGGCATGTTTGATAGGTTTCTCTGAAGTCCAGCATCTTTAGGCATTTGAACCAGATGTGTAAATTGTGTATTTTTACTGTTTCTCAGACCTTTCGGCCTGCTGCCATGGTAATTGAGCGTTCGGCTGATTTCGGACGGAGCTGGCAGGTGTACCGTTACTATGCCTACAACTGCACAGAGTCATTTCCACACGCCCCTCAGGAGCCAATCAGAAAAGTCGATGATGTCATATGTGACAGCCGTTACTCTGACATTGAGCCATCAACAGAGGGAGAAGTGTGTAGCATTTATAGACATGAATTCTCAACACAAATTATTTAAAAACACTCTATACACGCTATGAAAATGTAAGAAACTATGTAAATGTATTTTAACGTTCCTTAGAAATAAACCAGGTACAATTTCTCTGCTTCCATTCTTGTGTTTTTGTGTGCAGATTATTTTTAAGGCACTTAATCCTGCGTTTGTGATTCCTGACCCTTACAGTCCACATATTCAGAGTAAGTTATCATGTCATGTATGATTCTGACCTCCGAGCTTATATGCTATATATATATAATATATAATATGGTACATGGTAATACATGGTTCTGCGCTTTTGTTATTAATGTTTTAAATGTCAGTTTTGGTCTGGATACTGATTTTAATTGTTTTTGTGTGTTTGTGAATGTAGATTTATTAAAGATCACTAACCTGCGCATACAGATGATGAAGTTACACACTCTAGGTGATAATCTTTTCGACAATCAACAGTGGGTGCGAGAGAAATACTATTACGCTATTTATGAAATGGTTGTCCGTGGCAACTGTTTCTGCTATGGCCATGCCTCAGAGTGTGCACCAGTCAGCAGTGAGGCAGGAGTGGAGGGCATGGTGAGTGAACACACCAGCAGCGATCATCAGCCAGACTCACCCGCACTTCTAACCCGTGTGTGTGTTTGTGTGTGTGTACAGGTTCATGGTCATTGTGTGTGTAATCACAACACTAAAGGACTGAACTGTGAAGAGTGTGAGGATTTTTACCAAGATCTGCCCTGGAAACCAGCAGAGGGTCGCAACACAAATGCATGCAAGAGTATGACAAACACAGATGAAGCTTACACATAGTTAATGTATTTAATTTATGAATCAGAAATTAATTCATTAGAAAAACATTCATCACATGTGCATGTCCTAAACAAAAATAAGTTGTTTTCAAAATCAAAAAATCTCTTATCTTCTCTCTCTCTCTCTCTCTCAGGATGTGAGTGTAACCATCACTCATATTCCTGTCACTTTGACACAGCAGTGTATCATTCATCAGGGAACACGAGTGGAGGTGTGTGTGATGATTGTCAACACAACACACAAGGCCAGTGGTGTGAGAGCTGTAAACCGTTTTATTACCAGCACCCTGAGAGAGACATCAGAGACCCCAACATCTGTGAATGTAAGTGTGTTTGTGGATGTTTTCTGGGTTCTGTAACCATTAATTCTTGTGATCTGTATAACTTAGGGATGTTCTGCATTAAATACATAAATAATAATGTAATTCACAGTAATGCATTTACAATGGAAGTCTAGAGGGCAAGTGTATCAGGGGGTTTTATAACAGAAAAAAAGGGTTTTTATTATTTCTTTCATACACAATGGGGGGGTTGTTGGTCCCGTAAGGTTGTTTAAATCATCCTTTTAATGGTGGGACTTTTATCTGATGAATTTCTAGTTACGTGTTACTGATGCAATTCTGTTGGGTGGAGTTTGCGCTCATAAGTTTGCACTAACATGTAATCGGAAATTATTATAAATGCATATTTGGTGTGCTGTCTGGGGGGAGGGCTTCGAGCTCAGAATTTGGCCTGAACCCAGAGTACTCCCCTATTCCTGACTGAGGTAGATTCCAGCCAAGACTGAAGCAATGGGGTGGTGGAGTGATCCTGTAAAACTTGTCATGGGACAGAGGTGAGGGATGGCTATATATAGTCACGTCTGCGCAATTGATTGGTTGGATTACATGACCGTGCTCCCCTCAAACTTTGTTAAATAAACTTCATATAAATTGTTTTTAGTTATGTCACATTCCTTTTCTAAGTTTCTTGCACATATTATGTTAAAATGACCAGGTTTGCTAGGAAAACATAACAGATATAACTTTGCACGCATAAGGTAAGCGATCATGGATATATTTTTGAATATTATTTTAATGTCGTATTAATGTTTTCAAACATTATTCAAACATTATTCAAATTATTTCAAACATTAATTTGTGTTGCTGAGCACTTGCACTATAGTATTCATTTGAAAGTGCATTACTGTAAATATAATGTGTTTTTATAAACTGTGGGACAAATCAAAATAATTTTCTGTGGTAATTGACAGCATGTCACATGTTTATGTCTAGCTTGTGACTGTGACCCCCGAGGCTCCCTAAACGGAGGCTTGTGTGACAGCACTACAGATGTACTGAGAGATACGATTGCTGGACAGTGTCGCTGCAAACCTAATGTGGAAGGAGAGCGCTGTGACCACTGTAAAAAAGGACATTACGGCCTAAGTGATGATCCACAGGGCTGTCGGCGTCAGTAAATACACACACACACACAGAGCAGCTATTTTTAGCTGTTTTTGTATGTTCTTTCAGGGCTTTGACCTTTGAAAGTCTTCCTGTTTGTCGTTGTTAGTAAGTAGATTTCGTTTTCCTCTTGTGTGTGTTTTTGGCCGCAGCATGCAGCTGTAATGCTCTGGGCACGCTGTCAGCAGGAAGTCTCTGTGATATACACACAGGAAGCTGTTATTGCAAACGTCTTGTCACTGGACAAAACTGTGATCAGTGTGTGGTGAGAAAGCAATACAGAAAGCTGGCATCACACTGGAAATGAACCTTCAAGTTACATGCACACTGTAAACATTTTAAACCTGCACAAGAAAAGAAACTTTTAGGCCAAGTTGTTGACCAATTTCCAAGTAATGTCAAATATCTTTCAACTTTTATTGCTACAAGTATCTCTGGTTACAATTCAGTTCAATTTTTATATAACAGTGTTTTTAACATCACTGCTTCAAATCAGCTTTACATATAGTGAAAAAAAACAGAAAACAGAAAAAATTGTATATATTGAATACATGGTATTATTGCAAATAATATGTGCGAGATGTTAATAAAACTATTTAGGGATACTGCACTGTAAAAAAAACTTTGCTGCCTTAAATTTTTAAGTTTAATCAGCTCGGCTATACAAGTAATTTCAACATAATATTTTAAATCCTGACTGTTATAACTTAAAAAATAGGTTAAGCAATTTTTCAACCATTTCTTAAAAGTTACAGCAACTCAAGACCAGTGAAGATTACAAAGAGTAAGCTGAAATGACTTGTGAAGCCAAATTAATTACTTAAATTAAACTTAAAAATTTAAGGCAGCAAAGTTTTTTTACAGTGTAGGTTTGTAGTTGGTTTGTGAATAAAGAGTTGACTGAACTGATGAAAACTACAACACATTTGGACCATTTGGATAAATGGACGTGCATTAGAAATACCCAGAAATCAGAAATAATATTTATATAATAATATTTCCCCTCCAGCCTCAGCACTGGGGTCTCAGTAATGATATGGACGGCTGCAGACCATGTGACTGTGACATTGGCGGAGCGATGAATAATAAGTAAGAACCAATCAGCCTTCCAGTCTGTTTTAATTTAACAAACTGTGTAATATTCAAGATCACATTTCTTCCATCTCTAGTTGTTCCCCAGAAACCGGGCAGTGTGTGTGTAAGGAACACATGTTTGGCAGGCGTTGTGACCAGGTGCATTCTGGGTATTACTTCGCAGGACTGGAACTCTACACCTATGAAGCTGAGGATGCTGCTTTTGGACCGGTAATTTTCACAAGAACAATTCGTATTTGATTTGCATGTTATTAAAGGAATGTCAATGGTTCATTTCAGATTAAACCTATTAAACAGAAATGTTTATGCTTAAACATGCTCAGCAATTTTTGTTTGTTGCTAATTTGTTTTTAATCAGAAAGTGTCCACTGACACACAACAGAACCGCATGTATTTGTGTGATTGCACACAGGCAGTGAAATTGGTTCAAAGGCCTTCCCCTCTGGATCACAGACCCACCTGGACCGGTACAGGCTTTGTAAATGTACCAGAGGGTGAAACACTGAGGTTTAACATTTACAATTTCCCGCGGTCTATGGAATACAATATAATGATCCGCTACGAGCCACAGGTAATAAACACACGCAATATTTAACAACTTATTAGATGCTTTATTATTCAATTTAAACTGAGTACATTTAAATGAGTATTCATGTTTGTTGTGTTTATTGTAGCTGCCTGATGAATGGGAGGAAGCTGTGATGAGGGTAGAGCGGCCCAGCACTCCTTACCCATCAGGTCTCTGTACTTCTACTTACAATGATGAGCAAAGCACATCACTGCATCCTGGATCCAGGTGAGGTGGGACAATTCAATGAGTGAAGCGTTTAATTGTGTGCAGTGTTTAGTGTAGTAGGCATGTGCAGAATGTTTACACATTTAAAATTCACCTAAAATTCATTGCCTGAACAGTTAGTCTTAAAAACTGCATGTTACCTTTGAGGTCATCTATACTCCCAAACATTGATTGAATTTACTATTTGCAGATAGAAGCATTTAAACTTTTTCCAGGAAAACCAACTAGTAATTTTGATGACTCATCCTGCACTACACAGATTTTTGTCCAATCAAATGCTTTCTACAATAAGAATGCCCCTCCCTCTGTGATGTGTGTTTCAGATATGTGGTTCTTCCCGGCCCAGTGTGTTTGGAGAAGGGTCAGAACTACACTGTGAAAATGAGCTTTCCACTATACTCATCATACAGCTATCACTCCTCTCCACACACACTTGTTGATTCAGTAAGAGCATCTCATAATACAGATTTATTCATTGTTGTTGAGGTTGAGGATTTAATGCCAAATGGTGTGAACCATGTCCTCTGACCTCAATAGATAGTGCTGCTGCCAGTGGTGCAAGATCTGGATCTGTTTTCTGGGGGAGGCAAGCAGCAGGATGACTGGGAGATGTTTCAGAAATACAGATGTATGGAACGCAGCCAGAGTGTTATTAAAATCCCTATGACAGACATCTGCAGACGCTACATCTTCAGTATATCTGCGCTAATACACAACGGAGCGCTGGGTAATCAGAAAAACAATGAACCAAATGTAGTTTAGACAAAGCAAGAAACAAAACTGTAATATGCTTGTCCTTAAAATAATAATGTAAAAAATAAATATAAATGTAAGCAATAAACAAGACAGACAAAAAACATGTAGCCTCAAGTGACCAAAGACACATGCCTACCAGTGAACAGGCTTTGTAAATGCTGTTTTAGAAGAGCAAAACTTTCTTATTCAAAGTCACCTCTGACCTGGATATGGGGTTCTTTCTGTTATTTTTTCATCTCTTCTATATCCATTTCTCTGTCGATTGTTTATAATTTCATTGGCAGAAAGCTGGTGTGTACCTCAATTTTTGCGCTCAGTTAGCCCGGTGATAAGCCTCAGCTAATTAAAATTTGTAAAGTGTGACTCTGGAGCACTGGTTTTCTGTTTCTTTTCTTACATCCTACATTCACTCTTATCCATCTCCTTCGCTGGCAGAATGTAAGTGTGACCCTCATGGCTCTCTGAGCTCTGTGTGCGACTCCAGCGGTGGGCAGTGCCAGTGTCAACCCAATGTTTCAGGCAGGAATTGTGACTCCTGTGCTCCTGCAACCTTCCTGTTTGGACCGTCAGGATGCAGACGTTAGTGAACTCTACACTCTACTCTATGTACATAGAAAATTTAACCATTAACACAGCAAAACAGTACAAATATAACTTTCCAATCACTTTATCTGCAGCATGTGACTGTGACCCAAAGGGCTCTCAGAACCCTTTCTGCCATCCCGCCACCGGGCAGTGTTTGTGTGTGCCAGGGGCGTATGGACGCCAATGTGCCAACTGTAAACCCAACCACTGGGGTTTTCCACAGTGCAAACCCTGCTACTGTAACGGCCACAGCGAGCAGTGCCACCCCCGCACGGGTGAGTGTCTGGACTGCAGGGGCTACACCACTGGCCGTGAGTGTGAGAGGTGAGAAGGGATAGCACAATGTTTTATAGGTTTGGTACATGTGATTGAACCCCAATTTACTATAGAAATGACTGTGTACCTGTTATATTCTATGATGCTACTGTAGCATTTACATTTATACATTTGATAGATGGCTTTGCATTTTAACATCGCAAACAGATCGCACTCATTCTGTTTTTCTCTGGTGGAATGAGCTGGTGATGCCAGCCTCCACCCGATCTGCTGAGACCATCACAACCTTCTAAAACAGGGACGGGGAACCTTGTTTCTGAAGGACAAGAGTCCTGGAGAGTTTATCTCCAACCCTGATAAAACTCACCTGCCTGTAGCCTTCTAGTAATTCTGATTCCACTGATTACATTTGTTTAACAATGTTAACAAATGAAACTCTTTTTCATTTCTCCCTTGCTTTAACTATTTGTAACCTTGTAGACAGTGCTTATTGTTGACTCTTAAGGCAAAATGTTAAATGCTCCCTCATTTAAGAGCACTCTGAAGGGAGGGTGGCATCTTATAATTTTTAAAGCTAGCTTGACGTTGCTAGCCTCTCTGAAATTTCCTACCCTACCTTTAGTAATTTGAATACAGAATGCTTTTTACTTATTTACTTAATTTTACAGTGTTAATTAGCTGTTACAGAAGGGTTTTCACACTTACTGATACCCTCTCCTCCAGATGTGCGAGTGGTTACCACGGCAATGCTTTGCTAGGCTCAGCAGAGCCATGTCGCCCCTGTATGTGTCCTCATGGACCAGGAAGTGGCAGGCAGTTTGCTGAGAGCTGTTACCAAAATCCTAATTCTCTTCAAATGATCTGTGTCTGCAACTCAGGCTACAAAGGTAAACGCATCATGTGGGCAAATTAACATTATACTATTTCATAAAATTCACAAAGTGAATCTCACTTCTGTTTTGCTCTCCAGGATCCAGGTGTGATGAATGCGCTCCTGGTTACTATGGTAACCCTCACATGCCAGGTGGGCAGTGCAATCCGTGTCAGTGTAACAGAAATATTAACATGCAGGACCCAGAATCCTGCGATGCCCACACTGGTGTCTGCCTCAAGTGCCTGTTTCACACCGAAGGGGATGCATGCCAGTACTGTAGTCATGGTTACTATGGAGACGCCCATACAAAGAACTGCAGAAGTGAGTATGCTGTGAAAATAAGCATACTACTGTGCTGCATTTGGTTGTGTTTTTCAATTAATCCAAAGTATAGGCTGTCAAATATCAAATAAATAGAGCTTCACTGTACAGATATTGTGGCCAAAAGAATTCACAATAACAAAATTATCATAATATCTGTTGCAATTTTTAAAAGTAAAATAAATAAATTAAAAATAAAGTTAAATTCTACCAGTCATCTTTAATTTCATTTAGTATTTTATCTTTTGTGGCCAATGAATCAGTCAAAATATAAGTGTAGGAAGGCAGAGAGAGTTATCTCTAAATATTGATACACCATATCAATATTTAGGGTTATTGACACCTCTAATTTTTTTGTATCATCTTGTATTTAGAGTGTCAGTGCCATCCACTGGGCAGTTCCAGACACAGCTGTGCTGATGGTCTGTGTCATTGTGACAGGGTTAACGGGCAGTGCCAGTGTCTACCTGGCGTAGAGGGTCAGCAGTGTGACCACTGTGCACCCGACACATGGAACATCAGCAGTGAAAACGGATGTCAACCCTGCCAGTGTCACCCTGAACACTCCTACAGTTCATCCTGTGACCTGGTATGAACACCAACACCCACCTAAGACTCCACTTACACCCATTATTACACCCATTGTAAACAGGATCCGAAACATATCAAATTAAAATCTGAGATAGGCAGAAATGCATTTTTATTAATATTTATCCCTTAAAAAACAACTTTGGTTTGCCTGATATCAACAAGCAGTGACACAAATGAAATGAAATGAAATGAAATGAAATGAAATGAAGGACATCTGAATTACAGTTAATATAGAAGCTTATATAGAAGACTAAATTAACCAATAAACATTACATATTTCTAATGTAATAAGCATTATTTTTTGGTGTCTTATGAAAATGACAGTAAATATGTTTTTACAAAATCAAGACTATCCCCTTAAAATCCAATCAGACATGTTATTGCTAGATGTCAGTCTTGACTGATCACTGACTGAGATGCACTAATACCAGAAAACAGTAAACAGGACACAAATGTATCAAATCAGTACAAACTTAAAGCCGTTTATCATGTGCGCCCGCTTGCCTCAGGTGTCTGGTCAGTGTTCCTGTATGCCCGGTTTTGGAGGCAGGATGTGTAATGAGTGTAGGGACCTGTTCTGGGGTGATCCTAAACTCAAATGCTACGGTAAGTCTAAAACGCAGGAACTACACAAACAAACACATGTACAGTACAAACTTCAGTCTGGTTGATAATCTTGTTTGGGAGAGCTCTGTGAGGCCTGGGTTATTCCTGGGCCTCTTTATAGAGATTTCCAGATAGCCTTGGATAGCTTCAGATGATTTTGTTGACTGGCTATATTTTCTTGTAACTTGCTTGTTTATATGGGAAAATCTAAGTTTTCCTGTAAACTAAAGGTCTGGGTTCGGCTGGTTAGCCTCTGCTGGTAGGAAAAGTATCTTTCTCTTCACATTCATGTATCAGAATTAACATGTTTTTTTGGAAGGCTCTTAAAAGTGTGAAATGGACTTATATTCTCCCTGTCTTCTGCCATTATCATCACAGTATACAACACCCAGAACTTAGTTCCCATAAGTAAAGATGACAGCACGCGAGTTGTGTCTTTAAATGCATGCATCATCTGAGTAACAGCCATTGAAATAAATAGGAATGCTAACAGATGTTACTTTTTATATATGGCTTCCATTGTATGGTATCATGTACAATACCTTCCCTACTACAGCGAGGCTTCCATGGTGGGCTGAGAAGGTTTCTCTTGTGAAACTGGGCTGGCACAAACAAACACATGATCACAGTAAATAAACTTAAAAGTATGTGTGTAACTGATTATTAACATCTGTGTGGGGAATTTAGTTTTCTCTGATATTCCACAAGACCAGCGTCAAGGAGACGTAGAGTTTATTTAAATAAGCGCCTGTTGTAACTTCAGGCATGAGTGTGCAGGAGTATTCATGACGAAAACAACCAAACACACAATATCTCCCTCTGTCCTTTTCTCATTTCCTGCCTTATCTTTCTGGCAGACTGTAGTAAGCTCTAATGCAAAACATCTTGCACACATGTGAGGTGCAATTTAATGATTCAATGAGGAACAATGAGTGTTTACTTGCACAGTCGTACACTAGTTCATTCAAGTAAACACCTTAAAGCATGTTCTTTCAGGAAAACAGCGTGCAGTTCAACAGTTTCAGGTCATTTAGATGTCTGTTTCTGTTCCATGTGAGTATCTCTGTCTGTTTTGAACATAACAGAAGATAAGCACACTAAATGTGATATATGACCTCAACTAAAATTTAATCTCCTGTTCTCTCTATTTACCAAAACTAATCTGAAATTTACCAAAGTCACTGAACATCAGCACAAAGGTAAAGTTACATTATTGCGTGTAACCTGAAGGGGAAAAACACTGGGATGGAAACAATCTCATAATTCCAAAAAGCAAAACCAGAACCGCAGTGCTACAGAACCAAACATGATAACATATGTGCATACACGCACACACACACGCACACACAAAAACATATTAAATCAGCATTAAAAGCAGTACTAACATAATGTAAAAGTCCATTCAAATTATAAACTGTATATATCATAATTTTTGTTCTGCATTAGAGTAAAAGGAGTTAAGAAATGTGCTTTTCCTTCCAGCACTCACATACAAGACATGTGATGAGTCTTGATATTTTTATTTTTTTTATTAATCTGAGCATATGTTTGTGTTCCAGCATGTGACTGTGACCCACGAGGCATTGCCACTCAGCAGTGTAATAAGATATCTGGGCAGTGTGTGTGCTTAGAGGGTGTGGCTGGGCGAAGGTGTGACTCTTGTGGGCGTGGCTACGCTGGGACCTTCCCACAGTGTGAGCCGTGTCAGGAATGCTTCCAAAATTGGGATGGTAGTTTGGGTAAGCTGACCAATCAGACGCAAAGGCTGGTGGACACAGTAGAACAGATGAAAGAAACAGGTGTGGTGACGCCTTATAAGGACATCATATCAAGTCTGGATGATGGAGTGAGACAGCTCAGACAGATACTGGAAGACGACAAGACCCATCAAACTCTAAGACACACAGAGAGTCTAAGTCAGGAAATTGAGTATGTACTAAACATCTACACACACTACATTCTCATCACTTCATAATGTCCCCATTACTCCTGTTCCAATAACAAAAGAAGCCATACATCTTTGGAACAATATGAGACTGACTAAATGATTATTATTAATTTACAGTAAGGTAATTAAAATACGTTTTTTGAGAAAACTATTCTTGTAACACACTACCTTTTAAAAACATTAGTCTTACCTGTGGCTCAATGTGTTCTCTGTCTGATCAATTTTGAAACTATGTACTTCCGCACTTCTTTAATGTCTCGCTATTGACTTTATGTTGTTGTATTTCTCAGTTTTAGGGATAGATGAATAAAACCTTCTGCTAAATAAATGTAAATAGTCCAAAACATGAGTGTGATTAAACAGAGGACTGAGACCAAATAAACTAAATGAACCTAAATGAGATCTGAGTCCACAAGCACAGTCTGAAGGCACAGACATCTAGGTTCTTTTACAAGGAAACTGACCAATTAACTGACCAAATATTTATCCTTATGTCAGTGAGATGGCACCACATCTGCGACAGTCTATAGACAGATCTGAAATAGATCTTAAGCAGATATCTGCTGATTATCAGAAGGCTATGGAGAATCTAAATAGTCTTACTGAGGAGGCCCAGAATTTACAGGAGACCTCCAGAGACAAACAGCAGCAGGTTTTGAACATCAAACATTCAGACCCCAGAGGTGAGCAGAACACACGCATGAATTTAATAGCTACAACATATCAAGACACCTGAAACACATTGTTATTGTCTCCTGTAGGCGCGATGGACAGCATCAAAGAATATTACAGGCAATTTTCAGAGGCAGGTTTTCAGGCCAGTCGAGCCACAACTGATCCAGACAGTGTGGTGAAGCAGTCTGCCCAGATACGGGCTGCTGCAGAAGCCAAACTGGACACAACAGAGAAAGAATTTAACCTGAAACATCAGCTGCATGTGCAGAGGTTGGAAAAAATAGAGTCTGAATTAGACTCCAAAGATCTTTCAGAACTAAGCCGCCAGGTAAATCAACAAATCAGATTTTTAAACCATCTGAAATCTCAGAAATCACACAGAAATCTCCAGCAGAAATCTTTACGCTGGAGGACATGTAAAGTGAGTGAGTGTAGATTACTGTTTAGGAGCTTGTGCTACATGTTTTGTTACAGTTCATAGTAACAGTATTGTCAATACAATATATAGTCAAAAATGGACCTACATCATTAATACTTCCATACAAATACATGAATGAGCTGATCATTTCAATGTTTTAGACGCATGTTTTTATTTTGGTTTGAAAGTTTTACGATTTCCTATGTCCTATAAGGTAAACTTGCAAAATCTGTGGTTGTTTTATTTTTCGTAAATTTTGTAAGTTTCGTTTAGTACATTTCTTAGTCATGGAAATACATTTGACTAGAATTTGTTTTTATTTCAGTTAATGATGATGTTTTGGCATTGTATGCACTGATGTGGGTTTTAGGTGTGCGGCGGTCCTGCAGATGGTTGCAGTGACTGCGGTGGTCTGGGTTGTGTGAATGAGGAAGGCCTGTCCCAGTGTGGTGGAGAACAATGTGAGACGCTAGTGAGCAAATCTCATGAGGCCTTGAACAGAGCCAAAAACTTTGACCAGGAGATCCTACACGCTTTAAGAGGAGTAGACAAGTTAAACAAGATGGTAGGTACCCACTACAGCATTCATTTCATTTAATTACAGCATTACATGCTGTACATGTACATACAGCATTACTACAGCATTCATTTTATCAGCATTCATATTCATTCAGTATTCATTTAACTACTGCTGTTATTGTTGCTTTTCTTTGACTGAGAGAAAACACTGGTAATAGCACTGTTTGAAAGTCAGATTAAAAATAGTGTTTATAGAGTTTTTATTCATTTTTTTGGCTGTTTATAAGAATCCACTGTGGCACCGTAGTGAAAAGGTCAATTACATTTTATGTAAAAATGATGTAAACAACAGATGTAAAATAAGACCAGTCCCAAATTCAATATGCAAAGATTACGATTTCACTGTCATTTAGGTTTGTAAATGATTTTCAGACTGTTTTCTATAAAACGAAGTTTAAATACTTGTGAAGAATAGAATATTTAAGGAATGTCAGTACAGCGCTGCTGTGCGAGCTCTATAAAATTGCTTTTAATTGTTGAAACTATTTAACATTAATGGATGAGTAAGCTTGAATTCATGTATTTCAGGTGTCAGATACTCAGGGCCGTGCCGATGAGGCCAAACTCAGTGCTCAGGATGTGTTCCTGAGAGCCAATCAGAGTAAAGCACGAGTGGAACACACCAATGACGAGCTCCGAGACCTTATTCAGCAAATACGAGACTTCCTAACAAGTATGTATTTGTACACGTATTGACACATAAACTGTCAGCTAGTCAACACACATAGACACGCTTGTGTAACAACTGTGGAGTCATTTTTCCTTTTAAAAATAAAAAAAATTCTATGTCTCTTCTACAGCAGCGTAATATTTTTTACAGGTTTCCCTTATTTATTATGTTTGCTGATTCTGTATGATTCTATAGATTATTAATATCATAAATTCTGTCTCTGTGTGATGTGTCAGAAATACAGTGGAAATGTAAATACTGATATTAGAAACAGAACATTTAGTTTGAATATGTGTGTGAACACTTACACGTATGTATGGGTGTAGATGAAACAGATCTGAAGCATTTAGAGGAAGTAGCTGATGAGGTGCTGAAGCTGAGTTTGCCAGTGTCACCCGGAGCACTAAAAAATGTGACCGCAGAGATCCGCCAACATGTGGCCAGGCTGACCCGCGTGGATGACATTCTGAGTCAGACTGCAGAGCACGCCCGCACTGCAGAGGACCTTCTGCAACAAGCACAGGCTGCCAGGTGAGCAAACACACATATATGATATTTAGAAACTCACAGGGCACTTTGTCAAAACAAGGTTTATGCATAAAAGTTGTTTGCTAAGTAGCAAAAATAAATGTAGTTCTATTTGCATTTGTTTTATAATGCTTTTCACAATGTTGCATTGTTTTAAAGCAGCTTTACAGGAAATACATTGCAGAACAAACAGAAAAAACACAAGTATAGAATAAGGGGAAAAAAAATTCAACTTAACAAAATTACACTCTTACTGTAACCTTTGTAGAAAAAAGTTAATATGTTGATAATTGTACAGATTTATAAACATTTAAATGTGTGTTATGTTTGTGTATTACAGTGAGGCAGCCACAGCTCTAAAACTGGCCGCTGATGAAATAAAGGAAACTGTAGATGATACTGAGCGCGCTCAGTCGGCAGCCAGCCAAACAATAAAGGAGGTTCAGAATGATATGAACATCACAAGACAACAGATCAGTGCAGTAAGTGTGACCCATATTGGTCATATACATTGACTACTAGTCTTATTTTAGTCTACGCAAGTACACCAACTCAATTTCACACAGCATTGTTTTCCTGAACGTAATTCAGAAAGCAATTCAAGAATGAGTCTTATTCTTAAATTGCTACGAGGGCTGTAAACCGTGCAACAGCCTTGTTATATGATCAATTTTATCTTTTCTTTGTGTCAACTACTGTCACACTTTTATGACATTGACCTGTTAGTCACATTTGTTCTTTAATAACGTTTAGTTACTTTAATAACTCATTTTTACTCCACTCTCTCCTCTCAAATTAAACAGGCTGGTTTTGTTAGCGTACCTTTAATTCTTCTATATGTAAATGACCTCTCATTATTGGCTTACTCGTAAATTTGCATACTCAAGTGTCGATATAGTGTTCATATATTACTCTGTTCTTGGTTGTGATGACCCAGATGATAGTAGATTATGTAAACACTTGTGTTTCTGTGATATCTGTGATACTTGTGAACTTTTCACAGGTACAAACTATGACCGAAGCCACCGAGTTTAATCTGAGTACCAGCACAAAGCAATTCCTGAATCTTGAAAGAGAAGTGGAGGATATTCAACGGAAAACTCTAGAAACGACCAACAAGGCAGAGCACACGCAAAAACAATCTGAAAACATTGCCATAGATGTTGATAAAACTGAACAGGTAAGTAACTCAGAAATGTAAAAATGAAAGTCCACACCTGCCTTTTAAAGGAATAGTTCACATGTCAGTAATTTCATTTACTCACCCTCATGTTCTTCTTAAACCTGCATTGCTGTTTATTTCATCAAACACAGAGTTAGTGAAGAATTTCTGAGCTGCTTTTGTCCATATAATGAAAACATATATTGACCATGGCTGTCAGACACAGAGAGTAGTCCATTTGTGCATCAGTTCCAAATGTTCTCATGCTGATAGCTTTATGTGAGTAACAGACTAATATTTACGTTGCTATTTACTAAAAATCTCACCCTCCACTGAAGTTTTTAAATCTTGTTCATATTCATATACAAACACGTGAAGATGTGTTTTGCCAGAGTTTACCTCAGTACTTGCATTGGTCTTTTTAATCCCCAGTAGATAATATGAATATGAATATGCTTAAGCATAATTGAGGTTTAAGAACTGCAAAGGGGGATTTTCAATGAATGACAACTGGGTGAAGTCTTAAACTCACACAAAGCTTGTTTTGCTTTAGAAGGCACTTATTTTGTATGAACTACTTTTATAAGGTAAGTACATAGTAACAGAATTTTGCTAGTGAGCTGTTCTTTCAACAGTGATATATTTTTTCTGTAATAAGCCTGTTTGTGTATACAATATTTGTCTTGCTTACCCTTTAGGACATTAACTCAGTTGTGCAACCAGAGTACGTGCGGGTCAGTGGCCTAATAGATCAGAATGGGGGCATGTTTAATGCACGACAGAGGGCAGAACAACTCAGACAGGAGGCAAAAGATCTATTAATAGATGCCACAGAAATACTACAAAGATTAAGAGGTAAAGATAAGACTTCTAAACTCTTATGTTATTTGTGGGTTGTCTTAAATTATGATTATCTTGCTTCCTCACTTTTCTGTGTTTTATGTGACTTAGAGCTGGAGAGATCATTTGTAGTAAATCAGCACACCCTCGTGGAGAAAGTTCAGGAACTCGATGGACTGGAGGATAAAGCCAAGAAAGTACTGCAAGAGCTCAATCATAAAATTGTCCTCTATAGCACCTGCGCATAAAAATAATTCAATTAAAGAATAAATATATAATAAAAGTTGTAATTACACATAATAACAGCTGATCAAGGTTCAGCTCAGGGTTGCCAGGTCAGCACAATAAACCCAGCACAATGGTCAAATAACACTAGCCCAAAGCCAACCAAAATGCCAAAAATCTAAATATCCCCCTCCCATATGTAAAATACATATTTTATAGTCACTATTATGCATTCGAATTTCATATTGAAAATCACTGTATAGTACTACACTGTGGAGTAAAATATTTCAATACCAGTATTTCAGTCAAATGAAATGTATGCAATGTCAAACCTGCAGCAAATGCGGACTTGGCAATACTGGTTTCAAACACACTATCTGTGGTCAAATGTAATTTTGTATTGCTTTCTGCCCTTGTGCAATTCATTAAATCTTCATTTAATTTGCATTTTAATAAGTCTTTCTATTACAGCAATAATTATATAATTGAAACAAGCAGTTTGTGTCCTTAATGATGACAAATCATGATGTTTGTAAGGTGTGCTGGATTAATCTGAAGTCAAAATGAGATGAAAACATTTATATAATTATGGGCTCGTCCTACAATTACAAGATATGCAAGAATCAGCAGCGTAGCGCCTCCATCTTTACACATTTCAATAATCTGTAAAAGAGATGGAGTGTTGAATATACATCACTTATTGCATTAATGATAATCTAAATATTGATAGTAAATAGAAAATAACTATGAACTGATCAGCTATTGAAACTGGATCTGAGGTTAATCATGAAAATGTGTTACAGTATTTTTAATTACATCACATAACATGGAAGCTGAAGTTATCTGCTGATGGTTCTCAGAAATAGGGAAATGTTTCATTTGAGAATTGTAATCATGATGCATTTAGTATTTAAGCCATATAAACACAGTATAGTAGTTTATTATTAAAGTGAATAGAATGTATTATGGGTTCACTTAAGCCTTAGTTAAACTTTCAACCACAAGAGAGCGACAAACATCGTCTGGTAAAGGCTGCTCCTATAGACCAGACAGCAAACTGCAGGTAAGTGAAGTAAAAACTGTTTAACTTCATTCAACATTAAACATTTTTGAGAAGCAGGCCAATTAATCATATGCATCAAATGCTACAAATAAACAATGAACAAATAGAGAAAAATTAGGCCATTTATTTTTCAGTTTACAGAATGTCAATCAGTTTCCTATCAAATTAACAATGGCATGTATAAAACAAATGAAAACACTTGCCCTCATGCTCAGAGACTTCCATCTGGAAAACTCATCATTCAGAAAACTGCAAATATAGCAACTGCGTTTCTCTTTAGTCAAACATGGGCATAAAAAAGTTATTTTAAAATCCTGAATTATTTCTAAACTAAATCATAGTTAAAGGTCGTGAGTAAATTCAGATTTTGTGGCTTATACAATCTTCAGTCAGAACCACAGGCAGGCACACAGTGGGACAGTACAGATGTACGTCAGTTTGCATCGTGGGTAATTAAAGCAGATAAAACTAAAAAATTCAGAATGTATAGAAAGCAATTCTAAATTCCACAAAGAACAGTCCAAACTGTGTTATATATACTGGAACATGATCGCAGGGCATTTATATTATACAACAGTGTAAAGAAAGAGTATTTCTGTCTTTTATGATCAGTACAGAGCAAACTACAGAAAATGTCCAACACATTTCACAAACACGGCCCTGTGATTAAAGTGCAGATAAAAAGAACTTCAGGCTGTTAACAGAACACCTAATGCTTTCTCTGAGTAAACAACAATTTCACACAGTATTAGTTCTATCGTGAAATAAAAAGCAAAAAACTGCACAGAAAAATTTAAGCCTGTTTCCATACTTATTTTCATAACAATTAAGCAAATTCATTCAACGAGCACTCTCATTTTCATACTACGAAAAATAAGGGTTGTTTAATTGCTATGAAAATATAACCAATGCAAAAATAACATGTAAATGTTACAAAAACAGGCTTTATTTTCATGCATTTTTTTTCTTTTGATTGCAGAATAAAATATGACCCGACATGTTCATGTCCAACAGGTCATCACAACCTACTATCTAAAATAAAACTTTTAAAAGGAGAACCTTTACTGTTAAGACAAGACAAATGGAAACATGTTAATCTAGTTATTAAAACACAGTCACAGAGATGGACCCATTTATGCTACAGTACATCACGAATACTCTCTGTCTCCTTCAAACACACACACACAATAAGACAGTTGTGTGACAGAGTGTTTTTTGAAAGCCATTGTCCTGGGACCGTCACATGTGAAGGGAACATCCCTTGAGAAGCACTTAATCCAATGAGAATATGACTTAACACACGGCAACAAGCACAGATCCCTCGGATCAGATCCCTCATCTGGGCAGCAGCATTCGCTCTATAGCACATTGCAAATGCTCCCAGTTGCTCCATCCGAACGCCAGCAGAAACACGCACACGAAAGTCCCAAACACGTGCAGCCGGCTGCGCATCAGCGGTGCGGAGAACTTAGCGGCCGTGGAGACGCACACCAAGATCACGGTGACAATGGCCAGCATGATGTTGATGCATTTTCCCAGCAGCACTTTGGCATCTGCGCTTTCCAACTGCAAGACCTGCTGCTGCTGCTGCTGTAGCTCTAACTTGCTCACTCGCGTCTGACAAACCTCCAGTGCATCCTGCAGCAGAGACAGAATGCAGAATTATATACAATGGGATTGTGAAATCAGGCCTGCGATTGTGCCATGTTTCAGTCCACAGTGAAGGCAAATGGCTTCACAGTCAATCAGAACACATTAGCTACACTGCGTTCATGTCTGAAAATGTTGTAATCACGAGTTTCAAGCGGGCCGTTAATGTTCTTGTCAAACTCATTATTACGGCCGCTGTACATGCTGAGCTTTTGTTAAAATCAAAGAACCAAAATGCCAGCAGCTTCACAATTATACAGTAAGATCTCAGATCTTGTACTTGGAGTAATTTCAACAGGAGGTGAACACAGCATTAGCATACAGCACAGTGGAATGCAATTCTAGACCAATGAGATTTCACTGTGGGCAGGGCGACCTAACACAGCAATGGGGAAATAAAAAGCCAAGAAACCAGTTAATCCATGTTAATTCATTTTTTGATAATTCATGCAGCCTTGTTGCTTTACCATCTTTTGCCTGGTTAAGACACAATGTCACTGTTTTCTAGGGTTTCCTTTTATTAAATGTTTAAACTGGGTTTGTAATTAAAGGCTTAAATAACATACTATAGTGATCTAAGCAAACTGAGAAGTCCACTAATGTGTGTAGTGGTCTTTTTTCTCAATCCCAAATTCCAAATTAATCTGAATGTTCCTTACACAGTATGTGTAATATTGCAGGAACATTAGGTCAGTGTATGTTTTTGGATTCATATAGCTGTACCTGTATATCTCGGGCTCGTTCATAAGCTTGATAGGCCATCTTCTCCTCAATGCTGGCTAGCTCCTGTTTGAGGTTAGCCGTCTCATTCTGGTGGAGCTCTGTGAGATCGTTCAGCTGGTCTTCCAACCGTTCACACCTTACACAGGAAATATTCAGTGTGTTAGTGTGTGGGAGAGAGAGCGTGTTTTTATAAATAGGACCAAATGTGAGATCCCAAGCCCACTATGTTGTGTTTCAAATGCTGGTGTCCCCACACATCATGATCAAACATGAGATATCAACTGTGAGGTGCTAGGTTTAAAAACATGAATGAAAGCAACAGTAGTGGGTTTTCGATGAACTACTTCTATTTCCAGAAAATGTACCAAAATTCTATGTACCAGAAAAACAATGAGTGTCAAATCAGCAATAACCAGCATATAACTTTTTGTGATGGTGTAAACATTTTTAAAATGTCATGGTTAACCTAAAATAAGACGAACATTTGTATTAAATGTGCAGTAAGAGCTTTCTGAGAAATGCTGCCAAAAATTAAAGTCAACACCTAAACAATTCATTAATATTTGCTAAATTCTTTTCTGTGTGTGTGTGTGTGTGTGTGTGTGTGTGTGTGTGTGTGTGTGTGTGTGTGTGTGTGTGTGTAAAATAGTGTTTGCACAGTTTTGGCTGCATAACTGGGAGAATAAACAAAATGGATCAGACCGATCACCACAACACCACAACACTCTCACAGCCAATCAGCAATAGGGGGTGTGTCCCCCAGCTGTTACTCATTGCTTGTGTTGCATTGCGTATTCATTATTTTAAGGTGTGTTTTTGGGTGTTGATATTAAACATCAACAGTGTTTCTCACATACTGCACCTCTAAAAGGATTATGAAATGGTATACTAACCTGAAACGCTCTTCCTGTAGTGTTTGTGTTACATTCACAAATTCACATTTAAACTGGGTCTTCAGGGTCTCAATGTCTTCGACTAATAGATTTTGAACCTCCCGCAGCTCCCTGATTTCCTCCCAGGCTCCCTCCAGACGGCTGCTGTTATCCCCTTGGCCTCCCTCCTTCCCAGACCTGCTGTTCTGTCCTGTCACCCCAGATCCACTCACATGACCATTACTTTCTGCTGATAATGAAGTCCCTGTGGAGCACTCATCATCACTGGGGTATTTGGCTTTAGAGGATAGCGTGGCGCTGCCGCTCAGAGCTCGGCCTCCCCCTTCCACCTGAA
Organism: Chromobotia macracanthus; assembly: GCA_036877525.1. Lineage (NCBI taxonomy): Eukaryota > Metazoa > Chordata > Actinopteri > Cypriniformes > Botiidae > Chromobotia > Chromobotia macracanthus. Next base: position 9,824,227 of record JAZGTH010000012.1, on the reverse strand, counting down.
GACCACTGCCCGTGTCCATGGAGTTCTTCAGGTGCGCAATGTTGTCTGCACTGCCGAATTTGTTGCGAATGAGATTCGCTATTTCACGGGACTTGCTGAAGAAAAAGGGTGGTGACAGTGAGACGCCTGGGCCAATAGTTTTGACCTTGTCCAAATGTGGGTGCCGTCCACTTCCTGTGACCACGGTTTCCTTGAGGTTGTCTTTGGGCATCTCAATGTTGTATCTGGAGTGTGGGGGCGTGTGTTTGGTCCCGTTGGAGACGTCGCACTCCTTCATCTTACGTTGATACTGCTCTAGCTTCTTCTGTAGCTGAGCGATATTGTGTGCCGTTTTCTTGTTCTTTTTCTCGAATACTTCCTTGATGCGGCTGCTCTGCTGCTTGTCAGCGCTGCCTATGAGTTTGAGATACTCTGCCACGTTTTCGTCCTGTAAATTTTGCTCAATTCGCAGCTGCTCTTTCACCTTCAGTATTTTCTGCTGTAAGCTGTCCAGTCCAGAACGTGATCGTGATGTGTCACGTCCTGACAGGTCTGTCATGTCCAGGTCTAAACATGTCTCCGAGCCGCCTCTACGCATGATCACCGGCACACTGAGTGTATTCACATCGCCAGACCTCTCCGCCTGAAGAAACATATAAGACAATCAATAATCTGATATAGGCACTTTATATCAATACAGTACAGCTAGATGACACATGAATTAATCTAAGCATTAGATTATTACATTTAGACACCACTTCCTTTTTGTAGTGATAACCACAATAATATGATTTAATATAAACTACTATGACATAAGAGTAGCCTCTTCTATGTATATGCAAATAGACCTATTTATGACTTAAAAAGGGTTAGGTAATTGATTATCTACTGATTAGTCTGAAGATGGTCCAAATAATTAGAATTAAAGTTGTTAATCATTTTTAAGGTCAGCCAGTAATGTAACAGAGTCAAAAAGATGGACAAAACCCAGAAAACACAGACACAAAATTGCCTCAGCAGCCATAGAATAAAAGTGGCCATAATTTAACGGAGCAGAAAATAAGACAGAGAGACAATCTCTTCCCAAAGTCATACAATCACATGATGGAACTGCCCAGAAGTGAACTGAAATCTGGGAAAGAACTTAAGCTACGAATCAGCACTTTTTAAATGTAACGACCATGAAGGAAGTAGTTTACCTTTGACAGCTTAAGAATAAACAAAAACTTTACACCAAGCTGAGTATAAACAAAGAAAAATTATACTTAACCAAAAGAAACAACCATCTTTACAGTCTTAAAAGACAAAAATAAATCAGATTTTAAAATTAAAATTAATTGCTGCCTTGAAACTGAATTTTCATTTTTCCGTGAACTATTCCTTTACATTTAATCTTTTGACCTACATGACTCTGGTTTGCTATTGTCAGATCCTTGCATAGTTTCTGGCCTACATTCAGTACCTCAGCATGTGCAAACACACTAACAAAAGACAGATGGAGAATGAAATTTCATTATTATATTATTATACGTTATGAGCCACTGCTATGGTTATGATAAGCATTTTTCGCAGAACGCTCATTATTGTCAGTTCTTAGGATTGTATTATGCTTGTATAAAACTTTATTCAGCCGTCTAAATGTCAGAAATTTGCAATGAAATCAAATTTGTCTGTTACCATGGCAACCTGCCATCAAGCAGTAACAGGTCTTCAGAGATCAGGGACACAGGCTTTTATGACTCAACTGGAGAGCAGAAGAAGATAAGACAAACAAACGCAGACCGCAGGGAGAGAGTTATACAGTAAATTTAGGAATCATCTGAATTGTTCATGAATGTGAAAGAAATGCTTAAAATTTTAACTCAAACAGGTGAAATGAGCTTTCATGTTAAAAGACATTTTCACACAAATCTCTCCGAAGCTTTTAAAATTAATTTATGGTCATTGTTATAAGCACATTTCCCTGTCAATAGCCAATATGGGTTTAAACAAATTCTCTACAAAATTGCTAAAATTAAGCTATTATTTTATTCATTATTTACTGAAAAAACACATTTTTGAGGTTAAAACAGATCTAAGTACAGACTTCTAATCAGCAAAGCAGGTTTGATTATTGGCTGATGTGAAAAACTTTCCAATTAATACCTGGCAGATTTAATACAAGTTAAAAATATATGGCTGTCTCCTCTGGGTGAGCCCACAGTATTCCCTATATATCATAATTTTATCACTATATGCTTAATATATGCATGTGTCTCCTGTCCGTGTGGTCTGTGAATGTGGTTTACTGATTAAAGCTTCTAATGATGTGTGTTTATCTGTCATTGAAGCTCCTTTGAGCAGACTGTATTGATATCTTCAGGGCAGAAACAGACCGCTGGAGATGAGGTCAGCCAAATCAAACATATAAGAGTCTGTCTCATCTAACCTTTCTTACTTCCTCTTTCTGTGACACACATCTGCTGCCTGACTCAAATGAACAAATACGTACATTTATATATTGAAATTGTAACATTTTATACATCAGTAGTGTTTCTTGTAACTCTTATTTTATGCAGATAATCTTAAAGGGATAGCTCAACCAAAAATGAAATTCTTTCATTGCAGATAATCTTATAGATTATCCGTTATCTACGGAACAGCGTATATTCCACCAACCATTTTGTTTGCTGAGGTTTACACCCTTACGAGCTAAACAAGGAATGCATGTACTGAGATTATAATCTAGACCAGGATTATTACTCAAGAGAGAGAGGGTAAAGACAAAAAGATTAGAGTTAGCATGTGACTGAGGGAAGTGACCTTACAGTGGGCCTGTCGTGAAGAAATTTCAGTAAAGAACATTCTTAACTCACACACACACACACATCTCTCTGGATTTATAAAACCCTTCTGTGTGTGTGTGTGTGTGTGTGTGTGTGTGTGTGTGTGTGTGTGTGTGTGTGTGTGTGTGTGTGTGTGTGTGTGTGTGTGTGTGTGTGTGTGTGTGTGTGTGTGTGTGTGTGTGTGTGTGTGTGTTGTTCATGTGCTTTACATAATGCTGAGGGCTGTAGACAAAACTGTTTAAGTGAAACCTTATACATAAAGCTTTTCCTAGGTAAACTCTGAACATCCCACACAAGCAAGCAGACTCTGAAAAAGCACAATGCATGTACAGTTTGCATTCAAATGAGAACCGTGTGTGTGCCAGATGAAGAGAATGAGGAAATGAAAGACGACAGTAGAAGAAAAAACAACAGACTAAAGCTTAAACAGCAGTTTTTAACACAATGCTGCTTTAGTATAGATAAATATACACTTCGTACTCCACACACAGAAGTCTAACTTAATCAGACCTAAAGATCAGACACTAAACATATCAGAGCAAGATCAGGTTTCCCATCTCACAGAAGAGCTAATCTTAAAAACAAATGCTCAAAGGGCTACACTCTGCTGCAGTGAAACAGGTTTTTCTGCTGCCAGTGTTTTGCTAAGATAAATAAGATTGAACTGGCTAAACTGCACACACAAGTGCAGTGTGGTTATGCATACTTGACAGTATTTCCAATTGCTTTTCCCCTCCCTTCCACCAGTTTTAACTACACGCTAAACAAAACAATCCTATTTTTGGTAACATTTAAATTGTTTTCGATCAAATACCATGACAAACAGTAACAAAACTTGCTTGTGAAAGTGTATCTATAACACACTGTAATAGACATCCACTCAAATAACTCAAACGTTAAATCAGTTGAAGTAGTTACTGAATTAACAAGTAATTCTTTAGACAGCCTCAAACTTATAAGTTGATTAGTCTGTTTGATTAAGCATGTGTTCACACTTGTTTGGTTAGATTAAAGCTGCAATGCTTTTTAGGACTTTTTAGGTTAAAAATAAACAAAACCTTATCCTTATACCTTTGTATTTTGGGTTAAAAATTCCAGTGTGAACACTAAGCGAACCAGGTCTAAAATGTATAATTTTCTTTTTAGCTCCAGACCTTTGCACCAAGTTCTTTAAACCACGAGGACCAAACTACAGGTGTGAACGCATAAAAAACTGATGACAGTAATTGGTTCATGAATTGGATTACCCTGGTTTTTGCATGTAGCCGGTGAATACAACGATGGTTAAAGATGTGTTGTTGTCTATTTTCTTTTTCATTATTTCACAGTACCTAACCCTTTGTTTATGTCATCAAATTCAATTCAGACTGCAAACCCACACTTGGGCTAAATTATTTGGCTATCATTTTTGTTGCTATGGCGCTGTAGATTTAGCAATACAGGAAACACATACCATAGTAGTACCTGACTGGTTGTTAGAACATGGTGCTTACAACACCAAAGTCATGAGTTTGAATTTCAAGGAACTTACAATGGATATAATGCCAAGAGCGAATGAATGAAAATGTGAGAATGAGGACAAGAGAGAATTAAGTGCTGAAGTTAGGTTTCAGTGAGCTTGAGAGTTAAGGCTGCAGTGTGTTTGTAAGGCTGTAAATCTAATCCAGTCAAAAAAACCCTGGTTCAGAATCAATGGAATAAAGCAACACCAAACCCGCAGACAAACAGTTGAAACCCTATTTAAAATGACAAGTGTCAAATGCAAACTGTTTCCAGCTGAGTCGTTTGACTGTGTGGCTGGCTGTGTATCTTCTCCTGGCCTTGTGTTCTTCACTGCTGGAATGTGCTGCAGGAAACAGTTATGCTGTAATGAGGAAGCTACATACAAACAAAACACTGCGCTTGAGGTTTACTAGCTTGTAAGAAGGAAAACCTATGGAACAGATGTTTACAGCACAGAAAAGATGGTTTACATGCAGTACAGCTACAGTACAACCAATTAAATGGGTCGTGTGATCGTCTACACCCCTTTGAATTAAATGGGCCATTTTTGTTACTGTGCCTTTAAGGCTTCTTTTAAAACATTTTCTGTCGTAACCGGCTAACCTTTCACCTGTAAAATAAGCAAAAATGCTTACTCAAGGTTTGCAGTCATGCTCAATATAGTTTACAATGGCCCATCCTTTAATAGCTTTTTGAATAGCCTGAATTATAATATGAAAGGAACACATTTGATGTGCCAACTGTTGAGATTAGACTTCAATAATCATAGACCTTGATAAATGTTAGCCACCCACTATTTTTAAACACTGGAAGCGAGGATTAGTACGATGTTTGATCATATTTCACACTTACTGAAAATAATAATACTGTCTATTCAAGTTCCTCATTATTAGTCCAATGTGACTGGGCAGGCGAGGTTTCTGATCACCAAACAGTCGGTAGTGGCATGTAAATGTGTTAAGTTTCCTTTTCCCGAAAACTAATTTCAGAACTAGTCGTCCTTGCAGCTTAGTTTCAATAAGTGTTTTTTTTTTTGATTGGAGAGGAATTTTTAGTTCTGAATTTTACAGTATGTTTACATAGTACATCAAACTTAATTGTTTTATTTGACCTTTTAATTTAAACGCAAGTTACAAAAGTTTTTCTCCTTACAGAAAATCCAGTAAACACAAGTGTAATAAAAGTGTGCCAGTAACACGTATGCCAGGCTAAACAATGTCAGAAATACTCAAATGTATGAAGCTTTCTCATCTGAAAAAAGTATTGAAAACTATCTCAGCGGTTCATGTGGTCTGTTAATCTCACATCAACATCAGGTACTAAAACCCACAGACATTCTAGAGCTACAGAGCTACATACTCTGTTACAACACCTTCAGCTGTATAGATACAGTCACACATTTAAAAACAGACCAATGTGGACAACACTGGATCTACCACAGACTACAGCATGGGACACAACTGTCATTCTTCCTGTAAACACAAACACATCATGAGCAGTCCGTTATCACACTGTTGTTACTTCTAACACACATATCTGCACATACACACGCTTAAACACGGGTGTGTCCAGCTTGTGGGTCATGCATAAACTTGCACTGTCTTGCGTGTCATGTGACTAAGTTCATAGAAACTCGAGGGCTGCAGGGCAAAGACGTGCATGTTTGTGTATGTGAACTACAAAAGCCATTGTAAGTCACACAGCTGAAAATTCTCTGAAACACACATGCAAATGTATTACACTGGGCTTATCAGCATCTACATACAGACATCTATGATGATGTTGACAACAGATTACCTTCCTGCATCTTATCTACACATTCAAAACAGAAACCATGTTTATACATGCACAGTGCACAACAAAGCAGTAACAAACCTTTGTTATTATGGCACGTGATATTAAAGGAGTGTTAAATTCATCTGTGACACGCTGTTATTTACAACACAATAACTGACTCATCCTTCCGTTTGTACAAACCTTTGACAAAACTTGTTGATGCACTTACAATGGAAGTCTATGGGAAACTTTAATTTTTCATGCATGCATGATAAATTATAAAGTTGTAAAGTTTTTTGGGCAGCGGGACTAAGCAGATAAACTTCTGGTTAGGCCTTTACAAACATAATGGATTTCTATGTGTAAAGTACTTTAAATATAGTTTTTGTTTTTACCAATTGAGTGTGGGTCACAATTATTATTGTAGTAATAGAAAATGTCACAAATGCTTCTGATAGCGCTTCACCTGCACTGAACCCCAAATATTTCTGTCATTTGTTTTAAACAACACATGGATCATCTCTGATTCAGCAGAAAGACACAGAATTTCAGATCCACCCTCATCCACGACACTTCCGTCTTCTCAGAGAATATTCTGGGGCACAGCCAGTATATCTCCCTCACACACACTATTTAAGTTATGTTCTCATGCAACATAATGTCACCGGTGGGACTGAAACACTAATAACTCGCAGTGATACGGATTAAAAGTGTCCTACTCTGCAAGTGTGTAATGTAGACAGCTATGTTGATTGTATCAGGATTACGCAGGTTACCCTGGAAACAACAGGAATGCTGTACACCCATGTCCACTACGATGTCCTCACTAGAACAACCGAGTGTGTGTGTAGTACAATATGTTTGCTTAACTATACTTTGGCCACAAAATAATCCAGAGACTTTAGCTATTTAGTGCTTTTCTTCTTTAAGATATTCTGTTCCCTTGATATGCATCAGGTTCCTTCTCCAGTACAAGTCTGTGGGATGTTTCTTCTTTCGTTTTATTGTCTACCAGCAAAACTAGTAAGTCTCAAGACATGAATTAAAGTAACATCATATTTCCAGCAAGGGACAGGTTACGTGCCAACATCTCAAATCACCAACCAGAAGTATTAACAATATCAATGCTGATAACAGTAACAATAATAACAGTGCATGTCGTCATTGAGAGATCATGTAAACGTGTTTGCATACGAGCTCTCACCTCTAACAAATCTGACACAATCTCTTTATACCGTTTAACTGTCTGTACTGATCATATGGACTGTATGCTTTAACTCAACCCGTCATTTAATCGATGATCTGGCGTTATAATCCAGTCTGTAGATCCATGCACACACACACACACACACACACACATGCATTTATAAAGACGGCACGGCGTGCACGTAAAGCAATGCAATTACTGCAGGCAAACTGAACGCGTATACAAAGAGCAGCAAGCAATGAAGCCCACCGACACCCCTCACTTCAAACGCACTGCACATCTCAAAGTAAATAAACCCATACCAAACCAGAGGCGGGTTAAAACACGCCGGGATGTGGGTGCGGATCCGTGTGGCACACACGCCGCTTCAGTGCCAGGGGTCGAGGGCACACACACGAGACACTGGCGCGTTTGTTCGGCTTACAACAGCCCGACTCAAGACCCGAGCACATGCCCCAGCACGCCACCCATCACCCCAGTGTTTCAGATGCATGTACGGGTGCTTTAGGCGTGTCGATTTCCATGCGTTTTCACTATCACTGTGTATTATGGGACACACACCGGTGTAACCGGTCTAACGCGGGCCAAGTATCGCTCCTGTCCGATCCGTCCGACTGCCGCGCACGTCTGAAGCGCCTCCGTTTTAAAGCACTTCAGCAATGGGATTGTAGCTATTTTTAAGCAGTTTATCACCCTGTTTAAGTTTTCTGATGTTTATACTACTACACAAATCCTAAAGAAATGTTAAAGGAATTAGGAAAGACGTTTAGAAAAGTGCTCGAACAAGAATTGGCTGATTTTGTGAAAACAGAAACTAATAAATATGTTGGAGGATTTTCAGCTCTTGTACACGGTGGCTATCAACAAAACGAGCCTTACAAAAGCCGACCATGTTTTTCTTTAATAACTAATGCTTAACTCCGTATTGTGTACGCATGGATGTATATTATGCATTTATAGTAAAACTATAGTAATAACAAATGCTGCAGGAAAAATAACAGTAATAAATCCGTGATAACAGTACCATGGCGGTCCGTTTGTGGTACGTGAACTACTACAGTCTTAAAACACGGTTTCCAGCCCAAAGTACCACAATAAAACACCGTGACTATCACTGCTAGTTTCACTGTAGTGAAAACGCACAGGAGATCATTGAGAAGATCATTGAGAAGATCACTGAGAAGATCACTGAGAAGATCACTGAGAAGATCCTGAGATCTCAATGATTAACCACACAGAGCACGAACACATCAGACCATCTGATGAGAAAGCATGCACAACATAACAACAACATAACACAACATAACAACATAACACAATATAACAACATAACACAACATAACAACATAACGTGGATTAAAACACTCGAGCTTAACTACCATGTCGCCGCGTAACAAAGACTTGGTCTCGAGTTCAGGTAAACTTCTGTCGGCGCTGGGCATAGTTCAGTCCGGTCCGGTCCGGTCCGGTGAAACGGGACTGTGTGTCGTTTATTCGGTCTGAGGAGCTACATCGTGTCGCGACTCCCGCCCGTCGGTTCCGCTTTGTAATCTGCACGAGACGCACACCAGCGTTCACTTAACGAGAGAGAGAGAGAGAGAGAGAGAGAGACCGAGAGAGAGAGAGAGAGAGAGAGAGAGAGAGAGAGAGAGAGAGAGAGAGAGAGACAGAGACCGAGAGAGAGAGAGAGAGAGAGAGAGAGACAGAGAGAGAGAGAGAGACCGAGAGAGAGAGAGAGAGAGAGAGAGAGAGAGAGAGAGAGAGAGAGAGAGAGACAGAGAGACAGAGAGAGACAGAGAGAGAGAGAGAGACAGAGAGAGAGAGAGAGAGAGAGAGAGAGAGAGAGAGAGAGAGAGAGAGAGAGAAAGGGGCGGGGCTCGACCCCGCTGTGGCGTGACAGTCACTTGGGGGAGGTCCTACAGGTGGCCATTTTTTCTTATTACTTATATTGTAATATCAATACACACGACAATCACTTACATGTTACAATATGATCTAACGATTTCCTGATCAACTGTATAAAGATAGGAAGAAGAATATAAATAAATAATATACAATCAAATATTTGTATTCCCTCTCCAACAATTATTAGTTATGTCATTTAAGAACATTCATCAGGTACAATTAATAGAAACTAATCAGAAATGTTTTTATACGTGCAAATCCATGTTTGTTCAGTACACCACAACAAACATGGTTGTTTCTGTCCTCAACAACTACAAGCCACTGAGAAAGGTTATACAATGGTTATAAAATAAAGATTGATCAAGACAAATGTTTTCATCTCTTACGCAAGTAATTATTTATCTGACCTGGACAATAGCTGCGATTCATAAAACATGTCACAAGATAGTCATAAATAAATAAATAAACCATAAATAAGCATTATGTGTAACAGCATGAATCTTTCAGAATAGAAACCCTTTCAAATGAGTGCTGAATATTTAAGCATCTGCTGGTCTGAAAGAGTTTTGTGTCAAGACCAAACTGATTCAGAGTGTGTGAAGCTTTACAAACCACACACACACACACACACACACACACTCTCTCACACACACACACACACACACTCGCACACACACACACACTCTCTCTCATACATACACACACACTCACACACACACACACACACACACACACACACACACACACACACACACACACACACACTCCCTCGCACACACCAACACACACACACACATACACCTCCCACACACACAAAAACAACACAACACAACCCCCCAACAACACAACCACCACACACACAACACCTCTCTCCTCATACAACACACACCTCACACACACAAAAACTCACACACACACACACTCTCTCTCTCTCTCATACACTCACACACACACACACACACACACACACACACACACTCTCTCTCACACACACACACACACACACACACACACACACTCTCTCTCTCTCATACACACACACTCACACACACACACACACACACACACACTCTCTCTCTCTACACTACAACACACACACACACACACACACACACACACACACTCTCTCTCTCGACACACACACACACACACACACATACACTCTCTCTCTCTCTCACACACACACACACACACACACACACACACACACACTCTCTCTCACACACACACACACACACACACACACATCTCTCTCTCTCTCGCTTACACACACACACTCACACACACACACACACACACACTCTCTCTCTCTCTCTCTCGCTTACACACACACGCACACACACACCACACACACACTCTCTCTCATACACACACACCACACACTCTCTCTCTCTCTTTCATACACACACACTCACACACACACCACACACACTCTCTCTATCTCTCTCTCGCTTATACACACAGGCACACACACACCACACACACTCTCTCTCTCTCATACACACACACTCACACACAGACACACACTCACACACACACACTTATACACACAGGTGAAAGGTCAGTATCACACAGTCAGAGCTGTACTTACTCACTATAACATTTTGAAATTATTTGTGTATCAGTTTAGCAGCTAACCTAAAATCACATAGCTTAACACACAAGACAATTCAGTGCTTATTTTAATTCACCAAATCAATTATGTACATACACCTCTTTTAACAATTAAGTTGTTTTAATTGGTTTACAGAGAATTGCTTTGTGATTGGTAGGGCATTGCTAGGTTGTGCTGGCTGTTTCTAGATGGTTACTCATCGGCTTAAGTAAATTAAGGACAAGGCTTTATGATATTCTGGTCCCTAGATATGGCTCGGATCCCCCCTTTTAATTAAAGTCTATTAATTTTTGTCTACATAGCATACATAGCTGCATATGTAGCTGTAGCCCAAACAGTGTGGAAAAATTCTGCATCAACTTTAAATGTGAAAGAATGTTTGTTCAAACCCCTAATCCTAAATATAAGCAGCAATAAAGAAAGAGGGTTTAGTGATGTTTTCCAATGAGGTTTATATATCAAGCCCATCTCTCCTGCTGTCCTGCAAAATAAACTTCTTTTCAAATGCACAGATCCCTGGCTGTGAATTGTCACATTTTATTTCATCTTATTGCATCTAATTGCCAATCACAAAGTTCTGGGTAACTGTTACTTCAGGTTCAGCATTAGTGGAGTTCAGGGGTTAGAGCTGAAATTGTTATTGTTTCAGCAATATGCATTATGACTATGCATTATGTTTTGCTTCTGGTAACATTATGTACCAAAACGGTTAACATGAACAATACAAAATGAGGCACAAGATATTAAAAAATGACCAGGGAGAATTAGTCTGAATTACTCTCTCTTTTCTTATATGTCAAAACATCATCTATTGCCCCAACAACACTGTTTTTTAGAGTAAGTTTGTCCTATTTCTTTAAGCATTAACATGGTTTGAGGTATTAAAATGATGGCAAAACGTATTTTTCTTCTTGTTGGTAGATGGTAGAGTATGGTTCTAGCAACACTATGAACATCACAGGTTTGGTTTTCAGGGAGGGCGTGAACTGATAAAATGTGTACATCTAAAAGTGCTGTATATAGAATGATGAGTGTTCTGACAGTCTGTGCTACCTTTATCAGATGTTGCTATAAACCATACAAACAGCAGCTAATTTTAACCCCAACCCAAACTCCAACCACACCACCAACGAGAAGCACCAGACGAGAATAGCTCTCAATGAGTACCATAAACTGACAAAACAACGAGCACAAAATTAAAATGAAAAAATACAAAGATTCCTCATCAAATGTACCGGTATGTTTCTAGTTAATCAGTCCGAGTTTCAATCAGCATTGTTTATGTCTACTAGGTAGACATGCACTAATCAGCATAAATTTGCATGTAGATTGATACTGGGCTAGTCAATCTTTTCACCAGGGTCTTTGCATTTAAGTCTATGTAAACTGTGTTTATTTTGGTAGCCTACCGATCTATAGCAGATCTTGGAAACACTTTCAGATAGAAAATTCCATAACACCTTTTCTGACTATTATCAGTTCTAGGACATCTAATCTCCTGCTGTTTTCAAAACAAATGTGGAACATAAAATATTCACCAGCTGAAAATATACTGTTCCCAAGATCCTCCTTTATTTCAAGTGTGTGAAATAGTTCTGCCAGTGATACCAAACACACACACACACACACAGAGGCTAATACACCATTTAACAGCAAGTGCATTGGACTGAACAGTGTAATGAGATCACACATACAGCCAGTCAAACACACATAGACACACACGCCTGCATACTCTCCATACACAAGCATCTTACACAATCATACCAGCACTTATTCTACCTGTGGGAGCTTGTAGATACATTCAGATGAAAGCAGATCACGTCTCTGGAGTTTTGCTTCCATCTAAAATCACAAATTGTGTGTGTGCACAAACATGTAAGGAGATTATTCAGATGTCTGGCAGCAGTGTGAGTGTTGTGTATTAAAGTATCAGAAGTTCAAAACCAGATGAGTCTGACCCTAAGATGACATGACCCATACACAGTGAACAGGCATGAACCCAAACCGCTGACCTTCCAAACGTGCAAGTCAACGCAGCAGCATTTTATTGTGGTGTTTGCTGAAGGCGGGCTACTACTAATTATTGCTAATACTATGGGTTAGTGTTTCAACTTTGGTGCTCTGTTTGGGAACTTGGTTAACACCATTTGTGTAGTTTCCGCGAGAGAGATATGCTCTTATTTTCCAAGTAATTGCAATTCACTAGGTGACTAGGATGACAAAGTGGGTGGAAAAATCCTACAGATTTACATTAAATTAGGAATCTGAGTCATTTCTAGAAACCTGAATGTCATACAGCCTTTTAGGAGTGCTCATTTGGCAACCATCTAGAAATGCTCAAGAAACTACCCAGAATCCCCGGCAACATAACAGAAACACCCTGGCAAGTTCTGAATGGGCAAGCACCTCAAATCGACTTATTTTGTATTGCCAGCAGACCTTAAAATCTGACCACTTTTTCCTCATTTTATCATTAATACAGAGCTCTCAAACAGCTGTGTCCCTCTGGTGTTTGCTAAAACAGAGCTGCATTTTAATATCATTACCTCAATCTCCTGTACAGACAGATGGTAATGAAACCGTTTCAGTGACCTACAGACTGAAGCTGCCAAACATAATTAAATGAATGAATCATCACATCTGCTCTCACATAAACGCAGAACTGCCCCATGAGTTTGTGTATGTTTTAAAGGTGGATCTGATTTACAACCACAGCATTCAGTTCACAATCTGAAATGTATTTATACACAAAACTGAACGAGAGAAAAAGATGCAGCACAATTTGTTTTTACAACATAAAACAGCTACTACTACTGCTATTTGATAAATATATAGAAGACTTCTGCTAAAACACTTTGTAGAATATAAAAGCATTATTATTTTATTTTTTAAGATTGTTTTACGTTATTATTTTCTCAATTTATCTTAAAATATTCACATTTAAGGACAAGCCCTGTGATGACTGGCCACCTGTCCAGGTGTTTTCTGCCTTCAGTAAAATATGCTGGGATAGACTCCAACACTTCCCATGACTATACATGCACTAATAAAAAGGCGCTTCACGATGCCATAGAAGAACCATTTTGCCTGTATGGTCCCATAAAGAACCATTAACATTTCCGTTTCACAAAGGGTTCTATGAAGTGGAAAAAAGGTTCATTAGACTATAAAAGGTAAGAAAAAATGGTTCTCCCAGGAACCAAAAATAGTTCTTCTATGGCATTTCTGTGAAGAACGTTTAAAACCTTTATTTTCAAGAGTGTATAGTGCAGCATGGAAAATGGATACCTTTGAGGACATCCACAAGTGGAGGTTTCTTAGATGCAGCTAAATTCTGGGGACACTATGTTCCCAAGATATAAACCCATATTCATATGGATGTCTAGTTGTATTTAGGTACAAGATTGGTTTAGTTTATTTTCTAAACCAATGAACCAATCTGCCTGTTCCTTAATTGTGTGCCCTCACATACACAAAAGCACACACAGCTGTGTGAAAGTTTGAAAATGGGTGTTGTAAAGGTCGTGACTTCTATTTTTAGCAATTAGTGGAAAACCTAATCCATGAAAATGTCTACAGGCTATTTCTAAAGTGTTCCTGCTAAAAAACTAGCTGAAACATCGACAAGCACTGTTCACTCCGAAACCAGAAATGAGATTTTGGAACAAACTAAAATGGAAAAAGCAGGGAAAGGTTTAATCTTCCGGATCTGCAAAGTTTAAAGACTAGTCTATTTTTTTATAATTTCCATGTCATGCTGTGCAAACCTTCCAAAATAAACTTTTTTTGTAAAGAAATAGTATATCTATCATTTACTTGCCCTTATGTCCCGTGATTTTCCTCCGTGGAACTATACCTTTAATAACCTGTGAGGTACAGACTGAAATTAAAGTAACTATTTTGTTCCCCTCTGCTGCATTTCTTTCCAAACTCTTATTTGTTCTTGATTTTTAGTGCATCATGTTTAGTTATGAGATATTAGAACAGAGGTGAGTTTATTGCTTTGTTCCTCACACAATGCTGTTTTATGACTTTATAAGATCTGGAATATGCCACATACAGTATATCCCATGGTACTATGTATTTTTCACAGCTCCAGTTCCTTTTGGAAATAACTGCAGTGTTCCACAAAATAAAGTTCATTTAATTTAAATGAAAAATTTCTATTTAACTGTTAAAAACATGAAGGAAAAACTGAATGATAACAAAATATTTGGTTTATCTAATCCTTTAACAACAGATTAGGCAGCAAAAAAACAAGTGTAAGCTGTTTTGTGTAAACTGTTAAATGCCCTCTGCCCTTGAATTGCCACTGTTATCTTTTATTATTCAAATGACTCTTTCGCTTTCTCCTTTCAGTCTTCTGTTTGCATCATCCTTACTGCTTAAGTTACTACACACACGCTTCATTAGTCTCGCTTACACACCCATTTTCCATTGTCTTGTCAGTAAATTAGTGCTGTAAACCGCAAAAAAGAGGAGAGGGAGAGAGACAAATAAGTAGAGGCCTAAAGATAAAAGAAAGAAAAATGACTTTCGCCCTTTCAGTTCACTCATCCCCCTGCTGGACATGACATCACCGCTCTGGAGTTTTGATCTTCTGAAGGGAGAGATGAAAAGGTAAACCTGCATAAAGAAATGGATCAGTTGGTCATCCTTTTATCCTTCAGCTGGTATTTGTTTCATGACACATGCCAGAGTTGCGGTCAAGTTCAGACACAGAGGAGAGATTTTACTGTGTAGAGAAAACCAATCATCAAATCCACTCTTTTTATCAAGAATAGAGTGCAACAGTCATCGTCCACTTCAAAGGAAATGGTCAAAAATGAAAAGTGGGTCATTTTTTTATTATCTTGTGTTAACTGTGTGACTTTTACCATAGAACATAAAAGAAGAAATTGTATAGTAACCATGCATGTCATTCTCCAAAAAGAAAAAAAACAACTAAACAAACCATTGTTAAGCTTATTCACTACATAATCTGTCATTTAAAACAAAAACTAGAGAACTAGACTTTGTATTTAACATCTTTAATAAGGGAGCAAACTATATTCCCATGAAGTCTTGAGAATGACTTAAACAATGATGGTCCAGTGATTGTAGCAGGTATAAAAGAGATTTTTTTCTTTTTAAAATACTTCTTAAAACTTCAAGATCGTGACTGGATGTCAGACATGCATTTGACTATAACATGCAGTGACTATAACACATTCACATAACATCACACACAATCTCCAGAGGAAACTGTGTTGCCAGTCTTGCCGTCATATTATTAATGATTCATCTTCCTGTCATTCAGAAGTGAATTATTGATGAATACAGTCTGTGTGCGAAATGACCAAAGATGTGAGTCTAAATATAGCTCCTTTTCATTTAAGAAATTAAATCTTCCAGAACTGTGGGGCTGTAAATACTGGACAATCAAGTAGCAATTTATATGTACTATGCAGGTGGACAGGCCAGTGTGATTTATAATACGTTTAACATTGTTTCAGAATTTAATCATTTTTGTTGTCATTTTTGTATTAAAAAGGGCCCTACGCAGATTACATAATAATTAGTGTAAAAAAACACAACAGGAAGGTCCCACCTATGTCACCCAGAAACATTCCTTTAGAAATCACAGCATGAGCCTGTATATGTACACAATAGCCAAAAGTGAAGAAATCTGTGTAAACACGTCACATCAAATATAAGACTATTTACTAGTTATATTAACAGAATATTTTGGGTTCAAAACCAGTTACACTAAGGCTGTTCATTACTATGTCATAATTCATAAGTACAAATGTAAAATTCACAAAAGTCATCGCTTATTGCCATGTTAAGCGTGCTTTGCAGACATTTTTGTCATATCTATTTCTGGTATCTCTGACCATGTCTTTTGAAAGTTACTGAGTGTATTGGGTTGACCTCATCATGACATGAATATTAAATATACTTTTGCACACACAGGGTTAGTATATGATATTACCACACTAACCTTATGATTACTTTTTCGTGCGTATTTGAACCCATTAACAGCATGTCACTGATGCTACCCACAGAGCCTGTATTAAATTTGGAACGATGATTTAAGTACATTCTGTACAAACAGCCAAAGGTCTAAACAATTCATACACAGACGCTCACACTGTGTTCCATGCACTTCCTGTGCACGGGTGAGAATGTCTGGCCTCTGGAAAACAATTGCAACTTTTTGTATATTGCTTTCATCTCAAACCAGGTATTTTTCTGCTACAAACAAAAAAAATTAAGTAGTGTACAACTACAATATTACTGCTGACTTAATATATAAAGATGAGTAAAGATATATATCTTTCAAACATTAGTATATAAAGAGTGCTAGGGTGTGTCCATCTATCCATTTAACAGGGAGTGTAAGGTTTATGAAAACTGTTTGTTTTGCAGCTCTTCCTGTTGATAGAACATCATCCTACAGACTCTGTCTTCCTCTCTATAAGCCCTCCATATCAGAGCAGATGTTACAGAGCATGTGCAGAGATGAGCGGTTAACTACTATCTGGGCCAGTGCTAAATTTATCGCAATAAGTGCCTCAAAACAAGGTCATACTGTAACTGTGAAACCATGATCTAACAATAACTAACATTC
Organism: Chromobotia macracanthus; assembly: GCA_036877525.1. NCBI lineage: Eukaryota > Metazoa > Chordata > Actinopteri > Cypriniformes > Botiidae > Chromobotia > Chromobotia macracanthus. Next base: position 9,806,804 of record JAZGTH010000012.1, on the reverse strand, counting down.
ACAACACATGTAACTATTAAAGCAGGATGGGCGATTTTCCAGAAACATTTTTTTGTTATGCTGGTCTTCACTTCCTGATAGCAATCACTAATTGATCTAAAAATATTTATAGAAATATATACTGTTTCTTAAAGTGTATCTGTAAAAGGTGCAGGACTATCAAATGTTTGTCCAATCATTGCATTCAGTCCGAAAGCAATGATAGGATGTTCTACTTTTGTCATGTGTTGGAGGAGGCATGGCTTTGGTGAGCACTCTGAAGGGAGGGTGGGATCTTTGATGCTTTTAAAGTTGGATTGCTACTGCTCCTCTGAAATTGTCCACCCTACCTTTAAAGTTGTGATACTACAACAAAGCATTATGACCTAAAAATACCATTACCACACTTTAAAAACACTGCTAACTAGATTATTATGAGAAGAATATATGCTCTGGTTAACAGGGTGCTTGCTACTTGCCTATGTCTCTATGATATATAAACATATATAATTTATATATATGATACAGCCTTGGCCCCTAATAGTAATACTTACCTTATCAAATACTACTAAGACAAAAGTTGGGGAGATAAATAAGACATCAGCACCAACATTAACATATGTATAACACAGTAACTGAGACGGCTGACGTTTATCTGAAATATGAATACACTCTATACAATCTACAGTAACAGCCATATTCAACAGGGGTATGGAAACTTAAACCACTTGGTGGTGTGAAATGACACTAATGCGTGTATCTATAATTGATTAGCTCAAACCATTTTGCTGTGGGCAGTGTGTGTGAGAGAGAAAGCACTGGATCGTAGAGTAGCAGTCTCTGTTTTACACAGATGAGTTACAAACAACTCTGGCCTGTAAATGTGTTACCCACAAGCTGCTCATATGCACATCGCACATTCCCTGCACTGAAAGCTTTTTAAAGCACTAGTTTTTTCGGGCACTGTAACATTTTTGCATTTATCTGCAGGCAAAGATAGATTAATACTACACAGCTAATTGCAACAACAGACTGTGTGCAACAGTTTCCTCCATCATGTTACATAGCATTCATTTAAGTCATGAATAGGTTTTGCGTTCGGTTGTTGCTCATGTATATTGTATGTTTTTAATTAAGTCCCTTTACTGTTGACGTAAAGGATGACGTAAGCAATAGACTTGTTGGGCGGGATGCGATGACATCATCACCCAAGAAGTTCAGTCATTGTCCAAAAGTTTATAGCGGGTCGAGTGCAAGCACAAATTAAAACCATAATTTGTGTTAACAATGCTATGTGAACTACTTATTGTGTTTCAACAACATCAAACAATATAGCAATTCCTGCTGTTTATAGATGGAAATAATAACAATAAAGGTTCGAGGTGCTGTTTGTCTTCACTGGAAATTGCTTTGATAAAGAAAACGTCTCCCCCTGTTGGCCAAACTTTGAGTTACTGTGAAAACTTACCCCTCGATGAGGGAGCAACGAAGCAAGACTGAATCTCCTCATTGGACAGATCACTGGAAAGAGATGGTCTGATATGAGATTTGTTATATTTTCATAAATGTCCACTAATCCACAAAAGAATGAGCACTCTTTAATAAGACATGTCAGATTAGCAAACAGCAAAATCAATGAAGAGCAAACTGTTAACACTGCCTTACCAGAGTGGCTGTCAGCCATTAGACGTGTGTGACCATTGGACTGGAGAAGACAAGTTCTTCAAACACCGCTCGGTAATGATCGTGACACGGTGTCATATCACATACTAGCACCGTCACAGTCCTGTGAAATACTGCAGCTTTACACAGGCTGATCTGCCCAACATTGGGACATACAGGAAATAAAGCAACTTGTGTATGAGGCCACAGTGAGTTACTCTAAGCTCCGGTGTACCCATTTCAAATATACGGCTACATACACAACCCGTTTCTTAAAGGTGTCATCAAACAGTCACATACAAAGATCATTTTTCATTTCATTTTAATTTATTTGAATATAAATCTCAGCTACAATTCACAGAACGTCCCAGACAGCAGAGCAAAGGCAGTGGGGGGACAGAATAAGCGTGGGAAATCATTTCTCCCCGACTTTTGGTGGCACCCATTCGTGGATCTTCTTGCGGGTGGTGGAATAAGGAACATAGCAGTTAGACGTGCCACTGAGGTTGAACTGATGAACCTTAGCCAGGAACTTCTTGGGTTCCGGAGGATGAGTGGTGGGTGGGTCATCAGTTATGCAGTGCAGCCAACGGTGCCTGAATCATTGAGGGACACAGAAGGAATTATGTGGGATTGTTCATTGGGTTTAATTAATGTAACTTATGAAAGCCTGGGTTGGACTGCTTAGGGTTAGGGTGTGGTGAATTACTCCACAGAACCAGTGAACCAAAAGATCTTACAAAGTTCTTTGAGCAATTAAAGATTGCAAAACCGTTACGTTAATGCTAATATTGTAACACAACCGATTGTTATTTTTACAATGACTTGAATACGAAATTACATTTCTCTGAATGATGCGAACATTGCAAACCTCATTACTGAAATGTCCCCGAATTCATTTTATTTCAAATGAGATGTCCTGAATTCAGTAATGGAGATGAACAGCCTTTTAAACTAACACGTCAAGTTAAAGTCTTAATTATAAAAACACAATATGAAGAAAATGAAGAAACCAAGTCCTCTGAAATGACATGCAACACCGTTTCAGTGTCTGTACCATTCAGCAGGGACCATGCTGCCATCCACATCCCACACTGTCCTCTTGCCGTTCATCTCTGTGGTATAAACGACCCATCTGTGACGGCCTGGAGGTGAATAAAACATAAAGGAAACATGTTATATTTATTTAAAGCATGTTTGATGGCCATTTGTTAAAGCACACAGACATACCGAAGAAGTATTTGTTGTCCTCGAAGTATTTGTTGCCATATTTGTCAACACCCACCAAGGCTCCTGTCTTGATATCATTCACCCTGAAGAACAAAAACAACTATTTTGGTAAAACATTTAGTACATAAATGTAATTTAAACAGAAAATAAGATGCACATTATTACTCCAGTCCAATAATAAACGAACCTCAGCAAACACTACGTATTTTTCATATACAATAATTATATTGTCGTCTCCGTCTGAAACAGGAATTTAGCATTTCTGTTAATTAATGCAATTAATGCAACATGCAAATAACAACATTAACCGAGTAACAACAGCTGGTTAGCGTTTCACATTCAGACGTTCAGAGGTCATCGCTTTGTCATTGCTCAACACGCTGCATTTCATTCGGCTGTTTGCATCTGAAGCTTTAAACGCTTTCCTGCAGTCAGTCACCTGAACAGCTGCAGAAGGAGGCCTCTGACTCCGCCGTGGCCGGTGAGCTGACCCACGGCCCGCCGCAACACACTCACGTACTCCGCCATCACATCCCTGACGGTCCCGCAGCGTTAATCGTCCCACCAAACAGCAACACTTGCGTTCAGTTCCGCCTGCGTCAAGATCCAACACAGTGTGCAGGTTATCAAACACACAGCTGCACAAAACACACAGCTGCACAAAACACACAGCTGCACAAAACACACAGCTGCACAAAACACACAGCTGCACAAAACACACAGCTGCACAAAACACACAGCTGCACAAAACACACAACTGCAAAAAACACAGCTGCACAAAACACACAACTGCAAAAAAACACACAGCTGCAAAAAAACACACAACTGCAAAAAACACACAGCTGCAAAAAAACACACAACTGCACAAAAAAAAAACACACAGCTGCACAAAACACACAGCTGCACAAAACACACAGCTGCAAAAAAACACACAGCTGCACAAAACACACAGCTGCAAAAAATGCAATGCTGTTATTGTTAAAAATATTATTAAGAACCGCAGCAAATGATGACTCTCATTACTTACTGCTATTACAATGACAAAAATGTTTATAGTCACTGTTAAAGCAGTCCCTGACAAGTTACAAATGGACTTGCAGTTCACTGCAATATGATTTCTAAACATTACTCTTTGTTTATTACTTTTAAATTGTCTTTTTAAAATAATTTTGAGCTGAGCAACACTATTCTGAAAAGATAATCTCTGAAGTCTGACCTGATCGTGGGTCTGTCGGACTGTTTTGACCTCGGGAAACCAGACACACTACTGAAAACTAAGACCTATTAAAATACAAAATAACAACTGGAGACCATTTGATTTACTAAAAGAATGTTCTAGGAAATATTAAGCATAATATATAAATATTTATGAATAATTCTCATCACATATTTAAATTTCCTGGCATTTCCCTAATAATGGGAATCCTGTTTATCACACTGAATTCCTTCATAACTAAAGAGTTATCAAGTCATTAATAACTTAATAATTATTAAGTTATTAAGTCCATGCAAACAAATATCAAAATACTGGGCATTTTGACATGACATTTATTAGTCCTATATACATGATTCATATACATACAGAGAAAGTCAGTGCTTGGGGGGCCACGTTTTCTTTGCATCAAGCTCTCATGAACAAGTTCCTTGCACTTCATGTGTCTTTATAGACACTTTTCTAAACATAAAGACAATACAATACAAGCCAAAACCATCCAACAGCAATGGTAGCTGTAATCCATTTTATCCATAATACATAACACAACTCATACACTGATGAAATGATAAAGCAAATTTATAACAAAATTATGTCCCATTTAAAATTGTTCATATGATTATATCATATCACTGCTGTTTTGGCTCCTAGGAGCTGAGTGAGTAAAGGGACATAATGGTTTTGTTTTTGAGGCGACGTCATCTTGAAGCTGAATTGGCGTGGCTGTGGGCGGAGCTTCAGTCACTCAGAGGTGCTGACTGATTGGTTGTTGTAGTCTGTAGACTCCATTTTAAGTATATAGGGGATGATGCTGTCGATCTGAACATTCCCGATGAGGCCGGTGAAGAAGAGCTCTTCAGTCATCGCTGCGCTCATCAGCCGCAGGGCAGGAAGACGCACTAACAGCTTCGACAGACTGAGAATAAGAAAACAGACTGTGAAATTTATTTACATCTTAATTCTAACTGTAATTCTAACTAAATATTTATAATTAAACAATAATATACAAGTAGCTTTGCCATACTGTAAATATTATCATAACTAAATCGACATGTATATTCACATTACAGTACAGCCTTGTTAGTTGTGTCTTATTGTAATAATAATAATATAACAATAACAATGCAAATTTTCATTCAAATATTATTTAAATGAGTAATTAAATGGGATCCTTCTGCTAGAAAATTTAGTCCCGGATCCTGTAAACTGAGCTGATAGTTGGTTTATTTGTGTGCTGTGCAGTGACATACACAGTAGCTAGGTGACCTGGTGTTTTGCATTAACATATTAATGTAACTAAACTTTCCATATTGTAACTGAGAATACATCACCTTCTAAACATCAGCTGGTCAGCGCAGAGTCAAAGTTACTCACCGATACGTGTCCTCTGGATAAACTCTGCTCACGTAGTCCTGCAGTTCCATGTAAGCTTTCTCCTGAAAGCGTTCAATCTGAAGAGGGCTGTCCACACCCGAGTGATCTGCAATCAACACAATTCAATCTCAACCTTTTTGTTAATATGTTTTCAAAATAATCCAATGATATTATAACAGGAATTTATGACTGGCAATCACTGAATAAACTTTATTCTCAGCAGAAACAAACATGAAAGTACATTTTTGACCCACATTTCTATGTTTACCAAAACAAACACTGACTTCACAGAAAACATTTACAACAAAACAACATCAATAATACTAAACGTTTAAATGTCTATGACCTCTTATAAACATCTATGTAAATGCTCCATCTGTTCTTATTCTTTGCCCAAGCATAAATAATCAAAATATTCAGTTGCAAGGGCCTTTTGTACTGACAGTAAGTTTTTATTTTATGGATTTTGTAGGTTTCAAAGTTTAATAAACTAAGGTTTATAAAGTGTAGGTGTAAAATGCTACATTTTACTTGATTGTACATTTTGGCTTATAGTGTTGCAGTGTTTCTTACCTGGGCTGAAAAGAACCACAGCTTTGAGGTAAGCATACTCGTAGGGATCAGGACTCATGCGGCTCATACTGTTACAAAACTCCTGCATACGCCAGATATGCTCCATCACTTGCTTTGCCTTCTCTGGAGACAGTTTTTCTAGTAAACACACAGGTTTCTTGTTAGATGTACATGTCAATAAGTCAAAAAGTGATTTACAAAAAAGTACATACATTTAAGCTGCCTTGCTGTCATATTTTCACATAAAGCAGCCACCTTTTAAGACAACATCACTACCCAAATGGAACCGAACATTCCAGAGATAGGCAGCAATTCCTCGCACTACACAAACAGTGCTTGTCTAGCACAAGAGACGTGACTCATTATTTTAATATAGTTTGAGATTAGTGAGACGCTGTAACATTTATATAGCACACAAAATATTTGGTAATACTATTTTTTTTACCTAATCTTACTGGATTTAATTCCAATTTTATTGGAATTCATAATTGACATTTCTCCTCAGTCTTTGACATTTTTTGTACTTGTTGCAATGCATTCTGGGATAGTCTAGGTAAAGTAATACAGGCAATCCTGCCTTATTTTCTGACAAAATAAAGCATTTTAGATAGAGGAACATACTGTTTGGAACAGCCTTTTTGGTTGTACCTATGATGGCCTAAAATGCTGCCTAGGTAGGCAGCTCGGCAGGTTTTTAAACAGAGCTACTGTGTTACATTCAGTTTTGTGTTTGTCTCATTTGGCCTCTTTAAATTGCATTAAGTGTTTATTAACATTATAATAAAGCCATTTTGGTTGACCAATAGTCAGCATACCTTCATCCAGACTGGTCTGTAAGTGGTTAATTATGGCTGTGAGGATCGTCTCTACATTCATTATGTGTGAACATTGAGCCAGACCCAAAGCAAATAGCTCATTCCAGCAGGCCTTCATGAGTGTGATGCTGTTCTCGGAGCTAAACAACAAAATACAAACAATGACATCAGGGTACCAAATCATCTGTGTAACGATGACATGACAATTTCTAATGTAAATTAGGTGAGAAACCAAAGGAATGTAGGAAACAATAACTTCACCCAAGGGCCTGGAAAGCAGGAATGGATCGTGCCCAGTGCATAGAGAGGAAAAGCAGACGAGATGCAGATTCACAGATGTAGTTCAGGTTTAGGAAGTCTGGCATGGGCAGTGGCATCATTAGCTGGACACAAAAGAACACAGTTAAAACACACCGTCAATGCTCCAACTTCAAACAAAAGGTTTTTTCCCATCATTTGGAAAAAAAACTGCCAGCAAAACAAAACAATGTTTTCTGGTTTATTTGTGCCAAAATATCCTAATAGTCATAGAAAAGGCTTTGAGTATTCAAATATATTTTCTTTTTTCAAAATGATATTTGTAAAATAAACCTACCTAGTACCACCTTTTTACATAATCTGAACTATTATTTCTAATATTACATCTCTATTATTGTCATTATACTGTAATGAAGTTACTACCCTTCTGTTGCACTTCCTACCTGTCCATGTATCAATTTTCATTTAGCAAAGAACAGTACGTTTTTGTGACGTTTGTAATGTTATGTGGTGCATTTAAGCAGGTAAAATGCGTATATAATTGTTGTCTGCTGTGTATCACATGTGAATTTACTTTATTATGCTACGACCCCCGTATATGTAAATCTTCTGTGATTTCTAACCTTAAAGGGCACGTGCATGTCTGAAAGCAGCGGTCCTTCTAGTTCCAGCAGGGCAGTCTGGCCATCAGCTCCTATAGCAACAACCCCTTCAGCCACCTCCTCCCCACAGCCCTCCTCTGGCTGAAGAACTTTTGTGAGTGTGTCAAAAGCCCTGCAAAACCTAACAGGTCAACACAGCCTCCAACCACATGGCTTCCAGTCTTATTATGTAAAACTAGAGGAGTTTTCTTCTGTACCGTGTGACATCATTCTGCTCTTCTCGCTGGATGTCTGTCATGATGCTGTCCTCGTTGCTCATGGTCTCTATCCCTGATAGGTCGGTGCTGCTGTCCATCATCTCACGACTTTTGTTGAGGTGACCGAGAGACGTGACCACGTTGGCCAGAGTTCCCAGATCACCCTGACTGGAATCATTCTTAAGAAATCATCAGAAAAAATGTGTGGTTTTATTAATAAAAAAATAAAAAATGAATATTTACATTATATATTTTTCTCCAATAAAAATGCATTTTACAAAAAAGTAATATTTTTATTATCAAATGATGTACCTGTAAGTGTTTCTTACCTGATCTGGTGAAGAAGGAATTAAAATGCTATTGTCAAGCTTGGAAAGCGACTGCTGGATGTTCAAGAGCATATTGGAGTCCAGTAAACTGGTTGACCTGCGATTAAATGCACATTTTAATATCTGATCTTGTCTGTAAACTTCCAAACACACATATACACACAAGCCCTACCTGGTGGTCTCTTTATCCCTGACAAATGTTGGCATGGCAGCAAGCGGGCTGCAGAGGTTTTTGCGGATGTAGATCTTTTCAATGGAGGGCGCGCAGTTGGCTGGCTTCTCTCTCGACACTTCCACTGGCTTCCTCTCGCACTGAACAGCTGTTCGGGCATTTCACCATTATTCATTCACACTGCATTTACACTCACATTTGTTCACTACAACAAAATTTTTATATTTGTCCCACAACATAACATTTTGGCTTGGCATTGTGTTTCCCACAATCAGATTTTACAGCAGGAAGCCCCCCATAATTGGTCTTAATAATGAAGTACACAAAACAAAACTGGTTTGTAACATATGAACAAGTCAGTAATTATAATGAATTTGGACAATGACTTTATTTAATGTTCAACAGAATGTTAATTACACACCACAATAGTAAGTGCTGTTGCATGCACTTGTTACTGTGACAGCATGCCACAGATGTAGTCTATAGAGATTATGTTATGTAATGGGATTTCACCTCTGCAATCATGTGACTGGTGCAGATATGTGTGTTTCTAGTGCTGGTAAAGCACTCACAGTCTTGTCTCATGCCAAGAGCCATGCATCGCTGCAGTCTGCAGTACTGGCATCGGTTGCGATGGTGTTTGTTAATGACACACTCTCCAGACCCGCGACACGTGTACACCAGATTCTTCCTGATGCTGCGCTTGAAGAAACCCTTACAGCCCTCGCAGCTCACTGCGCCATAGTGACGACCTGAACACACAAACATACATATATTCCATAACTGCTTTATATAAAACATTTAAATGAATCTTTATAAAAATCACATTTCCTAGGCAATACATATATTTGTTTAAAGGTGTACTATGCTACTGCTATGTTTAGTGTGTTACTGTGTTAGTCACTGCACAGCACACAACTTAATCTTCAGGAACTATAGTGTTTCATTTTACACAGAATGTCTCTACAGCAGGAATTTACTGTGTGTCAAAGTCTTAATGATGCTTTTTAACCACTCCTATATATTACAATGCCATGCAGCCTATTGCACCATATTGCTTAATTATATCATGCTGCTGCTGAGACATGAATGATAAAAAAAGAATTTCCGAACCCTAAAATCTCAACTATTACTTGATCTCAACTCTTAAAATCTTACCTGAGGCCTTGTCTCCACAAACCACACAATACTCCACTGCAGCCTTTGTAGTGCCCTGCTCTGAACCCTCTGTAACAAACTGAAAAACAAAACACAATGGTATTTTGATATACACCATAGTACTAAATAGTGACAAGCTGTTGCGCAATGGTACTACAATGGTATGTTTTCCAAAAACAAACAAACGTGGCATTATCATGGTACCATACCAATATTTAGTAACTAACCCACAGAATGTAACTATTTTTTAAACTAACATTCATTTAAACAGATAAATTACAAAAACTTTAATGTATTCTGTAACAAGCCATCACACTGCTAATCATAGAAGATCTAATAATTCTGCATTATTATCCACTGCAGGCCTGTTTACCTGGATCTGCTGTCCGGTCAGCTCAGGTGATGCAAAAAGCAGTTGATTGACAGCTGATCCATCCGCAGAGGTTAATATGACCTTGGCAGGTGAGTTCTCCTGTTTAATGAACAGCTTCTCCTGGTTGGGGTAATCCAGGTTAGTTAATATGAACTGCTGCTTGCCAGCTCCAGCTTGATCGATGGCTGTGACAATTTGCACCTTCTGAGCCAGCTGCTGTTCCGTCACAATCTGGAACACATTAAAACAGAGACAATAATATCAGAATTGAATCCCATTGCATTTACAGTAATATAGCTCATGAAGTGTCTGCACATGCTCAGCCGGTCACCTGCAGGCCTCCATCTGCAGACACTAGCTGAATTCTTGGACTTTCTCCCTCCATGATACCCAACTCTAAAGGTGTATGTCAGATCCAATGCCCCATCAGCCACACGCTCACCTGAGAAAACAATACACAACTCACACAACCTGCACATTCTTTCATTAAGTGTCCCTAAAATGAATACGATCAAATGAATTTCCTGACATTTTAATAGCACACCCGTCAACTCCACAACTTATTTACCTTTGGGCATCATGCATTAACACAAACCATGCAGGCCTAGTTACACACAAAAGTTTAATACTTAGGGTTGGGGTTTGTTTAGAGCAATAAGAGCAACAAATAACAGCTTGCCAATAAATTCAGTCAGGCTCCTTGTCTTGGGTAACCACTATAATATACCAATAAGCTAACATTACAAATGATATATAAATTGTACGTATTATCAGATGCTCTGCTTTGTGAAGTCATCAGTGCAGATCGGATTCATTTAGATTTTGCAGATTTTGCAATAGTGAAACAAAGGCATCTGACTAGCAGCAGCTACATTAGCACAACAGCCATAATGGTGACTTGTGTTTTTGTGTTATTCTAATGATCGGTTGTCTTAAAGGGGGTAAATAAGTGTGATTGACAGCTGCAGGGTCAGTAACTCATGTTGTGTGTCTGTGTGTGATCCGGGAAGATAAAGTCAGATCTGTTCCTGTAGGTTAAAGGTCAGGATTGAAGGGTTAAAGCTCCACATACACAGACGAGTCCTCGCTACACCATGTTTACACATGCGGAACACAGAACAAGTATTGCATCTACACACATCTACACACATCTACACACATCTACACCACCGGAGGACTCGTTCATCGGTCCGATGAATTGTTGTTTGTTATGCCACGTGTGTTTGTTTTGCTCGTTAGAACGACGATAACGGGTAGCTGTAGCGTTAGCCTGCTATATCACATCATACCAGCCTCGAAAACAACCGTGACGTGTGTTACATGCCTTATTATTTATATTATATTATTTATCATCAGCTTTTGAAGTAACCACAGAAGCTCATCTGATCAGATTAATCTCAGGAAGGCGGGTGTCGCGGTTGTTCTGCGCGCTGCTAACGGCTAGCATGCTAACTCTCGTTAGCAGGCCGGCTAACAACAGCGCGCTCATTTTCCTGAAATATTAATCTTAATCGATTGCTGCGCATACAGCGCGATTTGAAAACGTAAAGGCAGCACTTCTTACCCCGTTGCCGCGTAAAATGATCCAAACGCTGTGCTGTTTTTGTAAATAATCGTAATCTGGCGGCTCGGCGCAGCTACAGGAGGTCAGAGTTCGCGACCCGCTTAGAGGAGATAGACACAACTGCGCATGCGCACACGAGCCATGCAGTCAGCGCTGCTCGGTGAAGATTTAGCTTTAGATTTACTCGTTTAACTGGTAAGTTTAAGTAGATATTACATTTAATATATACAACAATATATACATATTTCTTGCTTTAGATGATATTATGAAGTATGTTGGTAACGTAACAGTGGCACCCATTGACTTCATTTGTATGGACATAAAACCACAGATACATTTTCTTTTTCAAAATATCATCCTTTTCTGATACAGTAGGAATATTTATACAGGTCTGAAATGACATTAGGGTGAATAAATGACTGAAAAATCTCTTCAGATTAATCCAGACTAAAAATATTTATAAGTATTTATTTATTGCTTTAATTAGTTCTAGACTAGGGAGTCACAGACTCCCTAAGGCTACCTATTTATGAAGGTAAATAAGGACTAACCAGTTATAAATGTCCTAATTTAACTAGTACACATTAAGGTTTACTCCTGGTTTAATCTAAGCCCAGTCTGTGAAACTGGGCCTTGAAGTTTCCCCAGGCTTTGCCTCAACACTGTTACACCATTTCCGCTATTGAAGTAATTATCTGTGCAATGTAAACTATGGGTTAAAGCATGCTTTAAAGCAAGTTAATTCAATTCTTAAATCACTTCTGGGGTTTTTAAGTAGGACAAAATCTTAATTTCTGTTGTTATAATTACATACAGGAAACAACTGGTAACTGAAAAGTGTTTTCATATCAGCTTTTAAAAAGAAAACTTTCTTCTCTTAAAAAGTTAAAGTTCTTAAAATCTTTTCAGGAAGCACTTTGTAGTTCCACAACCTGGTCAAGTTGAACTCTAAACTATCAACACTTGTAGCCTCTCCAAAGGTGTAATGATACCCCAACATGTATTATAATATATTCAGCTTTAGATAATGTAATTACCAGAATTATTTGTCTAATAGATTTTTATAAAATCTTACAAAAATGTATTTTAAAATCATTGTGGAACAGGCATTTTATTTTATAGAATGACTTTTTGAATATGATACGGTGAAGAAACGCTGAGTCATTTTCCTATTAAGATCTACCACGTATATACCATGCACACACAACTGATAATACGTTATTTCATTACATTATTTATTAAAAATTATTTAAACTTTACATGTATGTTGGGGCACAGCCTACTCCCTTGAAGTCCTCAGATATTAACAAATTAAATTAGGATTTAAAACATTCGAAATTTTGGGATGCAACAGTGAACAGCCAGTGCAATGATAATCGGACATTTCAATAGCAGATTATATTTTTCTTTACAATGGAACACCTGGTACACAAGCATAATGCGTTTGACAGAACAGTGGTGTATCTAAAGTTTCAAAACCAAAACACGCAAACAATGTAAACAAACATCCAACACACAAAAGTGATAAGAATGGAAGGTAAAGAAAAGAAAGCTAGGGTGAAAGATCAGTGACTTGCTCTGTTTCCAGCTGAGAGAGAACCATAAAGAAAAAATGTAGAGAACACCATCATCTTCATTCCTATTGGTGAAAGTGTTAGGAGACGTGATTCTGATCAAGGTGCTTTAAATAACGTGAAGATGTGTTAAGTCTTTCCCTGATAAGACCACTGTTTTATCTCTATTCACAGCTGGTGTGATATAATGTGTTATACTGAAAGTTAAAACAGTGCTTAGTCAGCCAGCCTGGCACTGTGTCTTTACTACCCATAATTCATTGAGGGTACTAAACACCCCAACAATTTTTAAATACACCAGCATTATATTACCATTTACAGCATATGTACACAGTTATGTCCAGTTATGTCCAGTATATGTTTTAAAATATCAGTCAAAAGGCCTACTTTGTACAAAGGTTTTTTATAAAAGGTTTAAGATTATTAAAATACTTTTATAAAGTCTTGAAAAACAAAATTAATGGGCCGCATTCATGAAACATGAGCGGAATGAATTTCTGTAGCATTAAGCATTCATAAAACCATTCTTACATTGTCACATTGAATTCTTGAATCTTTCATAAAAGCGTTTTTTTGTACATTGACAGGGAATGTGACCATTTATGTAAGAAGAGTTTTGTGCATGATTTAAATTCATCTGCTTGTGTTTAATGAACAAGGTCCAGTTATTTTTAAGTCTTCTTTTCCCAAACTTTCACAGTTGGATCCAAAATCTCCCATAATGCACCATGCCAGACTGCACAACAGTGCCAAAGGTGCGACCTGGCTTCAGACATTCCCCGTGTCATACTTCCTCACACACATTCAGACTTAACTATGAATCACACTTCTGACCGTATTATTAAAACCTCCATCAGGTGACAAACAATACTGATTCAGAGACTGTATCTGTAATATAATACGGGACCATAATCACACGTTCCAGAATATATAATGTTCTGACAGTGGGCTGGAACCTGGATTTGGAATAAAATATAGTTCATAGATAAACGTAATTGTCATGAGTCAATGAAACTTCAACATCTAGAGCCATTCAATGATATTGTTTCAACACCAGTCAGTTTCTAAGCTGTGAGACCCTCAATGTGCGGCCTGGTATCATGATAATGTGAAGCACCCAAAGAGAGCACAGTGAGGCGGTGTTTTCTAAAATTTCATTAAGAACAAAATTATGAATTAATACCTCACAAAATCCAGTCTGACTGCTTATGATTGATACATAATACATAAACTACATCTACCAGCATTCTTTGCTTCAAACTGGGTTTTGATTTGTGCATCCTCATGTCTAAAGTGGGAAAACTCAGACGAGCACCATTTATTAATCACATTTAATCCAATCCAGAGCAGTCAAAGTATCATAGCCTCCTGAAACGCCTCGATCCATCTGGGAAAGAAAAAACAAAATTAGTTAAACTCAAGGAATCTTTGATTAGGTGTGCGTGTGTATGTGTGTTAGGCCCAAAGAACATTGTATGCAGGTACATGAATGAGACAATATGCAATTTGTGCAATTTTTAACAATGCAAGCCAGCACTGCATTCTCAGTAGTCTATATTAGGGCTATGCCAATACAACCTATATTGATATCTTACAACCTGTATTGCTCAGTCACTTCTGTGAGGCATGCAAGAAAGCACAGTTTCACTCTGTCGCACAAACATTCTGGGCTAGTTAGTAAAATGCAGCTTTATGCTAAAGCCAGAGACAACAAGTGTTTGTCTGGGCCTTGTAAAGAGAAGCCCACTAAGGGCTTCTATGGTATTGCCAAGAGGTTTTAAACCTTTCTCAAGTCAAGAACCATTTTGTGGGAAAGATATAGATGAGTGACCCTTGTTAAGTACCGTTTAAATCTCAGTGTTGCATTTTAACCCTAGCCTATAATAACATCCTATATTAACACATTTACTTACAACTGTTATGCCTACAATACAAAGCCAGTAAAAAATAGTTGACGTGGTCATAAACTCATACATGTACATTACATTTTAATATGGGAAGGAAAAATTAAACATCTAAATTTTAGCTTCGCTTGAAGTAAATGTGAAAAAAAAAATGAAAATTTGTATTGAAATATATTTTACTTTTTCATATACAACTAATATAGTTTTGAAGAGAATATTGCTGAAGTTGTGTTCATAGCTAACTAACTGAATAATACATTTAGCAGACACCTTAAACTGACTTATATACATTCAGTATTCATCAATTTATGTTCCCTGGGAATTAAACCTTTGACCTTGCTGTTGCTAGCACCATGATTTAAAAGGTGCACTACAGGAAAACTACATAGCCAGTTTAACTGATCCAGAATTTGAAGGTTACTTTTGAATACAGAGGTTTGTTAGCGCATTAATACATGCTTTGTACCTCTGAGCAGTGGGAATGTCCTCTGCTCTGAAGATGTAATAAAGTGTGTTTTTATGGTAGAGTTTGAACTGCAGTTTTTGAGCTGGTCCTGTCTTCTCCTCTCGGAGGAAAAAGCCCAACAGTGGCTGACTCTCCAACGCTGCAACATCCTGACAACACACAATCATCATCACATGAGTGTCATTACGTCACATGCATGTGCTACTCTCATGGCATGATATAAAAGCAGTGTTGGGGAGTAATTGGCTAAAATAGTCATGCTACTAATATCACTACATTTTACAGAAGTGTAATATGTGCTCATCTGTTTTCGCATCACTTCTTTGCTGTGTAGCTCAACTGCATTCCCAGAATGTATTTTTGTAGTTACAAACGTTTAGTTACTACTACATTTTCATAATTTGTAGTATAAACAAGGTGTAAAACAGTCATATAAAAGTTTTTTAACTATAGTTTTTATTAGCTGGATTTAAAGTAAATTTATGTTTGAAGATCCTGATTGTTTAAGCCATACAAACAGCCCTCAAATCTGATTAATGATGAATAATTTTAGTAATTAAATTAAAATGTAGAGTTAAAGGTAGAGATGCTATTAAACTAGTAACCTATAGTAACTATAGTAAAATATTAACTAAACATATAACGTTGTATAAGCTTTATGGACAAGTAAACCAAGGCAATAATCGAATGCATTCTTTAGTGTTTAGTTAAATGCTGTTCATCAATGTTTTTAGCTCCGCTATATAAATTAGAGAGTTTATAATTTAAAACAAAATTTGCTTACTAGTAGCTTGTAGTGTTGCGAACTACAACAGTGTAGCTTGACTGTAGTTAACTATGTAGTTAGCTTTGAGTGTTTATATTATACAAATATGAACAGCGTACTTCACTAGCGGCGTAAGTATAGAGGACTTTGTTCTTGATGACAAACCACAGCCTCTTCCACGGTTTCTTGTGACCTTTGGATCTTTGCAGGTATCCACTCATGGAGGAATTCTCAGTGTTGGCAGACACCTAAAAGTGAGATTATTAAATGAGTCCTTTTAATAGTAACATTAATATGAAACCAGTGTTGTGGTAGATACTACTGCAACTTATGCATGCTGTTGGAACTCCAGTTGGAATCTTTGTAACTTTTTACTTGTGAAAGCATAAGTTCATAGTTTATGATACACATTGTTTGATTTTAGTCATTTGTAATGCCTGAATGGGTCAAAGTTTACACATTAGATGACAATACAACTTTAGCAATTTGGTGTCACATGTAAAATATGGTCTATAATCTCTGTTCACCTCATACACCTGCAAAACATATTGTTTCTTTGTATGGCAACTTCCCAGCAACAGAACAGAACGCAGAAATATTCCACTCTGACTAGAGCACAGCTAAATTACTGTGTAATGCTGAATGCCAATTGCATTATGGGTAATGTAGTACTGCAGGTCACCTCTTTGAGGGCTGAAGGAATCTTCTTTTGTTTTCTAGAAAAAGCAAAGGTTGAACTCCGCCCACTAGGGGAAACGGTCACATTGGATTGGTCACCTAAAAGACAAAATTAAAACAGAGAAAAAGTGTGTCCAATAAGTAACAGTAATTATGATGTAATTCTTTGTGAATTTATGATTTTTCATGAGTAAAATTGATGTGTTTTTGAAAGCAGAGGAATAAAGAGGAGGAATGGAAGCATCATACCTTTGTGCTGTAGTTTAATGTAGCAGTGATCGCACACTCGTGCTAGCTGATTCTTCAGGTATTCCAGGTAATACTTATTAGATGAACATGCCTGGCACACCACCTGTCACCAAAACACAATCGATCAGGCCTATTTGGGCATTCGAAGATAAAAGGCAAAACGGAGGAGTTGTATTCTGATCTCTGACCCTTCCGCAGGCACGGCAATGGTGGCGTCTCCAGGTGAGCGTGAACTCGCATGTGCAGATCATACACATGGTGGTCCTTAAAT
Organism: Chromobotia macracanthus; assembly: GCA_036877525.1. NCBI lineage: Eukaryota > Metazoa > Chordata > Actinopteri > Cypriniformes > Botiidae > Chromobotia > Chromobotia macracanthus. Next base: position 9,789,337 of record JAZGTH010000012.1, on the reverse strand, counting down.
CTGGAATCCAGATAGGAGCTTTAGAACCCAGTGGTGGTCCGTCATCCGAGAATTCCTCCAACTACAGAGAGAAAAACCAAAGATACAGGAGATGCACTCTAAACACAAAACATACATACAACAAAAATGTACAACATGTTGCATATAAACAATCCTGAAAACACTACACAGATTACCACACAAATGGACACAATGTAGATGCATACTGGATACTTTATATAACAAAACCACACATACAGAAAAATACAATTCAATTTTGCACACAGGCACACACCTCTTGGCTTCGACTGGAGAAGAAGGAAATCTTCTTTCTGGTGTAGTCATCTATTGCTTTAGTGATGGCTTCCAGCCACTCATCTCTCTCTGTGGCTGAACTGCAAACCAGTTATTTACAAACAGCAATTTCAATTTTATTAGTATCAAGAATTACGTTTTTTGGAACAAGTGCTCAAAGAATCATAATGCATAATTATAATGATATTTATTATCATTTTCAACTTCATGTTCTTCATCAATTTAGACTTTGATAAAAACTGGACGCGTTTCTTACCTGGCAGATAATATGAAGGAACGTTCCACACTTTCAATGTTTAACTCATTCTGATAAGCCTCTTGACTGGGCTTACTCACCTATTAAATAAGAGACACACAGGTTAACTCTCCCTTTCATTGTGTGTGTGTTTATGAAAGAGAGAGTGCTGGTGGATATCTGACCTTCATTCCAGCCAGAGAGAGCATACTGTTGACTTTATACTGGCCGGACTGAACGGGTGTTGTGTACAGCAGAATGTCATTAAACTGTTGAGAGAAAGCTGGCAATTTACTGACAGTAAAGTGGAACAACACCCACAGTTTCCTGTCATATGCAGCAATATCCAGTATAGTAAATGACCAGGATGAGCAAAATTCAAAACTGAATTGCCTTCTTTTCAGATTATGAGTGTAAATCTGAATTAAATGTGACACCACACTGAAAGTTGAATTGGAATTTAAATTGGAATGAAAGAATGTACTGAACTGCAATTTAAATAAATTTATGCAATTTCACGTTCTGCAATTGCTGAATTGTTGTTGGAATTTGTTTAACATGCTTATGGGTCATTTATACAGAAAAATATAAAGTATTGTTTTAAGCTACAGTTGTTACATTTTTATGATTATCATTCCATTTTCATTCCACAACTGAACGAGAATTCTGCATCTATTTTACATCCTCAGTTCAAATTCAGGAATGAAACCATACTATATTTTTAATTCTCAGCACACAACCCTGGTAAATGGCATACTGTTGTATCAACATTAATATAATACGAGACATTAATGTTTATTTAATGCCAATAACAATCAGAACAGTTTCTCTGCCAAGAAATATAGTTCACTAGCCTAACTGTACGCTGTTAATATGATAAAACTGTGGTGCATTAATTTATTAATTCAATTCACTCAATTCAATTTATTCAATCACAGGTCGGCATTTTTAACACCCTTGAAAGTGGTACATCCAATCAAATTTTAGAACATGAACCAGCCATTTATATTAAGCTCCTTAAAAGCATTAAACTGTAACATCTAATCTCACACATAAATACATTTTCTCACCAGGAAGAACATTCTGGGCTGCATAACTTTTCTGGACAGTTTCATCAAGGTGCCCTCTTTTAAGAAAACCTGCAGATATAATAACAGAAACCCAGTCAGAGTTATTTTACAAGCACAGAGAAAGCAAACGCTGCGCAGACACACTGAATCATGGGTAATGAAAGCAAACACTGCGCAGACACACTGAATCATGGGTAATGAAAGCAAACGCTGCGCAGACACACTGAATCATGGGTAATGAAAGCAAACACTGCGCAGACACACTGAATCATGGGTAATGAAAGCAAACACTGCGCAGACACACTGAATATGGGTATCACTGGGTAATGAAAGCAAACAGCGCAGACACCTGGATATAATGAAACAAATGGACATGGGTAATGAAAGCAAACACTGCGCAGACACACTGAATCATGGGTAATGAAAGCAAACACTGCGATTCGAGACACACTGAATCATGGGTAATGAAAGCAAACACGCATGGATCATGGGCAAAAAAAAAATTATAAAAACAAACACGCGCAGACACACTGAATCATGGGTAATGAAAGCAAACACTGCGCAGACACACTGAATCATGGGTAATGAAAGCAAACACTGCGCAAACCAACATGGGTAATGAAAGAAACACGCAGACACTGAATCATGGGTAATGAAAGCAAACACTGCGCAGACACACTGAATCATGGGTAATGAAAGCAAACACTGCGCAGACACACTGAATCATGGGTAATGAAAGCAAACACTGCGCAGACACACTGAATCATGGGTAATGAAAGCAAACACTGCGCAGACACACTGAATCATGGGTAATGAAAGCAAACACTGCTCAGACACACTGAATCATGGGTAATGAGGTCTTTCTTACCCTGCCAGGCTGCACTATTTCATGATGGCCGTTCAGACTGTACTGAACCTGCATCAGCTTCTGGAAGTTATCCTAATTCAATGAGATGTGTTAGAAGTCATTCATATTTATGAGCTCTTTATGAGGGGGTGTGGCTGTGTGTTGGTCATACCCCTTGTTTCATGATGTCATTTGCATGATTTGCCACTTCCTTCACCACACTGAGAGCATCTAGACAAACCAAAGTAAAGTTAAACCAATTAAAACATTCATTTACGTCCTGCACTGAGCCTCATACAAACAATTCAGACCAGAAATCTCAATACAAGTATTTACCCGTTTTTTGACGACCCACTACTATAACTGATGTGTATGAAAGCCATATTGAAATTAGATGAAATGATCTTAAGTATCATGCAATATTTTGAGAAATAGAACAAATAAAGAAATATGATTGTTTCAGCAAAATGTCATAGCTCTAGTGTGCACATTAATTTCCTGGAAAAATGATGTACTCTCACTTTGTGTATCTTTGTAATCAGATGAATCCTCAGGGAGGTTCTTCAAATAATCTGAAAAAAAAGATGAAAACAAAATAATCAGAAAAGCCACTAATGAGATTATCGGTGAGAAACACAGATTATCCAAAACCAAAACACAAGAGATGCTACAACCTGTAACCTGGCATTTTGCGAAGTAGTCAGAAGTTATGCCCAAACGTGCTCACCAGCGAGAGCAAATACAGCATTTAATGTTTGAGGTCTGTGTCTGGTATGATTTTCAGTCACTACTGAGTGTAGTGAGCACTACAGTGTGTAGCCTGTGGTGTGTGTGTATGCATGTGTGTGATGGAGTATACCTGTGAGCAGAAGTTGGTACTGAGGAATCCGCTGCACTGGTTTCAGCAGGTAATGCTTCAAAGCTAAACTAGCACAACGAGGACTCATCTGAGGACAAAGTGTGAAAAAAATTCACATCTACTGCTTGCTGTTATTATTAAAGATCTAATCAAACCTCAGCTCACCTTTGACATCACTCTGCAATATTATATGCACAAAAGTATCAATAATATTAGCTGTATATTAAACAGTGTTAAAAACAGCATTCTGCTGATGTATGCATTTGTTTTTATTATGGATTTATATCTTGACTTGTATTAGCAGTTCTTGCATTAGATTTGTGAAGCAAGTCTACACACACCTCAAACTGACGTACAACGCTGGCAAAAGGAGGATTTTTGCGACATTGTTCGTCCAGCAGAGCCACGTTACGGTCAAACTCTCGTATGTAGGTGGAGTACATTTTCAGATACGGCCCCTTCTGAACAAAAATATCCGCCAGCCTCTGATGATCAGACCTGCATGGGTCCCCGTAAAAGAGGTCAGTACAGAGTAAGTGATGTACACACATCTATATATGTATTATATAGACAGACAGACAGTTTGCGTGTGGTACCAGTGAGCTACTCTCTCCTCCAGCTCTTTCAGTAGATCTTTATTCAGCTCGTACAGTTGGGGCAGATAGTACAAGATCTGATTCAACACTTTCTCCTCCACTAATGGCTTCCCGCTAGCACGAGTCGCTTTGGCAACTGCGTCCCGAAAATCCTGAAGCAGGCATGGAAACATTAAAATTCCGGCGTACAGCAGCAACACAAAGTCAGACAAAAGAAGTGATGCTAAAAAATACATGCTAATGTGAGCCGCAAATTAAAATGCTAATGGTATTATTATAATAATTATTGTAAGTACTTTGGTTTGTAAAAACAAATAAAGGTCCATCTACAGTTTTAACAGGAAGTAAGGAGAACATTCTCACAAACACACATGTTTTTAGAACAGCTGTTTAAGGTCACGGCCAAACTAATGGGTTAAAGGGGAGTGGGTGCAGTTTCTTTCCAAAAACTCTCTCTGTTCAGCAGTCTCACTTCTTTTACTGCACTCTCTCCGGAAATGGTCTTGCTCTCCTTTTTCCTGTCATCCATTTTCTCTCGGTTTATTTTCATCTCTCTGGACTTACTAACTGTTTGTTTGTAAATGATGTGATAGTTTTATCACTAAAGGTTATATTTATGACAATAAAAGGTTAGATTTATTACACGGCTCTCTGAAATACTTGATTGTGATTGGTCAATTGTAGCATTTTGTTGTCAAATATTTTTGTACTATTAGTGTTAAACTTTAAAATAGACCACTGTCCATGGCAACCGATTACCAACATAGCTATGCTAGTTTCTTTCCATAACACTTGGTGATCTCACATAACAAAATATCTGAACACAATAAATCAATGTAATATTGTTTTAAGTAGCCATGTATTAACAAAAAATGTGCAGTCAGCGAGGCATTGTCTCAAAATAAACTCACCTAGCCTTCTTGTGTTGAAATTCTATCAGTTAACCTGTTAAAGGGCTATGCTTCATATAGCTTCATGTATATTGTAGGCCAGGTAGAGGACCTCAAACTAGCCAAATTATACAGGACTTCCTCAAGACCGACTAGTCATTCAGTCCACCGACTATTCAGTATGTTTGCAAATCCTTAGTCTTGATTCTGTTTAACACACTTGTGTTCAACACACAGCTACTCATTAAAGTCCAAAAATAACCAAACAGATGTCTGTGTATGTGTTTCCATTTGACACTCTACTGTAAGAGTAGAAATCAAATACTGTATCTAAACACAAGAATGAAAACTAAGACATAACCAGCTCACTGTAAACATAATTCTTGCTTTCATTCTAATCTGGAGTCAGTGTAAACAGTGACTTACAATGTGAAGTAACTTCAGCACATCCACAAATCTGCAAGAACACATGTATACACAATCAAAACCCAGAAACACACAAACACACTAATGTTTCAACCTAAATCATTACATCTGTACATCTACTAAAACACATTAATACATGCAAATATACATAATATAAAAAACCTGCAATATATAAAATACTTTCAACTTACACTTTTTCTGAGCTCATGATCTCCATTGCAATGTGGACCACCTTGTTCCTCTTTGACCTCTCTATCTCCTGCAGTTACACATATGAAATGCTGTTAAACTATATATAAATCAATCACAATTAGTTATAGTGCCATTAACTTACACAGCTGCTGCATCCAACCATGATAACTAACAACATACACCCTCATGTCAAAAACAAACACACTTTCTCTCCCATGTCTCAGTGTGTGGGTTTGTGTGTGTGTGATGGTTGTTTTGGGTGGGTGAGGGCTCTGGTCTTTATTTGGATCGGGGGTCTGTTTTAACACAAGGACAATGTTTGAGTGAAAGGACCCCCTGTTTCTCAGATTAGGGTGTTGCTGGGAGTCTCTCTGGATTTTCTCTAGACAAAGAGTCTGCTAGACAAATGACATTCACAATGCATTAAGACTTCATTATATCTATCAGGAATTGATTTTGAAAAAGCAAATTAGGGTGAATTTTGTCCCCTTTTAAAATCATAACATTTATCAATGATACCTTCATATACAACCATATTGTTATGTTTGTGAGTCTGTGTAAAAGTGCTTCACCTCCTTGTCTTTTGATTGGCTCATGTCTTCCTTGCTAGAGTTGGAGCTGTTGTCATCTTCATCATTAGAGCTCAATCCATCCTCTGACAGGTCACCACTCACTGAAGATCTGTCAAACAAAAAGTTCCTGCAATCAAATTGATTTCCTTGAAACTGAGGAATGGTCAGATTATACATTATAAACCTTACTGTGGCTCATAAATAATACTTAGGTGACAAAATGTTCACTTACTCGTCCAAACTGATTTGCTAAAAATGCAGGTGGGGGGCACGTTTAAGAACAGATTCAGAGTTGTTAGAGATGCATCGGAGAACTGGATTATTTTAACCTTAATTTACTAAATCTAATGTGTCTCTCCAGTAATAATGCTTGGCATGATCATTTCAGATTAATTCCTGTAGGTCAGTTGGTCAAGCATTGCGTTAGCAGCGTAAAGGTTGTGGGTTCGATTCCCGGAGAACACAAATACTGATAAAATGTATAACCTGAAAGTAACAAATATGTAAATATATGTAAATATACGACATACTACCTTTTATGTAACCAATTTAAATATGTGCATATACAAATGACATTTAAGATTTGCAGTTAAGGAAAGATTATTTGAATGACAGCTATCATATGCCTTCAAAAGATTTGGCATATGATGCACATGTCACATGTACAATACTACTTTTATGGCATTTTAGTCTTTATGGGGCTCAATGGCCCCTGTTCACCATTTTCTTTTATTATATGGAAAAAAGCAGTGCTTTCCAGAAAATAAAACATACATGGTTTAAAACAACAGGGTAAGTAAATCACAGCAAGTTCAATTTTGGTGAACTATTCCTTTAACGTACAGCAGCAAACAGCACAGGGTCATGCGTTTTGAATGAGTAAGAGAGAGCAAACTCCCATGCAGGCTCATGCATACACACTCTGTCTGCCCTCTTCTCTGGTTCCCTCGCTCTCATTCTTTCTCTTGCAGCAGGAGGACAGAGCTGCTCTTGTTTACAGCTTATATAAACTCACTCGGCAAAGAGATGCCACACACATCCATACACAAACCTTAGAGAGCACAATCTCTTGCTTACACACACTTACATGCAAACACGAGTTTGGAGTTTCTATCATGCCAGGCAATTAGTCAGTGTGTTATTTCAAATATGAGTTATAAATATGAACTCTCTCATGCTATTTAGGGTTCAGAGGACAGAAGGTGCCAAAATATCACTGATATTTATCAGACAACGGTTAATACAGGACTGACCACACACACACACACTTTTACTTTAACTTATATAAAAGATTTTTTATAAGTTCCTAAATGTCCCTTCAGGAAATATTGGTCAGATTTGGGCATAATTTAAAAACACACACACACACGTACACACACACGACACACACACGTACACACACACGTACACACACACGTACACACACACGTACACACACACGCACACGCACACGCACACACACGCACACGCACACGCACACGCACACACGCACACGCACACACACACGTACACACACACACACAACACACACACAACACACACACACACACACACACACACACACACACACACACACACACACACACACACACACACACACACACACACACACACACACACACACACACACACACACACAGGTTTGTTACACTCCAAATGCTTCTGCCTGACTCCCATTTACCAATACAGCAGAGCAACCATCCCAATTCAAATCAGATTAAAAGAGAACGTGGCTGTTTAGGTTGTAACACTATACCATACTGTTTAAAGCACAGTATATATTGTACTGTGTACAATATATATACTCCCCACCATTTTTTATGTTTCGATTTATCTACTTAAGGTATACATTTTGTTACTTGTGTGTTCCTGGGGAATCAAGGCCATTACCTTGTTAGTGTTATGTAACCTTTTTATTTAAATCCATTGTATATTAGAACAGCATATACAACTGTATGCAACATGTAACTATACTTTTTTAAACAGTTTCAATTTTAAACAGTTGTTGTTTGACACTGTTCGCACATCAATGCATTGTTTTTGACTGTAAAATGACATTACATGCATGTCTATTTCAAAGAGTGGTGCCCATAACTTTGTTTGTCACACAGGTAATGGAAATAGAAGTCGACTGCAATGCATTGTGGGATACTGTATTGAAATGAATGTGATCTGCTGTATGCTGCACATTTTGTCCAATGCTATCCTGGTATTCCATGCATACAGACAACAAGCACGCTGCAGACAGTACACATACAACACTGTATGCAGCAAAAATAGGGTAGTGTGTTAGTGTGCTATTCCGAAAAATACTAGTCACTCTTATAGTCTCACATATATGGACTTTTGAACTGTAAATAGTTTTATGTCCTGATATTGAGTGATTAAACAATTAAACTGTGTCTGTTGCTGACAACTTATTCCAAACAAATAACCATAAATTTGTTTTAAACCTTGTGCATCTGGGATCTAATAGCAAATTCAGCAAAATGCTGTAACTTTTTACCAGCATTAACCTCCCATTACTGACAAACTAATGTGTGATGAAGGTCAACAATGTAAAAATGCAATCATCTGGATTAGCTGGACTGGAAAATGTGAACCAAGAGTAAGCTGAGCTGTAATATAGCCAAAGAGTGGCTACTAAAGTTATTACAGTTAGGTTTTTAGTTACAGTTAGTTAGGTTTTGGTTATTTCACAGTTATGATATTACTGTTTTACTTACTACTCTTATTACTGTACTGCTGTTCTAAGGTGAATGTGTGAAAAAAAATTATTAGGTCATGTGTTTAACACTTATATTTTAACACTTAAAAGAAAAGACAGCCCTAAATATAAGCATACAATAATGCATTCCTTAGTAAGCTCTACTAATATAAATTGTGCAATAATGTAATTTCAATGTAGTATATGGGGCAATATGATTGCAATGGAATGGATATACAATGGACTCCACACACTGCTGAGAAAAGTTAATCATGGTCTGTGATGTTTCATAAAGTTTTTCCGTCAGCAGTACATATGTTTTAATTCAGAACGAGATGAATCATGTTTTACTGACATGACGTTATTTGCTACTTTGTTGCAAATGTTGTGACAGCATAACTGTGAGCCGGAAGATCTAAGTTTACAATTCTGAGAATGAGAAAGAAGTGTGTGGGAGAAACACAGAGATAGAGAGAGATAGATAGAGAGAGAGAGAGAGAGAGACAGAGAGAAAGGTTATTTTCCAGTGGCTCAGCTCTCTTCAGACATTTCCTGCTCTGGCCACTGAAAATAACCCACAGGAAAACAGCCCAACCTGGACTCAAAGAGTGGACTGTAACCCTCACACACACCCTTACATGACCACACAGACCAAACTACCAAAACTTCTCTACTAGTAAGAAAATATTTGCTGCTCAGCAGGTTTAAATGTTGATATTTGATCCCACACATAACTACCAATTTGATCACTGGCACTTGGTAATACACTACTGTATTTTTCATGTTTTAATAACAATGTGCTTAGAAATCACAACCGCTGATAATGATAAACAGATGCAAAGTTGGCAGAGCCTCAATTCACCAATTCGAACAGAAACTGTTTAGAAATGTCAAAAGAGTTCGCAAAGCAGGCATTATTACTGGACAATATAAAAATCTCAAAATAGCCCAAAATCTGCTGATAAATAGTCCTGAATGATATATCGGCCTATCACTGAAGAACATGAAAGGCTTTTAATCAGGCATTACCAACAACTACCCCTTGAAGGATGTTTATATTTTAATAGGAGCTTGGATTTGGCAAGAAACTGAACTGCAAACGTAATTCAGAAGACCCAAGCAAAAGCTTGTGTTGCCATGAATATGAAAACAACAACCTGAATTACAGGCCGAATGCATATACTTTATGTAGATTAGTGTGTTCCTCAAATTTACCTGTTAATCTCACATGGTTCCTGCACCTCATACACGCATGCGTCAACGTCCTGGTTGGAATAGACCCAGGGCAGGTTCATGTACTCTGGAATCTCCTCATATAATGGAACATTCTCATATTCCACCCCACAGTCAGCTTCACTTTCACCCTGAGCAGCTTCTTCATCTCCAGGGGCAACCTGGTTAGTGGGCGTGTCTTTATGGTCCTCATACTCCGCATCAGCACGCGTACAATCAAGAGACTGTCCACTGCGAAGCAACTTCGGGAGAAAGCGTGCACAAACTCGCAGCTCTAGGAGTTTTCGCAGACTACGTCGTCCTTGTTCAGAGCGCACCAACTGTTCACTGGATTCAGATCCCGTGTCTACTCGCTGAAGATCTGCGGATGAAAAAGACTTTGCCCTTTGTTTAAGGAATACAGGTCCTGCACCTTCAGCCTGTGGTTGGCTGTTACTGCGAGTCGGTTGGCTCCTGTTAAAGAGAGGGATGCTAGGCAGAGCGACTCGCCATGATGGTTTCTCCTGAGGGGGTGCGGGAAGTTCTCTGAATATGGGAGGACTGGAGTTAGGCAGTGGAGGAGGTGTGTCTGTTTGTGGAGGAGTGTTTTGCTTCCGCAACACAACAGATGCGGGAAGGCTGTTTCTCTGGGGCTTTCTGGGCGTGACCTTCGGTGAGTTCTCCTCCCTATTCAAAGATGTCTTGGTTACTGCTATAGCTTGTGGTCCACAGCTAAGCTTAATCTGTTTAGGAAGGCTTTGGGTTATTGGGTATCGAGCAAAATCTCCATATGCTTCATCACCATCATCATCATCATCACTGATTTGCACCCCCTCATCATCACTCTTAACCACAGAGCTGTGAGGGTCAGAGTGACAATGCAAAAGAAGATTATCCACTGACGATGAGGTCTTATATGAGGAATTATCTGTTTGTGGGAGGGACTTCTGTCGAGGGGGTGGGGCTGGAGGTTGTGACCCCTCTTCAGTAGATTTGTTCACAGAAGCTAGAGTTGCACTATTTGTTGGAGTAGAATAGTGGGCAGAGTCTGTCTGAGGAGGCGTGTCTTCAATCTGTGCACCATAAGAAGAGTCTATTTTTTGCAAAGGATCTGTGCTGGGTGAGGAGTCAGTGTCTGTGTTTTCTGTGTTCCCTTTAGAAAAACTTGAATTTAGGAGTGTGTCCGTCTGGGTGTGACAGGCTGATGAAGTGCACTTAGGATTGTCTAACAATGTATCTGACTGTATGTGTTCAGAAACTGTTTTTTGCATATCTGTTTGAGTATCCAAGGGTGCAATTTCCACAATATTTTGTCTATGTAGAACCCTACGTGGACGCCGCGGGTGGGGTACAGGGAGTGGTTTGCTGGGTGGGGCTGGGACACAAACACTTTCACTTGTGCAAGAGTCAACAATGGAATTCCCGGTCCATTTTGGTTCTGCAGACTGGTCCTGTTCCTGCAGGGGTTCAGCACGGCTATGTCTTGGGACCTGGACAAAAGTTTGCATTTGTGTACCTGCCAGATTATTCACAAGAGTAGGACTGCATGGTTTTTCCTGTGCCTCTGTGGGAGCGTAGAATGAGTCTGTGGGAGCTGGGATTTGTTCCTGTTCGGATTGGTCAACCTGATCTTGAATATCATGGCAACACAGCTGTTCTTTTGGGTTTTCACCCTCTTTAAAAATACCTCCCTCTGGTGTTCCACTTGTTTCCTTAGAACTCTCTAATTTACTGTTGCCTACGAGATCACCCTGAGGGCAGGGAGGTATAATGTAATGTGACAGGTGTGAAGGGAGTATAGTGGGACCCCCATTTTTGGAGACAGGGGGCTTGCACGGATCCTGCCTTAACTCTGGCGGTTTTTGAGGAACCAGAGGGTTGACTCTGGCCAGGCATGGCTTAGGAGCAACGGCGGGTTTTCCTCTCTTAAGTGTTGACGGTGAGGGTGAAGGCTGGAGGATCTCGGGTTTTGGAGCAATGGGGGGAGGGGATGGTTTCTGCGGCTGAACCAGCTTAGGTTTGGGGGCGACTGGTGGTTTCTTCATTCCTACATGAAATCACACAGGGAAAAGAATTACATGAATTCCATGAACAGACTTACCACATGCACATAACTGAACACTACACTAAGATCCAGACTGAAATGCAGTAGGAAACCTGACATGCATTGGCCTGTGAACCAAACACATATCTGAACATACTTAATTTTATTAATTTTTTTACTAAGTTTAGAAACGTGAGATCCTGAGACATGGGAAAAAATCTATTAAACATGTTTAGTGGTGTTACCTACATTCCAGTGCAACTTCCTGCCTTTTCTATTTTCACACAAACTGTGTTTTTCTTTGTCATTTTTATAATGTGTCAACACTGAATTATGATTTATAGACCGATAGTTTACACGGTATTGAGTGATAGTGTAATATCATTACTGTGATCAAATAAATAGTTAATATAATGAAATTCTCCATTTGTGTATAAGAAGTTATCACATATCTCAAAAACAGTGACAATATAAAAAAATGAAGTGACAATCATTTAGTAAATACTTTTCACATTGTTTGAAAGAGATCCCACATTATGATTTATGAAAAGTAATAACGATGACATAAATGCTAGTTTCCATTGTGAGCTTTTGTTTGCTTTTGTTATACTATAAAAAACTGAATAGGACCGTGTGACGAGAACTGCTAACAGAACAAAAACATTGTGTAGTCGCATGTGTATTTATCCAAGCTTAAAAACTGATGCTGAAATACAGTCATACGGTAAACGCTCGGTTTAATAAGGCTGGAGAGGAACTGCGGTATTCCCATTCCCGAGACTAATCCCGGAGGCGCCCTCCTCCTCCACCCGGACCGGACGCTCATCCCCGACCCGCACCCCTCGGACCCCTACACGAGTCCCGTATAACTTAACAGAAATCCCCGCGTTTACATGCGTGTGCACCGAGTCATCGGGCGGATGTGGAGCGCTGCAGTTCCTTCCAGCCGTGGAAATAAACCACGGGACTTTTCTTTATTCCCTCTATTCCCTCAGCTACTTTCTTCTCATTGTCCAAACCGACCAAAGAGCTCACACGAGAAGTCGCTCCACAATCCCGAAGTCCTTAAAGCCAAAGAACCGGAAAGGAAATAAGGCGACGTTCAGACAAAAGGCATGAAAGAAATCCGAGTATCGCGGACAAATAAATCCCGACCGCGACTTCTCCAGCTTTGAGTTTGGCGAAGAAAAAACCACTGAACAACCTACACCAGATCAAAACAACCACACATCTCTCCGTTACCTTCTCCATCCTCAAATTTCTCCTTGCCGTCGTTTCGGGCACCTCGTCCCGTTAGCACAATATTAGCTTGTAACAGAGAATAGAAACGGTGAGGCTGTTGCTTTAATAAAGTTTCACGGGTTGCAACACTTGGAAAAGCTCTAATGAAATCGCTTAATATTGCAACAATTGACCATAAATGTCCAAATATATGACGCCCCTGGCCGGACTACTTGTTTAAAGAAGTAGCTGAGGTTTATTCATCCAGGAAACTAACCTGTACTCATGATCCCCAAACGAGTCACTTTACTCCATGAATGGGCTACATTTAGCACAGCTCCTTGAGATTAGGCTCCTTTCTTCTAGCGATGGCCATTGCAAGTCCAGAAAACAAAGACAACTCGCTGTCTCGATAAGGTCATCCAAGGTCTTTGTCTTCCTAGTAAGTCGGGATGAGATCCATGCTTTGCGCAGATTTTTGCCACCGCTTTTGTAAACCTGGAACGGCGAAGTCCACCGAAAGTAGGAGTTCAATAAAAACTTCCCAAATCCACCGCCAGGGGCGCTCCTGCCGCTCATGAGCGACTCGTCCTACAGAACCGATTCATTTGAACAGCGCTTATGAAGTAGTTACAAAACTGATGCAGTGATTCATTTGTCTCATAAATGAAAAATGTCTTTTGTGTTTTTCAAGCTTTGATGTTAATATTTTTAATGGCAGGAGTTATGGCGGAATACAGAGTGAATTCATATTGGTGCACGAATCTACAAGTAATATAAACGAAAAGGTAGACGGGATATGGGGTCAGTATGCTTGTGGGGACAGAATATATGCATTGAATTAATTGTGTAAAATAATACAGTAACAGCCCAGTGGTGTTTTATTCCACACCTCTCATCGAGACATGCATAGATAATAAACACACATCGTAAACAAGTAAAGCAAAAACTAAAAAAAAGGTATTTTAAATGAATTGATGAGTAGAGGTTTTTGTCTATCTATGCAGTTACAGCAAACTGTTAATCTATCTGAGAACATTTCCCTTGCAAACCACATTGTACTGAAATTGAGACCAACAACCCCTAGGCGGCAGCATTCCCACGTTTTGAGAACCGCTCGCAAACAAAAGAAGAAGAAGAAGAAGAAGAAGAGCTCTTATTCATGGGAGTTGTAGTTCGAGCCGCAGCGTGTTTCTGCGCACTGAGCTGAAGCTACAGAAATCCTCCTGTTATTTGTATCGACTACAATCCCAGCATGCGCAACGGATGGACACATATGGCGGAGAGCTATGACTGAGGATTTTGATGAAGAAGTTGTGTTCGAGGTGAGCTTTCATCCAAATACATGAAGACAGACAGCAGCCGATCAAGTATCTGTCATAGATGCGCTGTTAGCAGCCTGCGCTTAGCCAGTGGATAGCACAGCGCTCCTCCCTCTCTGTGCATTTCTGTATTAAAGCTTCATGAATGATCACGGTACACGTTTGCTTTTCGCATTTAACACGTTGTTAAGGGCATCATATTGAGTCAAAGGGTGTGTTTGAAAAGCATGCAGAGCTACCTCCCTAGACAACACTGTGGGCTGTGTTTTAAAACCTAGTGAACTGACCACACAACATCATTTTTGCGTAACTTAGTTGCACAATCTAGAGAGCTAGCTGACACAATTTGGGAACATCTTTATTTTATTCCCTTTACATGAGTTTAACAGTCTTTATGGTCCTCTGATGTCATATCAGCCTTGTATTGAATTGCTGTTGCTATATATTGCTACATCACCACAGGATTCATACTATGAAATGCCCGGATGTAGATTAGACCCTCATTACTGTATCCCACCCATGGAAGTGGGCGTGTGTTTTAAGTAGCTGTCCGTGAAATAGCCTTAAGAAAAATAATGGGTAACAGTTTGCGTTACCTGTTTTACAGAAGAATTAATAAAGGTGTTTTTTGACAATTTGTAATGGTATCCAGTTCAGCTCCTCTTTGTCTGTTAAAGGCTTGGATGGAAATCCAAAATCCCATTTCTAAAGTGGCAGCCAGCTGAGTAAATATTTAGAGCATCTCTCAATAACTACATTGCCAGGGCTGAAGCACTGTTTTTCAGTAGGGCAGTGAATCTGGGGTCACTGGCGTCCATATATTTATATATCGTGTGTTTGTGTATTTTGGCAGCTTGTGTTGCTTTATTTATTGTGTGTGCCTGCATACAATTCACACAAAAAAAGCAAGGTTAGATTCAGTATGCTCTCATCCGGTGTGCTGAAATGAGGTCTTTCGCCTCAGGACAGTTTATCCGCTCTCTCACATCAATAAACACACACCATCCAATTCCTCTCATTGGAAATGAGCTTTGGAGCACGAGATCCAAAGTTCATGATGTGAGGCAGGTTACCTCAGCACAGAATTTGTCTGAAACAGGAATGCGAGTTATAAACCTCTTTAGCAACTTAAATCCAGAGGCTATGGTAATCTTGCTCTGAGTAGTGGAAATAAACCCGTGATTCTGAACCTGTGCTGGGAATCGGGACGTGTAAAAGCATCTGGTTTATGTCCTCTGTTGAGCGATGAAGCTTTTGAGAAGATCCGAGGCAGGAGTGAGGTATGAGGCAGAGGTAAGAGAGGAAGACGACAGGAAATAATGTTGTTTCTCCAGTCAGAGAAGGACCCGCGTTCAACGTCCTGTGAGGAATATCTGAATCATGACCTCTGTCTTTCTCTTTCTGTCTCTTTCTGTTTATTCTCACTCATTGGTTGATCATGTTTATCTTCCATGTTTTTTAATGAAAAAGTGGCAGCTGCATCACATGACACAAATAATCTGAACATCACTGCTGTATGAATGTTTATGAGAAGTGTTTCAAATTCTGTGACAGCAATACTTTATAACATTTATTTAAACAAAGCAGGTCTACTTCTGACGAATGTTTTATATTTTAAATAAAAAAAAAATAAATCCTGTAGATCCTCATGACAGTTTAAAATTCAGAAGTCTCTTAAAAATGTAAATAAAAAAATATTTATATTTCACCTTTTTATGATATGACAAATTAGTTCAAGCTGTCAACTGTCAAATGGTATAACCGAACGGATAAGTGATCTGATCTGTTCATTTTTGGTAATGCTTATTTTTATTAATGCTTATGGACACTATGAGCAATTAAAATTAATCATAGAAACGTGTTCGTTTCACTTTTACACTACTTGAGTAGTGCTTAAATTCAACGCGTCACAACTTTATATAAGAAATCATAATGAATACAAGTAAGACATAAAAAAATTGGCATTTTTCCCCTTTGCATCATTTGAAACATTTTATTAGTGATTGATTTGTGCTTATGTTTGTAATGTCTCTCTCTCTTCCAGAACTCTCCGCTGTTCCAGTATTTGCAGGATCTAGGCCACACAGATTTTGAGGCATGTTCGCCGGTTTCACAGGAGGAGGAGTTGAGTGCCGGTGGAGAGGAGAGGCCGTTTCCACAGGATATCCTCCCGACTCCCAGAGTGAGTGCCAACTTCCCTTACCTTTCACTGTATAATAATCATCTTACAACTGCAGTCTCTGAAGACCAACACCTGAAATGACAGAACTGGGATTTTCATATCTCGTGAAGCTGAAATGTTTTGTAAACTTCAGTTGCATGAAGTTCAAGCACACAACTAACACATTGTGAAACATTTTGATCAGATTATAATTTGATCTGAATCACGCTGCAGTTGGTAATTACAGAAATATACACGCTATATATTTTTTTATTATATTGTACTATAGTGACATGTATACAAGTACAACAACAACAAATTACAGCTACTGTAGATATTTATTTTAGCTAAAGGAATTGTAAGTAGTGGTCATCTGCAAATACAAAATTAAAATTTTAAAGCAATTGTTTTTACATTTACACACATGGCTGGTGTCCCATCCACCTCAGGAACAGGAAGTGATGAATGAGTGATGAATTGTCCAGTTTTGTTTGGAAATGTGCTGAAATTCCATTCAATGTGTGTAAATGGAGCTCTTTTTTTGCCAGAACAGAATATTTACTGTGTGTATGCGTATGTACACTGCTTTATTAATTGTGTTTGCTATGAAAAGCATCACTGTTACTGTTGTTAATTAGGTTTAGGGCTTTGTGCAAATCCCTGTCCCTAAGCCCTATGTGAGAAAAAAACCCTCACATTAGTAAGTAAACAACCACCTAGAAATGACCCAGAGCAACCTAGCAACCACTAAGTAATACAGCATTAGTAATTGTAATCACTTGCATAGCAACACCCTGGCAACCATCTCTAGCACCCAGGATTGTGGTTGTGCACCGACTGTTTCAGACAGGCACATACAACTACATTTTTCTGGAAATGTAAGATTCTAGTTTAATATATTTTCTATAGAGAAAATGATTTTCTCCGATGGAAAGAGCTGATAAAGTCAGGTACACAACCGCACTGAGTCCCTGTGTGTGTTTCTCCCTCACTGTCACACACACAGAGCCTCTGGTCTGTTTCTATTCTTCAGTTGTCTGACAGACTCAAAGCATCTAGAATGTGTGAGTCGTACAGCAGCAGAATACTAAAGACGTGAAGAAAGAACAGCAAACAAAAACAGACAAAACCTCGTTAGTCTTCCACAAGTTTCTTAAACTTTCTCAAAAGGATGTTCTGTTTCTTTCTGAACTGCAGCACAGCTATTCTGAGATTTTAAGACATCACAAGGATAGAGGCAGGATAAAAATATTTATCAAGTATTACAATTTTCTGTGTACTTTCAGGAATACTTCAGACAAAAATGAAAATAATTTATTTCCCCCTTGTGTTGTTTCAAACCAAAATGAACCAAAAAGGTGAACCTTTTAAAAAATGTTCTGGTCACTGTCAAGCCCAACAGTGATCGAAAAAAGCACCATTAAGTAATTCACATGACTTGACTTTTCTGGACACATTCATTGAAGGGTATTATAATTCATTTAAATGACTCAAGATTCATTTGAATCTTTTCAAGGAATTGGTTGATTCAGTTCACAGAACCAATCTTAATATTTCATTTTTGAGTCAGATTTGTCTGGTTCTTATGTAAGTTTAGCTCACATGAACTCCATGATCTAGTCCACAGAAGATAAAAGCTCCTCTTGTAGGGAACAATATCAGTGAACTAACGTTCTTCCTGTTTTCCTGTGAGTTTAATAGACTAACAGACGAGTCATATGGACCACATATTTTTCTGGTGCTTCATTTTGGAGCTTGACTGGGCTCTGTACAGAGTGCTGTGAAGCGCTGCGCACACTTCATGCATGCACAGTAGCTGAAGGAACCTGGAAGAACTTATTTTTTAGTGAAGTACTGATTAAAAATGTATTTGGAGAATGCACTGTAAGTTGCTTCTGATAAAAGCAATACATGTGGTAAATAAATGCATATACAGTATGTAAATGTACTGTAAATACAATTTGAGTTAAAAAAACTCAAATTATGATACAGTTAATGTCAGGTTGAATTGTTGGTCAGAAATATGTTGTTTTATTGTGACCTTAGAAAGTGACTAGTGATATCGGTCTTTCCCCATTCAGTAGGAGTAGTGACTGAAGTAGCTGACCAGAGGCGTTGCAAAAATGGCTCCCGAAAAACCACAGGCCACCCCATAGTGGCTTTGTTGTGTCTGCTGATTGTGTGATCATGACCCAGAAGAGAGTCAATAATCAGTATCACTGCTGCTGACTGATGTCACTCGGACTGACTGAACATCATAAGCATACTAGATACTGTACACCAGCAGTACTGCTTCTGCTATTTCAATACTGAAGGAGAAATACAAAAGTGTGCTGTGAAAACAGAAGTTTGATCGACTACATTGATTATTCATTGGTTGTATTCATGCATTTTAAAGCTTCCACTCCAGTCAATAACAATAAACCTTGACTAACATTACATTACTTTATAAATAAATAATAATACCACAGTGAAGGAGGATAGAATGAGGAGCCCAAGCTGCATCTAACACATAACAGTGTACAGAGAACCATGACTACATCCTAGCATTGTTGTTTTCACGTTTCTTTAAAAAATAAATGGCACTGTTTTAGGCATTTAGCTGTTGTGTGTATTTGCTGCAGAGAGCCGGGGTTTGGAGGCTGGTTGATGCACTGCGCGCTCTTAGTCCACTGCATCAAGACAGCGCCACTCAGTGGAGAGAACAACAGCTGGTGAGAATGTCTGAATGTCTTTTCTCAATAATAGACTTGGTCTGTCCTCAGTGTCATGTCTGATACAGTGTTCAGTTGTGTGCACTGTTGTCAGCTTTACCAGAATTAATTAACAGAAACAATGTTTATGTTAATTACATTTGGAGAGTTTTTTTTACCTGTGCGCATTTTTAACTTGCATAATTTTTACATTTATTTACATTTCAAATGAACTAAGCAATACTTGATTCCAATTCCAGTCACGGTATTGCAAAACAATGTGATACTCTAAGCAAGAGAATGCACAGAGATCTTTAGTGCTGCATTAGACAGCACAGTGTTGCTGCACAGCGCAGTTGACGGGAAGAATAGCGTGACCGAATGCACCAGTAGATTAGCTGATTAGATTATTGATTCACAGCCGCAGGGAGTTTGTGTTATATGCTGTTTATTTTCCTGCAGGACGCTGCCTTCCGCCAGTATTCCCTGCGCTGTCTGTTATCTCAGGACGTGTTGTTGCAGGAGGATGTTGAGCTGATTGAGCTGTTGGATCCGAGCGTTCTCTCTCTGGGCTCTACAGATACTGTCTGTCCCAGTGCCAGGACTGCTGTCCCAGCACCACGCTACCTCGCAGCACCTTCTGTATGGTATGTATACACCTGCTGAAGCCAACCTGATGGAATAATTCATCCGAACATTACAATTCTGCAATTATTTATGCAGCTGAACTCATTTTGAATGAAACCTAAATAGAGAATTTGGTAACACTGCAGTATGTGTTACATGTTACTTTCTATAGTGATAACAGTTAATTATGCATAATTACATGCAGCTAACCCTAAACCAAACCCTAAGTAGGGATGAGCAAGAGAACTCAAGTAGAGCAGATCCACAACTGGAGATCCTTCTGGCTAGCACGTAATTTAGTTCAGGTCACTTGCATTTGGTGCAAATAGATGTAAGTTGTAATTATATTTGCACTGTGTATCTACAATATCTGATTAATCGCATATAGGATGTGTGATTAAAAAAGTGCTTCAGTTTACTGGTGTTCATTTACTATTCAGATTCGCCTCACACAACATGTCCTTTCAGAGGTTTTTTTAAATATGAATCCATCATCAATCTAGCAGTGTTATTTTCCCGTAGTATAGTCAACATTAATTTTCATAGCACTGTTTCATAACATCCATTTTCCTCACACTAAGTTATAATCTTTTCATTGTCATTGTGACAAACATGCCTCAAGCTTCAAAAATACTCCAGTGTTCCACAAAAGAAAATAGCAGCATACAGGTTTCAGGCCACGAGGGGTGTGTAAATCATGACAGAATTTGTATTGGTGGGTAAACTTTTCCTTTAATGAACACATGAAATGTAAGATCAAGAGAATAAATCTTCTGTCTGACCTTACAGGGAAGTGTCAGTGTTGGTTGGGGTGCTAGCCATCCTGCTCGGCGTGTGTTGTTCGTACCCTGACCGTGAGTGGGTCCTGTGGGCATGTGTTGCCCTGGTGTGTGTGGTGTGCACATCTCGTGGTACGGCTCTGTGGCGCAAGGCGGCTCTACAGCGACATGTCCAATCTCTGGCCATCCAGCTGGAAGGTTTGGTGAATAACAGCCGAGCGCTAACCAGCCTGTCACGCAAATCACTGCGTCTCATACAGGAAACAGAGGTCATTTCACGAGGCTTCACCCTGTAAGTGTCCCAACATACACACACTATTCACGTTATATTTGTGCATGTGGTGTTAGTTTACTGAATGCGATTACTCAATGTGCTTTTTATTATGCCTGCTGCGTTTTGCATGTCAAAGCTATTTAGGTTCAAATTTTACGCCTGTTTACTTCATTACACTATAATGCTAAAAACATTAGCTGTTTTTTCGTGCCTTTTTGTTATCCTGGAATGATTTTCTGAAGAAAATCGCCTTTTGTCAGTTTCAAACATTTTCTGCTTGGTACAGTACTATAATATAACGGTTCATGCAAAAATTCTATCACCATTACATTTAAGTCTCTGTGACTGTGAAATTTTCCTGAAAATATGAATCATTGGTTAATTATGACAATTTTAGGGATTGTTACTGTTTTGCATAAAAATGTTTTTGAAACATTATACAGTGTAGGTTGATAGTGAGTACATTAATTGGTTACACAGTATATGTAGTGCTTGAATGTTGCCAGTATGTTACTGGCATGTACATGTTTTACATGTGAATGTCTCTGAGTCTGGAATACAATACTTGTTAGGTCTTTAAGCACATGCTTATAATCTGAACCCTTTCTTTCTGATTTGTGTATATGCAGCTTGTGTATGTTGTGTGATCTTGTTTCTGTTATGCATGTTGACTGTAATTTCCTTTTAGAGGAAAAGATGTGTGTTATTTATGTGTAATGTCTTAGTTATATATGTGAATGAGCTTAGGAGTTATTTTTGTTGTAAGTTTTATGTAGTTTATGTAGTTGTTGTATGTAATGTGTGTCTGCCCTGATTGTTATCGGACGTCTGCACAGCTGGATCACGTTTCACTTGTCAAGTTTACTCGACAGGGTGAGTGGTGCCTGTCCCTTTAACAGGGCAGGCCAACTTCGCAGCCAGCAGCTGATTGGTCTACGAAAGGCAGCCTATCAGAGTCTTCGCTGTGCGTTCCGAGCCTCTCGTCTAGCAACATGCGTCATGCTCAAGTCATATCCTTAGCCAACACCATCTTAATTCGATCAAATCACATGAAATGTATTTCACATATTTAAATTTTTGGCATTGTGAAATTTTCATTCCCAGTTCTCAGTACTGCAATGAAGTAAGACTTTTTCTGAGATTTACCCACTTGCTGCATAATTATTTGGCTTTTTGTGAGTTGATGAATCCTTGACTACATTCATTTTACATTTCCACTAAACTCAGAAATTGACAATGTAACCAACTATGTGTCCACCGTGCCAATCAGAGAGCTGGGTCTTGGTCTGGGGGTGGAGCATCTGTCTGATGAGCAAGCGCAAGAATTGACCAATGATTACAGTCTTCCTGCCCTCAAGGTTAAGAAACCCTATTATTACTCACACTATTGATTAGTGCTGGCTGATACAGCTAAACAAAATTTCTTGATATATAACAGCATGCAATGTCATTTCTTAGATGCAAAAGTTTCATACTTTTATATTTTTCAGAGGAGCCATAATTTGGACCAGCTAGATTTAAAATGTCTAATGCAAAAATTAAAATACAGTTTTTAATATTATATTATTTAAAATAATATATAAAAAATACACACATTTATATATATAATCAATCCATACAATCGCACATCTATTTTTTGATTGGTTTGCAGATGTTGTTCCAGTTGTGGGTGGGGCAGAGTTCAGAGTTTTTCAGGCGATTAGCTCTGCTGCTGTCTCCGGGGAGGGAGGAGCTTGACTCTAGCTCCACCCCCCTCACATATAATAGTGTCCCTTTGATTACTGACTCTCTGCATCGAACCCTTGCCGGTTGCCTTGGCGACCTTCAGCGCAGCTATGACTTTCACCGCTACTTTGAGACACAGCACCAGCCACCAGGCTCAGGAAGAAATGGCCGCGCTCAACAGAAATGTAGAGAGATTAATTCTCTGCACACGTCTGTCCGCAGTTTACAGCTTCACTTGAAAGCACTCTTAAATGAGTATGTACCTCTTAATTGCTGTTTATTAGTGATGTGTATCTACATTACACATAGTACAGAACTGTAGTATTTCATTGCTCACATTGGTTGTTTCTCACAGAGTCATTATTCTGGAAGATGACTTGGAGAAGTTAATGGTTGCTAAGGAAACAGAGGAGATGACGTGTGCGGGATATCAGGAGCTGCGGGAACGTTTACAGCTCTTGCAGCCGCACATGCAAGCCAGCACCTGCTGCTGGGACGACACACTCGCACAGGTCGACCGCATGCTGCGCAGAGTCTCCAGCTGCCCAGGTCAGAGGTCGGCCTCTCAGCCAATCACAGTAGCTTGTTTTATTGGTGAACCACTTTTGCACAGTACTGAATGTACAGCGGCCCCAAAAATATTTAAATATTTTACTTTTTGGGCTCACTGTATGTTTAATTTGATGATCGAAACGTCACATTAATCTTATTTAATGGTCCCATTAGAATTAATGTTTGTTTTAACAAATGTATTATGTATATGTAAATATGCTAGTATAATGACCTTTTGTTTGATGAGCTTAGTGATATCATTACTGCATA
This sequence comes from Chromobotia macracanthus, assembly GCA_036877525.1. Taxonomy (NCBI): domain Eukaryota; kingdom Metazoa; phylum Chordata; class Actinopteri; order Cypriniformes; family Botiidae; genus Chromobotia; species Chromobotia macracanthus. The sequence goes on along the minus strand of JAZGTH010000012.1, from coordinate 9,765,769 downwards.
ATAGGTGCGTCAGCCTTTTGTATTAGCAGCGTGTTTCTTGGGAGTATTTTTAGAGTTCCTTATTCAACTGATTTCCCTCCCTGTAGTTATTTTAGGACGCGTAAGGGAAGTAGGAGGGTAAAAAAGGAAAGAGAGATGTGGTGGGTGATGTCTTTTACAGAATTAGGGCATAATACACGAGTAAGTGAAGTCATTGGTCATGTGATGTCCAGCGTCATATGATCAGTTTCCTATGAGCTGGTGGTTTAGTGTAGCAGGGTCAAAGGTCACTTGTGCAGTTATGTTATGTTATGTGCAGATGCAGTTGTGCAGGTCTGCAGATATTGGATGCCAGACAGCTGCAGCTATTTTGAGAGTAATAACTTGATTACTTTGAGTTATGTTTTGAAGTACTCAGTGTCCAAAATGAAAGCTTCAGGATGAGTAAAAATTGGATTTGGCGAGTAACTTCATTTTGTCTGGTAATTTTATTTGAAAGTTCAATACATGGTTACAATCCATGTGAGAATAACAACCTGATTTTTTTTAAATAAGAGACAAAAGTTATTTAAATTAAAACTTCCACCAAATAATAAAATGCCATTTTTTTAAAGACATAAACATTTTAATTTGAATATTGCAATATGAATACTAAAAGGCATAATACAAAAAACTTTTGACTAAAAGTTTAGTCAACATAGTTGACTAAAATCTATGTCCCATAGATTTCACTGTGTGAGGAATCTACGAACTGATTTTTGTTCCGATGAATTTTGTTTTGTCATTATTTCTGTTCTGTTGTACAAAGACACACACACACACTGTCATACTGAGTGTTTGTTTTATGTTCCAGAGAGTTCTGACCGCCCGGAGGAAACAGCTGCCCCAGAAATCCCTCCTACTGCTCCCATTACACACATACAGGACGAAGACCCTGTTCCTGAGGAACAGGTACAGTTGTGTGTGCGCGTGCATGTGTGGGTTTGAATATGTGGTTTACGGGGGCACAAATGTGTATAATGACGTGTATAACACCGTAAACATGGTTTATGGGGACATTTCCTGTGTCCTCATAAACCAAATCACTTAAAAACTTACTAAATGGTCATTTTTTGTTCATTATAAAATGCCAAAAGTTTTCTGTGAGGGTTAGGTTTAGGGATAGGTTTAGGGTTGAGGGATAGAATACACCATTTGTACAGTATAAAACCATTACGTCTATGGGGAGTCCTCATAAACCACATATGCCAACGTCTGTCTGTGTCTCTGTCTGTGTCTCTGTCTGTCTGTGTCTCTGTCTGTCTGTGTCTCTGTCTGTCTGTGTCTCTGTCTGTCTGTGTCTCTGTCTGTCTGTGTCTCTGTCTGTCTGTGTCTCTGTCTGTGTCTGTCTGTGTGTGCGCAACGCAGTGCACTAAAAGAAAATCATAATGTCTTACCAACACTTATCAATGCCCGAGCAACCACTGACAACAACCAAGCAAACACAGCAACACCCCGGCGATCATCCAGCACAGAAGTAAAAACATAATGATATGTGCTAATAATAAAACAGGTTTGCACAGGCTTAACTCTTTAGAAAATGTTCAGATGTAGTACATTTATTATATAATTTGGAAATATAGTGTTTTTATGTTATGAACATTATTAGACACAGACAGACCCAAAGCTGACAGGATTTAATTCTTGTTACTAGTGGATATGCAGAGGTATTCATAAACAGTTCTGTTTGTTTTAATAGGGCTAGTTATTAAACTGTTAATTGGATAAATTGTTTTTCTTGGCCAGGAACTTGAGGCATATGTTTCAGATTCTGACTCGGAGACAGAATGGAGAGGGACGACAGATGCACTGTCGCCATGGGAACAGGATCATCAACGACGGGAACGAGAAGAGTCAAGACGTGTTTTACTTGAGCTGAAATCCGTCCTGGGAATCCGGACTTCAGATGGAGAGAGAGACAAACGCAAGCGTCTGCTCTTTAGCGATCAGGGTACTGCGCACACAAATACCAACAGTATTACAGTTACCTAACCAACAGTCAGCAGTTTTAGGTTGTACAAATATAATGCCAAAAAACTAAAAACTATGGAGATATCATTTTTGAGCTGTATCATCCAGCCAGAGTTGTTTCTCTGTCTTTTCTCACTGTATTTTTTCTCCTAGCTGCTATAACTCCATTCAGTAAGGACACATCAGAAGTATCGGATACAAACTCTATAGAACCGTGTGTTTCTGCAGAACTTACAACTACAGGCAACCACGTTTCCCAGCAATCACAAGAACAACTGATAACAGCAGTAGAAGAGGAGAATAATGGCGAGCAGCAGACTGAAATTATGAGTGTGTTGGTGGGAGAAAAATTATTTGTGACTGAATTTTGCTGCGGAGATTCAGAGGTAACTGGGGCAGCTAAAGACATCTGCAGCAAGGAGAATGCAGAGGAAGCGCAGCTCTTCCAGTCAGATGGGCTTATTGATGACGGGCATGATGGGACACACCCACTTACACCCAGAGTTCCCACCCTCTCAGTGATTGAGAGACTTACAGAACTGCATGGCTCTGAAGCACTCAGTTTTAGCTCCGCCTTGGCCGCCCAGGTAGCAGCGCGTTCGCATACGTTCACACTCATGCAGGAATGTACCTACGGGGACTCTGAGGAGGAAGAAGTGACATCACAGCAGATGAGAGAAACTGAAGAGGACTGAAACAGTTTTAATACATCCAGGATATTTATTCTCCTCTTTAAGTTTAATTTATTAAGCTTGATTTCAGGTCACTGACATCATTGGATGTAGCTGGTGTGTGTGAATCTGTTTTTGTTGTGTCTCTGTTTAAAGTGTGTGTGTTTTTCTTTCTGTGTGTGTGTTAGGGGGCTGTATGTCTCTTATGATGTTTTATGTCCACCATCATCATGCCAGGCCTCAGGTACAGACTGGCACACGCTAGTACACAAAATAACAGACCAAAACAAACACATTTACTCACACTAACACACACACACCACACACACACACACACACACGTGTAAAACTACATACTTACCCTTGGCCATTTCACACATTTTTCACTTGTGAAAATGTGAAGATCAATGGTACTTCAAAGTGCCCAAGCAGTCAATTCAGTGGAGTGAATCTCATGAACGGTGTGGTCATAGTTTACCCCAAAATCAAAAGAAAAACTTATCGTTTGTGTAAAGAAAATAGTCTGTTTTTAAAGCAATTAGGCCCTTTGCACTGAGACATTATTTTCATGAATATTAAGAACATCAGTTCTTTTTCTCTTTATAGTAATATCATTTATATTACTGTAATGCAAATTAATAGCGAACAGTGATGTTTGTAAACTATTTGTACATCATGGAAGTATTTGTTGTACTGCCTTTATGCTGATATGAATTTAAGGGTTAGTAATTTTTATATATTATCCAAAACCTTACTCTATTCTTTTGTCATTGGGGTGGAATTATGATCCAGATGTTGTTTTTGTGATATTCACCCTATTAATTGCCGTTTAACAAAAAAACATGCAAAAATATAACATTGACGGGTGTCTTCAGCTGGTTTGTTGGGTGACCTTGAAAAGACAGTATTTTTCCTCTTGTAAAGTCTCCCAATTTTATATTTATTTCCGTGTTGTCATTCTCTAGGGAAATAAATAGGTGCCCTGATTTCATTTTCAAACTTTTCTGTTTAGGCACAGCTGGATTTCCACTGTGACCATCACAAGGTTAGCGCTTTCTAAAGGACGCTGTATTTTTTTAATAAACTTGTTAAAGCATTTTTTTTAAACCCCCTGAAATTGACGTTGTAATGTGATTTTCTTTATTTACAGTGGATGTTTTTTGTCTTATTATTGTCCCCAAGGAGAAAATAAATCTTTCTGTCCAGCATAATACATCCCTGTTGTGTAGAAAACCTGTTAACATTTCATATAATACTAGTTTAATAATAGTCAGACCCTCATTCATTTAATTAACAGGACTGACTTTCATAGGATCCCAGTTTAGACTGAAAACCCTCTTTTAGGTCTAAAGCTGCAGTTTAATTTGGCTTTAAAACTGTTCCTCTGGAGGTATCGTTGCACTTTAGAATAACAGTGAATTGTTATAATGGGACTTAGAATGTTAATGACAATGTTGATAAAACCTGCAGCATATGGACGCGATGTTTGTGTGTGAATTACAGCTGTATGTCTACCACTCTTAATTCTTTTCCTTCATGAATGTGCATGACTTCAGGACTATCTTGGCCATGACAGAGGCTTTGTTTCTCCCCACTCAACCCCAGTTATGCCCTTTCTGAAGGGCAATTTCTTCTTCCCTCCAGAAGTGGAAAAATTCTTTGATTTCATTTGTGAAATAAAGTACATGTGCATAAGCGTTTGTCATTTGTGAGGTGACTCAATACCAATTTACACTGAAAACATATTTTCATGCAGACCTAAAACCATAACTTTTACATTACTGTGCCATAAACATAAACATGTCATTAAAAGATGCAGTTCTGTAGTAATGTGTGAGCCATGGGCTTTCTTACAGTCAATAATGCTGCCATCTGATGGACAAATCTTATAAAGCCTGTCAATAATAAACGGGTCATCTTGTCATTTCCCACCAAAAGCAGGAAATAATTGTATGTATATATATATATATATATATATAGTATCATATAAGGCAGTCACATCGTAGTATTTATAATTATTAATTATAATCTTAAGATCAAAAGTTATATCTACGTTATTTAATGCATAATGAGTTAAACAGCGAATGCATTCATGTTAACTATTGGAATCTTATTGTAAAGTGTCACCATATTTTATTATTTATATCTTTTGGTTTTAAGGTGACATTTGCGTGTTATTTGTCATATTTACGCAAATAGGACAGTAGGGACACGGTGTTCCAGATTACAAATAAATCAAATGTATCTTCTGTACTTCTGCATTAATAATCACATACGTCTGTTGTACATTAATAATCACATGAATGTTTAATAATCAGATATAAAGAATAAAAGCTCGTATTGTGGGCACGCAGTTTCTTTGAATGGCCGTCGATGTAATCGCAGAATTGCGAAGGCTTGTCTATAAATATTAATATTACGTGACGTTCGCTCTAACTGATTGGCCGAGAGTCAGAGCGCGCTTGTCAGTCGTCCAATTACCGAATCCTTGTACAGTAAAGGCATGGCTCATGAATAATAATGAGTTCAGTATTGAACGATCTATAAAGCAGTGTCACGATAACCTAATTAATATTCATAAGGTATCCCTTCACCATAGTAGTTCGCCGATGACGCGCGTCAGGCGCTCGGCTGATTCGGCAGCTTCTCTCGTGCGGTCCGCAGTCATGGAGGCGGACGGGACGGAGCCGCTGCCGGTCCAGCCGGTAATGAACGCGTTGATCGCCAACGGGGAACGAGATGAAACCGATCCCGCCAAGAAGAAGAAGAAGAAGAAGAAGAAAAGCAAGGCAGCGGGGTCAGGTGAGTGTGTGCTCCACTTCACACTCAACTTAACGCAGGCTCATCTGTGCCATGTGTCTGCTTTCTGGGTCAGGAATTACGCTGCGTTTAGTGCAACTGTAAAAGTTTTCCCATCTTTCCATTTCATGTTGTGTGCTGGAATGTTTTAAGAAGCTAAAATCATATTTTTTTCTTCGTTTTCTGTTTTAATACATATTTGCTGTGTGGACCTGCTTTAATAAAAACAAAGATGCACTACAGAGTTGTCTAGATAGGGTCAGTAGTCGTGATTAACATAAAGACAAATTGTGTCTATGAACGCGGCTTACGTACTAAAAATACTAGACTCACTAAAGTTTAAGATTATATTTGTAAATCTAGGTAGGCACAAAGCTGCATGCAGTTACACAGGAAATGACGAGTTTGCAAAAGTTTGGTCTTTTAATGTAGCTTGTGAGTGAATGAGTTATTTAATGAGTGTTTTGATCTGTGAAAATCTGTTCTGAAACTTTGTGCACACTGCGTTGCTCATGCATGTCTTCTGCATCAGGTGTAATGTGTTGACCTACCAAGGTTATATGACAATGCAGATTTCTTTTGTGGCTTGCCCTGTGCCAAGTTTGCTTTCATATGGATCCAGTATATGAGATGAAGTGGACAGCTTCCAAACTGACAGCCGTTACTCACAACCTGTCTTACACACACACACACACACACACACACACACACACACACACACACACACACACACACAGGGCTGATGGAGATTGCAGCTTCTGATGCATCTGGCACACTTAGAACTTACTTTGCTTATGGGCTGGATCACCTGTGTGTGTGACTTTGCAGCAGGACACAGTGAGCAGGGGGAGGATGCTGAGGTGGATGTGAAAAAAACGGTAGAACAGCGGAACCTAGATGAGAAAGATAGAGAGGAGGATGGAGAAGAAGGTAATCCGCTGTCAGACACACTTCCACAACTTTCCAGTTTCCAAACCCAAAATTAACTCAATATTCCCATAATGCTTTAGCTATATTCCTCACACAGGCTGCGCTTGGAATAGCACATTTCCCATCCTGTTATCAAGTATGTCGTATGTAAACTGTGGGCAACTTACTTGTATGCATATAACAACTGGATGACCTGCCACGTGCAGAGACGTGTTATAATACAACAGAGCACAGTAATACAGTCCCAGTGCAATGTGCTGGATTTGACCTTTCATTTCCAGTGTGAGGAACAAACTGGAAGTCTTTATCACAAATTTGTAACAAATCTGAGCATTTCTTTGGCTTATAATATTTATTCAGAATGCACAAAATTAGATTAAAAAATGCAAATTTTATTTTCATAATAATTAGATGTCACTTGCTGAATACAACATGCACCAAATGAGGTCACATAAAAAATTATTTAAAATTTTACTGTGTGAAACATTTATCACTTCACATGCCATGAGGTCCAAAAGTCTCGGACCACCAGTGAAATGCTTCTTCTGTTTTTACTATATGTGCTATACTATATTTTTACTACATTTTTTTCCTCATTTGTCATAAAACTTGTTTAAGTTGAATAAGATTTTAACCCCCAGTTTTTTTAATGTGTTCTTAAATTTTTGGTCCCTATACAAAAAAATAGTAGCACACAATGCACCATCCAATGCATACTGTGCAGTATGCAGCACTCTAGTGTGCTATTCCAAACATACACACTTTCACTGTCACTTTAATTGCCCTTTAAAGTCCCTTATTGTGTCAACCTGTTTCCATCATAGATGGAGAGGAAGGTGATAATGTTTCTGGGAAAAGGAAGAAAAAGAAGCCCAAGAAGAAAAAAGGACGTATGTTTATCTTTTCGTTTTCTCATACATTTTGTTCTCTGCGGAATCACATCAGTGCTTCTCATTGGGTCCCGAAGTGCCCTTGCCCTTTGCTGATTGGATAAGATGTTAGACAGTAATCACTAAAGAGAAAAGAGTAGTTCAGTTATCTGTGAGAACGGGACCACGTCAGTGCAGCACCTTTGAGCATGTGACTCTCAGACTGACACTAAAGGGACCGCGGTGTGTTTCGCTTCACTGAAATTCCTATATGTGCGCTGGTGTTAATGGGGGGAAGGGAGCGAGTTTGACTGCCAATGCAGCGGACTGGCGTAATGCCAGATCCCTGTACCTTCAGGAAAATCCTGCAGTGCAGACTGAATTTCAGCAGAGGATTTAGAGCGGGGCCCGGGTGCCAACAAATGCTTTGTCATTATTTAGCAGATAATTATCAGTCATAACATAAAACTGTTTATGTCATCAGCAGATATTATCAGGTAATTTTTCCAAAGGCTTTCACAATTTGAATATTGAAACCGATGTGTGAAAATATCTCTTTGTACAAACTGGAAATCTGAAATTCTCATTCATGCAAGTTGTATGACTTTATTTCTTCTGTGGAACACAGAAGGAGATGTTTATAAGAATGTTTACACAGCTCTTCTCCATACGATAAAGGAATAACATGACCGGTGGCTGTCAAACTCCAAAAATGACAACATATCTGTACTGGATTCTGAAAGTAAAGCTGCATCAATACAGCAGATGTACATGCATAAATCTGTGTGTAGTGATGCCCAAAACCGATATATAGGCATTGTGTGGAAAAGAGCAGCTCAAAGATTCTTAAAAACATCTTCATAATAATGTATGTTAAAATAGCATGAGAATATTTTCATTTTTGAGGGAGCTAGCCCTTTAAGAAGATTTTGTTGAAGATTCTTATATCTTACATTTTTATATATATCACACTCTCCCTTCTAGCCAAAACCCAAACGGACCCTCCGTCCATCCCCATATGTGATTTGTACCCTAACGGTGTGTTTCCTGTGGGTGAGGAGTGTGAATACCCTCCATCGCAGGATGGGTAAGACATTTGTCCTCTTCTCTGTGTGAATACAGTCCTTAAGTCCCTCAGGTCACCTTGTTCTTTCTGTGGGCCTCTACCTCGTATTACCCTGTGCTGTGTGTAATATTATATCACTGAGACTACTGACATAGAGGTCAGTCGTGTTCCCTCACGCCTGATGTACCCGCTTCAAAAATAGTTTATGTAGTGTATGCGTTCTGTGTGTGTGAGGGCCAGCTCATACATACATATATATATATATATATATATATACATTTAACAATAATAGTAAACTTGCTCTGTGTGTCTTTAAATTAAATTGTAATGTGTGGAATATTTTGCAATAGGTGTGTACTGTTTCATTAAACTTAGTAACCCTTATCTAATCTCATTTTAATATGCAGACACAACATACTAACAAGCCATTTGTAGGCTGATGTTTCCTAGAATGTGTGAACACTGTGAAACATGTGAAGGTAATTACAGTTGGGTAAACAAGTTATATTGCATTAGCGCAAAAATCTGTGTTCACTTGCAGGCGTAGTGCTGCTTGGAGAACAACCAACGAAGAGAAGCGAGTGTTGGATAAAGCGAATGAGGAGTTGTGGAATGATTTCCGGCAGGCAGCTGAGGCACATCGGCAGGTACGCAAATACATGAGGAGCTGGATCAAACCTGGAATGACCATGATTGACATCTGGTGAGTGCATTATGACATCATCTTTAAAAGTGAAGAGTTTCATTTGTTTGATTTTAAAATACTTTCTCCATTTTACTGTGCAGAAACAACAGTATAAACCATTTGTAGGCTGAGTATGAACATCTATGAATACTGTTATATTACCGTTCATACATAGTGGTTAGTGATTTGAATACATGCCTAATCCTAATATTTCATTTTTGCATGTAACTTGAGCAATGTTGTTTGTGTTTTTGGCACAAATGATGACTCAGATCACATTTTGTTAAGAAAAAATGTGATATATATATTTTGACTTATGACCTTTGCATGGCGGATGATAAATCAGACAAAGAAATACATAGCATGTACAACAAACTAAAAATTAATATTTTTCAGCTTTCCTAGCTCACAGAGTGCACTACTATACCGTGCAAACAACTAGTTTTAACTCCTCACTCTGATATAAAAAAATATGTCATTCTGTTTTTACTTTGTCTACTTTGAAACGATGTATGAAAGTAAAGTGTGGTGAAAAATGAGCTTTTGCTCATTTATGCAGCTGACAGTGGTGCTTACCTCTTTCTTATTTGTCAGTGAGTGTTTGGAGGACTGCAGCAGGAAGTTGATAAGAGAGAATGGACTGAATGCAGGGCTGGCGTTCCCCACCGGCTGCTCACTGAACAACTGTGCTGCTCACTACACGCCAAACGCAGGAGACCCGACTGTCCTTCAGTACAACGACGTGTGCAAGATCGATTTCGGCACACACATTAATGGTATGAAACGTAAGCTGCACACAGATTTAAAAAGACTCCATTTCAAATAATTATTACAATGTTTATTTACATTAAATTTAATTAATCATTTACAAGCTAGTTTAACATAAACAGAGCAATCATAACCACACTGGCACTTTGTTATTTAAAAAAAAATACTATTTTGTATCGTAGCAAAAACTAAATTGAAAATAATATAAATATATGAACTAAATTAAACATTCAAACGTAATAACACTGGTGTGTGTGTTTAGGTAGGATTATTGACTGCGCTTTCACAGTCACCTTTAATCCAAAGTTTGACCACTTGCTCGAGGCTGTGAGAGATGCTACCAACACGGGCATCAAGGTGAGCGATTCCTCACACTTTTGACTGAAACGTCACATTTGTGACACATTGTGCATTTGCAGGAGTACAATTTCTCTTTTCACAGTGTGCAGGTATAGACGTTCGTCTTTGTGATGTCGGAGAATCGATACAGGAAGTGATGGAATCGTACGAAGTTGAAATAGATGGGAAAACGTACCAAGGTATCAGCCAAAATAACCCAGATTTGCTTAATGAAATAGACTGATGCGTTCATGTTTTTGCAAATATATTCAACTCATCAGCACACCGCATTGTTACATATTATGTGTGTGTTTACTCATAGTCAAACCTATTCGGAATCTGAATGGACACTCTATTGGTCAGTATCGGATACATGCGGGTAAAACTGTGCCCATAGTGAAGGGTGGAGAAGCCACTAGGATGGAGGTATTTATGTTATTCACATGAGCTTATATAAGCCTAAATGAGTGAGGGCTAGCTAGGTATTTATATATTTATCAATTAATCAATTTTATTTTTCTTGCAATTACTTTGGCAACAGGGTTGAATGGTTGAGCTGGATGAATTCAGAACAAATTATTAATTTGTATACAAATTTAAAAACAGAATAAGAATGCGGAAAAATCAATCATGCAATAATCAAGATTGATTTTCAAATGATTTTACATTATGAGGAAATTTATGTGGTAACAGGGTTGCACAAAAAAAATAAACAGAGTGTGTGTATAAATGATAATGCTCTACAGTTTTAATTGTTAGATTCAGTTATTCCAGAATTAGATCTCATAACAAAAAAACATGGAGTTTGTGCCTGAAATGGTTTACACAAACCGTAACAGGATTCCAAATCACATCCTATTCATGGAAAGCGCCATTTTTGTCTACCTAATTAATAATTTGTGTCCAGGAGGGGGAGGTGTACGCCATCGAGACTTTCGGCAGCACTGGTAAGGGTGTGGTGCATGATGACATGGAGTGCTCACATTACATGAAGAACTTTGATGTTGGACATGTTCCAATCAGGTGAGACGCATGTCACTCACTCAATGAAAGCCTAGAAATGCACTTTAGATTAAATGAACGCATTAATCAATTTAGCTCCATTTACTCAAGCAACCAGTACAGAGTTAATACTGAAGATCAATTCTATTTTATTCTATCTGCTCATCACTATTAAACAGATAGTTCACTTCATTTTTACTCCCCATTTTATTCCAATCCTGTCTGGCTTTCCTTCATTTGTTGAACACATAAGCAGAACATCTAACTGAATATTCTGTCTGCTCTTGTCCATACAATGAAAGTAAACAGAGTGAGGGGCTGTCATGCTTTCTGAAGACATACCATAGCTTTGTGTCAAACTGCCTAAACATTATGTTTTGCATACATTCAGATTTGATGTGTTATGACACATTGTACCAAATCTGATCAAAACCTTAAGATTCCATATGACATACGTGTGAATGAGATAATGGGAGATGTGTCAGAAGGCAACTTACATTTCATTTCCCGACTTTTGCGTTCATATAGACTACTTTTAATGTGCTAGGCCACAGTCCCCATTCACATAGCATTGTGCTCCACATTTTGTTCCGTTAAAGAAAGACTCATACAAGTTTAGAACAGCACAATGGACAATAAATTATATTTTTGATAAATTTTATAAGACAGAATTAACAGTTATTGAGTAAATAGTACCTCTGAAAGATAGATTAATAAATTAAATGAAATGCATCATGACTTTGCTTTTATTATGAACTCCAGGCTGCCCAGGGCAAAGCATTTGCTCAATGTGGTGAACGAGAACTTTGGGACACTGGCATTCTGTCGCCGTTGGCTCGACCGCTTGGGGGAAAGCAAGTACCTGATGGCCCTGAAGAATCTGTGTGACCTGGGCATCATCGACCCCTACCCCCCTCTGTGTGACGCTAAGGGCTCATACACAGCGCAGTTTGAACACACCATCCTGCTCAGACCCTCGTGCAAGGAGGTTGTGAGCCGCGGAGACGACTACTGAAACGCCCATACGCATACAGTCACACTCCAGTTTTGTGCAAAAAACAAACATTTAAGTAAACGTAACAGTATAAAGTAGTTTAAAAACTGAACTGTTGTTAAAAAAGTAGTTTACCCAAAAATGATATTTCTGTCATTAACTTTCCCTCTTTTGTCTGTATGACTTTCTTTCGTGGAACACAAAAGGAGATCTTTAGCAGAATGTTCACGTTGCTTTTTCCCATATAATGAAAGTGGAGGTAATCAGGAATTCTTAAGCCCCAGCAAGAACAAAAAAAGCACCTTTAAAGCAGTCCATGTTTTAATGCCATATGATGTTTTCATTTTTCACTGAAAAATAAAGGTAAAAATGCAGCTAGTAAAACAAAATGATCAAAATATTATTCAAATATGGTGTGTTGTTATTGGTCACGTTATACAAATAACAAAATGTGTGGTATCTAATGCCAAATGCACTTTGGTATTTCATCTGAACATCTTTCGTGTTCCATGGAAGAGAAAATGTCATGGGTTTAAACAGCATGGGAATGAATAGTTTTTGGGTGAACTATTAATGGAATGCAACCGTACAGCATATATTCAGCATACATATAAGCATGAAATTACTATGCATGGGTACGAGCCAGTGCCCAAATGAATCGTCTATTTTCGAAGTAAGCGAGATAAAGACTTTTTACTCATTTGTATTGTGTAGTGAATGAGAGAATGTGAAGTGTATGGCTGCTTGGCTTTACACACTGAAGGGCTTTTGCAGGAAAACAACATAACAAAACAAACACATCAGGACGTAACCAATAATGCGCACAGCTTTTAGTTTCTTTGATATTTGTATAATATCAAAATGGCTGTCTCATCTAGTACCTGTATTACATTTTGAACTTCCAAGGGTTTTTTTTATAAAAAAAATACAATAAACTGTAAAAAACCTGTTATTTTCATTTGTTTGAAATTTTACAGGTTATATCTTTTAAAATTATTATATCAGGTTAAATCTTTTAAAAAGTCATCAAGCCAAAAATAAGCAATTGTTAACATACTGCTTTTGACATGACGTTTAGCTGCTTGCACAAACTTATAAACAAAATACTTAAGTTTTGTTATTGTGGTGTCTTAATGAAGAAATTCCCTTCATCCAAGTAATAGTTTAATCTGAGGTGGGATTCTGGGTAAATAAAGCTCATGTGCCCATCACAGCCAATGTTTAGTGGGCCTCGTTCATGAAACCCAAGCAGAACATTGAATTAAATGATAATTTATATAAGAATGGTTTTACAAAACTGAAATTTGTTCTGCTTGTGTTTCATAACTATACACATTTAAAACAAATTAGGAATGTTATTACTAATGATTCATGCCTGATTTTCTTAATTGTTAAAACATTTTGTCCTTATACCAGGATTTTACCTTCAAAGTTTTCAAGTCTTTGATGCACATAAGAAAACAGCTAACAATTTATTTAGAAAAATGCAAAAATATTCTCCTTTTATTGAGGTAAATTTCTCTATGAATTGAGGTATCAATTTGCATAGTTTTACATCTATACCTGCTCGAAGGTGGAGGAAAATGGATGCAACGAGCTAAACAAACATAAGTTGAAACTTCATAAGATATGTGAGCAGGTGTGTGTGAACTGCACAACCAAACACATCCAACAAAAACATAATACAGACAATTGTCTAACAGCATGAGTAAAGTATACAGCATCTGTTTCATTTGTTCTGCTGGTGAAAACAATTTACATTTTCCTGTAAAATGGAAAAAAAGTAATACCCAAATACCAGGTATAAAACTACATTCAGATAAGCTGACAGATAAATTCCTGAACTGTTTGAATTGTTGAAAATCATGTTTTAAACTGGTTTGACATGGTAGGGCACTTTAAAAAAACCTTTCGCAATCGAAATACGTACACGCGGTGATATGAAGAACATTTCCTTAAAAAAATCTGCTTCTTAAAACTCAGTCTTTCATACACATTCAAAACTCTCAACTTTGGTTTATGGACAACATTCAGTTTTAACAGGAGTGTACACACACACACACACACACACACACACACACACACACACAGACAGACAGACAGACAGACACACACGACTCAATAATGCTTCTGGCTTGGACCAATATCACTTTTTCATACACACAAACAAAAACCGCTACAATCTCTGCAAAAATGCCTCTTACCAAAATCTGTGTTGTATAACCGTAAGGCCTGTGTGTATGACAAAGACACACTTCTCACAACTGCTGTACATTAGACTGAAAGGAGACGTGCTAACCATCTCAAAATCTATATCAACAAAATGTACAAAACAAATCCAGTCTCTGGGGCTGACGGGCTGCTCAGCAGGGGTCAGAGGTCACTGGCTTTGATTTTGTCCTGAGAGCTCCGCTGTGTATAGAAGAGAATGTAGGCCTGGGCCTTACACACTTCCTCCACGGCACACACACTCAGTTTAGAGTCATTACAGTGCACCCAAAACCCTAAAGAGAAACAGGATAAGATGTAATTATAATTGTGAGTTTTATAATAACAAAAACTATTTAGCCTTTATTCATTTAATTATAATGTAATCTAACTGTAATATCTAATAATGCAATCTTTATTCATCTGTTTGCAAATGTATAAAACTATCCAGCCTGAATGAGTGTTCAAAAGCAACATTACAACAGCATGCATTCAAATTTAACCAGTCATACGTAAAACAATATTTAGTGAGAAATAATAAATGGTAAGACTTCTGTATTGAACTAAATTGTGGCTGTTGGGCTGCGGTATGTAAGGGATAATGTATAATCAGCCAGTAATTACTGCAAAATACCTACACCAAACTACTTTTTAAAAAAGGCCAGCTGACCATACATATATCTTACTTATTACACAACTATGTACCCAAAAAAACTTAAATCAACATTTCATGTTCATGAAACAGATTTTGAAATAGTAAAATAGAAATCTGAAAGTATAACAAAATCATAATGCAATTAAGTGATAAGCCATAACAGCCATCTCTCCAAATCCTGTCCAAACCAGTTATACAGTTGTTCAGCATATTTTAATTGCGTTGTTTTGGTTCATGTGGCATTATGCTAGGCAGCCCTGCCCATTGTGTTTGCACAGATTCACTGTAAACCTTTTAGTCATTGATAGCATATAATATTGACATTCTACATATCAAAAGCGACTTTGATTACACATTAAGAGTGTTTTACCTCCTTCTGTATTAAAACAAAAGGCTGTGTAATGTCCAGAGCCGAATCCTTTCCCATGATGCATCACGACAGCAGAGAGCTGGTAGAGAAAGTGTTGAGGGTGGAGCGAGTTACTGGAGTCTTTGCAGCAGTACGGCTCCATGTTCAGCTCCTGCTCAAACTGAACGTGAACGCCGATCTTCTCCCTGTGGTTTCGTCCAGACCACCTGAAGGAACACACATACGTTCATAAACATCTTAGTGACAACAACAAAAAAGCATATGAAAAATACAACCGGTCCTGCTAATGTAAATGTGAGTTACGTACCTGAAGCGCTTGAGGTGGAGTCTGAGAACATGAGGCAGTTTATGGACCATCAACTGTTTCTGAGCTTCAGTTAAGACAACCTGCTTTGAACAAAATCGCCGTTGCTTGCCTTAAAGAGAACGATAAACAAAGTTTTAAGCTTTGACAGTGGAATAGGAGGAAATGCGTGGAAAAACCTTGCTGAAACTACCTATTTTGTGCTCTCATGTTATGTCTTATGATATTTTTGTTAACAGATATTTAGTGTTCAGTAAATTACAACTCACTGTTACATTGGTCACAGGCATATATGGCTCCCTCCAAAGCCTCAGTTTCTGTAAACTTGGCGAGCATCTCCGTCAACCCGCATGGAACCTGTGCAGCATCTTTACTGTTGCTGTGGTAACGCTCTGGAAACTCCAAAGAAAGATCCCAGAAGGGTTCTATTGTATTTGAGCGATGATCGCATGCTAAACACCTCACCTACAGAGAAAAGAGAAGCATTTTCAGCAAAACTGTCTCTGATTTCTAAATGTCTCTTACAGTTTTCTACCTAAATGAAAACGTTTAATCGCACAGATATTCTCACACCTTTGAGCACTGAGGTTTCTGCTTCACTAGTCTAAGGGTATGTTTACACAACAATGCTGTACTTAAAACATTTTCTTTTGTGTTTTTAATGTAGACAACGTTGTCTAAACGATCTCTGTTCACATGGATCTGTGAAAACGACTAAAAACGCTGGATTATGCACGCCAGACCAGTAGTTGGCGATGTCACTGCATATACTGAAGACAACACGAATGCTCATGATGCACCAAAATGCATAAAAAGATTTATATTTTTAGTTGAAAACTGTGTTGACTAAATGGCCCCTAAGAGTGTCCACATGTCGGCTGACGTGGACATGTGCATGCATTCATTACCTGACTGAGCAGCTGGCCGTGAAAGATGGTGTTGACCACACTGAGCACCTGTTTGATAAGTCGCCTCTGATTGGCCGGCACAGTGGCAGGCGTTAACGTTCTGGTCCTTTCCAGCTCATGCTGGACTTTATCTAAAAGTTCACAAAGAAATTCCTGTGCGTCCTGTTGGGCGTAACCACGAAATGCCGGGATAAGCTGCCACACGGAGTGAAGCATTGCAAACGGAGATACCAGGGCCCACTTCCCCGACCACATCACTTGGAACAGCGTGTGTAACTCGTGACAGAGTGAGATGTGTTTGGAGCTGGGCTCCTTGGGTTGGATGAGCTCCATGTTGCGTGAGCGAGAGGCACCTCCGCTGAGCCCTGACCCTTGGCTAGAGCATTTAGGCTGAGTCACGCGCTGAGTGGAGAGTCCTAACTTGTGGCTCACTGCAGAGGCTAGCAGTTCCAGTGCCTGGTTTAGGTCCAGTCTTAAGAAGCACTCCCGAAATACATGCAAGTGACTCAGAACCTGCAGTATTGAGTTCATGTAGCATGTATTGCCGAGGTTGCGCAAACCAGTCACTCCTGGTGTGACGGTGGGTCGCCGTTTGATTGGCGAATCACCTGTTTTGGAAGGGGCTGGCTGAGGTTGTTTGGCCTTCACTGATGCACGGGGCCTCTGTCGAGGCATTCTGTCTTTAGCAGTTCTGTCTTTAGCAGTTCGTGGAGTAGGGGTAGAGACACAAACAGAAGCAGACCTTCGGTTTGTGGGTTTGGTGCTAATGGCCGTTGTTGATGTGGAAGCCGCATTAGCGGCCCTCTGGCTCTGTCGGCGAATGCGACAGCTTTTCCTCGGAGGTGCGCTTTCCAACTCTTCTCTGTGTTGCCGTTTGAGTTTCCGCCTTCGCTCCCGCGCCTCCCTCTTCCTCTCCTCCTCTTCCTCCAGTTGCCTCTCCTCCTCCAAACGTGCCCTCCCTCGTTCCGTTTGGGCAAACCACAAGTGAAACACACGGCCAATCAGGGCACGGCGGCGGTGCCACAGCGCCGTAAACATGCGGTCCTCATCTCGCAACTGCAGCTCCTGCGTGCTGGGCGACGGCTGTTCTCCAGTGGCAGAGGATGAGCGCAGGGTACGGCCACTGCGTGTGGTAACTTCATAGCACTGGCTCTTAATTGCACTTAGTGTGCTACGCAGCAGCTTTAAGTCACCTGTTGCATTATCATTTAGCACGTAGTCGTCGCACAAGTAGCAGTACACATACAGTTCATTCACCTCCAGGGCCAGAGGGTGGTGCTGCTCCTATATGAAATAATATAGATTTTTAAAACATTTAGATATAGACAGAATAGATTTACTCAGTCTAACATAAGTCAATTTATCTTAACTTGATAATAACTATTCGCAAGGTAAATATGTATAGCATTTTAAGTTTAAGTTAGCCCCGAGACTGCAAAAAACGTTTAATTTGTGCAAATGTAATTATTGTATTAAAACCAGAACTACGTTACAAACACAAACTGGCCTATAAAACAATATCTTTCATTCTCCACTTACAATTTTAATTATATTCACAGTTTAACAAACCTTAAAGTGCTGAAGCGCATGCTCCTCAATATACCGTCCACACGCCACGTGTGAACAGCTCAGACATGCCCACACCGACTCGGTGGTGTTGCAGTCCACACAGTGCCATTTCTGTGGGTTCAGGATGGAGTGGTCCTGCGCGAGCCTTAAGCGACCCACGTGCTTACACCTGTCCATCACAGTGTCACTGCCCTCTTCACATCACCATGGTGACGGCAGACAGCGGTGAAACCAGCTCCCCCCAAGGCATGATGGTTAATCTGCATTTAAAAAGGATCAAATACGTATGCGATTTCAAGATGTTGAGGCCTACTCAGTGCACTTGTCTGCACTGTGATTTGTTTATTGCATTATATATATCAATTTAAAAAAGTGTCAGAACAGTTTAAACACAGCAATGTTGAATCAAATGACCCTGAGACCAATAAAATGTACGAGACCTCATAAAGGCAGCGATTTAACCACTAAAGTCAATCATTAAGCTACTGTGAAGAAATGTATAGTAGGAGGTGCCCACACACACACACACACACACACACACACACACACACACACAATCTCCTCCAGAGGAATTTCTGATGGCACACTGATGGTTCCCATATTCATTCGGCACTCCAGTTACATGCACAAGAAAACATGGTTTGCTTTGATACACACCATCATACTGAATGTTCACCATATTCAGATTCCACCCTATTTGTCTGTTTGTCAACATAGAATATGTAGAAAAAAACCATCTCCAGAAATAAAATGAGCACTGGCTTGCTTTTTTAAAACGCATAGGCTTGAAACCAAACTAACAAATGCATTTCAAAAGTTCAACATTCACAAACACGCTCTTCAGCAAGAATAAAGGCTGTAAACACCAGAAACCTACTAGCTTAGCATGTAAACAACCCGGCTTAAGCAAGTGTGTCCCTTATTTAGCTCCAGAGTCGCCTGATTGTGTCAGGACCAAAATAACATCCCTGTTCCTATGGGGCCCACGTGTGTTCAACAAAAACAAACCAATCGCCCTTGAAATGCATTTAGTTTGTTGACGTTACTAGAATTTAGGTTTTGTAAATAGTACATGGCAATCTTGCTTGTGTAAATGCCTTTGTAGAAACAACCAGTGCGTGTCTTTATCACTCTGGTTTCACCCTGATGGTTTGATTAAACGCGGGCAGATCTGCTGATTTCGTGCTGATTTCATTGAACTAAATCACATTTCAGTTTGACTTTGAAGGTGTTTAGGCGCGCTAATGATGAACGCTCACGGCTAGCCGCTAACTGATTGTCCTGTCCTCATCTACCCAGTTACAAAGAGCTAACCTGGTTAGCAGCTCGGCTCAGATCAACTAGTATAGTGTCTTTAATCAGGCTGATATAGAGGAAAGTTAACAAGCACACGCAGCGCTAGTGTGCTAATGCTAAAATCACACAGCGCTAGAGTAAGTGTAAGGTGCTGGGCAACTGAAATCCGCCGATTATGTTTTCATTCCGCCGCTGATGTGAACGAGATGCGATGGAAATGTTTTGAAAGTCGGCGATGTTTTACTAACCTGTTTTCCGTCAAGCGCTAGTTACTTGTGAGGTACAACAGCAAGCGCCATCTTGTCTACACTTGTCGCGTGGAGTGTCCCTCTGTGACGTCACGCCGAAAAGGACACACGCGGTGCCGCGGAGTGCAGACCTCTCAAAACAAAAGACGCGTTCAGTTTCAGTGCGATTACCGACAAAATCTCAGCCTTCAGTCGAGAAAAACGCGCATATTTAAACGACTGAAAACACACCAGGGCCATCACTCCCGCTGCTGTTTACGTGTCACCCGGAGAAGTTACACAATCCCGTACCTTAGTCACATCCTTGTTATGATGGGAAGAAAATGTTCTGATCTGATCTGTACTTGTTTGCTAAAGGAATTTCCTGCCCATTTAACAGAGTTCAGATGTTTAATAATATCTGTAAAAATGAATAAATCACAGAGAGATGAAACGGATCACTCCAAAATGGTATTTTTTATTTTAAATATAAATTATTACGTATGTGTTTTACTCACACTTTGTGTAATGAATTGAAATAATTTATATTTTTGTAGCATGTGTGAATTAAGACGGATTTTTTTACGACAGAAACTAAACCTATGTTAAGATATTACAAACCTTTAAGATACTGATCTTTATTATTGATGAACACGGAAAGAAGGGCAGTCATTGGACACTGGAGCGTCATTCTCTTTTATCAGAAATAATAACTGTTCTGGCGTCAAACCATATGAATTCAAATACTATGTGCGTGATCTCAGTCTCACAGAATAACAGCTGATCTCAGACCAGAGCTCCGTCGCATGTGTAGTACCCGCGGGGAGTGACGTCATTTCCGTTACCATGATGGCGGTGGATTTGACTCCGCGATTCAGAAGACTGAACAGTCAGACATGTTTCAGAGAAAACAAACAGCTGTCAGGTACAAACACAGTTTATCTGATCGATTTCACACACAATTATACATCATTAATTAAAGCTCTCATTGTGCTTGCATATTTTCACTAGTTTGATAATGAATTCGACCGAAGTGATCTCAAGATCTTTATCACCTTTCCTAGTTCTGGTTCTACATGTATAATGTGCTTTAGTGTGCTTCAGTATCTCGGGTTAATATCCCAAAGTATTTGTGAAATGCAGTAAAATGAAATAAATAGAATTGGTGACATTTAGCACGACGACGTGTTGAATTATAAGTTATGAATATGAATAAATGTGGATCATACAAGCCGAGAAACATTCCTTAACAAAACAGTATTATGGCGATTTCATGGTACAATTATACTATCACCACGGTACTTTGATATATACTTTAGTATTAAAAATCACCATAGTCATATAACAATATTTATTTGGTTCTTCAAAGAATGCTGTGATGATACATATCTACGGGACATTTTTCTTGCATAGGTCCAACAAACACCATTAGCATGATATTATATCCAAAAATGTAATGATTCAATCATCTGGTTCACAAATGCCACAGGTTTCTCTGGGCCTTTCAGGGCCACTCAGCTGTGGCAGAACATCATTGAAGCTCTGCAGACGCAGGTGGAGCTCAGACCCCGCAGACAGCACCTGCGCATCCATCACGACTGCTTCACCGGCTCTGATGCTGTGGATGTGGTTCTGAGCCATCTCATGCAGAACATCTACTTCTGTTCCAGTGAGGTCTCCCGTCTCAAAGCTGCCAAACTCTGCCAGGCCTTGATGGAGTCCAGAGTGTTTGAAGCCATCGGGATAAAGCTCTTCAGGAAAGAGAGGGAAATGACCTTTGAGGATTCCAGCTGCAGCCTCTATCGTTTCCTGGACTGTAGCGATCCTCCTGTATCATCCATGAAGAGCTATAATCAGAACCAGTCTCCTGATAAACGCACTGGAAAGAAGAGCACTTCAAAGTAATCCCATTTACAGAGGCAAAGACTCAAAGTAAAGATTTACTTGCAGAGCTAAATTTGTATGATGTGTCCTTTTTAGGTTTGGAGAGATGCAGACTATTTCCAACCCCTTTGTTCTAGGATCATCAGACAGAAGGGTGGAGAGACTACTAAAAAATATAAACCTACACCCATCCGTGCCCTCTGATCTACATCGTGTTGCGTTTTCCAGTAGTTTCCTTTCAAGAAAAGGTGAAAGCGCACATGAATTTAGCAGCTGACACTGTCTGTCATGTTACATTTACATTTAAAGGAACAGATGCCCCAAAATGGAAATTCTGTCATTTAGTTACATTTACAATTATGCATTTGGCAGACACTTTATTCCAAAGTGACTTACAATGCATTCAAGCTACAGATTTTTCAGTATGTGTTTTCCCTAGGAAATAAACCAACAACCTTTGCACTGCTCTAGCGGTTGAGGTACAGGATCACTACTCATTTACAGTTATACTGTCAGTTATTCATTTACTCACTCATTACAAACTCATAGAGTTTATTTTATTATGTTTATTGTGATTTAGCTGAACCAACTAATCAAGGTCTTTGCGCATGCTAGAAACATCCTTACCTTCAATGTACAGCTTTGGAGTTTAACAGCAATTTTATTCCTTGAATGTATTTGTCAGGTGCCATTGTCCCAAAACTTACAAAAAGTATACATTTTACTTGTTTATTTTCCTCATGTGTTTCTATTAGTTGTGCGAGAGGTTTGGAAACAGCAGGCATTACTTCAATTGCTGCAGATGGTTGAGATCCCCATGCTGGACTGTATTCTGACCTCACCTGCTAAACCTGAGCCTCTGCGCTCATCGCTGCGTAACCACGGTGACCTGGTCATCTCCAACACCTGTGTGGATCATGAAGTGTCAAAGAGTCTCAACCTGCTTGAGTCAGTGAACAGTACTTATTCTTGCCACTTTTTGATTCATTGTCTTTGTTTGGATGTGCCTCTAAAGCCGAGAATACACTGTGCGATTTTCACTGTGCGAAGTCATATGACTCTTTTTTTTTTTGAACTGGGCTGAATTTCAGCCTTGCCATGCATCGTTTGGTGTGCAGTGTACACGGTGAACTGACAGGTGGTGGCCTAAAGAATCATGGTCTAATCTGATCGGATGGCCTAATGAATTTCTACAGTTGTACATACAGTTGTACAAAGAAGATGTACGTATATACTGTGAGCAGGTGTTTTATGTCACTGCATCATGTATTTTGTGTTTGTGCCATTTTTCTCTTTGAAGATTGGACTCTTGGCTGATTGCAGCAGTGGATTGTCTTGAGCTGTTCCCAGATCAGTTAATCGTGGTTGTCAGCGAGCAGCTCACCCAGCAGAACTCAGCAGTGGAGGAGGAAAATTTTGGGACACACAAGAAACTGCTGTTTGACACCATCGCCAAGTATTACAATAGACCAGATAGAGCACCACTACTGTCTGGACGTTACACAGACATCCAGACTGGAATCCTGCATCTCTTGGGTAAATGTACAACACAGTGAGCTTATGGGCTACTAGAAATGATGAGTGTATTTATAGCAGTTCATCTACACTGTGGAGGATGTATGCTGAATATCTGTTTGTGTCTCTGTTTTATTGGAATGATCTTCTGTTGTGTTTGTGTCTTTTATAAGATTGTGGAAGAAATCAAGAATCCTTAAGAGCATCTCAGCTGTTTCTGCAGCTGGTGGAGTCCACAAACAGGGATGAGTTACGCAGACTGTTGGGTTTTATGTCAGCTGCTGCGGATAATGACGCTTTCAGACTGCACAAGCAGGTATACACATCTACAGGTGGTCAAGAGCCAAACCTATATAAACTACAGTTGTTTTTTAACCCTTTATGGTAACCTTTGTGTTCTAACAAAGGAAATATTTATAGCATATAAAACCGAAACATTCATGTCATGATTGTGTTACATGTTCATAAATGCATTTATATTAGTGTACTAGTGTAAGATAAATAGTTAACTGTAATAATATAATTGATACCAATAAAAACTATCAATAAAAAGTTCTCAGGGATCTATTCTTAAGGAAAACTATTAAAATTTCAATTTCTGAACATCGCTTTATAGAGTTTTGAGAAGCACTTCAAAATACAAAATGGTCCCTGTAAGTGTGACCCCACAAAAACTTCAAAATCATGTCATGTGACATAAAAAAGCACATTTTGGCTACGGTAAAGGTCACTCTTTTAATTCCAATAATACAATATGTGAAAAATGATATTAGAATGTGAAAATTATTTGTTGCCATATGGCTACACTGTTCAACAGGGCCAGTTTTTCATTCAAACTTCTTTAATAATTGTAATAAAGTTAGTATTTTTTGTATGACTTGTTGTTGAAGTGTTTGATGAATACAATAGATACACAATCTTCTTACATTTGTGTTGAAAACAGATTGAGAACCGGGCTTTGGTGAGCAGGACGTTTGTGAAAGCTGTGATCCAGAATAAAGAGATGACTCGTGTCCAATGTGAGCAGCTACTGCTGTTCCTCATGGACAACTACACAGAGCTGTTCAAGGTACTGCCCTGCAAATAAACACATTACTTCTGTTACATCAGCACTATGGTAATTTATGCATAGTCACATACATGGGCCCCAAAAAGTATTTGGAAACTTAAGTCAAAAGTCATGCTTTAAAGTCACACCATGTATTTAATGCAATTTTTGCTCTTTCATTTGTCTAGACACCCTTGTCATTGATCAAAGATGTGAGGAGCACTCTACAAACCTTACAGCAGGGGAGGGATCTAGATAATGTAGCATGTAAGTTCACTCACAGTCTTCTTTCTATAGGCACTTAATTTTTCTTTGTGCTGGCAAAAATGGCACTCGTCTTGGATATATACTGACATCTATATGGGAGTAAAAGACCAGTTTACATTTGAAGTCATAAAAAACACCATGTACAATGTACTTGTGTTGTGATAATTCAGCACTTGTTGATATGATAAAGTAACAGACCACTCCACTGGCCCAAACTCTCTCCCACTGGCCCTAGACCATCATGTTATGTTATGTTTTGTAAAAAAGTTAACTCAAGTTAACTTTCTCTTTTGGCCTTGCAGTGTTCACATTCTGCAAGCAGGTGTCACTCCAGCAGTATGAGGATGACAGAGATAAAGCTACCCTCGCCAGTTTAAAGCAGTTAATGGATCATATCGCTCACAGCGACAGTCTGTCCGTCAAACAGAAGAGACGTCTTGCCAAGCAGTTCCAGAAGCACCACCCAGGCGTCTTTCTCCAACACTTCTTCTCGTTTTAGAAAGTAGAAAAGAGTAGAAAACACTGGCTTAAAATAGACTGTAGCAAGTCATAATGTTTTTTATTCATCCAAGTTAAAACAATGACAAGCAAAGTGTTTGTTTGCAAACCAATTTAGTGTATTTTTTAGTTGAAGGCATCTGAGAAGCATTATCGGTTGTAGGATGGTGGAAATTGCCCGTGCATTTCACTTAATGTAACAATCCAAAGATTAATTATTAACCATGTACTACTGTGCTTGTAACTGTAATTTGACAAAATTGCAGTATATACTATTATTATATGTAGATAATTTCTGTGACACTGTAAACGAGTTTTAAGGTTTTTGAAAGTATTCACTCTGTGACAAATCCCATCACTGCTGTACACTACAAACATTTTATCATTTGAGTGAATATGCTTTTAGACTGTCTACAACAATCCCAGTCTGGATTCTTTGACATTCTCAGGATTTTAAGGCTAGTTAGTTTGAGTTGCACTTGTAAAGAATGGATCTATGTAAAGATTCATATAAGCATTTACTTGGAACAATGACCACTTATTTACTTATTTTATTCAATGACTATGAGCACCAATGATTTTAATGACTGTTGACTTTATATGCTACTGTATTCTGTAAATGTAACTTATGATCTTTAAATGAATTTATATATAGATGTAGCAAAATAGACAGTGACCATGTTTAAAGCGTAATTGTTCAGAAAAACAAAGGGAATTTTCAGTTGCTAATATAAAAATTATGAAATAATTCACTGGATTTGCTATGTAATACATATCAGTGATGTTTATTGAATAGGAAATTGAATTAACTTGTTTACTAGTACTTGGACTATTAAGCAGATTCATTTCAGTAATTGCTCTAGATTGCCTTGGAATTAGATGCACTTTACATGTTATAATTTAATTAATAATAATTTAAACACAATAAAACTCAGACTGCCTTCAGGAAGCTCTTTTTATCAGTTACGTTGTGTCTGTCTGTTGTGTTCTTTCAGGGCTCAGTGAGAAATCCATGCCAAAATTTAATGATTAAAAATATTTTCTATCAGGTTAAAACCTAATTCTCAAAAACGTTTTAGAGACCATCAAATGAAATCACAAAGCATGAATAATTTAAAATTTGTTTTCCCCCCAGCTAATTATTTTTATATTTGTTTAGCCATGTTTGTATATCTGTTAGATGGAAACAATGTTTCTCTACTGATGCACAACAGTCATCTTTTGTAAAGTTGCATGCATGCTTTGTGATGGGTTGTGAGTGTTTAAGCTTCTACAACATCCGTCTAGTGGGATTTCATTAGCTTAGAGAAATGTTAAAAGATTTGAAGGAAAAATTGTAGGTTAATTTTTACTATTTTTACCGGCCCTAATTAGAAACATAAACGTTTCGGTGGGTTTTATTTTGAAAACGAGGTCTTTTAATCAGCTTTTTACATGACGTCACGCATCGAAACCTCTCAGGTGTTTTGATGAACTGTCATGGAGGCTGTTAGCCGCCACCGCTACTGATGGTTATTTTACTATATTATTACTGCTTTAAATCACTCGATCGCCCTGTCATCTCCTCTACAGTAAAGGTAAGAATAGATACTTCTTGTTTCTGATCTGAAAACTCGTCGTGAAACTGTATACCGTGTTTAACCACGAGTTGTCTGGAGTGACGCTACATTAGCATTAGCTTGTTAGCTGAGCTGCTCTCGTGTTTATTATATTTTTGTTTTGTGGATTTCATTCTGTGACAATACTTTCATTGACTTTCTTGAAGAGCACGAATATTACCTTTTAAATCGTCACCAATTGTAATAG
Source organism: Chromobotia macracanthus (assembly GCA_036877525.1). NCBI lineage: Eukaryota > Metazoa > Chordata > Actinopteri > Cypriniformes > Botiidae > Chromobotia > Chromobotia macracanthus. Next base: position 9,739,102 of record JAZGTH010000012.1, on the reverse strand, counting down.
TTTAAGGTTTCACAGCCTGGAGGAACACAAATGATATTCACGTTCATAGTTAATAAACGTTAGCCACAGCGACCAGGTTGTCTCAAAACGTTGTGAGCTGCCTGTCTCGAAAGCATCTTGGTCATCTTTAAAAAATCAAAAATCAATTAAAATCATGACTTTAAAATCAATTAAAATCACGAGTTTAAAAGTTATATTTCAGTGTACCCTTGTGATGTATCGTAAGCTGACTGTCTGATGTAAAAAGTCGACATTTAAAAGGTAGACATTGCTGTGTTTGTTCTGTCCGCAGTTCAGATATGTTCAGATAAATTCAGATATGTTTCGTTATCGGATTATCAGATCACATCTTTACAAGCGTTAATAATTTATTTCAAATTTATTATCGAATAATTTATTTCATTCACCTTTTTAAATACGTCACACTCTGACGTAAGAATGCGTTGACGCAACGCTGTCTAACAAGCAGACATTCATTAAAAATGAATATGTCTCGCATTTGCTTTGGTCGTGTTTTCTTATCTATTAATCTTATAGTATAATTAACTAATGATACTGAATAAAAAATGACTAAAACCGATCTGAATTTTAATCAGTGTATTTTTTTCTTTTTAGCCTTGCATCTTCTTATGTCTTTGTTTAGTTTTGCAGGGTTATAAGTATCATGTATCTGTGTGATTGTTGTTACATATTTATTAGTTATACATCATGTTTACTGCAGAAAGTGAGAGCATGCAAAAAGCACATTTCACTGTAAGCTTGTATAAGTGACAAGTAATCACTTAAGACAAAGTCTTTATTTTTAATGTTAATGTTTTCTTAAGCATTACTTGCGTTTTCAAGATCGGTTTCGCCATCTAAATTTGATTTAATACTAATGAATACTATTGCTTTGACATCATTTATATCAAATTCAGTTTGGGATTCCTGTTTAAATGCAGACAACTCAGTCTGAAGGCAGATGACTGTATGATGCAGATTCTGTGTGCAGCTGTCAGAACAGGGAATGCTTTTATCTCTCTGCTCCTGCAAAATCACGAGAGGTTGTCAGCCTGAATTCATGGTTTATTTGAGCTGGGAACACTCGGGCCCTGATGAAAATGATCTGTGACAGATTTTCAGATGTATTTGTGCTTCTGCTTTTTTCCCTATAAATTGTCTGGCATGCAAATGCTAGTTGCAGTATATGTTTCTTTTCTATTTCTTTGTGTTTCATAATGTGAAACATGTATGTTGGTTATATAATTGTCGCATTATTTAGCAAGTTATTGCATATCCCATTTTTGCAGCCCTACTACCATTTGGTGTTAGAATATAGTATTGATTATTTGCATTCCTGCAGTAAAACCTGTTAACAGATCAGATTAACAGATCAGTACAGCAACATGCAATAAATACTCAGAAAACTAGCAAATGCATAGCAGTACACTTAACACCCCCACAACACCCTAGCACTATAGCAAAGCAGTGAGAACCATGTTTTCATAAAATGTAGACATTGTAGAACATCTTTCTTTTAGCTCAGTGTTTTCAGTTGGCTTCACTTTAGTTCACTTTAATTACTGCATCAACGGAGAAGCTTTTGCAAGCATGATGAAATTGGCAGGGCCAATACAACTGTTGGGTCACATCTTCCTGTTGTATATTGACAGTCAGTGAAATCATGGAGTCCATGCTCAATAAACTAAAGAGCACCGTCACCAAGGTGACGGCTGACATGACCAGCGCTGTCATGGGTAACCCCGTCACAAGGGAGTTTGAGGTGGGCCGACATATCGCAAGCGGGGGTCCTGGAATGAGCTGGAGGATCTACAACGGCACCAAAAAATCCACCAAACAGGTGAACGGTTATTATATTGCTAACTACCATCAGTCTTACTCAGTTACTCATTAATATGAGTAGAATCTAATCCTGTTTTTAAAGCTCTGTTTATGTGCGAAAGGTGTTAAGAAGAGAAGAGCACATTGAATGTGGTTACAACATAACTGGTGAAACATTTAATTTTGCATCAGTTTCATGAAACGATAAAAGAGGAAGTTTCTGTTCTTTGTTTTCTGTAGTTTCTTTTAGCGTCGAAAGTGCAGCGTGGAGTTTTATTAAATTATTCAATCATTTTGACAGTATCTAATGTGTCTGACTGCTTTCATAAAACTGTGTAACAAAGAATTTAGTTGAATTAAATTTGAATGGTATTTTATTAAGCAGATTTATTAAGTTGCATCCCACACTGGAAGGTACAGTAAAAAGAGGTTAACAACTGCCATCTAGGGGTACCACACAGTAGCTAATCTCATAGCAATTACTATTGTGTGTTTTAGCATTGTTGGAATGATGTATTGGTCTATTAAGACAAGTCACACTTATTTGTTTAGCAGTTTTGACAATACACATAACAGATTTTACATAAAATCAAACTGTACTGCCGTAAATGTCTAAAAGTAAAAAAAATCTATTAAAAAAAAAAGTATATTTAAATACACAGTTTGATGCTGTAACTTATTGTAAAAACAGGAAGTGATTAGTGGGGGATGTGAGTTTGTGCCTCAAAATAAATTCTAAGAGATTCTACACAGTTTCTTTATTCTAATTTACTCTGTAAAGTGTCTCAATTGTTTTCCGATCCCCACAGGAAGTGGCAGTCTTTGTGTTTGATAAGAAGGTCATTGATCGCTATCAGAAGTTTGAGAAGGATCAGATCATCGATTCACTAAAGAAAGGAGTCCAGCAGCTGACCCGGTTACGACACCCGCGCCTGCTCACGGTTCAGCACCCGCTAGAAGAGTCTAGGTGATCACAGCATGAACGCACATTAATATGTTCAGTTCAATTTATTAATTAACTTTGTTAGTCCCTTATAGGGTTGTATCAAACTTAATGAGCCAACCTTTCTCTGCAAATACAAAGCTGTAAATTTACTGCAAAGCTGTAAACAATATTGCAAACGCTAATGTGATTTGTCCAGCATTTTTGATTGTTCACCTTCACTTAAACAACAAAAAAAGTTGAACCCTATAAAATAGTTGAAAGAGTTATTTCGAGTGTGCTAGAGGAATGCTTTCCTGAGTTATAACCAAACGTGGCATCTTAAAAAGCTTTGTAAGTTTCTGGCCTGCTATTTGGAGCAGCATTTGTGCCAGAAACAGGCATATGATGCCAATAAATGTTGCCGCGTCTGTTTTTCCACTTTTCATTTCGTTGTTTTGGTTTTACCTACATTCTGTTGTATCTCAAATGTAGACACAAACATGTGCTTTTGGTGAAAAGAGATGCTTATACTTGGCTTAGAAAATTCTGTAATGCTCTAAAGCGAAAACATCCCACTTGTGCTTTTATCTGTTTTAGATTGCTGTTCCCACTGAATGTGTTATGATTGTTTTTCTCTAGAGACTGTCTAGCGTTCTGCACAGAGCCTGTGTTCGCCAGTCTAGCTAATGTGCTCGGCCAGTGGGACAATCTGCCCAGTCCTGTTCCCACAGACATCAAAGAATACAAACTCTATGATGTGGAGACCAAATACGGTTTACTGCAGGTGAGACTGTAGCGCTGCAACACATAGCAAAAGATAGAAATAAACATTTGGCATAAATAAAACATACCTTTAGATTAGAGATGAAATAACCATTGTTATTAAATGAAGATTTGTATGTAATGAAATCTCAGTTTTCTCCTCTGTTGTCTCCATTTCTCCAGATCTCAGAGGGTTTGTCGTTCCTCCACAGTGGGGTGAAAATGGTTCACGGTAACTTAAGCACAGAGAACGTCATCTTAAATAAAAGTGGAGCTTGGAAGATCATGGGCTTTGACTTCAGCATTTCCTCTAGTAACCCCTCTGACGCCGAGGTTAGAAACTGATTTATTAACTCTAACCTTAACACTCTGGCTCTTATGAGCTGTTTGCTGTCTAACAACTACATAAGTAGTTCAGATGGCTTTTGACCTGAAATGAACTATATAAGTGACTGATTTGAAACATTATACATAGGCAGCAACTAAAATGCAATACACTGATTTTTACATGAAGAGTCAGCTCACAGGTGATTGCAGCGGAGTCTGATTTTAGCATGTTGCTAAGATAACAACACAGTACTGAAGACTAAGACTGTGTTCATAATAGTCCCCTTTGTAGTACCCAAATGTGGTGCACTATTTGAGAGAACAGCCATTTACTAGCGGTGTATGGAATCATAATGGACGTTATGAAGTGCACTATTCAATCCCATAATGCACTTCAGTAATACATTCAGTTTGTTTTGGCAGAAGATCACATATTTCCAAATTGTTTTCATTTACTCCTTCAAATGGACTTTTGTAGGGAACAGTTGAATGAGGATATGGGGGCTATACCGGGCTATAAACAATACATGATTTAAGTACAAGTAAATTTGTATTGTAGTGTTGAGTGGAAGATACACATATTTATAATAGGTATTTTATATTTTGGGTTTTAAACCTTGAAACATGAGCTTGCATCTTACCTGTTATTTTCTCACTCTGTTATATGATTTGCTGTCATCTCAAGGACAAAATTAAAGTTCGGTTTAGTTATGCAGCTTACTAGGTTTTGAACAGAGCTTATGAATCTGTTCAACTTTTCATACAAGAAGCATTAGGACTAAACTACTACTCTTGTTTCTGCTTTTGTAGCCCAAGTATGTGTGTAAGGAGTGGGACCCCAATCTCCCACCTCTCTGCCTGCCTAACCCAGAGTATGTCGCCCCAGAGTATATTCTGTCTGTCAGCTGTGACGCAGCCTCTGACATGTACTCGCTGGGCGTGTTGATCCACGCTGTGTTTAATGAAGGCAAGCCCGTCTTTCAGGTTAACAAGCAGGATATATATAAGAGTTTCAGTCGGCAGCTTGACCAGGTGAGAAGTCAACACACAAAGGCAAAAGTATGCGTCTCTTTTGTCTTGTATGTAACGCAGCATACAATGAGGTTCTAGAACAGAGGTTGTTAACATTTTTGCCAATGTGACCTCCTTAAAAAACAACTGTTTTGCGTGAACCAATATCTAAAAAGCTATCTTTCTCATGATCCTCGTTTTCTCCTGATACCCTGGGAGGTTGTGACCCCCAGGTTAAGAACTGCTTTTTATTATTAAAGAATTAAATTAAATTATTAAAGTATTAAAGAATTGTGTGCTTTAACCCTCGTGGCAACAGATTGGGGAAAGCCATTTTATGTGATAATGACCCTGTGCACAAAGTGAGGTTTATAAAGCAAGAGTTTACTAAATCTGGTGCAGCAATTGGCTTGCACGTAGTCCAGACCTGAACCCCAGTGAACCCCTTTAGGATGAATTGAAAGAGCAGCTGTAAGCCACGCCACATCACTCAACATCACAATATGTGTCCACATACTATTGGACATATGCATTGAGATTTTCACCTCAAGAGTTAAAATCCTGTTTGAGAGTTAGCTTCTACTTTACCTCTGTTTCTTAACATGTAATGTGAATCTGATGGTTTTGTGTGTAGCTGAGTCATCTGAGTCCTGGAGTGTTATCCAAGATCCCAGAGGAGGTCAGAGAACATGTGAAGATGTTGCTCAGTGTCACCTCCAACGTGCGTCCAGATGCAGACCAGATGACAAAGGTCAGATCTGTCTCTTCCTTTCTTTATCTTCTCTTTTCTGCTGTATCAACACTTTTGCTTAGATAATGCCTTTCTTTCATGTGTGTGTGTGTGTGTGTGTGTGTGTGTGTGTGTGTGTGTGTGTGTGTGTGTGTGTGTGTGTGTGTTTTTGTTTATTTATTTATTTAGTAGGTTGTAGCTAAAAAGCAATATTTGCCAGTGTGGTAGAAAAAACCTTTATAAAATTCAATATTAAGCTTTGTTTATTTATTCTCTGAAAACTTCAGTTGTACACACTGTTTTTCGAAAGTTAAAGTAATGAAAATGAAAGTTAAAGTAAGTTTATATTGGATAAATGTAAAACAAGACAAACAAAAGTAATTTTTGAATTTGCAGTCAATGCAACATATTGTGTTAATATAATAATGTAAAACCATGACTGAGAGGTGAATCTGACATCTCAGAATGTGTGTGTGTGCTCAGATTCCCTTCTTCGATGATGTCGGTGCGATGACTCTTCAGTACTTCGACTCGCTGTTCCAGCGGGACAACTTACAGAAGTCTCAGTTCTACAAAGGCCTCCCCAAAGTTCTGCCCAAGCTGCCTAAGGCAAGAACTGATGTTTGCACACAGACGATCAGCATATAAACAGCAACATGGAATTGGATTTCCACTTCATTAACGAATAAAAAAAATTACTCTGCAGTAATGCAGGGCAAAACTGTGATGTTATTACTGCTGTTCACTAAGCCAAGCATCACTGGTATTACTGATCTTACTTATTTAAACATTAAGCTGCCAGATAATAAAACAGACAAGACAATCCCTTAGATTTACACTAATGGACTGTTGTATGTTTTTAGCCTTTATGTAGTTACCAGAATATGAACGTAGAGCCTCAGGAAAGTAAACTTTTTAAGGTTGTTTAAGATGAACATGCTGTAAATGTACTAGCTGTACTGCAGATTTCAGTAATATCTCCATGTTTATATATTCTTTCTGAGAGCTATCATAAGCTCAGAGCTGTTGTTTCTCTCTCCTCAGCGAGTGGTAATCTACCGGATTCTCCCAGCCCTCACATCTGAGTTTGTGAATCCAGACATGGTTCCATTCATACTTCCAAACGTGCTGCTCATTGCTGAAGAGTGTACTAAAGAGGAATATGTCCGACTTGTCCTTCCAGACCTCACCCCGGTGTTCAAACAGCAGGAGCCCATACAGGTGAATTATGAGAGAGAGAGTGAACATACTCTCTCACTCTCTCACTCACTCACTCACTCACTCCACTCACTCACTCACTCACTCACTCACTCATCTCTCTCTCTCTCTCTCTCTCTCTCTCTCTCTCTCGTTATACACATTTGTGTCTTCGTAAACCAAATATACAGGCACACACACGCTAAATGGAGTTTGTCCCTAATAATTTTTGATTTCTGTTGGACTGATATAATTGATATGTAACAAATGTCTATAAAATGTAAAAACCTGACCTTTAACCTCTCAACTTATGAGTGTCTGTTGTACTGACTGACATTTTTTAAGTCTGTAACTACTTTCTTTCATGCTGTCAGGCCAGCAATATGGTGAGTGATGTGTGATTTGTGTATGTGATAGTTGTTGTTAATACACTGATCCACTTCTGTTTGTGTATTTGCACTGATTTTTAGCTGTTTTTGTACCATCATAACAAGGTGACAGATAAAGCCTGTGAAGCCTGTTCAATAAATCAGAGTGAATCAATAAATTCAATGAATCTGTTTCATGACACTGACTTTCAGATTTCTGACAGACGTCGCAGATTCTAATGCTGCTTTTGCTACTGATGTTCAAATCAGAAGCTGTCACACCTAGTTTAATGCCTTAATTCTCACAAATTACTACAAACCTAGTATCCCTAATTAGTTTTATTAATGAACAACAAAAAATGTGCAATAATATGTATTCTGTAATGTAATATGTATTCTGTTTTCCTTGTTTAATATGTTTAATAATGTATAACACAACGTATAACAATGTATAATGTATAAAAACAATTGAAGGAAATCTAATGTTCAAAAAAAACAGTGACTTACGTACTGTTATATATACTATATACAATATACTAATGTATATTGCTGGTAAAATAATTAAAAATGTATTTTACTATTCAATATACACTGTATTGCCCTAGTGGCATATTGATTCAGGCAAACAATATGCAGTTTTAATGTCATTTGAATCTTTAGTGGCATTTATTTCTCATTTAAACCAACATAAAATCAGCTGAGTGCTAAATACTTGTTCAGTTTATTGTCCCACATAGTTCTGTGAATTACCGAGTATCATTACCATCATTACGGCCATATCAGAATTCCTTCATAATTATTATATCCTCCTCTAATATCCTCTTTTCTCTCTCATATTCAGATCCTGCTTATATTCCTACAAAAGATGGACCTGCTGTTGACCAAAACTCCCCCTGAGGACATCAAGAACAGTGTTCTGCCCATGGTGTACCGAGCAGTTGAGGCACCTTCTACACAAATACAGGTGATACAAACTATAAACTCATGGAGAAATCACGCCAATGCTACATGCAGTTCTGTGCCAGTGTCTTGATATCATTACTTATACAACTTCTGTATATTGAACAGTATTTTTTCTGTTTTTTTTTTTTACAAACAGGAACTCTGTCTTAATATCATTCCCACTTTTGCCAACTTGATCGAGTATCCCTCTATGAAAAACGCTCTTATCCCTCGTATCAAATCTGCCTGTTTACAGACATCCTCACTCGCGGTGGGTTTGTATATTTGCTTCTCTAAACTCTCTAATGCTCTTATGAATAGTGTGGAGAGCTTTTTGTTTCATTTGTCCTTTGCTGGTCTTTGTTCAGGTGAGGGTGAACTCTTTGGTGTGCCTAGGCAAGATTCTGGAATACCTGGATAAATGGTATGTCATTGATGAAATTCTACCATTCCTGCAACAGATCCCATCCAGAGAACCAGCTGTGCTCATGGGAATTCTGGGTAATTTCACTTATTTTTTTTTTTGCACTTTTTTCTTTTTTGAGGTTTTTTTGCCTTTTTAATATAATAGAGCTTCAAGAAACTGGAAGAGGAAAGGTGCTTTTAATCTCAATAGTATCTTAAAAGTATCTTTGTTATTATTCTCCTAACTTTTGTTCATGGGTGTGATTATTTGACAAGAACATTTCTTTTGTTTTTCTTCAGGCATTTACAAGTGCACTTTCACTCATAAGAAACTAGGCATCCCAAAGGAGCACCTGGCAGCAAAGAGTTTACCGCATCTAGTGTCACTTAGTATTGATAATAATCTTAACCTTAACCAGGTGAAAACACACACGCACACTTAACACTTCAGGGATTTCTGAATGCGAACTTGATTCTTTGTCACTTCGGTTCATTTTCGTAAATTCTACGTTCATAAAGCGCTTTCTGTCTCTGGTGTGTTTCAGTTTAATTCTTTCATGGCTGTCATCAAGGACATGTTGAGCCGCATGGAGACGGAGCATAAGACCAAACTAGAGCAGCTGCATGTCATGCAGGAGCAGCAGAGGTGACACTTCTTTTTTTCATCATGACTGTGTGTCATTGTTCATTCTTACCTTCTTACAATGCATTTTAAAAATTAAAAATGTTGATTTTTAATTGTGATTATGGTTTTTATGCTATGGTCACATCCCTGGTTAAAATTTAGCTGGGTATGCACCCAAAAATTTTCATTTTCATTTGGCATATTTACAGATAAAAAGGTTTCCTCATATCAGCCTTATTACATTAAATATCACAAATATGTAGCCTTAACTGTCTTTATTTTTATTTAACAAATTTATTGAAGGTGCTCTTATGTTTTTACTTTTGTTGCGATGTCATCTAAAAGAAGACAACAAAATCACTTGGGAGCATTAATAAAATTTAGAGTTTATGAGTTCGACATGAATAGTTTTTAGTGAGGAACTCCTTAATCACTATTTCCAACAGAATTTAAAATGTAAGAGACAACTTGTAGTGACTGTTGTTTCCCTACCAGGAGTTTAAACCTCACTAACCAGATGAACCAATCAGAGGAGATGAAGAGCACCCCCAGTCCAGCCACTCAAGTCAGAGACGTGAGGAACTGTTTCTTTCCACATTTATCAGCAGTTTTTGCCCTCACTGTTGAAGGAAACTGGAAATGACTGAATTTCTTTGATAGATTGATGAGATCTTCGGTGGTGGTTCAGGAAGTTCAGGTGTGAACAGTAAAGAGAACGGTTCTTCATCAGCTGCTTCTCAACCCTCAAGAGTGAGTTCATCATCGTAACATTTAGAAATGTTTCACAAAATCCTTGATAACGCTTTGTGTCTTTGTTACATGTACTTAATGCAGTAATAACAATACATTATGGATTTATACATGCAACTAAGCCTAAACCAAACCCTATTCTTAACCCTAACAATATATTTGTTGTTAACAAGGACACCTTAAAAACAAAGTGTAACCAAATCATTATATATGTTATATATATGTATATATGTTTATCTTATAATGGGACACAGGTGGTGGTAGATGTATTTAAAGCAGTTAGGTCTGGTTCATGTGTTCCTCTGGGTTCTAAGTGTAGTTTGTGATTTAATTCAGGTGCCTCTCACCCTGGAGGAAAAGCAGCGTTTAGCTAAAGAACAGGAACAGGCTGCGAAACTGAGAAGCCAGCAGCCATTGGCTCCACAGAGCATCAAACCAGCAACAACAACACCACAGGTAACACGCTATATAGAAGCACAGAATACATGTAGAGACACTTGTGTAAAACCCATGGTGACGTGAAACTATTGCTTTTTAGGTAAAGGTACCACATTTAGTATCCACTTTCCATACATATGTGTATTATTCTGTTGTACTAGTAAATCTCTGTTTGAAAGATAAAATTGCAAGTTATCTAAGGAGTTATTTTCTTTACGTGGGTTGTACTTCGGCACTGCTCCTCTGTGCAGCGAAATCTGATAGTGAGCTACCTATTGGGCCACTGAAATGTCTTGCATGTTCAGCGGGAAACAGCTGAACATCTTTGCATCAGTTTTAGTCCCTTCAGATCTCCGAGCTGACGCCGCCTGCCGATAGTTACTGTCGATTTAGCACAGGCTCTGTCGCTTTCTCTTTTTGACTCCCTGAACTGCAGTGAGCTTGCATACTTGGTTTTGACGACAGGTGTTTCCCAAAGATGTGAGCAGTGATTGTTATTTAGAATGCACCGTCTAGATGAGAAGTTTAAATTCTAAACAATTGTTGTAAGAACAAGCTGCAATTGCGCCAAGCTGAGCAGCTGAGTTATCGTCTTTCTGTTTACAGCGGTGATATAACCATGCAGAATCTCCATCATTGGAGATTTGATTTACACCCCTAAAAATAACTTTTAAAAATATTTTTAAAGTTATTCACTACCATCTACTGCAGGGTTGATTTCTGCCATGTTGAAACTCTTGAAATCTTGAGTAACAGTGATTTCGGAGATTTCCATTAGTAAATAGGACTTTTCTTGTTCATTTGTTTACACTGCACTTGATATTGTGTATGTAATTACAAGACTTACAATTTTTTGAAGGCCACATTATATCAAACCATCTGTGCTAGAATTGTTAATGTTATTGCTGTATTGACACACAGTATTGATACAGGACTTTTCTGCCATTGTTACAATTCCTTAAGCCAGCAAATTCCAGCAGCTTTATCATTGCATTTTTAACAACATGTCCTGTTCATGGCTGTCAAAGGCTGTGTGTGTAAAAAGAAATATCAATTGTGGTTTTCTAGCCTTAAAAGATCAAGAAAATGGACATAAAAATGAAATGTTAAGATGACATTGCTGTGTTGGCATGTGTGTTCACTTATGTTTTTGTTTTAGATGCACTTGATCTAATGAAGAATATTTTATTTTCAGGCTAAGGATTTAACCAGTAGTCTTCTAAACAACATGACATCTCTAAACAACCTCTCGCTAAACTCTGGGCCCAGAGGCCCCATCTCCTCTGCCTTCCCATCTGGACCCAGCATGGGTGGAATGGGCACTATGGGTCCCGTAAGCAATGGCTTCAACTCGCCTATGGGCTTCCAGACAGGAGGTATGGGGATGAGCATGAGACCCACCACTCCTGGCCTCTATGGGGGCATGGCCACCACTACCAGCACTCCAAATTTCAGTGCCATCACCCAGAACCAAAACCAGCTCAGCAAGCCCCCTGACATGTCTGCTCTAGACTCCCTCTTTACCACTAGCAAACCCAAAGTAAGCCTGAACCAAATGGCTCCCAAGCCGGCCCTAGGAACCACTGCACCTTCACCCTGGCTCAGTCAATTTGGTACGAGCCAGCCTCCCCAGACTGCACCCATGCAGGCAACTCCAATGGGAATGGCCGGTGGGGTGCAGGGGGGTTTTGGGATGCAGGCCAATCCCTTTTTCAATCCACAGAACTTCTCGCAGCCTGTGGCTGCTCCCACAATGAATACTGGGATGATGAAACAAAGTGGTTCAGTCAACAATGACCTTAAAGACCTCTTCGGATAGAACCGTGGGCCCTTTCCCACTTAAGTGGAAATCGAAATTGAAACAACATAAGCAGCGAAGATGACAGTCAACATTTGGTGTGAAGGTGGAACATGGTGTCCTTCAAAGACAGTGTTTGTAATTGTTTTCTGATTTGTCTTATTAGCTCTTGTCATGGTGCACCTTTTTCAACAATCGACTTGTCTCTTGATGTGAATCAAAAGTCCGAAAAACATCAAGTTTCTTAAGAAGCTAAGTGCTCGGGCTCTTCTATAGATAGCTGCTTTAATCAGTGGATGCTTTGAACTTTCCTGGTGGATCATCGTGTTGTTTGGCTTGACACGATCCAAAAAGAGATCAATCAAGTAGAGTGGAGCATAAAGAAACCACCAGTATTGAAAGACTAATTCAAACACTTTTGGTTTTGGTTAAGGCTTAGCATCACGTTCACACCTTAACTTCCTCTACTAGAATGAATGCAAGTTAAAATCAACAGGATTTGCGGTTTGCTTCCTTTAAAGGAAAATCTCCCAACTCTGAGCTAAAAGTAATGAGTGAAAAGTGGATATTTGTGCTATCCACGGTTTTGGAATGGGTTAGTTAATTTACAATGTATTTTTGTGTATATACTGTAACTGGTGATTATTATTTGAGTTTCATACTGATCCGCTTTGGTGCACTGAGATGAAAATGAGGACACTGTCAAACAGTAGGTGCACTTAATGTCACAGAGCTGGAAAAACTGTAGGGTTTGTAGTGTTGTTGTGCTTCATTGGCCTGTAGTGGCTTATGTAGGACATAATCCAGGGGCTTTATTGATAAAACATGAGCAGAACAAAGTTCACATGTTCAACCATTTTTGATTTAAAAAAAAAAGGAACGGGTCATACAAAGAAAAAAATGTAATTGTTTTCAGATGTTTTGGTAATGACAATTCAGTAGCCCCTCCTCCCCAATTTCTCACTGCAATAATCAAACAAAAACTCATATCTGTAATGAGGAATAAGTTGCATTGTCAGTACTGCAGTGATAAAATTGTACTTTACAAACTTGCTGTACAATTTAAAAAATACTTTGTTTTTCCACATTATAGTAATGAGAAATAAAAATGGAATTGAAACGTGCTTGTCATCATAAGAATTATGCACCAAAAAAGTAACTATTTTGTGAATTGTGGCCTGGACATTTCTTGATGAACTGGAACTGCGTGAGACAGTCCCAGCCTGTCATAACATGTTTAACATACAGTCATGGGCAGCAGGATTTGGATCAGTGAGATTTTGCTGTGTGAGGGGCTTCTCATCAATGCTGATTAAGACATAGTGTATCAATGGTTTTACAAGTGATGTAAACAAACTCGCTTTGCTCCTGTTTTACGAATAAGGCCTGATGTGTTTGTCTGTTACTTGTTATATCTTGTTGTATTTTATGGGCAGTTACTGATCACGCATTGGCGCCACATTCAGTCTCTTGTTTTGTTTGTAACAAAACATTAGTGCCACAGAATATAGACAGTTTCCTGTTTTGAAGAGTTGTTTTGACCAACTGAACATATTTCATATCATGACCAAACAGAGGCAACACGGCAAGTCACCAAATGGTGTATTATTTCTGATTAATTAGATGTACAGTATATAGAGGTGAAGTGCCACTTGAGTTTTTTAATACTGTTTCGAATCACTTTCGTTAAGAGGATCTTTAACGTCCAGACAGGTTTATTTAAAGGGAACAGCTTTCCTGATTCTGAGTAAAAGAGGCCTTATGTTGAGAGTTGTGCAATAACAGGTCTGTGATTGAGATTGTGAAAATGACTCGCTGTATGAGTATTTTACTACATGCAGTTTTCGAATAGTCGATTATTGTAGATAAAATTCTAATATCTGGGTTTGTTTAAATTAAAATGTGAACTGGATTGTTGGTAAGAGTGATTTTTGGAATCAAATAAATTGATTATTTAAAGGATATCACTTGCCTTCATAAGTAACATCTTTGTATTAAAACTGTAATACAGGAAAACCTAATGAATGTTTTATTGTAGCAGTTTGAAGTAATGGAGAAAATTTGCGTCCAGCTTCATTATGCAGACACATTATGTCCACGTGCCATAAAACAAAGGTGCTCTTGACCTTCTCAACTGTATTTAACAATTTAATTAATACTATCATTCTTCTGACAGGTCTGTATGCTTCCATTACGTACAATTTAATTAGAAACTAAAGAAATTAAACATACAGCATGAATACAGGAAGAGTAAAAAAGAGCGTACCATAGATTGCTGCAATTGTCATCAATCTTTATAAATATGCATATATGTATTAGACATGTTTATATCTGTTTTTATATACATCATATGTATATGATAACGTAAGGCAAAACAAATGCACATCACATTTAATCCATAGGTAAAACAAGTGAACAGTTATGATTAAAAAAAGAAATGAGAACAAACACAGTGAGTATAATCTTACAGTTACATGAGAGGTCATAGTGGCGCGTTATCATCAAACACAGTCAGTTTAATAGTGCTGATGTCAGTTTGATATGGGCAGTGAGTATTGGAAGCTCAAAATGGCAACTGGCATCCTGAGGCAACGCATAAAAATCAAGTAAACACAGTGAGAACTGGCAGGGGAGATCTTATGGCTGTATGCGGCGTACTTGTCTTCTGGTGTGAGTGGACAGATTTGTCTGTGTCATGTCTGTAAAAATGCAAACAGAAAAACAACATTAATCAAACATTAACATTAAAAAGTTGTTGATTTTTTGCAAGAACCTGATTTCTGTAATGTAGAACATAACATGATTTCATTGCACACACCTGAGAAGTCCAGCTCATAGTTAAACCTGCCCGACCTGAAACTCATTTTGCCTGTAGAGTCCTGCTGGTATTGGGTCTCAATATCTTGACTTGATACACTGCAACAACCTCGGATTCCTCCCTACACAGTCATACACATTAAGATTATGAAGCACACAACTCGTTTAGCTGGTGTTTCTCATTCCATAAAATGATATACGATATATGTGAAATTATCAGAAACACTAAATGATAATCAGTGTTATACATATAAAATCCTATAAAATGTAAAATATAAACAGTAGTTTCATTTTAAATATTACAGTTTCATGTACTTTAGTATAATTCATCCAGTTGCCATCGATGTCTTTGAACTGCCAGCAAGCTTGTGAGAACTGACTGTGATAGAAAAAAACAACAGCAGAAGTTATTAGTTTAACTTGAAATATTCTCGTATATAAATAATACCAGGTTGATTTATGCTGATTTTGTAGAAGTAAATTGTTCTTACTGGTTTCATACCTGTTTGTTTGCTGGGTTTCACCGGCTGTTCTCCTCACATCTCTTTTAGTACCGTATCGTTTATTCTGTTGATACATTCCTGTAGATAGATAACAACAGCAGTGGCCGTGTTCAGAATAACACAATATCATGTTGCTCTATAAATATAGAGCAATAAATACAAAAAAAACTACAAAAACGATAACAAATTAGCGTCCACACTAACATGTTTATTCTAATCTTGTTCTGTAGTTTTACAGTTACAAAATGCACAAATCCTTTAAATCTGAATGGATGGAAACATTGCTGTCAATGTTTATCATTAATCAACAGGAAAGAAAAAAAAACGCTCTAAAAGTGACTCCAGCTGTATTGTTCCTCTGTACAGTTGTGGTATGGACTCTGCTATTCTCTTAAATTTAGAATGATTTTGAAAGCTTTATAGTTATCATCTTTAGTGTGAATGTTAGTGTGTACAAGTTCTTACAGTATACTATTACATTTTCTATGTATGTCATAACCAGTTATATTTGACAAATTGTACAGTTTACTGTATCCCACAATGCAATGCACTTTACCTTTTATTAGTGCAACAAATAAACCAAGAGTAATATGCGCCATGATTTTTAACTCTTTCTTGGGTCATTTGATTGTACTGCCAAATGATGATGATGATAAATGATAAAAAATATACAGTGCGACCTACATATGAAACAGTATTCTGAAATTTAATTTTAACTTTAATTTCTTACTTTTAAATGTAACTTTCTACAAAGATTTATTATCCTCACACACAATGTCAGGAATAGAACACAAGCGTGCTAGTGTTGGGAATTCAATTGAAATTACACATCCTACCACACTGCAAACAGTGCAGAATATATAGCATTTGCCCTCTATTTTTCATGCACAGTAGGCAAAAATAACATGAATAAGTATCCTCCATTTATTCATGTGTCAACTTTTGGGAGTTTAATAATAAAATGCCTCATCATCTTATTAGCATTATGTTTGTAATATCATCATGTCTGTAGTATGTACTCATGTGTACAGATAGAAGGTTGCAGAAAAATCATACCAGCAAAGTCAAGGGTGTAATTGTTTCGTCCAGCAGTGAATGAAACCTGGGACTGAGGGTCAAACTGATATAACCTCTCGATTTCTGCACTATCCAACGAACATCCCTGCAGACACAAATTCCAGTAAACTGTGAGGCTGATCAAACTTTGAGATAGCTCTGTTTGTTTGGTTGAGGATAAACCTACAGTAAGAACTTACTGGTTTCTGGAACTCTGTCCAGATGCCTTCATCACCCATAAACTCCCAGATGCAGTGAGTAGATGAATTTGTTGGGATCACAGTGGGAGATGCCAGCACTGGCACACTGCATGTAATGCAAAAAAATAAAAGGCTTTGATGTTTTACCTGATACCGCATGATACAAGTTACTCATGAAAAACAAGCAGAACATATTTCTATATCAATCAATTTTTAAATCATGCATACATATTCATGTGACTGGTTTTATAAAGAATAATTTTAAGACTTTCTGCTTCCTGAGCAATCAAACAATATTTTGCTTTAAGATATTGTAACACCATTTTACATAAAACCTTGTTTACATTTGACATTGTTATATAAATGTATGCAGGAATCATTTCATCACAAACAATTTACACACAAAATGAGAAGCTGACTTCCTGGAAAATCTAAACATTATTATAAACATAAATTGTTCTTTACATAAGAGTAGTTTTATGACAATTTACAGAAATGTTAACAGGTTTTCCATACCTGTTATTGACTGTAACTATTAAATTGAATTTTGGCCGTCTCCTGACTTTCCTTTTCATGTGTGTGGAGAGGTTGATCTGAGTCATGGCTGAAACATTACAAAAACAAAAACATGTTTTTTATATCTGCATCTAATTGTTAAGAATGCTGCCATAACCGTTTGTTGGAGCTATAACATTGATTCTTTACCAGTGAAGTCCACTATGTAAGTCATGTCGCCTGCAGTAAACTGGACTGAGCCTCTTGGGTTTCTGTTGTACTGCTGCTCTATATAATCACTTTTAATTGAGGATGTGTTTCCACCAGATCCCTATATAGTTTAGAGAGAAGAAGCAAAACACAGTAGGTCAGCAGTCAGGAGTCAGTGCTCTGGGGGCCCCTAGTTTTCAGGTTTGGTAACCAACCTACTTCAAATATCATACAGATTTGTAATGATATGAGGGTGAGGGTTAACTATCCCTTTAATAGCTCTAAATACCAGAACTAAAAGGAAAGCTAAATATACTAAGCTGAAACTAGACTAACTAAAATGAAACCTAGTTATGACCATTATGAGTGACAACCGGCTGCATATACATTTATGCATTTAACAGACAATTTTATCCAAAGCAACTTACAGTGTATTAAAGTAATACATTTTTGATCAATCTGTGTGTTCCCTAGAAATCGAACCCACAACCTTTGTGCTGCTATCGCAATGCTCTAACAACTGAGCTACAGGTACACTGTTTTACTACTACTAACTACTTTTAAAACTATAATAACCCTTCCCACTTCACCACACAGTCATTTAACTTACCGCACTGCTGTAAAGACACACCTGTACAAACTATTACACAGTACGTACATACCTGTAGAGATTATAAAACCTATGTGACAACATGTACCAATAAAAATGTGATAACAGTCTGACATTTATGAAAAATACCCTTGTCCTGAGAACACACTGCATAGTCTTGGTTAGAATTTGCATAGTTGACTCCTGCCTCAATGTACAGTGTATCAATGCATTTAAGGCATACATTGTACAAGACGTTATGTATTCATAAATGCGTAATACTTATTTGCTTAAACGCATGGTCTACGTACACACACTTGCCTTTTTTTTCTACTGCAATGTTATAAATTACAATCTGACTTGTAACACTTGGCTACATGGATGTTATATGATTATGTGCTATTTTAACTTGCAGCTACTTTATTTGAACAATGCAAAAGAGATTTTATAAGACCACATTCAAAATGTTTGGGTAACAATAACGCAGCAAGTTATTTTTTAATCCAACAGTTTGTTCTGTCCACATTTCACCCAGTCCAGCATTTTTTAGATAAAAACCCAGAATTTTTAAACAACCCAGCATTTTATAGACAACAACCCGTTTGTAGATAACAATCCAGCATTTTATAGACAACAACCCAGCATTTTGTAGATAACAATCCAGCATTTTATAGACAACAACCCAGCATTTTGTAGATAACAATCCAGCATTTTGTAGATAACAATCCAGCATTTTATAGACAACAACCCAGCATTTTGTAGACTGCACATACCTGAGATCCATATTCACACCAGTGCTGATTATCTTTGTAATACCACCTAGGTGTTAGAAACCAGAAGTAAAGGTCCATGGACTGTCATAGCATCAAAGTCAATATTAAGAGATCTGTTGAAAGAATGGTCAACACTCAATATTTAATATTATAGGACTAATTTATTTATTTTAATTCTTATAAAACAGAGTATTCATAAAAAAACTGTAATTACTGTAATAAAATACTGGGATTTGTTGAAGGCTAAACTCACCCTTTGCAGGTGTAGATGGTAATCCCAGAAGCTCCTGGCTGACAGTAATGAGTTTCAATGACATTATCATTACAGATACTATACCACTGCTGTCCATCAAATAACTGCCATTCATAAGCATTATCTGAATAAAAGAATGAATGAATGAATGAATGAACAAATGGAATGAATGAATGTATGAATGAATGAATGAATGAAGGAAGGAAGGAAGGAAGGAAGGAAGGAAGGAAGGAAGGAAGGAAGGAAAGAAGGAAGGAAGGAAGGAAGGAAGGAAGGAAGGAAGGAAGGAAGGAAAGAGCGAACAAACAGGGTGCAAAACAAAGAACATTGAAATGTTGTCTTGAAACAGTATGGCTGAATGAATGAATGAACAAATCAATGTGTTCCTTATTTTGATTATTTGCTTCTCATCAAGTTTCCCTACTAAACCATTTTACCCTGTTGTGTAATAACTGCATAACACAAACTCTATTCAATTCAACTTTATTTCTGTAGCTCTTTTTATGGACAACCAGCTGAGACAGTATAGAAAACAGTATAGAAATGTGGAGAAATGAAATGACAAAAATCGGTAAAAAGTATAAAAATGTGAATATAGAAACCAACATAAAAATAAAACTGACTTACTGGAAGCCATGTTGATAATGCAGTTGTTGTGTCTTCCTGCAATTCTTCTTTAACTGTTATAGCCTAGAAAATTGAATGCAAAAATATATATACGCAACATTTTTAAACAACCCAAAGTACAGTATGAGACAGAGTACAGTATGAGACAGAGTACAGTATGAGACAGAGTACAGTATGAGACAGAGTACGTTATGTGACAAAGTACAGTATGTGACAGAGTACATTATGTGACAGAGTACAGTATGAGACAGAGTACATTATGTGACAGAGTACAGTATGAGACAGAGTACAGTATGAGACAGAGTACATTATGTGACAGAGTACAGTATGAGACAGAGTACAGTATGAGACAGAGTACATTATGAGACAGAGTACAGTATGAGACAGAGTACAGTATGTGACAGAGTACATTATGTGACAGAGTACAGTATGAGACAGAGTACAGTATGAGACAGAGTACAGTATGTGACAGAGTACATTATGAGACAGAGTACAGTATGAGACAGAGTACAGTATGAGACAGAGTACAAGTACATTATGAGACAGAGTAAAGAACAAGTACAGTATGAGAAGAGACATATGAACAGAGTAAGAGAGACAGAGTAAGTATGCAACATTATGAGACAGAGTACAGTATGAGACAGAGTACAGTATGAGACAGAGTACAGTATGAGACAGAGTACATTATGAGACAGAGTACAGTATGAGACAGAGTACAGTATGTGACAGAGTACAGTATGAGACAGAGTACAGTATGAGACAGAGTACAGTATGAGACAGAGTACAGTATGAGACAGAGTACATTATGAGACAGAGTACATATGAGACAGAGTACAGTATGAGACAGAGTACAGTATGAGACAGAGTACAGTATGAGACAGAGTACATTATGTGACAGAGTACATTATGAGACAGAGTACAGTATGAGACAGAGTACAGTATGAGACAGAGTACATTATGTGACAGAGTACAGTATGAGACAGAGTACAGTATGAGACAGAGTACATTATGAGACAGAGTACAGTATGAGACAGAGTACAGTATGTGACAGAGTACATTATGAGACAGAGTACAGTATGAGACAGAGTACAGTATGTGACAGAGTACAGTATGAGACAGAGTACATTATGAGACAGAGTACATTGAGACAGAGTACAGTATGAGACAGAGTACAGTATGAGACAGAGTACAGTATGAGACAGAGTACAGTATGAGACAGAGTACATTATGAGACAGAGTACAGTATGTGACAGAGTACAGTATGTGACAGAGTACAGTATGTGACAGAGTACATTGAGACAGAGTACAGTATGAGACAGAGTACAGTATGAGACAGAGTACAGTATGAGACAGAGTACATTATGAGACAGAGTACATTATGTGACAGAGTACAGTATGAGACAGAGTACATTATGAGACAGAGTACAGTATGAGACAGAGTACATTATGAGACAGAGTACAGTATGAGACAGAGTACAGTATGAGACAGAGTACATTATGAGACAGAGTACAGTATGAGACAGAGTACAGTATGTGACAGAGTACAGTATGTGACAGAGTACAGTATGAGACAGAGTACATTATGTGACAGAGTACAGTATGTGACAGAGTACAGTATGAGACAGAGTGACAGAGTACGTATGAGACAGAGTACAGTATGTGACAGAGTACAGTATGAGACAGAGTACAGTATGTGACAGAGTACAGTATGAGACAGAGTACATTATGATAATATGGACAGAGTACAGTATGAGAGTACAGTAGTACATTATGAGACAGAGTACAGTATGAGACAGAGTACAGTATGAGACAGAGTACATGACAGAGTACAGTATGAGACAGAGTACATTATGTGACAGAGTACAGTATGAGACAGAGTACAGTATGTGACAGAGTACAGTATGTGACAGAGTACAGTATGAGACAGAGTACATTATGTGACAGAGTACAGTATGAGACAGAGTACATTATGTGACAGAGTACAGTATGAGACAGAGTACAGTATGAGACAGAGTACAGTATGAGACAGAGTACAGTATGAGACAGAGTACATTATGAGACAGAGTACAGTATGTGACAGAGTACAGTATGAGACAGAGTACAGTATGAGACAGAGTACATTATGAGACAGAGTACAGTATGAGACAGAGTACAGTATGAGACAGAGTACATTATGTGACAGAGTACATTGAGACAGAGTACAGTATGTGACAGAGTACAGTATGTGACAGAGTACAGTATGAGACAGAGTACAGTATGAGACAGAGTACAGTATGAGACAGAGTACATTATGTGACAGAGTACAGTATGAGACAGAGTACATTATGAGACAGAGTACAGTATGTGACAGAGTACAGTATGAGACAGAGTACAGTATGAGACAGAGTACATTATGTGACAGAGTACATTATGTGACAGAGTACAGTATGTGACAGAGTACAGTATGTGACAGAGTACAGTATGAGACAGAGTACAGTATGAGACAGAGTACAGTATGTGACAGAGTACAGTATGAGACAGAGTACAGTATGAGACAGAGTACATTATGAGACAGAGTACAGTATGAGACAGAGTACAGTATGTGACAGAGTACAGTATGAGACAGAGTACAGTATGAGACAGAGTACAGTATGTGACAGAGTACATTATGTGACAGAGTACAGTATGAGACAGAGTACAGTATGAGACAGAGTACATTATGAGACAGAGTACAGTATGTGACAGAGTACAGTATGAGACAGAGTACAGTATGAGACAGAGTACATTATGTGACAGAGTACAGTATGAGACAGAGTACAGTATGAGACAGAGTACAGTATGTGATTAGGATACTTTTAACACAAAATGTACACACTTTCTGGTTGTCAGGCATTATTGTAACGACCTACATCTGTGGTTACTAAACTAGGTCGCCTGTGTGATCTTATGGGGACTTGATTTACATTTACTAAACATCACGTTGACACACATTGTTTGAAATGAGCGAACTGGCTCGATATGCATCTGATGCAATGACATTACACACGTTAACATATATTATACATTTCTGATCCTCTTCGAAATAAAATCCATTTTCAGTTACATCATTTAAACAAGACAATATTAAATAATAAAAGTATCACTTACCTAACAGCGGGCATCACCTTTATTATCCTGATTACTTAATATCTCCGATCTTCATCCGCATACTCATCGTCACACTTCTAAACAAACCGACGCTTGTATAAATAACGCATTCAGAGTCGAGGAATCGAGGAATAACATTTGTAAAGTAATAAAGTGATGAAGTGATGAAGTGATCGGTCACTCACCTGACATGTTTATCAGACAGATCAGACGACGCGCACACGCAGTCTTGAGGAGTAAGAAATGAAAGACAGATTCGCTGCACTTTCGTTTTCCTTTCAGCGTCGTGACGCAAAACTCAAAGTTTCTGAACAAACCGGGATGAGATGTGGATGATCCCGGTGTTTGCTTTCCATTTCAAGATGGAAAATGAAAACGACTTTATCTAAAATCATTTATATAAATATGTATATGTATATATATATATTGTTAGTTTCATGTCGCTCTTTGTTTCGGGGTTCTCTTAGCGCGCGCGTGATCAGATGTCAATGCGGATAGAAATATTTACACTTACAGTAAACGGACATTTGGACATATTGAGACTATGAAAACTGCTCATGAGAAATTATCTGTGAAATCGCTTTATGATGTCAGTGATCAGGAAGACGATTCTCTTTATAAGTCACAGACTTTTCCTGTGCTACACTGGGATAGGGACACTGGGATATGGACACTGGGATAGGGACACTGGGATAGACACACTGGAATATGGACACTGGGATAGAGACACTGGGACAGGGACACTGGGATAGAGACACTGGGATAGGGACACTGGGACAGAGACACTGGGATATGGACACTGGGATAGAGACACTGAGATAGGGACACTGGGATAGAGACACTGGAATATGGACACTGGGATATGGACACTGGGATAGAGACACTGGGACAGGGACACTGGGATAGAGACACTGGGATAGGGACACTGGGATAGGGACACTGGGACAGAGACACTGGGATAGGGACACTGGGATAGGGACACTGGGATATGGACACTGGGATAGACACACTGGGATAGAGACACTGGGATAGGGACACTATGATAGGGACACTGGGATAGGGACACTGGGATAGACACACTGGGGTAGACACACTGGGATATGGACACTGGGATAGGGACACTGGGATAGACACACTGGGATATGGACACTGGGATAGGGACACTGGGATAGGGACACTGGGATAGGCTCCTGCACTCCCTGACCCACAGTGGGTGTATGGATAGATCCTTTGTAGAAAACATTTTGTTCAATAAAGAAACAGAAATGCCTTAAACGTAAATTTTTATACGTTTAAGGCAACGTTTAATATTGTGTGTGGAAAATACTTAAATACTGACAAAATGTATTTAATTCATACATTTATTTGATAAGCGTAACCCCTAAGGCATAGGAAGATATCCGTGCATTAAAAAAACCCAAAGCTATTACATAGTGTTTACATTTCTGAATTACACAGTTCAGTTTATAAAATTAAAAATAAAAAAACCCAGTCAAAATTAATGCTTTTATATACCAATGATTGTCACAGGACAAGCAGGAGGCTGTCATTTTGCTCTACATGTAATTTCTTTGCGGTCTATTAGAAACAATTGTGTAACAATTTGGAAAATATATCAAAGTAAAAGTACAGTGGGATGTAAACGAAGATTTTGTGGCAGTTAATAACAGTTACATCACATAACATGTTGTTCATTTGTCTTGGCACATTAGGTAATAAAGATGTGATTATAGAAGAATATTACTCTTCATTACACAGAAGTTACATTCATAACAGAAAAAGCAAAACCCATGTTTGCTTCTGGTACATTTCTTCATTCAAATATTCATAGGATAGATAACAGTAAATTAAATCTAAAATATCGTTTGTAAATATAATCATATAGTTTTAATTTTCTTTCTCGCCAGGCAGAGAAAGACAAAACAAGACGACAAATGAGGATCACTCCATCCTAAATTCAGGATCCACGATCTCCGTTAGGCTCGCCGGATCTTGCGTTTGGCATTTGTTGTTTGGTTAACTTGAGTCATCTCTAAATTGAAAAAAGTCAAAAAGGTTAAAATACCCAAAGGTCATGTGATGCTTTTGTATTTTTAATAATTGGTTTTGCGACACGTTTGCACAGTTTTTGCTGACATACTTGAAAAATCCAGTGTGTAACGGTCACTTTTCACAGTGAAGGTCATCGTGTTTTGTTGTCTTTGGTAACAGCGCTCAATGTCGTCACTTGAGACTGAACATCCACCCTGTTGAGAAATCAACACAGAGAACTGCAGACAACTTTAGCTTCCCTACAGGCATAAATACAGTTTAATAATGCCTAATTACTGTATGCTCTTAAGTCACTATTTATACACAAAAAGCATTGATTCACTTGTAAAGGAGGCGTTACCGTGTTACTGAAGATGTGCCATTTACCACCTCTCCCTTCAAACTGCCACTCTGGTGCTTTATTTAAAGGAGCAATCAAGTTCTTGAAACCGGAGGTTATTTGTCTTATTCTGTTAAGTGAACAGACAGTGACGTGTATGACATTTCAATGTATATTTACTGTGACATTAATGTGATAGCAACAGCTTTAAAACCTAAAGTTATCATAATTAAACTACCTGTAATGTGGAAATGTTTTGGATTTGTAAGGCTTATATCTACATTTATTAACATTTATTATCTATACATTATTATTTGGCATAACAAAGATTCTATGCTTTAATTTACATTATTTATGTATGGTCAATGCAATGTAAATATCTGCTGTGAATTCATAGAGATTTTAGCATTTCTACATTTAAAACATCAACTATTCTCTATATCCCCTGCACAATAAATTTAACTCATCTGCAATAATTAAGTTGAAACTTTTAATCTCAAATCTAAGTTTACTTAAATTAACTTAAATTGTTATGTTCACTCTTATAACACATTAGCTAAATTTGATCTTTCTGGTTTTGAGAGACACTATTACTTAAATTTGTGGAATAAGCTTATTATTAACTTATTAGTGTTTACAGTGTGAAGTATATAAACAGAGTAAAGGTCTTAAACTCACACTCCGGTTTGAGGCGGCTGATATTTAGGCCGTCGTCTAACCCTTCTTTTATGGTGTGAAGATACATTTTCCTGATACATTCCTGGACACAGAAAATGAATCCTGTTTACACAATCCAGTTTACGTAATGAAAATAATGCTTCTGACAACGTATTTTTCAGCCATGTTTAAAACAAACCTTTGAAGTTAATCTCATATGTATGAGAGTCAACAGAGAACTGAACTGAACCCTGTGGGTTGCTCTGGTATTCCTTCTCCACTTTTGAGCTCTGAATCGGGCTGGGTTTGCCCTTTGAACCCTAAACAAACAGAAAAGGCAGATGCTCATTCTGTATTCAATAAACCATAATGTTTATTAATAGAATAGTTTATCTGTCATTACTCCTGCTTGATTAGACAATAGGCCATATAATGAAAGTAAATGAGGACTGGCACTGTCAAGCTACAAAATGACAAAAAAGCCAGTCTGTTTAAATCTGCATAATCCACATCCAGATTATTTTACAGACTCAATAATCCATACAGTGGTTAACATCTCATTAATGGGGAAGATTGACTGTAAATAATGACTTAAATTTGGTCTGTTCTTCACACAAAGCTTTACGGAAAGGTTCACTTTTGGTCGAACTATTTCTTTAAACGTACGTAATCAAACCCTTCCTATTTTACCTTAGAAACACCTACCTTTTCTCCGTACTTGTACCAGCCGTGATCACCTTTGTAATACCACAGCCACTCAGTCTGTTTTGAACCTTTACGCCGGACTCGAATATTTGTTTTCTTAAGAACTCTCATCTTTGTAAAATCAATTGAAATAGCCCTATAACGTGAGATGAAGACAATGAGAAAATTGTATCAGGTGATTTCTTAAAACAACAAATAAAACGTGATGTTTAAATACAAACACAATTCTGAAATCTGAAGAATGTAAATCAATTCTGTGAAAGTGCTTTGGTGTCAAACTTCCTTGATCAAAAAACTTTTCAGCATATTTTCATTTTGCGTATTTTGTAATTGTTTTGGAGGTTTATTTTATTAAGTTTAGCATCAGAAATGGGCAGCTTTTAACGACACAAAAAACCTTGATCTGCTGTCGTAGAAATGGACACTAAACATACCCAGCGCAGGTGTTATAGATCTTGATTCCTTTGGTGTTGGGGAGTGAATACTGGGCTTCTAGTATGTAATCATTGGAAACATCCTCCCAGCCCTTTCCTACATTCAACTGCCATCTGTAGGGCCCGTCATCATTGTCATCATTGTCATCATCGCTGTCTGTAAGTGACCAAAGAAATGATTACTGATGCAGTTCATTTACTGGAATAAATAAGTAGGCCTACACGTACATTATTAAACACATACCTCCAGATGAGGGACAACTCCTTCTTCGATGTCTTCCATGGCTTCTCATGCTCTGAGGTTCATTTTGTTCACGTGATGTATTTGAAGTAGGATTGTGATTGAAAAGACATCCAGTGCCGTAGCGACACGAGCCTTCCACAAAGTATTTGCATATGTGCTCATTCCGGCACTTGTCTCCATAACGGCAGTGTCCATTATTGTAATACTTACAAATGTTTCGCTTGAACAAACAACATTGTAATTATTCATTTATCGAGATGCATTCACACCCTTAAATATTCTTAAATGTGATTCACTGTTATATTCATATGGCTTTGAAACAAGATTTTTGAAGTTCAGTTCATTTTATTTTTATAACGCTTATGACTATCTATAACCGGTTTTACAGATTAGTACAGAAGAAACGGATAGAAAAAACAAAAAACGTCTCAGGTTACATATGTAACCTGGTTCCCTGAGATGGGGAACGAGACGTTGCGTCAACTTGACGCTATGGGGAATGCGCTTCAGGCGTGCCCGAGTCTGAACACGTGTAAAACCAGGCCTATTTATAGGCTGGTCAAGATCATGTGATGTAGCATTGCACGCCACAAACCCTTAAAAAGTACGTCAAAATACGTCATCAGATTCAAGTCTGAAGGAAGGCTGTGCAGGCGAGACCGAGATGTGGCAAAGCAATGCAACGTCTCGTTTCCCATCTCAGGGAACAGGGTTACAAAAGTAACCTGAGACGTTCCAGAGGCTGGGTAATATAATCTGGTCCAGGGTGCAAAATGGCTTTAACAAAGCCAGGGGCAAATCCAAGCAGGCAGAATCCACAGATAGAGCCTGTAGATCTCCCAAGATCAAAAGCAGAGCCACCTTCAGAGTCAGAAACTTATCCAAGGCTGATTCTAGGGGTTCAAATGGAGCCAAAGATAAACCACTTAGAGCAATGGTAAGGTCACAAGAAGGGACCCACGTGTGACAGAAAGGCCTCAGCCGTCTGGTACCACACAGAAAATGAGACACCAAAGAATGTCTTCCAATAGAGGCTCCATCGACAGGTTTGTGGCTAGCAGACATGCCGTTCACATAAATCTTCAGGGTGGCGGGAGCCAACCCTGCAGAGAGGCGCTCTTGAAAGAACTCCAGCACTGAACCAACAGGGCAGTGAATCGGGTCAACATGGTGTTGCCCAGAGCATGACACAAAGTGCTGCCACTTCAGGGTATGCAGTCTTCTAGTAGAGAGTCAAGATTTATTTATAATAGAAAAATTATTATTTTTTATTAAATATTAGTATTTAAAATTAAAAAGTCATAATGTGTACGAAAGGTAAGAGTAGTTGTAAGTAAATAAATAAATAAAAACTGAGCAGAGCGTCCAGGACGGCGTCCAAACATGTCGGCGCCATCTTGAGTATAGTAGCTGGGGCTCTGGAACTCTGAATGGTCTCTACAACCTCAGTTGGAAGACCAGAATTTAAGAGCTGGCTACCCTCAGTGGCCACAGTTTTTTAGATCTTTGGCCAGGGGTGAAAGATCGACCCCGAGCCTGGGATAGGAGGAGCATGATATCTGCTCCCAGATTTGCATGCCCTGGGATATACATCGCTCTGATGGAGAGCAGCCTGGTCTCTGCCCAAGGAAGGATCTGCTGTGCCAGCCTGAGCAGGGGGCGCAAACGCAGTCCTCCTTGATGATTCAGGTATGAGACGACTGTGGTGTTGTCCGTACAGACTAGGATGTGTTGGCCCTTGAGGTGTGGGAAGAAGTGTTTCAATGCCAGAAACACTGCCCTCATTTCCAGACAGTTTATGTGCCAGGAGAAATGAGGGTCCTCCCACTGACCACTGACTGGGTGGCCATCGAGAACCGCACACGAGTCTCTGAGGGAGGCGTCCGTCGTAAGAATCCTGCTATGGCATAACAATCCTAGAGTGGGACCCAAGGTGAGAAACCAGGGTCTAAACCACATAGAAAGGGAACGAATCCCTTGGCGCGTAACCCTTACCATCCTTAATGGATGGATTTCGGAATGAAATATTTTTCCTTAGCCAAGAGTGGGACCCAAGGTGAGAAACAAGGTGAGAAACAACTTACCACCCTTAGTGTATGGATTTTGTGTCCGATTTCGCATGCGCCGCTCCCAAACCATATATTTTTCTCTTTCTTTTTGCTTTTTTGTTTCTAGCTGCTTTCTAGCGCTCATATCTTCTTATACAAATATAATCATTGAGTAAACAAAAAAAATACAAAGTACTGCTTAACAAAATGAGTTTTTTAGCTCAAAAACATTATTTGAAAGAGAGATTTACCCTGGGAGATGCAGGTACTGATGTAGTGGCAGAGTCTGGGTCAGAACCCGAATCTGAGGATGTGTCAGTGCCCGAGTCACTCATTGAGCCACTGTCAGAGTTTCCTGGAAAACAACAGCCTCCTTTACTAATATCAGACTCTTATTACAAACATATTACTTAAAAAAAAATGAACTGAGAAACAGACTTAAAAATAATATATGTTTGCCAATAATTAAATTTAGTTTGTCATAAAAGAGCTCTAAACTTATAATAACAAACTTTCAAAGGTGCAAAATACGTATAAGTGACATGCTTACATTGAAATATGAAACAAGATATGATATGTGAAGAAAACAAGGACAAATATCAGTAAATATTTTTCAGTCAAGCTTTAATGTTGCTAATAAGCAAAAAGCGTGTATTTGGAATAGCTACATAATATGTTAACTATGAGTTTATAATAAGACAGGAAGTCGATGATAAAACTGAGTGACACTTCAGTGATTATAATCGATACACGACGAAACTTACTCGAATATTACTGCAAAGATTGCATGGTCAAGTACGAACAACTTTTACTTTATGTTTAATGCATTAATTATTGCATTAATGCAACTCACCCAAATCCTCTTCAAAGTTGGAAGCCATGTTCTCTCAATAGACTTTCAGTTTCATTTCCACACAATACTGACGATATTAAACAGGGTGACTTACAATGTATTTTGAAATTGGTTAAATATTTTACGAATCATTTAAGATATAATTTTAATGGACAAAAGCAAGAAGACTTTTAGTAGTACCAACAAGCAAAAATATTACCACAATTAAACATTTTTTAAAACAAATCAAACACTTTGAAGCTCTGGCGCCATCCTCCGGGGGAAAGCTACAGTAACTACAGGCTTTTTGGCTGGAAATAATTTTATAAACTTGTTAAACAGAGTTGTTACAGTTTTGTTTTTGTTTACGTGTAGTTTTATTTATATTTTTGATTAGCTTTTATTTTATATTTTCATGTTAATTTTAGTTAATACATTTTAGTTTATTTTTAGCTTGTTATGTTTTGTCGTTTTATTATTTATTTATTTTTAATATTGTTATATAATATTATTTTTTCTTTTAGTATCAGTTTGGGTTTAATTTATTTTCAGTTAATCATTTTAGTGCCTCAGCTTAAACCTGTGTTGGTTTATTAATGCAACATTTCTAATTGTCTAGTTTATATTTTTAAAAATATCATTTTTATGATATCGTATCATATATGGTACGATATCATATTTATGATGTATCAATATCATATTTATTTATTTAAAAATATACATATTTGTATCATATTAATATATTTTATTTAAATGTTTTAACAGTTTTAGTAAACTGCACTGACCTCCTGATGTGCTTTTGTTTCACTGAACAAAACATGAATCATAACATGAGAAACAAGACAAAATCACTTTATGTAATGAAGGTATTTGAGGGATCAGTATGTATTGTAATATGTAATATGTAATATGTAATATGTCAGAATGTATTGCATTACACTAGACGAATGACTACATGTCTAATATGTCCTCGGATTTGACAGTGAATGGGTTCTTGGGTAATTCTTGCGTTTATTCACTCAACAGGCGTCCTATTGGTCAGAGAGATGTTGATGCACTTCCTCAACCGACCACCAGATGGCAGAAGTTGTAACAGTAATTCCCATGCAGTCATCCCAAAACACCTACAACACTAGATTCAGCTTGACAGATGTGACATGCATTTGCTTCAGATAAATTCATTAATAAATTAAAAGCAAGAGCAAAAAAATCACTCACGTTTTAGTGAATTTTTCTGCAAAGAAAATAACTTCCCTGACAGGAAATATTTAATATTGTATCAAGTAGTGGATTATGACTTCTCTGAAGAAACCATTAGACTGCATTACTGTACTTTACTGTACATGCACCAATAATGTGTTACTTCACTGGCTTAGACATATAAATGACATAAATGACTTTAAAAATGAAGGTTTTTGCTGACCATTTTTGTGACTGTGTAAAGTCTTCAATTTGAACTTAAATATTTCACATTAAATTCTTCATAAACAGTTCTCTCATGAGGCAAAGCTGATAGGATACTTATAAACATATAAGAATGCCATTAAGTCTTCAGAGCTATTAAAGAGCAATCTCTGAGCAAAGTAATCTCTTGGTTAAAATGACTTTTTTATTGAGTAGATGAATTGGTAAATAAATGTATGGCAGTTATTACCATGGGCACGCACTGTTATAGGAAACAGCTCTCACACTAGGCATATAATGACAGAGTTGGTGGATATTTAAAGAAACATGACTATGACATGCTGACGTCACATAAATACTTAAAAAGTTTTTGGAAATCCCAAAACTATAAGGAGAATAAAAAAACAATTCAATACATTCCATGTCATAATGACGGCCCTCTGCAGCTGTGATTTCACAGAAGGCATTGGCTGCTGTCAGCTGTGGCTCTGTGAAAATACTGTCTTGGATTACACAGTGTTGGCTGTTTTGTAATACTGAAGGCAATGTTCCTAAATCTGTTGTTTTCTCTCTGGCAGAGTACAGTAGCCTAAAATACTCACCCAAACCGCAGCTTCAGCAATGAAAACAAAGTACAGGGTATAAAGAGACTGTGATGAATACATTGAGAAAATGTGTGAAGATGTTTGTGAATGTGCCGGCACAAATATTTGTGATTAAGCTTCTTGTTTGTCTGCGAGCGGCCGTGCTGGTACATAAATTTGTTGAGTTGTTGTAGGAAATCTCTCCATGTGAATACAAATGTCTGTCTAATGAGGTCTATAAATATTCTAAAGCCAACCTGCCTCACACTCTTGTACCCTTGTGAACCTCTCTCTCTCGTTTTGCTTCCTCTCCTTTATGATTTTTCTCTCAGCACACAGACTAAACAGTCTGAACAATGTTCT
Source organism: Chromobotia macracanthus (assembly GCA_036877525.1). Taxonomy (NCBI): domain Eukaryota; kingdom Metazoa; phylum Chordata; class Actinopteri; order Cypriniformes; family Botiidae; genus Chromobotia; species Chromobotia macracanthus. The sequence goes on along the minus strand of JAZGTH010000012.1, from coordinate 9,706,712 downwards.
TTGACATAACCTTTACTTTAAGGGTTAAAACATATTCACTGCAAGTACGTGAACAAACATATCTGGCTATACAAGCTTGATTTTGTTGGAATCCATAATGAGTATAATAATACACTGAATGTCAATACTTTGTTTGATTGACAGACATTAAAATAGGGACTAAATACAGAACTACATGTAGGCATATTTACTTTGTAATTTGCTAGACCAATGCTATAAAATATTACTAAATTGGCTAAATTGATGTGTTTATCTTGTAGGTATGTGTTCTGTGATGATTTTCAAGTTGCTTAGCTGTAACTGGGTGTTATGTTACTGTTTTGTCTTTTTCAGGCCACAAACATCGTTATAAATATATATTTACATAATAAGTATATTATCAAAGTATCATTCACACAGTGTTACAACAAAAGAAAGGGTCGAAGTTTTTTCAAAAATCTAATTTTTGTCTTTTTAATTTTACTTTTAATTCTACTTACTAAATAGAAATTTTGCATCCTGTTTGTACCTCAGTTTCAAATTTAGAAATGAAATTGTAATCTAAATGCAAAAACATTTACAAACATTTATGAACATTAAATGTATTAGATCAATCCTGATCAATTAAAATTATTGTTAGCAACTGACAATTGCTCATCCATCAAACTTCTCAATTAAGATTAAATAACATTAAATATTTAATTTTATTATTCTGCAAAACACAATTATCCACGTGCCACCAGGAAATAAAACAGTTAAAGCACTAAGGGAAGTGTACCATAACATAGAAGCCACGATATACGTAATATAATTGTAACACGTTGAGCACTGACTGGAGCGTGGGGATACAAACGAAAGAGCAAAACCGGGAATATTCCAAGAAAACAAGCTTTAATAGTTTTCCAAACAACACACAGCAACTCAAAACACGCAACACAGAATACAAAGCACGAACAATCACCCACAGGAAACTAAACTGAGAGGGGAACTTAAGCAGTGCAGGCAAGAGGGGCAAACAGATGATAGGAATTAACTGAAGACTAAACAGGAACATGACCAAATGCAGGAAATCAACCAGAAAACAAACCAGGATGGGCATGACACAACACAAAAGAGTCCGTAATCATAACAATAATGATTTCAATAAAGATAAACAAAAAGTTTCATGTAGGGATATAAAAGGTTAACAGAGGAATCAGTAATCAACAATTTGTTCGACCAATGCCTTTAAAATATTGTTGTTTTAAACAAACACAGACAGAGGGCAAATCTAATGTGTTCATTTTGTGTCACATTACAAGTACACCACAATGAATTCATAGTCTTGCAATTTATCAGGAGAGATAGACTAACATTTAGTTGGTCATACATAATTATATTATTCTTATACTTATTATTCCCAAAATATCCTTAAATTGACAGATGTGTAAAGATAATAAATACATACTTTATTACACCGTCACAAAATATCTAGCATATCAATATAAAGCATCTTTACGGCCCCATCAAGGAAATGATTATATCACACGAACCTGAGTCATTTTGAGATCTTTTTCACTTGTAAAACATATAGTCACAGTATAAGCAAAACCCGCAACCCAACAGAACCCAACAGAACTGAGTAAGGGTAGATCCATGTTTTGAGATGATTTTCAAGTTGCTTGGCTGTGTGACTGGATGTTCTTTTTGTCCGTTACAGGCTAAAAAATAATGTACTACTACATTACAAATATTTTAACAAAGTATTATTCACACAGAATCATTACAAATGGAAAGGTGTTCTGTCATTCATCTGTTACAGCACAGAGTGCAATGAAATTTACAATTACTGTAAATTTCCTCACTTTGGCCTGCAGGGTCTATAACCATAACATTTTTTCCCTCGTAAATTGTGGTATATTGCACTTACAAAAAGGAAACTGATTATATTAACTGGAAAATCATCTATAACATGGGTTGTAAATGAAACTATAAATTTCAAATACTATGAGCATTTTAAAACCCTAACCCTAACCCTGTCCAGTCTCTAGGCTAAAAGTGTAAAACAAGAAAGGAAATCATTTTCAGAATGTACTTAAGCATTTAAAAATGTACAATAAAACTAATGGAATCCCTGAACTGATAGCTGCAATCGGTTCTCTATAACTATTATTCATTTTTAGGCCTGAGAAACAGTTTCTTAGTCAGCATGGATGCAAAACATGGCACCTGCTTTTTGCCTATAGCTTTGCTGTCACTGCAGTTATGCACCCTGCGGGAGGAAACTTTTCTGTTCACCAGTGTGAGGAGCTCAGTGAATTCCAGTGTGGAAGCATATCGCTTCAGGACTTCACACAGATCCTGGATGTACCACGAGCCTTTTATGACTTCACGGTGAGAGTAGTATCCTTTTAAAGAAGAGAACAATGTCACTAGCTATTTAATTTAGATCAAATCAAGGATGTTCATGACAGTATACACTCCTGGGCAAAAAAATGCCAAAGTATTTTGCTTTTAACCACATATAACTGGTCAGGAAATTCGCAACAACTGCACAAATACATAAAGTAAATTACAATGGGATAGCCATTACCTTTGTCTTTAAATGTTTACGCCTCTTGTAAGTAAACTTGCAGACAGTCTTTTATAGAAAGAAGATTGTTGTTCTGCTCAATGTTGATGGCTTCAGAAAGTTTAAAAAGTAGTTTAAAATGTCTCCCAGTTAGTATGAGTTTAATCTAAGACCAAATAAACCCTCTATATAGAGTTCAAATCTGGACTCTGACCAAGTCAAAACATGATGGACTTGTTCTCAAATCACTTCTTGGCTGTCTTTGCAGTGTGGGCTGGAGCATTGTCTTATTGAAGAAATATCATCTGATTGTTTGTCTTTAGCAAACACCCTTTTAATTACACTTTTGGAGCAGATCTTCTTACTCCTTTACGTTGAGACTCACAACACTGCATAATGATTTCTCACTGCTCTGTTAATTCTGGTTACATTTATGAGCTTCTTATCAGGCCTGTAACAGGGTTTTTAATCTTCATAGAGGTCTCAGTATTTGATTGGCTTAATTCTTGCTAATTTCCTGACCAGTAATTTTTGGTTAAGACCATTAAAAGCCAAATAGTTAGGCACTATTTTTGACCAGTTAGGTACAAAAGCAGATCTGTTGGTTAAACAAAAGTGTCGCATTTTCAAACAAACTGACCTTCAGCCACCGAGTAGCACATGATGAAATCTGCCCCTGCTGGTAGGGTGTGTAGTGCCACTGCATCCACTACCACCTCATTGGACATTTCACTGTCCACAGCATCCATTTCTGTCACAGCCTCATCGTGTTTGTCCCCACGGCAAGCCTTATGTTTAAATAAGGTCATTTCTTTACAAGACATACAAGGCTACGTTTACACTAGTGTTTTCATTTTAAAATGCATAACTTTTGCAGTTACGTCTGGCATCCACACTACTCCCGAGTTTTCAGCCCTCGAAAGCTAAGACTTTTGAAAAATGCTGTTTTAGTTTAAGAACCTGTCTGTGTTTCAGTGTAGATGGACCAAATTAAAGGCATGGCTGCCTACATTTGCTCCCTGACTGGGTCTTCTGGATCACGTATCCTTTCCCTGACTCGTCAAGCCTCATCATATGACTATTATTAACGTTTTTTGCCTTAACAACTGTTGGAGGATGAGGATGCTCTCCTCGTACTTCTTTTGGTAAATCCATCTTATCTCCTGATGCCATATCTCATATAAGAAAACCCCAAATTGTGGAGTTACCCCCAGGAGCAGTACTACAGGCTTTGCAAGGCATGTATGGTAATTGAGCGTGCATTTTAAGGCACGGTTTTTGGCTCTGAGGAGGGCCATGGACATAGAAATAAAATAATTTTGTTAAGTTTGTTTTGTATGGCACAACTATTGTGAAGCGTTCTACAAACCTATAAACAAAATGCATAAATGTCGCTCTCCAGTACGTATGGGACTGGAGAGAGTGGCAGAGAGCAGACAACAAAACCCGGGGGAAATGAGTGAGAGTAATGTTGACAAGGTTTTTTGACCCATAAGTGATTTGAGCATCCTACATTTAAAAAGCATATTGCCTATTGTGATATTACATCACGAGTGTTTACCGACTTATGTGACCTATGCATCTGTTTTAACCATGATGTATCATTGATGTTTTTACTGCCAATGTACTAATGGTAAAAATAAATTCAAATATTTGGAATTATAATAGAGTTTTATTAAAAACATGCTAGCATACGCGCTAGACTTGATTATCCATATTTATAAAGAAAAACATGAGAAGGAGAACAGAATGATTAGAAAGTAATAACCACTTGTTACACTTGTATGTGCATGCCATGTAGATGAAGGACCAATTACCTGAAAGATGAAGATTTTGGGTTTTCCTACAAGACTACGGCACTTATCCCCCTTGAACAGATCTGTGATTTCTTTAACATCAATCTTCTCATCATAAGCATAGATGTGGCCATTTTCTCCATGACTTAAAAAGATGCAGACAAAACAGTCCGCATCCACGTGATCTGCAGCAGCAGCTATAACCAAAGATATATTTTCAGAACACTTGGTTTATACAGCACAAATTGCTGTATATATAAAGAATTATTTAATAATATTTAATTAATATTTAGATATGTCTGAAAGGAACGATATTAACATCACAAGCACTTACCTTCATTGATGACAGCCAAAACTTCTTTACGCTTGTAGTCATTGTGAGTCTTCACTTCAAAACCCAACTTTTGAAATCTGACAAATAAATATGACAAGTGAATATGGTAAAGAATGTTTGGTAGTTTTATTACTGTAATGTAATGTAATTATTACTGTTGCCTTATGAAATACATTAAAATGCTTATCATGTTTGTGTGGCAAACGTTAATCTGATCTAGACAGCAACTGTCAGGTGAAGTGTTGCTTTCTGATCCTAATCTGGTTTCGATAATTGAACAGATTTTCAAATACCTTTCAATGAGGTTCTGTTTGTCGGCATTTGTGCCAGAGCGACTTTTCATCAACAGTTGCCAGTAGAAATTTTCATGATTGAAGATCAGAGCAATTCCTCGTCTCTTATGGTTCATCTTATACTTCTCATTAGGATCCAAAGTTAATATGCTAAAAAACAGTATAAATGAATGCAACTGAAAAAAACAACGTCTAAAGGTATGAATGCCACAATGTAACCAAAACAAAATGTTACCCTTGATTAAAGGCATCTGCCTCTGTTGTGTTCTCTCCAGCTGAAAGAAAAAACAAATCAAAAACACTAAATATTTGATATGCAATTCATAGTACCTAGTACATAACAAGTATGCAAATATACAGAATGTATTCACTATACAGCTTTTCTTTTCTTTCACTTTCTGCCACTCAGGGCTTGAGCTGGATTTTATCTCACCTGTCTGTCCTGCTGCAGTGCTGTCCTTCTCCACATTTCCTAAGCAGAACACAGAATAAACATTTGTAAGCATTATGATAATATGACAAAGAAACAAAGACAGAGAAGGTGTCAGTTATAGTCAGATGTAAATTACAGCATCTTTGTGATTCGTCTTTAGACTAATTCCACCTACTTTAGCTGATGGAATAAAGAAACGATACCACACTTAAGTGTCTGTGTTTACTAAAGTCAGTCTTTAAAAAAGAGTAACAAAATGTAAAATTACCAGATTTACTGTTGGTGTGACTTGCCATCGCTGTTTCTGAAATGTCAGTTCTGCGTCTCAAACTCGTTACAACCAAAGCTGATTTGAAGCTGGAGTAAAAACAGTAGCCGAAGGTGAAACTAACAGGTAACCAATCACAGGCCATCTGACTGTCAAACTTCCGCATTGAGGTTTACTCTATGCATCAGCAAAACAGGAAAATCTGGAAAAACATCACCACACCTTTTCCACATACTGTCATGAAAATATTCAGGAATCTTGCAACTTATCTGTGTATGGGTTTATACTGTGTTACTCTGTGAGTATATGAACTTCATTTATAAGAAAAAAGCAGAAAGCAGGTCTAAAACTGTCTCAAGTAATCAGAGAAGAGATTCTCATTTAATGTCATTCATTACTTACTACAAAGGAAATAATTTTAAAGTGAAGTTCTTCAGTTTTACTAGATTAAGGAAGGAAACAGCAGTTTCCTTCCTTAATCTAGTTTTTAACTAGATTCCTAGTTTTTGGGTACAGAACAGCTTATTAAAGAAACATATGAATGATAAAAAGGAGCTTATTTCAATTAAATTAATATTACATTTCTTATGATATACTGACATCATTAAGTGACATTATTGAAATGTAAGATCCCATAACTTAAAAACGAATGTGCTCTACGTAAAAATGTTAAGCTAGATGGAACGCGTTTGCTATTAATATTATTTTCTGTACTCTTTTGATGAAACATAATTTAAAACAACTGTTTTTAAGATTTACTGCAATTAATATCACACCACATATATATATATATAAGGTTACTAACTTAAAAACTCCTGAACCAGTGTATCTGTCACGGTTATGGACCCTTATGTTTTGTTCTTTTGGTTTCCCTGGTCTTTGTTTTGGTTTAGTTCCTATTTTAGCTTATTTGGTCATTTTTCTGTTCTTGTTTAGTCATTAGTTAATTCCCATCACCTGTTTGCTCCTTGTCATCTGCACATTTAAGTTCCTCTTTCAGTTCAGTTCTTGGTCGGCTATTGTTTCTGTGTGCGACCATTTCTGCCATTAACGTGTCGTGGGCTGACAGGAACACGGACGAAGGAGCAGAACGAGGAATATCCAAACTGAAATCTTTATTATAATCCACATAAGCCAGGGACAGAATCAGAAACATTGTAAAACAGGAACTAAACCAACACAAAGACCAGGGAAGCCAAAAGAACAAAACAAGGGTCCCTAACCGTGACAGTAACTCGCTGTTAGAGGTAAATTTCCTAATCCAGTTTTTTGTTGTCAATCACCTGGTTGATTATTAATATATACTTAATTTCTATTTGTTTTATATTTATATTTTCTGTCTGTCTATCTGTCTATCTAGATAGAGATGTATTGTAATACAGGCACATACAATTTAATAACATAATTTAATTTAATTCTTGTATTTCATCTCTTGTATTACAGAGATGTAATACAAGATGTATTGCAAATATAAACTTCCTTGATGAAATGGCTAATAAATTTGATAACTGTTTTTCTGTTGTAGAGCCCAGTATTTGAGATAAAATGGATGAAAGAGAGAGTGAGAGAAAACCATGAGCAATTCCAAAGCTCAATTTTATAATTATTAAATAAATGTTATCCTAAAATTAAGTAAAAAATACAATTCCCTCCCAAATGTGCAGAGTACAAGACATATTCTAACTTATTTCGCTTTCTGGATATCTACAGTACAGGCAATTACATTACAGTTACATTACAGTACATTATCCATTACAACTGACAACCATCTTCTCATTTTGTTATGCTTGTGCAGATTCTCACCAGTATCCACAAGGGTATTACAATGCAAATTGATTTATCAAACACAAACCCACTTACACAATCATCAGTCATAATAAAATCGTGTCTAATGAAACTGGACAGTTTGAGGAGATTGGGCCATGCTTTGTCTGCTGAGTTAAACAGCCAATGTAACAAGAATTCAGAATATCTTATTTTACCTCATACTGCATTGGACTGTATTGTGTAAAGTGACCACACTTTACATAGACACTTCACACAATCATTTGACTTCTGGTATTGTTTACTGTTTATTTTATATTGTTTATTAGTATTATTCATCCTAGTTTGTTGTTTGTAGTGTATTATTTTATGCTTGTATTTGTAAGTTATTGTTTATAAGTTATTGTCTTTCTTTTGAGGCATAAACTAAATTTTATTGTGACTTTTATTGTGCTTGAAACTTATGCCACTTATTCCACTGTGTTAACTGGGCAAAAACAAACGGTACACAAAAACTGTATTGTAACTACAGATACATGACAGAATAGGAGCCTCAACATTATTGACAGCATGTTAACAAACCTTACACATGAATTCTGAATGATTATGCCTTTAAGAGTGCCCCCAGAAGAATCAGGTAATAATAAAACATAACCATACTATAATGCACTATTATCATTACTGTGTATTACTTAATCGATATACACATTGCCATTGAATGGGAGGGTTTAATGGTGTAGTTACGGCATCTAGCAGCAGGGGTCGTATTAACCAGTCAAACCTTAAACCTTGCTCAAGAGCCCTGTGCTCTGTTCCAGTCCACTGTGCTCCGCCTATTTTTTATTTTTAAGCAAGAATGTGTCCTTTATGGCTTCATCATACACATGGCTAATTCATACATATAACAATAGTGTTATGTAGGGAAGAGGTTTATACTGCAGTGAGCTGCATGTATTCAGATTAACCTCCAGAGGAGTTTCTCTCTGTGGCAAACATTGATTCAGTAGAGGGAACACAGATTTGATTTACATGTCCCTGCAGCATTTCGTCACCCTTATATGCCATTTGCTGATGCTTTTAAGTGAATTGATTCTTGTGAGTGCCGGCCTTGGAAGGTCAGACTCTATCCACTTACTGTTCCCTCTTCAGCACAAAGCCAAACCTCTGGCAGGTATATTGGCTCATGTCCACCGCTGCTCAGCTTTCATTGGATAAAAGCTCATTGGGCAGGGGATTTGATTGGTTACCTGCCAAATAAGGTTTTTTCTTTTTGGTGGAGAGACAGAAAGAGAGAGTGAGAGAGTAATTCAGGGCTTAAGATGACAGTGCAGGTCAGTGACAGAGAGAGAACGGGAAAATCAATAGGTGAATTCGATGAGATTACTGATGCCATCTGTTCACCATCACGCTGACTGGGGAGCACATAAACCTCATGTTTGTAATCAAACTAATTATTCAGCATTCAGTGGATCTTGATTAATTAGGATTAATCCCAAATGCACGTATGTTTCAAGAGAGAGTAGCGTGTTATCTTAATCAGCATTGGTAAAGTAAAATGTTTACCTAAGATTTCAGTTTTTTAGTACAGTTGGGTTTACAGTTTGGTAAAAATGTCTAGTAAAACACAATGACTAACTCCACCCTAGCAACCACCTATTATAGCAATCATTTTAAACACCTTAGCAACTGCTTTGAAATGCCCTAGCAACCACCAAAACACCCTAGAAATCTGATATATTTTGGAATATTTTGCCTTTAATTAGATATTGCAGAGGGACTGGTGCATGCTATGGCATTGATATTTTGAAGGATTTTATTATTACTTTCAGAACATCTGAAACGCATGCTATCAATGCTTGTGCTCACCACATAGTTTTCAGTTCCACAGATAATTTCTGCTATCACATCTGCTCTATCAACTTGTATGAATAGATTGGATAGTAGAAAGACAGTAGATTTGAAAAGAAATGTAACACATATTCTATTATTTAGTAATGATAAACACAGGTATAGTATCCTCATTTATTGTTATTAGATTATGTAATAGGTAAAGGTATGTAATAGGTAGCTTTCTGTAAAAGGCCTTTTTTAATTGTAGTCCGTTTTATTCTTCCAATGTTGAAGATTTATTGTTTTAGCATTTCCTGCACTCATTATGGATTTGAAGTAACCCTCTTCATCAGAGGAACATTCCGTGCTTTCAGAAACTAATTGAATGGATGCAGCCTCAGCAAGCTTTAGACACTGTGCCAGGAATTTAGAAAACAGTCACTCATCCAGTCAGTCTTAAGCTCTCATTGAAACCTCTGAGAGTTCGATGTTTTCATGACATACCAAGATTAGATTGAAAGAATAAATATAAATGCATTCTTATTTATGTTAGTTATTGATCAAGAACGAAAACCAACAACAATCCTCCTCACAGCCACTAAGGACTCCAGTGAAGGCCTATGTGGCTATAATTGATTGGTGGTGCATTATGAAATTTGCACTTACACAAGTGATTCCAGTACACAGAGAGCTAGAGATCTGCCAGATAGTGAGAAAGAATTTCTTTGTAGTCTCGCTCAATCAGGGCAAATGGTTATAATGGGTAGTTTCTAAATTACCTCTGCGACCTAGAACACTCCTTTGGAAAATTCACTGTCCCAAATGCCACAAGCTGCACATAATGGATTGAGACAAGGGAAGATAAAGGGAACAGAAGGCAAACTGGGGGCAGAAAGAGAAGAAGCAGCTGTCAGTGCAACACGTTTAAAGATTAATGCTGTATATGAATTGTGAGCATCTGCTCCGTTGATCTCTGGTAACAGTTGAGTCTGTTTGTCAATTACATATATCTCTGTCTGTTTTTTGCTTAGCAAAGCAAAATATTTTGATTATCTGTAAGGATCTGTCTCTGTAGAAATATAAAGATTTACAGCTGCTGTCTGTAACTTTTGTTTTTGGTTAAAACAAAACAAAAATCTGTTATTGAGCAAGAACAAAACAGATTAATAATGAATAAAATCATTAATACAATTAAATGTCTTCATACAATTATTTAGATTCTCAGCAGTAAGCTTATATAGTGATTTATAATTTAAGCTGCCAGGTCAGATTTCCCAGGAAATATCAGTCTGGCTTACCTTCAGCATACATAAAGAATATCATTTAAAGAAACCTTCAGCTTTATGTTTTGAAACAGCGATGGTGAAAAACAGGCCAGAGTTTTGGATTGCAGCTTTAAATTCCTTGCAATAAATATGCTATAGTTATGCCATCTACCAGCATGGGCTGGCTAACTGGTCATGCTAACCAACCAAACCTTGATTTCCTACCATTTTAATGTCCCTCTAACTGTTATTCTTTATCTGCCATGATACTGTTGAATCATACTCAGAGGGCTCGGTTACACTCGAAATTCCAAAGGGTTTTGATTTGTCTTGAAATGATGTTACTTTGTTTAAATTATATTACTGTTACTGTTTTACTGTTTAGATTATTCTGACTCTTCTCAAATATCCTTCCTGATTAGGTATCCGAGAATATATCATTCCTACTATAATTGCTAGATGTGCCTGTATGCTTTATAAAGAAGTCAAAATTTGTGAAATAATTTAGGCAGATTTGTATGGAAAACCATGAAAGTTAATACCTTTACTGACAAACCCCAAAACCTCAGCAATCCCAGCAATCCATTAAGGTGGAATTTGTAACCAGAACGGTGGTTTTCAGTCCTCCCAGACTCACAGAACTGCACATTGCACATTTAGTATATCTTTTTAGCTCATGAAGCTCTCTTAATAAGATGATGAATTAAAATAAGTGTGTTAAATACGAGAAACCTTTTATTTAATGCACGAGTTAATGCACTTTTTAATGCACACCCTAATTAATGGGCATGTATTAAATGGAGAGATCAAGTGTGACCATTAATCTGGCCTCATCAGAGTTCTTTACACATGGGCTGGATCTATACCGTCATGACACTCTGTTCTTTTCACTTCTGGCTGCCTGACTGATGACCGGATCACAATGGTTCACTCTGCGGTCTCTATGAGGACATCAGGTAATTGGTGGTGGAGTTCTCCATTAGTCACCTTCACCATTCAAGATCAAAAGAACCTTCAGATTCATTGTACCTCAATGGTGGAAGGGTCTTCTTACTCCACTGCACAGCTCGTGCAGTAAAAGTTGTTCTTTACATTCAAGAAAAAATGAGGCCGGCTGACTTCAGTCATAAGCTTTACTTATGAACTTCACTTTTCCTCTGAAAACACATAGCCACGACTGTTGTCCTTGGTGATTGTAACCAAGCTTCTCTTTCCTGTAAATGATTAATAAAGATAGCAGAGACAGAAGAATCCAGACCTTTGACAGATGAAGTTTAGATTTTTACAAAAAATGTTAATAGGTGTGACAGCACAAACCAAAAACAAGTTTAAAATTTAAATGCACATGCACGTATTCACAGCTTAAATGCACTTTAAGTTGCTTTGGATAAAGAGTGTCTGCAAAATGAGATGTCACTTGAGAATTAAGTATCTACTTAAAGTGCTTTAGGGCAAACAAAATATCTTGCTTTTTTGTCAATTTAATGCTTTTGTTAAATGCTTATTTGTTTCTTTAAGTATTTCTTTGTCTCTGTGTGATACTTTTTTGTGGCCAAGAAATTCATTAGTGCTCAGTCAAGAGCTTTTTGGCTGATAGCTAATAATACAGAACAATTAGTCCCGTGAATATGCGATAAAACCATTTCTTTTTGTTGCTTTCTTTGCCATTTTGCTAATGCATGCGATACCTAAATAGAATACTTTCTAATCACACATTCTAACCTCCTGCTTAAGAAATGTGGTGTTGCATACTGAATGAGTCCACTCAGAGCACACATACTCATACTTTTCCTTCCCTAAACACTGCACATAAACTTTTAGATTGTCTGACAACAGAGGACAGTAAGTCATATGACTTTTAAACCACATGAGAGTAAGTGAATGATGACAGAATGTGTATTTTTCTGTGAACTGTCCCTTAAGCAAATCCTGCAGCTGCCCCTGCAGCTGTCTCCAGTAACTCTGTGATTACAAAGACACTCATTTGTGGAATGACAGAAAGGCTAAATTGTTCTTTTATAAACTGGCCCATTGCAATATTGAACAGAATTCTGAAAGGAAAAACTTCAACTATCTCTTAATCAGTCAATCTGGGTGTTTGGTGTAGCAAATTGACTCTGTAACTGTGGCACACAAGACAGTCATTGTAGGAATGTATGGGTAGCCTAAGGATGTTATAATGTAACAGCTCTTCTGTTCCAGATTGCCTCTATAATGACTTGTGAGATCTAATTAGGTGAACAAAGACTAAATTGTGATTTCAGTGAAACAAGGGGGGAGGAATTGGTTTGTAAAGGCCTGAGTCACCTTTATTAAAACTGAATGGGCAGGTAAACTCAGGCCATTATTATGAAGATGATGAGACAGACAGAGGGGCCGTTGTTGGGGAGTCAGCTTAAAATGTTTCAACTTCCCTGGAGTATGAGCACAGCCCACATTCTTGCGAAAACTCACATAATAAAATCAATCTTCCCACACTTTCAATCAGCTTTGCAGTTCTGGCATCTCACCTACATGATTTGGAGATGTATTTTTCTAATGTATTTCTTATATATTTTAAACTTATAAAAGACAATACTTTTTTTCAGTGGTTCATTATGTCTGTTTTATGCAGTAAGGAGGGTCACCTTTTACTGACATGTAATATCTCAAAATTTATGGAAGTCACAGTTGTTGGTCCAAAAGATGGGCATGTAACCTGATGCTAACCTCAGCAGGTTTATTACCAAAAATGTGTCTATAGAAAAGTGAAAAGACTCACAAATGGAGTCTTTCTAACTGATCTACAGTATGTCCAACATGTTCTCCAACCCATACAAGCATACAAGAGCAACCCACAGGATCATTTACTAAATTAGCACCTCTACCGACAGCAGGAGACACCACAGAAAGTTTTGCCTGAATCCAATAATGTAAATGAAGAAAACAAAGCATATTTCTGACAAGGTGGTTAGTAGGGGGCTGGGTTGAGTTACCAACTTGAAATGCAAAAATCTGTGTTTCAGTGGGAGCAAATTTTATCTGATATATTTTCCATGTCCACAGAAAAAGTGTACCAGCATCGTTGTTTATGAAATCAGCTGATTACTGAATAGTGATGGAATTGCAGGCTCTTATGCATTTGCTTATTTAAATCTACTGCCTGGCACTTTTTGCTTTTTACAGTTGTGAATTTGCACACTAAAGCTAGTGCAGTTCTTATGTATTGTAACAGATAAGTGTGTGAATACAAAACAAACCTGATTTGATGATGATTTGAGGATCAAGAAGGCTATATGAATGAAACATAAGCAGAATGTTTACTTGTACAGTATACAGGTTCAGTGGAGCTTATGATTTTTGACGTTATGATTTTTGAGCCCTATAGAGCATTATAGTTAATGGAAGTCCATTAACAAATGTGACACTGTGCAACATTTAAAGCCTAAAGTGCTTAGAAAGCCATTATTTTTTAATTAGCATTGAAGCTTTAATTTTCATAATCATTTTCTCTTACATAAGACACCATGTCATTGTGCTGACAGATATTGCTGTATCAACTGTGGCTCTCATCTATTTGGATTTATCTGTAGCTGAGCTATTTGTAATTGAAATACATTTGATTGTATAAGATGTGATTAAATATACACACCTGAATGATGCTGGGTAATGTTTAGGAAATTAATGTAGCTAAAATATGACAGGAAATAGTTTAAACTTACTCTGGTTATGGATCACATGCTGCTAATATTGCTGAGTGCTTTGAGCTCTGATGTATCAGTCAGCATCGTATTTTCATCAGAATCAATTAAAGGACCACATAATAATGATTAAAAGGACAAATTTGCCTTGCTGGTTGCCAAATGAATAGCCCTGGCTGGGGTAATGTGGGTTTTATTTAGACATTGAATTGGGGCTATTGCCATGTGCCAGTCATCCCTCTCTGTGGATAGTGTTGGATCTCTGCAGGTCTAGATTCATCGCCAAGCCCAAGCATTGCCAAAGATCGACCATCTGCAAACGTTTTTGATGGAAAGGAGAACCTGACTTCATTAACTGGATACGATACAGAAACATATCCAGACATACAACCAGAGGCCTGTGATATCAAATGGACAAATGTATTGTTGAAGGTGAAGGATCTGCAATGCTTCTTCTGTGAAGGATACACGACACTGCCTTTCTGCACTCAAACAAGGTATATTATTATGCATAATTAAGTTGTGTACCATGTAGAGCAGTTTTCACAACAGGAAAGCACCTGTGGTGCCTTAAAAGGCTGCCTCCACTACCGTATGCTTGAGTAGAGGGAAAATGTCAGCTGTTAAAATCTTCATAGCTTTCAAAGGCTGTAATTTACTACAAGCATTCTTTGTTAAATGTTTGTTCATTTATTTCAAATTTCCTGTTGACAAATGAATCCAGTCTTTCTAAAATACTATATTTTTCAAAAAATCATTAGCATATCAGTTCTAAAGAGAAAAGCGTATATTCACTATTTACCTTTTCATGACTTTTAAGATTTTGTTAATATTCATGTTTTTCACATCTGAAATGTTACATTTTTAAATTGGTAAACCTAGCTCAAGTATATATATTATTATTATAGTATGCAATTATATATAAATACATTTCTAGTTACTGCAGTAGTCTTTACTTTGTGAAATTCCATTCACAGTTGGTTTTATAAAATTGTTTTCTGGGACCAGAATACATTTTTGTGTTGCTGCATGCCTGTGTGTGGGAGGGTGTGTAAACACAAGATATGGTTGGTTTGCCAATGATATTGCCTTTTAGGGTCTGGAAATGAAAAATCCTTTGCAGCCATTATGTAGGTGTTTAAAATGGCCTCTGCTAATCTGCATTACTATCTTTTCACAGCCCACGCTTGTTTTTTAACTATTTTATTGTAAATATTCTCTGAAGCAGCAAAACCTCTAACCTGAATACCCACACCAGAATAAAATGCGTATTATTGCGGATTTGAAAAGTGAGCATTATCTGAAAAATAGAATAAGGTCTTATAAAGTTCACTGAATATGTGATATGTAAATGGAAAATTATAATACAACCAATACATCGTCATTACGTTCACTTTTTTCTGACCATTTGGTTATTTTAATAGAATGTTCCAGAATGAGCTTTATAGAATGTTATATTTATTTATGCCTGTGGTTGTTGTGACAAGCACAAAGTCAGACATTCCTATAAAACAAAATGAATAAAAAATGAATTATATCAGTAATTACATGGTTATTTGTGTAACATCTATATCTCACTCTCATATACTTTTTCTTTGTCACTACAGCCTGCCCTGTTTAACAACAATCACCTTTCATCAATTTAATGAGTCCCCTGGTGTTTGACCATCTCCTAGGAGACAGATGTGACATTAAAAATGTATTGGGCAGGAAATGGATGTATTTTCTCTGCAATTTAAAATGGAGTGCCACCATACGGCCATTTAGACTCTATTATTTAGACTAGTGAATTGTATGGATAAAAGAAAACATGATTTTAGATGAAAACACACCATGGTTGATACCACAAACAAATTTAATTTCATTCAGAATTACAATTCACACTACACATAGCGCAGCAGACTAGTTAACGCTGGTCTTCTTTATTATTTAAAAAGCAGTGGTTTGTTCACTTTTATTACTAAATCTTCTTGACATTTTTTCATTATTGGCATATTCCAGGTTTCAGCGCTCAACATTCGGCCCCGTTCACGTTTACTGTTAGTAGATCAAATCACTACCAAACAACTGCTTGAGAAAGAAAAACATAATAGGACACATTTACAGCTTTTTAGAGTAAAACCTACTTAAATACCTAAATTTGAAGCTCTCACAAGTGAATCGTAAGTTTGAGGTAAGCTCAGTTTCAGCAGGGGAAAACGCCCTTGTATGGCTCAAAAACTCAAAGAGTGAAAACTAAAAAAAAATATGTTCAAAAACCAATTACGTATCACAGTCGTGCATGCCTACATACAAACTACGACCTCACTCATTCACAATACTCAACAGCACAAAGGTGCAAATAAATACCAGCATGTACAATAAAAATGTGGTGCAATATTAAAATGTTACAGTAACAACTGTAAGTTGGTCCTTCTCTAACAGCATGCTGTTTCAAACCCCTATCTGAAATGTTCATTATAGTCGTCATAGTAAATCAGAAGTCTTTTCACATTAATAACACACCAGCCCTGGTTGAAAATAATTCATAAAAACAATTCTGTAAAGTTGAAGTTTGAGGGCAAAGAAAAGATAAAATGATCTCTACACTCATCTAAAAACTTGTCTGATAAATGTATGACCTTAGCCTTTTTTGTTTCTATTCAGAAAGGCACGCATCTGCTTAAAACATGTGAAAATGTGTTAATGGAAATTTCTGGAGATGAGTGCACCTGTTTCTTTTTGCTCAGAGTGAATTAGAGTATCTAATTTGATTTGCAAGAAACATGCTAAAAAAAACATGCCTTCATAATTCTCATGATCATTAATATCTTTTTGCATTGTTCATGACAATTAAGCATATTTCCCAAAATCATTCTAATACTATGATATTTAAACTGTAAAGCATTGTATCATTTGTCGCACTGCCTTTACTTTGTTGATTTAAAATATTTTGTATTACAGCAAGGAGAAGCTGAAGAAAATACTTATTTTTCAAATTGAAATAAGAATTTTGTGGATGATAAATGCTTAATTGTCATGAATGCACAGCGCCAAAAATCTTTATGGTCTAGCGTTCTTTATGCAAACATTTATTTTATCATTTAATTTTACGATTAATTGTGACCTGCACGTTTTTGTGAGTTTAACATTGCATTAAAAAATGCAAATCATAACATGGTTTTTGTTGACATTATATATATATATATATATATATGTATATATATATATATATATATATATACATGTTATTGCCTGAAACACACTCTCAACAAGTACGCAAACTGTTCTGGCTACATAAGCTTGTCACATGTAGTTGCACTTCGAAATTCATAACAATGCATTTTATAATGCAACGCACACAAAACTGTCGACATGTTTATAGGCAGCTACCTAAATATTAATACTTTTGGTTTAATGGCACCGATATTTGAAGGTAACTCTATAACCACTACTGAATTTTGTTTGCATCACAGTAACGCAAGGACAGTATGCATGCTAAATACTTCCAACAGGACTGCACTCTTACAATGCACTGGTCAAAAATTCATGTCTGTGTACTTACATAGAGTATGTTTCAGGCCCTAATCAACATTATAATTTAAAGCATATTTCCTATCACTCGTACACCAAAAAGATCTTTCTGTTTGTGAGGGTATGTTGAGACTAAGCATATGTGAATATATTACAGCTAGCACCTACAAGATTTAAACCTAATTCCCTGTGTGCAATTAAACAAAAAATATTCAGGTGCCTAAAAAACGTGAAAGAAACAAGTTTCTGGGCAGACTACTAAAATGGCTGCCATTACATTCAGAGAAAACAACGCTTATGGAAACTTAATCAGTGATTATTTACACATTCCGTGGACCAGGTGTCCAGCACCTTAGCAGGCAAAAACACAAAGTCTTGTATGATTGGCACCCCTTCAGCTTTTTGACACGAACTCAGTCCACCACAATGTGTCTTCATATGATTGTTTCTCAAATCACACACAAATAACATGAATGATAATCAAGAAGACCACCAACTGAGTCATTCCAAAGGCGATGACAATAGTTCCACAATAAAAGGAGTTCAACATCTTTAGGATTTTTCATCTGCATTTGTTTCTTCAGTAAATGTTCTTATAGCAACTTTACAACTCAAGAATCTGGCTCCTACAACGTGAAGGCTGTGGGCTCAATCCCAGGAAACATAATGATCAAAATGTATACCTGTAGGTCGCTTTGGATAAAAGCATCTGCCAAATGCACAAAGGTAAATGAAAATCTATGCACTGTGTGGGATTTTAAGCTTTCCATTTGTATGAAATAGGTGACGCATGGACGGAACATGTCAGTGCACTTGATGCACTTCACAGTATGTTTACTTTTCATTGAATGTTAAAAATAAAGAAAAACATACTGACAACAACACATAAACTGCAGCCTTTAGACAAAACCTGCACGTAATACTACTGGTTTATAAATTGCGGCTTTACAATGTTTACATTCAATACCCAACTGAAATTCCCTTTTTCAGGCTAAACCTTTTTATACTAATTACAGTCAGTGCACAATATGAACCGACCAAATGCACATGATTTAGATCAAAACATTGCTCCCATTTTCTGATTTTTCATAAAGACATTTTTAGAAGCAGACCCTCCCCCATACCACATTTACGCTAAGTAAACAAATAGCCCCTGGGTTCAAGGGTCTAACTGCTGGTGGATGCAGTTTAAATAGGTCACATGACAACCCGAGCCCCCACCACCTCCACTGAAAGATACAACAAGCCTTTAGTGAGCGCATACATGAAGATGGGTATACATGCAAGTCAGTCCCTTGGCAATAATAATGTAGGGTGCGGCTGAAGATGTTTTGGGTACATACATGAGGGTCAAGCATTTAGACACTGAAGAAAGAGGCCCAGCTGTGGGGGTGGGGCATCACCTCACAACTCACGGTATTCTCATGCTAATTACAGGAATAGATGGCCACTCTATTCCTGTGGGAATAAAGGGAGTTGCCCCTGGCAACACTTCCAATTCTATTTTTCCCTCTTCGGCTCCTCCCCCTCCTTTGCACAACGGCCTATGCGCATACGCAGTGTACCAGTCTTATGCAAGTGCCAGAGCTGCAGGAACTCTTCAGGCATGGCATGAAATCCAGAAGATGGGAGGATGTTGTCATAATAGTGATGGCTGACTGGCTGCTTATCCAAACCTACGGAAAATGGCCAGAAACCGTAAGCGGTCACCTCTTCGCACAAGCCGAGTGCAAGGCTCACCAAGAAAAGCCCCGTTGACAGACGTTTGCCATGGACACCGCGGCTTCTCCAGAATCGACCGACATTTTTGAGGAAGTCCGGGTTGGCAAAGAGAACAGTCTGGTTGGAGGCGAAGTCTGCAAGGGTGTGGTATGCCCGGAGGGAGGGGTCAGTACCGGGCTTCATGGAGAATGCCGGCATGTAGATGTAGCTCGAACCGTATGCCTTCATGCTCTTTACGAAGGCCTTGCGGGACCAAAGTAGGTTCTGAAAGCTGATACGAAAGCAGTAACAATAAACAATGATTACAAATTCATAGAGGTTTCCTGTAATTTAATTGAATAACACATGCAGACATTTCAAAATACACTGAAAATGACAACAATTGAAACAAAGACAACTTAGAACAAATGTTTCATACAATGAACGCTCCCGTTATATATGTCTTTATATATTAAATAACACTTTAAAATCAAGCATGAGTAAACTCAAGCCTGATTAAGCCTAAGCTTAACCAGCCTTAACCAGCGTAGCCAAGCATATTTCTGAAAGTCTGGTATACTGTTTTTGACAACTAGGAGAACTTTGAGAGACTTTAAGAGAACGCTACCTAATGTTGTGAGAACAGTCCCTGTTAGCTGGGTCTATTTCTGGCCATTCTGTTTTCACTTCAGCTTTTTATTATAATGTAACAAACCACTGCACCAAAAGAAACTCACACTTTCATATAGAGTGCTTCTAACTTCACTATGAACTCTTACTGACAACAGCATGTTTAATATGTTATGGTGAATAACATTTAGAAAAGACACGACTTCTGACCACAGTCTGAGGGAAAGTATGAATAGGACGTACCTCTTTTCAATGATGCTTGGATTAGCAGTCACCAGGTGTGTTCTGCTCCCTACGTCAGGAGTGTACTCTCTGGACAGAGGAGGGAGGTTACATCTGGAGGTATAAGAGATGGACAGAGATTGCGATGCTAGTGAGAAAAGATGCAAACTGAGAGAGTAAAGCAGACTGTGCAACCAAAATGTTTGGCAGTTGTGAGTGGTTGCCAGGGGGTTGCTATGTGTTGCCTATGCTGTTCTGAGTCTTTGTTAGCATGTTGCTATGTGGTTGCTAGGTCATTGGTATGCACTTTCAAAGGTGTTCTGGGTGGCTTGAAGGTATAGCCAGGTGGTTGCTAGGGTGTGCTGAGTGGTTGCTTATTGGCTCAAAACATGTATTGTCAGAGCCCACTCTCAAGTCTCTATTAGTGTGTCTAGGCTTATAGTCTTTATAATGTTAAGTATGTTAAAATAACATTAAGTATCTAAATTCCAATATTCTGAACAGGCTCATATTTGGACAGTGTGTCTCACCTCATGATGAAGTCAGCCTGGTCAATTTCTCTTCCACAGTCACTGTGTTTCAGGACCCCACCGTTGCCCACCACCGAACACTTCTTCAGTGGAAGCTGCAATGGTGCATCCTAGCAACACAA
This sequence comes from Chromobotia macracanthus, assembly GCA_036877525.1. Classification (NCBI taxonomy): domain Eukaryota; kingdom Metazoa; phylum Chordata; class Actinopteri; order Cypriniformes; family Botiidae; genus Chromobotia; species Chromobotia macracanthus. The sequence goes on along the minus strand of JAZGTH010000012.1, from coordinate 9,685,801 downwards.
AAACGATAAAGATTCAAACACAGAGAGCACATTTCCATTTGGTTCTTTTGATGACTAGAGATTGAAATCAAAGTTCCCTCAATTTTCAGATGCTTCAAAGGATAGTGAATCAGAGACCCCCTTTCACTGTGTCACAGGAGCTTACAGCTCTCCATTTGCATAACAAATTACTATTGTTCTCAAATATGTTAGTTGGGTTAGTTATAATTTATTTAGAATAAGTATAATAACAACAGTATAATAATTTTACTGTTATTTTAATTCCTACTTTTATAAAATACATATAAAAATAAAACAGATCCTATAATGTAGTCAGACCTCCTGAGATGATCTAGCACCAACTCTGCTTCTTTATTTGTGCAAAGCACAATAAATGCAATACTTTTCACAATGACAAAAATACACGAACAAAACATGATTTTTTTCTTTTTAGAACCATGTGAACCTGACATTTAACAGTGACCTAAATGTCTTTTTTAACAAACAAAGATAGTTCATAGAAAAGGACCTTATCAGTGCTCCTTTAACTGGTGCGAGGGGTAATCAAAACACTGCATGCACGATGACACTTCATGCATTAATAAACACATGACATGTTTTATCTGCAGTCGATTACATTCAGTTACAGTAAGTCTGCTGTGTGCTGATTTGCATGTCTAAGTAAAATGTAGTACTGGGATCATCAGTAATGCCCTTAAAAATTTTAAGGCTGTTTGTGTACACATCTTTTAACCGATTTTTCTTGACAGACCCTTCTTGGACTAACTCTCAGTGAATATACTCACTAAATCACACTAGACTCTAGTATAGACACTAGAGTGTGGTGTGGGCATGTGTGAATAGTGAATAGAAGCTGTGTGTGTCCATCAATAATTAGCGTGGGCTTTCAGACAGTGTAGGAGGAACACCGCGACTGTAAGGCGACAGGGTGTCCAGTGCATGACAGTCAGGACCCATACGGGCGTCTCTCCCATGCCTATTTATTTTTAGAGAGCAGAGTGCTAGGCTTAGCATCATGTAGAGGGTATGGGGGTGGAAAAAAAAACAGGACCAACTGCTTCTCTTCGAATGCACATTCACATATAACACCAGTCATTTACATTTGCAGCCAAAACCCTTCTGGGACATTTATATGTATCTGTTCAAATAACAGTTAAAAGCTATTTGGAACATCTTGTGTGAGAAATGGCAATTAGATGATCAAATTATTATTAATTATTAATGTTGTCTGCAAACATTACTTTTAAATAACATGTACAGTGCTTTCAACAAATCCCACAAGTAGTTGGTTTGGGCTGTTTACTTGCAAGATACATGACTGGTGAAGCAAATGAATTACTAGACCACAGCTTTAGTAATCCTGAACAAAAATCTTTTAACTGTGGCAATTTCTACAGTAGAGACCACTTTTCAGCATCCAATGAAATTTAACTGGAATAAATCAAGTTCCTTTCTACATTTAAAATAACTAAATTCACTTAAAATAAATTCAGATCGCTAAAATGTCATTTCTTGTAGACGTTAAGCTTGTGAATATGGCTGATTTTAATGTTCTTATATGGGCACTTTTAAAGCAAGTACATCAATTGCAAGGTGAAAATACAGATAATCTTTTTAACTATTTTCGATAATAGTTTGGAATGTATAGCTTTTATATTGTAAGGCATGTTGAAGAGATGGTATGGTTCAAATTGACAGGATTTTCACCTGAAGGGTGAGAACTAAATTTACAGAAGAAACGTAGCCATTTTTGGAGAAAGTGGGGTGGGATCTTTTGACTTAAGTTTTGCACAGGCAAGCACCACTTCATTTCTTCCAAAAAGACAAAATCCAGTGTCGTGTTTTCAGGTTAGGAAATGCTAATACTTGCTGCCCGTCTGAGATTACTGCAGAGGAAAGTATAAATGGCAGGGTAACAGGTAATCCCGGTGGCAGCGCTTTCTTTCTGACCTCTTTCTCTGTTGGTCTAATTATAGCCAGCACCTGTCTGTGTATGAATTGGTTGACAGTTGTGTAGTTGCACCTTTACCACAACTAAGACTATGTTCACACTTTCACTCCAAATCCCATTTTTTCAACTTTTCGATTTCCAACTGTAATCTGATCATATTTAGCAAGCAATCGCAGGAAATCAGATTTTTAGAAATCCATTTCAAGTTTAATTCATATGTGGTTTGATTCATTTTTCTGGTAATAGATTGAGTAGCTTACATCAGTAAAATGTAAACACATCAGACATCAGTGTGTCATGTAAAAACACTTTGCCGATCGGTGTGTCATTAGGACAACATTGAAAATCCTTCCAAATGTCTTGTGTTTCATTGTCATCATTGTCATAGAAACCAATGCAGATATTCTAGACAACATTGGCTCTGAACAGTTGCATAGTGTGGATAGTCAATCATTTGGATCTGATTCCAGTTAGATATGCAGAAAATGGGATTTGGACTGACAGCGTGATCTTAGTTTAACACTCTTTTCCATGGTCTGTGGCGGAGGTCTCCAACAAGGCCCACAGACCTGCAGAGTTTAGCTTCAAGCCTAATTAATCAAACCTGATCAATCAAACATCCAGGTAGGTGTGTGTGGAGTAGGTTGGAGCTGAACTTCTGTGGAGAGACCTCTGGCCTACGGTCTGTCATGACATCACTGAATGAACATTTTTCAACATATACCTTTATGTAAACCATTGGCATAGGCTACCCTTAACAGAAGAAATTAATATAATCTAAGAAGCTTTAGTTTCTATAGATACTCGTGTATCTTCCCTCAATGATTAATAGCAAACGCCACTTATGGCTCTAAAAATCGAATAAATCTAAAAGCCTTACATTTGCTCTTAATGTCAGTTACTGGTTCTTCAGACAAACTAAGCATGTTATTACAACATTTTTGGCTATGTTGAGACTGAGAATGTTCTGTGTTTGCTGGGTATATACTGTACAACAGTAAAAATGTCTTCCATTAGATGACATTACCATAAGGCTATTACTGTAAAACAATTTTTTCATTAAATTTCAAGAAAAAATACTTGTGTTGACACATCATGGTATGAGTTGTTTAATTTGATGGTATTGATATAAGATTTTGGTCACACTGACTATTTCTACAGGGTAAACTCTTTATTCGGCATTAAATGTCTGTGTAAACACACATTTTCACATGATGAATGCACATGGTAATTATTGCAACTTATGTAACAGACCAAAAAACAGATACCTGAACAAAGAACGGGTACGTCTCGTTGTTGACCGTGTGGTAATGATAAAATTCACCATCATACCACAGAACTTTCCCAATGGGAGAATTCTCTTTAGTCACAACAAACATCCTCTTTGGGTCACAGCATTCTGTGAGCAGCTTTCTGCAAAATCATAAGACAGGAAATTAATAATGCAGAGAAACGCAGAGAAAAATGCAAAACAGGATTGGGACAGTTTTCTGACTACCTGAGTGCAAAACCAGCGACTAAAGAACTGATAAGAGTGAATCAGATCGGTAGACTGAATAAATCTTTGTGTATATTGTTCTAACAAGTTTGGACCCACTGTATACCAGTTGTCTTAAACTGCTATATAACAAACAAACAAATAAATAAATAAAAACACACACAATGTACGTATTGTGTACATGTATAGAGCATCTGTATGTAATGATACTTTTGATCCTATATCTAAACCTAAACCTGCCCAAAACAACACATAATGTACGCAGTATAAGTGCATGTATAAAATGCATTCGTCAGGAATTACGCAGGATTTAAAGACACATTGGGACCAAAATCAGTGGCATGCAATGCTTTCTGTGTCAGCATTAAACTCTCATATCAAAACTCGTATCAAAACGATGCACTAAATGCTCGTGACGTCACGGCGGCCAGCGCTTCTGTGAGGTCGTCGCAGGGTCATTTAACGCACAATGTAACGCATCGATCATGATCATGATCATCGTCTTGGTTTCTGATCGCATTCGTCCCTTCACTTATAATTACAGCAGACAAACCACCAAGACCAGCACGTCAATAAAACCGCATCGCTGGAGCCGCAGACATGCTGCCTTTAACGTCAAACGCGGCCCACTCGCGCGCTAAACGAATGAATGATAAACTGCACACGAAAACCGAGACGCTTGTCAGTACCTGTACAGATCGATACCCGTTTGGTTTCTCGTCCATGTCTGTCCCTGCCGCAGGACCTCGTCCACCATCTCCTTGTCGCCGGGTATCCTGTACACCGGGAAGATGTAGAGCCAACACAACGCCAGCACACCCAGAGTCGCCCATACAGACTTGCTCCTGTGGCATCTCAAAGACATCATTCCGCCAATCTGATCGGACAAACGAGTCCCAAAACGCGCGTACGGTTTTTATTTCTGTGCCACCGCCATTACGAGCAAAAACAAAGCATTTAAAAGGCGCTATCCCTCTCTTTCCATCATGCGGTGTTTAGGGGAGGCCAGTCGGGATGCGTCGGTCTCATGCTTTAATGCACCGGACCCGCGCACGTCTCCTCCGCCTCCGGTCAGCAGATGTGTGGGATCACAATCGCTGTTCGTTGTAACGGGATGTGCTGATCGCCGGTGTGGACAATGTAGAGGAATCTCACGGGTTTTTATACGGGATCCAGGGATCTTTTCCCCCCATCACCCCCGATGTATCCCGTCTTGAGCTCTCTAACAAATCTGATCCCTGCGCCGCCCGACCATCATCGCCACATCATCATGACCTATTTCTGCATCCCGCTCCTTTAATTAAAATGTGAAGGCCTCCCTCCCTATCTAACCGCTTCCGATGTGATCTTCCGCCTAGTGAGAGACAAAGCTCGGTTTCTTAATGCTTTAACGCACACCGCTGCCCCCGTTATTTATTACTGCAGCGCCCCCTTCTGGTTAATCTGCGCACACGCACAACAGTTACGCATACTCGTACAGTTCACTACATTCTGCATTTTCTCTGCATACTGTCTAATATTTAGAGAACAAATATTATGGGACGATAAATGTTTCGAACAGCATTTTGTCAGACCTTTGCATCTGTGTTCAATACGATCTGCTTTTTCACAACTCTTAAAATTCAGCTGTATAGAGTATATATACATATTCTGCTCAGTATGCATAACATATACCAAGACAACATTTTTACAACGAAAGCGACGTATCTGTCAGGTAAAATTTATTTTATATATTTATTTATATATGCAACAATGTTGCATTGTTTCAAAGCAGCTTTACTGCTAATGAAAAAGAAACAGAAAACAGGAAAATTATGAAATATATACAATACATAGAATACAGAATACATGGAATTATTGCCCTAGTCCCAACTTTTTAATACAATGTTGCTGCAATCAAATTTAAAATGAGCTAATATTTTGCATGAAATAGTAAAATGTCTCTTAGTAACATCTAATACTTTGTTTATCTTCTAGTGTGACTATAATATGTGTACATGAGATTTGCAAATCATTGCATTCTGTTTTTATTTACGTTTTACACAGCTTCCCAACTTTTTCTGAATTGGGGTTGTAAAAGACAGGTATCATATTAAGCAAGATATGTCATTCCAGCTTACATGGAGATGACATTTAATCATATCATTTTATAGAACATTAGTATAATATACATAAGGTATTTGCAATAATACAATAAAATATCTGAACAATGCCTAATGAAAAAGAATGGGATAGAGAAAGTGTAACAGTAAAGTCTTTAAGACTGTGGTTAGTATATTTAAAGCAATTTTAACAATTTACAAAACCTTAAGCCATATCAAATGTAAGCAAGCAAGCCAACAGGGCGACAGTGGCAAGGAACCAAAACTCAAATGTTGTACAGATGGAGAAAAACCTTAGGAAAAACAAGCTCAACCAGGAGAGCCAGTTCACATCTGGCAAGTTAAAGCTGCAAACTTTTTTGGTTAAAAAGGGAGAGCTTATAATAATGATTTGTAATTTTACATTGATCTAATATTGATTTCAATCTGGTCTGATTTGGTGACATGTCAGGCACTGAGGAGTGTTACAGAGATGGCAACAGAAGCATAATGTTACTAATAATGTTAATGTTACTTTTTTCATTAAAAAAGTAAACTAAACAGGCATTAGTATAGCCTATATATGCTGTGACAAAATATGCTATGTTGTCACAGCCTCACTATTCTGCATGTGAGTGGCATCAAGTTCTCATTTCAATAAATAGTCACATTATTTTATCAATAAATATGGTTATTTTGCATTTTTAATCCAACAAACTAATTTATTTGTACATTTTATGTAAAAATGTCTGGTAAATATAACGAGTATAAAAGTTTGTAACTTGCTTTGTAACAACAAACTTTGTAAGTTGAACCTGTTGCATTGTGGGATACGTTATTCTGTGTAGAGTTCTCTGTTGTATGCTGGATATTCTATCAAATGTAGATCCAGGTAGAGTATTCCATGCTTACTAAAAACTCACATACTGCACCCATTTAGCAAATTACTGTGCGAGTATTGCTTTACCCTTTTCTACCAGCAGAGTGAGATCTTGGAATATAAATAACCTTCATACTACCGTGCTTGACTGTATGAAAATAATAAAAATGCTAATAATGACATAAAAATGATTTTATATATATATATATATATATATATATATATATATATATATATATATATATATATATATATATATATATATATATATATATATATATATATATATACTCAAATGATGTACAGATGGAGAAAAACCTTGGGACAAACAAGTTCAACCAGGAGAGCCAGTTCTCATCTGGCAAGTTAAAGCTGTAAACTTTTTTGGTTAAAAATGGAAAGCTTATAATAATGATTTGTAATTTTACATTGATCTAATATTGATTTAAATCTGGTCTGATTTGGTGACATGTCAGGCACTGAGGAGTGTTACAGAGATGGCAACAGAAGCATAATGTTACTAACAATGTTACTAAGGGAATAAAACAGGTGAACTGGAGCTGGCAAGTCAAGATCAAGTGACATAGTGATGCGCACCACAAAGTGTCTCATTCCTTGTCTCATTCCAGAACCTGAGATGTTCCCTTTCGAGGGAAGTGAATGTTGTATCATGGGAATGCTATGGGAAATGTTAATGCCCACTGCACCACAATGAGGCCTGCCCCAGATGCTGTGAAACACTGGCACAGAGAACATAAGGAGCAGGAGCAGAAAAAGAGACCTGCAGCACCTGAGCAGCACCTGAGAGCCTGGGGTTGAATTCTAAGCAGTAAAATATAATAAATGTATGCGGGGAGAACCAGCCTGCCGCAGCACAAACATTACTTAGAGATGCCCCCCAGACAGTACCTTGGATGATGTTACACTCCAGGTAAAAAAGGCTCTAATGCCCAAGAGCGACACTAGGTCACATTCCTCATAGGCCAGAGCAATAGTATGTGTGATCCAGGGAGATAAGCATTGTTTTGTGACTGCATTACCTTGGTTGCGACCACTAAAACAGCCTGAGAGGTCTTAAACCACTGGTTTGAGCAGTGGACATAGATCCTCAAAGCTCTAACTGGACACAAGAAGTAAAGCCTTTCCAGTTACGGCGACTTATACGCTGGAGGACAGAAGGCCTGAAGCACCACGCTCTAAGCATTAAGGCTAACTCTAGGGGCTCAAATAGAGGCTCCAACAGGTTCATTGCTCAACGGTGGCCACATACACATTGCGGGTAGATGCAGATATCCCTGCAGATAGGCATTCTTGAAGAAATTCCAGCACTGAACCAATAGGGCAGTAAACCAGGTCAACATGGTGTTGCTCACGTCATGGCACAAAGAGCTGGCACTTCAGGGCATACAATCTCCTAGTAGATGGCACTCTGGAACTCAGAATGGTCTTGAAAGATCCACGCCCAAGCCTGAGATAGAAGATCCCTTCAGACTGGAAGCTCCCAAGGGACTCCAAAGACAGATATTAAGTCTGAGAACCAGATTAGGGTCAGCCAGAGCAGCACTACCAAGAGTAGACAAACTCAGTCCTGGCAATTGGAGCTGGATGAGTAAGGCTGAGCCAAATGGGACATTCTGCCTCAGCACCCAACTGACTGACAGTCATCAAATTGCCATCTGAAGCTGACAGCATGAGCTCATCATCTGGCTCAAAAGAAACAGAAAAACAGGCTTCTAAAGCCGTGAGCTCATCTGCGGAGAGTGGAAGAGTCCACCCCCCGCTACTCTTCCATCAAATCATGCTGGAAACCCCACGAGTGCAGCCTCTGCTCTGCCTCAACAGAAGCAGGACTCGACCTATGAGGTGCAGCTGCCCGGCTCCCATCTGAATTAAAGAGAGCCAGGCAGCGGTTGAGTGTCCTTACTGGAAGCAATTCACACTCTGGGCAGTCAGCTCTCGCAAGAGCTGATTAAGCGTGCTCTTCTCCCAAACAAAATACACACAAATCAAGATATAGCATTGCTTGCTGGTATTTATTGAATTTTTTATGCAGTCATTCACAAGATTTTCAAATAATGTGTTTAAACACCTGTAACACTATTAACTCTAAAGCAGCATCAATTGCATAGTTCCAAGAGGGACTTTTTATCCAGCTTTTGGCTTTTGGACAATCATGTTTAGCCAGTATTGCAAGAACACTAATGCAGGTTTATATTTAGCAGCTGAAAAACAGGCTGATGGATTACGTTTATCATACCAGGAAATTTCTGAAAGAAAAAAAGACAGACTAAGCTGCTTGATTTTTAATGTTAAAGGCAAAGCTCACACAAAATTAATATTTTGTCATTATTTACTCATTGACTTAGGAGCTCCAACAAGCCACAGATCTTGCCCTCGGCCGTTCTATGGCTGCTTTCGTGGCAACTGGTTCAACCTATCCAGCAATTAGGGCAGGGATAAGGCCTTCTTGCTGGATGCTCTGATTGTTCCTCTGGGTCTGTTCAGCGATGCCGTTTGTTCTGTCATCAACAGATACTAAGGCCAGGTAGCTGTGGCATCAGGTGGACCATCAAAATCTTCCGTTAAATCTTCTGCTGCCTACAGGCAGCAACAGAAAGCCAGTGTGGCAGCTTAAGTTCCCTCCCAGAGACCTAAGGGGACTGAGCAAGTGTTCCCCTTCACATGAGAAATCTATGCTTTTACAGCTGATATTTTATAGTTCCCAAAAAAGACGGGGTTGCATCCAATTCTGAATTTTCGTCAATGAATCGCTCTCTGAGGAGATGCAGATTCAAGATGTTGACGCTTAAGCAGATTGTGTGTCCAGTTTAGGCTGTGGACTGGTTTGTCATGATGAATCTAAAGAAGGCAGCATACTTTCAGATAGAGATTTTGCAAGAACACAGGAAGTTTCTCAGGTTCTCTGAGAAAGGGGCAAAACTTCTCAGGGGCTTCCATCCTGTTAGGACACATGGCAGCAGTGGCCAATGTGATTCCATTGGGCCTGCTACACATGAGATTGTTTCAATTCTAGCTAAGGAATGGGTTTTATCCCAAAATCCACCTGCTAAGGGTGGTAAGGGTTATGCGCCAACAGCTTCGTACCCTTTCTATGTGGCTCAGACCCTGGTTTCTCACCTTGGGTCCCACTCTTTGCTAAGGAAAAATGGGTTAATCTGACAAAACACCTGCTAAGGGTGGTAAGGGTTATGTGCCATGGGCTTCATACCCTTTCTATGGGTACAAAGCCCATGGCACATATAGAGATTTTGAATTGCATCCAAATTGGGGTTGCATCCAAATCCAGAATTAGATGCAACCCTGTCCTTTTTTTTCTAAATCAAATCTTTCCTCATCTAACATATCATGGTTTCATATGTCACAGGTGTTGACAGGCAGTGATACATTGAGCCATCAGCAGTCACTGACAGATACTATCAGCAAAAACTCTCTGGTGAGCAAGTTCGTAATAACAGTGCTAGGATTAGATTTCAGAATAACTAACTGAAGCACCTGCTGCTGACCAATAGCAGCCTGACAGCAAAGTCATTTGTTCATTTGTGCCATTATGAAAGTGTATGCTAATGTGTGGATGCAACAATAAAGCTGAAAGGGTGTCACTGAGTAGTAATGATGTCTCTGATTTCTCTCCCTCATAATACAGTACAGTTGTTAAGTAGGAGTAAATTGTTGCATATACCTGGGTGCTGCAGTGTTGCCCGCTGCCCCGAGTGTGTGTTCACAGTTTGCAGTGTGTGTGTGTGCGTTCACTACTCACTACTCCATTGTATGTGCATTAATGGGATGCAGAGAACAAATTCGAAGTATGGGTCACCATACTTGGCCAGCACTTCACCTCACTACAAAGATTTTATAAGTTTGAGTTGTAAGTTGATGCTTTCTGATCAGTAACTTTAGAAATATGGTGCATAATGGTGCTGCATACTTTTCTGCTAGCTCATTAGCTAATAATTTAGCAGGTGAACACAGGTGTATGGTAAGTTATTGTCTTCAATTAAAAATAAACAAATACATAAATAAAAAAACTGTGTTATATATATATATATATATATATATATGTGTGTGTGTGTGTGTGTGTGTGTGTGTGTGTGTGTGTGTGTGTGTATGTATGACAATTTATGACAACCTCAGACAATAAAAAGCAACATTGTTCACTACATGAACACACACATGAACAAAAAAAAATGGCTGCTGCACATTAACTTGTTTATAATTTAAAAGATGTTATCAGCTGTGTGTTATGTTCTGTTTAACAGTGGTGACTATTCAATAGGGGAACAGTGGTGGTGACATACCAAAATAAATTGCTATGTAAATTGGTACAATAGTAACAATAAAGGTGAATATAACAATATAGATGAATATAAAGATGAATTTTGAAAATGCATAAAGAATTTGCAGAAGTGAAACTTACCAGCTTAACAGTCTTTTTATAGCTCAGTTGGTAGACCAATTTGATAGCAGCGCAAAGGTTGTAGGTGTGAACACATGCACTGATAAGATGTATAGTGTGAATGTACTGTGGTCACTTTGGATAAAAGTGTCTGCCTAATGCATTAATTCTAACATACACACTGGGCCAAACATTGCATTAGTATTACCAAGTGATGAATTTGAAACAGATGAATAAAAATGTAAACAACTAAAGATATGGGAGGTTGATCATTTTCATTCTGTACAATTACATGGTTAGTTGCAATTGAATATTTGCATGTTTCATATTAGTACTGAAATATGATACCATCACTATACCAATGTACCTCCACAATATTTTGTGAGGGGAATGTGTGGATAGTAAATATTACAGTCAATGTTGTGTTTGCTTGTTTGTGTTTATGAATTCTTCACACAACTTAAGTTATAATACATTTATTTTTTTTGCTCTGTTACAGCTTCACTGTTGGTAAGATTTCATTCACAGAGCGTGGTTAAGATATTCCCAGTGGCAGACGCTGTATCTGCCAGCCAGTGGCTGCTGGACTATAAAATCCCTTTGTTTCAACACCCTGTTGTTCTGTGTCCTGTCCTTAACCAGCTACCAGGGAAATCCAGGTACAACTTCCCTAGTTATTATTATTTTATGCTGTTAAATTTGGCTGGACAAATTATTCACTTTAGTGATATTCTCCAGTTTCTGTTCTTAGGTTTTAACTTAAATCTTTGGCTTAGTAGTCCAGCAAGGCATCACAATAAGGGATTAAGTACAGCTCTCTTTAAAGTTCAATAAACATTTCTAATGCAAATAAATATGTAATATTCTATTTTTTCCATGTAAAAGTAGTGGAATTCGTGGGAAGTTGCCACACTTTTTACTATGGTGAATATTTCTCAGGGTAAATTTATTTTTGAAACCCAATTCAGATTTCAGAATAACTAACTGAAGCACCTGCTGCTGACCAATAGCAGCCTGACAGCAAAGTCATTTGTTCATTTGTGCCATTATGAAAGTGTATGCTAATGTGTGGATGCAACAATAAAGCTGAAAGGGTGTCACTGAGTAGTAATGATGTCTCTGATTTCTCTCCCTCATAATACAGTACAGTTGTTAAGTAGGAGTAAATTGTTGCATATACCTGGGTGCTGCAGTGTTGCCCGCTGCCCCGAGTGTGTGTTCACAGTTTGCAGTGTGTGTGTGTGCGTTCACTACTCACTACTCCATTGTATGTGCATTAATGGGATGCAGAGAACAAATTCGAAGTATGGGTCACCATACTTGGCCAGCACTTCACCTCACTACAAAGATTTTATAAGTTTGAGTTGTAAGTTGATGCTTTCTGATCAGTAACTTTAGAAATATGGTGCATAATGGTGCTGCATACTTTTCTGCTAGCTCATTAGCTAATAATTTAGCAGGTGAACACAGGTGTATGGTAAGTTATTGTCTTCAATTAAAAATAAACAAATACATAAATAAAAAAACTGTGTTATATATATATATATATGTGTGTGTGTGTGTGTGTGTGTGTGTGTGTGTGTGTATGTATGACAATTTATGACAACCTCAGACAATAAAAAGCAACATTGTTCACTACATGAACACCAAAAAAAAAAAAAAAAAATGGCTGCTGCACATTAACTTGTTTATAATTTAAAAGATGTTATCAGCTGTGTGTTATGTTCTGTTTAACAGTGGTGACTATTCAATAGGGGAACAGTGGTGGTGACATACCAAAATAAATTGCTATGTAAATTGGTACAATAGTAACAATAAAGGTGAATATAACAATATAGATGAATATAAAGATGAATTTTGAAAATGCATAAAGAATTTGCAGAAGTGAAACTTACCAGCTTAACAGTCTTTTTATAGCTCAGTTGGTAGACCAATTTGATAGCAGCGCAAAGGTTGTAGGTGTGAACACATGCACTGATAAGATGTATAGTGTGAATGCACTGTGGTCACTTTGGATAAAAGTGTCTGCCTAATGCATTAATTGTAACATACACACTGGGCCAAACATTGCATTAGTATTACCAAGTGATGAATTTGAAACAGATGAATAAAAATGTAAACAACTAAAGATATGGGAGGTTGATCATTTTCATTCTGTACAATTACATGGTTTGTTGCACTTGAATATTTGCATGTTTCATATTAGTACTGAAATATGATACCATCACTATACCAATGTACCTCCACAATATTTTGTGAGGGGAATGTGTGGATAGTAAATATTACAGTCAATGTTGTGTTTGCTTGTTTGTGTTTATGAATTCTTCACACAACTTAAGTTATAATACATTTATTTTTTTTTGCTCTGTTACAGCTTCACTGTTGGTAAGATTTCATTCACAGAGCGTGGTTAAGATATTCCCAGTGGCAGACGCTGTATCTGCCAGCCAGTGGCTGCTGGACTATAAAATCCCTTTGTTTCAACACCCTGTTGTTCTGTGTCCTGTCCTTAACCAGCTACCAGGGAAATATTTTATGCTGTTGAATTTGGTTGGACAATCTATTCACTTTATGACATATTCTCCAGTTTCTGTTCTTAGGTTTCTGTTCAAATGTGAAAAATACAACTGCTGAATTGAATTATTTTTAGCTAACTTGTGTTTTTCAGCACTCATGTCTGAGCACTGTGCATCACACCAGGAAGTATATAAAGCAAGCATGCAATTTGAATACTACCACATTTACTTATGGGTAATATATATAGCATTGCGCAGCACAAACCCTTTAATAGGCGCCTGCAAAATATGTCATCAGCTTCTTGTCTTCAGGAAGCCCGTTTGTCTGCACGTTAGAAAAAAAAAAGATATGAGTGCTGGAAGCAGCTAGAAACAAAGACCTTAAGAGAAAGGAGCTATAGAACGCTGCTATAGAATGCTGGGGGTTACAAATAACCCCAAATCACCCAAAAATTATTTATTCATGTCATTTATAAGTGGCACAACTGTCTAACATAAAAATAATTAATAGGCAGAATGTTGCAAAATCTAAACATGAGCATTTTCAATTAAAATAAAAGAGGCACTGGGGAAGATTTTCAGTTAAAAACAACTAATAAAATTTTGATGTGTCTCCTCACAAGTTATTGTATGGCTTTAGAAGTCTCAAATAGCACATGAGCAGTGTAGACTATGTTTAGCCAAGAGATTTACAATTTTAGCCCATTTACTTTCATCGTATGGAAAAAACAGACTGACATCCATTTTCAGCAGTCTGACATCCCTTCCCCAAAGCTTTTTAGAGTAGACATAAAATATGGCTAGGCAGTTGCAGGTCTATTGAAATATCCCAGTAAGCAGTTGTGGATTATTTCTTTTAATGACATACAGTGTCTCCCATAAGTATTGGGACAGTAAAGAAAAAAATGCTCTGTTTGCTGTGAAGTCAATAAATCTTTTATGATTAAAAGATGAATGTGGTACAAAAATAAAGGGTGTCATTCTGTTATTTGGCTTTCAACACAAATGTTTTTTCAATGGATTTTCATCCCTCTAATTATTAGGATAGTTGGCTCACAATTGTGTTTGTAAGTGATCAGCTGTCTCCTGTTGCATTGTTTACACAATAAAAGCAGGAATGTGTAGTGTCCCTTCTGCAGTCTGAGTCTTGTGTTCAGTAAGAACACACATAAGGTGAGATGAAGACAAGGGAGCTGTTACAGACAAGCTGTGAAAAATGTCTAAAAATGTCCAAAAATGTGAAATTCTGTATATTTCCCTCATATTCATCTTTTAATCATAAAATAGTTCTTTACTTTTCAGCAAACAGAGCAATTTTTCCTTTATTGTCCCAATACTTAGTCCACGCTCAGTCCACAGATGGCCTTCCCAGAAAAGTTTGATGGAAATCCCGCTAAGTGTAAGGATGTAAGTGTAAGTATTCATCAATCAAGAACTCTCTCTCTAGTCAGCTCATTACTCTCCAGGAGGGCTCTCGAATGGGTATCTACAGTCTGGCGAGACGAAGGAGCCGTCCTACAAGGCCTTCCTCAAACAGTTTCGGGAGGTTTATGAACATTCCGTGGAGGGGAGAAGCCCCGGTGAAAAACTACTCACTATCCCAGGGGAAATTAACGGCTGCCGAATGTGCTCTTAGTTTCTGAACATTAGCGGCTCAAACTGATTGGGGGGAATGCACATTCAACTACTCTTCCGCAAAGGCTAAATCAAGAGCTACAGTCAGAACTAGCCTGCCGGGACAAGGGAAGGAGCCGAATTCATACATCTCACTATATAAATTGACAATCTCATACGCTCATGTTCCCCTAATACTGCTCAGTCATCCCTGTGTACCAGTGAGGCCCATAGACATGAACCCATACAACTCGGTTGTACCCGTCTGTCGCAAGAGGAGCGAGATCGTTGGAGAGATCGTCGCCTTTGTTTATACTGCGGAAAAGCAGGTCATTTAAAATCATCCTGCCTCATTCCACCAGCAAGAGAGTTACAGCGGGTGAGTGCAGCAACTGTTACTCTTCCTCAGAATAACTCCCTGTAGTAAGTCATAACAAAATAAGTGTCCCTGTAGTACTAACCTTCCCTAATGGTTGTATCTCCACTCATGCTTTGGTAGACTCCAGTGCAGCAGGAAACTTCATTTCCTGAGACCTCACCTAGAAGCATCAGATAAATTTAAGAAATTGTAATTCTTCCCTGACAGTGGAGGCCATAGATGGGCGCCCGCTCAACAAAGGAGTTCTACAGCAGACTATGGAGAAGTTAAGACTACAGGTTAGTACTCTTCATTTAGATGTCAGGACAGGAGAAATGAACCCAGTCGCAAAACAGCATTAAACAGGAAAAAAGTCTTTATTTAAACAAATAACCAAGACCAGACCACTTGACAAAAACAAGACGCAAAAATCCAAAATGCAAAATAATGCAAAAACACCCAGACACAAAACCATAAAGGAGAAGCAAAACGAATCGGCACAAGACAGAAAACACGAGGGCATTAAATAGCACACAGAAAAACGACTAACAGGTGCGCGACATGAGCTCTGACGAGACAAGAGAACAAGGGGGCGGGGTCAAGACCGTTAAGTTGGTCCCTGCTGCCGTTGAACAATAACGAAAGGCCAGGTATTACACTAAACCAGATCTTCGAAGTGCCTACAATCTAATTCGTATTTGTGAGGGGGACGAGTGGAAGACGGCCTTCTCCACCACCAGTGACCATTATGAGTACTTAGTTATGCCCTTTGGCCTAGCCAATAGCCCTTCAGTATTCCAATCCTTTATGAATGATATTCATAAATGGATCCTCATTTGTCTGACCCATCATACCATCATATATATAAAAAAAATGTTCTTAGGTAGTTACTGAAACATTATAAAAGTGTTACAGAATTGTGCTCTTATAACCAAGCAATAACGTTATTACAATGTCTAAAAAGCTGGATGTTTTGAACGCAGGTGCAACTGTCATTGCAGAGGCGCAATACTGTCATTGCAGATCTCCAATACTGAGGTTTCTCAATTATTTACTTGTATAGGCCCTGTTATAAAAACACAAAGGCAAGATATTTGGTTGTAATGTAAACAGGTCAATTATGTTCACCATCTGGATGTTTGAAAAGATGAAGGACTTTCCCATTGCTCAGCAGTCTGCTTAGCAGGTTAGGCAGGTTAACTCTCTTTTTGCTGTGCTCTGTCCAAAAACCACATCTGTAATCTATTTTAGATTTGTCAATAAACCGTACAAGCTTTGTCATGACAAGATTGCATGCATGATGATTCTGTTACCATTATTGCACTTATTTATTGTTTTATTTTCAGTATTATTTGGTTTGAAAACTGTCCATGTTTGTATTTTATTTTTTAACATGCTTTTTAATAATTTTTTAATCGAAGGTATTAGTTGTTGTATTTGCCTTGAATTCTGAAATCTCTAATGGCTAACAGCATTTCAGAATGCAAAGAATTTACTTATATATACAAAAGTAGACATCTTTTTTTGGTAAAAACAATGAAGCCATGGAGGCTGGTATAAATATGGTACTTACAACCAGTCATGAGGGCAGGAGGAGAACTTTCCACAGTCTTCAGTAGTAAGTTCAGAAGCTAGTGATGTAGTCTATAGTCTGTATCATTCAGCAACTTCCACTTCATTTTTAGAACCTTTGTTTATTGCCATTAATCACACCCTTGACAAAAAAACTACAGAGAGCAGCGTAGTTTTTCTGATAGTGATAAAAGACCATGAGCACAAAATGTGCCTGAGCTTAATGGTTCCGTCTTTGCTGTCATTTCATGAGTTTGTTTTTACACAAACTAATCTGATCAACACAATTGCAACACACAGTCATTCATTCAAAACTTGCTGTAATGTCAGGATTCAGAGACCTTTATTAACTGTCTGTTTTAATCAAATTTAATGCCAGCTTCACACTGCACGATTTTCACTCATTGACCGATCTGTTGTGTAATCCTGTTGCCGATCTGTTGTTGTGTAATGTGCACACATCAGCAGTCATGCATTGTGAAAACAACAGTGTTCAGACAATTTTAAAAATCATGCAGTATGAATCTGGCATTAGTCGAGTAGAAGTGTTTTACTATTGCTGCTGTGTGGCTTGTATTGCTCTGCCTGCGCCTTTGTTTTCTTACCACATTATAGACACAAGTCTATTATAAATGTACTTGTCTCACCTGTCTGCCTCATTAGTCCTGACTTTGTACTTTGTACTGTACAGAATTTCAGACGGCACACCCAAGACCCACCCACAGACAATTAGCCAACAAACTCATTTATGTTGACACATGACACAAAACTGCACTGACTGACCTGATCTGACTTAAAAGGGGAAAAAGGTTTTTTTTTTTACAAATTATACTTGCATTGAACTGTGATCAGTTTTAATGTAATAGTCAGATGGCTCTTCCTGTCTAACTGGGTGGGTCCTTGGTCAGTTTAAGATGCAAAATATACTATTTGCTTCAGCACTTTTCAGTAATAGATACAAACAGATACAAAAATACTTTTAAGAATATTTTTGGTACACATACACCAGCAAACACACCAGTACAAATTATTTTAACCCCTAAATGTGCAAAAGGAGTGTACAAACTGTAAATGATTGACAAATTAATACATAAATAAGATTTTAACCACGTTGAGTGACATAAAAAACCCTAAACAAACAACTTCATTCACGCTCGGTCATCCAGCTGCTTCATTCAAAGGCCACTGGCACATTCAGGCTGGTTAGGAAAGATGACTAACTGTGCTAATTGTCATTGTAATAGTTGGAAAACTGTAGCTAGATCATGAAAGCAGAACTCTTTTCTTAGGCTGGATTGCTGTTGCCCCACATTCCACGTTTGGAGTGGAAATGATGTAGAAAATTCCTCAAATGGAGCCGCTCCACCTCTAACCCATTTTCTAAAACCCTAAGAGATAAAAATAACAATATTTGTAGTATTTTATTAATCATAGTTCATGTTATTTTTAACATTTACTGATGTTTTTTTAAATAAAAAGTTGTATCTGTTTACATTAGTTAATTCACAATAAACTAACAATTGACAATTGTAACCATTGCATTTTAATTAATATTAACAGATTAATAAATGCTGTAAAAGTATACTTCTTATTGTTAGTTCATGTCAGCTAATGACATTAATTACTGTTAACGAATGGAACCTTATTTTAAAGTGTTACCAATAATCATTACAAAGACCAAAGGTGATGCTGTTATTACCTGTCTAACAGTTCCCAGTCTTCACCCCCCCATTTGTCTTTGAATTCATTGGTATTCATGCCACCAATACGATCTATGTCGGATTTGTAGATTCCCATCAGACCGTAACCAGCAGTCTCCCAAAAACCTAGTTTACAATACAAACATTTGGTCTTTATATGAAAGAAAAAGAGCACATCAATATGATTATCATTACATATTACATTTTAAGCTTTTGTTCTGCATAACGTCTTGGTTATGTACGTAACCCTCGTTCCCTAAAGGAGGGAACAGAGACGTTACGTCAACGTACTGACATATGGGGTCTCGCTTGAGAACCCTATCACCTTCGAGTAGTAGAAAAACGCACCAACGAACATTGGCCCGAGAGGAAAGAGCCAATGAACATTTGAGCAAAGGATTTGCATGCTGAGTCATGCCCACCCGGAAGCGGGTATAAAGCCGGCCGCAGCTCACTTTCATTCAGGTTTGTGCTGACAAGCAAAGATGTGTCCCGGGCCAATCAGCGGTGAATCAAACTTGTGGCAAGGGGACGTAATGTCTGTGTTCCCTCCTTCAGGGAATGAGGGTTACATATGTAACCAAGACGTTCCCTTTCAGTCAGTCATGGTTTGACGTTACGTCAATGTACTGATGTATGAGGTCCCTGTGGAAAATGCCGCCGCACCCCACAGGGTGCGGAGCCTGGACGCAGAGAGGTTGCGACAACTATTCTTGTCCCCCCAGGAGAAGGCACCTCGGTGCACGGGTCTCCTTCCTCTCTTTGGATAGCCATGAGAACACTGGGGAAAGCATCCCATTCCAGGGAAAGGGCACTGTGGAGACCACACCCTGCTCAAAGGAGGTAATATGTGGAGATGAGGTATAGACTGACAAAACAGTACTACCTATAAGAAGGTTTCTGTGCAGGTCGTACCTATTGGGACGACACTACTGTCAACGGAGACTGGCAGCAGTAAGCACCAAGGGAAAGACACGGGTTCACCGACAGGGAAACCATATTATCGTGGAGAATACACACATGGGATTACCAATGGGGAATCACTACATATGGGGCACCTAGCCCAGTACAAGGGCTGACTGTGGCTTTCATACAGCTCCTCCGCTGAGCCTACCCACCAACGGGTGCTGGAGAAATCGCAACGCAGGGTTCACCAACTGCTGCAAAGGAGTAAAAATGCCTATTTCTCCCTATACTGGGGGGAGGCAATTCAAGCAAAGACAAAGACAAAGAGCTGACTGGAGTTTCCGAAGCTCTGAGTATGGTCTATGTAAATGTGCAGGGTGCGAACGGGACACAACAAAGTAAGGACTGGGTCTGCCTCCTCCATGGGCAGCGCTTGCAGGCTCACCACCTGGTCCTTGACAACATGAACCTTGGGCACATAGCCAGGCCTGGGTCTCAGGATAACATGAGAGTGGGTAGGCCCGAACTCTAGGCACGAGTCACTGACTGACAGGACCTGCAGGTCTCCAACCCTCTTGATGGGGGTGAGCGTGATCAGGAGTGGTGTCTTGAGAGACAGATTCTACGGCTCAACTGACTCAAGCGGCTCGCGAGAGGCTCCCTATAGCGCGGAAGGACTATGGAAAGGTCCCAAGAGAGAAAAAGGGCAGCCACGGGGGGTTCGGTCTCCAGGCGCCCCTCAGGAACCTGATGACCAGCTCATGCTTTCTTAAATATTTACCTTTTACTGCTAGGTGATGGGATGATATAACGGCTATGTACAACTTCAGGGTGGAGGGGGATAACCTCTGTTCCAACCCTTCCTGCAGAAAGAAAAGCACAGAGCTGATCTGGCACATGCGGGGGTCTTCTCCATGGGAAGAACACCAGTCAGTGAAGAGGCTCCATTTCAAGGCGTAAGCCTGCCTGGTGGAAGGAGCCCTCGCCTGAGTGATAGTGTCCACCATGCCTGGGGGTAAGTCACTAAGGTCCTCCGCGTCCCATCCAAGGACCACATATGGAGGCCCCAAAGGTCAGAGTCGCCGCTGACTCCAGAGGAGAAGATGGTGGGCAAGAGAAATGCGACGTGAGCATAAAGTGCCCTGGTGGATCATATACGCCACAGTCGCAGTGCTGTCCGTGCAGTCTAGCACATGCCTGCCTTGCAACAATGGAAGAAACCAGCGCAAGGCCCAAAGCACTGCCAACAACTCGAGGCAATTCTCCACCCGGCCCTCCACTGGGGGAAGGAGCGGTGCAGTCACCACCTCCTGAAAATGAGCAGTCCCCCTGCACTCTGGGCCACACAACTCAGGGCTGCTTAGCCATACTCTTGGAGGACTTCTCAGGGACCTGAAGAGCGGGCGTCGACTACCTGCAGCTGGCTCTATGATGGGGACGGTGAGCTGCCTCAGTTCTCACCAGAGCAGGTGTAGAAGCCACAGTAGGACGCCCTCGGCAACGATCAGACTGGGGACCAAAAGCCAAAGCTTATAGTGACACTGGACAGGCGGCCTCTGCCCTGCACGCCATGGCCATCCTGCAGGTTCACCAGGCCAAGACACTCAAGCAGCTCCACTAGGGTAGTTGGTGCTCCACAGGTGCACCGCAATTGCACGCTCCACCTGAGGGACCTACACATATCCCTTGGCAGCCCTCCCCAATCGCGGGTAGTAAGAGTGGAGGGGAAGCGACTTCGGGCGGAAAAAGGTGCCTTCCATGACTTCTGAACCTCTTCATGCACCTCTGGGAAGAAAGGCACTGGAGCGGGACGGGGGTGGGACTCCCGTGCAGCCCCCAGGAACCAATCATCCAACCAAAATCACTCTGGGCTGGGTGGAGGATTCCATTCCAGTCCAATGGCAGAGGGGGCAGAGGGGCAGAGGGGGCTCAATCTCCCGAGAAAAGAAAGAGCCATGACCGCAGTGTCAAGATGGCCACATATAATATAATAAGAGCACAACCTGACCACAAACACTGCCTCAACATGCTTGCCTAGGCATGTGATGCATAATCATGGCCATAAGATGAGAATTGAAAGTGACTGCATCCAGAAACACACGGACGGAAAACGTCTTTAAAAAGACTCCTGTCGTACGTAGGAGCTCTTTAGAATGGAAATTCACTCTTTTAAAGAGTGGAAATTCACTCTTAGACACTCACCCTAATCAGGTCTGCCGAAGCGCTGAGTGGACTGCCCCGGAAGCGAGCGAGAACCCTGATTGCGCTCACATGCAGCAGACGCTGGGGAACTCAAAAGGCGATAGTCAAGTAAAACGTGAGTAGCGCACACTTGGCTCAAAAGCAAAAATCTGTTGCAGCTGGCTTTATACCCACTTCCGGGTGGGCGTAACTCGGCACACAAATCCTTTGCCCAAATGCTCATTGGCTCTTTCCTCTTGGGCCAATGTTCGAAGGTGATCTCTCAAGGTCTCTCAAGCGAGACCCTATACGTCATACATCAGTACGTTGACATAACGTTGAACGTGACTGACTGAAAGGGAACTGAAATGCCAATAACACAATTTATGCCAATAATCACAATTTATTATGGAACTGTAAGGATGTTATCATTGTCAGTAGATTTTGAGTGGTTACCAAAACATTGCTTTTCAATTGTGAGGTGTCCTGTAATTGCTGTTAGCTCAGTTAATCTGCCTCTTTAAAAATTGTGTAGAATAAGTTACAGCCTGCAGTTTAATTAGGGTTTGAGATTGGAAAATTTTAGTCTAAGAATCAGCAACAGTAAAAGTAATGACAGTACCAGTGGGAGCTCTTGGAGAAGCACCACAATCCAACCTCATCACAACAGGAGCATAGGCCATCTTTCCTTCCACACAGTATTTTCGTATACTGTTTATTATATTTACAGGATAGTAAAGGTGCAGGTCGCACAGGAACAAAATACTGTGTGGATCCTGAGGAAGCAAGAACCAAAATCATGACTAGCTATATTTTATCCATCTTCTTCTTTATCCAAAGTAGCAGGTTTGAAGGTGGTATAAACATGCATCAAAAATGATACTCATGTTTTACACAAAGACCTTTGATTGTTGAAATAAGGTTACCTACTTCAACAAGATTTATTCCAGCTTGAAGGCCTTCCGCCCTTTGAAAATTACCATCAATTTTCTTAAACTGGTAACTGTTAAAATAAGCATTTTGCATATTAACTGGAATTTTGCACTGACATTTTAATTGATAGTTATACAGTATAAACATTTCAACACCATTACCTTGGTAATTTTGCCCTTTTGAGTCTTTCCTCAATATCCATGTCAGAGCTGTTATAGTCGATAATGATGACATTAAAGTTTTTATCCCCGCTTGCTCTGTACACTTTTTCCATTTCCCTGATAAACTGAATGACCCATCTGGCTTGGTTTTTCACTGTTAGGAAACAGATCAAGAATTAAAAATACTTTCAACATTATAGTTACAATACACATATACAATACACTGAATACAATACATTTAATAAAAGAGTGTAGACGCTCTTACAGTTAGCTGGGTAAATATTGTTACAATTTTTACACATTCTACAATATTTTCTGACAGAATGGATAAATTAACACATTGACCTTTTTTTAATGTTTTGATGTGTTCATATATGTTACGTTTTCATTGTATAAAATTTTTCAATTTCAATTTCTGGTCTGGTTTTTTGAATGACTCATATTTACAATAATTTGAATGTGGCATATTTAAAGAAATTAATATCTGTTTATTTTTACCTGCTACAATTACATGAACGGTAGCAGACGGGTTCCAGTTAAAATCTTTTGGACTGCAGAGAATTGGTGAGTCCTTAGCGCCTTCCGCATGCGGTAAATAAACGTAACGTGAAACAAGAACTTTCTGACCATGTGAGCCCACAAGTTCCAGTTCCACCAGATAACGGCTGCCCACGCCACTGTCTTCACGCCTGACCACATTCAGCACACGGAGCAGGGAGAAGCCGCTGGAGATGGAAAAACGGTACATGGTTCAATGTATGTGGACATACAAACACCACAGCCTGCAATTTTATGTTTTAATGTCCCAGTGGCCTGATAAAGTGTCAATCTCCCTGGTGCTTAAGTGACATCATATTCTGCCATTTCCAATCACAGACCTCGGTTAGTTTTAAAAGGATGGCAGAGAGTGGCCTTAGTCAGTATTGACTCACTATTGTGTTTATTGCCCTTGTTGTAGCTCATGTTTAATCCAAGCTCTTTTGATGGCGTGCATACATTATTGTCTTTGTTCGGTTTGTTGTTTGAGAAACTAAAAGAAAGAGAGAAAGGACTTACCGTGTGTCCTCTTTTGAATGCAGTGCTTTCATAAAAGCTTTAACGATGGGCATGGCTTCATGTTGGGACATCACAATATTTCCAGCTCTTTTGCAGGAATTGACCACATGAGAATTTTGCTTTGAAGCAATATCCAAGGGTTTTACGTCAAAGACACGCTGCCAGTTAGGACCTTTACATAGTTTGGGTTTTAGAGGATTGAATTCAGCAAGCATGCTATTTTTACTACACATTTAGAATAATTTTAGTTTGCACTCTTATAAATGAAATTTCTTCATGTTTTTCATAGGTTCACCCACATCTTATCAAGAACTCTTTTTACTAGTAGGCAGCTTACCTGCATTATGTGGCACCATATAGTGCACTAATGAATCAACTGATAAATTATCAATAAGAAGAGCATGCATTTTTAACATTGACTCTAAAATATTTCTACTATGACATCTTTGGAACAAGACAAATTCTTGGCAAAATCTTTATGGGGTATTTATTTATAAGAGTGTGGCATTTATTGTATAGTAAGAAAATAAGAAACTTCTAGTATATGAATTCTACCTTCATTTTTGACTTGAGCATCAGGGTCCGCAACCTCAGTCAGATAAGGAGCAAACCCTTTACTTAAAAAGAGAAGACAAGCACATGCAACATACAGGCACAAGTAATGCTTGTTAGTTTACAAGCAGGAAACGAAAGAGAGCTAGATTTTCAAGTAATGTGAAGTTAAGGAACATAAGAGAGGAGTAAGCATAATAATTTGCATAATTACTTCTCCTGAAATGAAGGGTCCTGTTTGTAGAAGCACATATGTTCATTGTGATAATAAGTTTGCCTTGTGTAGTCATTGGGGTACACTGAAGAAAAGTAAATCTACAAGAACAAGTAACAGGATTTTTGTTATACTTCATGTCTGACCATTTACAGGGGAAATCTGCTTGTATTTGCTTTAAAATTCTATAAATGTTTTGTTTTTCCTAATACTTTGTTTTCCAGTAAACTACTGAATATACTGAAATATTCTTGAAAGGAGAAAATTACTAATGCAAAAAAGTAATAAAATCTTCCGTTAATTTTATTTCTCTTACCGCATTGTCAAAATTGAATAAATGTAGTTAGATTCATGCTTTGAACAAGAATAAACTTTGACAATGGGGTAAGAAATATACTCTACATTTAAAAACTCTCACCCTAAACATTAACCTTTGTGGATTCCAAATATTTAATCCCTGAGTTTGTATAAAGAAAACCTTTTTACAGTAATGCATTTACAATTGAAGTCTACAGAGCAAAGATTTGCATTGAGAGGAACATTAAAATACACACTTTTTAAAAGTAAAAACGTTAAACATGTTTACATGAGACTACGTTTACAGTGGATAGAACAAAATGATACAGACTAAAGGTCAACTGGTATTGAACCCTTTAATACTGTAAAATAATTTTCCTTCAGATTTTGGGTCAATATTTTAATCTTGTTTTTGACTAAAAAAAGTTGATCAACCCCACTGTCAAACATGTTTTTATATGAAATAAATCAAGTACATTTTGTTACATTTAATATTTGTCAATATATTGCATGGTACTAGTTGCAACAGCAATTCTAAATGGCAATGTTTTTGACAAGGTTAAAGTTTAGATGATGTATGTAGTTATAAAAAGGACTTTACTTACTAAATTTATACCTTGATAGCGTCCAATCCTTCTTCCAATTAGGTAACTTGGTTTGTAAGGGCATTCAGGGAACAAGTCTTTCATGTAAGATTCTTCCATTATTGTAACTGGTTAAACAGAAAGCTATAGTTAGTGCATTTAGCAATCCAATAGTTTTATCTCTTTTTATTTTAATGTAATAGAGACACTGCTTACTCTTAAAGATCTGATCTCGGGGATCTTCTCTAATCATGTCTCCTACAGGATGAGGCGACATGCGAATCGACTCAAGGAATCGATCATAACTAGCTTCTGTTTGAGGTATGTGATCAATGTCTCCCATTCGTAGAGATGATTCATCTGAACAAGAAAATGATTATATATGTTATCAACAAATCCTATAAAGAAGACGACACACAAATTTACCTTTTAAATATTTTATCACTTCTGTCATCCATTAATAAATTGTAATATATTAATGCAAAATAACCATGTATTTTTTGTTTTAGCAAATTGGTGGCTAATTCTTATGGATTTGTGCAGTCTCATTCGTAGGATTTCATATGATTTGCTTTCATCTCAGTGGCGGTTAGATTTTGTATGATTTACATTCAAAATCACCACCAAAATAGTTATAATTTCCAGAAAGATCACAGTGGAAATAAACATGCAGTGCTGGCCATAACTGATTGGTTTCGTAAAGTTTATTGTCTTTCTTAAGTAACCTTACTATTTATTTATTATTATTTACTAATAATTTATTAATTGTGAGATTTGTTTGCCATTTTCCCTTAGCCGTTGCATCTCTAAACGGAAACTAAACTGAATTCTCTTTCTGTTGCCTCCACACACTTTAAGAACAAACACATAATATTTAATGGCACTTACTAAGGCTCATTTTAAGACTCTTTTCTGTTTTATCAATGCCTTGAAACTTGCAACACCATAGCAACCACACAGCAATGAACTAGAATCAATTTAAAGCACCTAACAACTGCATAGCAACGCCATAACAACGATCCAGATAATACTTGCAGTATGTGGCAGTATGTTTTCTATTGGCAAGTACCACCAACATTGTTATCAGAAATTTGCATATCTAATTATATTAATTAAGTATAAATTGTTTTCACACATAATTTGATTTTATAGAATAAATTCAATGTTACAACAATGCTTTGCAAACTGTGGCTACACCTAGTATTGACTCATTGGCTCATGTGAATTGGCTCATATGAATTATTTACCAACATACCTTCATATAACGATAAAAACTCTGAGGTTATCACCTCGAAACTGCTGTCATCACGGTTTAAACGCCACTGGAAAAGAACAAATAAATTGACAATGATAAACCATGTTGTGTTCATTGTACAAGCAAATTTGTTCCTGTAACACCCAGACATATACCGCTATCTGAAGATGATCCATTCCATCACTCTGTTTTAAAATGGCTTCAAAAAAATACTTCATGTCTGTCACTAACCTGAGAAAGTGAGACAGTGAGAGAGAGAGAGTGAGTTGGATGCTACAGTTTTAAATGTGTAATCACATATTTTTTACAAAAATATATTTCTCATACAAGACAGGTTTGGATATCTGTGATGCAAATTTCCAATACTCGCCCGGAGCAGTCCATTCATTTCCAGTCTAAATCAAAAGAGATCAGAAGAGCTAAATCAATCTCAAATCCACTCTCATAGTTTCCCCTGGTTTTATAACCATAGTAAATCTAGTAAAACTTCTTTTTTATAAGTTTATATTTTTTGTACTATTGCAGTGTTGTTGGCTTTGTTGGCTATATATACTGAATATGCTGTATATATATGGTAAGCAATGAACCACCTTGTTAAATTATTTAAACTATTCTGTGGCATGTTGACGCATGTCAATGATACAGTAAAGCACTTTCACTGGAAGTCAGCGGGGAAGGTTTTTGTATTGCACTAAAATGATTTGTTTAAAAAAGTTAATTATTGTAGCTGTAAAATCAAATCATAATTTTAATTCCTGTGGGTAAAGTTAGCTCCTTCATAAACAGCTGAGATTTTCTTTTGAAAGGTGGAAATGTCATCTTCATGTCTGTTTTACTGGAGAAAGTGAAACCGTCAACTTAGATCATATGCACCCTGTAAAGCGAATCATATAATGGTTCTGATGTCATTGACTCACCACGATGGTCAGTCATCAGTCACCAAACATCTTTTCATAGTAAACGCCACATATTTCACTCCAAAATGACCATTTATTGTTAATCAAAATAGTGGACAGGCTGTCAGTTTAATAAGTGATGGCTGTTTTCTCATAAACAGTTTATTCAATGCACCGAAACATCCTCGCTTTGACTCGCTCATATTTAAAAACAATGGACTTTTGTCTCCCTGCCATTCTGCAGGTTAATTAGAAGTAGGAGGTGCAAGAAAATTTCAAGTTCTGATCTGTCTGGATGGCACGACTGCATTGCGCCTCAGTTCTCATTTCTGCAGTTAAAATGATACTGTAATTTTACATAGACAAGGTTAGATAGATAGATTATAGACAGGTACTTTATTAATCCCCTGTGGGGAAATTAGTTAGCCAAGTTTGTCACAGCAAACTCATGCTAACATGCTGAATTGTTCAAAGCATGTATGAATGTGTAATTTTGAAGCTTTTTTAAAGATTAATGTTAATTTTGTAGTCATATGTTTCGCTCATAGACTTCCATTGTAAGTGCCTTTGTAAAGCTCGCCCACTGAACACACACATTCACACCAGCCATTACCTCACCAACATAGACGAGCCGTTGAAGGTTTTGGGGACTTTCGTTTAAACTGAGCCAGAATTCAGAATTATCATCAGAGCCAACGGCAAAAATATATTCACCTATAAACAGGACAATATCACTGCATTTGCCTCCTAACGATACAAATTAAAAAGATACAAAGTAGGGTAAAATGAAGTGCTAGACATACCAGTTACTGCTGGATGAATATAGCCAAATATCCTCAGACCATAATTTGTCCATTGAGGGGAAATAGAAAGCCGACTCACTGTAGTGCGTATCTGTAAAGAAAGCAGCATAACACTGTATGACACAATGAAGCTGCCATAATTAATAAAATAGTGTGCTAGTACGAAATATGTGCAGGACTTACATTGGGAAATAATGGATAGAGCAGGTTACTCTTAAGTTGTTCAATGGATCCACCACAGCAGTCTTCAAAAACGTGCATGTTCACACGACCCTGAGAGAAGATAAAACTCTCCATGTTCTAAATATTGCAGCAACAGTTGTTTAAGAAGTACATTTAAAATCTTGATCTCATACTCTGAGAAGGTAAAGGGTTTAACAGTGCTATGACTGTGACTATGCTATGACTATGTGACTATGGGTAGTAAGGATACAGGTACCTACAACGCAGCTTTTATTGTCTTCTGTAGAAATCAATGTAGTTTTGAAACTCCCTTTATTAGCCACAAAGAAGCTTGCTAAGTAACTGAACATCTTTCTTGTTAATTAATATTTCCTAATACTGTAATGAATAATCACACTGTAAGAACACATTAAAATAAAGTTTTACTGAAAAGAGTTTCACACAACTTTTTTAAATCACAATAATTGTTTGTACGCACCTGATGTTTTTTTTTCAGCTGTTTGGTCATTTGGTCATTGACTTTCTTGATGTTGAGAAAGCAGAAGAGTTAATTGAAGATGTTGAGAATAAAATGTGTTTGTCTTATATTTACATAACGAAAGAAAATGGCAAACCTGTTATTCAACTATCTCACCTCTGCCTGGGGATGTTCAGTCACTGTCGGTGCTTCTCTCTTGACTACATCTTTGCTTAAGTCTGTTTTTGCAGGCCCTTAAAAGACACACAAAAATTAAATGTAAATATAAAAAAACCATACAAAAGTATGCAAATGCTGAAGCACGGCATTAATTTAAATAGTTGGTTCACATGTTGTCATCTTGTTCATTCTCTAGCAGCTTAATTCATTTGAGCTACTTAAACATTTTTTTGCAGACAAATATGAACAATTTTGACCAATTTTGAATTTCTTCACAGAACTTTTAATACTTTCACCATACTTTTGTTCATGTTATTTCATTATTTTGCAGAACTAAAACTACTACTCTTAAAACACTTTTAACTGGCAATGTAGATTTAGGTTGGAGCTATACAGAAACATTTTTTGGCCATTTTCTCTGAACTTAAACATTTTATCTTACACTATTGAGTGATGATTTTGAGTAAGCAGTTATTATATTAAGGTGTTATATGCAAAACAGATCTCATGGAAATGCCCATTTCATGGAAAAACCAGCTGAACAAGAAACAGATAAACATGATTAGCTAACACTACGTTTACAGTTTTAGTCAACAATATGTCACTTTTCTTCTAATCAGAACACACAGAATATTCTGGTAATACTTTAAAAAAAGGTTTTATTAGTTAACATTAGTTAATGCATTTGCTGTCATAAACTAACAAATACATATACATATACTAACAAATACAAATACATTTGTTATTGTTTACTAACATAGTTAACTAATGTTAACCAATAGAGCCTTATTGTTAGATGTTTGTAGATCACTATCTTTACTTGACCCCTCGTCTCTAGAACACATAAATCATACATACAAGAAACCATATCATCGGTCTCTTGTAGGTATCAGACAAAAAATGTAAACTAATCTATATTGTAAAAAAAGTAACTTACCATAAGGCAATAACTTTTCGGAGTCCACAAAATGTGCTCCAAAACATATGACAAAATAAAATAAAATACACCCAACAAGTACATAAAATGAATATATCATTGCTTTACGCTGGTTGAAAGCTCTCTGTCCAAACATATTGCCACACAATGAGCACCGAGTATGATGCATCTTCAATGTTATTTACTTTTTTTTTAAGACAGTGTTGTCACACTAAACCTGCTCCACAAGGTGTAATTCATGTTAAGAGTCCAAAACAATGGGCTGTTGGCTACACTCCAGAAGCCCTAGTTTTATATTTGACAGCTGTATCGGCGTGTCTGAAACAAAACCATAATAATAACTTTATCAATTCTAATTTATTATTGTATAAGGTTTCCTTATTCAACACACAAAAGAGAAACACACAAAGGCCACACCTATGATTTACTGATCCATTGTCTTTCCCATCTTTAAAAGTGTGTTATTAAAGTAAATGAGAGATCTCACCTTAAACGCTTGGAGGCTTTTGTTATTGTGAAATGCTGAAATAGAACACATACTTTATGTGAAACTGAACTAGTAATGAGGACCTGTGAATAATAAATAACAAACAAAGTTACAGTAATGTAGACTCTCATGTTCTATGGATTGAAGTTTTCATGATATAATAACATTGTGGCACAAGCCATATTCACCTTCATGATCGTCTGATGGCTAGTATGATATCCTCTTATGATATCCTCTCATGCTCACAGTTGTGCTAGTCACACAGCCTGTACAAAGGCCCCACCCACCTGTAGTGGAAGACATTCCAGTAGATTTAGCTTGTTTTAAAGACAAAACGCTTTTGGTGCATTTTTGGCACTTCTAATATGCTCACACATTCTATACTACTATAAAACACACATTCACACAAAACATTTAAATATGTAATGTTGAAAATTTCACTACAAGTAGAATAAATAGTTAAGTAGAATAAAGTGTGATGCACAGTGTACTCAAAACTTTAAAAAGTTTTACACATAAAGACATCTGATTACATCTTATGTTTGCAGCTTATTCTGATTAAGAACCACCCACACGGAAAGGTAAGCAATGCCTGACCAACATGCAAAGCAACTGGTCACACTGGTGATATGCAGCCTATTCAAATAAGGACACAGCAGTCTTATAGAAACATTGTTCAAATCATAACAAATAAGAAATGTGGAAGGTCAATTTTTATAAGAATATTTCTGCATCCAACATGATCTTGCAGAAAATCTAGCTGAAGTCTAATTTTGTGTCTTCTGCTTGCCCAGGGCATCTTGTAAAGGAGTTTATGCATTTAGCAGTAGTTCTAGCTGTGACCACTGCAGGACAGTTCAGAAATCTCTAAATGGGCAGGGAAACTAGATAATATGCATTGACATGACACAGCAAACCCCATGTCCAACCCTACCTCTAACTTGCCCCCTATTGGACGTACTGTTCACTTTTGAGGAAATGCCTTTCTGTTGAACTGAACAATGAACTGAAAGACTTTTTAATAGGAAGCTTGCAAAACATCTAGTGTATCTGTAACAGGGTAGTGAAGAAGAATATAAGATGACACAAATGACGCATGACACTACCTCTTCTTATTACCACACATACACATACAGTGATTCACATTTTAATTTTACTATCTTACTTCTTTGTTATGAAATAAAATTTTATAGATTAAAATACTGCTGACTTTTTAGTCAGATTTACATCACCTGGGATGTACATTGCTCTGATGGTCTCTGCCCAGATGATCTGCTGAGCCAGTCTGAACAAGATGTACAAACGCAGACCTCCCTGATGATTCATATATGAGATCAAAACCAAAAGAGCAAACAGATTTACCAAAAAAAAGTATGTAATTATTTATGTTTAACTAACAAAACATAACAGTGAAATTTCTGTCTTGTGATTTTCCAAAGTTTCTTTCAAAGTCAATTTAGCAAAGATATTGTATTGTTTACAGATGCGGGATGTGCCAAGTTCAATTCAAATTTAAAACCTAATACACTGAAATAAAGCTAGTTCTGCTAAGAAAGTTAAAGTAGACAATCCATGCCTTTGATGATTGTTTAGGGGTTGTGAAGGACCCTGTATATGGCTGTTGAATTTTATACTGGCACCATCTAGGGGCCAAGTGACCTTATTACTGTTCACTACAGTTAATATGAGACGTCTAAGCAACAATTTTCCTCAGGGTCATCCTGCCTATTCCATTGACAGTTCATTGTCTTTTTAATGTTATGTTTGACATAAACTCAGTGCTAATTTAGGTTATAAATACAGGGAAGGCTGCCTTCATGTGTGTAGAAAGCGCAGCAATAAAATGGATTGGTAAGATTGCTTACTGTTATATTATTCAGCACCTTTTATCATGTCAAATATCTCTCGTTCTCTCCTCAGTTTTCTTTTCTTACAACCATACCATACTGCATATAAAGGTTGTTGCTATTCATCAAGCTGTCTCCATGGAAACAAGGGAGATTGGTTGGGGTGAGCATCCTTTTCATTTTGTCAACCTCATTACAAATTAGGTGGGTTGACAAAAAACAAAACTAATGTTTACACAGGTTACAGGTTAGAGGCACGCAAATCAGCATTACCTAACAATATTAACAAGTAATATTACTATTTTACATATTTTTGTATGGAAAATATTTTTGTATATTTTACATGTTTGTAACTTATTATTTCCTAACAGAAAGTAACACAGTCTCTTCAAGTCTATGTAGTTTTAAATTTAAGCTTCTTTTATGTTCCAAGACAAAATGCTTCTGTCTCACTCAATTGTCGTCTAGAATGAGAATGTCAGTCTTTCAAATACCACCTGCAGCTGAGTACCAAATAGAAAACCATAGTTTGTGGCTAAGACCAATCAAAACAGTGGTACATCTGCCTTCCCCCAGCACGTCTATTTTATGTCGGAAAAGTGGGTTGGGAAGAGAAAATCTGTCCATCTTACCCCTCCTCAGGAGCTTCTTTAATGCTATAAATCTTAGATTCTTGGATATCTTAGATTGCTTTCAAGTGAAGCAGTGCGTGTGGGTTGAGATACTGATTAAGGGTTTGTTTACACAACAAGGATATAGTGAAAAACAGCATTAATAAAATCTTGAGCAGCACAAACACAATCATGTAATCCGCCGTTGTTTGGTTGGACACCCACATGACTATAGACTGAATATGTATTGTGCATGCCTATAGACCATACATGTAATACGCATGCACGTGATGTCATCGATTTTTGTTTTTGTCATTTTCATGGAAACAAAAATGACATTGTTTTCATGCACGTGCACTTTAAAACCCTTTTTTTTTAAAGTTTGCATTTTCAAGAACCCCAAAACAGTGTTGTCGTGTAAACAAACAACCAAAAGCATAAAAGTTTACTCCATTTTTGGTTGAAAATGTTGTCGTGTAAATAGGAAGATTCAGGGAAATGTGACATGGGTGAAGCGGTTTTTATTTACTCCTGACAAACTAGTTAAGCAGCCAGAATCCAATGCTGTCATCCTTTGCAGTTAAAGATATGACACTGTCAGCTAACATTTAAAGATGATTATAATTAAACCAATTGTAAGTTGATTCTCCAACAGTACATAACTGTATGTTTAACTTTTAACTAGTACCTTACGCAAACAATACTGTATATCGCTTGTCAACGGCAATGAGTTACTAGTTTACTGTATTGTACTTCTGTGTTTTTAGGCCAAGGCAATTATTTTCCCATGTGAACACAGAGGATCAACTGATCTGGGCTTAAATACATTGTAGAGATCATTTGCACCAAAGGTCTCTTCGATCTACTTAGTCTTACGATGCTCTGCATGATACTCTTTTAAACTGAGTTAAATTGCTCACCTACATATCTAATTTGAATTACATACACATATAAAAAACAACGTGATAGCTCTTAGGAAACCAGGGTTGAACCAGGGTACCATTTAGTCAAATAAAACAAACGCTGGTTAAAATAAAAACATTTAAAAGTTAACGTCTAAGAATGATTGTGAAAATGCCTCTGAAAAATGTTAGGTAATAAAGCTCCAGCATAATTTGCATAAAATGTGTCCAATGCTCTGTTTAGAGTATTACATTTTTCAGATAGAGCTGTATTTGTTAATCTTGCAGTTATAGTTGTTATAATATTCCATAAAGTTGAAATGAACAATTTTGCTGTATACTACTCAGCAATAATGTCAAAAACAGAGACTTGCTCAAGATATTGAAGTAGCTAGAGCCCTCACTGTAAATAAGGTAGTGCGTTTTATCAACAGAAGACACTAGAGAATGTATTTTATCTTCTGTCATTACCGAACAAATATCTCTAAAATATTTGTTCCTGATTGGTCAGAGACAGCATTTTGTGTTCATATGTTTCTACTGTAAAATGACTGCTAAACACTATATTTGTATATTTGAATTATTTTCCTACACAGCTGTTGTTAGTTTCGTGTCTAATTCGACACCATCCTTTCTTACATGCCACACAGAAATAAGGAAAAAGCTTTAACAAATAAATTCAAATCATGACCTTGAAGGTTTGATGTTGGCTTATCATTTTCTTTTTGAGCAACAAATAAAGCCAAAGTGTGCTTTAAGTGGTCATTGCCAGAGAGTGGACATAACTCAATCACAGCTTAATCTAGACACAATTTGTCACATCTAGTTTACTGCCCAGTGCTCCAATGGCACTGCA
Organism: Chromobotia macracanthus; assembly: GCA_036877525.1. NCBI lineage: Eukaryota > Metazoa > Chordata > Actinopteri > Cypriniformes > Botiidae > Chromobotia > Chromobotia macracanthus. The sequence goes on along the minus strand of JAZGTH010000012.1, from coordinate 9,650,919 downwards.
AAAAGCATTTTTGGCCCAGTTATGCTCAAAAATGACATTCAGTTTCAAGGTCAGTGTACATATACTGTATGATTCAGCTCTTCTGGATGTCAATGAATGTTTTATCTTTCCTGGAGGTTTGACATGGAAAAGGTAAACCAAGTGTTGTATTACAAGAGGAAATTTCAATTAATGAGGACCTATCTAATTCCATTAGACCAATAAAAGAGCATACAGATGCTTCATTCTGAAAATTACCATTGACCTTCATTAAGCTCTGTCCGCTCAAATAAGCTTTACAGAAATTATCATAGGACTGAATGGGAGATTGCCAAGAATAGCACCAATTTTAGTAAAATATGCTCATAAATTGGATCACAATTATTCTTGTTTGGGCTGAAATTAAATGTGACATTGAAAGTGACTTTTTACTTCACTTTTACTTTTTAATCTGCTTTTTCTTATAAATAATTTAATTGACCATAAATCAGAATGGAAGCAACTGCAAGAAGTCTCATTGTATAGCAGTTGCTGACTAACTGATTAACATTAGTCAAACTAAACAGAATTCTTTGCAACATTTCTTACAACATACTTACTATAGTACTGTGAAGTGTTTAGGTATTATTTTCTACAATGTGACTCAATAATATTTACCTTTTAGCAAAATGTTTTGCTGGTCCGTACACACTTCTTAATATTAATTTTAAAAATTTGAAAGAAATAAAATATTCTTTGTTACTGCATGACTTCAATGGATATTATAAAACACAAATGCTTGTCCAATGGTATTAAAGACAGCAACAATTACTAAATTAATGTTTAGGCAGGCTTTAGGTAGAATCAATCAGATGATGTAACAGGTGATTGTAGAATAAAGCTCACAAAGACAAGGAGTTAACCGAAATAGCCACAGTGATAAGCATACGAGGTGGAACCAAGGAACCCAAGGACCGAGGCGAAGCAGGGGACCAAGAAATTAAAAGGAAAAAACGCAGCAAAAAACTTAAACTCGTCCTGTCTACAGTCACAGGTGGTTGCAGTATAAAGCTCACAAAGATGAGCAAATAACAGAAATAGTCTTTAAGGTGGGAAAAGCCAGGGAGATGCCAGGATGAAGCTACAAGGTGAGGGAGGGAAGAGCCATGGTGGACAACTGGCAGAGATGTAGCCACTGGGTATGGAGACCCAGGTGGAGCTGATGAGCCGGAGAGCTCATGCGATCAATGGCACTGGTAACTGAGGTGGAACCACAATGACAAGCATCCAAGGTGGATACAAGATCAAAAAAGGAACTAACAAATTAATTAATGAAGCAACAGGTAAATAAAACAACTAATCAATACAACCCAGAGAAACTAGGTCATAGAGGACTGAACCGAAAAACACAAGAAACAGAACATACATGTAACTTGAATGTATGGGAAACATGTAAGGAATCTTCTGGAAATGTGAACGCTTTCTTGTGCAGGTTGCAATCATTGGCCTGATTTAATTTCATCTTTAACTGACACTCACATTTATTATTAAAAACCCCACTTGGCCTCTTTATTTTTACAAACCACATGCCCAAAACATATTGTGTTTACACAGTGTGTTCAGATAACCTTGTGCACTAGCCTGAGATAGACTAAATGAAAAAAGACAAATTCTGATAATTAATACATTCTCATTATTTCACAAAGGCAAACGCATTCTCATTTCAAATGTGGCTCCTATTGTTCGTTTGTTGTCTTGTGCAGCTATCAGTTCCCTGAAGTAGCCCACAAATATTTGTGTTACGAGCTGGCTTGTAATTAGTTATGGGACACAGGGAGCCTGTGTTGTTTTTCACTCACTCTCTCTCTCACTATCTGTCTCCTCTGTTCTAACCTTTTGAGAACGTGATCATTCATTGGATCGTTATGACATTTTATACGACTATGTTTTTTTATTGGTCACAGATAAAGGCCAGGAAAACGATGAATTCCTTAAATATTTATTACATTTTTCTGTTTTTGAATGACTGAGGGTTATTTTTCCATATTTTATATCCATATTCCAACCTGAGTTTTTTATGTGGGGTTTTGTTTATTATTGCTGTTGCTTTCTAAACTATATTATAACTTTTGGTTTAATGTACATGGGGTTCCCTTTCTGCAAATCACTTTGTGTGTTAAACGACGGTATGTTGGACTGTGAATGGTATTCTATGGGCGTATCAGGCCCAAGGTGCGCTGTGTCCACCTGGAGTGAGAGCTTACTCCACTTGCGGTATTGCCGCCACTTCAGCTTTCATCCAATTTCATCTTGAGTTTTTGGTAATATTAGGCCAGTCTCGATGAAAAATCTGGGTGTAATGCTTGCATTAGTGCCTTTCCCTTCTCTGAGGTGATCATGTGCACTCTTGGGGCTAGTTTTAGTTCCCCGAAACTGGCTAGTTCTAGATTATAAATCTTTGGTGGAGCTCACAGAGACTTTTCCCCTTGTAGTGCTCCCCACACGTCATCCTTAAACTAGTCTCCCTACATCTTCCATACAAAACAGAAGTTAATAAACTTATGGAATGTGCATTTCTGTTGAGCAGATTTGATTCTTTATTCACGCAGTTCATTAAAAAGCCGATTCACAATACTGTACCTCATAATCAAACAGCATCTGCTGGAGTCAGTGACTCAAATGCTGGCAGAGAACACAGAAATACAGAAATATGGTGTACAGCTTCTGTGAAAACAGATCTCCTCCTTAGGATGAAACACTTTGTTTGCACTCAATATGTAAAAGCATTTGCTATAAGCTTATAGTATGTTTAAACACAGGTTTCTTGAACACTCCCCCCCAGCTGCCATTGGTCAAACAAACAGGAAGCCCTGCCCCTTTATGCATACTTTATATTTTATATAATACAGTGAATTGCTGCCCTGTTCCTCGCAAATATACCATCTTTTTATAATGATTCTGTCGCTAGAAAAATGGATCCTAATATTTTTCACTCTATATTATTTTACTCTATTTTTTTAAAAAAATGTCAGTGTTATTTTTATCTGAATTTCTTGATTGTTTTTGGGAGATTTTTTTTTTACAGGTTGAAATGATATGAAAATAAGCCTGTTTCTAATATAGATGTACAATTTTTAAAACTATGTAAAAATATTACAGCAGAATCATTTGTTAAAAACTCTAACCATCTACATTAGCACAGTGAATGTCTATGGAAACCCTTGATGTTCCCTTGTTGTACATTTTTGATTTACATTATTTACGTTACATTTTATTTAATGTTGCTGGATGCCATTGAAAACTTTAATTTTGTTTTGTTTTTTGTGTTGTGTGATATAAATCTTGGTTTGCTTGGTAAATTTCGTCGTGTTTCGCATCGTAGTTTTACGCACACTGTTATCCAATACGTTGAGCGATATATAACGGGGACATTAAAATATGCTGCACGGCAGGAATTGCCAAGGTGAAAAACTTTTTTAATGTGTACAAAATTCATTCAATTACTAATAGAAATTGTGTACTGAATGTAAACACGCTTCTCTGTGATTGGCTACAGTGCTGACATCATCTTCCACAAGTCCTCCCCTAATCTCTCCTGCATCAGGACCATCACTCGCATCCAGAGCATCCGCACGCCGCAGCACGTTGCCTCGGATCCAGAACCCTCCAGCTCCATCCTGATCCACCAGGCTTGAAGCTTTAAGAAAACAGTTATGGAGAGCCTGCTGGATAACCCTATGAAAGCCGTGCTGTATCTCAAAGAGCTGACTACCATTGTGCAAAACCAGCAGAGTCTGATTCAAACCCAGCGGCAGCGGATCGACGAGCTCGAAAGGAAGGTTGAGGATCTCATCGGCGAGAACCGGCAGCTGCGAGATCCACATCAATACCACCACCACCATCCGCATCACCACCACCCATCCCCGCGGACCAGCAGCCCTCAGCCGGGCGCACACCCACACCAGCATCCTCACGGTCAGCCCCAGCAGCCGCTACCGCCGCTGCCGCAGCAGCAGCAACAGCAGCATCCGTCCAAACAAGCGCAGCATCCTCCAGCAGCACCCATACATCACCCCCAACATCTGCAGCTTGTTCCGACATCTCCACCGTCTCTCAAACCGACCCAGTCCAGCCCGGAGTCGGCGGAGGACGAGAAGAGGAGTCCGGCCTGCAAGTCTTTGGTTCCGCAAACACCTTCGACCCTGTGCCGGTCTGTAGGGCTGGCGAGGAAACCCGAGTAAGTGAAAATAATACTGAGAAGCACAGCTCTATACACCTGTATAGATAATGCATTATAAAGCCATTCATTATGGGCTGTAATACATTGTAATCGATCTGATTTATTCTTATATATTTTAGCCATAATACACACATTTTAACATCTAATATTATGCATTACGTATGCTCTGTAAGAGTATACCCACGGATAGGTAAGTATTTTAGTTTATTACATTGGTTCTAATTATTTACCTGCAACTGATTTGTAATTCTACATTTATTATGGTAAATGTATTAAGTACACATTTGTATTACAATTTATATTGCAATTTCTATCACTGGAATCATTCTAATGAGAATTTATATATCCAACACAACACTAAATACACCTACTATTACAAAACATAGTTTCCCAAATTACTTTTATGTTTACCAGTAAAATAAAATAATCCTGCAGGATGTAAGAAATGTTCCTTTAACTCCACGGTATCTGGACTTTTTTTAATATAAGAAGGTTTTTAAATATTACACAATATACAATCTTACTGGAAAAAACATTCAGTCTGTGTTTATGTAGTTTGCATGTAAATATAACTTAGTACCATTATAATATGCAATAGGAGTTAGAATATGGGCGCTTTAATTTGCCAAAAAAAAACCATGCAAAAATCTTTTAATTTGGCTTGTTTGCTTTAAGCCATCTTCTGCAGTATAATGAATATTAATGATGTACAGACAATCAACTGGACATCAGTGTATAGATTTTCTGGGTCCTTTAACACACTGACAGGTTTTGCCAACCCAGCACATGGAAAACCAACTCAGGCTGATTGCCTCTGCAAATCCTCTTTAATATCAAAGGTTTATTTTAGGGCTTTTTCCATGAAATCTGCTGAACAAATAATATCCGGCTTTTATCCTACTGTGATGTTTTGGTGTCACTGCACTGGCGAGGCTTATAGTCTGAAACTGAGACAGTAAGATGATTGTCTTTATGTATTACAGTCTAGTTCAGTGATTAAGATAAACTCTGGGAACAAAATAAAGTGGATAACTATTAAAATCAATCAGTTAAGTAAAAGAGGATGTTAGGCTCTATATCCCTCTCCTGTATTTTTTTTAAATTCCTATTTATTTATAGCTTCTGATTACAATTAAATATTCCTGACAAAATATAAACCCACAAACAAAATACACTGTCCAAGACCACAACCATACTTTACACAAACATGCATATGCAGCGTCAGTGTGCATACTAAATATGCATTCTTGCATTATTTTGATGCAAACAACCTTTAGAACTCAGAGGTGTGATACTTTAAAATATCTGCACCATTAAACTGCATATTTTATTATTTTATTGTAATTCCTTTAACAGCTAAAAACATGTTTAAAAAATTTGAATTGCTCAGATAAATATTCTCTTTATACAGTTGTTCCACCATGATAGTAGCTGGGTGTGTGGGGGAATAGCATACTAGCGTACTATTATAGTATATGTGATTCACAGCATACACATTTTAATATTTACCAAGAATTGTAGTACGTGATCGTGTACTGCATGGGACCCCGTATCCCACAAGCATTCCACATAGCTGTTGACCAGAAAAAGAAACATACAACATGTGCTTGTGTTGTGCTATAAGTTGCGCATTTGAAGATCACGAAAAGATATGCTTTATCTCTGGTTTGAGTTAGGTTCTGTCTCTGATATAAGTTAGGTTAGATTATATCTCTGGTTTGCATAAGGCTGTATCTCAGATTTAAGTATAGGCCCATCTTTTTAAAGCTATCCTCTTAAGAAGGCAAATTTGCAAATAGCCGATGACACAGTGAGTCACCACAGCTGGGAGCTAAAGGGGTTACAGGTCAGATGAACCTCCGTGCTGTGGAATTAATGTGCAGGCTAAGATTAATTACAGTCATAAATCATACTCGTAGGTTAAAAGGGAAGGATTAAATAAATAAACCACCAAAATTTTGGCTAGGTTGAAGGTTTCTAGGGAAGTGCCTGTTCCAGTCTGTTTCATATTGTACATATAGGCTTCTGTTGATTGTTTTATCTTTATTTTATGTTTACACTATTACCAGTTTGGCCACCAAGTAAACTGAATTGTCTCAAAGTGTCTTTGTTGTGAGCCTGGCGTAAATGCTGGGCAGATGTGGTTTTCATGCACTACACACCGAATGCCAGATGGCAGGATGCAGTGTGTCTGAATACATGTCTAAAAAAACTTATGGGATCCATATGTTCTTTTACATCCCCTGGCCAACATCTTTAAATACAGCAGCCAGTGTTTAAAGAGTGTTCAGTGTTCCAATGTTTAAATGGTTTTTATTGCCCATGCACACACTGTAGCTAAATACAATTGTTACTTCTCGAGTGCTCAATCCCATTCTGTACACACTGAAACGGAACAACTATAAGCAGTAACCCTCTTTTGTATATTGACTGCTGGTCTGAGGGGCGGTTCTAGAGAAAGTAGTCTATATTCTGTTTAGCAGAATTGTGTAACAAAAATGTGTTGCACTAGTGTACACAATTTTTTACTAGTGTATGTGGACATTGATTGGCAATTGTGTAATAAAGGCATTTACACTGTAGGATGCTGTGGATTAGACACTTGATTTGAATATGCATATGCTAAATGAAAAAAACACATTGAGGCCTACAGTCCGTATATGAAGGCCAATATTTTCAGCAAAGCTGCCTGATATATTTCTCAGCTGAAGTCACAGGACATGATTCACACACACTCAGGTTTGCACGCCATCTGCTGTATTTGGCATCTGTGATTGCTGAAACATCCAAACTAGAGAATAATTTGAATGCTAGCAGTAATATGTTGTTATGCAGCATGTCCAAAATATGCCATCTCAAAAAGGCCTAGACACAGTATGCAATCTTTTGGTCATGCTATCATTGGAAAAATGTAATCAAAAATCAGTAAAACGGACGAACAAAAATCTGTGATTTTGGCCATGATTTGGTAATTTGAGACACATTTTAAAATCCTGCAAGATTCTTATAATTCTAGACCAAAATGTGTAGTCTTTGATCGCTGGTTTGACATGTTCACCGACAGACGATTAATGGCCGCTGCGATCAAATTTTATGAAGTTCTGTCATAAGATTTGAAACACTTTCATGCCATGTCAGTTTTCCTTCTATGATGTCTGTCAAACTGAGAACCAATAGGAGCATAGAACCTGATGACGCAATTAATGCGACAGCTTCAAACTGCCTCAGGAAAAATCGTTTTTTTCTGTTTTATTATCATTTTGTTTTTGTTTGCTGCTACCTACCATTTTAGCGTGAGAACGTGGCTCACCAAACATGTCATGGAATGATGACGTAAAACTCCAGATGAGTCTTCCTGCGTGCATCCATTCATGATGCATCTTGACTGTTGTACAGTATGACATTAGGACAACTGAGATCCTATAGCTCATACAGCCTGACAAGCAACAACTGTACAACTGTCACAATAATTTGCAAATATAATATATTTTTATTTTTTTTGGGGGGGGGGGGGGGGGGCTTAAAATATAAGAAATTACATTAATTAGTAGAACTTTTTTTTAACATTATATCATAATCATATATCAAAAACGTTATTCTTAACTTAGTGAAATGTTTTAAAAACACTTCAAAATTTAAAGTTTGAAAAATGCTCTTATAACCAAGCATGTTAATACAATGTCTAAAAACTAGATGTTTTGACCGTTCCTAAAACTTACAAAATAAGATTTTTTAATGTTTTTGTTACTTAATAGAACATTAAATTGTTAACTGGGCTCACACTATTGAGCACCGTTCAGCAGTTTACCAATGAAGTGTTCATTCCAGTCCCACTCAGATAAATTCCTTTTGATGCCGCTAGCTGCACAAAAATGACATACTTCACCTTATACTGTAGATTTAGAGAAAAACATCAGTTCCAGATTCTTCTTAAGTAGTTTAACATGGTTACAGTTTTCTCCACACAAGCTGAATCAGAAGCTCCAAAAACTGCATTTGAGGGACTTTCTTCCCACGAGGGAAACAGTCACAAATCCTGGCTCATTTTCTCAAATGATGACAAGCTCTAAATGGCTGTTGTGCTCAGAACACAGGGAGAATGTTTATTCTCTTGTTAAATTGGGAAGATAACTGGAGTGATGGGCTTTTGTTTAGAGATACGAGATTTCCGGCTTTCTTGTTTCTGGTCAGAGATTGAGGGATCGAAAAGAGAGATGTATTGCATAGCAGTACTATTAGACAAATGTGCTTAATTGATTCCAAAAACAGTAGAAGGCCAAAACAGACTTCATTTTCTTTGTGCAAAATATAATGTCTTATTTTTGTTGAGCTGGGGGTGTAAAATATCCAGTTTTGAACTCATATCAGACTTGGGCAGACTGATCAGTGGATATGATAGCCTTATAAAGAGACATTTGTAAACATAAACATTTTGTAAATTTACATGTTTAAGCATCAGTTTCCTCGACAGTCGATTTTACCCTCTATTTGTGTCATTGCTTTCCATTTTTAAACCTGTCTGATTATGTGTGTGTGTATGTGTGGAGGGGACTCTTGAGGACCAAGCTGCTGTTGGGCGGCCCTTCGGCTCTGAAGTACAGCCTCAGGTGTGGCCCATAACGTCGCGACTCTAGCCTCAATTAGATCACGCAGGTGCTTGCCCAAGTGTTCTTACACTTTGAAACATACACAATCACGTTGACGTCTACTATAAACATGAACGCACACACTTGCCCACTCTAATCACATATGCCACCTGGCAAACCACAACTCCCTGTCTGCTTCTTGGCTTAGACTTGGCTTCCAACCCCTCCATATTTATCTGCAGCTGAGGAGCTCAGGCCTTTCAACGTGTGCCAGAGTCTGTGAGGCTAGGCGGAAATGTGGAAGTGTCTGAAGAGCACTAGCATATATTAGATAAGACAGCTGAAGTCACACTTACCACAGAAAAGGTGGTTCTGGGCAGGAAAAATTGGCTTTCCATGAGTCGCTTCAACCTGATGGTCACAAACCAGGAATAACAACGTTGGGGAATAATATCTGAACAAAGTAAATTGTTCAGAAGGTTGATTAAATAATATTTTTGACTTGCTTTAAACATTTATGTTAGCGCATTTTTGGCAAACCATATTGACAAAACAATATATGTTCACCATTATAAAACTTCTGTGATCTGACTGCCGTAAGTGTGATTGAGAGACGCTGCTCGGCTCTGAAAATGTATCTGCTGGTGTCACTGTTGAACAGTGTTAGTTTAGAATGATGAGTGTTTTACACACAATTTGATCTTATGTTTTAAATATTTTTAATATTTCAGTTTTAAGGGAAGGCAATGCCTTCCTTACCCCATAATACAGCAGTTTAGTCTCTCTGCATCTTTCGGCAGATGCTTTTATTTTAATTACATGGTGCAGGCATTTATGGGCGATGTGCTGAAGTGCTAATGAGGTCTTGTGTAGATATTATGGCTTGCAGATTTTCATATACGCATATGTAATGTGAGTATGTGATGGAATGTGTTTTCAAACTCTTTTTTAAAATGTATAATTTTCCTTTGTAAATTCTGATTGGCTTCATTTAAAATAGTAAAATAGTTGATAAAGCCTACAGTTGATCTATGTTAGTAGAATTGCTTATGATTAATAATATTAATAACTATTTATTTGGGTCGTTAAAGTTTTTAGTTTAATAAAATTTGTTAACAGTGTACATTTTGCAATCCTGTTTGCAATCCTTTGCATTAATTTAATTTGTTAATAAGTTTATTAGTAAATTCTGGATTTGTATACCCACACAGAACGTTTAACTGAATTAATTGAAATTATTTGTACCAGAATAAAATGTAGGGAAAGGAAAGTTTTCCACACATAAAACGTAATTCACAAAAATGTTAATGTAAAGACCTGGAGAGGTCCACATCTTTACACTTTAAGATGGTATCTAAAAAATTGTAAGAAAACAATTTTTAAATTCATCATTATTTATGCAATTTTGATGCAGCTTGAGAAATACAGAATCTGTTGTTTTTCGGAATCAGTGAAGAGCACTTCTGCATAAAGTTATGCTTTGAGAGTCATCCACACAAATTGCCAAACCTAATAATTACACACAACCTTTTAGTCAATTTTCATTTCTTAAAATGAAAGTGAATACCTTAAGACTTGACACTGTAATCCAAAATTAGATTATTTATTTATTATTTAGATTATAGATTATTTATAAAATAATATTTTATTTTATATTATTTTCGTTTAAATATTTAATCAATTGACAGCCCTTATTAAACATTGTTGCCCTTCATTCTGTTGTTGTTGGTAAAGAAGCATTCATTTTACTAAGATTAATGGGGTTACCCATGCTACAGTTCTTGTGAAATCAATGTAATGCACAGAATGAACAGGCTCCCATGTCTTATTGCTTTAAACTTTGAGGAGATTTGCTGGTTACATGGTGTCTCTCTAAGCGGCAGGTTTCCTGCAGGTTTTTCTCGGTGTGGATGCCAGGCACGTCGGGCTGGTTATGACAGGGTGACTGGCTCTGCCTTTTTGCGTGGCAGAAACCCAAATCATGAATATCACATTTTCTATTGAGTGCTTTTAGATTGCTTCATTTTTCTTTTCCCCCTTTTTCCACGTCTGTGCAGACTGCACCAGCGACATCTGCAAAACCCTTGCACATCATTAGTCAGGCCTGTACGTGCTCAGAGACCGGGATGTAGGGGGAAGGGTGTGAAAGGTGACTACGCAAAGGTGACTTTCAAACGTTTGCGGCCCCCGAATGGACAGATAGTGAGAGAGAGATGGTGATTGGGAAAGGTCGCACAGTGGCTGAATTATAAAAGGCAGTTCGAACACACACATACAAATACAGAAAGAGGAAGAAAAGGCATTTAAAGGGAAATTTACCAAGCGTGAGCTGCGGCCATTGATAGCGATGTTTATTTGCATGTGCTATCTGAATTGTTGTTTGCATTTGATTAGATTTGGTGTAAAAATGTGCAAAAAAGCAAAATAAAAATCTCCATTTACCAGTGCTTACTGGAAATGTAAACAGTTAACAGGTAATAAGCTGGATTTCTGGTGGATAGTAAATTAGCAATTTTTTTTGTCTTATTATTTAACCATATTCAAAAGTGCAGCAACTGTTTGGTGAATTCACCCTAGAGGGAAATTCATAAGTGGAGTGTTTTAATATCTGGTGTGATGGAACTTGTAGTTCGATCTAGTACACAGGCCCAAAGATATTAATACATAATAAGAAAACTAATTTTCCAATAAGTTGAGGAAAATATACTTAATTCAAGATGTATTCCTACGTACATTACCTGGGTACTCGCAGAACATCTCATTGTATTTTTTATGTACACACAACTGCTGTTCATGTTGTGTTCTGTGCTCCTACAAATCATCCAGCAGTCTGATGAAATATGTTCAGTAATCTCAATCTTTCTCACAAGCCCTTCAGGTATTTGCAGAAGGTGATGTGGTGCCGTGTACTCAGAGACTTGTTCTGAGTTGTGTTTGGCACTATTCATAAAGCAGATTTTAGCAGGTTTCAGATATGAATATTGCTTTTTGCCATAAGCCAAATTCCTCTTTACCATTTGCATATAAGCCTACAAGTAGAGCACAATAATGAATTATTGTCAGGCAGTTAAAGTCGTTTTAAGTCATCAGGCTACTCAGAAACAAACACTGGACTCACTCCCAACAAAGGATGTGATCTCATTTTTGAAGAAAAAATCAAGCTGTTCAAAGAATAAGAAAAACAACAGAATTCAAAGCTCTCGGCGGTGCACCAAACTGTGCGATTACTAACATAAACGGAATAGACTACATAGCAGACAGTGTTTACTCTATAAAGGTAGCAAAGTTGTCAGGGTATTGCTACAGTAAGTTGCAAGGTTGTCTTTGTGATTGTTAGGGTATTGCTAGTATATTCTGGGTTGTTGTTGCTAGGTGGTCACTTAGGTTGGTAAGGTAAGTAATAGCATACCTCTTATTTACAAGTCGAATTTAGATTCAGTATTAACTTAACTTAAAAATATGGGGGGTGTTATTTGTCCTTTCCATTTAAATGACCAATGAACGTGATTTCACTAACTAGGATTCCAGTGGAACAACACTTCTTTCAGCCCAGGCATTTAACGGTTTTTGTTTTGTTAAATGTGTTTTCTTTGAATCTCTTTTTTATTTCACAATGACAATTACATATCTAAACAAAACAAAACAAGAAACCATTTGTGCTGTTTGCGGGAGAGAGAGCATAAATATGTTATCACAATGCACTGAATAATGATGGTCCTTAGAACAAGCTTTTTTTCTAAGCAAAATATAGTGTCATATTTCTTTCTGTTGTTTATGGGGTAAAATGTGACCAGGACGTGTTCCTGAAAGATGCTGTGAGGTTTACATTTTTTGAGAGAAAATGAGATTGCAGAAAAACGTCTTCCTGACAGCCAGGACATCTCAGTTCATTTGTGAGAGCAGCTGCAGCAGTGGATCGCATGGACATGGTGCAGTGCAGTTGCGCAGTGCTAATCGCCCTCAGCGCTATGACCTCACAGAACTCTTTTTTGTTACATCATCAGTGTGGTGATGAATCAGGACTTAGACAGCAATGGTGCATGTCTGGATGTGCCCTTCCTGTAAAAGCACACATATAATTTTCTCAGTGAAATGTTTTAAAGTAGCCTGCGGGTATTCCAAGAAAATTAAGTCCTCAGAATTTTTTTCAGTTCTCACTGTTATTGTAACGCAATAACAGCACTGTTATGTTTATTCACTGTCCTTTCTGTTAACATTAGGTTTGTTTAATTTTATCATCTTTTTTCTCTTGTACAACCTCTCCAGCCTGACAGCTACATGTTGTTACGAAAAAGGTTGAATGTTTATAATCACCCAAAATTCTGCAACCTCACTGCTGGAGCCTGAAAAAAAACAGACAAAACATAAATTTAATGAGCTGTGTGTCAGCTTCCCACATGCCTGACAGAAGAGTGAATCAGCTGCATCAATAGGACACCTACGCATCCAGAGCTGTAACATCATAATTGTATGTGTGCTGATATTGCATGTGGTTGGTCTCAGTGTGTGTGGTTACAGGCCAGCTAGTGTGTAAATGTATAGCATCTGAGCAGTGTATAAATCTGTGTAAAAACAGACACTATAGACTGTGGCCTTTAGCCTCCTTGTTCCGAACACCTGACTCACATTCCGGACCGAACGCTGGTTTGATCCCTGTTTGGAGTGGATGCAAGTAAGACCAGTTACATTAGCACAAATACCTCTTACAAGCCATTTTGTTCTTAATCTACTTATAGTTGGGAACCTGAATAAAACGCGAGTGTTGGAACAACTAAAGACACGTTTATGACACAGTATGATAGTTGCATATTTCTGTCCTCCTCTGCAATGGTAACTTTGGGAGGGTGATATTTATAATGTTAGGGGTGGGTCACTTAAGATTCTAGAGAGCATTTTATTGGAGAGAAATAATTAATGAGCTGAAGCGCAGAAAAATATCAAAACACTGTATACCTGTATTGGCGGAGATGAGAAAAGTTTTGAATGCTCATGATATGCAGGAAGTGGTCACCTTAGTTTCCAAAGAGTCTGCCAAATGCATAAATGTAAATATACATTTTGCAAATTTGAGAAATGGTTAAACATGGACTGGGTAAAGTCCACACATTGCGTTTAAACAAACCCACATTTTGATTTGTAATGATAGTCATACATCATACATTTCATGATGATATATGCAGTACAACATTATTTTTATGGCATCTATGTTGTAATAACCTGCTTGTATAAACTACTTATGGGGTCATTTTTGGAGGAGGACAGTTTCCTGGAATGTTATTCAAAATATTTTTTATGGTCAAGCTAAGAGAACAGATGACACAGTAGTGTAAAGGCACAAACTTCAGTTTGCTAAACTCTCTTCTTCCCCTGAATTCTTAAAGTATTAATGTCCCAACTTTCTCTGTTGCTGCTGTACAGTTTTGCTTATGTTGTGGTTGGAGGGGCATCGGAGACTGTTCTAGCCTTGCCGCTGATGTAAACCTTTCAAAAAGGCTTAGCGCATTAATTCTGAATGAGTGTATGTGTTTGTGTGTGTGTGTGTGTGTGTGTATGTATGTTTGTGAACGTGAGAGATGGGGCTAAGACGTTTTTTTCAAGCTGATCCCCAGAGAACTATCCAGATGCTATTCATGTCTATTTTTACAGATTAATCCACCTTATGGACTGGGTAACGTGCTTTATGCATCATATTCTGTTCAAGCAGACAGATTCAGTTTAGAATGTATGAGATGCTGCAGATGGTACTTTAAAAATGCTTTTGCACATGAGCTTTCAAAAATGGATCGGAGTCTGTCCTCCAAATACAGTTCTGCTAAAAAATACAGGACTATGAGGATTCTGGTATGGCTCTTAACTTACTTGCTTAATCTACATACATGAATATCTCAGGTAACTTGACTGTAACCATGTTCCCTGAAAAAGTGGAAACGAGATGCTGCGTTTCGTAATTCTAATGGAAACGTTTTTTGTTCAGCTGGTTGGGAAGCATATGTTGGAAACACGTCAAGGTTTAAGGTTATCGTTGTGAAACAAATATGTATTCATGTTATATCTTTGTCTGAAGAGAAGTCTGGATATGCCCACAGTGCAGCAATGAGGTACAGAATCTGATTCCGGCTTTTTCGGGAATAGGGTTACAGTCAAGTAACCAGAAATGTTGCTATGTTTAAAAACTACCCTCAATGTTACGTTTCGTAACGCTAATAGGAATTAGAATACCAACACCGCCACTATGGAAATGTCTGGACCCCTCAAGGTTGTATGGTGTGTGCGTACAAACATAGAGAGGTCAGCCATGACCTAGGGATGTCGACTCAAGGACATGCAAACCTGGAGTAGCATGAATATCCAAACTATGAAACCTAATAAATGTGTGGAGAGGACCAGCCTGCTGCATCACATGCTTGTTGTAAGGTGTCACCACTTGCCAAACCACTTACCAAAGATGCTACTCTCCTAGTAAAATGAGCCCTGACTCCAAGAAGTGAAACTTGACTGTGTGCCTTAAAGGCTAGGTCAATAGCATTCCTAAACCAATGGGACATTGTTTTCTTAGTAGCAGTTGCCCCCTGGTTGTGGCGGCCCCCACAGAAAATGAAAAGCTGCTCTGAGTTGTGTCAGTGCTCAGTGTGGTAGATATAAGTCTAAATGTCAGGGAATGGACATAGTAAGTAGAGCCTTTCTTGCCCCGGTGTAGTATGAGCCATGGCGTTCAGACCAAGGGGATCTGGAGGATTAAGAGAGAAGTAGAGCCTACGCTGTGCTGTCGCTGAGGCCCTCCCCTGGTCATCAGACAAGAATCTGTCCTCCAGCTTCAAGCACTTGGGGGTCCCTTGCTCCTGTGGCCAGTCTAGCTGTAATTGTGCCACTGCGTGAGTCACCACCCCAAGTAACTTCCCCCAAATATGCTCATCTTATATCCTCATATCATCACAGGAGGATGGTAAAGTCTGTGTATTTCTCCAGAAGCAAGAGATGCAGTGTCCTCTGCCTGATCCTAGAAAGCGCCTCTGCCCCAGTGTGCTTCAGAAGCAGGTGCAAGAAATTCTCAGTTCAGCTTGCCAGCCACACAATCTTAATGTGGGGACTTGCCCTTGAAAGAGAGACAAGCACAAAGCACCTTAATTGAGAACCGCTCACAGTGCTCGCACTCGCCAGACAAGCAAGGGCATGCATGGTCTTCCCCGCAGCACTCGAATCAGAATTCATGGGAATCATAATCAGAGTTTGGCCTTGTTTGTTTGTAAACATGATGAATATATTATTTCTTTATTTTGTTTTTACATGTAATATATATTGTTTTATTTCCATTTTTATTTCTGTATATTTTTTATTTCTTTATCACTCTCTAAAACAAACAAAAAAAATCTGACTAACTGGAAAAAAAAACACACACACACATGCACAATGTGATCTCTGAAGATGCCTTTTATAAGCCTTTTTATAACCTTTAACAAGCTTGCATTGTGATGACATCACTGTCAGTGGTTAAATATATATGTTGGCCACATATGCTTCATAACTGGTGGAATAAAGAACGTCCCCATTAGTGTTATGAAATGCAACATCAAGAGTAGCTTTTGATACGGGACCACTATTGTTAATGCAACAATACAGTGGTAGAGCATTGCATTATGCATTAGCAACACAAAGGTTGTGGTTTCGATTCTCAAGAGGAACACATGTACTGATGTTTAACTTTAATGCACTGCAAGTCACTTTGGTTAAAGTGTCTGCCAAATGCATACATGTAAATGAGTTGTAAATTCGAAAACTGCCCAGACTGGATCATCAAAAGTGTGAACAAAACAGTCAGTCCAAAGTTGTGACTTCTATTCTGTTTACACAGCAAAGTAACATAAATGTTAAGCATGTTGAAAAATGCTTTTTGCTGAAGATTGACATAAGCCGGTCTGATATCAGAAGCTGTGAGCAGATTAAGCCTTCAAACAAACTGTGTTGACCCGATGGAGCTTTATACGTTTGTTCCATGAGGAATTAGGGGCTTAACCGTGCAAGGTGGGGCGGAACGCTCTGATTGGAGATCAGATGTTATGTTCTATGTGTTGTATCTTTGTTTAATCTGGAATACTCATGCCTGCCTGTGTACTGATGCAGGTCATTGGGTCTATCAAATTGTGACCACCTCACAGAGAAGATATGTGAAAATATGTGACTGGGACTGGCCAGTGCTAGGCTATCGTGGCTGGTTGCCAGGGGGTTGTTATGCAGTTGCTATGGTGTTCTGGATGGTTGCGTTATGTCCAAGGACAAAAGATTCACACCCAAGTCTATATATATATATATATGGCTCAGGTCATTCTTTTAATGTAGATCTGAGGTATTTATTCATTCATTTCCTGTCAGGTTAAAATTGTGTGATCGTTTAGAAACTTAATAGAACACTTCGACACATTTCATGATTTGAGTTTCATTTATTCATTTATTTCAAGTATGAGGAATAGTAATATTAACAGTTATATATAGTATATATAGATAGGCTTTTAAAATTCCCGACTAGTTATACTGGTGGTTGACCTTTTAATGTAAGGAGGTCTGTTTCATTATAGTTTTATATTTTATTTACATAACTGATTTGTTTCAAATTGATTTAAAATATTATTTTAGGACTAGTGTGGAACTTTTTTGAACCATGTTTATTACAAAACACTAATATGGATACAGTAGTTTCCTGCTTTGATATAGGGTGGGCTCTGTTTAAAACATAGCCTAACAAATATACTTTTATAATTTAAAATGTATTAGATTTTTATGTCTTACAGCATGCCTAAAAAAGTCTGCTCTCTACTTACCCCAGCCTGGATTACTTAATATATTTTTAGACCCTCTACTATCAACACACAGACACAAACAAATGATCCCACTCACCAGTCTTAATCCTCTGTAAAATAGGGCTTAAAGACACTCTAAGACCGATTTGGAGGACGTCTGTACATGTATATGTGTGTTTTTGAGTGAGTCAACCAAAACTAGTGTAATCCCTTCAAAATTATTATGGGAATTTTTTTCATCTTCCAACCTGGTGAAATGCTACCTCTTCAGTGCGAATACTTATTAGACTAGCAGTGATAGCTAGAGCTGGGCGGTATGATAGTAAATACTGGGTTACTCATGCCATCTCAGGCAATGGCTTAAACTGTGACATCCAATGAAAACTAATAATGTTTTACTGTATTCAGTCTTTTGTTTAAAATGTACTTTGAAGCTGTTTTTGCACTAATGGCAGACTATTATGACATTCTTTAATGTTATTATAAAGTCCTGGTATAAAAATAGCTTAAGACAGTTGTAAAATGCTGAGGAATGCACATTTGTGACTGCACATTCTCTAAAAATGCACAAACATGCTATGTTGCTATAAGGAACTATATGACATGGAACTATATGAACTAAATGTAACTTCAGAATTTATACATTTGATATATGCCTTAATCCAAAATAACCTATAGTACATTCAAGATATACAGTTTCTCATTGTTTCCTGGTTATTTAACCCATGACCTTCGTTTTGCTAGTGTTGCTGTAGCTCAGTTGGTAGAGCATTGTATTAGCAGCACAAAGGTTGTGGGTTTGATTCAGTGCTTGAATGCACTGTAAGTTGCTTTGGATAAAAGCCATATTCATAAATGTAAATGTAATGCCATGCAGGCAGGTTACAGTATGTTTTACCACAGGTTCATGTCATGCCTACAGTAACAATACCACTTACCCATAATAAAATTACTATAATGCACAGCCACTTGTTGGCTGTTAGCATGATATATAATTATATAATATATAATTGATATATAATTACTCCTATATATAATCTTATATTATACTACTATAATATAAGATTTTTGGTCATGGTACCAACATCTAGTTAACTACTTTTTCCACTTTGTACCTTAGTCACAGTCACTAAAACTGTGAAACCAATAATTTAATGGATACCTCATCTTAAAACCTCAAGTTATATCAAATTTGTTCCCTGTGAATATGAAAAGGATAAGAGACAAATATGAAAGCAATAAAGACGACAGAGAAGCGCAGATTGCCAGGGGTGTTTAAGGGTCAGAATGTTCAGAATAGATTGCATTTTACTCCAAAACACAATTTAAACTTTAAAGTGATAAAACTTCAGCTATACAAACTTGAGACTAATGTTGTGTTTATGCATTTTAAAATGATACATTTCTTCCCCGCTGACAGAAACATGACTTTCATCTCTTTAAAAGCCTTGGGGCTGCCTGAGAGTAGAAGTTCCTTTGAAATGTATAATTTTATTCCAAATCAGATGCAATTCTTTTGATTAATTTCAGCATGTCGTTCCAGTTTAAACAGAATTATCCCCTTGAAGGTTACTGTTTATTTCCTTTAAACATACCTTGGCTATCCTTTAGAGCTTTAAGGTTCACATTGGATCATTAAATAACAGCCTGGTGTATTTTAAGGTCAATGTTTTTAATAGCTCCTTTAGTTTTATTTACACAGATGTTTATTCATTAAGCTCATTGACCAAGTCCACCTTTACATCGCATATATTCACCAAGTCATTACACGTGTCACAGCAGTTAGTCTTGCTCCTGTAATCTGTTCTTATTTGAGAACTACTGTTTGCACAACCTGCTACAAATCGAGGATCAAGTCACACCCATTAATGGAACGCAGTTAGCTGGGTCATTTATAATAACAGAATTTTATTAGCCACTGCCCTTTCATGCCCGTTAAAAAGATTGTGTTTCTTTTGTGTCCTTTATCTTGGCTTTCTTTTTTCATCAACATGTGTCCTGTGTTTTTTTTGTAGGCGTAACCTTTTACCAACCAACATGAAAAGGAGATTATTTTTATGTAGGTAGTGTTGGCAATGCTATGTTGAAAGCTACTTTTCAAGTTATAAGATACTCATTATTTAATGATCAAGAAGTGTTTGGGCATGAAACGTGGGTGTGGAAATATGTAGGGTTGTATTTCATTGCCATTTGCCTGTGTGTCCTTATGTTGTTTTTTAGTTTTGTTCTTTTCTAGTTATAGTCCTGTCCTTGTGACCCCATCCTAACTGTGTTCACGTGTGCCCTGTTACCCCTGATAATCTGTCTTTATAAACCCCTGTGTTTCTGTGTTAAAAAATAATGAATCTATTCAAAAAACAATTTTATTTCAGTCCCGGGCATGTTATCCTTTGTGTTTAGTTAAACGCTGCTGTTGTTTATCATTATGTCTTTGTTTGTTACATAATCTGGGCCTATTTCTGGCTTTGTTAGTATTTAGTGTTTAATGCAGCTATAATTAATCAATTCATCTGAAAACGTATATTGTTATTATGCCAGAAAATACTGATTTAAATAATATTATACCATCTTTTAATTATGTATTTTAAAAGACAAATTTTCAATAATGTTAGCTGCATTTAGTTATCTTGTAGTATAGCTAAATACAGTGCTTTTCAAATGAAAAGCTAGGCTGTAATTTCTCTAAGCTTCATGCCATTTACACATTTTGAAGATTGTACATTTTATTAGTGCATGTTTCCCTGGGGATCAAACCCACCACCATTGCGCTGCTAACACAATCCTCTACCAGTTGAGCTCCAGTTCCCATAAACAGCTTCAATGTGGTTGGCTGCTTTTTGTAAGTAGCTTGTAGTTTAGCTAACTACTATTTCAAAACGTTGATTCCCTGTAGTTGACTAAAGCCTATATGCTTTGTAGGTTATAGTTTTAAAAGAGCTTTCCCAGCCCTGGTTGCTACAGTCTTGTTTCTCTCATGAGTCTGTCCTGATGTTTGCTTATATAGCTGGATGGTGCCAATCAAATGGTCTTCTGCTGCTTTATCCTTGAGCTGGCACTTAATTCAGCAGCCTTGTACTCCAGCAGGGAGCAGAATGAATCACAAGTAATTGCAGAGAAAAGTTTAAGAGTTGAAGCAGAGGTTGAAGGAGAGAGAGATAATCTGTCTCAGCAAATGGGATTTCTGCCCCCTACATGTCCAAAGTCTGCAACAGCATAACTTTTATTACCTCATCCAAATGACATCTTGAGTAATTCTGCTTTACCTACTGCCAGATCATGGACTGGGGGTCCAATGCCATGGAGAAGGTGAAGAGAGAAGATAGATGCTTTAGATGAGGCGGTGTTTATGAACATGTCATTTCTGATGGCAACTTCGTATCCGGGGAGATAAAAGCAGTACACAATCTGTCTGGCAGATGCTTTGTGTTTTGTATTACTGAAGAGGAAAGAGAGGCGTGATGATGGCATTGAATTGAAATGGCTGATTGTCCTTTGCTTGAGGGTTTTCTGGTGTGATGCGCTCAGAAAAGTATTTGGGTGTGGAGGTTATTGGTAACACGACTCTCTCTCTTTCTGTTTTTTTGTTGTTCATCTACTGTTTTTCTCTTTTTGTCGGCTAACCTTTTGTGTGACAGTCCCTGCTGCATTCCTCTCAACGGCAGTTTTTGTTGTTATTGCTGCTGTTACTGGATTTTTGGCGATGCTGGTGGCACAGAAATGATTTCACTTTAAAAAATTTAAGAAAATTAAAAAAGAAAATGGCTGCTGTTCATGTGTAGCATTAAAAACAAGATGACACAGTCAATTATGTTGAGTATTCGCCCATCATGACTGCTCCTCTTTCTCATTCTTTCTTACAGGAACCAGACGGTTCTGCACCAGTTCTGCTGTCCTGCTCCGGAGGCCCCTGAGTCTGACTCTCAGGCCTGTGTTCCAAGGTAGGAGAGAGTGTTTGGTACCTCCTAACCAAATACTCCATTGCCACAGTAGAAAACTGTTTTGGTTTCTGATGATGCTATGCAACACAACTGCTCCAGTTACACCTATCTTGAAGTGGTTGTGAGTCTTTTCATGTCTTATTTATCCCCCATGATCACATAATGTTCAGTTATGGCTTTGACAGTGTGACATTATTTGCCTTTAAAGCAGGCCAAATATTTCCGCTCAGTTGTCTTAAGATAGAGGCTAAAAAAGCTCAGAGTAATTTCCTATTCTGATATAGTAGCCGTGTTTACACAAGTATCACGATAAGTATCTTGCTACAAGATGATCGTCCAAATCAATCAACTAGAGATCTTGCACCATCTCTGGTCATTACTTTAGTCATTTAAACTGCATTTAAATGAGACAAAACAACAAAAGGGTTTTGCTGCTGCAAGATAATCCTCATACGTTGCCTACGCCACACAACAGTGGTGTGTCGTGACATGTCAAAACTAAACTGTTCGCAGAGTAATATATAGTAAAGCATGATGCGAGCCCCATTTTAATTCTTAGCGCTCTGCACAGCTCCTTCAGCATTGGTCCATCTGAAGAAGGAAAAAAAATGTACACATTATAGTAACCATTATAGATGGTTTTCATTAAATTGAAGGTAGCATTTCAAATATACATATCTAAAATTATTTACACAACAGTTTTCATGGATTTCATAATTTTTCTGCATTTACTGGATTGAATTGTCCATTCAATGAATTTAACTCTAATATTGAATTGTCCAGTGTAGACAACATTACGTTGTCTAACAACAGTATGTTGTTTACCAGTGTAGTTTTACTGTAAACCTATGAACCAGAATAATGCATTTAAAGTCAGCATGAATATGAGCTCTCCAACAGAGACAGTACTAAAATAATCGGATATAATAGTAGATCAACCCAATTTACCTGCATTCTTATACTGTTGAATCACAGATTGCCTTGAAATGGTGGGAAGACATTAATAGTAATGAGTGAATTAATGAAAGGGCTTTACAGATGTTGGATAACTTAAAGAAGAGATGAGCGCAGCTAAAGCAAACCGCCATTGATGACAGCCTCACTCTCTCATTGTTAGTGTGGATGGAACGCCGCAGTCTCCCGCTCTAAATCACACTATGTGCCACAGAGGGCAGAAGTTATTGAATTAGACCCAGAATGAGTGCTAGAGTCAAGCAAAGAGGAAAGATGTAATCACATCACTCCCATCTTTTGTTTTGGTCTTGTATACTATAGTGGAGGAAATAACATGGCATTATCAAAGAGGGTTCTTGTGTTAGTGTAGGGTTTCAAATTCTTGGTCACTCCTGGGCATTAGTTAAGGGAGAATGTTTAGTAACTCAATATAAAGTGAAGCACAAATTATTTACCTTAAGGAGGTATTTTTTACCTGATCTGACCCTTATAAATGACTTTCCCTGGAGTAACGTAGGAAATTAAGTATTTTAGGAATGATGCAAAGATCTAAAATAATCCCTTTAAAAGACAAAAACGATACTGTAGT
Source organism: Chromobotia macracanthus (assembly GCA_036877525.1). Lineage (NCBI taxonomy): Eukaryota > Metazoa > Chordata > Actinopteri > Cypriniformes > Botiidae > Chromobotia > Chromobotia macracanthus. The sequence continues at coordinate 9,627,862 of JAZGTH010000012.1, read as the reverse complement.
TAAAAACCACTTCGAACAACAACTACATACACCTTTGCAAACCACTGACAACACCCTAGCATCATGCTAGCAAGATTTGCACAGGCAAAATCAGTTCTTCAATTTAATACTTGGTATAAAAAATAAAACCAAACCAGTCATGTTAAACCACAACTGTCAAACGCATCAGAGGAAAACCAGAGTTTAGAATTATCTGAATTTCTGTATTCTTGGAAAAAAACCCAGACTGACATTTTGGTGGTGCACAGACAAATGTCGATAGAGTGACATTTTCTTGTGTGAGTGTATAAAGTGTGTCAAAAAAGAGAGGTGGGTAAACATGATCACTGAATGTGATATTTATCAAAAAGTAACTCATTCATGTCATAAAATCATACTGAATGTTCAGATTACTGAACTGTTAAGAAGCTCTTGGCAGCAGAGAAGCAAACCACTTCAGACAGGACGGTAACGGCAGTCCATGGGTTGCTGGTTGCAGTTTGTTTGCTTTGAGAGAAAATGAGTTCGTTTTCTGTTGTCTGTCACCTCTGACTGTTTGTCGATGAGTAAATGTTCATGTTTCTCGCCTCATCACATGGCTGCATTCACCAGCACCAGTTCATTCCTGCCATATTCTGCTTACTCATAATTCATCATTTGACCATGTGTTTTAAATGTTGTTATTATAATGTAATAACAGGGTTATTGTGTAATAGCAACAAAACAAGTTAGTATTACAACAGAATAACTAGAACTGTTTAATGATTGTCTTGCAAGGGTCATTCCCACACATGGCTCATTAACACAGATAGATAGATAGATAGATAGATAGATAGATAGATAGATAGATAGATAGATAGATTATATATAATTATAATATAAATTATACATTTAAATGTACATAAAGTCAGAAATAATTATTTATATTATACAGCCTATAATATCCAATGGCAGTGTCATTCATCTGTTTTATATGGGTAGCTATTCATTCATTATTCATGGCCAATTAACAACTATCACTGGGGGATGAGTGGTGACAGTCTTATTTGGTGGCTGCAAACAGTGACAAGGCAGCTTTACAATCAGAAATGTGGATCTATTACGAATTTCCCAAAGTTGATGCATTGTCAAGCTACCATACAAACATCTCAGATTTTCTGGTGAAGTCTCTTCCTCATTAACATCATGTTTCATCAATCATAGCCAGCTTTGTGGGGAAACTAGCTATGGTGTTATTGTTGCATGTTAATGATGCTGTAGAGTAGCGGCTTGTGTTTGTGTGTCTGCTTTTCTTTAACAGTCTTGAATCCAACCTTATATCATACGCCAACAAAAACTCAGCAAAATGTCTGTTTTGTTTATCTTAGCAAGGAAAGGCGGGAACAAATAATTCAAGTGCGCCTGGGAAATTAAAACGTAGGATAGCTTCTGACACTTTCATTGATTGATAAAAACGCTACTTTGTCATTTCAGCAAATTCAAGGTTGGGTTAGTTGGGATAGATAACTTCATAATTGCTATGCTGGTGAGGTGCTTGTCACCACCTGTCTAAATAAGACCTCATTGTCATATGTAATAAGGTCTGTTTATTCAAGACATTGCATCTTTAGTAAGGAAATAAAGATGATGTGTATTACAACTTTGTAAATGTGTACAACTGTGTACATGTATAGTCTATAGACAGCATGGTTAATTCACTGTTCATAACTGCAAGACACAGATTGCACACAAAACTGGATAGGACTTCAGGAAGCTGGAAAGCTCTAATTTGATTGGCTGGCTTTACACAACCTCTGGGTGTAAAGACAAACAGTTTTTTATCCACTTGGAAACCACTCAAGATACAATATAATGGTTGGTAATATGAATGTATTTGAAGAAAAGCTAATGACTTTGTTTCAATTTAATTACTGTATCCACAAGCAGAAAAGTAATTTGTTTTTTAAGTTGGAATGTATCTGTAAAGCAGTTAGCGCTTATTTCTTTTGGGTGTGGGACATCTTCAAACATTTTTCCATTATTGTGGTAGAATCTGCTAGCTCTTAAATGGCAGAAAAAACAAACATGACAGTCTCTTCCTGTCTAATTGGGAGGTTTTAGGCTAGGATAGACTGTCAACCAATTAATTTATACAAGCCAAAACTTTAGCTACTTATGACTAGAATTTTTCCAAGCATTATGTATCTTTTTGAGATGACGTCGAGGTTCTACCATATTTTTTGAAATGCACCATGGTAGTTCCATGTTTCTCTAATAAAAGCTATTATTTAATACCATGATATATAACAAAGTACCATGGTATTTTTTGGTAAGGTTACCATATATAATCCAACAACACTTTATCTGTTTGATAATGTTTGAGTAAGTAAAGTTGTGGTTAGTGTTGAGGTTTGTGAAGATATAATTTCACTATTAAGGGAATATTTCTGTTTAAATTGTTTGAGTGATGTGGAACCTGGTCAAGCAATGACCTCAACTGCATGGTGTAGATACATAAAAAATAAGGAACCTTTTGTTTGTGCTCTAACTGGAACAAATAGTTTACCCATTTACTTCAGAGATATTACCCATAATGCTCTTTTCACAGCAGCAGTTGTGATGGTTTCTGCAGCTTTTCTGTTTGGCCTGAGTTTGCCGAACGAAATATGAGTGTAATATCTGTCAGAACTGGGAACATGGGGATCTCTGATAGAAAACTCGCTCTGAGAAAAACACATCATGACAAGCACCAGCTGTGACTCTCCTATAACCACACACATTACTGTTGTTATGACATACAAGGAGAGTGGACCAGAATACAGGGCCTTTTATTTAGAGTCAGTAATGGCTATTGTCTCTAAAATAACAAATCACTTTAGATCGGGCAACCTACCATGTTGCAAATTCACAAAATACAAATGCCTGTATGAAATGCAGATAGGTTTCAACTCTGTTTTTGGTTATCAGATGTTATAACCACTGCAAAATATCTCTGTTAACATAGTAATGTACATAGTATAGTGTGCACATAAACATTTAATTTATGTTTGGTTAGACACTTGTAAATAACAATCTCAATGCATGGGCAGAAATCATAAACAAGGCATGCTAGAATTACTCTTTATGCAGAAATATCTACAAATACCACAGTGCTCACCACTCTTCCTGGCTTTCTCAACTGAAATCCACTTCCAATTGAAAAACATAATTAGACATAATTTAACAAAATGTAATTTGATTGTGCCCTCTAGCATACTGAATAAGTAACTGAACAGATAATCAGTTATCAGCTCACACTAATGTCATTGCATATAAAAGACAATTGAAATACGGTAGACCTACATGTTTAGACTGTAAAAATGACTGTAAATATAACAGCAGTAAGGTATTGTAAAACAATATCAGGTTGTATTCTTTTCCACTGTAATTCTTTAGTTTTTACAATTTTGGAAAAAATACTTGTAAACACAATAATGTTTTGTTTCTAAATAAAATTGATCATACTGTACATTTCATGTGAAAGGGCTTGAATAATTTACGTAACGTTGTAGCAAGCACATGCCGTTTGGGTTGGGTGGAGTTGTTGTGTGCCCTCAGTTCTTTCGCAATTGCGTTCCTAGCTCATTGTTGAGGTTTCCTCACTTTACCTTGTCACAAAAAGTTTTCTTCTTTGACGTTTGATTAAATAGTAATTAGTACACTTTTAACACCTGATAAGAGCTGTATTGTTTTCTAAGTGTTATACACCAGGGCCTGAAATTGCAGGTATTGCACACATTTTTTCCTTTCCCACGTGTTTCATGCTAATAATCCAAGAAATTCCTGCAAACACGTATAAACCTGTGAAACAACACAGATCAACAAATCAAATACTTTTCTTTCAGTCTGTAAATTCATCAGCGCTCTCTCTCTCTCTCTCTGTGCATGTTCAGGGATCTGGGTGAAAAAAAGTGCATTCTTGTTTTTTTCTGAAGGTAGATCATTATGTAAAGCTGTTGATGACATAGTTTTAAAGTTTTCTGCACTTTAAGTGAGTTGCGACAAAACATTCAGTTGCGTTTAAAATCAATGAAGCATGCAACACTGCAGCGATGACCGAACCATGACATTGGTATATTGTTAAACCCCTAATATTTAGTACTACAGCAGTTATGGTAACAGCTATGGCAATATTTCATTGTACCTGTGAACTCCATTTTAATGGTTTAGTTGAAATAGGTTTCCTGACTGTATATCATTTTCTGTGGCAGGATGTCTCAGTTCTAACATTGTTAATGACAAATGTAATCAGATTTTGCAAATCACTTCTTCAAAATGTCTCATTTTAGCACAGACTGATTATGATCCCAACACTTTTGTACCTGCTGTCTGTGACAGTTGGTTAATTTAAAGTGTTGGCTTGCCAAGTGTTGTTAAATGATACAGTTAACAAATTTATTAATTAATATCACCATACTGGGTGCTACCAAGCATTAGGATCATAAAAAGGAGACATGTAATGTCAGTTCAAATGCTGTACATGGAATCTCATTATCTGGGCTGTAAAGTCTCTGTGTTAATACTTCAATCAACAAAAATGGATGCCAAAAGGACCATTTTATAAACCACATGGTTTAATAAGAGCAAACTTTCTTTCCTGTGTCAATATATTTCCTGTTGGAAAAGGAAGTAGATAATAGGGTCTCATGTCTGTTCTGATTGTGAAAAAAACAATACTAATAAAAAAATCAATATTATTACGCAGAATGAGAATAGCAAAATAAATAAGTTTGACTTTTAAAAGACAGGAGAAAACAAAATACCAAAAATGAACAGCCCAATATCAAGTAAATAATTTCGTATTCTGTTGGGACAATGCAGCTCATGGTTATTTTTTAATAATAATATATTAATAATGCTTGATTTTGCTTGTTTACTATGAACTGTTTTGGTCTGGTGTTGCCACTTGATGTGCAGTGTGAAATTTGGTTCCTGATGCAAAACCAGGTACTGATATAGATGCCCTCAAATGTAACAGTTGTCTGATTTTGATTTCATGGGGTTTTAAGACATTTTTAACAAGGGCACCTACAAATAATGCTGTTTGTCTTTTGTAATGCCATGGTCACCATTAAGGTCCTGTGAAACAATCATGACAGAAAGGTGAATGGACATACAAATGCACTGGTAATTATAACCCCATATGGTGTTTTCTCTTAATGGCTGTCTCCTAAATTTCTTTGCCTTTCATTTTCATTTTGGGTCTGTCTGTTTGACCTCTCACTCAGCACACATTTTCAAAACGATTTTGCATGTTGCCACCATCCTGTGACCTTACTAGCTTATCGTGCTGTTGTCATGGGAACAGAGGCCACTGCTGGAAGATGTACAGACAGGCCCACTTATGCAGGCAGGCTGTTAAAAAATACGAGACAACCGCAGGTGTTTGTAGAAAGTGAGAGAAAAGCTTCATAAACATGAAGAGTCATGTTTTGAAATATGAAAACATCTGCTCACTTTTTTTTTCCATTCAAGAGTCATTTTACCACAGACTCTTCCTAAATAATGTGCATTTTCTATCTGCTGCTCATTTCCTAATTAAATCAAACGATATTTGCGTCAGGATTTATAATTATAGTTATGATAGATATAATGATAACGATATACAAATTGTATAGTTTAAGAAGATCTTTGTAATAAAACAAAAGACTAGATCATATTACTGCACGCTAACCAAAACCCCATGCTCTATGTACCAAACAGTACCAAACATTTTTGTTTCTCAAACAGGTTTTCCAAACACTCAGATCACTCCTGCGCTGGTCTTCTATTATATAAAAAACTGGTATGTCTTCCTAACAAGAAAACAAAACAATGTTTTGAAAGCAGCCCAAAGTCGCAATGGCTTACTCATATGAATGGCTCATAGTTGTAAAATAAGTATTAATATATATTATAAGTATAAATAAGTATATTCATATTACTGTGGAGTTGTTTTTAAATAAGAGTGATGCAGCGAGACAATACAGTCTTGACAATATGAGATATGACAGTATTGTTATAACACACAAGTGAGTAACAATGTTTTTATCATGTGTCAATATTATTTTAACATGCAAACTGTGTCACAGCAAGGTTAAGCCTGGCATACACTGTGCGCTGTCCGTAATGTCTTTGTTAAATACCAACTCACAGTACGAGTAAATCACTTGCAATGCAAAAGCTCATGATTTATTCGCTCACACTATACGGTCCAACCATCGAGCTACGACTTGACTGCTTCAGCTGTGCGATACCCCCATGAGGGGCCAAAATTTCTGATGTTGGGAGAGGTCAGGAGAGGTTAATCGCCTCTCGGTTCCCCCTGTAGACTGAAATTTGGCCCTACCCGAAAAGACTGACTCAAAGTCATAAGACTCAGAAATCGGATCAAATTTGGTTGAAATTCGCACAGTGTATGCCAGACTATGTTCTTTGTCTTTTGTTTTTCTTGTGTTCTATGCTCAAGTCATTATTAGTTCTTATTTGAGAATTATCTCATTAAATATAACAAAAAAATCCAAAGAGCATAAAAGAAACAACAATCAGTAACACAAGAAGAACTTATAAAATACATTTCCTGAGAGATACATTTTGTCTATATATTACACCATTCATTTACATATACATAGGTATATGAGTGCGTTCACACCAAGTACTGAGGAATTCCTATGGTATCTTCCTGTTACACTGAATTAGCACTGTTTGCAGCTTCAAATCTGCAAGTGAACGCTTGTCTCACCCTGGATTCAAAATATGTGATGCTGATTTTTCTTCTAAGACACAGAACATGGTATATAGAAAATGTTAATTGGTCACGGAAAACTAAAAATGCTGGCCTGACAAAGCCTTGTCTAAAAGTTTGATGGTTCAGTAAATAAAAACAAAACTTCTTGCTTATAACTTTCTCGAGCAAACATAATTATTCGTTAAAATTGATCGTTTTATCATGGTGGTTTCTTACCATCCTGTCACATTACTTTAATGGCGTGTTGGAGGGGGTGCCACACCTAAACACACACAGTCTAGATTTTATAAAGAAGAAAGTTAGTTTGCCAACATCCTTATCTAATGTATTCAGGTAATGCATACTAATGATATTTGTGAAACTCCACTCATGGGAGAATGCAGCTGGGAAGCTATAATAGCTATATCTATAAAGCCCTGAATAAATCTTTCACTAGCAAAGATCTGGAAGTGGATTGAGAAGTGAATCAAGGCAAGTGCTCACCTGCAATGCAGTGCAGTGTTTGGAAGCACTTCAGCTGATATTCTGATGCAGATGGTGTGTACAGAAAATATCATTTATAAGTAATTGTTGCAGCTGATTTCCATATTCAGGACTGCTTAAAGCGCCAAGTCAAAAAGAGTCCAAAAGTCTCCATTTTTTCTAATACCCTATAATACTCTAATGTTATAATAGGGTTTAGGTCCAGTGTTGCCAAGTCCACAGTTTTCCTGCAGAATTGGACTGCTTTTAAACACCATCTTAAAGACTGCTGTATACTAAGATACAGTGATTTACAGAATGGACTTGTGTATAAGACATAACAGTGATTATAAAATATGTATTTTAGGTATGGGAATGATATATTTTGGTTTTGGTCATTGTGCTACGACCAATAGGCTAGTTTTTGGATACTTTTTATTGGCCATTGGGCTGGTTTTGTGTCTGGCAACCCTGCTTGGGTCCCTCCTTCATGTTTAATAAAAGGTATTTTTAACTTTGTTGTTTAACTCTGATTGCTTAGAAAACAAGAAAGGTTTGATTTATTTTCGTAGCATAAACAGTGCAGAATGATTTACATGCTTAAGTTTAATAGTTTTAAGTGTAGGGTCTTTGTATAAATCCCAGAAAAGTAATAGTGAATTAAACAAATGTTTTTATTGGGATTTATTTAAGTATCCAATGAAACAAAGTTGGGTTGTTGTATCGGAAGAAAACTTTAAGAATTTCCTTTAAATTGTCCTTCAAATGGCCTGCTCCCTTGAGGAGTAATCTATTTTTACTCAAATTTCCACAGTGTTTTAGTGCCACCTAATAACAATTCTAAATAGTCGTAAAGAGTGGTGAGAAGAGGAAAAGAGCAAGATGGAGAAAGAGAGATAAAAGAGAAATATCCTAATGTTTCACTGTTTCTATCTTAAATTGGGTCTCCCGGGAGATCTCATGAGAAGATAATGAGCAGGAGACTTTTAAAGGACACAAAGAAAAGTATCTTTCCGATTTCCCAAGCTACCATGTCATCAAGCTGCCTGATTCAACTGCAGGTTTACTCCGTACACCTGTCAGGCTACCCCATTCTGTTGCTTCTTTCTTTCTAATGGCTCAGTATGAGATTGTTCATGGATAAAGGAGCAGCGATAGCCTGTGAGTCGATAAGCCATCCTGCTGCTGTTCTTATTGGTTAATGGGTAACAGTGGACAGAATATTGGTGGCTTTCTAGCCTCTGTGGAAAAACATCTAACTTTGACCTTATTCCTGTTTTGACATAATAAAAGATCAAATCTGATAACTGATTTGTGGTACAGATACTATGGTGTCAGAATGTAAATGTAAAGATACAACAGTTTCAGTATCATAAGAACAGACTCAGTACAGAAGTGCTGTTATTGACATACGATTGCATTCCAATACTTGTGTGTATTTGTGAGCATGCTTTTTGAAGAGCAATAGCCTCACCATAATGTAGATGCACGCATGAATGGTCAAATTCACTTCTTTGTCAAAATGCCCATGTTGCAGGCAATTCATGTTAACGTATGTTTTAAGGAAAAAAAATCAGATCTGCACATTAGACCTTGCAGTGTGAAGTACCTGTCACACTTAATATTCTTCATTTTTTAGATATGCTCGCCTGTGTAAACGTGCTAGACTGACTACTTTGACCAGTGTGGTGCATTTTTCTGTTTTTGTTTATCTGCTGTTTTTGTTTGTAGCATTTGTAAGATGCCATGTGAAGTTGACAAAAGTTCAACTTTTGAAAACGTGTCTCACGTTCTGTTCCTTTCTGCTGCGCTGCCTCAAGCTGTTTTTAATGCAAGAACATGTTCTGTAATGCATTGCAGCTTTCTATGAATATTAATTAAACAACAATACTGACACTGTTCTTGGCTGGATGAGTTTAGCTTTAATAAACCCTCTACAATCAAATATAATTACAAAGTTAGGAATAATGAAAAGTACAGTGTTTAATTGAAAATGAACTATTTTCTCATCAAATCAGCATTATATGTAATAATCATGCAGTGATGGCTATGAAAACAATTTAACTAGTTTTTATTTTACATATTATTTTCTAAATGTTCACTTAATAACTTAAAAACAACAGAACAAAACCATTTTTTTCTATTGCTTGTAATTAGTTTCTTTGTTTTATAAACTGTTTGAAATGTTTATAACTGTACTCAGTTATCTACTTAATTCAGTGTTTATCTAATTAAACAACAATTTAAAGCGCCATGTCTTTCTTTTAATTAATTGGTTATAATTTACATTTAACTTTGTAAAATAAATAAGTGGTTATTAGCATTTTTGTTCTTGCTGTGGTATAAAAATTTGTTTTGAGAATCATTAAATGTTGCCGGTTTTGGTAAGAACATCTATGAAAGACATGTTCCTGGGTCAACATCTTTTGTTAGTCCTGGACCACCAGTCCTGTCAAAGGGATAACGCAGGGTACACACTGTTTTATAATAGTCCTTTACGACTGTTACTTGTCAGACTGTACAATGATCCCCGTCATAAGCCATGTCACACTGTAGAATCTCAGTTGTCAAATGGTACAACAGTCAAGTCCTGTTAAAAGTGGACACACATAAAGACTCCTCTTTCTTACAGTCATCCTACTGCATCTTGATTTGATGGTCATTGTAGGAGCAGCCACACTGCAGGACTGTGCCTCAGAACTTCTGACACTGGTAGAATTTTATCGCAGGAAATAATTGATCGCAGTGGTCATTAATCTGCTCTTGGAGAACATGTCAAACTAGCGATAGAGGATTGCAGATTTTTATCTAGGATTATAGGATTCTTTGAGGATTCTTGAACTTTATCTCAGGCAGCCAAATCATGGCCAAAATCTTAAAGTATGCACCTGGCTTAAGACTTCTAAACCAATCCCTAACCATCACCATAATCTACTTTTTAAATTAGAAGTTGATATAAAAAATTAAACAAGCCTTAGACACCCTCTTAAGAATAACCTTAACATTAGCTGTAAACATAACCTCACTGGGCTTTCAGGAATGCTGTTCCAACAAAGATATTAAAAATGATGCAAAATCACTTCCACCAGTATTAGTATCATCTGCTGAGGTGGATAAGATTGTGGATATTGTGATAACCTCAGATGGCATGCCTACAGACAATTCATGAACCATCTGATACATATTACACACAATGAATGAGCCAATCTGATGAGAAATGACAATTTGATTAGCTTGTTGCTATGCAGGTTTCAAAAAAGTTGTCTTTACTAGGTAACAGGCTGCTAGAAGTAACTTTTCACTGAATCACTGCCATTTAGAAGCAAGTAAAAAGATATCCTTAGGCATAACCAAATATTTCACACTATCTTCAGAGTTATTCATGAAATAATTGGTTTTACTTCTGGATGAAACAAAGTTTTGATTGCAGAGTCGAAATACATTTTCTTTGTTACTGTCTATACTGCTGTTGGCAGGGACTTCTACAACATTACCTGAATAAGCTACCACTTTATGCACTGAGTGGTGTGACTGATTTCAGATATAACTTCTTATATAACTTCAAAACCACAGTCTTGGATGTGGTAGGACCATGCTTTACTAGTTGCGCTCTAAATAACATTTTGTACTTCTGGGAATAATCCATTGTGAGCCAGGGGCTGTGCAATTAATTGTAATCGATTTTCTATTTCAATTTTGGCTTTCAATGACTACGAAACAAAATAATTGAAGAAAAATGATTGTTTTGCCATATTCCATTTTGCAAGGATTATTTAATTTCTTCATGTGTTATAAATCCACAGCATACCCCGTTCCAATGCACTTTTGCCTCTGCTTAAAATCCCAAACTAACTTTACACAAGGCTGCATGTGCTAAATGTAAAACTATGTTCAATATGTTAAATATAGTTTGCCAAAATGTTGAATTTATGTTTAGGAGTGTTTAGTTTGTTGTGGCAGTGCACAACATTTATTCTGTTTTTTAATTCAATTTTTATTTATACGCATTATATTATTTATGTAAATGTATGTATTTATGCTTTATTTTAGCTATTTTTTACATTACTTGTTTATTTGTTTTTAAGTTGAATCTACTGTTAAACTGACCAGTTTGTTTATTAAAAATTCAATAAATGCACGGTGTGTTAGTAAGTCAGTAAGTAATCGTGATTATGATTTTGGTCATAAGTAAGCAACCCTATGTGAGGCTGTAAACACATTTCAAACCTTACATATGGCTGTGTATATGGCTGCATTGTATTCATTCTTGCAGCCTCATGGCTGTGAGTGGCATATGTGAACAACAGTTTGTCAGGCGTGTTGCCTCCCTCCCTGCAGTATGTGAGGCACATGCCAACTCATGCCAGATTGTGGCAGGCTGATACACGAGAAATGGATTTGAATGGGCTTGTTTTCACACTTCCCCTTAGAACAAAATCCAGAAACGGCACTGAATGATAATGGAACTCCTCAAAGTCTCTGCAAACAACAGAAGTCTGTAATCTAGCAGCGGATATTTCAGAACCCTACGTGAATTCAGATTGAATCAGAAATGAGGAAGTATTCCCAGAAGAGAAACTGATAGACAGGAAGGTGTAGTGCTGACGCCAATGTGCCACTCAAGAGTTGCAATGCAACCATCAATCAAACAAGCAGAAGGGGAAAAGGCACATTACTCTCCAATGCATTGAAATGTATTATGCTATGCAAGTTGCTGTTAGAATGTGGTTGTTGCCGCAGTCAAAGTGAACACACAAAAAGGGTACAGAGGGTGTAATGGTGTATGAATGGGTAAAGTCTATTTCTGTGTTCACTTTATAACACATGGAAAAAGCAATCTATATGCATCCCAGTTATTTTCTTTGGCAGTTGCACGGCTGCCCCAGAACTCCCAGAAATAAGAACCTGCTTGGTGCCATCTTTGTACTGTACAGTACTGATCATGGAAGTTTTTGAGCCAATCTCCTGAACTGTAAATGTAATGTTACAGTACTAATCCTTTGGAGCCATAGGAAAATGCCATTGATTCTTGCATGTGTCGGGATGTAATGTCAGTTTTGTATGTGCTTAAAGGTGAATGAGATTTGAGAGCAGCAGAGAGTGAGATATTTCAGTAAATAACTTTAATTTCACAGCTATCAAGCAGTTTCAGTAGCAGTTTGGAACAGGGTACGAGTTATATGAACTACTTTCTTCAAGCTTTTTTTGGAAGTTGACATTAGATGATGGCTTAATTGTGATATTGGGGTTAAACATTCTTTTAAAGTTACTATAAGTGAATTTTAAGGTCTCTACTACCTGACAGATTTCATGACAGTAGGTGTCCTGAGAAATCACACTTGACAGCCACAGACTCTGTAAACAACAACAAAAATATAACCAAAGCCCATCATTTTGCCAGTTATATCAGGAGGAAAGTAATCCTTCACAATCCACTGTAACTCACATTTAGCTCTGGTTCAATCTTTTGACAATCTAATCAGTTCCTAATGGACTACATGGAGATTGAAGCACACAAACTGTGATACTTTGGGAGTCGCACATTCATACAACTAATTGTCTTACGCTAATGATAGTTAGTAAGGTCCTGTGTAATTAACACTTCGTTTTCTAGTGCCTTGCACTTAATTTCTGTTTTGCTTTTGCTTTATTTTACACTTACTATTTTGGTAAGTGTGATATAATGGGATGACCTGTTAAAACAGGGATCAAGTTTAGGCTAGTTAGCACGGGCTGGTCAACCCCAGCTAATAGAGGACAAAAATGATCAAAAATTTCTAGGGGCAAAAAAAGTTTTAAAAAAAACATCTGCCCATCCAGAATGTTGCCTAATATAGTATTTTAACAAAACAATATGTTTGCAAGAAACAGAAAAAAAAATTATATTAAATTATATGTTTTGCTAGTGGTGTTTTGTTATGCATCAGCTGATAAAATACCATTGGTGTTGAATGGAAATGCTCTCTCTAGGTAAACTCCCCCTTGGTTGGACGGTTGCATTGTGTGACAGAAAGCTGGCAGTGTACGGCCCGGGTAGGTCATAACAACATTCATCGGCAGCTGCTGAGTGCATGCTTGTGATACCATGAGTCACTTATATTTATGTCTCCTTTTTTCTAGTATGAAACACCAATTGGATTTTAAACCCAATAACACATTGTTGAGTCACAGTATCTGCCAAGTGTATCTGCTTCACTACACACAGAGAGCAGCTGATTTGTCAACTAAATCGTGAGTCAGTCTTCATCAAAGATGCTCCAACATGTGCTGATGCGATGTCACTTTCTCCCCGACCCATGTCTTTGTTGGATATGCATGTCAGCTGTTTAAACGTGTCACTTCCTGTCCTGTCACAAGGAGACGGTTGTCAGGATGTGACAAGATGTTACAAGCCTGAATACGGCAGCTGAGTGACCAAATCAAGCTTTCATATTGTAGGTGGAGTAATTCCACAGAAAATAACTGAGTCTCTGTAAGTAAGAGGACTGAATAAAGTAATCTACTGTGATAGAATGCTGTTATTTCACACTGGCTAGAGATTGTAAATCACTTGGGTTCTCTAGGTTTTAAACACATTCTGGCTAAGTGCACATGTAATTTTTTCACTCACCTTTTACTCAATGTAAAATGAAAATAATAATAGCAGAACCCTAGTGGGTTAAAACATGCAAAGATCTCTGGTGTTAATAGGAAAGTTTCTGTTGGAGACACTCAAACAATATTCAATTACCTTTTTAATCTCAGCTCTGACTGTCATTTCATACATGCAATAACCCTGCCAAAAGCATTCAATTATGTAATTGTCCCCAAAGAGAAATGGTGTACAATAAGAGGCTGGGATGAGGAAATATAATAAAGAGAGTGAGAGAGAAAATAAGAGATAGAGAAACACTAAACACACAAACCAGTGTAAAAAAAACAATTTGCTGTAGCACTTGCACTTTCTTCCTCCTCTTCCCTCTGTGACTGCACAAGGCTGATCGCTCTGTGATTTGCCGCAACAGAGGCAAAGCTGATTGGATTATGTTTTATGTGCTTCACCATGATCAAACCACCTGTGTGTATGGAACATGCCACCTGCCAGTGCATTTTGTGTAGTTTTACACACCTGACACAAATGAAACACACTGGTATTGATGAAACTTTTTAAAGTCACCAGACTTTTAAAAGGGAGTTTATTTAAAGACAACGAAAAGCATCATAATGATTAAAGATAAGAATAGATATAGAAGTACAATCCACCCCTTTAGTTTACTAATGTGTTTTGAATTTCTTAAGGGACCTGTACTGTTCTGCAATGGTTTGGGTTTGGCTCAACTATGCTCAAATTCAGAGAAAACAAAGAGTTAAACTAATATCAAATTAAAATTCAATCAAAATCATTTTGACTATTTCAGTTCAGTGTTTACCCCATTTTTCCTGTTTGGAACTACAATAGGTTGCAAATTGTTGTGAAACAATTACGGGTATTTTTGATAAACCTGAAGGCTTTCTCATACATCTAAACCCATTCTAACAAAGCAAGCGTCACTATTGCAAGGGCCTCATCTATATTTGGAGAAGAAGCATTGGAGGTATGAACTAATGCTTTCTTCTCTTCCTGACTCATAATCAGACTGTCAAATCATGTTTCCTGTCCTCTGTTCTCCCCCGCACAGGCGACACACTTCTTCCCTCCCTCCATGTGTGGGAGAGAATAATATCCCACATACGGTACAGCTGGGTTTACTGGGATGCGAATTAACAAAGGTTGCATTATAATATTTCTGCTTTAGAAATAATACTACCATTATAAACCTCAACCATGAGTTGCTCTTAAATAATAAGACTCAATTCTCAGGGGTGGTTTGAAATAACTTGCATATTCTTTGATTTCTGGAGCATTTATAATATTTTAGCTGAACATGTTGTGTTATTTAAAAAGGGGCTCACATGTAAATTATGAAGTAATCATTCCCTGCTGTTCTGTTAAGTCTGGACTGCACCTGCTCTGGCTCGAATCAACTTGCACTGTGCCAGGATTGGCCAAATCAGTGCAAAACACAAAGAGTCAAATGTCTTATGGCAGCCAGGTTTAATTATTCCGTTACACTACTGATCTAGCCATTTTAACTCTTCATAGTCCAGATTCCACTGGTATAGGCAGCCAAAAAATATTTCAGGTTGCTAAGCAACTAAAGCCACTAAAGTCCTCTGTGGTATAGCTTACTCATGGGGATTGAGTGAGATGGGGCTCATCAATAATAAAAAACTATCCTTCTCTAAGCATTCTTAGCCATGCCCATACCCTATTTAGCGATGACCTTACCTATACCTATAAAGGAAATCACAAATAAGACCACTTTTATTGTTTTTCCTAGGTATCAAACAGAGACCAAATAAAAATGCTGAATTCTCCAGTTTCTCTCTTTATTATCCTGGGAATGAGACCCCAGTAGTTTGATTTGTGTGTTCTCTAAAATTTTAATGCAGGAAAATACCAAAGTCTTTTATGAGCTTAAGCTTCATCTGAAGCTTTAAGCCCTTTTATAAAGGTGTTTTATGAAGTCTTTTAGGTACTGGTTACAGAATTTTCTGTTGCCATGGAATAAAGCAGTGACAGGATGTTGATAATCATTATACTGTAGCTTTGCAATACGCTACAGTTGTCCTGTGTCAAAAACTTCATTCTCATTCTTTTGTGTAATGTATGAAAATGTGTTGTGTAGGTGTGTTGTTGATGAAAAGTATGTGTTTTTGTAATGGATTCGAATACAGTTGCTTGTACGTGTGTGCAAAACACATATAGCTTGTAATGTACTTCTGTGAAATGTCATAGGTCTGTATATAACAATACCCTGATCTTGCCTTGATGATAGGGCACTATTTATCTTCTCCACAATTCCTTAGTTTTCCTTTTTTTGGCCCTGGCAGCTTGCTGTAGTCATCCAAAACCATAGTGCTGATGTCCACACTTCTGTGTGCTCATTATCGATGAAGCTCAGCTCATTCACACATCATGTGACATCAGTCGGGTCAAGGGTTCGACCCCCATCCATCCACCCCAGAGCCGACCTTCCAATGCCATTGCCTATAATTCTCTTTTGATTTCTGTTTCACACAGAGAACACTATGCTAGGATAACCCAATGAAATTGGTTTCATGGTTCTACATTTGTATATTTTCCAAACTAAGGTCTGTGAAAAATACTTTTAAGCTGTGTGTCCACCAAAGAGTTTTTATTGCCAAGGCCAGCATATATTTTATAGCCGTATATATATACACAATTGTCACATCCTTGTACAAAGACTAAAAATGGTGAACATCATTCAAATTATGCTGGTCTCCGAATATTCATGTCTATACCGACAACCTTGGACTAGCACACTTAATATAAATACCAATAACAATAAGCTATATAACTATTAATAATAAATAAACAATTTATGAATTCAGATACTAGTAACACATTAGTTCCACAGATATTCTGTATTTTAACAACCAAAGTGTCTTAAAATGCTGAAAAAATGCTGCAGCCCCGGAGTGTTCAAAGCCCTCCTAGCATGTTTTTCAGCCGGCTAAAACGCTTTGGTTGACACACGGCCTAAGAGACAAAAAGCTGCCATCAATTTTCAGGAGCTCAAGGTTTGGCTGGTTAGCATGGCTAGTTAGCACTGACTAGCAGATTCTATACCTACTAGCATATTCTATATTTTTTGCCTTTGAAACCAATTAAAAAGATTGTACTAAATGCTTTCTTGCAAGAAATACATAAATGACAGATTTTATTGTTTTAATATTTATTTTACCTTACAAAATCCTAACTTGTGAGGTTTTGGAATACTCTTGGTTAAAATAATTATTACAGTCAAAGAATTGTTTTGTGAGAATTCACTTTAAGGGCAGAGTCATGCTTATGAATGGGAGAAGTATCAAACATGAGTCACTGTTTCACAGACGTATTGTGTGTTGATTATAAAATGCTGATTATAAAGATAATTGTGAATATACTGATAGTTATACAATGCTGATATTCTTAAGAAAACGTGTAGCATAATAAAGTGTTTTCCATGAACACAATTCACATTTCACAGATTTCCCTCAGGCATGTGTGGTGAATAAATTCACTTTGATTGAACCTAGTTCCAGTCAATATCTGTCCACTTGGGTCATGGCTTTAAAAATTTATCTCTTCTGTTGATGGAATGAATGATGTTCAAAAGTAATCTACACAGAAGATGAATTACTGATGATGTCAGCACTTTTCCCCAATAATCCCTTATAGAAATCACTCTCTGGATCTAAGGTGGGGTGTCAAGATGTGTTATTGCATCATCATTTCTTTGGGAATATGGTTCTTCTGCATTCTTGTGACCTCTGGCTATCTGGCTTTATGTTTTTTCTTATTTTCAAGCTCATTCACTCCATTTTCTCTCTGCTTTTCTTAAGTTCTTTAGTGGCACTAAGTGTGTAAATGCAGTCTCTCTATTGCACACAGCAGTAATTTGAACTGCAGTGAGGTGAGATTGCTCAGAGCAATACAGTCTCAGCACAGTCAAAGGGGATATAAGTGTTTATACAGAAGTAAGCTCAAAATGGGTTTGAATTTTTTCTGTGCTTGGCACAATAAGCTTGCTAAAAGTTGGTAAGTAGTCTCAACCACAGCCACCCACAGTTTGCTCCCTAACCGTCTGATGCTTATTGGAAGCAAAAATGGCAAAAGCTGGCTGATGTCACCAGTTCAATCAATCTGATTGGCTGACTTTACACAACTTTGGAAAGAAGGGACACACTTGTTTGCTGATCAGACAGTCTATTCCTGTCTAATTCCTGGCCTAGTGGACCAGGCCTTTTGTTGTTTTCTTAATATCTGGCTACACAAAACTAGATGAGAGACATTTAGCAATAAAACGTAAAGTGCATTCAAACTTATGGGAATTTTGATGAGAAATTATGATCATGGCATTGCTGGCACCATGCACCAGGTGAACTACAGGAAAGCTTTGAGAATATTGCAGAAGATTGTGCAATATTTTGGAAAGATAAAGTATTGTATAGCAGTAATATAGATAAGGAAGAGTTTATAAGAGAAAAACAACTAGGAAAAAAATATATTTTGTACTGTTTAGCATTTTTCAGAGCTAGATAACCTTGATCTTAGCCCTCTTAATGTAGAAGTAGAAAAGATTTTTACAGACTATAAAATGTTCAGAAGGTTGCTCTTAACTTGCTCATAAATCAACAGATTTATGTAACCAAACTTTCATAGATTTCATATAAAAATGAACTCCGTCATGTTTCTCCTGAAATGTCAGACATACAGTGAAAGTATACAGCTATAAAATTAGAATGGCTTAGCTCAGTTCATTTACTTTTGGAAAAATGTTGATAGTTAACGTAGGTATATTGGCATATCTGAGCACAGTTTGAGACATTGTTGAGATCTCCTCTGAAACTCTATGGGAGATGGATTACTTTGTCTTTGTATGGATTTGTAAGGAATGACACAGCAGATGAGCTGGTGCATTTGTTGAGCTGATAGAAACAACTCCAAAACCCCCAAAAGTCTGATAATAAATGTTTTTGCAGGGTGCCCAGAGTGCAGTTGTAGTTGGAGTCATACATATTGTGGGTGGATAGGGGATTGTTAAAAAATTGCTCTTTCTTTCCGCAGGCACTTGAGCTGATTCTGTGACAGTGCGGGGGCAGAGGAACAGCAGGGAGTCACACACGAGCAGAAACACACACAGGCACAACACACACCCCTTTAGAACTGCAGACACACTGTATATCCCCCACATTCACACTAATGCCTGCGTTGTTTCCCAGTAGCAAGCCAATGATAGTTAGTGCATTATGTGCGATTCACATCTATCAAAGTGGTAAGATGCTGCTACAGCCTGTGCTGTGCTCTGAGCAAACAGAGAGAATTCTGGGTACTTTGCCTGTTCTAAATCTTTAACTTTCCACCGTTGTGTTTCCCCGAAGAGTGGATCTGCTCTAGGGTGATTAACAGTAAATGGTGCCATTTGTATTAGAAAAATTTAGGAATGTATTTATTAAGTTAAGGTTACTGCAGAAGATGGTTTCAAGAAATCATATTCCCACTTCAGGCTCAAAGTATCAGAAGCCAACAAACCCCTTAAGTTACAAAAAAAATAAATGATTGTGATTACATACAACTATAAATAAGTTCTTTTTTACACTTATGTGGTTTGTTGAAACTGGACACAACTGGAATCACTATAAACCATGCATATTCTAATAATGATGCAATAACACATCTTTAATCAAATATTTTATTTTTTATTATGAATTGCGGTTTACAAATATGTTTTTACCCCCAGTCCTAAATGCTGTATCATCTAAAGTAGGCTAACAATAGATATAGTTAAAACGTTACTATATTATTTGAACCCTGTCGCAGTAAGTTTGGAACTCATATTTTATGGTAAATGATTGTAGTATCACAATGTCAGTATGTCTTATAATAAAACACCATTACATAACTCATACATTTTTTATTTCAAACGTGTACCATATTACATCAGCCCTGTTACATTCAAAAGGTTACAGGCCTGAAGGTCAGTGCAAAACAGCTGACTGGGTTAGCTAGCTTACCTTTGAACCACACCACATTATTTATACACAATATTCATGTTCTGTCAAGAATGTTTTTTCCTTGTTTAATCACTATTCATTATTATCATTATCATTATTATTTTCCGCCATAACAGAGTTAAACTAATGAGCTGTAATGAAACAGAACATAGAATTGTGCAGGGAGAATGAGAAAATTAAGGAGGAAAGATGCTGACATACACACAGGGCGCTGAGAACGGAGCAGAAATGACAGAAAGAAAAATGAACAAAAATGACAATGAAGGTGATGTCAGAAGAGAAAGAGACATAACAAGAGATAAGGGCAGAGAGAGAGAGAGATCATTTTAGTTTCAAAGAAACTTCAGCTTGTAAAAATAGACAGCACTTCACATGCTTTTACTGCTGTACTCACACACACATGCGTACGTGTGTGTGTGTGTGTGTGGATGTTTGTCTCTGCAAGGCACCACCCTTTCTGTAGAGTCACACCTGAAGTGTGCTCTCAAGTTCACGCACTTTGTCTTTTGATTTCCCAGCAGCCCCATGACTTCTCACTTCTGCATACCAAGTCTTACATGCTCTCACTCTTTGTTTGTTCTCCAGAGAATGATGCAGCTACGCTCCTTACAAAAAGCAAAATTATGAAAAAACCCTGCAAGAAACAATTTTACTTTGCCTCGGCTGTTGTAACTATTTACAAGTCGCAGATGCAAAATCTGTAAGATATACAGCAAAGAAAAAAAGGAAATTTTAAAAACAGGCATTTTCGCAGACAATAGGCACTCTGTGTTTTTTCACTGTCTATTTTTGTTCTCTGCCGGTTCCACCTGCTGAAGAGAAACTTTATTTCAACATCTATTATTCACAGATTCCACTTCACTGACGTTTCACACAGAATGGATTCAACTAATGTGATTCTTCTGCAGTCAGTTGGACTGGCTCTGTGTAGCGATAGTGACTTATGGAGCCCAGATTCTCAAACACAACATGAAATCAAAATTGACCCTATATTTATTAATAAGTATCAGTGGTCAAAGCTTTCACAATTTATCAGTGCATGTTATTATATGGTATTCTAATCGAAAGATAAATATTATCTATTTTTATTGGACATTTGTCCTAATCAGCCATGACAGTCAAACAAATTACAGTGATTTAAGGAAAGCAATCTACATTTATGTATTGAAATAGGCAATCAATGCTTTATTGATACAATTAAGCACCTTCCCAATCACACACACACACACACACACACACACACACACACACACACACACACACACAAAGCTCAGTCATTCCAGTGCTGTTGTACAGGATTCAGGGCTATATAGCTTAATTAGTTAGCCCCTGCTGGTAGATTCTGTAACTACATCATTATAGGATCAAAACAGCATCTTTCTCCATTGATGGCCAATTAATAGTATCCATATAATAATACTAATAATTCAATGTTCTTGCTGTGTTGTAGTAAATGTTCCACCAGTGTAAAATAGTTATACAATAATAATCTCATTCACAATGTAATCAGAGTCTGATGAACAAATGTTTAAAATTAGTCTCACTTTACATAATTTTAATACCATGTTTGTTAACTAAAATGAAAGCTATAGTGTATGACCTTTAAAAATCAAACAGACTCTAAATAACTTCTATAAAATAAATATAAATAGATATATATATTCTCTGTGTGTTTATAAAAATGGAAAAACACTGTGTTATGACATCTAATATTAAATGTATATGAAGTATCATGTATTACTGAGCCTGAACAAGTGCTTTTTACTTTCCTTTAAAGGATGAAAGGATTAGCTGTATTTTCTCCCCAAACTCCAATATTATTCCGTCAAGCTCACTGCTTTTCACTTTTATTCCTCCAATCCTTTTCCCCCCCTTGGGGATATCCTGTGTGCGTGTGCCACACTGCATATGTTCCCAGTAATGTTCTGATTTCGTGCTCACTGACTCCTGTCTTATCGCCTTAGCCATTTCTGGAAGGAGCTGATCTTTATCGCTCATTTTAATCCCGACGGCGACGCCAGAAATGCTTGTTGAAATATAACACAGCCACTTATTTTAACACAAATCATGTGGAAACATGGGTCAATATGTCTACCCCCCCAGTATTTCTAGGTTTATTCTTTGATACAAGCTTTTCCCTATGTTAGGGACGTTTTGTTGTGTGTTTTATAAATATTCTTATGTGCACATCATAAATCCTGCCACGTTTTGAAACAGAGACTTGGAACTCAGAACACTAATAGTTCTGTTTTGCCAGAGAAACCCCACTCAGAAACTAACTCTGTTCTTAAACCAAGTGAACTGCCAAATAGACATCTGCTGTCTAAGGCGTACCTTAATTGTAGTGCAACCTCACATATATTTGTACTTACTATTGATTATTAATATTTGATGTTAGTATGGTGGTTTGTCATTTTGGGTCATTTATTTATTTTATGTAAAGAAGTAATTTTTCAGATTGCTTTCTTTACAAATAATATATGGAATGTTGCTTTGATTTTGGCCAAAAAAGCATCTTTAGAAGATGCTGCTTGCCTTTGAAAGCAGCCAGCCTTTATGTCTGGGGCACTTTAATGCCTTAAAAATGCAGTTTAGGAAGACAGAGAGAGTTTTGGAACAGAGCTATTGTATGCCTTTAGTTGCTTTTCCTATTCTTGGATTTGAATAGAAGCCATTTCAGACAGCCATATATTAAAGAGAATACAATTTTAACTCCATGCCACAGCCAGGAATTGTGCAGAATCCTTGATGTTACCCTTTCAAATCTGCAAAACAATGCAAACATTTATTTTGGGGTAAAAATACAGCCTCTCAGCCATCAAATATGATTTTATTTTCAATCAGCAGATTTTCGCTTTGCCGTCACCATTGCCATGTGATCACGATGGAAGGATAATTGAGTTTCGCTGCTTCATGCATACATTGATGCCGACAGAGCCTTTTAAAAGCCTGCCTGTGTGCAGAACTCACTATGACCTGTCCTGGTCCACTAGCACTCTGTGATATTAGACTGTGCAAAAACGAATGCACACAGAACCTGAGTGCTTCTAATGCCACTCAGTGTATCGCACACAAACACAATCACACTTGCTCAATCAAAAAGAGAAAGAGGCAGAGATGGAAAGCTAGAAAGAGAGAGAGAGAGAGAGAGAGAGAGAGAGAGAAGCATGTCAGTGGTTAGAGAACGCAGGGGACAGAAAGGGTAGAGCCTAAACAGAAAGACGGGTGAAGAAAATGGGGAGAGTGATCTAAAGTGACACGGGTAACGAGGGAAGCTAAAACAGAGATGCTGATGAAAGACGAGGGATCTGAGGTCCCTTATTAATATTTGCCTGCCACTTGAAAAGCAAAACAAAAGCACCCGGAGCCACAGTCATCTGCATCCCCATAGACTCCACTACAATGTAGGTAGTTACTCAACTCTAGGGCTGCTGTAGTAATAAGACCGATGATACAGAACATCCTTTGAACTCCTAACAGTGTTTTGATCCAGTGGAATTCTTTGGTGTGACTGTCACGTCTTTACATTGCACACAGGTCTGAAGTAGCTGTGTTTACATACAGCCTAATGATCTGATTGATCACTAAATCCGAATTAAGAATTGGTGTAAACATATCTATTGGAACAAAATAATTAGCTTGAGGTTAATCTGAATAGAATTTCTACCACATTGAAAGATACAGAGCATGTTTTACGTGTGTTCCCATAAGGTTTGTGGTACATTATAGAGATAGCTTAAACATCTCAGGTACCTACAGGTGACAGAATTTCAGGAGGAGCAGCATATAAACCATACTGAGTGAGAGTACATGGACAGTCATAAACCACTTCATATTCCAACAATTTAACAGGATCATGTAGACGTGTTTTCTTTTATCAGTTAAAAGTCATTACCAGTTAAAGAAAAATCCAGTGTAATTTTTGTCTGTCATTACCTTGATTTTGCATGATTTCTCCATGCAAATCTTTAGTGGTGTTCTGGTTATTTCACACAAGCCAAAACATTGTAAAAGTCCTTACATAAATGTGACTTTCTTGCATCTGCAAGTGTTAATAGTTAACACAGTTTCGTTGTACATGTAAACACACTCAGTGCTCCCTGCATGATTGTGTCTTCTGTCTGTGTGTGTCACATGTCGGGTGTCACAAGTCATTGTATGTCCCACCCTCTCCCTGTGGTTGTCAGGTAACTTTGTCAGGTCCATCCTGAGATGGACAGTAGGGGCTACTGCCCCAGGACAATCGCTTCATCTCTTTCTCTTTGCCCTCCTGGGCACAGTTGCAAAGGGAGGGAGAGATTGATATTGGCTCATCTTTAGGCCACGCCCCCTGAGCTGGAGGACAGGGTCAAATGGTGCCTGGGCTGCAGGCTGACTCTTCGTTTTCTCCTCCTTTCCGCAGTGAAGAGCCACCCTCCCCTTCTCCCATTGCGACACCATCCCCTGGGGAAGCTGTATCACCCTCACCGGGTGTGACTGCTACCAGTGCTCCCCAGCCCAAAGACCAGGTGACGCCTCAAGTTGCAGGAAGCCCCGTGACTTCTGTCGATGGAGGAGGGGGAGATGGGGATCGAGATGGAGGTGGAGCTCAAGAGAAAGGGAGTGCACATGTGGAGAAGGAAGAGGTGAGGGCACAAGAGATAGACAAGGAGGAAGAAAACCCCCAGGTGCAACAACAACAACCAGAGCAGGAGGAGGAGAAGAAGGAGACAGAGGAGCAGGAGAGGGAAGCAGCATGTACGGGGGGTGCGGGAAGGAGGCCAAGCTTGCATCATACTGCCTCACCAATCAGAGTACAGAGGAACGGCGCATGCAGCCACTCCACAACCTCGGACTATGAACTCTCGCTCGACCTCAAAAACAAGCAGGTAGGGAGCAAGGCACTGTGGGATTGTGGTCTTGGTACGTGTGAGTGTATGCTTCAGGTTTTTGGGATTGGCTGTTGTGCTTCTGTTGTACTTTTAGGTGGCTGAGTTTGTTTGAGGTTAGGGTTGTACAGGGCAATGGAGCTTTAAGGAGTTGGAGTTTTATAGGGTTGATCATCCACCCTCATCTCATACACATCCATCAACATCTCCATCAGCTTTCTAACCTATCAGTAGGCCCACACGGAATCTATGCCAATTCTGGTGGAACTCATGCTGAATTTGTGCATTTATAGCCATATGAAGTCTTATACACTGTTTATACAGGTAAAACCCTCAATATGCTTGCCAATGTGTAAACATAATAATCCCCCCCAGATTAAAATGATTTTTGTCTGTTGTTTTAACACTGATATTAATCTGCTGTGCTGCATTTAAAACTCTTTATAACTTGACATATATGGCATGACCGGCTGAATAAACACTGAGATATAATTGTCAAATGTCCGTCTAACGCATGTTTACATAATCCTACATTTAAAACATCTTACAGATGGAACCCAAAAACACATTCTGTGTAAATAGCCGCTTACACTCTTAATGGTAGCAGTAAGATTTCATTGGCCAGATATTTTATAAATAAACGTGGGGGGACATGTTGGAGACTTTTGGCAAAATTTGCAGATTCCGTGTAGGCCTACATATCATTCTTAATGTTTGGACTGGAGATGGAAGAGATGAAAAATCTATAGCTTTACAGCAAAACAGTTTAGAAAGCATTATTTAGGCATTGTCGTCATGGTACAGATGAAAAGGCCATCATTCTGTCTTAGAAGAGAGGTAATATTGGCCAAATTCCAAACTTAATTCCAAAATGCATTGTCAAGCATAGTTAAAAACATCAAGAATTTAAGACTAATTAAGATTCATTCAGTATTGAAAAGTGACAATCAAAATAGATTAATTTAATACAAATGGACTGTTTTATCCTATATTTTGATGTGTGATTTTTTTGCCTATTACAGTGGCTTGTTATCTTAACAACATGCTAACATCTAGCTCTGATGAAATTAATGAGTCGGGTATCGCTTGTGCTTCACATGAATAACAGTATTTGTGTGGCATGCAAGGTTATTGACTTTACAGCATTTCAAATTAATCACTTTTGAGGTTCAATGATGTTAAAAGACCATTTTGTAGATTGCAGCTAGATTGTATAACAGAACCTTTCAGAACCTTTTAGTCTCTATTTCTGCAGCTGTTGGTGTTCTAGCACAGACAGGTTTCTTTAGCTCAAAGACAGAACAGAAAATACTCAGGCAGCCTCGAAATTACTGAGGTCCTGGGAAGAGCATATGGGGATGTTAGAGAGGAGATTGAAATGACAGATAAAGACAGAAAGACTGACAAAAAGAGAGTTGGATGGAGGGAGAGAGGATGAAATGGTTGTGTTGTCATGGTAACACGTAGGTGACCTAAAAATCCCCATGCCCTATTTTTTGTCATGAGTGTTTATATTGCAAATTGCTTTGAAGAAAGATCTAATAGTGTATTGTTTACATTACAAAATAACTGATAGTGAGTCTGTTTACTTTTACAGATGCTTCATACAAGCAAACACAAAATAAATAATATAAAGATGAAATATGTTTTTTTTCACTTCTTTATGGAACCACACAGTTCTATGCATGAGACTACACTGTATATATGGTACAAAAGTTAAGACCACATTAAAATTCTTGGATATAAAATACAATGAAAAACAAAGAAATGTTACTTATGACATCGATACACTGACAATTATTTGATGAATTTTATTATCATTTAAAATTCTGCTCTATTTTTAGATCAATCAGATATGCATATTTATGACATTGACCATGACAAGGTCAGACTCACACAAGATACTGGAAAATTGGAAAATTCTCAAATACATTCTCAACTTTCATCATGTGAGCAATGTGAAGCCCAAGCCTGAAACTTTACAGTATCTGCTGCAGAAAGCACTGCTCATATATAGTGGAAAGGAAGGTTCATTTTCCGTTTCAGGCTGATGAAATTTTGTTGCACAGCATTGACTGCTTATAAGCCTTTATCCTAAGAAAAACAGTATTTTATATATTTATTTATTTTTAGCATGTATCAAAAATTGACAGCAATGTTTTTGTCTTGAGAACTGCACTGATATATAGTACATAACACTGTATAGCCCAAGTATAAATAATGAAATTCAGGAGTTGAATGCAGTTTCTGAGAAGCTAGCAATAACTAGCTAACTTTGAAAGCATAAGATCCCACCCTCCATTCAGAATGATTGCCAAAGCCACACCTCCTCCAACACATGCATTCATAGTTTGACAGGCAAGTAGGACATCCTATTATTGCATTTTGATTGATTGCATTCAGACCGAATGCAATGATTGGATGAACATTTAATAGTCCTGCAACTTCCACAGTAGATATATTAAAATATTTTGACTCTATTATTTAGTGTTTGCTATCAGGATCTGAAGAGATTTTTAACCAGCATAACTGTTTTCAATTGCCTATGTTGTCTTTAAAACCAATTCCTTAGATCCTTTATCACTTTAGTGTTTAGCTATTACAAACTAATCCATCTAACCAGAAAATAAGTATTGGCTGACTTATGCAGAGGTTTATATATGTGAATTATATATGTGAAAGTCATAACAACAAACTGACTTTTGATAAATTATTTCTTGGTCTCTTTAATATACTGGTATGTCAGTTTTTGTCAGTGTGTTAGCATAAAGAACGTGACAGCAGCAGACTGGTCAATCTTATTGTGATGACTGATGTTTTAACGGTCTGTTAAGCAAGAGCAAATGATTTAACAAGTTATTATAAAATGATGCATATGATCTACAGTAAATAAAGACACACGTGCTTTTTCAGTTTAACTTGATTACCATATGATCATTTGTCTGACATGAAACAAGTAAATACACATCATCACATGCATAACACTTTCCTAAAACCTAGAGAATAAACAAATAAAAGGATTAAACGTAAAATGACAAGAAACAGTGTTTTTAATTTTTGTCAAATAATTTTTTCATGAATTTTATTTGCACATTCTTTCACACAGATTCACTGTACACTGTTATAAGAATTATTACAATCTTGTATCTGGGTTTCCTTTCCCTAAATTTAGAAAATCTTTAAGAAAAGAAGACAAATACTGGATCCAAGGAGCAAAAGAAAGAGACGGACACAGTGTTGTATCATACTCTAGCTCAGGCTTGTTTATTCTTTGTTAGCACCTGATATATATGAAGATAAAACATGGGTGGAATATTCGAGACAGTGATAAGCAATTCATCAACCATTAAGAAATAACAACCATAATATGGCCATTTGCCTAGTAGGTACTCATCTTATAAGTCATACATATTAATACTTAGTCCTTAAAATATTTTGGGTATGTGATGACCTTCACATACCTTAGATCCCAACAACTACCAAACACAAAGACATAACAGTGGATGATTACTGCAAAACTGTAAATAACAGAGATACATAGCTTAACCCTGAAGGAGGGCCTCAACTAACGGCAGTAGATAATTAATGCAAGATGTGAGTGAGACACTTTTAATCTAACAAGTGTGATTCATCTGTGATCTTAATACAGCAAAGGTGAACTGTGAGCTTTTTCATATTATATCCTGTCTGTAACGTGACCCTCATAAAAAGTTTTCAGCTCAATTTTAAAGCAGCACTCATAAGAAAATTATTTTCTGCTGTGTGTTTATCTGTAAACATTCATTTTGTAAACAAAAACATCCCTTTCGGTTCTGTCAGCGTATTACCAGTTCCAACATAGTGTGAGTATGTGAGTCTGTGTGTGTCTGCAGTGAGCCTAAGTGAAACTAAGACTGCATATCTGAGAGTGTATGTGTACATCTGCAGCCAGATTTTATTGTTCATAGATACTTAACTACACCACCACATATCAACTGATGGCCATTCAAATGCAGCAGTGTATTATAAAAGAAACAGAAACAGTAAAAAAGTGATTTTTACTTGTGCACATTCTTTCGTTCCATTACCCAATCAGCACCGTCAGAACTTGGTTTCATTAGCCAATCAGCACTGTCAGAACTTGGTTTCATTACCCAATCAGCGCCGTCAGAACTTGGTTTCATTAGCCAATCAGCACTGTCAGAACTTGGTTTCATTACCCAATCAGCACTGTCATGACTCGGTTTCATCACCCAATCAGCACTGTCAAGACTTTTTGTCACATTTAATTTACATCATTTACAGATAACTGCCTTTAAAAAGTGTGAGAGCACCCATGAGTATTAATGTCAGATTTTAAACCAGATGTGCTATTCAGTAACTTTGCCCAGACATTATAGATTTGCTTGCTTTTAACAAAGAGTTGGGCATAATAGATGCAGTTATCTTGCTAGGTTGTAGATTAGAATTTCAGTAAGATAAGACATCATTAAGTCACATAGCTAGCTTAGTCAAGCAAGTTAGTAAATACATGTCTCCACTGTCTAAGCCTGTAGCAGCAGCCATGGTGATGTAACCATTGAAGCTGTGGGGAGATATTAAAGGTGTACAGTGAAGCTATTTGTTACACTATTAAGTCAAACTGAAAGTAATTATTATATTAAATGACTTATGACACTATGTGATAGCATATAATATTATGTGGTTCAGAAGATGCATCTACATGTTTTGATCTTTTGGAATCTGGATTCGTTCGCAATTCAGTTTGTTTATTTATTGCTATTCAATTCAATTGTTCAATTGTAGTATTTATTATTATTGCTTTTATATTGTATGTTAAAATGACAATGCATTTTTGTTTCAAAATCTGTGAGGATGCATGCATGGATGTATGTTTTGACAAACAGTTACAGTGCTTTGCACTGTATATATATGTACGTCTAACGGTATTTGTGCTTTTGAAGCGTGTGAGTGTGTGTGCATTAGCTTGTACAAATCTCTGTGTGTCTGCATTATGCCATTGATCTTCTGTTTGTAGAGATGTGAAATCTCTCCTAAAACAGATAAGAGTGCAGAGCACTGCGGATTAGTACCAGAGAACACCAGTATATCTCTCGCTTGCTGAGACACACACACACACACACACAGATTTGTATCTAAAATATAAGCAAAAGTGCTATAGACCAAATTAAACAATGTTAAGGAAAGTATTACGGTTACTTTTAATTTTCATTTAGTACATTTTAAAGTGATTTTTCATACATTTATTTAGTGGTTTGTTAATGGCTCCTGTGCAATATGAGTTCACATTACACAAAGTTATCCAACTGTACAGCTACAGTCTGTTTAATAAGCATTGCACTGTCTTAGGGGTTTTAAGTTACATCAAAAGCTGCTGAACTTGAGTCACTGTGACATATGAAACCCATTTAAAATGCAGTACAATCATTGACTTTCTCCGTAAAGCCACCAGATCTGTTTTTCAGACCAAGCAATACCTTTCAGTTTACATATTGCTCCCATTCGCACAAACACATTAAACAACACTGAACTCTGTTTGCAAAGGAAATAAAAGAAATGAAACAGCTGCGTCAGCTGTGATTGGTCAAAATTTTAACATCAGGTTTACATCATAGCATTCCATCTGTACACATTCAGACTGTTAGTGCTTTGGCTTCCTTCAACAGCTCCACAAGAAACGGCTCCACAAGATTTCACATTTCATGTCATTGTGTGTTGAAAAAGTCAATCTAATAAGTTAGAGTGCTGTAGTGAAAGTATTCCCAGAGGCTAATTTACACTTACTGGGAAACAGTTTTTTATTTCACCTGAAAATTATGACATTTTTAAGGTGTTGACAGAAACGCCTTGTAGAACTTTGTTTTATTTCTAATGTCACTTATGATTAAGAGTACACTGACTGACCATCCTTACAGACACTTCTGGAGATCTCCATTCCCCCGTCAGAATAATTGGTTTTCTCCGGAAGTGCTCCAGAGGCTTCCATAAAGGCTAGGATATCGGTCTTCAGAGTCCAAATCAAACACTGTTTATCTCCTGGACCCTTTTTCTTTCCTGGGTACTGCAGATAATCTGTAGCATGTGATGCATTGGGGTGAACTTCATCTTTCTATAATCACTCAGAGAAACCCAGGCTAATGAAAAATGAATGTTCATGAGAAATGAGTTCATATCTCAACCTACCGTGTTATAAATAGAACTAATCCGGATCCTCTCTGCAGTAACTTTCTGACAGTCTTTTCTGAGGCAGCAACACAACAGGAAAAAGTTTAATATGTTTACTTGCACTGTATTCATCTTTAAAATGCTGATGTTTGAAAAAAAAGTGTGGATTAGCACATTTTATGACTGGGTGCTGAGGGCAGTAAAAATAGATCATATCCTACATTGTCTCTCACATCTTTGTTACTGTATTCGCTGACATTTTTGCCAGCCTGAAATTAATATTTGGAGAAAAGGGCCAATAAATCCCTGTCATGCTCAAATCTTTATCCAAATTTTCACAGTATTAAATCACTGTCATACAACAAGATATTTTTTCTGCTTTTTTGCTATAGAAAACAGATCCACACACAGGACAGGCTGATAGATAAATAACATGCATGTCAATTATTATACCAACATTTTATCCTTATCCTAAGCCAGTAATAAACAAATGAGAGTAGTATTTATAGAAAATGTAATCTTGAAGTCCTTTAGTATCTTAAGTAGCCCACATAATATGATCAATTCCTATTCAAGTACAAGCGTTTCTCTTCATTTGTCAATAATATATATTTAGGTTATGGTAGCAACATTTTAGTAGTCAGTACCAATTCATGTGATGTTTTACAATTCTTAATACCAATTACAATATCACAGGAACAACTGGAAAGACTCAGATATTTCTTTACAGATATTAGTTTAGATAAATTGATCTGTTAAAAAGTACTAATCAAAAATCAAAAAAGAAACAAATCAATAAAACATTAGAACAAAACAGAACAACAAACGTGCCAAATTTTAGTTTCAAGTGTTCTCGTAAACTTTGTTAACAGTTTTTGGTTTCCAATCAATGTAACAGTTACACTGCAGTAATGTAAAATTATAATGATCTGGGTCACAGGACAATAGCTTTGAACAGGCTTGTCCAATCAGATTTTAAAGTCTGTACTATCCTGATGTACAAGACTGACAAACAGGCAAATATGAGCCATGATCCACTGTCAGCAAAGTCAGCTCCCCCAGAGTGTGTCTGAGTGCTGATAATCTGGTTTTAGCGACTCTAGACACGATCTCTCAAAAGCTGATGGCTCCACAGATAACTACTGCTGCACCTCTTCTGTGTGATTGCCTCTTTATGCTAATGAAGGCATGCCTAACCTCCCAATGAGACCTTTGATTATCCTGTCTTATGTTGATGGCCTCATAAATATACATGTATCCTTGAGACCCAAATCAATGCAAATGAGAGACTAATGTCAAGCACCAAATATGAACAGATATGTGACAGAAAGCACCTAAGATCAGAGCCAATGAGACTGCATCTACAGAATAACCTTTTCCACCAAATGCTCTTTGATAACAATAGTGTGCCCGTGTGAGATGTTATTCAGAGCAATTTTGTATAGTTTTTTTTTGTGTAGCAGAACATGTTGCCTACAACAGTGTTTTAGTGCCACGTGAACACAATGTATATTAAAAGATTTCAGCATCACTGTATCATAACGATAATCAAGTCGAAAATAGCGAGACTAAAATGTAAAATTATCAGAATAAAACTGAAAAATTTACCACAGTAAGAATAAGTATTATTAAATAAAGTATACTTCACAGGGAAAAAATGACAATTACAACAATAGCAGACTGTCAGGGTATCAGCTTCAGAAGTGTAGGGTTTAATTAAATCAATTTTTAGAATAAGATTTAGCACAAAAAAATGCTTTTCAGTGCCAAATTATAATTCGTATACAGTGGTGTTTCTAATTAGTAATGGGGCCTAGTTCACTCTTTTGACCAAGCAACAACATGCCTTGAGATGTTTAATGACTTAAAGTAGCTCAATACACAAGAGCATTTTAGGGAGCCTGGGTACGCCCTTATGTAATTGGAAGCCCTTTAAAGGGACAGTAAGCAATTTCTGAGAAACACTGATATTTGAAATCAACACCCCAGCCCCTTCTTTCATTGCTCCACCATGAAAATAACACGCCCCTTTTGCTGATTGGCTACGAGAGTGTTACGATTGTGTGGTTATTGGTCTGATCCACTTTGTTTACACAACTTTTCCTGTTTACACAGTCAGGACTATATATAAACATTTTTTTTAGAAATCTCTTACTACACCTTTAATTGATGATTGCTGGTTGAGACTACGCATTAACAAATAACATTTCAAAATTTACAATGATTTAATTAATGGAGCTCCCAAAAGTTCGTTTTAACAGTGGTGAAGAATTGTGCTTGACACCAGCCTTTATCACCTTTCTTGTTTCTCGTGTTTCCAGCCTTGTCCTGTTTGAATATGTATAATATGTCATTTTATGCCATGCTGGTAAAGAACTAGAGTTGGACAGAGTGCTGATCCAGCTGTCAGATTTGATTTGCCTAGTCTGAGTTGACAGAGAGCAGTGTCATCGCTATAGCCCCTTCTTTTACGGCTGCAGTGGTTCTGGAATGATCTTTCTCCCCGGCACCGCTTAGTGAAGTGATCGGAAACAGACCTGACAGTTGGCTAATGGCTGAATTTGCAGCAGGACTGCATTCGTTACACAGCTTCTTGTCTTTTGCTCACACCCTCTTTCATCCCCCAGTTTTATTTTCTTCACTTATTTCTTTCTGTGACGTTCTTACCACACCTCAGGGTTATAGAGATCACAGCTACTGCTGTGTTATTTCTTGCTTCCAGTAATCCAATTCATCTATTTTTTTGTATGTGTTCATGCTTTTTGTCTCCATAGGTCATCTCATATGGTTTTATTCATTAACAGAAATCATCAGGAGTCATCAATATGTTCACACCTAAATCTAGGATTGTATTTACTTGAAATGCTGGAGTTGTAAACACAAGAAAAGTCATACCAACATCCAATACCAAGCACATACAATAACCGACAAAGGAGTATATACAAAATAGATACAGGTTAGCATAATTAGGGTGGGGCCACAGGGACAGGACTACAAAATGGGCTGCATCCAAAAGCTGACTTGTTGCCTTACAGGTCTATCACTGGCAATGACTTTGCAGGCAGCATTTGTGCACAAAAGCACCTCTCAAAACAGTTTAAGGCAGGCTTCAAAGGCAGCGTATTTTATTTTGAAATTATATTTGAAATAGAAATAGAGCACATTGGTCATACCCAAGAAAATGTTTAAAAACTACAATAATAATTTCTTGGTAAAATCAAAATTTGTAGAACATTAAAACTAAACTTAAATTTATACACAAACTATTGTCCAACCGCTTTCTTGGATGACATTTTAACTTTTAGAGCTTGACCAATCTCTTTTTTGGACATGCCTTGATGCTTCCTACTTTTGAATGCATCCTCAACGGCAGCATTTTTTCCAGCTTTTGGACAGCCTTGAACTGGAACAAAACTACAACAGGACAGACATTTACCATTACTGAAACCACATAAACACCAAAATCACATGCTCCTGGTGGCTTTAGAAACACTGTGTTGAGCCAAGAATTTATTTGCATATGTTATTATTAGAAACCCAAATGAACCCAAATGAATGTGTTTTGGGTGTGTATTATACTGCATTTACAT
Source organism: Chromobotia macracanthus (assembly GCA_036877525.1). Taxonomy (NCBI): domain Eukaryota; kingdom Metazoa; phylum Chordata; class Actinopteri; order Cypriniformes; family Botiidae; genus Chromobotia; species Chromobotia macracanthus. Next base: position 9,593,453 of record JAZGTH010000012.1, on the reverse strand, counting down.
TTAGACATTAAGCAGATGCTTTTATCAAAAGAGACAAAAGTGAGGCAAACAATAAAGCAATTCATCTTAGGGAGTTAATAACATTAGATGTGCTATACAAAGTTATAAACGTTTCAACAATTTGTTTAGAGACAATACCTGTGGGAAGAGGGAGAGAGAGAAAGCCATAGAGGCGACTGTTCCTTTTAATTTTAATAGAGTTAGCATTCAACATGTTCCTGTCAAGTATTACTAATACTGTACAGTATTACTGTAGTATGAATGGCTAACTATGAATGTATCAACATTACAGCAAGGGTAAGAACAAATATATGTATAATATATATACTTACCTGTTACATCCACCTACATTTTCTGCAATAAACTTTTCGGAGTTCGGAATTATAAGGAAACAAGACCCATTTTTCCACCCAAACTGTAATTTTCCTCTCTTAACTTTGAATTTGGAGAGATGTGCTCTTTGGCAACGTTGCTAATGTCCTTGGTTTATTCACCATCATATTTCAAAGCACCTGCAGTACATTAAAATGGACGGATAAGATAACCTTGGCTAATCTAACCTTCTTTTCAAAACGTCATCGCAGGTCCTGGGCCAGAACTTGCTTTCGAGAAAATTCTGGGTGTGAGACTTTTGCTAAATCAAAGTCTGATGTTATTGTCCCTATTCTGTCATTTTCAAGAGAGCCAGCATTTATGTACGTCTGCACCAGGGCTGTTTGCTTTAAGACTGAAAAAGAAAGTGCTGCTTAAAATTTCTTTAAAATAGAGCAATGATGTTCTGTGACGTCAAATACAAATAATCTGTCTAAATACCGTATTTCCCCTCTGACAAGAAGAGCATGAACTCCCCTGCTAGTATACACTGGTTGTGGTGTTTACTAGCACAGTCATGTTGTTTACCAGCAACTTGATCCACTTTAAACTTAATGACTGTACATATACTGTATGATTCCAGTGGATGCATATAGCAAAAATCAATGCAGATTGGACAAGAGGCTCTAAAGATGTAATTTTGGGTTTGTCACCTGCACCAATGGAAAATTCTGGGTAAAGACAATAAATATTCCAGGCAGGTAGTCAGCTGTTCTGGGGGGTGGGAGTGCATGTCATCGAATGTGTTTCCAGCTCATAGGTCTGTCTGATAGAAACTCACCATACCTTTCCAAGAGTTCTGAGAATGAATAGGACTGAATGTCAGAGAGATGTGCTGTATCAAACAGTGGCATCATCCTTCATTTATTCACCATCACTTTTCAAAGCACCTGTAGTGCACAGAAATGGATGACAACCTTTGCCACTTCTGCCAATGATGAGTGAATTTACCAGCCATAAATATTTCAGCCATCTCAGATAAAAACTTTAGGTTGTAAGAACATTCCCCTAATGTTTCCATTAGAGTAACATTAAAAATGTTAATTAGTTAACGTTTTAGGAATGTTCCAAATGACCATGTCATTAATGTTACTGCTTGGTTATATACACATTATTCAAACTGTTTTAACATTTTTAAAACGTTCCACTAACAACTTAAGAATAACATTTTTGATATACTATACATAACATAAAAAGTTGTACTAATGTTACTGCAAGAACATTTTGAAGAACATTAGCCAGCGTTCTGAGAATGTTCCCTGTTAGCTGGGATGAAACTATTTACTTAAAAACTAATGTCCCTATGACAATAAAATAATTTAGCAGATTTTTCCTTGCATATCTGACAAACAATGCAGTATATTGTTTCACTTGACAAATTACATATGAGCAAGATGAGCAAGAGATGAGCAAGTCTTTATAATACTGTACCTGTCACAAAAACATGAAGACATTGTGATTTTGCGCCTCATATTTCCATTTAGGTTACTTAATGCAAAAAATATTCCATATGTGTAAGCACATTGTGTTTTGGAGAAAACACTTTCAGACAGCCTAGATAAATATACATCTGCTTGATGGTAACATTCAGCTCAACATTTAGTGCTTTATTTACTCACCAAAGCTAGATTTTATTCACATTTGGTACTTTCCGAGCATTAAGTGTGGACCCTGTCTGCAATAATGGAAAATTCTGCCCCAATGGGGAATTCTTCAAGGCAGGTTGTCGACTATCTGCAGTTAAAGGCTGCAGCATTCCCAGTTCTCTCTGATAAGAAGCTCACTATAGCTTGGAGCCCAGGACTTATTCAGAGAGAACTTAATATTCCCCAGACATATCGCTCCTTTCCCACCTAGTCTGAGACAAATGTAGATTGGTGAGATAAGGTGGCTTTTCGGTGTTATTCAAACTTCTCTCAGGGTGTTTGAATCTGTAACCATGACAGAGATTGCATCAGCTCACTCACTCTTATCACACGGTTTGAAACGGCAAGACTTTAATGACCTCTAATCTGAGCTCACCCACGAAAGGACAAGACCACTGACAACTGACGGAAGCACAAAGAAAAAATATCAGGTGATATTCAGCTTTGCTATCTAGCGGCCTTAAATTAGCTTTCAGACCATTCCAGCCAGAATCTATGAGTGACAGAGCTAATTATTGCTCTTGTCATCTTGGAAGGTAACGTTGGGGATATGGAGGGGATCTTAAGAAGTTACTCAGTCATTGTCTTTGATATTCAAATTGAATTGAATCGAATTGACAGAAGAACCATAAGCAAAGTTCAGGCTTATCTTGTAGCTTTTCAACCACTTTCATCCACAAGAGACAAAGTGAAATCTGTAACAACTAATGTCAAGCTAATAAATAAATGTGAAAAATACATTGGTTAAAAGAACAGTGCTTTGCCATCTTATGCGTAAATGAAAATGTGCCTTAGATACCACTAACCACATTGATTAGTGTCAGAAAAATGACTGAAGAAAATGACATCTAATGCATCTAATGGCAGGAAGTGTGTAGTGTATAAATGACACACTGCATGCCAGGCTCTGTCTGCCGTCTTATTAAGCTGAAACAACTAAGGAAAACCTATTCTGTCTAAATAAGCTTTTGAAATCAAATCATTTAAAAAAAAAAAATGTGATAATGGAGGGTTGTTGTTACAAAGCAGCAAGGAAAACAGGCAGAACCGCAAATCCAAATGCAGTTAGTTTTTATAGTAAAAGAGCACAAACATTCATACCGACCCAGCCTAAGTGAAGCACAAGGCCTATATATACACATGGGAAGACAAGCTAACAGGCTAACAAGGGGGCGGGGCTAGTAATTAGAACACAGGAGGGTAACCATGACAACAAACAAGGAAAAGGACCAGCAGGGTGACGAGAGGTGAAAAACAAAAGGCAGGAGAAACACAGACATGCAGCTGGATTGGGATGATTACTGTTTCATTGGCTGTCAAATAATTTCGTCAGATTCATCAAGTTAATTTAAATTTAATGTTTAGAGTGAGTGAAGTAGATGTTTTTAATGTCTTCACTGTAAATGTGGCATAATTATGTTCATTGGAACTGCACAAATAAGCATGACACACTTTGAGCGTCAAGACTTATGATGTCCTGTTTTATGGTGGAGTGTAAAGTGTATTGACCTTTTTTTGGCAAATCTCATTAGGAGTTTCAACATGAAAAGCATTCAGTATGTGAGAGACTGGAAAATTGGTTTGTCATATTTAACAAACTGTCTTTATTGATCATTTTCATGCTCTTAGCTAACAATTTTAGGTTGTAAAAACATTTCCCTAACATTTTCATTAAGTAATAAAAATATTTTTTTTTTTGAAAGTTATAGGAAACATTCAGAACATCCAGTTTTTTAGATATTGTATTAACATATTTGTGTTAACTGTTTGGTTATGAACAGAACGTTATTCAAACTTTTAATCCTGTAATGTTTTTTAAATGTTCCATTAACAACTTTTGTTGTTACTGTTATTGATATATATATATATATATATATATGTATATATCAATAACAGATGTATATGTATGCATATTAATATATATATTAAACTTTTAACCAAGGTTATTACAAAAACGTTTTTGCTAACTTTGAGAGAACTTTAGAGAACATTAGGACATTAGTTCTGAGAACATTCCCTGGTAGCTTGCAGTCAGATCTTGCTTGTGTTTGTCATAATGTTGCCTTATCTGAGCTTGTTTCTCTTCTTTTTGTTTTGCAGATCGAAATGTTAGAGCACAAATATGGGGGCCACCTCATCTCACGCCGTGCTGCCTGCAAAATCCAGACAGCCTTCCGCCAATACCAGCTCAGCAAAAACTTTGAGAAAATTCGAAACTCCCTCCTTGAAAGTCGCTTGCCACGCCGTATCTCCCTGCGAAAGGTACGCGTACAAAACACAGAGGGAATCTCAGCTGAACGGGCACTGGCTGAAGGCTGTAATCTGGCGAGTATCCCGCTGGTTCGGTCCCCTTCCCTGCCCACCACAGTAGGCAGCACTCTTACTGACCTGGAGGATTCCTTCAATGAGCAAGTTCAGTCTCTTGCCAAATCCATTGATGATGCACTCAGCAACTGGAGCATGAAGACCATGTGTTCTCTTCAAGAAAGTGGCACCTATCAGTTTAGCTCAGAAGCATTTACTACAGCTGGTAGCAAATCTGCGGTTGCAGGGACAATACAAGAAGGTGGCCCTATAAACCCTGTTACACTTCAAAGTGGACCAAGCCAACTAGAGAATTCTGAGAATGTGGCCCGTAGTGCCAGCAAGCTAATGATGGCCTTCCGGGATGTGACAGTTCAAATTGACAGCCAGAACTTTCGCATGTCCTCCTCCGTAATGGAATCCTCCACTTCCGTCTCTCTCGGTAATTGTGTCCAGCAGGGGGCCATGATTACCGAGAGCCTACAGCAATCACCGGTTAATGATGCAAAGGAACAACCGCCACAAGGACAACCACCACCACCACCCCCACAGGATCCAGCTCCTGCACCTCTAGAGTTGGATGCTGAGGAAGTACCAGATGGTGACTTCCCAGCTCCTCCACCAAGTGAAGAAGAACTTGGGGAGGAGCCACCACCTCTGGTGCTGGAAAAAAAGGAAGCTCCAGGGCCAGAGCCAGCAATTCCGGCACAGACAGCAATAACCTCTGATACTTTGTCTCCACCAGAGGTTGCAGAGACGCCGGTCACCCCAACCATAGAGGTTCTGGAGGCTAAGCGTATTGAGTCAGACACAGCAGACAACAGCTCAGAACAGATGAGTAGCAGCAGTACATCCACATCGGCCCGCTCAGCTTCAGAGGTCTCATCTAAGGAGGCTCTGCAGGCTATGATCCTGAGCTTGCCAAGATACCACTGCGAGAACCCAACTAGTTGCAAATCCCCTACCCTCTCCACTGATGTCATGCGAAAACGCCTGTATCGCATTGGTCTCAACCTCTTCAACATGTGAGTACCCAGAGAGCCTCTCATCCCCAATTACAAGGGCCCTTGAACCCTGGGAGAAGGGTATATTGTTATATTTACAATACTCTTTACATTCTGCTTGTTTGAATCTACAAAGTTCAGATATTTAGGCTATATAACCTTTTAATGTCTCATTTCAACAAGCTCTCTTCACATGTCACTAATATAGCTGCATGAGGCTGCTCTTTCAAACCTCAGCATGTACCTGTCTCTCTTTCTGTCTTGCGTTCTTGTTTCACTCCCATCATTCAGTTCAATCTCCAGCTGTGCCTAACACCCCGTCCCTGACGCCTGTCACCTTAGGTTTGTCTGACCTTATAAACAGCACTGCTTTTATTCAAGGCGCAGTCTCATTCCCCTTTCCCTAATGTCATCTTGCTCCATTGCACACAGGCAGACACTTTTAGGCAAGTTTAGGCATTGTACTCGAATCATTTATAGCACAATATAGTAATGAGAATATAGGGCTATTTGTGCTCCTGTGTGTGGAGGAGGAGAGAGAAAAATAAGGAGAAAAATGAGGCGACAGATATTTAGGGATTCAGCACCGAAGGTAGGTGTAGGCATTTATTGTATCTGTTAGTTTTCTACTTATTCTTTTGTTTCTGCTATTTCTGCCTGTTAGTTTATGGTAGCTGCTTAGAACTGTATAGTAAAATGTTTGATGGTCAGGATGCCAAACATGGGCTGTGGCCATAATTTGAATGGATTTTTTTTGTGTTCACTCTCCAGATATACCATAATGAATTAATTGGTATAACATCAAAACAGGAAGTCAGGTCAATTTAAATAATGCTTTTAATAAAACTGAATACCACATCAATTTGGAGACAGCACCAACAACTAGTTATACAATTATAAATAATGTTTTATTCACCTAAAATCCCAACTAAACTCAGCACCGGGATGCTATGATCAGCTATACAAATCTACTCAACCGTAAAATGTTTGTGCCATTGGGATGGTTGACTCCATAATTGCAGATATTTTCAATAGTTCTGTTATTTCACTATTTAAAGCCTGGTAAGATCTCCGTGCGATCCTGTTTCCTGTATCCGTTGCCGTTATATCCAATTATACACACACAGTTCCACTCCACTGTGCTTTTTTTGTTGTTGTTGTTGATCCAAACACTGTCTGACAAATTTCCTCAAGCTCATTTCACAGAAACATGATTTGAAACTTTTAATTTTTCAGATTTTCTTTTTAATACAAAACCAGTTTATTCTTTTATTTTTACATAATGGATTTTATAAGGATTGTATCATGTTGATTTACAATCAAGAATCATTCATTTCTGAGTTTATGCATGACTGCAATGTCAGTCTTACTGAAGCAGTTTTAATATTGTTCAGCTGAATCCCCAGAATTCAGATGCGTAAGTGTCTGCTTGGAAATGATAAAACTTTTCATAATGTGACTAGGAAAAAGAATGAATTAATTTACCTGTATTCACTATTCATACAGCAATGGTAACACTGTACTTTAACACATTTATTAGACATGGTTTCTAGCAAGAGCCAGTACATTATTTTTAGAAGATTTGCTATATATGAAAACAAATTATTAAAATAACCTTTTTAACATTACTTTTTAACTCGTACACATTATTGTTTGTTCATTTGTGTATGCATCAATAACAAATGTGAACTGTCTGTCTATATAGCAAATCGTTACTTGTACATCAAAATGTATTAAACACTAGATTTAGATTAGGATTAAAATACATTAACATGAACATGCACTGTTCTCTATCATTCTCATGTCACCTAATGCACCTTTTCTCCAAGGACATTCTTCTACAAAGCTGACGAATGCAGCTCCATTTTATGAATCCTATTGGTATTATTTCTGCAGTGTCATTACAACCCATTACAATTCTGCTCCCGCTCGTCTGTCCTCCATGTGCATTATGAATGGGCTGAATCAAGGAATTTGCAGGAGTAAGTAAATATGTCATATACACAGAGAGCAGAAAGATTAAAGCATAAGAAGTGTTGTGAATCACATCACTGGCTTATGAATATGAACTAAAATATAAAAGCTAGACAGAGAATAACTAATAAAAGCTGGTCAGAAAAGATTATAATTATCATTTGCGTATTTATACGACAACTGGTTAGCAACAACTTCTACTTTTCTACTTCAACGTTTAATTTAGTTGCATATGTTTTCTTTAAAAAAATCTCAATTATATGACTGCTACGTTCCTGATTATATCCAAGATTCTGAATATTATTCTCCATATCACCAGCTGTATTGCCTCACATTTTCTATAGTACAGTCTCTCTTATTAACAATTGCAGCAACAATTAAAGAAAGAAATGAATTTAGCCTCAGTTCTGCATTTACCACCAATGACCTGACAGAAGGACTTCAATGTGTCATCTGTAATTCCTTTAAAGCGAGAGACGTAATCTGAAGATTGAGGGCCTAATTAAAAGTTCTTCATTGACTATAGAAAGGCCATCAAGGCAACATGACTTTAAAAAGTTAGTAGCTTATTCAGATGAAGCAGTGCTTTGTAGGCCATTAAACTGTCTGAGATCTTCATGTACCAGGTTCAGCTTATTTTCCTTTTCATTGCTGTTCCAGTGTCCAAGGTGAAACAGATTGTTCCTGCCTTTTAATGAATGTTCTTTGTACTGAGGGTAATCATGCGCACGTACTAGCAGAGACAAATAAAGGGGTAGAAGATGCAAGAATCTGAGTCACGAGCTACTAGCACTCAGCAAAAAAAATATATTACACAGAGCATCCAACACAGTGTTCCTGACGTGGTAACTTATATAACTGACAAATAGGCTCACATCTATGCACGGCGTCTCTTCATCCATTAATCTTCTCATTTATTTTCCACCTTTTCCATACGAAACCTTCTTTGTACTGCGTTTATGGCAAATTTATAGTCAGAAAAGGTGCAAGGTAAAGAAGGGATTCATCTATTTTATAGGGGGTAAGTGAATGTATGTGTGTGTTCCCTTATAAATCAGCTAGGAGGGCAATACCAGCAGCCAAACTGAGAAGGAAGATGTTTATTTCCCACCCAAACATAAAGTACAGTGAGAATTTTTAACATATTAAATCATTCAAATAACTTGTTTTCTACGTACCAAATCCACAGCTTTATGTGAGGAACCAAACCAAATGCAAGTCATTTCTGCATGTTCAGCTTGGCCCATCATAATCAGTTACAAGACACGTTTGTCTTGAGATGCTAAGTTTGAATATGTGAATGCACAACAGAGATTTAAGAGCTATGATAGACAGGACGTTTTTCAGGAAAAAACAAGAGAAACTAAAATCGAATTAAAGACTAAAGTTCAATTTTAACAGTTAACTAGAACCTTAAAAAATGTCAAGACATGTTTAATCACTTGATTTAAGGTGCTGCTTGATTGGATAATTTGGTATTATAGTCAGCCAAGATGCTGAGTTGAAGGAAATAAAAGTGCAATAAAAAATGAATTAAAAGACTTAAATATATCTCATGCACACTTAACAATCATAACTTTAATCATAACCCTGCAAATGATAGGCAGCTATGAATTATGTTTTTTTCCAGCTATAACCGTGTAATTGCCAGCTTGTTTGAGTTTTAAAACCATAATTTTCTGTCCTTTTGAATCATGTCAGACAATGATCCTTATGTTGTTATTTTTATATAACTCTCCTGTATACTGCATGCACCTTCCAGTATGACCACACTGGCATTTTTTATCTGACAGCCAAGATATGGCAGCTGTATGTCCTGCTGTTCTGTTCCATGATCATTTAGTTGTTTCAGAATGCAAGATTTTGTTCTGTGTGTGCCCCAATCATCTCCAAACCAGTTTTTTGTTACTTTGGACTGAATTTGATCAGTAACTGAACTGCTAGGTACTGCCAAAAATGCCACCATAACCAAAATTATAAAAACTTATTAAAGAACAACAATACTGTTTGTCATTAAGCTATAATTTTCATTGCTATCGCTTCCAATTCTTGTGCTCATTCTTAGTTTAAACATTTTACAGATCACATGCTTTTTGTTCTACTGAAGAAAGTTACTCAGTTTTCAATTTTAGAACTCTAAAAGCCTGTTAGATCACATATCGACAATCTCTGTTTATGCCGTACTTTTAACACCATCAAAAAAGAGAAGCAAAAATAAACTAGTCTTTCTTACCCACACTGCATCACCCCAAATACCCTGGCAGATAAGGATAAGCCAATTTTTAATCAAATTGATGTGCTTCAAGTGAGTGAGAGGGAGGGTTGTCATTAGTTCCAGCAGTTCGTTTTCTGCAGGATAAAACCTGTGACAGCTCAGACTGAATCTAAAGCAGGTGTGTGTGTGCTCTGGGACTAGACGCTAGGCTCAAATCTGAGTTTGGATTAACGGAGAGATTTGGGGACTGGAATGTGCTTTCCCTAAATAGGTAATTAAGAAAGGAGGGGGATTATGGGTCTGTGTGTATGTTGGAAAGGGACATGCAAAGGACAAATAGAGGACATTGAAGCATGAACAAGGTACGGTTGGTGAGTGGAGTGAGTATACCTCCCTAAATTGAGTTTTCACCTGCCTCGTGAACAGAATAGGAATTTGACCACAGAAGGAGAAAAGAAAAACGTGTGTGTACATCTCGATACATGGGGGACAAATTTTACTTAAGTCTTTTGAAATTAAAATGAACTTTTGTGTAAGTTTGGTAATTTATAAAACTTTTATATGAAATATAAAATGTTTTATTATCACTGCATCTATGTGGGGTCCTCACCAATATAGCTTCGAAGATATGTGTGAGTGAGTGTTTGATTCATTGTTTGTAAAGGAAGAATACTGACCATGAGCTTTTGAAAGGCCTGCTGTGTTTAATGCAGTTTAATGTATGTTTTTATGTGCCTGCAATTCATTAGCTCACTTTTATAATATCAGAATAGCGTCACAGATCACAGATGTTAATTGAGTGTCAGGTAAAGCTTATATCCTATATCCTGAATAAGTCATGGCTGAAGGGGGTTAAGCACAGTGTGAAGCAGAGTGCCTGAAACTCCTTTTGCCATGACTTATTCACAATACTTATTGCTTTAAACAATGGTGACCACACAATACAAATATTAAAGCCAACAAATATGTATCAATGCAACTTTCATAAAGTAAAATCACCTTCGGCTGGATAAATTCTCCCTGACTGACTGTGAACAGCAACAGAATGTTTATAGTGTAAAATGCATCATCATGGAGTCGTTTTCATACACTGTGTCATTATTTTGGTAAAAACAATGTGATATTCCTCACACAAATACAGCTGCTTATCTCTTAACATTTCCCATCTACTCTTTTGCTACAGAATACACAGAATCGCTGGGTGCACAGCACAGCTACTGCCCAGTCAGAATAAAGGACTGAAACTAACTATTTTATAAATGTAACTAAAGCTCTTTCTCTTTTCATTTGGGGTGGAGATGCTGTACATGGGTGTACGTGGGTACAATCAGAGCAGTATTTGACACAACAATAATGATCTCAATCAGTATGACACGAAAGATCACACATCCGCTGTTGTTTGTGTACCAATAAAAATAGACCTGTTAAAATCCCAGGGTGGAGTTGATATTAATATTAATAATGCTGTTCAGATTAATCAAATGCAATTAAATCTGTTGCTTGAGTTCATCTTGGATTTGAAAACATGACCTCATTATTCTCAATGCAAAGGTTACACCACTAGACCATCATCCTTTTAAAACCACTGGTTTCCCCTAGACTTCAATTGTAAGTACATCGCTGATCGCACATTTTTTTTTGTTTTTACACCCTAAGTCTTGAAAATCATTTCCCCGTGGCAATAAACAGTCACAGAAGCTGTCCATGGAGTCTAAATATATATATATAATTATATATATTTAGACCCCCTATAACAACTCTAAAACATTTATTTAAAATTAGCACAATTAACTACAAAAATAAAAGTGATATGTGAAACAGCCATACACTCACTAGATATAAATAGTATACTGTATGTTTAAACCATTACAAAAATATCCCATTTTGTTTTATTTCCATCATCATAAACATACAAAATAAAACCATGGCTATTAAGAATCACCTGTCCACTGCATTTCATTTCTTTAACAACTGAAGAATAGTGGCATGTTTTGTATTGTAAATGAAACTACATCATGTTCTCTTCAGTTAAGCTCGGCTATGTCTTCAGTGGCCACACATTTATTATGAGGTGAACCAAAGTAATACATTGGAAAGAGAAAGTGAAACCAAACTGAGGAATGCAGTTAGGACAACCAGGAAACGTGTTTCTTTCACAATGTGGATGAACAAAAGTTTACCAGCCCCTCTATAATTCCATATACTTTTTCCTGGAGCAAAGACTTAGCATCAAGAATGCTGACTAAGGGAATAACACAACTCAATAAAATACAGCCGAGAAGCTTCTTGCTGTCCCTCTTTGTCACTTTTAGTGTCTGAAGGCAGAGGAGCGTTGACAGTCTGGTAATTGATAGGACACTTAATGGAAAAATAGAGGTTGTTAATGCCCGCTTGGCTTCTTTGAATGGAGAGATGTCTGTGTGATTGTATGAGACTGAAACTCCTCTCAAGAGAGTCAACCACAAAAAGCTGTTTTATTAGCAGTGTTATGGATATATTTGCATTTAACTATTTAAAACCATAAAGCAACATGAACAGTTACGGGTGGTTGTAGTATAAAGCTCACGAGGATGAGGAATTAACAGAAATAGTCTTTAATCCATAAAATTTACAGGAAACAGGGAAACACACCTTAACATTGACTTAAGACAGGACAAATGATGTCAGGAAAAAGGGTGTATATATGTGTACAAGGTCAAACAAGGTTAATTTGAAATTGTAGTTAATTTTGGCGAATGGTCAACTAAATGAGACTAACCAATTTAACATAGAAACGAGGACACTGGGAAAATCCAATGACAAACATACATGAAGCATTTCAATTTTAAAGGTGTGTAACCACTAGCCACACCAAGAAAATAACAAACAGAAGTTTTTGGCCACTGTACTAGGGTATTTTAGGTGTTTTTATAGGGCTTAATACAAATGGCTTTCGTTAGAGTTTCTGAACATTAAATCATAAAAAAAAACTCAGACATGTGACATTTAAAGAATTTATATACTTATTCTGTAAACTCCATAGATCAGTAGTTTGAGTTGTAGGTTGTGATCACAAAGCCCAATGAAATTCACTATGTAAATTCACTATGAAGAACTTTTTTGTATGGTACAGAGTAACATGTAATTATCTTGAATGAGCCATAATCTAATGCAAACTAAACAGTGATGTTGTGATTACTCAAGTGGTTGAAGCTTCTGGATTGTGGCCTGCTCTTTTTCATAAGTTTAGGTGAAGTGTATGTGGTCTTGGAATTTTTTCATTCCATTTCATTCCATTAATTCTGTTGAATCCCTTGATCACACTGATTATTTATTGATCCTGAAGTACTCACAGCTGTTTGGATGGATCATACTCATTGTTTGTCTATTATCTAGCTAATATTGTTCGCAACCATTCGACTGTTTCTCTGTGTTAATATTGTAAGTAATTGTAAATTCATGTAGTGTCATAATTACGAGATTCTACTTTAAGCTGTTCACATCCTCACATCTCATTATTTGTTTCTATGGCAACATTCATATTGCCAAAATGAATCCAGTTTGCGGCTTTGTTGTTGATGGCAGCCAGATACTTAATCATTAAATTAATTCACCTCTATTTTACAAAATCTATGAAGAACAAAGACAGTGCAAATGGTATCACTGGCTATGTGGTAACATGATGGCATAATAGCCAAGTGGGAGAGGTCTGAGCTTTTATAACATTTTTAGTAATTTGATTACTTGTAATTATGAGTTCAGCAACGGTTTTAATAGATGGAAATGTATTCACTTTCATTTACAGCAATTCCAACATGAGATGAATGCAGCATATACTTTCCAGTGTTAGTTTCACACATAGCCTTTATCATAAATTTAATGATATTTTTCTACATTTTCCGCAAGTTCATGCGTAAATGGTAACAATATACAATCATGTTGCAAGATTAAAGGCGGCGGCTGTATGTGTAGATCGCAAATGTTATTAATTTAATGAAACAGATAATCTGGTAATTTTGCTTACAGTTTTATGTGTGAAAGTGGCTCATGAGTTTTAAAATGATATTTTTGTTTTGCAGCAGTTTTAATGGTAAAATGATCTTTCTCCCACTGACTTCCTCTATATCTCTATTTTTTTAAATCAAACAGAAATCCAGACAAAGGCCTCCAATTTCTCATCTCTCGTGGTTTCATTCCGGATACGCCCATAGGCGTGGCACACTTTCTGCTCCAAAGGAAAGGGTTAAGCCGACAGATGATTGGCGAGTTTCTTGGCAACAGCAAGAAGCCCTTCAACAGAGATGTGTTAGAGTGAGTATATAAAAATTGTTTTGTCATAATCCATTGTGCAACAATAAGCTATAAGGGCCTGTATCTGTGAGAAAATATACAGTGACAATATAAGAGAGAATATTTACACTATAAAATGTAAGTATTTGTTTTTCTCTCTGTGGATTTGGAAAACCATGGCATCTTTTAATGAGATCTCCCTTGGCTGCTGAGCTCCTGCAAACTGCAGAGCTTTGCACTAGGAAATGATACACTCTCGAGACCTTTTAGCAGAATCAGTGTGTGTATGTGTGTGTGTGTACATTGCAGTATAAGTTCTCTGAAATGCTGCATCTTCTGTTGTAGCCCTAAAGTTAATACAAACTTATCTTAGGTCCCATGAAGTTATCCAAAAGTATCCCACAGAAATAGACTTTAATGTAGAAAGGCAGAAGCACAATAAATCATAATCTGATCAAATCGTTCACTGGGCCTACCAAGCTTTAATAGTTTGGCCACTCTACTGTGGAACTGGTAAGCTGGCAATATATGGAGTTCCTAAAATTTGCCACTGTCTTTCAGTGCAGATCTTTTGCAAAACAGTCAAATTAGGATCAAGTAATTTAGTGTTTATTAGTAAATAAATACATCTCCCCCAAGTGGCTAAAAGGACGTACCAGCCTTTGTCAGACAGCTTGGAAGAACTTTCTAAAATCATTTTTGGGTTTTAGCAGGCAGATAAAAAAACTGCATTTTACATACTTAACCCTACCCCTACTTTAACCACAATAACTAAAGTTGCACCTTCTTCTTTTACCCTTGTTAAACATTAAAGAAATATTAGTGGTCTGCATAATCAAAAAATAATCTTTGTCTAGAGAAAGAGATCAAAATCAATACCAATAATAATGATTAAAAGATGTTTTTGGCATCACTGCCCTCTAACTAATAAATCTTCAATGACTTTCTCAAGCCTGTTTTCAATAGACTTCAAAAGTATTTTATAATCGCTGCACAGAACTACTCCTAGCCTCCAGTTTTTTAGCATGCAAAGATCTTCCTTGTTTGGAGAAGAGGACTCCAGGCTGACTCTTTAGAGCATTTAGGAGCTTTGTTACCTCTGTATAGAACCTTGAAAAGTTATTATTTTATTACTGTTCTGTCCAACAGCTTCACAAAAGTTACAATCTTAACTTTACCAGCGTTAAATATGTCAAAGAGACTATTTCTCTACTTGCCAACATTAGAAACATGAATAGTCAAACAATGTATTTTCCCTTCTGTTCTACTGGTGAGAAGACACATTTTTTAAGTATTTTAATATATTTAGGTAAAAAACTAGTGTGAGATTTGCATTTCCATGCTTGTTTCACTTTATTGCTAAAAGTCTATTCATCCTCCAACTGTAAAATGCAATTTACTTAATGTAACTGTGTATTTCTTGTAAAAAGACTGCATACATTTTTAAATGTAATACCTGCTTTGAATAATGTTCAATTATTTTTAACCTCATTTACATTTAAGGGCCTCAGGACATCTGTAGCTTCCACATTATAATCAATCAGTTAGCATTTGTAGTAAGATAGTATGTAAGAAAAATACAATACAGTGGACTACAGAACCAGCATGAAGGATCCAATCTAGTCGTCACACATACTGGATAGAGAATTCACGAAGAATGAATTATGCTCACTATTAGCATAAATTACTTGCACATGCTGTCAGTTCAATATAGTTAATCTGACAGATATCCCTAAAATTGCTTTAGAGATAAATTGATTATTTCTGGTCAACTATTAAATCTGACATTAATTGCACCATAAATTGTTTTCTAAACTGCCTGTGCAAGTCTGTCAAGTACCTCACAACAATCTGTACAAACCCCTCCCCCAAATAATTTCTAATTAATAATTGGCTCTTTCTACTAGAAGGCGTGGCTTCATTTGCTAGAGTGACATATTAAGCATTGCACTTGTACCCCGTAGAATTGCAGCATCTTGTTATTTCAATAATCTTTGGCTATAGAGGATGCAGCAGACTATAACAAATCCAGCATATCATACATGGTATCACTTCACTCTACCTCAAGCACCTGAATCTTTTAAATGCTGAATGTGTGCTCAGCTGCACCACATGTCTGTCATTTAATTAATTTTTGCTGACATTATAACTAGTAAATATACATAAACATTTCTTTTGCTGGCAAAAGTGCAACAGTAAATATGCCAGAACATCAAATATTTTGTGAAAAAATTTTGTGTTTTATACATCAAATAGTTTTGTGAATAAAGTACATTGTATTATAGGCCTCATTTGCATAAATGAAGACAGACAACTTGTGCACAGTACAATGCTATATCAGCACATTTAGCACCTGTTAAACTACATTATGGGTACTGGTACAGATTTTTTGATGAACTACAGCACACCAAAGTGGCACTAATAGCTGTAACAGTTTAGACCGGTAAGCTGTCACAAAATGAAACAGTTTCTTCACAAACTGAAGACTCCACAGACACAACTGAGACCAAACATGCCTAGATTCTAGGGACTATAATTTATTTTCAACCCCACATCCAATCTATACATCCAGGAGATGCCTCCAGGAGTGTGAAGAAGACAGGAGTGGCTCAGAGTTTGTGGACACGTTGCACAAGACATATGGTCAGAAACAAGAAAGATTTTAAATCTGGAAGAACCGCAGAGAGTGCAAGTTCATCAAGCAATGACAGATATTGTACTGCAAGGGCCCTGGGGCACCAGCCATTGAGTTATCATATCAGGAATGTGAGTTATCATACAGCTAATGATATTGAATTATTGCAGAACTATGGTATAATATCTATTAAATTTACATTACTATCAGTAGTGAACAGTTGCAAATCCTGGTATAGATGACAGGCAGCTGGCTAAGGTTGCAAATTTGCACAGTTTTCAGAGACTTTTGAGACATTTGCTGTGCTATGCTTCCTTTCCGACTGCCCCATTCATTTGACTTCTACTACTCTGTCTGCCATGCCCAAGCCTCCTCAACTTCTAAATGCCAATAGTGTTGAAGGGATGGATTTTATGTTAATAGTGGCATACAGAAAAGGTCAAGTTTATCAAGTCAGTGAAATCACAAAATAAAATGCAACCAAATACACCCCACTAGATGGTTTTTAAAAAACACAAACTATATGCCTACTCATCTAGGAAATTAAATCAGGGTTTGATCTATAAACCCTGGGGTTTGATCCTCATTCTTGTTCTATAATCACTGCTTCCTGAAAGCAACCTAACACTCATCATGACTAATGCATCCATCTATGAATTGTAATTGATTACTGTATTTTATAATATCAGTATATTGGTAGTGCCTTGTTTCTGGGTGTTTGGCCACTGCATGCCACTCATCTTAAGGCCCCTGGCAGTGAATGACCCCAGGGTGCTTTCATTATTAACTCAAGTCATAATCCATTTTTGGGACCAAGTTTTAAATGTAAACTTCAGCCACACAATCTGGAAGATGTGTCCAGTGGGAAGACTTTTACTGTTTCTGATATTCAGATTTTATTCAGCCTTATCCCTACAGGCTTTTGTTGCTGTATGAGAATGCTTTTGCCTCTTTATTCCATATGGGGTGGTGCAGTGTTGTGGGTAAAGCTCAGCAAGGTTGTAAGAAACAAACCCTGAGCAATCATCATAGTACACTTGAGCAAGGCACCTACCCTAGGTAGCTCCAGTGGTATTGTCCCTATAATGAGTGTGTGCTTTAGGCATGTCTCCATAGTGTTCTGGAATCAGTCCACTGACGCTCCCTATGGAAGTGTTCTAATCGGCTCTTTGGGGATGTTTATCATCTCTTCTCTAATCCTCTTCTCAACAAGTGTTTTTCAGTGCCAAAGATGGGGAAAGTTACAGTGCATGTCTTTAAATGTGTAAAGCAGACTTTAAATGACACTCTATTAGTGATTTTCTAACCATTGGAGATTCTGTGGCCTGCTAGAGTAGCAACGCCAGCTGAAGGGATACCAAGCTCCTGTAAAATACTTGTGTGAGGATTGCTGCTTCCATTACTGAAGCCAATAGGTTTACCAAGTTTACAGTTTGCAAAGTTTAGCAAGCTTTGCAAACTGTACAAAGCTGATACTCAGAGACACATTTCACTATAGTGAAGACCTGTTTTGAAGTGAGTTCTTTTTGCCAAAAGTCCAGAGTTCTAATGGTAGAAAGATGACAGGACAGATGGGATGGACATGACCTAAAAGTCTTTCTTAATGTACGTCTCGGAGGAGAACAGAAAACAACACATGATCTTGGGGCAGAAAAGAAAAGAAACAAGGCTTCCTGCCAATAATAGTTAACACACTCTATTATTATTTTTTGTTTCCTGCTCTGATTTGGCTTGTTAAACAATATTTTATGCTGTTTGATATTTGATTATATTTGCTGTAAAGGATGTGCCCACCCCGAATACCTTATTCGGAAAGGCACGGATAATGGCTTCAAAATGAATAACCAATTCTGTCAAATAATAAGAAAACTATTTGGCAGACAGTCACTCATGTTATCTGGATAACAGGTGAGCCAGGGGACAACAAAGTATTACATAAACCTCTAAAATCACTACGCAATAATGATTGCATTTAGTAAATGAGGGTAAACTTTATGAATGAAATAAGCACAGCATGATCGCAAACCAAACAGCCGCATTACCATCTTTTTGCCTCTATCATATATCAGAGCTTGCCAATATCAAGACACATAATCATACACATTTTCTACTATTTGATAACTATTTAACCATTTTATTTGAAATCAATGATCAACCCCCTGTGTGAATTGTTATTGCGTGAAGCGGAAGCTGGGCACAGTGCCCTGATGCCACACCAGCTGAAAACCTGAGCACTAATATACACCAGGACATGTTAGAAACAAGATAGTATAGTGTCAGTAATCTATGGTAATAGTAGGTGGCAGTACATACAATATTTAGTGCAAACCTCTTCTGCAATAACTCCTCTCTGTTTATTCTGCAATAAAAACCCTCTGGCTGTACATTATCTCGCTTACTACACAGCTATTTACCAAATGAGTAAATTATTAAACACAAAATGTTTATTTTATTAGCTCATTTGTAACTAATACAAACCTTTCATGAGAAAAAATGCATTTCCTATCAGCTTTTAGCCAAGAAACAATAAACAAGACAAACATGCAATTTGTTTGTATCATTTGTAAATATATCTCATAAATGTTATTAATTAGACATATAAATATCTAATTTATTTGTAAGTAAATTATCTGTAATGTCAAGATGACTGGCAGTACCTGGATGACCATGTGTTATTAGTTATAGGTGGTATAGCATACCTTGGGGAATAACATACTTTGAAATATTGTGACTGGCAAGATTGAAGTACTCCAGAGTGCCGTGTAATAATGCGTAATAACAACACCATAATAATCTTTTTTAATATTAGTTAATCGTTTTTATATACAGTTATTTATTTGTAATATCATTATTCATTATTCTGAGTGCTCTAATCTAAAACAGATTATTATATTATATATATTATTATTATAGCTTGTTGGTTTATGTTACTATAGTACTATATATATATATATATAGTACTATAGTAACATAAACCAACAAGCCCTCTGTTTTCAGAAATACTAATAGTGTTCATAGTTTCTGCCTCTGTGACTAACAACTCTAATTTAACACTACCTCAAATAACAGTATTACTGTGGTACAGACTTATGGTCAAACATAGACTGGGGCACTTCAGGTCAGCTTTGCCCTAGTCCATGTAGTAAATTGCCCTGTGAGGGCTGAATACAGACATATGCTTTTTAGCTACACTCTGAGGAAGCCCAAGAGTACTTGGGCTTTTTACAATGTGATGTGATACAGTCTTATGAGTCAGTGTACACTCTAGTGAGCACTTCAGCTGAAGTGAGTGAGATGAAAGTGAATTCAGATGGCAAGGGATGATATGGGAAATTATGTCCCGTGTGTGTGTGTGTGTGTGTGTGTGTGTGTATATAGATGATTTGGACCAAATAATTAGGAAAAAGCAGCCAATAAGAGTGTAGCATAGAGGGGAACTCCTTCGAAACTAAATAAAATAAATTCCTCAGGATGATGTCTCTGGGTGAGAAAACATTTTTTTGTAAATGATACGCAAAGGGTAACTACATTGAATATGCTAGAATATAACCTAAACATATTTCCCAAACATAATTCCCAAAGTTACATTTGTGTTATTTCAGAAGTTTACTATTATTATATTCTAGTCTAGTCCAGTCCAGTCCAGTCTATTTTTATTCTTTTGTATTCATGTGCATCTTGATGTGTGTGTATGTGTAAATTGTACACTTTTCTTCATTAAGTTATTCAGGTTAGAAGAGCAGTCTGTTGCTCATTTTAAAATGAGAGAGAGAGAGAGAGAACAGATTGTCTTACTGCATTTAGTTATTTATTTCCCTGTAGAGCTGTCTTACTCTATTTTCTCTCTTTCTCTCTCTGTGCACCTGCTCTATGTACAAATCGACAGCCGTTTCTCTTTCTGAAACCTCCAGCTGGCAGCTTAACATAATAAACATACAAACATGGGTAGAGGTAAAAATGGTTCTCATTTATTTGCTGGCTTTTATTATACAGACCATTCTGCTTGAAATTACAATAGTTTATTCTTTAAAATTGAATTTTAAAAAACTTCAGTTGCACTTTAAAAGAGCTAGCACATTAAAAGAGTAGTTCACCCAAAATTGGACATTTATTCAATTCATGGCATCACATGACTTCTGTGTGTTTTGCATAATGTCCAGGCTGCTCTATTCCATGAAACAAAAGCTAGCAAACAGGCGATGTCAAGTAAAACAAGGACACGGAAAACTAATGAGAACATAAAGTTTAGTAAATGGTACAGAGTTGGTACTTTTGGGTGGACTGTTCTTTCAATAAATGTGGTTTGTTTATGTAGAGGTTGTTATGTGGATGAGTTTATTGCTTTTGCTAGCTGCTATGTGGTCCTGTCCTCTATTGTTGGTCTGAAATAATTTGTGAGTGATATCTTCTAAAGCCTTCTAGACATCCTGTCACCTATCTGTGATAATGTTCAGGTTCATGTCACAAAGGTTTGGGGTTCATGTGGATGTCTGTTTTCTTATTACATCTCTGTCTCTCCTTCCCTCTGTCTCTCTATCCTTTTCTCATTTTCTGTCTGCTTTTTTGATAGCTGCGTGGTGGATGAGATGGACTTCTCGGGGATGGAATTGGATGAAGCTTTAAGGAAATTCCAGGCTCATATCCGTGTGCAGGGTGAAGCACAGAAAGTGGAAAGGCTGATAGAGGCATTCAGGTGAAACCCCAGACACTGTTACACTCCCTTACACACACACACGCTTCAGTCACCTTCATGTGTGAGAGGAAGATAAGAGCAGGGGCTGATGGGATACCTGTGCTTAATGTCGAAACTTTCTGAATCTCTGAAATATTGAAGGATGCAAAATTCAATGTTTCCAAAGAAAAACAGATCTGTATTGCATAATAACAAAACATTTTTACGCTCATGTATCGTAAAAATAGTTTATGGGTAGTTGACCTACAATACTATAGGGAAGTTGATGACCTGCAATATGACTGAAATCAGACTATTTATGCAGCTTTTTTTTTAAGAAAAGGAAAAGAGAAGGAGTGACATGCCAGCAAAGTATGATGACCCATAATTTGTTCTCTGTATTTAACACTCTGCATTTATGTGAACACACACATTACAAACCTTAAACACAGCTGAAGCAGCGGGCAGCTATTCCTTGCTGCACCCAGGGAGCAACAGGAAAAAGTGTCTTGCTTAAGGGCACCACAGTTGATTCCTGCCATCATCGATGATTTGAACTGGCAACCTTCTGGTCAGACTCTCTAACCAGCAGGCCACAACTGCCCAATTTAACTATAACATAGTTTTTATAATTTCATATTAACTGAACATTAAACATATCTATACTATTAACATGTATTTGTAATGACCATTTTAAATAAATAAGTGAAATAAAAAAGTGTTTAAATTGGTTAAGGAAAAATGAAAAAATGGTGACATACACTTTCCTATATACATAAACTGAAACCTAAATGTCTTGATTACACAAACAAGAAAACAAACAAGTAAAAAAATAAATAATGGACATGGTATGCATCAGCTATCCGTATATGTATATGGCCAATATTTAATTCAAATATTAATCTTCAATTGTTGCTAGGACTGTTCATTCATATGTAACACTGGCAATTCTTATGATAATGAATGAATGATAAAACAATTGCAGCTATCAACATTTGTAAGACAATGGCCAAATGTGCATTTGTTTATAGCACTAGAAATAACAAGACTGCCAGTTATTTGTATGCAGGTGTGTGTGTGCACACGCGTCTGCATCTGTCTGAAAGAAGCGGGTTTATAAATAACTGGTTGCATAACACAGCCCAGTCCGTGCCTGTCCTTCTGCTTTTGATATTTCCAAAATCTTAAAAAGAGTGCTACAGGAAGAAATAAATTCATGTGAAATAAATAAAGGATTAATTATGGTTTCGTAAGTGATTTGAACAAACCCTTAACCTTAAGTTTTCATCTTACAGAAGTATTGTCTTACATAAGACGCCAAACAAGATTGTATTAGTGCCTTTTATAGTATTTCCAGTCCATAATTTTGGAGAATACACCAGAGATGAACTTGTAAGTTAAGAACATTGATGTACCATTGTACCTGACTAAGATGCAGGGCCCTGTTGTTGTCGTAGATCATAGAGTTTTTTTTACATGACAAACTCAAATAATTTTACCCTTTGGTAAGAAAATAAATTACAAAGTGTATAAAAATAAATTTATGCAGCAATTTGCACAGTAATGTTTAGCTACAAACCTGGCTTTGCTGTAAGTCCACCCAAGTTGCTTTACACGTCTCCTGATGGTGCTGATTACTGATGGAAGCTTGCGTTGAATCATTCTAGTAGAGTGCGTATCGTCCCCATTTAGTATGTCAACAATCACTTGTAGTGCAGTACTATTAACAAATATGCATAATTAATAGAATATCAACTATATAGATTGTATATGATATCAGCTTAATCAAGAAAATATACCTGGTAATGTCTCTAGCTCGACTGGTGTTGCTCTGTTGCACTGTAAGTCATTTTGGATAAATTGAATTTATATTTGGTTTATACGTGATAAGTATTTATACTTTTATGTCTCATAAACATAGTTGCACATAATATTTTGTAACAGTAAGTTATTGTATGGTAACTGATACATGATAAACACATCTACAAGGCATAAGAGCTTTTTAATGTATTATCAATATAATTCATGATTTTAATATTACTAATACAAGTGGTATTATGCTGTAAGCGATACCAAATATTTTGCTAATATCTGACACTGATACACTTACCTCTTAAACCTCACATCCTCTATCCAAAACCTTTAATATGTCAGCCAGCCCAATGTCACCAGAGCTAGAATGTGCAAATAGGTAACCTGCAGGTAACATTTCTGATTGACTAAATAAGTGTGGACCCCTGTCCTGACTGTTTTATGCTGTTTACAGAGCCTAGGGCTGTTAAAGAGACAGGTGTGATTTTTCAACACATCTATTTCAGAAATATCTGTCAGGTGGTAGGAACATTTATACAAAAGTGTGGCACAATTTTAACCTGTTATAAAACAGTATTCACACAGCTGCAAATGATTCACTGTTGACTGTGAAAGCTAAGCAGCAGAAGCTTTAATTTAAGAAAATGTGTTAAATAAACATATCTGCTGTGTGTCTTTTCTCTTTATCTGTTCTTCTTAGTCAGCGTTATTGTATGTGTAACCCAGACGTGGTTCAGCAGTTTCATAATCCGGACACCATCTTCATCCTCGCATTCGCTATCATCCTGCTTAACACGGACATGTACAGTCCTAACATCAAGCCTGACCGCAAGATGATGCTGGAGGACTTCATCCGCAACCTGAGAGGTGAGATAAGAGAGAACCTGGGACAAGAATAATATCATAACACTTGAGGGGTTGTTATAAGCAGTCAAGATTGTTGGGGGGCCCCTAAGGTCCTCTAAGGTATAGCATACTCAATGGGCCTTAAAATGAAGGGTCCAACCATAAAAATTTGTCCAGAGGTTGCTGAATCTCTGTGTTGTTTTTTACTAGCAAAGATCCGACTTGATTACTTGGTTGTTTAACTTTATTTGCTGTGTCGCTTTACTTCTCATTGCTCACTTTCATGTTGTTGTAGCTGCTGTAGCTCTTACTAAAAAAGAATGAATTGCTGTCCTTTCCCTCAGTCTTCACATCTATTCTTGGTTTTTATGTGTTATGTTTGGTCTTTATGTGTTGCACTTCTGATGCATTTCATTTACACAGACCCAAAGCAAAAAACCTACATTTTTAACACTATTGTTTTGCTGCCTGTAACCACTGCTCTTTTCTTTAGGACAGAAGATCTAGTTACCTATTTCGCACACACACACACACACACACACACACACACACACACACACACACACACACACACACACACACACACACACACACATATATGCATAGACACACTTCCACGTTTTCTGCTGGTTGGTATTCATTTCACTCATTTCATTTCATTCATTTCACTTTAACTGAGTGGGCAAAACCTAATTAAGCGTCAAAGTGTAATGTTATTGAAAGACAGCCTATAGCACATTAATTTAATGAAAACAGCCCAGTGATGTCAGTCCGACCTTTTTGTCAAGTGCTCTGTTCCTCTCACAGTGGACACTTTCATTTTCCATTGCTTCTGCAACACAGAACCGTATTGTACGTTAGTGGCTTCTCTCTGGCTCGCTGTACCACTGTATTTTTCTCTGTACTCATAAAATGACAGGTTTCTCTCATGCTATGATCAAAATGAAAGCCAAAGAGAATTTTGAAAGATACAGAAAAAACAATGACAGTTATCATTTGTACACAGAGCAACAAGCTTTATCAAATGTTTTGCTCTCTGGCACAAAACAGTAAGACTAAAGGAAAGAAAAAGCTGTCTTCCCTTTCTTTATCTGTTTCCTTCCCACTGAATCCTAGTGTGTTCCTAGATTTTATTGGGCTTAATCTCCTGCATAATGTTATGCATCAAACAAATCTGTGGTGCTGTTAGAATGTTCAACATTTTTTTAGCATCCTCATCCGAACGATATAGGAACAGTTATGACATTGTGCTAACAACTAATAGCATGAGTTTGAGGATATTAATTTGTCTGACAAACTAATATTCCAGAGATTGAAACATTTATATGTAGTATTATTACTTTTATAGTAAACAATATGGTTATAAAACACATTTAGATTTAATCCCTGGGAAATCATCAACCAAATGTTTAAAATTTTGCTAATGTTCTACAACATTCTTTGTCTGTACAAAGGCAGTGAACTGGCACAAACAAAATTGTTTACTTGCAAATAATGCTAAAATGCCAGTTGAAGCATGTTACAAGGCATGGAAATTAAATAAGAGATACTCAGAGCTACTAAACGAAAATACAAGTAGACATATTTAAATCTGTGTTCATTTGTTGTGAGGTTAAGGCTGTTGTACAATGTAGGGATCATTTTAATGTAATACAGAACGTTAAATATTTATACCATTAATATTTAAACTTTGCATTTATTACATTCCACACTCTGTATCTGATGATATGTGGTGTGTGTTATTCAGGCGTTGATGATGGTGCAGATATACCTCGGGACATGGTGGTGGGAATCTATGAGCGGATTCAACAGAGAGAGCTACGCTCGAATGAAGACCACGTCACTTATGTCACCAAGGTGGAGCAAAGCATTGTGGGAATGAAATCAGTGAGTCAAACAGTCTTCTCTGTAAATAACCATAAAATATTACTTTCATTTTTTTGTTCCATGGAATAGAAAAGAAACTTTGAATCATTATGCATTCAAACACTGTCTAGCTCTCTTTAGCGTATTAATTAGTTAATAAGAGACTTAGCAATATCTGAATACTGAAATGATTATTATCTCTTAATCATATCTTTCTGTAAATTAAATTATCCAGTTCAGGAAACAAATGATCTGAAGGCAGCCATTAAATCACTGCAGAATATATTTTCATTGTCTAGTCACTTAAATGTTTCCTCGTATAAAGCGATTGTATGACTTTAGAAGACTTTAAATCTTTAAATAAAGACCTCTATCATTTTATCATTCTTTCGCATGATTTTTTCTGAAGGTTAAAAATGTATTAAAAATTAATTGTAATTTGTAATTGCATTAAAAACAGTAGTAGTTTCTTCTTTTGTGTTCCATGGAAGAAAAAGAGGTCAAAGAAAAAGTTTTTTTTTTTTTAATATTAATTACATTTACAGTACATTTATTCATTTAGCATACAGTATGCTTTTAACCAAAGTGAATTGCAAATAAGGAATACTTTTTTAAATACTTTTTTATTTATACTGGGACAATAGAGGAAGAATTGTGTTCCTCTAGAAGAGTGAATAATGCCTTTTAACTGTGACTTTAAGAGTTATATAGAATATACTGTACAGGATGGTTCAAGTAATAAACAACATTATATTGAGGTCATGTATATGATGCCCCATTTTAAAGTGAACTATTACTTTAATTCAACAACCTGCCCAGTGTCACGCAAAACTCAAATAGTTCCCTTGATACGTGTTTACATGTGGCAGATGCTTTTAAAGTGCATTCAACATACTTTTCTTCAGTTTGAGTGTTCCCTTGGTAGCAAACCCCATCACTTCGGCATTGCAAGTGCCAAACTCTGTCGGCTGAGCTACAAAAGCAAAGAAAATCTCGTACAGCTGTTAGGTGTAAATAAAAAGCAATAAGATGGTTTTTGTGGCTTTGCTTTAAAACAGAGCTTCATAAACTTTTTACCTGCTGTTAAATCTAATAAAGCTTGTCCTTGTCAGAAGCACTTTATTAGTGAGGTTTCAATAAATGTTCCCAAAACACTTTAAATTATTAGCAGAGCCCAATGTAATGTTGGGCAACCTGTAATTGTACTCATTTAGGCTTTATGACATGGTTCTTAGTCTGTGACACTCTTGTGTTGTGTGCGATTGCCTTTCTAATGTCTGTCATTTCATAATTGTAGTGATGGTGTAGTAGTTAAAGTTATAGTGATTGAATAGGCTACTAACAGAGCAATCTCTTTGATAAATCATGCCATTCGCATTAAAATCACATACAATGGCAAACGTTATGTGGCTGGTGAAAGAGATGCTCATGTAAAAGCTCATGTGGCTGCTTTTATTGCTGCAAATTATATTCATTTAGTTTCCTTACAAAAAAGTTCTCTTACAAATGTACAGCGTAATGACAACCCCCCGCAGCAAGCTTTCTGTGAACATCGTCACAAATTTCCCACATATTAGTTACAAGTTTTTGGAAAATACATCGTTTTTGCAAGACAACCTTAACTTGTATTTTGTCTTTGCTGCTAAGTACTACCATATGTTAGTTATTGTAAACCACCGTAATTTTTGATTCTGGGTAATAAAAACTTTAGTAAAGTTTAGCTTCTCTCTGTTTTTCTCCTTTTAGAGTTATTAGAACATTTGGTGCTGTCATGAAAACACATTTTAAGTGTCTTTAATGCCTTAATCTAGAAATTGAATAATGGAATAATGTGTGTGGTAAGATTAAGTACTCAAAATCCCATCATGTTTAAATCTCTTCCTGAGTACTGAAGTTGAGATGGTTCTGTAATTCAGAGACGAATAAGAAACCATGGGTGTGTTTTAATTTTTTTGTTCTTTGCTCACATTTCTGTGGATGTTGCTCAGATCTTCTCAGCTGTGTTCCAAAAAGTAGCATACTGTCTACCTAGGTAGCATGTATATGTATATGAAGAGCATGTATAGCTACTGCCCAAAAAGGCAACAAGACAGCAAAGCAGCTCACTAGGTCTTGAAACAAGATCAGCATAGGCAACAAATGCCAGTCCCATAAACATCAAAGAAAACTTTATTAGGTAAATTTATTATTCTGACAAACAGGCTTATAGATAAGATGCAAAGTCAGTGTAGAATGTAATGGCCCTATTTACTGCTTAGTCTCTCTCAAGGTCCTGCTATTGATGATGCTTCCTTTGCTGCAACGCAGTATTTTCTACACATTTTAATCAGGCGCATCAATTTGGTGAAATCATTTGACATTCATCCTTAAGCACGACTCCACCTGCCTTACATAAGTCACGATATTCATTTTGCACTGAAAAGGAACATTTGAAAATTGTTTAATAAAACAGTCTTTAAACTCACAAGTTAGTTGAGCCAGAGGATTTTAGTTATGTTCTATAAGATGCCTTATCCTGCAAAATGTAGCTTCAACCATAATACAAACACCTGATCTAGCTAATTGAGGTTTGGATTGGCTGTTTCAGTTTTAGCTGTGGATTAGACATTCGGAGCTCTCAGACTCATCTTCTCAGTTCTTTATATTAAAAAAAAAGGTTGGAGACACCCTTAAACGGTGTATATGTTGGAGATTTCAAAAATCTTGTGGCTCACTCCTAGGGAAGCTCAGATTTAATAATAAAATCAGTCTTCCTACACTTTCACTCAACTTGGCAGTCCTGCATTCTCACCAGTGTGATTTGAATACTGAATATTTTATAATAAACTTCTTATTTGTTGTATTTTTATACTTCAGTGGGATTTTTATTGTGGTAGGTGTTTGCTTTACTGATGTAGTTTAGACAGCATTATCAGCCTTAAACTGGCTTATTTTCTTCAGGAAATCATCCTAATCTTACTGAAAATTTACTACCTGTGGTTCGTAAAGTTTAGAAGTTGATTCTCACAGGATGTCGCTGACGTGCTGACTTCTCATTCATCACAACAGACACTTTCCCCCCCGTGTTCTCTTGTTTCCTAGTTGAGCTTTTTAGTTTTTGCTGTTCACAAGGTTTTTGCAGGTCAAGTCCCAAGTTTGCCGAAGGGCAAAAATGAAGCATACCTGCTGATTCTACGTTAGTCCAGAACTTTTCTGCTTATTAGGGTGTAAGAATGCCTCATGTACTGTGTTAGGCAGTTGAGTTACTGGATAACATTTATATCATATTAATATGATTAATGTGTCCACATTTAACAACAGTATTTGTTCACTCTGGAAAACTGTAAACGTATGAAATTATGCATGTATATGTGATTTCAAATAAAACTAGATTTTAAAATTTTCAGAAAAAAAATGAGTGGTGCTTGTCCACATAAACTTCAATACCACAGTGCTAGGACATTGTGGATGGTTGCCAGTGTGTTACCATGCTGTTGTTAAGATGTTCAGGCCAGTTTGTAATGTGTTGCTGTGCGGTTGCTAAGGTTATTTGGCTGGTAGTCTTGCATTGCTAAAACTTCAGACTGAGGGCAGAAGATCTGGACTCTGTAGCAGCTTTCATTGGCCAAGGACCATCCAAGAGGCTGTTTGACTGACTTGTAAAGCAACCAATCCCATTTTGTTTTGTTCAGCATCATGTTTAGGGGCATGCAGGTGTATTTATCTGTAATCTATTTGGCTGGTTGCTGGTTGTTAGGTGGTTGTCTATATGTTTTGCAGGGTACACTGCTTATGTAGCCCCATAACATGAGCCTATATATCTATACACTTATAATCACACAATAATAATAATCAGAGTCATATTTTTATGGAAAAACATTTATTATTGAAATATGTTCAGATTGTTTTTACCAAACCTGATAAACTGAATGAAAACTTTGGCATTTACTATGTTTAGCTCTGTTCATAGCCATGTTCAGTTGTGATAACCCCAAAGGCAGTTCTGGTCCTCTGAGAAGCAGAGGTAGACATTGCTTTTGCTGCAAAGCATGTTGGAATAGCCTTTACCACAGTGTCTGCAGAATCTTCTATTTGATTTTACAGGGAAATGTCCATACATGTCCTTGAATATCTCTGTCCTTGCATATGTTGGTGGGTGTACAGTTGACCTTTTGGCTGGAATGCCATTTGAAGGATTCCCATTATCTGTGGATGTTCTCTTTGTGGCATTCAGTGGGCTGGATGTCTGTGTAATTGGGCTCTCGTGGCTTGAGGATGGTCGTCCTCTCTTTCATTGTCATGGAAGTTTTGCTGATCAGGATGAGAGAGGATGATAAATTGGCCTGAAACTGTCTCCTGTTTTGTATCTCTTTTATGGAAACATTGAACACTTTGCAGTCACATTTGTACAGCAGTCAGGCATTGACCATGGCTAGGATAATGGTGTGTCAGAAGATGTAAATGTACCAACAGTGAGATTTCAAAGGAAACTTGCTGCAAATTAGTCCAACAAATTGACATCTCAAATGAATTTGTTATAGGCACCCACGATGTAAGGCCTTTAAACTTCAGTGCATCTTTTGGTGGCTTTGTCTCAGCATTGCATCTTCTCCACTGATTCTAGGCCAGAAAAGAAGTAGTTGTCTGCATAGATCTTGTAGGTAGGTGTGACCGTGTGGACGTGTAGCGGCAAGCTTCATCACAATATCCCCTGACAGTCCACATTCAGATCTATTACACATTCCATTCACACTGCCTTGATACACATCAAAGTCAAATAGTACGCCAAAAATTCCCACCCTTAACCTTAATATAAACTCCCATGGGTGTGGCTTGCCACGCATATATTGTTTGATGCTGCTGAATTTTCTCTTGAAAGGAATTATCTTTTCATCCACAGAGTTGTGTTCTTCTGGCTCCAGCTGCAGACATTTCTTCCTGAATGCTTCAAGCCATGGTTTGAGTTTCCAATGTCTGTCGTGATTTTCCGTCTCGGATATTGTTGAATTGTTTACAAAGTTTAACGATCTCAACAGACATTGGAATCTGTTCGATGACATCACCTCTAAAACAGGGGTGTCTTTCTCACAATACATACACATACATTAATGACATTATACACATTGTACATAAAATGATCTTTCCTAGTTGGTGGTATCTGGCTAGTTTATTGTGCTCTCTATATTTCATGCTAATAGCACTTTCCAAATTCCACATTCCAGAACATTATCACCTGTCCCTCATACAACCAGCAGATATAAGCAAACCCAGAAAAGAAACCAGGACCAGTTAAGTATATTTTATAAATGATAAGATACAGGTAGTGCCAAATGTTGCTGCACAAACACTTTCAAATTCTCAAAGAAATTTCTTAATTAAACTTTAACTTATCATTCATTACTCAAACTCAAAATGGTAACCAAGAGGACATTTAAAAGTTATGAATGATCAAAAACAGTATGTTTCTCTTTTATTCACATGGAACAGGTGAGAAGTACAGTTCATCCAAGTAATATGCAAATTCTGCTACCCCGTTTGTTGTGAAAGATCACACTGACATAAAGCTTTCAACAGTTACCCGTCTGTATGATCCAAACAATACCAATCACAGAACATTGATTTATCCAGTCCAGTTAAACAAGATGATGTGCTCCAAGGCAAATCCACAGGTTACGTGAGTTCATGGCCAAGACTGGTATTTTTCAGTCTCTTTACCTGATTCCCAGACATTGAGAATACCTTTCTCTCATCATTTTTTGATGGCTAAAAATACCTATTAATGTTTGGAAACACTCAATAATTGATTAATGGGCTTCTATCCTTTTCTAACCATCCAATCAAATATGGTTGAAAAACACCCAATAATTGTGAAATGCCACTTTTTTTCCCACAGAGATTTTTATTTCTTTAGAGAGTGAGAGAGAAATATGCAGGTTTATTTTAGTAGAGCAAAAATTGATGTGGTGATATTACAACATTGGGCGTTACAGAGTTAAATGTAAATCTATGGGCCAAAATCGTCAGTCACATCCCTTACAAAAGTCATAGCACAAATAGTCTTCAACAAGCTGCACAATTTGAGGTATCATTTAGTCTGTAGTTGAAGTTTAATACTTAGAGTTAGGAGTTTGTTTAGTTCCAAAAGTATAAACAATGGTTATAGTGGTGATAACAGTAAATGCCATTGTAACGGTGTCTTCTCTCCCGTTTGGTCCATCCTCAGGTTCTGTCAGTGCCTCATAGGAGACTAGTGTGCTGCAGTCGACTGTTTGAGGTGACTGACATCAACAAAGCCCAGAAGCAAGCTGCTCACCAGAGAGAGGTCTTCCTCTTCAACGACCTACTTGTGGTAACTACAAGGAACATTTCTTTGCTTGCAGTTTTTCTTTATGTCCTTTTATAGTGTTGAACACCATTGATCATCGATAGAAGAGAAACAGAAGATGATTTGTAAATCAGTTGTTGAGAACAATACAGACTCCACATAAAAATAAATGACGCTTTCAATAAGTCCATTTCATTCTTAAGATTGAACTTTACAGTTTTATATATTTTACATGTTTTTACAAATATGCTAGTGTATGCGTATAATGCACAGTGCAAATGTTGTCATTAGCAGGGTACATGCACAGCCGGATTTTTGTATAACACTGTTAGTATTTTAGAGATGAAATGCGAAAAGAAATAAATCTTGTAAACTACTGGAGACAACAACAACAATGGGTGCCCACATTAATGAGCACTTTTAAAGTGGAATGCAATGTCCTACAATTCGGAAACAGTAGAGCCAAGCTATTGTGTTATCTAAGCTTCATGTGTGTCTACACTAAACCTCTGCATACAGTATACTTGGAGCTTTAGTGTTTGGGAAACCTATTTGGAAGCATAAATTACAAAATGTAACAAAATGTTAAACATGCAACATAATGATGTGGCATAAACAATGCATCTACTGCATAGTATGCAGTAAAACACACAACATAGCTTTTGAGATCCTATAACCCTATAGAACTTACAAATCAACATACAAAACTGCCTAATTGCCCATACTGAAATTATGACCACCACATGTAATCCTTTTGTTCATTGTTTCTGTTTAAATATACACATGATGATAGCTAACTGCATTATTTGTATCACCATAAAACTATTTCAGCAATATGGCATGCACCTCTGATAACAGATTATCCTTAATTGTAACATCGAAACGTATTTTCTGCAAAGCACCTTTCAGACAATATGTATTGTAAAAAGCGTTATACAAATAAATGTAAATTGATTTGAACTTAATTTCAATAGTTTTGTAAAAGGGACTTTTGCTAGAACACTGCTCAAAAAGCCTGTAATTTTCCTGTAAAATCCTGAAAAGCCTGTAATTTTCCGGATTGCTCATTGCGATGCCTGTTATTAGTACTGCACGCACTACAGTGTGACATTTCATAGTTTCTCATTTGTGTTTTTATGTTTGTAACACAGCGGTTTTGTTGCAGTTTTTCTGTCAGTTTCTCTGTTGCCCTCAATGTGTATGCAAATCTGAGTCAATAATGAAGTTCTGTCTCGCCCCCGCTGCTCAGATAATTCAGTCAAAGCTACAAAGTAAAGCTTATGAAATTAATCAAAGATTAAATGTCTATTATAATTAATGCAGGCATTAGGCTGACTAGAAGGCTATAACAGAGATGTATTAAACTATTCCCATAATTACAAGAGCTCATGTTAATCTCGGCCTAAAAAGGAACGATAAAAAACACATTTTTCTCCTCACAATCAGAGGTGAAACTGGGTAAAGTTGGGCTTGTTCAAAAAATACAGATGACTCTTGCAAAATGCATGAAATTACACAATATTTAGTACTTTCGGCGATATTGATTCTCATAACTGCTTTTCTAACTTAGCTTAGAGAGTTTTGGCATTATTTGTGTGAAGATTTGAGTTGGCTTGGTGATTATTCTTCTTCAAAGTGATTCCTGTTATTGTAGATTTGTGGCAGAATGAAATATAGATTCAATATTGTGGTATTGTGAGTAAACTAGTGGGGAGTGTGATAAATAGATGTTCAACTCCAAACACCAATCAGTGTGGCTTCTGTTTCACAGACATAAACCCAAACAATCTTAAACTGACTACTGATAGCTCGGACAGACAGCTCAGTCTCTTCAAAAAATACTTAGCAACATTGTGTTGCCATCTATGATACCTGTTGTGAGGTTATATACAGTGTTTGTGATATCATACAAAATAATATTGATAATTCAATAGTTCACTCTAATATATCAAACACTATTTTGCCCAGTATATGTTTAGAGTATTTCGCTGTTAGTATAAAGCAGACACCTTACTACAATACAAAACAAAGCTATAGTGTTTATTATTACTTTTGCTCTTGTGAGTATAATAGCATCTCTTTCCTTTACAGATTTTAAAACTGTGTCCAAAGAAGAAGAGCTCGGCTGCATACACCTTCTGCAAGGCCATGGGTCTACTGGGCATGCAGTTTCACCTGTTTGAGAATGAATGTAAGATCTTGTGAGAGATAACACAGAACGGCAAGATGGGGATAAAAAGAGATATATACCTGTGGGGTCCACAAGTTTGAGATCCACTGTTTCTTCCAAATTGTGCAAACTTCCTATGTTGTCCCTGCACAAAACAAGACTAGGGAGTTCTTGAATCAGAGCTCTATTCACATTTTTCAGTATAGAACTGAAGCTATGAGAAGTCTTGTGTCAAATAATTTAGGATATAAGGAGCATTTCTTCAAAGACATACACATTTCATAGCAACACGTATGAAAGCCCATGGAGGACATTCTCGGCAAAAGCTTTTTTTGGTCATTTTATATATTTAAGAATAACATGAATTACTATTAATTATGTTTATTGATTTTATATTCAATTTGATTGATTATGTATTTATATATATTATATAATTTATGGAACACAAAGGATGCTCTTTGGAACATGTTCAAAGCACACTGGGATAACATGGATTATTAAGTTTTGCACAAAATCAATGCTTGATACTTTCCTTTAATGTTATTAAAGGAAGAGCAAGTGCAAACAAATGATAAAAATACATGTAAATTCTAACCTTTACTAAAATGATCTGATAAAATGTTGTTAATTTTATAAAATGCAAAACTGAACTAGTTTTAGTAGTGGCCTTAAACTTATACATTCGCCTGTGGGGAGCTCATGCCCACCTTCACTAGAGACAAGTCACTGTGGAGTAAAGGAAAACGTCATAAAAGATCTAGACTATTATGTGCCTTTTAAACACCCACCTCATTGATTTTCCCTTAAACAAAAGGAAACAATAAATGATAAATGAAGATGACGGGCATTGAACAAACACTCACATTTTCTAATTAAAGTAGCCACAAGCATCCCTCTCCTCCCTCTGTCTCTCTTTCTCTCTCTCTCTCCTCCCACTCTCTTCCTCACTCTCTCACTCTTTTACACACTTGTGGCAGATGGGCTGTAATTAAGCGAGATGAGTATTATGGCTTGCGCTTATATTTCACCCCACTCGAATCTGTAATAATTGACTGAATGGAGTGGATGTGAGAGGAAAGACACAGAGGTGAGCCAATAACAAATAAACAAACGTGTTTCCAGGCACAACATCCCAAACCACAGATGATAAATGACATTGAATTATTGTTTTGATTTATTGAATGTTTAAAGTTACTGTTCATAGTATACTACATTATAAAGATATTTCTCAGTTCTTCCTGTCACACATGCCCTGTCTTTCTACACCAGTATCCTCTCACAAACAGCCCAAGCCATCATTGCTCGTTCTAATGTGACGTTTTGGAATTAGTAATACAGATGCATTTTCTGAACTGCTGACAGCAGATCCTGATTCCATGGCATAAAAAACTAGTTTCACACATTGGAGCATTATTTGTTTTTCTTACTTATTTAGATTTTTCTATTGTCTGTTGACTGCTGTATGTCCATTGAACTTTCAGTCATGTTGTTATGGGCATATATCAGCACACTGTTTCTACAGGCGAATCACAGCCGCACTAAGTCTGTGTTTTTATATCACAGAGGTAAAGTTAACGGTCATTCTCTCTGTGTTTCTGTTTCTTTCAGACTATCCTCATGCGATCACTATTGTGTCTCCTTGTTCGGGCTCTGATAAGAAACAGGTGTTGAATTTTTGTGCTCAGAGCGCTGAAGAGCTGCTGAAGTTCGTTGAGGACCTGAAGGAGTCCATCGCTGAGGTGTCAGAGATGGAGCAGATACGTATTGAATGTGAGTGTGGGGCAAAATATGACGGGCATATGTGTCGTGTGAGACACTGAGTGACATTTACTGGTGGTGTAGCTTAGTGGATGAACATCTGGGTTGGTAACTGAAAGCAGGTTGTAGGTCTGAAACCCAGAAGGAGTGATCCATAAACTATCACTGTTGTGTCCTGGAGCATGACAATTAAACTCAGATTAGTCCAGGGAGACTGACCATTTATTTTTATAGCACCCATCATTTGAATTGTTAAAATGATGATCAATAATTATTCACATTGAGAATTATAATGTGAAGTGGAGGGGATCACATTTACATCCAGATGGTAATAAAGCTACACAGAACTGAACTCGTGCAACTGAATTGTTGGCCTTTAGTCAGATTCAATGAATGTAAATGTTTGTGTGTTTGTCTCTGCCTGTGAGACTTGAACTGAACCTGATAGACATTTTTTATTATTATTTCAAACCACAGAGTTCACTCTATTATTTTATGTCAGTATAAAAGACTATATTGCAAAAGTTCATGTTGATAAATAGGTTTACAGTGCATGTGTTTCTGCTGAGCTTAAAATGTGCTGGGTCGAAACTATAAATAATATTTTCTATACTATTCTGAGAGAGAATAAACAGAATAATATTCTGGTGTTATCATGGTGGATGTTTAAGAAATATAGTACATTTATGTTGAGAAAACCATGTTGCATACCAGAAACACCTTTGTCAAACACGCTAGTAGCATGTGGGATAGCTACATAAAATTGTGCTGCAACAATATTTGCTTTATGTTTGTGATTATTATACACAAGTGCAAAGTAAAAGATGTGTTCAAACACATTCATCTTTGTACTTTGGCCTTTTGCTTGCTTTGTGATGTAACTTAAATGCTGGTGTTTCCATGGTAACAGAGGAAAGCTGCCCATTTGCTGGGTTAACAGAAATAAACCAGTTGTTGGCAGCTGCAGTAAAGCAGATGCTGGTTGACACTCCTGATGAATAAAGCTAGATTGTTTACATTTTTTGTTAAAAAAATAAAAAAGTGATGTAAAAAAGTGATTGGTGCTTGCATGGGATTATATGCATGGGAATGTGGGAGACCAGAATCACAAACTCAACCAAAATAATTCGCCCTGGATTATTAGTTTGGTGAACCTGCAGATTTGGTGATCCTTAAAGATATGTAACCCAAAAAGCTTATATAGAGCATCTAATTTAAAGAATATAAACTTTAAATAGAAGCCCCAGGAACAGTGACATCACACCCTGTTTGTTGCAGTGTTCAAAGACAATCTGAATGCTTATGGTCTAGTCTGACCAGGGTTTAAAGTCAAAAGCAACAATTTTACACCCATTTTATCATTAGACAAAGCTAGTGCAAAAGCACACCTTTTCTTAACAAGGTGCACACAAGTTATGGATCTTTTACCGTAAATATCTTTATCGCTCTCTTTTCTCATTTTGTGATCATAGCTTCTTTACTGTATATTTACTGTTTCTATGAATATGGTGAGTATTTTTGCTTTCCTAGTTTCCTGCATAATTCTGTCTTTAAAAACAAAAAGTTTTGATGGTTAAGAAAAGTGAAATTGTTTGGTTTTACTATGCGGTCAGGCTTTCCAAAATCCTGCAAAGGAAGAAAGACCAGGAAGCAGAAATAGACAGCTGTTGAAACACATCTTTAGTTTTCTATGAGGGAGAAAGACAGAAAAGCAAGACAGCTGAGTGCCAGTGGACATCAAAGAGTGTATTCTGCTGAGGCCAGTTGGTGTTCATTACATCCTGTGCTACAGAGAGCAAGCGTCCATGGGAAGCCTTGTGGTGTGTGTGTATCTGTGTCAGCAGTTTCACTGGGAACAGAGAGATAAGAACCTTTACTCTCTTTTAGGAAAACAGCTGAACCTCTCCAGCACTGTCATCTACACAGCTACACATAATTTCTTCTCCTCATAAATCATTTTTCCCTTCCTTTACAATCCAAGCATGAATAAATAGCTTTCAACATACACACCTTGAATTGTATTTGTTGCATCTTTGTCTTTTGTACCATAGCAAATGATTTGCTGCAAACATGCAGATTATTTGTGGCACAGTGTGGTAAACATTTGGCATTATATTAAACATTTTGTTGGAAGGGTTATAAATGCATTTGAAAGAATTTGGGACACCTGTTTTAGACTTGTAATGTTGTCGTGCTGCATGCCAGCTTCATCCTCAAGACAAGAAGATTTATTTTTCCTTCTTTTCATCCTTTGATTTACTGATGCAATAAATGCCTTTAATATGGTCGCATACTCAGTTTTAGCAACTAGATAATTGGTTGCCAGCTATTCTTGGTGCAGTAACAGATTGGGTTCCTTCAGATGGCTTCATTAAACCAGAAGGCATATTTCCCTTTAAAAAGCCCTAATGCAGGCCCAGAGTGTTTTTACAATTCTCTCAGAAAAGGAAAAGCTCTTTTGTTGCCTGATTAGAAATGACGGGCAATTATCATCAAGCCCTGTGTGAAAGTGTGGTGATTTGGACCTCTGCTGCTGAGAGATGGACAAGTTGAGGTTTAGATTATGTGAACGTGGAGGTGTGTGTGTATGAGCCTCTGCTTTTGTTTCTGTTTGTGTGTGTGTAGGGGAGCTGGAGAAGCAGCAAGGAGCCAAAACTCACTCCATCAAGAACAACGGGACTCAGCTTGAGCTTCGGGGAAGACAAGGTTCTCCATCAGGTACAGTACTTTACACCACACCCACATTTAGTTACTGTATTCCAATACACTCAAAGGAACAGTTCACACAAAAATAACAGCTATAATCATGTCATGTTTTTAAAACACGTTTACAGAGCAGTAGTCATTTCTTAACAGGTGTAATTCAAATGATTTTAAAAACACAAATAGCAACAAGTTTCTCACTCATTGAACAGAAAATACAAATTGTTTTTATACATATTTGCAGAAGAGTTTAGAAATATTTATAGTAAATAAAACTAGAGAGCATGTTCATTTAAGTCACAAATTAACAAAACGGTTCTCACATGCTTTACTGGAATCAGAATTCAATCAGATCCCAAATGTACTGGGATCAGAGTCAAGTCTGCTGTGCACTTCTCATGCTATTTGTGTAGTTGCTGTCTGTGGAGAATATTAAATTCGTCACTTAAGAGGTTCCATTTTAGTTAGAATGTTGCCTTTAGCTTCCTATATGGAGAGTAGGACAGTAAGACAACCTACAAAGTTTTGAAAAATAGTTTGAAATAGTGTTTTTGAGATCGAGACAGGGCGATTACATGCGTTCTGCATCTGTGGTTTTCACTGTCAGAAACAGAGTCAGTGTCATTTTGTCTGGGGTATTTACACAGGATTGTTGGCAATCTGGCAGTTTGTCAATCTTCAGTAAGATTGTGACCTTAAACACAGCACAAAGTCATGCAAAATGTATGTGGTGAAAACAAAGTCTAATCTTGTTCCAGTATAATGGTCCAGTCTCCATACCATTTGTAACGATTGAAGGGATAGTTCACTCAAAAATTAAATTTCTTCAAAACCTGTATGACTTTTTTTACTTCTGTGGAACACAGAAACAGATATTTTGATGTTGGTAACCAAACAACAGTGGCACATTGAATGAAACCAGTAGGACATTTCTCAAAATACCTTCATTTTGTTCCGCAGAAGGTAAACGTTATTCAGGTTTGGAATGACCTGAGGGTGAGTAAATGATGAAAAAAAAACTTTTTTGAATGAACTATCCCTTTAAATACCCATTTTGTGTTTACATATTTCTTTTTTCATAAAATCTAATGTTTTTAATCAATCACATTATTTTGTTATTGTTTTTGATTAGGCAAACAGGAGATGAACACATCACAGAGTGGACACAATGCAGTAGAGGTAAGAACTCAGTGTCCTCACAGGTAAGTCCCTACAGACCCCTAGAAACAT
This sequence comes from Chromobotia macracanthus, assembly GCA_036877525.1. Taxonomy (NCBI): domain Eukaryota; kingdom Metazoa; phylum Chordata; class Actinopteri; order Cypriniformes; family Botiidae; genus Chromobotia; species Chromobotia macracanthus. The sequence continues at coordinate 9,553,673 of JAZGTH010000012.1, read as the reverse complement.
CCGTCAATAGATTACAGCTTATAGAACCCAAAGTTACTGAACATTAGCAGACCACAACAGCCATATATTCCTGCTGGAGGGAAAATGCATTACACACATTGTAGTGCAGGGTCTGGGGACCAGACAACCGTTCACCCTAAATCATTCTTAACGGTATCACCACCAAACCAAAGTCAACAGCAAGCCCCTGGAGGTCAAACCCCATCTGTGCAGTGCCGCCCCTTCCTGGTAAAATAACAGCGCAGTTTTGAGGAGAATTTGTGTGGCTAACAAATGCTGGGAGAAGTGATACATTTGTTCATGTGTGCCTTTATGCTCAGGTGATGGAAAACGTTCAGTAACACAAACAAAAGACATCCTGTTTATTTGTGGTATTGTTTATGTTTTCAGTCTTGCTGATTAGCACTGTTCTGCAACCAGTGGATAGAACAAAGTGTTTTCCTGCACATTATGCAACATTTTTATTATTTGTGGTAGTGCTTAGATAAGAGGTATGGAATGAAATAAAGGAGGGAGCATTTGAATGAAGTCAAGATTACAAACCAATGTGGGGTGCTGGGTAATTATAGTTGAGAAAGGGAAGCAGTCAGCAGAGATAAAGAGAAAATGGCTGTATCTAATTTTGAGGTCTGAACGGATATTAATTGAACCTGGTTCATAATGAGATCCTGTGACCCAACCTGACCCAACAAGTACTGTCAAATTCTAATACATAACCCAACCCAAACCCGGAATCTCTCATAAACAGGGAGCTAGTTGCATGTAATCTTGGATCTTATTCACAAACCAATTGCAGTCCAGCCGTGTTAAATGCGTTGCCTAGCACCACGCCTGTTAATTTAGCCAATAATTCTTTTAAGCATAAAATCGGTTAGCAGGTGGTAAATGAAATTTTATTACAAAAATACTTCTTTGTGCAACTTCTAGCAATTATCACATAATTAATAATTCAAGTATAATAATATGATCTATAAGAAGTACAATTTAACCAGATGGCTTTTAAATTTCACATACTGACTATAAATATCTATATTTATTTCTGACTGGTACACTTTTGACATTTTAGGTGCCTCAGTTGCAGAGCAATTATGGAGCAATGCAGTATAACATTCTCTATCGCATCATTCACCATCTAGCACTTCTGCAGGCTGCGAACTGTGGCGTACATGTTGCTGTTACTAGCAGGCGCTATTTATTGCTAGCAAATTCCCCGCTTGGAGTTAAATGTTTCTAGTGTGGCAACCAAGTGAACAAGCCCCAGTTAACTCCAACATTAATGTGATGTAGCAGCATCACCTCTCTGTGGGGATATTAAAAACACCGTAGCAAAACAAGCCCTACCTAAAATACATTAACCAGAGGGCCATGCAATTAGCATCATAACATTACAGCATCTCCTGTGCAGGCGAGGGAACTCAAGGACACAGCAACAACCAGCATTTTATTCAAACAGACTTGCTTCTCAGGGAGGCAGCTTTCATTAATAGTTAGTCATATCTCCACCCCCTGGATATGATCTTATTACCACATATTAGAAACCTAAACAGTGCTCACGCAGTGTGAAATGAAAGTTGTGGGAAGGCAGTGAGCTTACTCAGATGCAGGGTCAAAAATAACATTTGACAGACAATATAAGTAAAATGAGATGATTACTAGACATTAGGTGACTAATGAGAAATGAGTAACTTTTTACCTCAGTGGAAAATATACCATTTACCAGAAGTTTATATATTTTACATTAAAATACATCAGATTTGTATTCAATAACATTTTAATATGAGACATTTTATAACATTTAAACAATAACATTTTAAAATGGCAAAATGTATACATTAAATGTTGATAACCTTTTGTTTTTTAGTTTCTGAATTTATTTGTCCTAAATGCTGCTGCTTAAACTAATACTACATTACAAAACAACAAAACTCTCAGAATACACAATATATTGTGTTTATATGCAGAGCAATAGTGTTTTTTAATACATTTATCAAGAAATTAATATTCTTTTAATGAAATTTACCATAACGCAAAATAAATCTCATTCTCACTACCATAATGCATCTACGTTTTTACTTACGTTATTTATTTATTTGTTTTTGTTTGTTTGTAATTCCCATTTGTCTTATTGTTTTTTTCTCATTAGACTGTCATTACTGCAATACTACTGTCTTTACATTACAGTAATGAGAATGGCATTTTTTGGCATTATTGTATATTATTTTGCCATAATGTCACAATGTAAAAAAAACCTAAAATATCTTAATGATCCAAGAAAATCTAAAATATTTATAGCAGGTACAATTTAAATTCACCAGCCTTTGGCATGTGTCAAATAGTTCATTTAAAGCTTTGGTTTCAGGGATCCTTGGCAGGCATGATTTCATTTCTGCTACTATTAGATGTAGCACATTAGTGGGTTGCTATTAGCCTGTACATAATCAGAGTGGCAGAAACTTCCTGTCTGGCACTGCAAACCCTCACCTTCATCATGCCACATGTAAATGTCAGCACCCCGCAACCCCCTGAAGGGCACAGGACTGTCAGAACACATTGTACACTGCAGAGGGGTCAGTGGAAACGTCAGCCATCTCCTGGAGGAGAGAGAGAGAAAGAGCGAGAGATAAAATTCAGGAAAAGAGGACACAAGGTGCCCAACCGGTATAGACTAGCTGAGCCACATGTCAGCTGAAATTTGAGCAGTATCTGACTAATACACTTCAAAACATTTTCTAGGTGTTATGCACAGCACTGACATATGTTAGCCTGGAAGGGGATGTAGGGCTGAGATGGACATGCCCTTAAAACTCAGTAACTTCCAGTCCAGGGCGGCAACAGTGCTCAGCACTCTGTTTAAAGGGTGTACACGCAGGAAGTGTTATTATGTAAAAGAGAACAATGGGTAGACAGAGCAGGACTAAATGGTTCAAAGTATAAAGTTCTTACAATATTAATAAAGCTCAATTATTTTTAACCACACCATCTTATAAAATATGTCACAAAAAAAAGTCTGACGCAGTGCAGTGGCCAAAGATGCCAATGAGGTCTGTGTAGACTTAATCTGGTATGGAGTTCACATACTTCTTCATTCCTCAGTGAGTTAAAGTGGATTCATGGTTGGTCCCAAGAGCATCTGTACCTCTGCCCAACAAGCACGGACAGCCACATAATTACTAGAGCCTTCTGTTGTCACCAGCCATTACTTGCCCTCTCTCAACTGAAATTGCCTTTATCCCCTTTTCTCTCAGACACAGTGGTGCACTGCCAGTCATTTTGTGCTCTAGATCTCTGACAGTCTGGGAGATTGATTTACAAGAGGAAGTTGTTCAGGTCAGCCCTCAGGCCGACCCTTGAGAACCTGCATCTATCCTGAGATCAAGTTGGATGAACTCACTTTTTGAACTGTGAACTGGAGTTCAATTACTCGGCACAGTCATCAGTCCCAGAGGCTGTGAAAGTTCTGAGAAGTGTCACAATAAGAGGCTGAAAGAAAGCTAGTGGAGAGTCAGCGAGAGTTGTTTGTAACCGTAATGTGGAGTTTCAGTCAAGGGAAACTTTTCAAGACATTTCACTGAAATGTTTACATTTTCAAAGGAAGATGTGAAGTTTGTCGGTGCCAGTAACATTTCTATTTTGTTATTTGGGTTTTGTGGCAGAGTCAAAAGAGCCCACTGCTAAGACTCAATAGAGCGCATGTTCGTAGATTTGGGTCAGTCTATGGGATTGTTCAACTTGAAATCGTAAATCAGATCTCTGAGAGATGTAATAGCACACCTCTCCTCAACAAGCCCCATGATGTGAGATATTATGTCTATAACACAGTTATGAGTTACATGCTAAAGTTGAAAAGTTTGTTCAATTCCCTAACCCTAAGTATATGCGATATTAATAGTGATGGCATGCGTTTAGATGTGTCGTCTGTAGATGTCCAACTACTCCTTTCCCCATTGTTTAACCTTTCCACCCCTCCCCCCTGAATCGTTCTACATTTTCTCAACCCATAATTGCAACAGTGGTTTCCAAGGGAGACACAGGGGCCCTCAGTGTCCTCTTCATAACCACCACGCACCTTAGGGACACAACCACACAGACCCCAAACCCCTCCACTTTTGTGTCCCTGATTCTACTACCCACCCTCTGTCCAACTCGTAAGACACCAAGCAATCCCCTTGTGCCACTTCCACATGCCACACCTTACGCATGTCTATTGTGATGTGTGTTCACCGGAGGGCTGATGGCGGTAGAAGGAGGACAGTCTTATAACATATGATGCTATCTCTGACTGTTTTCTAAACTAGGTGTCAATTCACAACAGGCTTCAGACGTACCAGCTCAACGCGGCGCAGCAGAGCCCTGAGAGCGCCGCCCTTCTCAACCACCAGAGGGAGCTCTTCCAGCAGCCTCCCTTGCAATGTGTCAGCCCCACACCCTCACACTCCCACCAGCCTGTGGCCCTGGCCGAGATACGACCAGATACACTTATCCAGTGCCAGCAAATCGTCAAGGTCATCGTCTTGGACAAAGGCGGTCACGGCCGAATGGAGGCGTTCCTCAGCCAGAGCCCCACTCATCACCAGCTCATACAGTCTGTGGTCTCCACGCCAGTGCGCTCACCTGATGGGGGAGGCAGCCAGGGGGGAAAAGACAGTTCACAGCTCCCCCTACCTCCACCACCACCCCCATATAACCACCCTCATCAGTATATACCCCCAGATCCCCGCCTTGCACTGCAGAGGACCCCAAGTGGCTCTCGTAGCCTAATGTAGAGTTAAAAACAACATAGTTTAAAGAACTGAAAACACTATAGGTGCACTTTTGACCATATTTATCTATATATGTATATATACACGAAAGAAATATAATGAAAAATGATATCTATATGCATATATTTAAGGTAACAGACATAAATACGAAAGATATGAAGATATGTACTTAATTAACTTTGCAGATATGTGAAACAACCAATACGATTTAATTAAGTCCTGTGTATTTTGAAAAGTTATGTAGTTTTAACAAATTTATATACCAGTTTTCGTCTTTCTGAGCACTCTGAGGTTTCTCTGAGCTTATATTGTTGAGTACTTGTTCTTGAAAGGATTTCTCTGGTGCATTTTGTTAGAGACAAAATGATTTCACTCAAATGTGACACCCCACAACAAACAGTATGTTTTAGTTTCACTGATACCTGCTTTTGTGTGAGAGCTGATCTGTAATATCACCCTTTTGGCTTTTATTATCTTACTGATATGTCTATTTAGTGTGTGTATGTGTGTGTGTTTGGATGCGTTTGACTGAAAAATGATATACGTGCCAAAATGAGGACACCCTCCACCGTGGACTTTTGCACTGTTGAACGCTTAGGGCTAGAGCAAGCATTCGTGCTTATAACAGCGATCATTTAGATTCCCTCAAGGTACACAAACATTTTTAGAAGGCATTAAGCTTCAGTACCATTTGCTACAAAACTGTTTTCCCCCATTTCTTATGTGGCCAATGTTGTATTCCTGTGAAATGTGAACTACTTATCACCTGTCTTTGAAAATGTCTTTTAACTTGTATATGTGTGTAAATTGAAAATGACAAATACTAAAGGCCTTTCACATGACTTGCTCCAACTTTTCCCATTATAGTGAACTCCATGGAACAAATGAGTAAAACATTGTAATTTGACACTCTAAGTTAAAATATTTGTGCTTTGACCCCATTTGTCGCTGACTTTTAGATGTGCACCCAATGAAAACTGGACAATTTGCATGACGTATCATTATGTGGGCATGACACAAATTAGAAAGCTCATATCGAATTCAGAGCAAAAACTTTCAACAAGTCTCTTTATTCTTTATGCGATATGTCAAAGCAATCACCAGGGAGGAATATGTCATACCTCTTTTATTTATTTTAACTATTTTCTCTGATTTCTATGTATACCTCCCACTTTCTTGCTACCTAACAAACTCGAAGTCGCTTTTCTGTGACACAGTCTGTGAGGTTTGATGCTTGCATTGAGCAGTACATTACAGCTCTGACGCAAGTCATTTGAAGGGCCTTTAATTTCATGTATTACTGCTCAATGTCGAAAAAGAGCCAATCACAGCCAGCGAACACCTGTTTGCAGTGGCTATTGTTCTCACGCTCAGGAATTTCTGAGAGTACCTGAAAGAAGACTGAGACATTTTGACGCTTGTACTTGAACTTTATGTAGCAACTTGGAACGTATAAGGCCCTTGTGAAGAGGCTATTTGACCCAGCAACCATCTTTGGACACACTGTATATTCATATGATGTTCAATGAGTTGATCAAACGATGGCAGAATATTGCACCACTGTCGTCATGATGAGACTCGGACAACATAACTTGCTCTCTGTAGTGGTATACCTTGATCAGTACTCACACCTATATAAAAAGCGAGATACAAGAGATACACCTTCAGCACTATCACACTATTTCTGCTGTTCAGCTCCTACAAACTCTGGTTTGAACTTTATCACGAGCCAAGTGACACTTGAAACATCGATTAAGATGCACATTGTTGGCACAAAACACTTTAACCTGAATGTCTGTCTGGTTTGATCTTACTTTATCAGCTGAATGGAAAACTGATCAATGATTTTGTTCATTTTTGTCTTTTGCTTGTATGTAGCTATCATATATCAGCTTATAAATCAGCAATGAATTAGCTGTGATACATGTTAACTAGCCCCAATCCAGCCATTTCTGATAAAGGTTGTCATCTACATAACCTTTAAAGTCAACATGAAATTGCATTCACAGCCTATTTTGCTTCCTTAATGTGACATATTTCTGAGTTAAAAAGAATATTCATATAGACTCAGATTGTAGACCCAAACTTGATTTTATCCATCTGGAATTCATCGGATCTTGAAAAGTAAGCATTATGAACCAGAATACAGCCAGATCTGAATGCTAGTTTCCAGTGGATTGTGGAAAACTGTTTTGGCAAAAGGTCAAGTTAACCATCAATGCTATAACATTCATTACATTAATGTTAACTGAATTTCAATTATGTTAACTATTAACAAGATTTTATAATGGCTGTATTAGTCACATCAATAGGCTAAATGCTAACATACCTACTTAGTTATAGGCTGCAGGTTAACATTAACAGCAACCAGGAAAGAAAGAAACGTTTCAGAGGCACAATAAGACAAGGATACACTTAATACACACATAATAATTGATTTCATGTTGACTTTAAGCTGTAGTAGGCTGTATTAATCGTAACACCATTGATGTGTCATATATATATCTGTGTCCTGTTTCCTCCGTTTTCATATATGATTGGGTGTTTGTTTCATAATTATACTGCTGCTGTTTGGATATCCCAATCCGATCTTCTCTTCCTCTGCTCACTGTGTCGTTGTTCTCATGTACAGTGATGATTTGAGATGAAATGCACTGGTTGCTTCTGGTGTAGCAAAACACACAAGTCTCTTCATTAGCATCACACAGCCAGAGTTGATCCATCATGCCTTGGCTTGTCGACTAAACATCAGCAAATCCTCCAAAATAAATGAGCCGCACTGTCTCTTCATCAACAGATGCTTTAATCTCTTCCTCCTCATGTTTCCAGCTCACCCAATAAACAGCTCACCCACAAATGCCATATATAAGAAACACTATAAAAGACTATATACCAAATATGCTATATACTTTATATATACTATATACCAAATATTCTGCAGCCATAGCATGAGGAAAAGACCAAAAATTAACCATAACCATAACACAAATTACCATTAAACATAAATGATCAATTAATAATTCCTTACACAACAATATGTGTGTCGCTTAAATGGTAAAGTATGAGCCTAGTGTATGAGACTTGATGAATGTGATTAAGACTAAAATGGAGAGGTTGTGTCAGCTATTGTTTTATTTCACATTAGCACATAATCTTTTATTTTTCACGAAGGATAAACAACATAGATTGGGGGTATAATTTGCTCATTTAAACCTTGCATTTACCTTATTATCTTACTAATATGATTTTGCAAAAATGTTGGCACAGTTACGCATTTTAAGTAAAACAAAGCTGCATTTGTGGTGAATAATGCTTTACATTTTGGCCTGTTCCCCACACAAAGATGTCAAATGGTTTAGAAAAGTAGAAATATAGTACACATATATAGTGTGAAGAACACCTTATTTTGACATATATGGTCACTTTGATATCGCCTGTATGTAGTTGGAAAGAGCTAATGAAGAAGCGTTGTTTCTTTCTAGTGTATGTCAACAGGGAGGCTAAAGTAAGGTCATAGTTTGTCTAATGACATTCTTGATGTTTAATTAGTGACATTTTCAAGTTACATTCTTGTACCGTTAAGTGACATGACAAAATCGTATCTAGTGTAATCTGCTGTGATACATTAACGTAAAGGTCAGGGCTGCTCTAGGTATAAGTGCCGCTTAGGGCTTGAGCCACTAGGGGACACCACAAGTAGTATTTTGCTTAGGGTCCTCATATGCTAAGAAATAGCCATGAATAAAGCATGTGTGTAACTAGTGAGGTTTGTTATGACCCTGTCTAGCATGAGGCCGCAACATGACCACACAGAAGAACCCATTCTTTACGGCACAGGGATTCAAAATAACGAGGGTAAGTAAGTTAATGAAAGTATCATATATATTTTTTATTTTGGGGTTAACTAATCCTTTAAGAGTCCATTTTACAGTAACACACAGCTGTCGCAGTGATCTAATATTCTTCTTGTTAAAAGTGTTAAAAAACTAATTAAACCAATAAAAAAGAATAGCTGAATGGTGAAGGATTTACTCGTTTTTTTACTAGTTTTTTCTTTGAACTTTTGAGAGAAAACATGTTGTGATCTTTGTTTCTTGTATCTCTGCATTTAGCCCCTGAGGGAGCTGGTGTAGGGGTGATGGAAACAAAGTTCATCAATTGTTATTACACTTGAGTAAATGCACTCTGGTTAACAACTAAGATGTGATTTACCCAACAAAAGAAAGTTCAATTGCAGTTCTTACATAACCGAAGGCTATGATGCTAAGCCCACTTATGGCATCATGGCAGTAGCTAATTTGTATATATAATAAAAAGAATAATATATTAAGTAAAAGAATGATATATTACAACAAAAAGAGGCCAACTTTTCAGGAAGACATGAATTCAGCAAGAAAAACAGAGGCTGAAAATACTGTCATTTTCATAATTGATTTGTTCATTTGTCTGTAAGGAAAATTAAAACTATGGAAATATTAACAAAAATATTAACAAAACAATCATAGTTCATTTGCCTAAACAATGAAGTCTGTTATGACCCTGTCCAGGGTGAGGCTGCAACATAAACTGATTCATACAAAGAGTATTTTTATACTTTTATTTATTAAAAAAACTAAAACAAATGCATAAATGTAATGTCAAATGACTGCTTTGTTGATTACTGTGATAGTTTTCTACTATCTAGCAGTTGTATTAAAGTTCTTTATGTAGCTTTGGTAACACTTTCTATGGACCTTGGACAAAGTACACCATATTTTGAATTTTGTTATTAACCATAATTGTTTTTCTATTTGGTTGTAGATTACAGTTAATTTTTGTAACCTATAATTGGAGTTTGGAGTCTTATACGTACCATAAGATTTCCATAAGTATGACTTATTTCTCACAGCCTTGTTTAAATGTGTCAAATTAAATATGGTATCTGCTGTGAGTAAGGTCTTTTACAGGTATTTACAAGTGGATCTACAGAATAATTACATAATAAGTACATATTCATTAGAATTACTCTAGTTCTTACTCATATAATTACACTCTAACATGAATATAGTGACTTAGCTCTAAGGCAGTCAAAGGAAAACAATGTATTGTTTAGACTATTGTTTATCCTCATTTGAACAATATCTATCCCACAACTGTTGCACAAAACCTACATGCAGATCCTTAGGTTCACAGGCACAATATTTAAATTATGATGTAAACCACTTCTAATAGAGCAGTTATTGTTAGCCAAACATGTTTAACATAAAACATATTTTTTAAAAGGATAGTTTTAAAAAATATGAAAAAAAAACCTTTTTTGTATTTGTATGGTATGTGTGTACATGATTTTATTTCAGACTTGGTGAAAATTTTTACTAAATAATTAAATTCACAATTTTTTTACACTAAAAATAAACAATTGCGCTTGTTTTTTTGCCAGTGCCTTCAGAATATGTGAAATATATTGTACAGGTCACATGGAATTATTTTATATTTTAGATATGAGAGTTTCCTCCTCCATAAAAAATGACCCCATTTAGGTTGTTTGTGCAAGCAAACAACTTATTATGACCTATAGTTATGTATTAAAGTAAAAATAATGCCAGTGTCGTGTTGCATGTGGCCATGAAATGGTGTACAACCATTGTCATAAATCAAATTCCGGGTTCATTTAAATGCAAGGTGTGGACTTTTTACCCAGTCCCTTACCCACCCTTTCCAACTTGCAAAATTTGTTTATGCATTTGGGAGATGCTCTGGAAAGCAATTTACAGCACTTTTTACATTTGATCAGTATGTGTTTGGATGAAACCCATGATTGTTGCACTGCTAATGCAATGCTCTACTAATCAAGCTACAAGAATCATGAATTATGACACAGATAAAAACCCACAGTGTATTACCACAGACTGTTTCCAGCTGATAACTCCCTAACCCAGCCCCCCCCTAACCTAAACCTGTGAGCAATAGGCTTCATTTTCTGCAGTTAGATAGTTTCTGTTGGCGCCTCCTGCTGTGGACAAGAGCAAGAGCAAGCTGGAATTTTTTTGTGTGCTGAAACAGAAATAAGGTCATGCATTTTAATAACAACACCATGGTAAAACGCAAATGAATTTTCATTTTTTGGGTAAACAAAAAGTTTAAAGGTTTTCAAAGAAGCCATAAAATAAATAACTTCCTATCATGAGAAAATATCTATGATTCATCAAAATAAAACGTTCTCATTTAAGCTAATTAAGATTGCGAGCTAAATTAATTAGCTGTCAAGTAATAGATTTTTAAACTATTATGTTCTTGCTATCTCTGTTTGTACAAGCCTCAGACCTAAAGTTTTAGAATAGCTGATGTTCAGTGCTGAACAATGTTCCACATTTAGAATTCTTTTATAATTAATAAACGCATATATTATATCTGCAGCTTTCATGACCTCATCTTAATTGACAGACTACATGGAATTTCTGTCTATTTAAAAATTAACACTGAAGAACCATTTAAAATGCACCAGTGAAGGCGAAAGGTGATTAAAATGGCTAAAACAAAATCTTTTGACCATTTACAGGACCTCAGATATAAACTTTCCCTTTATACACATTCATTTACATGCAAAGATGAAACAGCAAGGTCCTCTATAAACACTTTATGCAACAAGTGCAATGTATACCCAGTTTCATTCCTGTTTTCCCTTATTTTGTAATTGTTTTCAAAAACATTACAATGTCCTGCATTTCTTCAGTGGCAGTGATACATTTCCTGTTGTTGCAGGAGTTGACGATTAAGTTGAACATGTGACCTTTAAATTGTTATATTTTGTGACCTTTAATTTATTATGCACTATAATTTGCTGACACTGTATGAACCACTGAAGACATACATTGACTGCCTATTTAATGCCTGAGGCAAAAATAAAACAAACATGATTGCAGCTGTTACACAGTTTAGTGATTTTAAACTACAATCAATAGCCTACCAACTGACTGGACCATATCTACATACTAACATAGAGTTTGCCACTGAAATGACACACAGGAATTGAAGCACTCACATATTACTTGATACACAAGGTAACTTTAAGGGGAAGAAGAGCAATAAAATGTAGGATAACAGTCAGTTGTACGTGTGCGTGGTTCCCTTCAGACTGCTTTTAGACTCTTTCCGACAAGGAAAGACAGACGGAATACTGATTTAACCACGGGTCACTGTCTTTAATGTCCATTGTACAGAAAAGAGGAAATAATGTCAGACCGAAGCCTCCCCTGTCTGTGAGGGGTGTTGCATGAGATCATTGGTGTCAGGGGTTTTGAGCTCAGTAGGTTTGGTCATTTTGTGCCAGCGCTAAGAAAGACAAGCACATATTAATACAATTATTGTATATTACCATAGCTGTATAAGAGAAATGTAATATTGTATTAAAAATGTAATATTGAATAATCTCAGAATATCATTCATCGTGTTAGGAAGGTTTGGACGTATATTTGGAAGGGAAGGAAGAGAGAAAGGATAGAAGGTATTTCATTTTGAAGGATACAACCAAGCAAATTATTCAAAAACATCTGGAAGTTTGTTCGGAGGGAAGTTATGATTATGATGTTGTCTCGAAGGACATAATGAAGATCAGAAGTTTGGAAGAAAGGAACTTTGGAAGTAAATGTCACTATGAAAAATGTTGGTTAAGCAACATTTTCATGTTGGGGGGTGGTTAAGTTTGGGGTTAAAAGCAGTATGGGATTGGCCACAGATAAAGAAGAAAGCTACAATTCTACAACACTAAGCCCATCAGAAGTCTTGCCTGTTGGATACTGCCTTTGGTGGTGAAGAACATATAGATGATATATCCAGGTATTAGAACCATAGAGGAGAGAGACATAAGCCAGCCAATGCCCTGACCCCAAGGCGGGTACACATATTTACCCAGGGTCAAAGGAGTCATTTCAATAGCACTGAACATGAAAACACCCTGCAAACAGAAGACAGATTATTAGATTATTAGCCCTTAGATTATTAAGAACATGTGGGTTAAACCATATACAATAATTTTCCATATTAATAAAATATGGCACTGATATTATGTTTTCATGAGCTTGCACATGAAGTACTTACCAAACAGATTAATGGACTAAAGTAAATCCAACAGTGTTTCCAAAAGCTGCATGGTCGATAACCAATCATGTCTTCAATATTTTCATAGAATTTATCTGCCCCTGCAGAGCAATAGAGAGAGGCATTTGTCTACCTTTATCACTGAATCTAAATCTACTAGACTTTACCAACTAGCACTGACACTATGCTCATGGTGTGTAGACAAAAGAGATCTGGATTGGGAAACTGAACCCGGTTTAGCCCAAAATTCTGTACTAGCACCCTACAGTTGCCTTTAGTTTGCTCACTGAGTGATATTTTTCAAATAATGTTACAGCATAATTACCTGTACTAAAATTTGTAAAGTACTAAAGTACTAGCATCAATAGTGTTTAACAGTTTAATGATGCTGTTTTAGACATTTTGGACCTTGACAGCTTCTGCAACATAAAGGTAAGTGAGCACATTATCTGTACTGTGACTATTACACCCTTGGACATTTATATTTCACAATTGTGTTTAGCATTACCTTGATCAGAAATGTTCATTTTTAGCATATGATTTTACACATATCAAATATATTTAAAGGAATAGTTCACTCAAAAATTTAAATGTTGTCATAATTTATTCATCCTTTCGCACCTTACTCAGCCATCTTAGGTAACTTTCTTCTTTCAGCCAAATACAATCAAAGTTATATTAAATAATATCTCAGCTTTGTAATGGCATTGCATAGTGCCCAAGTTTTTGATGCTGCAAAATATGCATCCATCCATCAATAACGCCTAAATAGTTGGTTCTCATGTGTCTTGTGACTAGTTGTCATATGTGTTTCATCAGTTGGAATAGACAGATTATTTAATATAACTGATTGTGCTTGGCTGAAAAAGAAAGTCATATACATCTAGGATGGCTTGAGGGTGAGTAAATTATGAGATCATTTTCATTTTTGGGTGAACTATTCCTTCAAAACACAGAATGTCTTAACCCTGTTCATCCTTTTTCTGTGAGGAGATATACCGTAAAACCAGGAAATAGAGATCGTCTCAAAGAAAACCAGAAACAGGAGACACATTCCACTGGCTGAGTAGTAGTCAAACAATTTGAACACGTACAAGCCACCCTGAAGAAGAACACACAGACACACACATTACATTAAAACAGACAGTGAAGATAACATCTCCAGACATCTCACAGAATGAAGCAGAGTAGTATTCAGAGTGGCTTTTACCTGTGTGATGTTGGAGAAGCCAATCACGAAGGATATAATACAGACAATAAGGATGAAGAGTTTCTTTCTCCTCCTCAGGACTGTGGGATATTCATCCACAAGAGCGGTTATGAAGCCCTCCACTGTACAAAACTGACACACAGTGCTTTATTAAACACCTGTCATGCACTTTGTCATACTGTTTTAATAATGATTGAAAATTGGAAGTATGTGTCCTTCTGATATGTATAACTACTATATAAAACTTTTTATAGTAATATGGAGAAAGAGTTAGTATTGTTTATTTACATATACTATCACCATTGTAACAATACAAAGCAGTTTGACAGATTATAAAAAAAATAAATGTAGTCAATGCTGCCAGTTGTACTATCCCTTAACTGAACAGTTAGCACAGAAGCATTCATTATGTATGCACGTGTGTGTGTGAAGTACCTGACTATCCAGCCCAAGCATCATGAGCATTGAGAAGAAAAGTATAGCCCAGAGTGAAGACATGGGCAGCTGGGTAACAGCCTGCGGATAGGCTAGAAACGCCAAACCTGGGCCTGCATTTAAACCACAAACATCTTCAGGCATCTGTGTTAACATGACTTCATTTTCACGGTTTACAACTTTGACAACAATTCTTAAATAGCACGGAGAGTAATGACCTGAGGCAGCCAGTTCTTCAATGGGTCTCTTTGTGATGTGCGACATAAAGCCCACAATGGAGAATATGACGACCCCAGCAAACATACTGGTGCAGGAATTTATACAGCACACGATTACAGAATCTCTACAAAATGAGCAAGAATCTGATCAGTTACTTCAAAAGAACTGAAAGCAGAACAACAAAACTAAAGCCATTAGTTTATTTTTGTCTGTTATATTTGTTTGTTTTTCAGCATCATTCTTTGCACATCAGATTGAATGACAAGTAAACACCACAAATCCATATTTTCCATGTCTCTGAAGAGAATCAAATAGTTCTCACCTGTAGACATTATTGTTGTAGGGGTTGTAGCTTCCCAAAGCAATAAGAGAGCCTAAACCTAAACCATAAGAGAAAAAAATCTGAGTGGCAGCATCCAACCACACCTGAGATAAAAAATAAAACAGAAACAAAGTTAGACTTAGATTACATTTCTCAGCTCACTTGGTTGCAAGAATGCATGAACTTGTAATATTTGATGTTTTTTTATGCAAAGTTTCAAAAATAAATTTGGATAATATTTCACATTTAAAAAAATGGAGTACCTCTGATTTTAAAAGCTTGTTGAAGTCTGGGGTAATGTAGAACAGGACACCATCTTTAGCCCCAGGAAGAGTGACACCACGGAAGAACAGAATGAAAAGCATGAAGTACGGATAGGTGGCAGAGAAATACACCACCTGAGGTGGGCGAGAGACAAATGAAGACACACAGAGAGAAAATCATTTAAGGATGTGAAGACCACTACATAATTAATATATTAATGAGATGCTTCTGTTTAATGGTTGGTTTAGGCCCATGATTTGTGTTGTGTGGGATAATGGTTGTCCTTAATTAGTGATGTCCATCAAGGCCATAGACTGCTGGAAAATGTATTTTCCTCCCCAGTGTAGGAGATTAAATTCAATTACCCTCAGAAATGAGAAAATAAAGAGTGCAATTTGTCTCTCTCTTTAGCAAAACAGTTTAAATAGTTTAACTGTAGTTTCAAGTCTGTTGGCTAATGTCTTTATCATGCTTTAGAGTGAAGTGTTGTTTTAATTCACGCTGTTGGTTGAGCTGATGTTGCTGCATCAGGCTGATTGGTCATTAGAACAAACAGAGCAATGTCTCTATAGGGCCACATATCTATAACAGTGTTTAATACGAACTCCGACATTTCTCATTAAATTCCTTCTGGACCAAATTCTCGGCACTGTGTTATTCACATTAATTATAGCACTGTTTTTTTTACTGTATGCAAACAATTAACTCCTTTGTTTTTCCCAAAAGAAAAAGAAAAATCAAGAACTTCTGAGCTATAAAAGATCAACCTCTGAGCAATAAAGCAAGCAAACTAATCCAAAAGCAAGGGTGTGAACAAATCGAATAAAAGGAAACATCAAGGGAATGCAATGCAGTAAATAAACAGAAATGGAGTGGGAGGCTGTTAAAAAGCAAAATGAAGAATACAAAAGTCAGATGTGTTATATTAAAGGAATGTTGGAAATCACCTTCCCGGTCCACTCCACGCCTTTCCAGATTGAGAAATATACAAGGATCCAAGACAACGCCAGAGTTCCAACCAGTGGCCAGCGCAATTCCCCTGGTTCCTCCAAACCGTTTGTCATCTGATGCATATTTCTCCTATGGAGGAAACAAATATCTGTGGTAACATTTGTATATATGAGATACTACATTTGTTAAAGTATAGTGTATAATAACAAAGATTATTTATTATTTGCTATGCCAGATGTCACTGGTTCTCACATAGGACACTGAGCATGCAACAATTTGAATATATAGGTGACATTAAATGAGGTCTACTGTAAGGCTTTAGAACACTTTAAATATATTGCACAAGTCATGTACATTATTATTTGTACTCTTTTGTCAATTTTGAGCTTTTGATTTTATTGTATGGCGAAACAAGCAAGAACAACATCTCATTCTTTTATCCACACAAGAGAAAGATATATAGTTTTGAAACAACATGAGGTTGAATAAATGAAGACAAAAGACTTCAAACTGGAAATTATGGGATAAAAGATCAGCAAATGAGACCAGGTAGGTATGAACTTGCAACACCCTCGAATGTAAGCTCAGTGCTAAGGAAAGCTATTTTTGTTAATAAGTAGGATTTTAAAATGGCATCTGTAGTAAAGCATTTATGAAAACAAACAGTTATTATATTGCCCTGAATTGACTCACTCCCAGAACTCATTTACTGCACTGGTCAGGTTGGTGGTGTCCATGAGACTGTAGTTGGAAAAGCAGCGGTCAGTGTTCCAAGAGTTATCACAAGTTTGCCATGGCAACTCCTAAAAAAACAAGAAAAAAAGAGAGAGAGAACATGACAGAGAGCATGTATTGAACATGGAAAAATAATGTAATAAAGCAAAGTGAGTAAAGCAATGGATAGTAAATGAAATGCATCAAAAAAAGATAGAAAAGGCAGCACAATGTATTTCTAAAACAAAGGCTGGTTTTATGTCAGAGTCTCTTTGCAGTATTGGTGTGTGGGAGAGCTTTTATTCCCATGGCACAGTGTGCAGAAACTGCACTTCACTCTGCACAAAACAGACAGTTATTATTTGAGTGTTCTGTGGAGCCTTTTAAAACACTCTCCAGACCAAAAGACAGACCCACAAAGAGCTTAAGGGGCTCAAGGGGGCGGAGAGAGATAGAGACAAACAGGAAGGAAGAGAGAGCTTGAAAAAAGAACCAATTCTGAGAAGACTGAGAATTTTTTTAAAAGCCCAAGACAAATGTAACTGAATTCGCTGGGCCTGATAGAGACACGGATGGTAAAAATTATTGTGTTGTATAATTTATTTGACCCACAATGCAATGAGAAATCAATGTAAATGCCTTGTGTCAATTCATTTGGAATAAAGATATTATTAATTAACTAAAGCCCAGTTTATGCACCATTTTTTTAAGCTGCAATCTGTAACTTTTGCCTCTCTACCACCATTTCTGTTTGAAACATAAAAGTGCAGGTTGTTTTCTTAAAGTGGAAAACAAGTTTAAATTCTGCAGTATTTAGACGTGCAATATAGTGGCTGAATCTTCTTTCTGTTTACAGTCAGACATTCCCTGTGAAAATGGACCCGACACCTCAAATTATAAAATCATTATTATAAACGTACAGTTGTGAATCGTAGTAAGGTACGTTGTTGAATATTGATACTGTCATGTACTTGCTAAGTAACTGATTTATGTTTATTTTCATCCAAAAAAGTTACGGATTGCAGCTTTAAGGACAACAGTCCTGCTTACTTTAATGGAAGGATTGGATAGTCCAGAGGTTTAATTTAGTGAGATATTCAAATTTAAATCCCACCAATAACATTTTTAATAGTTAATAGCAAAAATGTAAATGAATTTGACAGGAAATGCTCCTCCTTGTCCTGCTATTCTACGTTTTGTTAAAGAAACCATTTGTAGATAACTGCTTAGTTTCCATGACTTTCACTGACTAAGAGAATCAAATGAATTTTTGTGCATGGGCATATGGCGACTGAATAAAACATGATAAACAATGTTGAATATGAACAGATGCTGAATGAAAGCTTAGCTGGTTTAATGAAAGGATGGATGGAGACCTGGAGTTTTGACAGACACTCACTGCTTTGAAAGAGCTGAAGAGGTAATATAAAGCCCAGGCGATGATGATGATGTAATAGATGTTCAGCCAGAAGGACAGAACCACAGCAGCCAGACCGACACCTATTAAGAGTTAATCCATATATGACACATATTACCAAACAGTCGGGGGTTTAACAGTAAGCCATCACTGAAGCAGCAACCAGCTTTAAATGAAATGATATTGGTGTTTTATCACATCACACAACAATTACAAAAAGGGTTTGTCTTTCTTGCTTTTCTCCACCCAGATCCTATGAGGGTTTATCAAAACTGCATCAAAGAAACAAACAACAAGTACAGTTTGAGGAGGAAATTTTTGCTGTGTGTGAATGTGTGTGTGTTTCTGACCTAGCTCTACTTCTGAGGAACATTTTCTCACCAAAATATTCAGATGTGAGCTAAAAACAAACTAGCTGAAAAGTAGTTGAAAACCAAAATATGTATTTTTTCATTTACATAACTGCAAAAAGTTTGGGGGGTATTTTAGAGTTCAGTAGGTTATGCCTACATGTATAGTAATTAGAGAAAAACAATTCTCTCATAGTTCAATAAGAAACCCAAATATATAGCTGAGCATTCTGTGTGTGTGGCCCTGGTATTCATTACAATAAACCAAATGTCTCCACAAGTATAGCAATACCAGTCAAATCTGATCTTGTGGGGACTTGTTTAGGTACCCATGAGGATACAAGCATACAGAATGATCTAAAAATCTATAACAGCAGTAAGCTTTCTGTGTGAGTTAAGGTCAGGGGTAGAGTTAGTGTAGGGGGATAGAATATACAGTTTGCATGGAATAAAAAAGTTTGTTTTTTAAAAAATTTCTCACCTTTCATCATGGGTATTAATTTCCATACTCCTAACCCTCCTACTGAAGTGTACTGCCCTAATGCCGTCTCCAGCAGAAACAACGGGATACCAGCAAACACCAGAGTGGTGAAGTACGGGATCAGAAATGCCCCTAAACATACAAAGTAATGCAACATACCGAAGGTTTTTGTATACAATATTTTCATGCAAAGGTAGGGCAGGATTGTCTTATCTGACTTTTGGAGGGCCACTGTCCTGGGCTGTGTCCAAAATTGTCCCCATACCCTTATATAGTGCACTTTTTGAGGGGGCAGCCATTTTGTAGTGGTATCACAGTGGACATTATCAAGTACATTAAATGAATCCCATGATGCATCACAATGATGAGTGTATAATAATGTATACTCAACAGCTCGTTACTACCCATTTACTCTGAGGGCCGTGCCAAATGAATTCCTGTCTCGGCAGAAAATGGCATCTACAGATCTTCCGGTGCACTCAGCGTCTGAATTAATTCACTCGTTTTCATTCACTCCTTCAAGTGGACTATATTAGTGAAGTAATACAGGGAGTAGTGAATAAGGGTATGGGGACATGATTTCAGATGCAGCCCTGGATAGCTGTAATGCAAATCAAACATACCTTAACCAGCTAATCATGGTCTTCAGAATTACATTAAAAAAAGTATTGATGTGTGTTTGGACAGGGTGTGTTTGGATTGGGATCTAGCTACACTCTGTGGTGAAGTGGCAAACCTACCTGGAAAGTGTTTAGTAAAATTTCTGCAGTCTATATAATGGCAGAAAGTTAACTTTTTGTGTACTAGTTCTGCTGCTTTCCTCTTTATCAGGTGGGTTTTTATTAAGAAGTCCTCTGTATCAAGTGTGCTGTGGCCTCATGTATTATGTCCATTTATAAGAAATGTTTGTTTATATATTTACATTTGCTGTAAATACATAATCTAAAATGGGAAGGCTATTAAAATTATTATTGGCTAAGGAAATCTTTAAATCTGTGTAAAATAGGGGGCCTTGCTTAAATCTTATCACCTAAAATCTTGTTCTAATATGCTGATTAAGCTCTCAGCCACATTGTTTATGGGTCATAGTATCAGTGTACCTTTTGTTGGTGCTGGAACAAACATAGTCCTAACTCATAAATCCAACTCTACACATAAAATCAAAAGGAAAACAACCCAACCCATAGCTAACCTTAAAATCTGGTTCATGGCAATGTTGTTCCAGGACAAACAAGCATTTGAAAAAGGCATGATAACAAGGCACAAATAATATCATTCTGACTTCTCTTACCTCCACCATTCTTTCCACACAGATATGGGAACCTCCAAACATTTCCCAGCCCAATGGCATATCCAACGCAGGACAACAGGAAGTCAAACTTGCCCTTCCAGGTTCCTCTGTCTGGTACTGTATCTTTCTTCTCCACCTCCAGAGGAACACTGTTGTGGTCCAGGTCCTCAAACGGGACCGCCTGCTTCACATCCGAAGGAGAGTTGAGGTCCACTGTGCTCTGGCCGGTCTTCCCCATTACAGGTCCACCGTCACACCAGTCTGATCCACTTCAGTCCAGTACTGGTTTATTAGCACTGAGCATCCAGTGCTGGGTTACTGTAAATGTTTGAAAATGTTCTTGTTAAAATACAACTGATTGGTGTGTTCCGCTAAGCAAAAAAAGGATTTTACATTTAGAGTAATTTCTATAACAGAGTTCAAAACTGTTAAATGAGCATAATGTGTAATGTGCATAATGTGTAATTTTTTGCATGTTGCTGCATGTGGAATACCAAAGACAACCAAACACACCAAAATAGTTTTAGAAACATGCAAAAGAGCCATAATTTATTCATGCCAAAGTGTATAGTGGGAACCTAAATGCAAGCATTGACTGTTGGACCACGCTATGCAGAGACTGTAATTAAACAGTAAAAAACTGCACAGCACCTCCAAATACAATCCTGGTTCTCTTAACTATAGGTCACAGTATACAGTTATTTATCATAATACATTGTAGAACATATAACCATACCATATCATAAACATTTTAGTTGGAATTTACAGTAGTTGCCATAATTTCCCACTTTTTTAAAATATAAGTCTTCAAAGTATGTCCTCATACAGAGGACCTAATCCAGGTTTATATTGTATATGTTTAAACAGTTTAGTGTATTGAACCATTAACAGACTTAACATTTTATATATGCTTTGTAATTCATATACAGTGAGATACAAGGTGAGTTAAACCTGGGTTCACAACATAGCGTGATTCCCTTTTGAAGGAACTCGACACTGCATCTGTTTTGACGCTATGGGGAATGCCAATCCAGCTGGAACAGTGCTTGATCCGCATCAGGTGCACCTGTGAGTATATTAGGACACCTGTTGAGCATGCTTTTTGTATTCAGGAGCCTTTTGTCTGTTGTTTTCTTATGTTGAAGCACGAATGGACCCAGCTGGAAAGAACTTTAGAAAGAGTGACACCTGAAGACATTACATTACATTTATTTATTTAGCAGATGCTTTTATTCAAAGCAACTTTAACATTTTGCCTTAAGAACCAACAGTCTTAGTCTACAAAGCTACAGCTTTACAAGTGATAATAGTTCTATTGCTAGTCACAGGAAAATTAGAAAAAGATTTTGTTTTAACATATATAAAAACGAGGTTGAACATTGAAGCATTAGGGATTAGTCAGGTGTCTGCAAAACTGGTGTGTTTTAATTTGTTTCTTGAAGGTTGTGATGGTCTTGGAGAGACTGGGTGGAGGCTAGGAGTTCATTGTACCAGGAAGAAACAGAATAGGTGAATGTCTTTGAGAGCGATCTGGTAACTCATTATACAGGTGATTTTTTTTGCTGATGTTGTAACATTGGACACACACAAATTCTATGTTGTTTGCCTGGGTGAGAAACATGCACAAACAGTTTTGAAGGGAGCTGACTGTGCACATTGTGAGGGCTTCCCACTGAAGAAGCTCCACTCATCTGGCTGCCTGCCTGGGTGAGCCCCAGGAGTCCCACTGCTGCTGAAGCTCGGCAGAGGCTTGTTCTCACTGGGTTCGCATAACATATGCGCCAGCAGGTCAGGCTGGTATGATGGCCATATTACAGATATATCAAGCTGACCTGCTCAAGGACTTGGATCAGGGGAGGGGCTTTTTCCTGATGTGGTGGCTGAGTTGTGCCTAAATCTACAGATTTAGCTCTCCAGGTCTTCAAACTTATGGCCACCACTTAGGATGTTCTATGGCGGTTATGGTGGATGATGGTGGATGGTGGAATTTACAGTAGTTGCCATAATTTCCCACTTTTTTAAAATATAAGTCTTCAAAGTATGTCCTCATACAGAGGACCTAATCCAGGTTTATATTGTATATGTGTAAACAGTTTATTAGTGTAATGAACCAGTAACAGACTTAACATTTTATATATGCTTTATATATGCTTAACATTTTATATATGCTGATATGTGGATCAGCTCAGCTGATATTAAGAAAAAGGAAATGAGATTTCTCCTCGATTTGCATGTCTGAGCAGATGGTGGTTGAGAAATTCAAAGCAGCGTCAGCACAGTCTCAGGCCTTTGAGAAGTATCCCCTGCGGTGGTCCAAGTCCTCATCTGATGCCCCTATGTCTGGCCCATCTATGTCTGAGGACTAGAGGTGACTATGACTATGACTAGGAGATGACTATGGTGGCCGCTTTTTCTCATTTGTTCAGAGAGGGCTTATCACTCATTTATGCATGTGAGTGATAAGAGTGGTGATGCCACCCCGGATATTGGGGTCCTTTCTTCTTTGGTAGGCACCCCCCGTACAAGCTCTATAGCTGTGAATAGCTGTGCTTAGGAGTCGTAGCTCGGTACTGGTGAGCTCCCCTTGCCTAGTGGTTTGTTGGGTTGGGCCTCAGCCTTACTTTGAGTGACAGCTGTGATGCTCCTTTTAGAGCTTTTAATGGCACGTCTGTGGCATGAGCCAGCTGTATGCCATCACTAGACTGAGACATCCAGGTTAGCCCCACTTTGAACATTTCTAATACAGGCCATCCCAGATCCATGTAGATCAAAAAAAGGCCATGATTTTGGTTCAAACTCCCATCGAGGATTGCTTGGCTGTCTGTTTTATAACCATCCTAATTGTATTATTGGAGTTTCCCAGCCCCTCATGAGGTCACAGGAGGAACCATTTTTTTTTATTCATTTACTCCCCTTGAGGAAAAGTTTGCTTGCCAGTATGTTTTTTAGCCCTTCTTGTTGTATAGTTGAAGTTTAGGTTTCCGTCTGGGACTGCAGTTTCAAGGGGTTGTAGCCTGCATTTAATGGCTCCCCTTGAAAGACAGGTCCAAAGGGTTGCGTTAAGAACTTGGTCCAACACAGGCCTTCTTATCCCCTGAAACTCTCCTGGCTGGAATAGCACCTAGAGGGCGGACCCTCCCATTGTGCGATGGTCAGCTTATCATTGCTGAACACAGACTACGGGCCCCTTGGGTTCACTGAGCGGTTCTCTCACTATAGAGGATCCCCCGCTCCCACAGAACTCCATTAAGGGACAGTAGATTAGAGCAGTTGCAGCAAACTGTCTGTTAGCCCCTTGGAATTCTGGCCCTAGGATAAAGGTGGACTAGCACCCTCACTATAGAGGGTCCTCTGATAGCAGATCTGGGTGGTTGGGGCCAACCATTCTCTATCTTTGAATTCTTGGTCTTCTGGGATGTGTGTGGAGTAGCACCATTATTACTAAGGTGGGCCCTCTGCCCTCCTTAGAGCAGGGCGCAGGTAGAGCAGTACTCTGCTCCTTCTTGAGCTCAACCTAACCTTTATGCAGCTTTCCCAGAGGTACCCTTGGTTGGTGTGCTAACACTAGCTTGGGAGACCCATGTTTAAATCCCATGTCAAACCTTTCCTTGTGTGTATATCATAAAATGTTTTAGCAGGGCTCTGTGTTAAGGAAATGTTGGAGGTGTGTGTTGAGTAGTACCTTCCCTATAGAAGGTCCTTACCTCTTCTTAGAGCTCAGTCATGGGATGACATTTAAGTGGCTGAAGCCATCTGTCTACTAGCTCTCCTTGCATGTCAGTCCTCAGTGTTGAGTGTCTGGTACCCTTGTTACAGAGGGTCCCCGGCTCCTTTGCTGACATGACGCCCCACACCAAACACCTCCCTGTGTGTCTAGTGTAAGCTTTTTTAACAGGGCTTTGCATTTGGGCAGTGGAATGAGAGTTTTTTTGTCACCATCACTTCTCAAATAGGTTTAGGTTTAGGATTCTGTCTATGGTGATTGTGCTTCAACACAGCCCATGTGGCAGCCACTCCCCTCAGCATGGCACTGCTGGTAATGTATTCCCCATAAACCAAATTTAGTGTCAAGTTACCTCGAAAGGGAACATCCCGGTTAAATATGTAACCTCAGTTTCCTGAGAAAGGGAATGAGACACTGTGTCTCGTGTCACTGTGTCTCGTTGCCATGCCTCAGAGGCGCTTGTTTACGTCTCCTTCAGACAAAGAAGTTGATGACATGCTCTGCCCTAATATACTCACAGGTGTACCTGATGTGCATCAAGCACTGTGGGCAATTAGATTGCCATGATTAGACATGAGATTCAGATACCTGTCACACAGAAGACATTCATACCAAGAAGTATGATAATTCTTAATAACCACTGCATATTTAAAGATTAAGTGATATTGGCCCCCTGATCTAGGCTACTTTACTGAATCTGCAGAATGTTTCACATAATCAATATAAAGAAAATCTCAAATCATTACTTTGTGTTCAATTACTTATTTGTCCAGTTAGCTGGTTGTTATCATATTTTTTTTACGTTTTGACCAGCTGGTCCCACTCTGTCCTAGCAGAGTAACAGGTGTAGTCAGATAAACTATGACCATGTTCCACTAACATTTGACAATAAGCCTGTTAACCATCTGTTTTCAACAATATAACAAAATATGCTAATACAAAATGACTTAATAAACCTACTCATTCTTATCAGCGTTCCACTAATGTTACCAATTCATCAACTTCATTAGTGAATGGATGCTTTGAAAGTCTATTTCTCTCCGACATGTTTGCCAATGCACAACAAAATCACCCTCAGACACCCATGCCTGAAATTTGTCTTTTACATTCTTATACATTCATACATACATTACATTCTTACACATCTTTAAAGAAATAAATCGTTATTAAACCATAATTCAAAATAAACACAATCTCAGTCAAATTTGCTTCAGGCTCGCTGATTTTTTACATTTAGTATTAGTATTTAAAATATCTCCGGCGTGTCTTCTGCATTCCACTTTTACACGCCTGACCAGCAAAAGAAATTGAACATAGACTCATTTTCTACATAGCGCGCTGAATGCTTATGACAGCAACCACACTTTGAATAAAAATAACAGGGAAAACTGTACCTCTGAGACGTTACGTGTATATCCTGCACACAGGTGAGTTGAAAATTTACCAGCTAGATGTGAACACATGTATCCAGAAATGATCTAAACTGCTGGACTATGCCAACTACCCAGTGCCTTCATTCGCAACAGAACCAAAAGAAACTGACCCAATGTCCCAGCTATGGCAAAGAGTTTCCTTTTTTCTCTTTGTATCTAGAGGGGCCCTCAATGCCTTGGTGATCCTGTGGCTGGTATTGAGTTGTAGATAATAAACTTCGACCTGTTGTTTTATAGAATTATCGCTTTACCACACTGACAGCCTGAGGCTACCAAACAAGAGTCGATTGCAGTGCCCCAGTATTGAGAGTGTGCGTTTTGTCTGCACGTATTGGGTGTGTGTCAGTGTATAGTTGTGTGCGCAACGATTCTTATGCCAGTTTGGTTGCCATGGGATATCCCCTTAGAAGAGTGCTCCTTTCTAGCACTGAAGAGGCTTGTTAAGATTTAAAAATGAAGCAGGCAAGCTGCCTAAAATGCGGGCGGCATGACGTCTCCCAAAAATGACCCCTAATGCATGACTTTATTAGCTGAGGCCCTTCATTTTGTCACTGATACATTTACACAGTAACTGTTTTTTCAAAGATATTGAGGTAATAAAATATCAAAATAATATGTCAAATGTTATAATAAACATTTCAAATTGTCCACATCATATACATTGTTGATCAAATTAAGTTTGTCTAAAAAGTCATTTACTGTTTAAAGACATTTCATAGCAAAGATAACATGTACAGCATGTGGTAAAAGATGCTATTAAACGTGTTCAATTTTGTGGAAAGAGACAGGTCATTAAGAAAAGTGGATACTGCATATCTGTTTTCCAAAATTAGATGACTATATCAGAGTGTTTCAACAAAAGTTAACTTTTTTCTACAAATTGCAATTATTGGCAGTGCTAAACAAAACAAACTGCACTGGTATTTTTCCTTTATTTCCAAGGTGCTATATATTAACTACAGTATTGTTTTATTCATATACATGAATGTAATATAACTCTTCAGGGAAGCCATTTCACTAGATTTGGAAACATGGCTGTAGGGATTTGCTTTCTTTCAGAAACAAGAACATCAGTGAGGTCAGTGACTGATGGTGGCTGATGAGGTCTGACTCACAGCTTTTCAATTCATTCAAAGACATTCAACAGTATTAAGGTCTGAGCCAATATAATTCCTTCACACCAGACTCAGTAAACTACTTGATTTGTGCACAATGCACCTCAATAATTGAACAGCTAAGGGCCCCATTCTCCCTAACATTTTCCCTAAGATTTCATGGCTTTCATGATTGACTTTGTGCATCTTTAAATGCTATTATTTGAAATAGCAAGATGTATTAATGAGAAGGGGTGTCCACATTTTGGCCATATGTAAGACTATCATCAGAGATACCCCAAGGTTAGTTCTGGGGTTCTCTTTAGGTGCTAATATACCTGATATAACTGATATTTGAGGTGGAAATGTTAATTCCTTGCCAAAGTAAACAACCCACTTCTTTTGTTGACCATGACTTTTCAAGTCCATGAAGTGAACATTTTTAAACAATAAGAATAAAAACTTACCTTTAAGCACAATAAACTCTGACATTTTTAATCATTTATTTTTTAAACACTTTTCAAATTGTAATTTCCCATGCAAAACTCACTGAAACAATGTTGATGAAAGTGGTTTCCAGGACATTCCTATGTGGTTACTCTGTTGATTCCTAGGTTACTAAACCCAATGAGAGCCCTATAATATTCTCGTCTTCCAAAATTTAATACTTAGGATTAGGGATTTACCCTTATTAAACACAACTTATTTAAGTAGGATCCATCTGTCCATCTGTCCAGAACTGGCTGTCTGGACTAGTTATTGCAAGAAAAACAACCAAAGGGCGTTAGCAAGTGAGTTATGGGTTTTCGTGACAAAGATGACAAAACATGAGCAATGACAGTGCATGAGATAACACTAGCATGTACACCTCATAAATCTGACTTGTAAGGAATGGTGGGAAGAAGAAAAAATTGTCTGAGCTGAAGTTCGCCTAAGGGCATGTGAGAGATTCAACAAGCTTAGCGATTCTATGAGCTGCTAAGAATTATTTCTGGTGAAAACCTTAGAACAAAACTTCTACACCAAGGTATGATTAAGATATGTTTTGCTTCATGCTTTGGGTATACTTTTCTTTTCTAGTGTACTTTGTGTGGGAAGTCATAAACTGTGAAACTATTAAAGACGTTACAATGGTGTTTACTTGTGGAGTTATTCTTACTCGTGGAGTTTGGCATGCTGCCATTAAAACAATGCCAAATACTAACAGATTTTAACTCAACTTTTAATTCAGTTCTTCTAATAAAAAAACTAATGATCTCTTTTTTTGTTTGTTATATTTGGTTTGGTATGCGGTATTTTCCTATAATACATTATTTTACATTTAAACAGGTCAGCCTTACAAATTTATTTGATCTTGCCATCTCACAATGTACCCCAGCCTGTTCCCAATGTTCCCAAAACATCTTCCATGAAATTCCATGTGTCCTGTTGATAGAATTGGACAGCTCCTATAACAGCAGTTAGTAACTTCACAGAAGCACCTCTGCTATGAGTAATAATTTGGATGCCAACCAGCAACACAGAGCTCTATCCCTTTCAAGTGAGTCCCCATTCAATTTCTCACTGGGCATATGGCATGTGAGTTTGGATCGGGGCATATATAAAAATTTGTGCCATTTGGGGCCCAAACAGTGACTCTTTGTTTGAAACCTGCAAATTCAATCAATGGAATAATGTATAACTGTTATAGATTAATGTTTAATGCATGTTTAATATATATTTATGCCAAGTGTTTATTTCTTGCAGTACTTACTATAGGAATAACAGTCAATTATGTATAATTTCATGCAACTAACCCTGAACCAAACCCTAATCTTAACCCAACCCCTATAGTAAGGACATGCTGTTACATAATCTTAATCAGTCCATAAATTTATAATTACACTATAACAAGGGCACCCTAAAGTAGTATAAAAAAGTGTAACCGAAAAGAACACTGGGCTGGCTTAATGATTGTTAAAAGCCTCTTTTGGCTGGCATTAGGTGGGACTATGATGTACTGCGTAGAGACAGAGAAAATCACGAGTAGGGTTGCATCAATATCTTCCTATTTAAATATTCATATATCATATAGCCAGGCAAAACAAAGTTATTTTAGGGGCATATGTTAAAAGTTTCTTCATCACTCCCATAACTGACCATTAAGAAGATGATTTCATGTGCCTTGGGAGTAATAGGACTATCACAATTGTGGTTTTAATGCACAATGTCAACAGAAAAGCAAAGGTTATTCATATTAGGTTTGTCATTGCCTGCGATCGTTATGTGGCAGGAACAGAATTGGAGTTGTCAGAGCTGGTTTTCATCACTCGCTGTATGCTGCCCTCAAATCAATAGAGGCTAATTACACTCTCACAATGAACCTGTGCGGCCCATGGTGACGGCACAGAGAGATTACAAAGTTAACACACTGCTTTACATATGAGAAAAGTTTAACGCTATCCTACATGGCATACTGTTTATTCAATTGCTTCTTCACATCACATTCTTCATAGGTTATTGACATAAACATACGGTCATGTTTGAGGTTGTTGTTTTTGTCTTTATTTTCTTTAATGCTGATTGATATTTAGGCAAGTTAGGAAACTTTTGTTGGAGCTTGCACTAGCATAATCCAATATAATTATGAACTTGGTTCCTGAAGAGGAAACTAGTTCATCAACATGTTTTCTTTTAATAGAAGGACATCCCAAAATGCATTACACATGCTCAATCAAGAAATAAGTCCAAGATGGCTGACAATGCAAATATGAAAACCTGCTACTGCTAAAACACACATGCTGTGTCAAGCATGTAAGTGATGCTGCTGCAGTGACACAATATCCACAATATCCCGCTGGGGCAGTTGTGGCCTACTGGTTAGAGACTCAGGCTTGTAACCAGCTTGCTTGTTTTATTTCCAATGTCAACAGGAAACAACTAAGGTGCCCTTGCACACCTTATATCCAATTGCTCCCCAGGCAGTGCAGTGTTGCCCACTGCTCTGGGTGTGTGTGTTCACGGTTTGCAGTCTGTGTGTTCACTACCCACTACTCCTAATGTAAGTGCATTAACTGGATGGTTAAATTCTGGTTAAATTCAGAGGCCAAACCCAAAGTATGGGTCACCATACCTGGCCTGCATGTCACATCATGTTTTTAATCCTGTAAACAGATCTAGACAGGTGGAGCTGGGTTGGAGCTGCCTACAGTTTGTACCAAGAATATTAAATGCAGCTATAGAAAAACATGCATTTTCATTGGTAATAAATCCCTTCACTGGTTATGAACTAGGTCATTATCATAAAATGTAGTTTTATTTACCCTATATTTTTGTGTCCTATGAATTGTCATGCTTAATAGAGTATTTTGATTTGAGAAGTTTTGGTACTACAAAGCTAAATGTCTTTTTAAAATTAATCAATTTATTAAAAGTATGGGCTTTTTGTGCACATGTGATAAATTTGGTCATATCTTGTGTAGTCAGTGGTGCATTAAAGCAATGCAGAGGTTACTGGGGTGCATCAGTCCCTGTAACTGACTTGCATGCAGAGCCGCTGTTTCTTGCATGCAGAGACAGCGGCTAACACAGAAATTTCATTGTTAAATGCACCGTCAAGTGACAAAAATCTACATCACAGGGCCTGCAGAGAGAAAGAGTGGATGTGTGTATTATTATGTGAGAGACATGAGGGAGTGTATGAGAGATGCTAAAATGACATTTTTTTGTGATTTATTATAGTCACAGTAGCAATTTTGCACCTTTAGCAAAGTGTCCCTCCTAAGAGACCCATTGAGTGGAATTCCAATTTCTTGCCATATTTTGAGATCAAGTATCTTGTAGAAAATTGCCCAGCTGTGGAATGAGCATTGTGCCCCCAAGTGTATGTTTAAATGAAATGAATCCCTCTGCACAGTTAGGTTATAAAAATTGCATTAGGCTAACAATGCACAAAGATTAGAGAGTTCAAAAGAGATCAGTCCATCATATATAGTTGTATTCTCTCATTTTAATTGAGTTTTGGATTTACATTCTGGGATTCAGGGGATGAAAATGTCAGGAATGTAAAGGTGTCTTCCCTCAGTAGCACAGGTCCATCAGGCACAAGTCCATTACAATGCTTTAGCCTCTTGTATATGGTAGGAGAAAGCCAATTTCTTCAGACAATTTAAGTCAGTGTATTTTGTAAAGAAGATAGGAATATTTTATGCTTATATTTTTATCATGATTAAAAAGTTTACTTGAGAGTTAAGCTGTGAAATAGAGTTCTTGCAAATTTGGATTCTTCAATAAATTTCATCCACTAGGGAACACACAAAGCTACATTGTCAATCTAATATTCAAACTATTTCTAATGACTGTCAGGAGTAACAAAGCCAAACCACGTATGCTAGCAAGTATGTTATGAAACATGACATTATTTGATTTGCCCATAATTAGCCTTTCACCCAGCCTGTCAATAACATGTATCCTCTAAAAACACAACAAGTAACTGCAGGAATGTTAATGCAAGAATGTATCTCTATGACATTGTTATATATTCATATTTACAATAAATATCTGGACATGATTCACAAATAAAATGTATGAATGCCATTTAATTTAAATCAAATTTGTGCATTTTTAATATATGCATTAGATATTACATAAGCATTTCTTATGTCTTATCTGACACATTGCTTCTAAGTTCATGAATCTTAGTTCATGATTTGAGTCAGGTGTGTGCAGTGTGAAATGTGTGTTGTTGGTGACAAAGACTAGAACTTGAAGAATTTATTTGTAAAATAATAACTCTTGAGCACAAAGGTGTAGTTCACCCAAAATTAAAGTATATCAGTCAACGTTTTGGCTGGCCGTATAACTTCTATGGAATACAAAAGGAGGTAACTTAAGGGAATAGTTCACCCAAAACTCAAAAATTCCTCTGACATTGAAAAAATGACATTTTGTTTTGATGTTAGTGGTTTTGTGTCCATACAATGGAAGTCAATGGGTGTCAATGTTTTTTGGTTACCAGCATACTTCAAAATATCTTCTATGAATGTCGATTTATTTAATGCTTAAAAAAGTACCAAAGTACTACAGATTATCAATGATTATCCAAGTACTGCGATCAGTTTTGGTGTAAAAACAATTAAATATTTAAGCAATTTTACAGTAAAATTTACAGCAACCCAGAATAACACAATACTGTCAATTTTGTGGCCTGTATACGTAGTGTTTTACCTTCATAAGAACCCTCACAATCTAATTGGTTCAGCTGAAACATACAATGTATTTGTCCCCTTGAAAGTTGCTCTCTCATTGGTCCCTCAGAGTAAACCGCACCCCTGAACCACCCCTATATCTAGATATAGATACATTTTTTCTTTGTTAATCAAATGTCCCTGCACATTACATGGCTGAGAGACTCTGAGCTGAGAACTGAATTAAAAAGTGTTTGAGCAGCTCAACATAGCAACATTGGCTGAACCAATGGCATGAGTACAGATCTGTTTCGCTGACCAAAAGCAGAGTGTTTGGACTACCAATAATTATTGCTCTATTGGAACAAAAATGACCTCACCAACATTTTTATTAAACAAATTTAAAAAGCACCATCCATCCACTAAAAGATTCAAAGAATGTTAAAACTGTTCAAAGAATGGAAAGCTTACAGCCAAGCTTAAAAACAAATCACCAAAAATGCACATGGAAGAACAATATATTTAAATGCTAAAACATACTAAATTATCCCCACAGGGCTATTTTGCACCTTATACTGCTTTGCTTATAGACTTGAGATACAAAAATGTTATAGATGAGAAGTACATGTTTGATAAAGAGGTTCTAAAGAGTGCTACAATATACCAGTCACTATAGCTAAATAAAATAAATGTCTAAACAGAATTGACAAAATGTAAACAAGACCTCCGTAATCATGACCTATGAGATCTATAAACGTAATCTAATATGAAATGAGTAGTTCATAACTAAAATGCAAACTAATCCATCAATATATGTTTTTGGAGATATTTATACAGAAATGATCCTTCTGATTTTTTAATACTAAGGCTGACTGAAAATTGTTTACAGAAATAGAAATGCTTATATTGTAATGCAATGTACACAATACATTGTTTCACACTGTGTCCATGGAAACGGAACTACATGAAATTTAAAGATTTCAAATGGCAAATAATGTTATGCCAACAAAAGATAATTATTGTCGGATCAAGTAAAAAAATACAATACAATACAATTTGTAAAGGTAAATACTGAACTTTTCACAGTAAATAAAGTGTAATAAAAAGCTAAAACATATCATATGATGTCATTATTGTGTATCAAACTCCACTGGTGTGGTCTGCAGCGGTTTTCTCCTCTCCATCTTCATGATTGCTCTGGTATCTTTGTGGCTTAATGATAACACGATTAAACATTGTGAGACGTGGACTGTTTGGTCGGATTTGCTTCAGGTCACTAGAGGGGGCAATGATGTTACGACCCTGGCGAGACGGAAAGTTTAAACCAACAAACATTATTGGTACAAAAACTCCCTGAAGCTGAATGATTGTTTGAAAAGGTATAGGCAGAGTCTGAATCATTACAGAGTACAGATTTTAAAAATCCCATTTGTTATTTTCATAGAGAAATAAATCACAACTTATCTTTAACATATCAAGCATAATATGTCTGGATAGGTCTGGTGAGCTTTATTAGCTCTGGATTTTTCTTGGAATGTTAACACATTCAAAACGTGTATTTGCTGGTACAAATGGGATTCTTTAAGATACATGGGTAGATGTAACAATAAAGCAACATGTATGAATAAATGAATGAACACATGAACTGATGTGCTGGTTGGATTGATGGACTTCCCTCACCTTTCTTAAGGATATGAGAATGAAGATTGGGATGCAGATCATAGGAATGAGTGTGAGCAGAGGTGCAATCCTGTAACTCCACTCCGGCACGAATTCCTCAGCAGACACAGATTTAGTACCTAGCAGATTATACAGCAGTGTGGCCTGAAGGAAAAGAGACACCGCAATGAAAATTATTGTACTGTCATCTGTACATTAAAATGTCATTAAAATTATACAAAAAATTCTCAGTCACTGGTGAAGTATGTTCTGTAGGTGTAAATGCATAACATAATAATATCACTATTATGTAATAACTATTAAAACATTCCAAAACAAAAGTAGAACCGCGAGACACACAAAATTGGAACTCACGGCACAGATGAGGGGAGTAACGAAGAGCCAGCAGTACTTCAGCACAGGAAATGGTGCATATCCTATCATATCCTCAATGTTGTCATAGAAACGGTTTGCACCTACAAACCAGCCATTTGCATCACAGTGTTATATATTTGCTTCTAGTTTGGAAATAAATTCTATATTACTATTGCAATTGTTGCTGGTTTTACCCAGTACTAGGAACTGTGAAATCAACTGTGCAAATTGTGTAAAGTTAATTGTGTAAAGTTACAGAAAATGTTTATGATCAAAAAGTCCCATAATAATTACACAATACGTAAATTACAGTGTAATTACATACAGAACGTATGTACTGAGTAATAACCAATAAACTACACAATGTGTGCATTGATGCATTACTCATAATACTAAAAGACCAAAAACAAAATAATAGTAATAATACAGTCAATTTTGACTTTGTTTATGGTGCAACTGCAAATTTTCACACAGAAACTGGTTTGTGTATCTCACCGTAGACCCATGCGACAACAACAGTCTCAAAGCAGGCGATAAAGAGTAAGTTGGTTCCACTAGGGCCATAGGTATCCATCACATTGAACAGATGGATTCCTCCCTAAGATGACACAGATACATTAAAGCTACATACTGTAACATATAATCAGATAAACTATCTATATATCATATCACACCATCGCTAAAAAATCATAAAAACGCGATTATTAATAAGTTGTAAAACATGTTCTTTTTCACTGTATAAATAATCATTCTTGGTGGATTTCACTATTGTTAAGTAAGCAACATCCAGTTGGTTTTTATCACAATATAAACCCTGAAAGGATAACCAGGAACTCAATGTGGAGATATGAGCTAATAAATTATTTCAAACAATTTGTAACTCAAACTTAGTATGTGGAGTGATATGTTCAGCATATAGGCAGTACAGGTGATAACTTGCGGTGATTATGAGCAGTGTGTCATCAGTTTTAATAGTTGTTATCAGGTAATAAGAGATCAGAATATCACAACTGACCAATCAGAAACTTGTATTCCAACACTGTAAAACATTTTTTGCTGCCTTAAAGTTTTAAGTTTAATCAAATTGATGTACAAGTCATTTCAACTACTAATTTTAAATATTGACTGGTGCAGAGTTGTTGTTATTCGCTTAATCAAAATTCAACTTAAGTTAAAGTAATGTGTAACCATGCAGCATGACTTACTGATTACATTATTTTTTACAGTGAAATAAGCATTGTCACATAACACTAACAGACTGTTCATGAACCACAATTTGCATGAATCTGTGGATTCCACAGTCCCACTCAGTCCCATTAAATCTCATTCACAATCTTGTCATACCTTCCATTATTCCATATAATCATAATCTATCATACCTTTGTGATGAAAGGTAGACCCAGTAAGAAGCAGACAACAGCGATGGCCAACACCAGAAGCTCCCGACGCCTGCGTAACGCTCCAGGAAACAGATCAGTGAGAGCTGTGGCTAAACTCTCCACACACACAAACTGAAACACATACAAATCACATACACACAAACTAAATCCTAATGAAAGATTCGTAACAAAATATTGAATGTAAGTAAATAAAAATACAATATATTCAGGCATACAAGACATAGAAGAACTGTACCTGGCTGTCAAGGCCCAGCAAAAGTACCATAAGAAAGAAAAGGAAGGACCAGAACTGGGGTCCAGGTAACAGAGACAGAGCTCTAGGATATGCTATAAAAGCTAATCCAGGACCTGCAATCAATAGAAAATATGAGTTATCAAAAATAAAAGCACCTTTAGGGGCCAACTGTATAGCTATGAATGTCATGAACCATATCCTATGAAAATCCATATCCTATGCTTAACATTTTGTTATGTAGGAACAGTTTTTATAAATACATGAGGTTGTACCATACTTAAGTGAACTAACACATTTTAGCCATATTTACTATACTATATTTACAATGTGAATGCCCACTTGTACCTTATTGCTCAAGTACACTACTGACATTCCCAGAGGATTCAGATTCTACATCAATCCCAAGTGTTGGACTGAGATGCTCTCTTGTGGTTGACAGCAGGATAGCAGTAAACCATGATGGTCCCATATCGAAATACAACATTATGCATTAACAGTAAAATAATACCTACCTGATGATACTATATCTTCCATAGGTAAACCCAGCTGTTGGGACATAAAGCCCAGAATAGAGAAGACCACAAACCCAGCAAAGATGCTGGTTGAGCTGTTCAGAATGCAGAGTGCTATACAATCCCTGCAGATCAAAGGATACAAATATACAATAAAATTACAATGGCAATAATACTGATAAACGTACCAGGACATTAGAAAGGAGAGAGGTTTAGCATGAATACAAAAGGTTACAGACTTGTAGCAGTCATTGTTGTATTTGTTGTAACTGCCCAGCGCTGTGAGGACTCCTTGACACACGGCATAAGAGAAGAAAACCTGAGTCCCCGCATCACGCCACACCTGCAGAAAGTGACAAATATAAAGATAAAATCGATATGTCTCACAAAATGTATCAACAACATGTCTGGGTCATATATTACCTCAAAACAAAAAAACAAAAACAATCCATCATGCATAGAGATAAGGAAACCTATTTTTAGGATCATTACAATTTTGTTATTGTAAAATAATTTATCACATTTTCCCAAAAATTCTCAAAAAACAATTTCAGTAATGGTGTTTGCAACATTTTGCATGAGCAAACACCCAGATTTTGTTGTGAAATATGACCTGGACACTTCATATTTCACCCATTCATACACGTTTACACCACTAATTTTGCTGCACCAGTTATAGCAATGCCTTGAATGGGCCTCCAGTACCCTGCACATCTGGTTACTATAGGCAGGGCTATAGCCTTGACATCTCACAGTTCCATTTCGTAATACTAGTGTTTATTAACTTTCCCCAGACTGTATATACGTGGTTCCTCACACTTTGGTATATTTATACACACTTCCTGTGTGTGAGTGTGGGAAGGATATACTGAGGACATCCTGACACAGTTTTATTTGTTTTTTCATGAAAGCCATTTGTTTTAGCCTACATGATATTACAGAACCCTTAATAGAGATCAAGATATGTTCTTTACAAACTATTTTGCATCCTTGCCTGGCTATTGAAACTACATCTGTGTAATTCCAAAATTGTTCTTCTTCAATTCCCTATATTTACAAGACAACACTTGGTTCCCTGCCACAAATAAACTTTCCATACTGCCCACACAACCAATTTTTGTAGCATATATTTATCCTGTCAAACTTTATTTACCTCTTTAGGCCCTTTAAGCTAAGCAAATCCCTGTCTAAGAAGCATTTTCTGTAACTAAAATTACTTCTCTCTGAAGAACTAAAGGTCTTGCATAAAAAAAGCATACAGATTTTGATCTCCAAAACCAGATCCAGTGATAGCAGCCAGGCCCAGGGCTTACAGAAACAAGTCTTGCTGTCTGTAAGCACTACAGGGCCAAGAACTCTTAGGAAATGCAGGCAAGTGACATTAATAGGTCAATTTTTTGGAGACAGAATGTTTCTTTATGAATTCAGATCCAACCAGACCATCCCCCATGTGCCAGACTTACATATTTAGAATTTTCTAGACTACAGCAGTGAAACTGAATATTTACTGTCCTGCCACAGTACAATACTGTATACTGTTGCATGAATCAGATATTGTGAAAAGCACACGATTGCATATGGTAAATTAAGCAGTGTGTTTTGTTCTTATGGTATGTGGGGGTATAACCAAACATGACTAGATGCAGTTTATTTAATGTTATGGCTAACTTCATTCCTTTTAATCTATTCTGTTAAGTGTTTTGTTCATTTTCTTGCCATTGTGAATAATAAAGGCAACGTAAACTTAAAATGACTTAGTGCCAGAGTTTAAGTGCCTCAGGCATCTTTTCTGAAAGTCTGCTTTAACCTTCTATAAAAATACTTCCTTAAATTACACAAGTATATTAAATGTTACTGATTTTGAAGGAACAGCATAACGGGAATGACACAGTTGTGTTTTCTTTGTGTAACTTACGTCAGGGTTGGAAAGTTTACGAATGTCGGGATAAAGATAATAAGTAATGCCTGTTCCAGCTCCAGGCAGGGACACTCCTCTAATAAACAGGATGAACAGCATTAGGTATGGGAATGTAGCTGTGAAGTACACAACCTGTAAAACACAAACATATGCACACAGAGTTTAGAGCAGAGCTGTTCAGCTGAGGCCCTGGAGGGCAACTGTGCAGAACGATTTATTTCCACACCCCATCTGTGATTTTCAAGTATTCTTGGTTGGTAAGACCACTTTTCAGATTTTATATTAATTAAATTGTTTATTTTTACAAATACATTTTTTGTTAAAAATGCGACATAAATTCAAATGTTTTTGGAAATTTACATTTCCAATAACCTGGCAAATGTGATTTAAACTATAGCTTTAAAATACTTCCCATTTTACACATTTATGGTCTTACTGACTAGGTGTTTGCCTAAATTATGCTAAAAAACAAAGCTGCTCATAGGATTATGATACAATATGACAAGTTGACCTAACATTGACATAACATTTTGCTAATTCCTTTTAAATAATGCATATTTTTTGACTTCATATTAATTGAGAGACTACATGAAATATTTGTGCTTTTTAAAACTTGTTTTTCACGCAACAGGACCACAGGATGAACTAGTAAAGACAAAGGGTGTTTAAAATTGTAAATACAAAAAAATGGCTTAAGTAGCCTAATAAGATCCCTAATATATTGAAAGTTAATGAAAGACAGATGATTTGAGAAAGTAAATGCATGTAAGTCTGTTATATAGTTACTCTAGATTTTATTGATTGTTTAATTGCTGGACAGTAGATGTGTGCTTGTGTCAGCTGACCTTGCCTGTGGTCTTGACCCCTTTAAAGATGCAAAAATAACAGATGACCCAAGCCAGCAGAAGACACATGGCAAGGTCAAAGTTCACACTCTCCAGACCACCAGTGTTTGACACCCGCAACATACGATGACTGAGAATACACACACAGCACAACACCATTCAATAAAGAATTAGAGATATTAAAAACAACACATATCCTAACTTTCCAGACATTGTCTGTTGTCATGGTAACATGCATATCACAGACTCAAAGGATAAACTCTGCAACAAAAAAAGCCCACAAACATAAATACACCCATGTTTGAAACACATGTTCCTTTTCCTTGATGCAGTTTTGTGGGTTTTAGTTTAAAAAACTGCACGAACAATAAACATGTTTTTCTTGTTGTGTTTTCTGGCTATGAGGTTCAGCCCAGATTGCTTAATATCATGTCTGCATGATGAAACGTTAAAGGTCTCCGTTTCACAGATGTTGAATGTTTTTCATTTTTTCCCACCCTTTGTAAGGGGAAGGGTTATCATGCTCATTGTCATGGGCGATAAAGTTATTTGAGTGGGACATTACCAAATACTCACAATCTGACTCACCAGTTTAGGCTACTTTCATTGGTAAACTAATGTAGTCAATCTGAACCATGTTTATGATTAAAAGGTAGTCCTACGCTATGGAGCGTGATTATTTGTGAAGGAAACACTTGTTGTCACAATGCCAGGATGTAGCTATGCTGTTAAAAGTATGAGTGTTTTTTAGCACATCGTCATGGAGTTGATAGGGTGTCGCGAGGAGGTTCTGGCTGGTTTTGTACCAGATAAATAATCTATGTGTGGAGTTTCTTTTTAATGTAAGTCAAAGGCATGTTTTTGTTTACTTGGTGGAAACCAGATTCAATCACATACAAAAGTAACAGTCCATAAGCCACACAGTTTAAGGTATATATTTATGTTACACAAAGTTGGTGGGATGAGCACCATTTTAAAATACTTCTTATAAAAATCTTTAACCCTAAAGACAAAGTATTTCTGAATTTTTCTGTATGCTTCAATCACAGCACATCCACTTAGCTATAGTGTTTCCGTAGCTCACTTGGTATAACATTGTGTTGCAACGTGGGTTTGATTACCAGGGAACACAAACTGATAAAAAGAATAACCTGAATGCACTGTAAGTCGCTTTGTATAAAAGTATCTGCCAAATGTGTAAATGTAAATCCACTTGGAGAGTGTCTCGATTCAAATTTACATATTGTCTGTGCAAGTGCCTGAATTTCATGGCACTAATTGACTGACACAGCATAGTCCAAATGCTATTACAGTCGATGGAGTTAACTGTCAATGGAGTAAACTCTGAAGGAGTGAACTCTCAGCGCAAAAGACGTAATAACGGGCGGAAAAATAACATATACCGCATGGCTTTAGCCAATGGTAAAGCAATTAACAATTAATGATTAACAATTAGGAATCATAATATTGCTGAACCACAGAACCACAGTGTTTACTCTTCTCAGAGGAATAATCCAACAATTTACATTAATGGCGTACATTAGTAGCAACCACTACTAATGAAAGTCGGTCAATTCAGATTACACATTGTTAATACAAATGACACATTACGCTGTTATGTGTAAACGCATAACTGTTTTTGTCACTTAAAAATTATTGGCACTAGCACAGAAAGCATTCAAAATGTCGAGAATAAGAAATTTTGTATTCAACTTACAACCAATACTCTTGTTCTGGGGAGATGATTTTGAAAGGCGGCCATTCAGATCCATTCTGAGAACTGAAGAAAGATAAAAAAAATATGAATTCATGAAAGAGACTCCTTTTTCTAACTGTTTACCTCTGTTTCTATGTTGTGACAAGTTCTATATAAAAAAAGTCATTCTTACTTCTGAAATGTGTTTCTTTTCTCTTACAAAACCAAAAAACAGGAAAGGAAATCAAGTTTAGACAAGAAACATGTTCATTTTCATATACACCTGCTCACTTACATCTGTCCGCATGTTCTTTTCGTCTTCCTGTTAGGTAAGTCCAAAGAATAAATCATTCTTTCTTAATGTACTACAAAGGGGGTTTTGTTTGTTCCAAAGGGAACCTTTTTCCAAACATGTTTGCAATCATCTAAAGCTTTCAATTCAAACATCCGGGAGAACAGAAAGTTTTTTTGTTTCCCGCTCTCAGATGTTGTCAAGTGTGATTACCTCAAGCTGAAGTTGTCGCCAGATTTGTCTGTTTCGTTGTAGAGGAAAGACCAGTCAGCAGCAGATCTCTGCACACCTGTATACGTAAAACTTAGATTTTGGCAGTTTTCTGTTGATAAAAGAAGAAACAAAAACTTTAACAAATAGGAATGATTTATAAAAATAGCAATTGTTTAAGGTCACCAATAAACCCTTTATTTAAAAAAGTCCTTTTCATACTTTTTATAAAAAAAAGCTTTTTATAACCATTTTGTAATTTAGGTTACAAGTCATGAAAAATAGTAATTGTGATGCTTGCCTCAAGAAGCATTACTAAACAATATTGGTGAGAGTTAAAGCAGTGATGTTCGTGCCATCTGGAA
Organism: Chromobotia macracanthus; assembly: GCA_036877525.1. Classification (NCBI taxonomy): domain Eukaryota; kingdom Metazoa; phylum Chordata; class Actinopteri; order Cypriniformes; family Botiidae; genus Chromobotia; species Chromobotia macracanthus. The sequence continues at coordinate 9,512,260 of JAZGTH010000012.1, read as the reverse complement.
AACCACAAATCCTAAGTTATTCAATATGGTAATCCTTACATGAATACACTTTCTAATGCATTACTTTACATAATGCAATAAACCTCACCTGTGTTCCAATAGTTGCTACAGGAAGTCCAAGGCAGAGTACTCCAGAAAGAGTTGAAGAGATAGAACAGAGCCCAGGCCAGAACCACAATGTAATATATATTCAGATAGATCACTATTACTTGTGAGGCAACACCTACCCCTACAAACAAAAGGAAATAAACTGTGTGAGAAAAGAATGCGCCCTGTTTCAACCAAAAGTCAAAAATGTAATGTCGTCACTTCTAATAAAAGGATCATATAAAACACTTTGAATATATATCATATAAAACACACAGGTCTATTTGTAAATGCATACACAACCTTCAAACATGGGGCAGATTTTTCTCCATGCAGTGACGCCACCTTCACTGGTGTATTGACCCAACGCGGTCTCCAGAAAGAATACTGGGATTCCACAAAAGAACAGGAAGATGAAATAAGGAATGAAGAACACACCTGGAAAACCGTGAGAGAAGTTGTAACCCTTGATTCAGGCTGAAGAAGAATTGTTGTAAATTTCATATCACTGGTGAACTATCTTTAAATAAAACAGTTTGAGGAAATTTCTAGATTGACACGTCTCTTAATTCCATTTGATTAGAGAGCTTGAGGGCAGCATGCTAGTTTGAATGTCTCTTGCACAACCAGTTCGAAGCATGGGCACACTTGACTGCATTTATGTTTCCTAAAATCTTTGAAAAACATTTTTATTTAAATGTTTGCTTGAATACTTTCCCAGGCACTAATTACCACATTGTGGTATAATTACCAATGTGCCGTTTGTTGTGGGTGGTTGCCATTGCTATGCACTTGTCAAAGTGCTGTGTTTTTAAACATTGCTGAGATGGTTGCCAGGAGGTGGTTGGGGTGTTCTGGGTGGTTGCTAGGGGGTTGCTTACTGGCCCAGGTCAAAAGGGCCATCCCCAAATCTTTGTAATATTTAAATCTCTAGATGTAGCTCTGGTCCCTTCTTAATTGTAAATGTAAGGGATTTTTTGTCCACTGTAACACCCGCAGTAATAGCACACCACTCCTATGCAAATATCCCACACACCTAACACCTTGATTTAAGTTTTTGTGACGAAATTTGAAACTTAGTTTAATAAGATTTAACTTACCTAGTACTAATAATTTGGTTCAAATCCCTTACTGTAAGCATGCCCATTACCTTTAGTGATGATTGCCTTAGCATACGCTACTAAAAGCAAGAAATATGATTGTATCAGCATGTTCTCAGGAAAGAGGGAACAGTATTGTGCTAAATTCCTAAAACTGCAGAACACAGTGGTCTATTGATTGCTTCAGTTCAGAAAGGCTTCAGTTCTTATGTGCTGGTTCTTAAAGGTCAAACCCATCTCATGGTACAGGGTCTTCAAAACCCCCAATGCCTAATGCTCCATTTTTTCTCTTCTTTTTAACACTGAAGTTTACTTGCATTACAAACATTTATCTCTTACCGCCTCCATTTTTGTAGCACAGGTAGGGGAAGCGCCACACATTTCCCAGGCCAATTATCTCTCCAGCCATGGACAGCAAGAATTCAGTCTTATTGGCCCATTTTTCTCTGGCCTCAGGCCTGTTGTCTGTTCTCTGTTTCCGGTCCTCTGGGTCCATGGTGGCCCCATCAGCAGAGCTAACACCTCTGCTCTCCTGCATGCTCCTTTTCTTTATTGCCTATACTTTAATTCTGACAAAACATTAATATTAAACAGTGTCAAACGTTATGCCAGTGGTTGAGCCGCTGTTACTGTGTCAGGCCAGTCTGGATGCACAAACAAACTGAACAGTGTTTATAAAAAGCTACAGACCCACAGTGTTTACACTTTTCAGGAGTTTCAACCATAAATGAATACTAAGCTGGAGTAAAAGTGTTTTACAGAGGAACAATACATTACTGAGACTGCTGTACATATTACCATTGAACACATTTGTAATATGAATGCTTAAACTTAACCGCTTGAAATTAGTTTTGCAGATGTAAATGCATTGTGCTTACAATTGCATGTCTTTACAAAACTAACATTTTAATTTAAGCAAACAAAATTAGACCAGATGGTGAAGTAAAAGTAGCAAACAAGTGTCCAGCCTACATAAATGTCCTCAATGCAGCATTTTAAAATGCACCTCATAAAGTCGACTTGCATACATTGTGCTGCAATCATAGGAAAAGTTGTCTCTGAAATCTCTGTGAATCTGAATGATGAAATATAATTTGTTTAGTCATTGCATAATTTCCATACTTCTGTTTGCGCTATGTATTAGTTTTGATAACTTTATTATTAATATAATATGTCTAAAACTGCAGCCCATTAATATAATAAGTAGGTATGCGTAACTTAACTGGTAGATCACTGAAATGAAACAATTAAAACACAATTAAAAAACTTCTGTACAGTCTATATAAGTGTGAATAAAGAAATAACAGCTCAAAATGTAATGACTAAGTGTGATGCACTTTACAATAATAAAGTTCAGGGACTCACCGAAGTTTCTGCACAAGCGCGGACTGTGTTGTGTGTGAATGTGAGCAGCCCGGGAGCGTCAGTGCGGAGGGCGGGTCTGTACATTTCAGTATTTACACGTTTTGTTAAACATTCATTAATTTTGCATTCACCTGTGCATGTCTCACAATGATGAAATAACCCATACAATAAAAATGATCAGAATGATGCAGTGGCTTTCAAATCAAACCTTAGTTGAGTAGAGATGAAACAGAAACAGACTATTACAGCCCAAATGAGCTAGCCCATACTGATGTAGTAAAATGCAAAAATATCCAAATTAGGCATTTAGTGAAAGCCATAATACCAGAAAAAGAATGACATCATAATTACCTGTTAAATGACTTTCGACCTGTTTTAATTATGGTGTGTATACTCTATGACTTTTGCTTTGGCTCACATCATGCATATCAAAATGTAGTCTATATAAATTCATGTATTCATACATATAAATTGCATGTAGTTTAGTTCGTAAAATATACATTTAGCGACCATCTTTCAGCTTTACTGTATTATAGAAATGGAGGGAGAAATGAAATGAGAAATGACAGATTGTTGGGAAAGAGAAGGGCGCGTGACGTCATCGCTGACAAACACGGAAGCGCTGCTAACAATAACAAACAGAAGAGAAAGAGGAAAACAAACGACAGAAATCAGATGGAAACAACTGCTTTACCGACATAATAATAGTAATAATAGTGATATTATAATAATAGTAATGCAGCCTTCTTTATACTGATAAGTGCTGACGTTATTCGACCAAGTCACATCAAGAAGAATAAAACATGTTCGAAAGGTAAGCATAACACCTCCTACTTGAAACATCGGTTATGAATAACATGTTTTTATGAATGAAAAGTATAACTTTTACATTGGATAATGCCAGTATGATTTCCATGCGTAAACGCAATGTCTGCATTGGTGTAATCACATCGATGAATGCATCTCTATGCTTCTTGTATGAAAACACGTTGGCCAGATTGATGTATTTGTGTATTGTCATTGAGGATGCACTGTGTGGCCCCTGACAAACATCTGGAGAGCTTAGGGGTCTTTCAGAAGCCCCCGGATGAAGAAACATGCGAGGAGGACATGGACACATACGAGCCAAAATGGCACTGGTTTTATCTGGCTGAGTGTGGCGCCTGGCATATGTTTGAAGTATGTGCCAGTCTGTTTTATGACACTGATCCAACACTTGCTTTCTGCATCCCTTGCTAATTGTCATGTTGTTTTGTTCTGTTTACCGTAGGAAGTTCAGAGCACTGGTTGTTCTGTCACCAGTGAGCAAATTGAGCAAAACTACAGCAAAAATCAGCATGGTTCAATGGACTTCTATACTGCTAAATATACCTATAGATTAGACTTTTCTGGTCAGTTATTAAACGTATGATAGATTTATAAAGTTTATCTAGATTTGTGGTAACAAACTACACAAGAGTTGTGTTATACGTCTTGTTTTCTTTGTTTCTTTTTCATCATCACCCTCTGTCCCTAGCTATGAAACAAGTAAATGTTACAACTGGGAAAGAGAGGCCTATTAAAAGAGCATTGAACTCAGCTACTGACTTTAGGTAAGCCCATCTATACAGCTTTCATTAGTATAAAATGCCGTTTACTTGCATTTGTGGTCATTTCGATGTTGTTTCACAGATTCATCTGTGATAATTTGGCCCTCCCTGTTCCCAGTCACTGGGAAAAAGTTAATACAGATGAGCCCTATCAGGTATCTTCAGTTCAGTTTCATTTCTGCAGCGCTTTTCACAATGTATAATTTTAGCAAAACAGCTTTACAGAAATATATTTTAGTACAAAAAAGGAAAGAAATCCAATATTTTAACAACATAATTTTGAACAAAATATTGACCAATGAGCTAACGAAAAGCAACATGTCTCTACATGACTTAACATGAATAGCTGCACCTGTAGAACATCATAAAATTAGGTGTCCAGGTAATGTCAATATTACTCCAGTGAGGAAGCCAGTAAACAAAAAAAACCTGTGTAACTGTAAATGTCCAAAGACAAAATGACTTTCTAATTTGTTACTATTATTGTTCTTGTCCAGCTGATTACTTTAAGCAGAGACACATTTGAGTACAAAGAAGTGGCCCGATTATATGAGAGAACCATGAATCAGCCCATCAAATCCATTCAGAGAATACAGAACCTGGACCTGTGGGAGTTTTTCTGCAGGTTTGGCTTTTTAATCCTGTTTCAATCAACAGCTTAATGCATAAAATATACTGTACAGGACGGCTGATTGTTATCACAAAATGATCCTATTTTGCGTTAGTAACCATATTGTACAGTTTACTGTATTAATTACATAATAAACAATTACATACTAAATATTTTATTACAATGAATAAATTAACATTAATATTAATTTCAAATTATTGTATTATAAGCTACAATGTATTACAAGGTGTAAGATATTTGATTTCATATGTAAATTCTATTAAAAAAAATTCAACATTGTATGTACAATTATGAGAGATATTAGTATATATTGTATATGCACAATCTGTGCAAATCTTTTTTTTATGTTTCCTTTCTTATGATTAGTTAATCACTGTATGTTTGATCTGCTAAACAAGTAAATGCATTAATCAATGCAATACAGGAAGAAGGTCCAGCTGAGAAAGATCAAGCATGTCTCAGACATTGAAGAAAAGATGCTTTTTCATGGAACTAGCCACAGCAACATACAGGCCATATGCATGAACAACTTTGACTGGCGTCTTACAGGAAGCCATGGTGATGTGTACGGCAAAGGTAAAGCCTATATTTTATATAGCCTATAAAAAATATTTTCTTTTAGTACTACAACATGGACTAGTTCCAAAACTAAATGATGAACATATGTTTAGGCTGACTTTTAAATGTTTTGAAATATTAGTCTATAGATTTTTAATAGGAGGACATTTAATTTTGATTCAGTAGGTGGAAATATTTTAATTGCATCAATGACTGTTTTGTGTCCACAGGAAGCTATTTTGCTCGTGATGCGAAGTATTCCAGCAAGTTTTGTCATTCAACTAGTAAGCATAACTTTATCCTGCAGAGGCATGGTCTAGCACCTCCTATTTTCCAGAGTGAGCCATCTTACAAGTGTATGTTCCTGGCAAGGGTTTTAGTTGGGGAATATACAGTGGGTCACTCACAGTACTGCAGACCGCCTTCTAAAGACATGAGCATTGCCAGTTTCTTTGACAGTTGTGTGGATGACACAAGGAACCCCAAGATCTTTGTAATATTTGACAGCAACCAGATCTATCCAGAGTACCTTATTGAATTTTACTGATAACAAACACCAAAAAAATAATAATTAGCATAACCCATGTACATTGTGATGACCTTGGAAACTGATATTACAGTACAGTTAGAAGATGTACAGACCTATGTACTTGAAACAGTGCTGAAATGAGCCTGGATACTGCAAAAGTGCCTTTGGTGAAATATTATGAAAGGGCATTATACTTTGACTAGGGGGCCTAGATAAAATGTACTTAAAAGAAATATATATCTCTAAATGTAATATATTATTTCTATGGAACCTACATATATGTTGAGTGTAATGTTTTGTATGAAAAGCTAGCGGGTACCAGTTCCTCTGGCTGAGTTGGTTGCTGTCCCATCCTACAGGTTTTGCATCCCATCAAAGCATTTACCGTTCACACAGCAACTTTATGATAAGAAAATTATTCATATGCATTTATTTATTATTTATTTATGTGTTGTTATTAATATGAAAACCTGAGTGATATGAAAGCATAGAAACGTTTTTTTTTTTTTACTTTTTTATTCATTTGAATAGTACTATAGATAGGGAGACAGGCAGGTTCATGTTAGGATTGGTTGAATTTAATTCCATTAGAGATGCCTTACAATTCTCTTTCATTATTCTTTGAATGTTAGCAATTCTGCCTTAGTGGAATCAAAGTGCTGTGTGAAACGTAATGTGGAAAACCTGATCCAGTACCTGATTAAATGAATACACAAGTTTCTCATTTGCAAACGTAACACTGTTTTATTATTGTTTTCCATAATCTACCTCTTCATATTTCTACCTCATGATTTCTATACAACACTGTATCTCCACAAACAGTTATGTTTATGATGACCTGTTGTCAAAATATCCATGTGATAAAAAGAGTGTCTCAAATATAGGGGTTCTCCGGAACCAACAAATTTTCAGAGATTATTAATGTAATAATTATATAATTATCATTTCAATTCAGAGATGCACTGAAAAATAAACACTAAACAGAACATTATGGGGAACAACAAGGGACTTACACAGAACAGAAATCCAAGGTTAAGACACAGGGAAGCAAAGCAAGCAAGTAAATTAAAAATAATTTACCTGCATAACCATTATATCACCAAACAAAGGACTTCCACAGAACTTAGACTAGGATGCATGGTTGTTGATAAAATATTTTGCCTAATTTGATAATGCTTTCAGATGCCAATAACTGTACCACAAGCCAATTCCTTTTCTTCCTAAAACACCCTGTATTGACCATTATCATTTCATAGAATTTTTTGTAATTAATTAAATATATAAATATATATTTTATTTTGAGACAAATTAATTCAGATTTTTTTATGTTTCTTAATATATTTTGTATCATGTCACTGGACGTTTTCATTGTCCTTAATCTTTTCTGCAAATTAGGCACAAGCATGATGATTATGACTTCCAAACTGACTGACATTAAAGTCCCAGAACAAATACAAAAGATCACATTGAGCGTAAACTTGTGTGAAATAATGATTTCAGAGAACTATGGAAAAAATATAATCATTGGTTTTGCCCAAATAATTGCCCTCAAATGGTCACATTTATCCATCATCCCAATGAGACGTAACATTATCCTTGATTTACTGTTGTATTTTATTTTTATATATTCTTACACACAAGCATACATGTTTATACATACAGACCTTGTAAGTTTTGTATATACTGAATGCAATAAATGTGAATGAAACTCAAATAAATGTGTCCCTGTTTTTTTCAGGATTTCTTTCTGGTATATTTCTGAAATAGCTTCAAAATGCAGCACCTAGATAAATATAACCACATCAGCTCAATTATATAGTCACTATATTATCTTTCGATAAAGTTTTGTATACATTTCAAAATCTTGATAACCTCTTCTGAAACATTAAATGATCTAACTCCTCTGTAGCTAAGCAAGCTCCTGTTAAAATGTCCTCCGTGTCCACTGCAGTCACAAAAAAAGTACTTAGTTTCAATGTTTCTAGCTACTTTTTAAAAGTTACTGGTAGTGTAGCTATTTTGTATGTTTTTTTATTTGACATTTTATATTACAAATAACTGAATACTTGTTAATGATGAATGTTTTAAGTAAAGGATTCGGGGTTTAAAAAAATGTAATGCAATACAATTATGATTTCAAAGATTATTGTTTTATTTTGTAAACTATCCATGATACACACAGTACTCAAACATGAAGAACTGTGCAGTCAGTTTAATACAAGTACATGTCTCTAGAGATTATAAATGTTGCTCATGACGTCTGTTTTGAGTAGGTTTATTGTTGCAATCATATCTTTATTATAGTAGGTTCTTTGGATTATGTTTCTATTATTTGTTGTCTACTACATACACACTTTTTATAGATCATCATTATATACACATCATAAATACATCATTTTTTCTTATATCAGATGCATTACTGTATTATGAATGAGTGGCTTTTCAAAACTATATCACTTTCATTGAGTTTTCATTGACTTTAGATCAGAAAACTTTACATAGCATTCTAAATTCAGAAATGTAATCGTTCTGATTCACTTGCACTGAATATGAAATTACAGATAAAAGACAAAAGTATTGAAATTTGATTGCAATATCAAAACATTCTTATCTAAATCTATATCTTTAACATGCTCACACCTTGCCGCATCCCACACTAGTAGAAATGATTGAGATTATCGTGCCAGATGGAGCGACGTAAACAAAATATAGATTGTGATGCATTATTATTTTAATATTATTAATGTTTACATTTGCTGGCTAGTCTTAACCTGGCTTTATGTAATCATGAGACGATCTGATCTCTTCTAAGTGAGCTGTAAGATGCATGACAGAACAACAGATGGTGGTAATTGACAATTTTAGCATTTTAGTTTGCGTATGAAGGGTGATTTTTTTGCTGGTTTGTTCAAACCCAAAATGGAAAGTAGCTTGTGGTTGCTCTACGTCAGGTCATGACGTCACGTAGCACAGCATATTGTGACATCAGTCACCTTTTATATTGGTTCTTTAAAACATTAAAGCCATAAAGATATGACGCACTTGTGTACTGTTTGCATTGAGAAACTTGTTAAACCTGCAGACATACCCAGCCCTTAGTTTCTATTTCTCTGTTAATGCCAACCTCCACATAACTGTGTTACATAATAATGTTATTTGACTGTTCTATGAGTAAAATATGCAGAAGGTTAACAAGGAATCTGTATTTATGAGTCTGCACTTGATCCTTTAATTTCACTATTTCCTTCTGTCTAAATGTGATTCTCTGTACTGGTATTTTTGTCTAAACCATCGGTTTCTGACCAATCGATTGCTGGATTTTTTATTTAAAATTGTATTCATCTTCTAATTTACGTATATTTATTCGGCTGTTATGGCAAACCAGGAGGATGAGATGGAAGATATGGACACGTCTGATACAGCGTACTGCTGGTTTTACAAGACACATTGTGGTGGCTGGCACAGGTTTGAGGTATTTATTTCACTACTGTGATTCATGTCGTTTCATTTGATTACTTTCCTCCCCGTAAATTATTTTTGTTTGCTTGTTTATGTTTTCTTTGTTTTAGGATGGGCCAATTTATAGTTTAATTTCTAGTGCTGGTCTAGAGAAATGTTATGAACGAAACCCATATGGTGTTATGGCTGCTAAGGATGGGCTCTTCCAGATTAATTTTGCAGGTAATCAGGTGGAGTTTATTTGTATTATTAAGTATTATTTGGAGTATCATACAGTATAGTGTAAATGGCCCAAACATTGTTTCTAGCAATGTTGTATGGCACTGTGACATTGTGCTCTTTGGAGTTATCAGTGGTTAATATATGCATTAAAATGTGCTTACTCTTAGCAAGCCTTCTCTTCAACTCAAAAACTGGGCAGACATGGCAAATTAAGCGCTCTCGTCAGAATGACTATAGGTGAGATATATTGTAATTTGAAGAACTCTTGATAACTTTACACTGTGGCTCAAGTAAGTATTAGAAGCTACAGCACACTTCATATGTATGGATGTCACTATTAGATAACAAAACAGAAAAAACAAAAAAATAAATAAAATATTTTCCAGTAAAAACATTTCACCGTTTTTTGTTTAAATGTGAGAACAATATATATGAAGAAAATGTGTTCAGATACTATCTGGTTTTAAAACACAAGTGGAATTTGTTTGTAGATGACAACTGGTTATATTTTGATATTTTGTTCTCAAATGTTTTGAAATGCCTCAGAAATTCATACATTTTTGAGTGTGGCTTATGTATCCAAATATAATCTGGGGTAATTGCTGTTTATATAGTGAGGCAATAGACAATAGTAAAGTCAAACACACTGGTGCATTTATTCCATTTCAATAATGACCCAATTGTCAACCAAATTGTCTTATAAAACAGCTTTGATGACATTCCCTCATCTCAGTCAACACACTGGGAAAACTCTTATCAGGTAATAAGCATTATCATATTCAATAAGCATTTATAGTAGCTAAATTGCATTCATATGAAAGCTGTAAAAGTGGTGAAAACCCATCCTAAAAACATTTACATAACATTTATTCTGACATTTACCCCTCTTAATCAGATCCCTTTGATAAGTGATACAAGTGAGTATAAGGATGTGGAAGGATTTGTCAGAACTGTTGGCTTACTACAAGATCCCATTCAATCCATTTCCAGAATACAGAATATGGACCTTTGGAAATTGTTTTGTAGGTAATAAGAAATTCCAACGATAAGACAAATTACTTTTATTATTATTATTTTATGTAGTTACTTTTATTTTCAATAGTGATTCTCCCTATTTAATTTTTTTTTAACAATGTTTTAACGCAATGATTTTTTATGATTTATTCCAAATATAACACTTGAGGGGGAAATGTGATTAATTGTTTTACAAAAAATGTGACAATCAAAAATTCTTGATGGTCTTAACAATTTATTAACAGAAATGTATTTTTGTATATTATATAATATAATACACATTCTTGCAGGATCAAACACCTATATAATATAGAGTGTGTGTGAAAAGTAACTAGGCATTGGTTATAAAATTGGCAATGGCCATCTTTGTTTACGTTGCATGTACTGCCTCTCGCGGCCGATGCCTGTACTATTGACACGGGAAATATGAAATCCTATTTACTATCGTTTATTTAGACACTGTTTCATCTGACTCCAGTGATTCTACAAGTTCTATAGCCAATTTTTAATGCCTAGTTACTTTTTACCCACCCTGTATATGTATTATATTATATAATATATAAAAATACATTTCTATTAATTATAATATACACATATGACTGTATTTCAAATTCATTTCCTGTATTTTAGGAAAAGAATTCAGTTAATGAATTTAAAAAAAACATCATACATTGAAGAGCATACGCTGTTTCATGGCACAAGTGAAAAAAACCTGCACTCTATTTGCAAATACAATTTCAACTGCAAAATTTCAGACAAAAGAAGAAGAGGCCATGTATATGGCAAAGGTGGGTTGTGATTATGATATTTAGTTCTTTTCACAAATAAAATATAGTAAAAAATAATAATAATAATAATAATGATAATATTTTTTACAGGAACCTACTTTGCAAAACATGCATCCTATGCTGCCTCGTACAGTAAAAACAATAGCCAGGGCATTAAAATGATCCTGCTCGCTCGCGTTATTGTTGGGAAGTACAAAATAGGGAAACAGGATTATTGTTCGCCTAATGATGATGAGAATGAATACAAATATGATAGTTGTGTAGACAGTACACATTTTCCAACGATGTATGTCATATTTGATTCCAGTCAGATATATCCTGAGTATGTGGTTACATTTCGCTGCAACTATTGAACTGATGTTGGTGAAAGAAACATGGCAACAATGAACTTTGGATGAGCTACAATGTTTATGTAATCTAAAGCGGTGGTTCCTAACCTGGGGTCCGAGGTCATGGGGGGATGGTGTTGGGGGTGGGAGTTTATATGCTTTGAGGTCAAACATGGATGCAAAAAATGTTTTATACTTTTTAGTGCTTTCTAGGAATGCGTCAAATGATCAGCCACTGATCAGAACCAGATAATTATTTCCTTTGATCCGGTTTGTTTGGTTTGTCAGCTTGGTGATCACAAAAGCTGTTCACATTTTGTGGTGTGAAGATTTAAATGTGAGAGGTATGGTGAATATGAAAAGTCCAGCGGCAGAGACGTCTTCACTGGGTAAGAATACAATAATAATGCAATTAAAAGTTATATATAATTCAAAATACTTTATTATAAAAACTCTTGCAATCACCATTAACAGTAACTGCTGTATGCCTGCATACGTGTGCTTTTTTTTTTTGCTCGTCCCTCACACAAGCGCGTGTTCTCAGTACTGGTTCTCCCTATACGCAAAAAGTACGCAAGTTATTTAAGGCCCTGGAACCCCTATATCAATTATGAGTTAAAGGCATAGTTCACCTAAAAATGAACATTGGTTAATTTACTCTCAGGTCATCAAAGGTGTAGGTGACATTTTTTTTAAGCAGAAGATTTTAAAGAATCTTTTTAGATTTTAGATGGTCCTTGGTGATTCATAAAATGCATGTCCACGGGTGCCATCTCTTTAAGAGATTATAATGTTGTAAATAATGTTCAGTTTTCTTACTCATACCGATCATTTTGCTTAATAAGACCTCAATTTATCGTTAGGAGCTGTGGGGATTAATTTTTTTTAATTAACTGTGCCTTTTTGACTTAAAAAGATGGGACTTGTGGACTTCACCAAGGACAACGGTTTTATTTGAAAAACGTTACTATTCTGCTGAAAACAATTGTCACCTTGGCCTTGGATTTATATTAATAGTAAATGTTTTTGGATGAACTATCCCTTTAAAGGTTGGGTAGACAATTTTGGAAAGGCTAATAATAGCAAGCTAGCTTTGAATACATAAGATCCGATCCTCCCTTCAGAACGCTTTCCAAAGTCACGCCTTCTCCATGCTAATTTAATGTTGGAAGATTATTCAATTCAATTTTATTTATATAGCGCTTATATAGCAACATTCTATGTTAAGTCTTAAGATCTGATAAGTTGAATTAGGATTTTTCACAAATTCATATTACAGAAGTAAATCCTAAATTGATTTATGTCTAGCTCTTAAACTGCATTATCGGTTAAATTATTAAAATCAGGTCTATTACCAAGCAACCAACAATGATGCTGTGAAGTCAACATAAGATTAAAATGAGAAAACAATTGGCCTGATTTTAATTTGAGTGCAGCTGAGATAGAAGTTTTGGAAATTTCTTCAATGCGACAAAGCTTGAGGGCATTAAACTCTTTTATGTATTTGTTTCAAGGCGGGGTAAGTGGGATGATGTACACCACAGTTGCCAAGTCTGCACCCAATACAAAACCAGCCCAATGGCCAATAAAAAGTAGACCAAAACTAGCCCAATGACCATAGCCCAAACACCAAATCTTAAAATATGCCCCTGCCATAAAATATATATTTTACAGTCACAAAAATGTATTACACACAAATCTTTAACCCTCAAAAAAAAAGAACCTGCGTCTGCTGTATAATAGTAGCCATTGTTCTTCGTCGTGAATTATTGATAATTATACCACGGTGTTATTGGCACTTCATTCTGATTGATTGACGAATGTTCTAAAGTGTGAAATTATTTAGTTAGCCATTGCACACCTATGAAGTGTTTGTCGATCATATGAAGGGTGTATTCCATATCACTTCACCTAATGGAAGTTAACATCAAAGGCAACATCAAATTACATAAAACACACTAATAATATAAGATAATATATAAATAGAACAAATGAATTACTATTAAAAGGTCTACTTGTTCACAGGGTTGTTTGTTTCATTACAAACCATATCAATGGCTTAAGCCTCCATTACTAGCTGTAAAATAACATTTTGTATTTAGCAATTAAGAGGAGATGCATAAGAAATTAGTCCTACCCAGAAAACCATTGTGACAACGTCTTGGAAATAAAACATTTGAGCAATGTCTTGTGGTGTGGGTATAACTGACTTCGTAATAATAATAGGCGAAATAATTAACTTCGGTTCATTTAATTTTTACAAAAACAATTCTCCACTTTGTGTTAGGGATCGCATTCCCATCGCCAGTGTGCATAATATTTGGGTGTGCATTCTGACCACAGGTGATGTTCTTCATTATACAAACCACACAATGTCAAAAAATTCCCTATACTAAACATATGTCCCATAATCAACCACATGACACATTTTACAAAAGTGTCTACAAACAACTTACAACAACCCAAAGTGAAAACAACAACGAATGGAAAAAATAACCAAACCTAACCAAAAATACCTCACTGCAACAAAACATAATAATCCTGCATCCATCAACAAAAAAACAAATACATATTCAGCCAATACAACATACTGAAACTGTTAAAGGACAAATAAACTCTTCATTAAAACCATTAAGTTATGCTTGTCCAAAGTAGATCCAAAAAGTTTCTCATTTTAAAAGCAAATTTTAACGTCACCCCCTGTAAGGTAATTTTACTGCTTCTATGTCAACACATTGAAGAGTGGAAACTGAATGTATTAACTACAGCCCTCTTACGGTCATGGCATTAACACAAAAACCCAACACATTGTTTGAGATGATAGCATATAAATACACACAGATGTCTGAGACGTTAACACTAATAGCACTCATTAATTTCATCAATAAGTGTAAACTGGATACCTTCGCCGTTTTGTTCTTTATTAGCCATTTTGCTCTTTCGGGTTGAAAACCAAAGTTAAAACAATGACTTACACACGTTAATTTGGAGTGGTGATTGGCTGCATGTACGCATCTACATCATTAGTTTTTGAGCATTTCTCACATTTTTCATAAGAACTTGTTCAATCCATCAGTGTGCCTTATTTTGCCATGGTTAATTTGTAGAATAAAACAATGTTTAATTTTCTTAAGGGAATCCCTGTTGATTTAACCGTCTCAACAAATATGGTAAGTGTTTGCTTAAGTATTCTTTATTTTTGCATATTCAGGTACCCTTATGAAAATTAACCATGGTTTTATTATAGAAAAATTTTAGTAACCGTGGTTTTTGGCATAATTACCATTAATAATTACCATTTCCATAGCCGTTTTACTACAAATACCATGGTAAAACTATGGTTGCTGTAGCAAACACATGGTTATTTTCTGGTTACCATGGTTACCTATAGTAACCATGGTTCTTTGGTTTAAACTGTAGTAAAATCATGGTTCATTTTTGTAAGGGTACAGGAATCTGGAGCAGTTACCACAATAACACTTGCTGTAGGATTACAAAATGATGCACATTTTTATAATACTTTGCAATGATGGATTGAATTACACGAGTCTGCGATAAAAATTACGTGCTGTTTTATTTACTTTCAATTGCAATTGTACTTTTTACAAATATAGTCATTATAGTTACCAGTGCAATACTTTTACATGCTCTTCTATGCCACAGAGCTTCCATCTCACCAGTGTATTTGTTTACATTGCCGGTATGCAAATTAACTATTTTTATGTGCTTAATGGAACACCCCCTTCTATGCGATCTCCTCCCTCTTTCTATGCTCCACCCTCCCACTTTATCACAGTCGAGCACGGCTCTTGGAACCCTTTTCAAATCAGAGATGCGAAAAATTACTGCTAAAACATATATACCAAGATCGCCGCTTGATATTAATAATCATTATCTCTTCTACACATCATGTGAACACGGCTAAATTGTGAACCAAGAACACTTTAATAACCATAATAATAAAACATTATGCTTTAGGTGTACATTTATAAATCAGATATCATCAGGTTTTCGGGGGGCTTCAAGGACAAAAGGTTTGGAACCACTGATCTAAAGCAACCAGGGTAATTTGGGACTAAGACATCTTTAGAAAAATACTGCAAAAGTTTGGAACCTTATGTATTTTAAAATTGTTAATGTTATTGTTTCCTTTCATTTTATTTAAGCCTTTGTTTTTAGTGCACTTTAGTGCTCAATGGAAGTAGTTATTTTCTTAATACTCGACCAAGAATGTTGATACCATTCTGAAAGCTTGATGCAGAGAAGACATTAGGAGAGACAGCACTCTCTCAAGATGAAATCAAGAATATTTTTATTTACATTACAATCCAATCGCCAAATAAAGAAACTGATCACCAAATGGGGAATTATGGGTGTTCGAATTTAACACTATAGATAACCAGAATTATGATCTGTTCTCACAAATCAGGAATCAAATAAAATATTACTTTATTGTTTAGTCTCTCAGTCTGTTTTCATAATTGGCCTGTCAATATGCTTCATTTATTGGTAACTGTTTTTAAAAGCCGCAGTTTGCAAACAAGTGACACCAACTGGTCATTATTTCTCAATTTTAATTTACTCATCCCTCATTAATGGTTAGCCACAAACACTCAGTCAAAGTAGTCTTCAATGTCAATATTAGGATTAAGCAGCTCCTCGCCGTATCGGGACAAGTCCATTTGGTTGAGAATGAGGTTCTCAAAAGTTTCTTCAAGATCAGTCTCTCCGATAAGAACGGCCCCGACCATACGGCCTCCAGTCAGAACCACCTTAACATACTCCTGACCTTTGGTACAGCGCACAAGAAGTTCATGGTCCTGACCCAATCCCTGTGCGTTAAACTTTCCCAGCAAAACCACCTTAAACAAACAAACAACATTATAATTATTCCCACTTCACCAAGTATGGAAAACTTATCTGAATTAATAGACTGTAGAATTTTCTGATATGCATGTTAATTATTATTATATCAGTGTGGCAATATGTAATAGATTCTTGTGTGTAAGTATTTATTTTTATAAAGTTATCTGTTGTGGGGATTTTGTGGTGCTGTATGTCTATACTGTTTAAAACAAATACAGCCAAAACGTATTTAACAAAGATTTGAAAAATACAATTAAAAGTATTCTACATAATACTTGCGCTAGGCTAATAAAATGTTGAATTTGATCAACATGTGACTGTGCTGAATTTCTGTGAATGGCAATTTGTTTCGGCTTGTGGGGATAGTTAATTTATTTGAAGTGCCAAGTCATGAATTGACAAGGAACCTGAAGTATAAGATGTACACAGAGGAAATTACCTTGTAATTAAAAAATTTGGTGATGTGTGAGAACAGCTCAAAGCAGAAATCCAGCTCTATGGACTCCTCTAGCACAGCGGCTGTCATACATCGAGCTGCATACCAGCCCATCTGACGCGCCTGAGTCCACAAGCGCATCTTATGAACACAAACATAACAGGTTATTATGTTACAAGAAAGATCAAAACTATGAGATAAACACAAACACAGTACTAGCAGTGCCGCTATACCTGCTGCCAAAGAGCACTGGGCTCCCAGCCTGCGGTACAAACATCGCCTGCAGCATACACATCCTGCTCAGATGTCTGCATGTGATCATCTACTCTGAGTCCATGATCTGCTGCCAGCTCGAACTAGACAACCACAATTTAAAGCCCATATAAAACTAAAAATATGCTGCATATCAAATACAGAAAAGCATTCATTGTATGCTATTTATTAAGTGTTCTTCAGAGAATGAAATGCCATATTTGTAATGACAGTTTGTTTACATTGTTGCCATGGAGAAAAGGATCCGTGTTTGGCACCACGCCTGTTGCGCTAACAATGAAATCACAGCCGCAAGTCGTCCCATTGTTTAGCTGAACATAAACTGGCCACGTCCCTACAGCAAAATGAAGGTATTGTGGTTTTAGGTATAAAACATTGCAGTTTAGCATTAGTTTGACAGAGTATCTTCTAGTAACCTAATTCAGATTTTTCGGTGCTGAAATCGGACATCAGGAAGTCTTGCTGTGTGTAGATCTTTTCAACTTCACACTCATATTCTATATGGACTCTGGAACTCTGTAAAAATACGGAAAACAATGACAGTTGTGTAATAATCGGGTCAATTGTACAGAGAAGCAGATGCAAACATGAATACAAACCTTTTCTGCCCCTCTCAGATCAATTCCCTCATGCCAATCTGGGCCCAGAGCACTGCCAATTTCTCCTGAAACCTCACTCTGGCCTTCTTTGAAACATATACATTTTTTCTCATGATATTAACAAACACTTTGATATAAACATTTATGCTTAAATGCTTGTAATTAGTTAGAGACAAATATTGAAGGACAGAAAACAAATGTCCAGGATATTTTATAAATAAAGGAAGTCCTATAATACTATGTAAAAAGCATACTAGGACTCCTATATACCTATAATACCTATAGATATAACCTATGCAAAGGGTCCCATGATTCCCATACTTCCATTTGTTATTTTATAGTAACACCATAGTGACAACTTTGTTTTTAATTCTAAAATGTGAACAATAGTAATAATAAAGTCAAAAATTGCCACAAGAGGGCAGCAGCACACATCTGTGTGAGTGTGTAAGTTTGATTAGAGCTATTCATTTACACTGGCCTAAAAACAGATTAACTGTTTTAACTAATCAGATTAACTAATTGACTTTAAAACAAACTCTCTTCAGTAGATACCGCTAATCACAAACCCAAACCAGTGTGCAAGATGAACTCATACCTCCTGTGTTGTCAGTAGTGTATCGTGCTCTCTTACAGGGCAATGATCTGTCTTTTTTGTCAGCTTCCAGTGAGGGAATGAGGAACTGAGCAGCTCCTGCATCAAAGAATGTGTTACCTATAGCTTTGTCCTTTATAGCCCAGATCACCTCACAACCTTCAACTTCATATCTGCAGAAATGCATAGCAGATATAATAAAATAACGGTTCTTAACTGGTCAGTCACAAATGGGCTGCAGGTCTGTTCTAACAGGGAATAAACAACAATAAATGCAAATACTGCAATACAGTTTACCATTTAAACATGCAGAGGAAGAATAGTAAAATAAACCACCGTGCCTACTTTAAAAGGGAAGAGACAACTCCTTCTATACTGTTACTGTTAGTTGTCGAGATCAAAGAACTAAACTAGTTAAACTTTATAGCACAACATTTGCAATGAGAATCTGATCAGATCTTTTATTATTAATAATATTTTCAATTGTAATTGATCAACTATTTAGGTTTTTGTGAAAACTCAGGATGTCACAAGCTCTGTGCCTCGGCTCTGAACTACCTTTAAATGTTTAGAGGGTTTATTTAGATACTCACACCAGTTCCAATGCAATTCCTCCATTTCCAACAACGACTATCCTCTTAGCCTTTGATAAACGCTTTTGAAACTCCTGTGAAAAACCCACACAGAGCAATAATCCTTACATCACCACCATCTTATTCACGGATGTACAAAAAAACGAACAAACGTCAGCCTGTCGTCTTTACGTTTTCTATGTACTGACGACGGGTTCCAGTGTACCTGAGCACTGTCTGTGTCTCGTATGCCCAGAATATGTGGGTTGTCCTGGGTTAAAAGTTTGGGTCTGGCACCGGTACACAGACACACTTTTTTATAATGGAAAGTCTGCCCATTCTCAATCTGTAATAACTGAAGAAATAGTTTCATTAAAATCCTAATACGTGAAAGTTTGAAGCATAAGTTGTAGGTGTGTGCTTTACCATACATGTTCCTCAACGTTCAGCTGTTTAACTGCAGACTGTACGACTTTCAGGTTGGGGTATTTTTCTTCTAAAAAACTGGATGGTTGTTCTTCTACATTAAATTCCTCCAGGGTCTTTGATACCTTCAGATGATAGCAGATGGGCATGTTAGTACAGTAAATAAAAAGTGCACTAAATAATGTGACACCTGCTCAGCAAAACAAACGTGAATTTGACGATCTAACTGCAGTGTGTGGCAGGGCTAAACCTAAAATAAAACACTTCAGACCTGTTTGTAATTTGCAATCGTCTTCACTAAGGGAGAAGCTGTCAGAAGACAAACCTCTTCAGATGGGAACTGCGATGCGAGCTGGAAAATAAGAAATGCATGAGAAGGTAAAAAGTTGCATTGGTGAGATCAGTTACTAGATCAACTACTACATTTATGACTAGATTAGACTAGTTAAAGTTATTACCTGTTCTGCACAAGTTACTCCTGCGATTCCTCCACCTACGACCACAAATGGGACTCTGTTTGAAGCCATTGAACCTTAGCACACGGTTTTAGTCAAGATCTTTATATATAAATACTGTCTGGCACTTGGCACTGGTGTTTTAGAGACAGATGGCAGTCATTGGTAAAGAAAACTCGCTGGTAAACAGTGTTTGATGAAACCCTGTCCACTTCCGTGTTTCTCTTGTACAGACTACGGATAGCGTGAAGGGTTAAAATGCACGACATTAAAGACAACGCTTTTAAAAACGTCGATAACTTGCAGGTCTTTCAGGACTTCGTGATCGGGAGGAAGCTACAAGACGAAATGAAACATTTTAAAAGATGTAAACAGCTAAATGACACGTATAACGTGAATGTAAGAGGTAATAAAAAAGGGGAAAATAAACCTGATTAACAGATAAACACATTAAATGCAATCCTCATATACAATATTTACGACTTCCTTTCAATTTCATCGTACAGACCATAAAACATTAAAACCACTCACTTAAGACAAATATTGAAAAACGTGTAATTTTTTTTTACTTCTGCTTTTCTTATTTATACTATAAAAATGGACGAATCTGATCAAAGAAATCATTTCACATGACCACAGCAGAGCTTTTTTAATACATTTGAGATGTATTGAATGGTGTGCGCCATTTTGTCTGATGCAGTGGCTGCACGGTGTTGCTCATGAATCACAGACTGAAAATAAACCAGCAGTGTCAAAGGTGTGAAAACAAGTGAAAATGAATCAGGACAACATACGCAGAGATTTATGAATTATCGCATCAGTGACGTGCCCTTTACATGTTGATAATGTTGATGTGCCCCACAGAAGTGTTACAACATCGCCCCAAATGTGGCACATCAGGCCCTTGGTTGGGTAGAAAGAGCTGCCCCTGGTCATCAGAATAACTTTATAAAGTTTGTTGGACAGGAGCTCATATGGGAAAATACTCGGGGCTTTAAGAACTATTTCAGGTTATTTTTAATACAGTAAAATCTGTGTGCAGCGTATGTGCTGATGTTCATTCACCACTTTATGTTCAGCTGGATCTACGCTGTGTAGCTACAGTCTTACTGTATGCCATCGGCTGAGTTTTTGTGTCTGAGTTTTATATCTCATCAGAAATTGAGGATGTTGAACTTTAAATAAAAATAATTAAGAGCTCTCATTACTGTAAGTCTCCCGAGCTAAAGAGCAACCTCGGAGCAATTCAGTTTTCCACTGGTCAGTTACACATGAAATATGATGATCAGCTGCAGTGAACAAATTACACTCTGTTAACTAACTTTTCATTTCAGTAATTAAAGACAAGTTAATTATCCACTTTAAATGGGGAGTCGCAGTTAAAGCCAGGCTATCTTCCTTCTTTGTGTAGGCTGTGTACATAATGGAAATGATGGCCCTGTTTGTCAGCCATAGTAACTGCATTAAACAGTGTCTGTAGCCTTTAACCTCTCCTAGACTAAATGTGGACATCCACGTCATTATGACAGATATATCAACACCCAATTATCTGTGACCAAAGCCAATCCTGCTCTTTCCTGTTGTATTAATACAAGAGGCACTCTTGCTGTTTGATACGCTTAGATCACAACAGAAGTAAAGTCACGCTGAGATAAAAACATATTTCGTACCATATCATAATAATTAGGTTTTCTTTATTCTAAAAGAAGAGATGCTTTATGTTCAGCCCACGATACAGTGTATATTTGCTGACAGAAAAACACATCTCACATTTTTGCATTGTGACATTATTATCATGGCAAATCACATTTTCCCTCTCATTGTATTGGCTTCCATATTTCCATATTATTTTTATTTTATAAATTCCATTTATCTCAATGGTTTGAAATATGATTTATTTTTACAGGACTGATGTTACGATGCAAAAAATCTAACGAAGGAGCTTTTAATGCTGTCCCTTCCAAAATTCTGTGGAGGTACCAGGATACAGTAATGGTATCAATTGGTAGTAGCATGCCACATATCATAGTTACATGATTATCATATGTTTTATGTGATGGTACCATCTTGGTACAAAATACTTGACTTTACCCTAGTATACGTTCACAAAAGCACGGTACTATCCTTTATAAGTGTCTGAAAGCTGCAATTCTTAACATATGCATGACATTTAAATATGTCATTATTATAGATACTCACCTTATGACTGGAATTGAGCATGTTCTGGAGATGACCGTGTGGACATTTATGGCCCAAACTTTCATTAGCCCCATCTGTGCTCTTCTCGTTCATGTTGATGTGTCAGTCTTGATGTGCTACTGAGTTTCTCTGCTTGATTGATTCATCTGCACGGCAGCTGGCCCTCCACATTCACGTTTACACTTCATCTATCTCTGCCTCTATAAAATCTGTTCATTAGACCAGTGGCAGAATGTTGTGGCTGCTCGCAGTTGTGGGCGTTCAGTATCAAAGAGCAGAAGAAAAATGAACAATATTTTCATTTTGATTCCCAGTTCAAAAATGTGGTCAAAATGACTCATTTATGATGAATTGGATGTTTTCAGAGTGGCCACATTGTAATGGCATCAGAAGAGAAGACATTCTGATAGCAGAGAACTTCTAGTGAGTCTCAGTAAATGTATTAGTATGTATCTTTAAAATGTCCATTATATATCTTAAGGTACTTTTAGAAATGAAGTAGTAATGGATTGTTAGAAAAACAACATTAATTTTACTTTGGGCTTGAATTTGTCACAGCATCAGAACAAACAATTCAACCCATTGTATGCATTACAATAAGAAAATTACATCCTCCTATACACCCACTTAAAATGCTTATCCGTTATGTACAGTATTTATAAAATGGCTATTTTTTTCTCTGTATGTCTTTAATGGATGTCCTCATGTAACTGCTGCAGCCTGTTTTTATTTTATTTATCTTTTATTTTTAATGTAAATATGGGATGAGATGTCTATGAATCTGACATTGTCATTTATTCTGATTATTAAAATAACACTTCAGTTTAAATAATGTGTAGCCACCCTTTATTTCATTGCTCCTTAAAATACTTGATTCTGATTGGTTCGCCATGATATTCCGAGGCCGTTTACACTTTAAAATAATTGTAATTGTACAAAAACAGGTATGTAAACACATACACAGTATAAAAATAAATAACAATAACAATTGTTATTGAATAAAATAATTCTGTGCTTGTCATACAGGCTCTTTGATATTCTGTATATTCTTAAAGCAGCAACAAGACAAAGTCACTTACAATAGGAATGGGCTCCTGTGACGTCTCCTGATAGAAAAACTGAAAGATCTAACATCTAGCAAGTGCGTTTCCACTGTTATGAAATCGGGCACTCCGGTGCCACCTGACTTTTACCGACATGTGTTTTTGTATGTATTGCAGAGGCCCTTCGAACCAAGGACTCTTCAGTATTATTAGATAAACAGGTTCAGAGGTCCATAATGAGTTATTACGGTACACAAAATAATTCTCTTTAATGGCTTATATACCTGATGCTCAGCAATAATAGCTTACAGTAATCAATGTATAGCAGCACTTCAGGTGGCAAATGTTGGTGTGCATTAACTTTTCTGTGTGTTCATCAGAGCAGTGGTAGTGCAGGGCTCTCAATTCAATCAGACAGTGTCAGGCAGGGTTCCTAGCTAATGGTTGTGGGGTTTTAAACCATATCTGTAACACATTGTACTTGTTGGCTGTTATGATCAGTTTTTATAGTTTGCATTTTATGTTTGCTTCCCTGTAAATGGTTTAAATTATTGTGCACAAACTAATTTATAGTTTGGTTATGTGCTGGTGTCGCTTGGGTTGCTTCAGTATATTGCTCTGAAATGTTTGACCAACATTGTGAAAAACAGTTATTTTATGGTAGGTTTCGTGTAGCCTCTGGTTGAGCATGGCACAAGAAAATGTCCAGGCATCAGAATATACATATAGCTATGAAATGTAAAACTTGAATGCAGTGTAAGTCATGCACTATAAAAAGAGTCTGCCAAATCTAAATGTGTTATTGCTGTAATGACATTCAGCAGAGAAGTTGGTAATTTCAACGTTCTTTTTGTTTTATTACAAAAATCAAAACAAAATGTCAGTTCTTCTTTGCTATTCATGTATATTTTTATAATACATTTTATTTATATACCATCATGACAAAGTATTTTTGCAATACACTACGCATGATAACCTTATCGTCATGCAAGGTTTACCAGAAACTGAATGCTGTTACCATTGTTAATACTGAAAGGCACTGGCTTTCAATGGTTTCCACAGACCAAAATGCAAATAAAATATAAAAACAAATGCAATATGAACAAAACAAATTGTAATCATCATCAACATTTAATTTACTGTTCCTCAGGGCTAGCAGTCGAACTAGAGGGGCACATAAATGGGCGTTTGAAGGAGGTCTCTTTTTCCGTAAGCGCTGGATCCTACGTTGGTTGGTGCGTAGACAGTGCCGATGGTGTTGCTGGATCGGATGAGAAAGTCTGCTAATCTCTGAGTGACGCAGGTGGCTGTATTACATTTCCTCTTTTCTATATGATGACTGTGGGGTAGTTAAGAGGGTTAGTCAGTCATTTATAGCTTTATAATTTTAAACAAACTAAAATATGTATTACAATTAGGCAATATCACATAAGGAAAAAGTGTGGAGATATGTAATACAACAACACGAATGTGTGTAA
Source organism: Chromobotia macracanthus (assembly GCA_036877525.1). Classification (NCBI taxonomy): domain Eukaryota; kingdom Metazoa; phylum Chordata; class Actinopteri; order Cypriniformes; family Botiidae; genus Chromobotia; species Chromobotia macracanthus. Next base: position 9,487,647 of record JAZGTH010000012.1, on the reverse strand, counting down.
TATTACTTTCATATTTTCAAGCAGTAGCTGTTTGGTGCATTGTTGGAAAATAACACAAACGTGCAGAATATTAATGTATGTATGTATGCGTTGCAAAGTAATAAACATGGATGTAGTTAACATATGAGTGATGCAAACAGTCAACCATTCCACTGGTTTTTGTTATGTCAATACGTTCAGAATTCACTATTTGCATGAAACGTTTTGAAGAACATTCTGGCAGCATCTTTAATGTTTTGAGGTAGCTTGAACAGCATCAATCGTGTAATAGTTAGTGTTGCAACATAAAACAAGATGATAAAGACAATTTTAGTGTCATAAGGGGGCAACTATTTCATCCCTCATTGTTCCTCCTCAGCAAAATGCAATTTGACCATCAGTTTTCACACTTTTCCAGATCTTTCCCAGACAGTGAGAATAGAATGACATGAGAGTTCACTAGAAATGCCCAAGCTGCCTTATCAAAATCCAGGACATAATTGTGCATATAGTGAATTGCTCAAATTAAATTACTCTTTTGTAAAACATTGTGTTCCAACTTCTGTAACTCAGTCTGTTACTTTTTTGTTTTACTTTGATATAATGTTCCATGGTTTCTTTTAAAGGATTATAACAAAGCCGCTATTTGTGTATTTAAACTAATAATGTTCACTTCAAAATTACAATTATGAAGTAAAAAAAATTTTTTGAGGCTGGCTACAAAAAAGTACCCGTTCACTGCCGTGAGTCCTCTTCGTGGTCGTGGCCCTATAAAACTCACAAAGGGATTATCAGACAGATCTGTATCCAGCCAGCCATCACCCTCTCGCAAATCATCTTCATTCTCATTAGAAGAGAGGAAGTACCTGTCGACAAGAAGAGGCCACAAAGCACCATCTCATCCAGAGCTGCTTGTAGATACTTCCCTGACTATGACACTCTTGAAGTGGAGATGTGCCCATCACCACAAGTAGATCAGTTGTGCCCACTGGTCATATCACTCATATCACTTACACATACATAAACACACACACGTACTTATTTATCTAAATGAGGACATTCTATACTATAACCAGACTATAACCAAACCCACACTGTAACCCTGAGCCTAACAGAAAACTTTCTGCTTTTTACACAATAAAAAAACTTTATTCGCTATATTTTTGTAGAACTTTTACAGATGAGAACGTCCCCAAAAGGAGATTTTGCTCAGATTTGTCTGAGGTTTTACTGACTTTTGGGTAAAACTTTGTCCCCAATAAACATTACAAATTTGTTTCACAACTAACTAGCAGTAGAATTTTACCATTTGAAGCAAAGAATGTTGTTAATAATTCTGCCACTTTTTTAGCACATCATGAGACAATTGCTTATTTGAATTTAATTCTGATTGCATTTTTCACATCTGAATTCAATATTTTAAAGACATCAAACTATAAAAATCATATAATCTTATATATAATCATATAATGAAACATATAATCTAAAAAATACGCTTAATGTGGTCACATCTAAATGAACAAGTTGTATTTTGGTCAAACATATTTATCATAATTGACTCAGATTTCATTAAGTGATTTCACCACCATCATTTTCCTGTTACAGTGGGGTGCCAGAGGACTTACCTGTTATGAGGAACTGTGGAAACACAGTGCAGCATCACAAGGAAAAGCACAATCTGGACAGGCAGTTTCAGATGATACATGGCAGACAGCAAAATATCAACGTTCTTTTACAAAAGAAGAGAACATTAAAAGATGATCACAATTGTTTTTGAAGTGTGAGTATTACTTTGTGTATATTCTAATCAATTCACATATTCCTTGGAAATTCAACCCATGACATTGGCATTGTTAGTGTCGTGTTCTGTTAGTTAAGTTACAGAAACACACTTCCTGCCCTATTGGTAATTTCCTGAAAATCTTTTGTATTCTTAGCATTGTGAAACAAGGTGTCAAAACTTGCTAAACCTCTAATTAAGCATAATGGTATTACAAAAAGTTTACAAACATTTTATTTAACAAATAAAATCACTCACCTCCTGCAGTTTTTAAACCAATGGCCAGCGAGGTACTGATGTTTCTCTCTTTCACACATATACAAACTCACTCACTCCATCCGCTCTGTTATAGGCTCCTACCCTCAACCACTTGTGACATCATCACACTCCTCCAAATATAGCCCTCCATTTCCAGCAAAGATCAGGGCTGTTTGGAAACGGGGGTTAGCTTGAAGACTTCAGATTCACAGCATGGGTCAAAAGCGCTATACACGCTCGTCACTACCTTCGTCATCAACATCATCACTTACTTAGCTGCCTTCATGTCACATTTTATTAGATGAGTGTAAACTCCACCTACAATTAAAATAAACTTAAAATCCCATTTTACTTTACATTAATGAGTTAATATAGCTTGTAATTTATTTATATTTCTGGAGAATGATTAATCCTGTACCAGGAATTTACCAAAAAGCTTTTTCAATCTCTTTTTTTGCCCATCCTCTGAGCTTTTAACAGCAGTGATGAACCCCGTTAAGAACTTTTTCTTATTGTTTGTTCAATACTTCGAGGGATTTAGGAAGGACTCTGGATGACTCACTATTTATTTGAACTGAACACCCTCTTAAACAGAGCTAGATATTAAATCAAACTCCTACCAACACCCACAGGAATTGAACTGTGTGTGAAGTTGGGACATGAAGTCATTGTGTGTGTTATAAGACATACAGCAGCCCCCCAAAATATTTGGACCTTTAAGTCATTGAATTAGAACCCATAGTGCCTGGGGACCCCCATAAAAATATTGCAGGATATATAAGTACAAATTTACAAAATACAAATGATCTAATACAAATCTATCTGTCTGTCTGTCTGTCTTTCTTGCTTTCTTCTGTGGAACACACACAAAGATATTTTGAGAATTGTCAAATGGTAATCAATGGGCGGCACTGTTGTTTTCACATGCACTTCAAAATACCTTTTTCGTGTTCCTCAGAAACAAAAGTCATACAAAGTTAGGAATGACATTAGAGTAAAGGATGGGAGAATATTGAACTATCCCTTTAAAATCTAGCTGTTATTTTGGGAATCCCATTTGTCTTACTATAAATACCACAGTTATATAGGAAAGTGTGATAAAAACTGTGTGAATTTCTACATGTGTTCTCTTATGGGTTACACTTCAACAGAATTTAGGAATGAGAATTTAGAGAATTCAGAATGCCTATGTGACATACATTGCTTTATTGGAATATACTGCCACCAGGTGTTCAAAAAGATTCATTGCATGCCAGCAGGATCATTTTTAGTACAGCAAAAAAATGTATAAATATGTATTTGTACAGTATAGTATGTGAGAAACATAAACTGTATACCTCATGGCTCATCAGAGATGGTCAGATGATTACAAACCACAAATTCTCAATACCAATGAAACATTAATTTTTAAATCTACATATTTATAAAATTCAGTTTTAAAAAATAAACTTTTTTTATTATTGTTGATTTTCATTTTTGAATTTATTTTAATTAAAAAACACTTGACGTTTCATTGTCCATAAGTCCTGTTGTTTTCCTCTGTTTGCATTAGACAATAAGATGGCATCAAGCCATCATTAAAACTCCTTCAGAGGTTTATGAACGTCATGGCTGTCATCAGCAGAGCATTGATTTGAAGCTTCGTCTAGCTCTGGATCACAAAGTGCTGGTTTCTGGAGCTCTATATTCTCAAACACTTTTTTATCTGTGCCTACTGTATCTATATTCCTTTTAATGTATGTGACTGCTATCCAAAACAGGGCATAACCAAACATCCGCAGACAGGCGATCAGTCCCAGAAACAGGAACCTGATGAGGGTGGAGGGAATACATTTTAATAAGCATTATTTTGGTTTATAGCACTATGCATTATGGTGCATTTTAGCATTTAGCATTATGATTTTCTATGCATTAGTATAAGTTCTACATTTGCATATAAAAATTGCTAATTTATACAATGTTTTATTTTTCTGTGAATATATGGCTTACCTTAAAGTATGTATGTTGTACATTCTGCACGCTCCTCTTCCACCACATTTCCTGTTGCCCCATTTCAGACAGGTGGAGTCAATAAGCGCGCCAAAATAAATGGGAGCGGGTATACCACCTTTAATAGAGTGAAAATAAAAAACAGTGCTGTTTCAGACCTTGTATGCTTGTGTGTATGCCGTCTAAGTCAAGAAATTCTCCTCTAAAAAACTATTTTAAAGCCGTATTTAAAGTGTGTAATTTTGTCATTTAGGTCAAACAGGTCATTCTGCCCCCAAATTCACACTATTGGTTTAGCTAGAAGTTAAAATCTCAGACCACTCAAACAAATGTTTTGAAATGTCCACCGTGTTTACATATTGTGTTCAAATGAATGGCTTAATTATTAAACTGGGATAACAGAAGGTATTTTAACAGAAAAAATGTACACATTTCACACTTCTTTAGTGTACGTATATAATCCATGTGTTGGGAGAATAGTGTGGTTTGTTTGATGAACTCACCCAGGACTCTCAACACAAGCAGTAACATCCCCACTGAGAGAGACTTTAGTTCAGGCTCCACACTCCTATAAGAACATGTGTGCACAAATGGATCATGCATACAAATCCCAGTGTTTTGTAAAATAATCTCATCATTTCATATATATTAGGAAAAACCAGGGTGTTTGTAGACAAAGTTATTTATTTATTTACATGTTATGGCAAGCATCACTAATATGTAATTCTTGCAACCTAGCAACCACCCAGATTTTTTTAACAACCAAATTGCTACAATTCATAAAATCGCTCATAGCACTTTAGCAACCACATCTAGCTTCTGTGTTAATATTTGACTTTAAATTTTAATGCAGTTCTAACATTTCACACTGCCATGTGGAGTCATCCAGACTGTTGCATGATAACCATGTAAATTGATTAAACAGACCTCAGTGAGATGATGAAGAGAGGAGTGCTGCCCAGACAGTATACAAAAAAGCTGACAGACTGCAGTGCCAGGAAGATGTAGAACATTCTAGTACATCTGCTTTCCCGTGAACATTGTCCCAGTGCTGCAGAGGAGTTACCAGAACTCAGCCCCCAGCTGCTGATGCATGCACAGCTGTGGAACGTCTTAGGAGACAAACAGAGACACATGCAACATGATAGATATAACCTTTGCAATGTTTTTCAATGGCTGGTGCTGATGCTGGTATCTAGAAAGCAGGATGACAGATGGCGTATATAATACAGATTTTACTATATATTTTAGAATTTAATGACAGTAAATTAGACAAAATTGTGGAAAACACTTATTTTACACATTATTTGCACAAAACATGGAAAAACATAAGTCTGCAAATGTTTTCTTCTGAATGCAACTCTTCAAGTGGCAAATTAAACTCAGATTTAGCTCCAATTCAAATTCAAGCCTGTGTTATCGGAACTGCACACATAAAGAAGCACTGTTAGCACTTTGTAGAGACAAGACACTGGCCCCATTAGTCTGTGGCCATAACTTCAACATGATAATTTGTACAATTTATGCAAGTCAAAGTGTAATAGTTATCATTCATTTCTCTTTATCATTCAGAACTTGTAGATATGTGGGGTATTAGTATAGAATGTGATGTAGAGTTAAAGGTAGCTGTTCACCATATTCCATCCTGTTCCATGGCTGGAATTGCAGCCAGCATGGCAGGGAGAGATGTAGGTGATTCCATTCTTTCCACACACTGGATCCCATTGGCTGTCAGGACAACCACATCCTGCATTGCAGGAATGTGGTAAACCACTATCTACAGTTTGAATGTCCCTGGATCTGCCATATAAACAATAGACATAATACAACTGAATCTCACTTATTTATCATTTATTTCTAATCTTATTCACCAGTGTCATGATAATAATTTAATTTTAATACACCATACAATTAAGTATCAGTTGATATGAGCGTTCAAAAGAAAATAAAATACCTTTGATAGGAAACTGTGACCCCGGCAACATCTATATTTTGGCAGCTAAAAGCAAAATAAGGCAAAGTCAAAAGAAATCCAGCGATAGAAGTGAAAAATGCCACTTTTGAGGCTCCTAGCAGACCCAGTTTAAATTTCTTCATTATCACTCCACTCAGGAAAATACCCAGAGCCACAGACGGCATAGTAGTCACTCCTGCACACAGACACACATAACCGATAATCAGCTGCTTGTCTTTCACAAAAATGAAGATATTTAGAGTAATCGTGGTAGCTGGTACCTATGAGAAAGTTGGTCTTGGATGTGCTTTGTCCAAACTGTTGTTCCAAGTATTTAGGCATGTATGTTATTATGATGACGAAGGCATTGAACATCAAAAGATTGGAAATCAGGTACAGGAAATAGATCTTGTTTGAGAACAGACGCTTCAGAGATGGCCCAAACTCTACAACAAGCAGATACAACAGATTCTGTCATTTTATTTACATAAACAGAGCCATTTTATTAGCATTCTTAATTTATCATTTTGCTCTTAATTTTTCAGTTTTTAATTTTAAAATTATTTATCATATCAAAGCTATATGACACTTTATGTTTATATTTAACTTTTGTTTATAAAGTTGTAAATAGTGTAAAATTATTACACTATTATTGTACACTAATAGTGTGGGACAGTTGTGGCCTAATGCTTAGAGAGTCAGACTTGTAACCCAAAGGTCACAGGTTTGATTCCCACTGCTATTCACACAACTAAAGTGCCCTTGAGCATGGTTGCTCCCTGGGTGCTGCAGTGCTGCCCTCTGCTCCATGTGTGTGTGTTCATAACTTGCAGTGTGTGTTGATTATTCACCAGTGATGGGGTAAATGCAGAGGTCACATTTCAAGGATGGGTTACCAAATACCTTACTTTCATTATAATACCAACGTCTGTCACAACTTTGTCAGCCTCTAGAGGCTGCTATTGCAGACATGTTTTCATTCCTTGTTCTTATTTGTAGCTGTGCCTTGTTATCCTGTATGTATTAAAACCCTTTAACCAAAGCACTAAAGTGTTTAGAATGTGTATTTACATGGACATCATGTGGCAGGTGTTGTTTTACTGTGACTGAACACAGGTCTGTGACTGTAAATTAATTGGTTTGAGCAGATGTGTAAATTCAACTAATTAAAATGTAGTTAGACACAAATTATAACTTTTGTGGTCTGTATAAGGTTGACATACTGAACTGTACCTTTGGCTATCTCTGTAATGGTGGGTGTGTGTTGGTGCTGGTTTAAGGGCTGGTCTAGCTCAGGAGTCTCGGGGGTTTCAGGTAAAGCTCGGGGAAAGAACCAGAAAGGCAAAGCAGCAAGAAGAGTCAGAGCTCCTGCAACTATATAACCCAACCACCAGGCCCCAACCCAGCGTGAGTCCTGATGGGTGATGGTCACACTCTCTGTTAATAAAAAGGGAAAATATACATACACAAACCATTTATATTTATAAAATGTTTTTTATATATATAAATACAAAAATGTAGTAATGTATTAATAGTCTTCTCTAGATAATGTTACAGTACCATGGTACAATGACAGTATACTGTAATACTATGATACTTTGATATATACCCTATAGCACAATACCTAATAATTACCTGTTCCTATATGATGGTTTTTACGTGATACTTCAAAGATGTGGCACTATCAGGGTACATGAACAAACATGGTAACACCATGGTACTTTTGGTACTCTTGTACATTTACATTAGATTTCAGGCATTTGTTGAACGCTTTTAAAAAGGGGACTTACAAGGTGCAGTTGATCAGTTTGTGTTTTCCTAGAGAATTAAACATGCTCTTCCAGTGTTGAGTTTAAATTAAACTATTTAATTGCCACTATACTAATTGTATATATACAGAATTGGAAATACTGTGAGGATTTTTAGGACGTTTCTGTTAGTTACATATAACAATTTAAACTAATTCAAAAGTTAAAATGAAAATGTATTATTTACACCTCCCCATGTCTTTGTTCTTCACTTTTGTTTTGGGTTTTGTCCTTTCAATGTGGATTATGGCTGACATCTCTCAAGCTTCAAAAGGACACATATGGACCTCATAATATAATTCCATGTGACTCACGCTATATATATATATATATTTGCATATATATTATATGCAAAGTGTTCTGAGGACATACAAATGAGTGTTTTCTCCTTTTCGAAGAACATATAAAGACATGGGGGTTTGAATGACACAATGTCAATGAAAAGCCTATTATAATTTTTGGTTGAACTATCCCTTTAATTTGGCATTGTATTCATTTCATTTAAATAACCATCTCTGTAACCCACCCAAACTCACCTTGATTTACCAAGCCTATGTCCACATAAAGACTAGCACAGAGAGATCCAAGCAAGTAACCAAACAGTGGCCCGATCACTGCAACAGTGTGCAGACACCCTAGAAACCGAATGCCCAGAAAGAAAAACTAACTGGTTCACCATAATGTTTACATATGTGCACAAATCCTATAATAAACATGAGGATGAGTCTGTGATTTAAGGATGAATGCTGTGATTTAAACTAAACAATAGTTTTCTCACCAATGTAAAAAGCAGAGTTTTCTGGGTGTGCATAGTCATCTATGAATGATATTCCCAGTGGGACAAGGGTGGCTTCCCCAATGCCACGGATAATATTCCCCACCAGTAGAATAATCCACATGGGCGAACCTTCCTCTTCCTCCTTTTGACACCCTATACAACCCACACAGTGTGCACTTTTATTTTACTGCAGAGGGCAATTTAAAATTGAAATAAACAGCACAGTTACACCCACATACATGTCTGACACACACATATTACCAGAAAGAGGCTGTTGAAAGGGATTCTGGGTGTTAAGTGAGCAGAGAGAGCTCACTGTAAAATTATCAGCATCATTAGTGTGGGTGGCAACTGTCTCATACTTGTACCTATTAGAAAAAAGACACATACAGTGAAAACGCTTGTGTTTTTTCTGTGTATGTGCATATGACCCTAAATAACCAAAGCCTATGGTCAGTTCAAGACACACAGGCCCCAAAAAATATGTGGTGATTAAGGGTCCAGACTGAAGAACAACTGGTGTGATAATTGGTGGTTGTTTTGGTTGTTTGAAACAGTCAGTTTACCAGCACTAACGTACAGGAAAATGCTATACCAGCTGTTAAACATCTAACAGCCATTTACGTCTGGTCTGGAGTTTACTGTCAAAAATATGCTGTTTTCTGAGAGACAAACTGGGTTACTGTTGTTATGCAGTGACCCCCATTGAACTGTTGGACTGATCATTGATCACATTGATCAACAGTGTGTTTCACTTATGACAACTAAATGTTTTCATTTTAAACATTACATGCTGTATACAACTATAATACACTGTATAGTGTAACAAATTTTGGTTACACTTTTATTTTAGGGTGTCCTTGTCACAGTCTAATTATACATTGCAGTATTAAGTAATATTAATTATTATTAATGTACTTCCTATTGGATACTATAGGATATAGGATAAGGTTTGGTTTAGGGTTAGTTGCATGTAATTATGTACAGTTTACTATTATTACTATAGTTAGTACATGTGACATATCTAACACAGACACAGTAAAAAAAAAAAAAACTGTCACCCAGATTTCTTTCATATGCTGTCTTTCATTTTAATATACGTTTTGTTTTGCCATTAATACATTTTAAAGTGTCTTAATTGTCTAAATAGTAAGCAATTGATGAAGTTACTCACCGGCCCATCAGGAAGTGAGGTAGAGCCATTAATAGTGTGCCAGCAGCCATCAGCAGTGCTCCTGCTCCAATGATTTTGGGCCTGTGAAACTTAGCCCCAAAGTAGCTTACCATGGTAATGATCAACAGATTACCTGCAAGCAAAGTCATTTGTTGCGTTATAGTACAATAACAAATTGGGGCTAACTCAACAAGTGCTACAACATACCATCAACCAAGAGTTAAATCTGGATTACTCCATGCACTTCATTTGTTCTGTAAAGTTAGATGACTAATTCAGTCACATTACAGCATCAGTGCTCTGACTCACTGATATAAGTGCTCATCTAATGGGCGATCCTCTGCCTTCATTTCTCACTTAACCTCGACATACCTTAACTCACCCATTTCAAAGCTTCCATCGATGACACCAACAGTGGAGCTTGAGATATCGAACCTTCTCTCAATCTGAGTGATGGTGCTTTTGGTGTAACTCCCCGTTAGAGATTTGGTGAAAAAAGAGAAGGCAAGAACTCCAATAAAGATCTTTACAAATGAGAGCAGAAAAACCCAATAGTTTATTGTCAGATATTGTAAAAAAGATACTCAAATCATACAGTGACTAGAAGCTATCAATCTACAAAAAGACACGACTGTTCAATAAAAGTACTATAAAAATAGTCCATACAACTCATATTCCTCTACATATATTTCAGTGTCTTTATGTAACAAACAGACAAATTATTTTAAAATTAAGTGTCATGCAAGTTTAACAATGGTATTAATATTATATTTGAAAGCTTATTGTTTTACTGTATCTCATTGTTAAAAAACGGGCAGCAAGAGCATTTCTCAAGACATTTTCTGTTCAACAGAAGAAAGAAAAACATGCAGGTTTGAAAGGACTTTTCATTGACATGAAGGACTTTTAATTTTTGGGTGAACTGTTGTTTTAATTTCGTCCAGGGCAAAGTAATTTTAAACAGACAGTGTAAAAGACTCATGGCAAAAATATGGACAAAACAGATTTTGTATGCTCTTGGTATTCCTGTTGAAACGCATTAAAGTACATGTTGTTGAGACACATGAACTCAGAAAGGGGTTAACCAAACAAGACCGCCCAACCCTGCTATGCATGTACTTTATACAATGTAGTCCAAAAGTCATAATCCACATTGGAAATTTGGAAATCTGAATCTAATACAAACCTGAAAATACTTTTCTAGTACTTTAAAAAATATTCAAAAATTGTTTCAACAATGTATCAGCACATTTAACTTTTTTGTAAAAAATGTCAAAATGTTCCCATTGCAGAACACAACATTCATAAATCTTGCTGGGCAAACACGAATCATTTAATGCATGTTTTCAGTGAAGCAAACATATCAATGTCAGTATTTGTGTTCGATTAGCAGAACGACCAAGAAAAGTCTTGCCTTTAGATTTGGAGAATAGCAATTAGCTCGAGACTTTTGTTTCTGATTGATATCTGAATACTCCATTGGTACTGGTTCGCTGAATCCCTCTGGCCTGCCTTCAACTGTCATAGTGAACAGGTCAAAAAAATCACAGTGCAGACTCTGCAAAGGTGACAGGATGCAAATGAGTTAAAAATAAAATCTGTAATATATATTGGTAAAAAGACAGATTTACATACACCATATAAATACATACACATTACGTACATCATATTTCTTTATGTACGATAAAAGGTTTAATTTTATCAGTAAATACAAGTTTTAATATCCTCTCTTAGCCTGTTAGGGGCAGTTCTGAACAAAACAGACATAAACCAAACACAAGCAATATAGTATCAATATATCACAGTGTATATATTACTCACATGTTCAGTTTGAGCTGTGTCTTCACATTGAGAGACAGCAACTATACATGCCGTTGGGATAGGGCAAAAGGGGTATCTAAGTTTCTGGAGGACTTTATAACAACTGCGGCTGGCCTATGGTCTCACTAAACATTAACCCACATTGATTAGTAGGCCTTTAACAAGCCATCAAGTTACCATGCACATGTCTTGTTCTTGGCACTTTTCTTGTTTGTTGGCACATTTTGTGAATATGGCATCCATTTGTTACAGAGCTTTTATTTTAAAATATCAGAGGCACAAAGTTCATATCTGCTCACCCCTCCAAATAATAAATGTCCTTTTTGTGGACCCCCTCTCTCTGGACTTACACAAAGTATACTATATCACAAAGTGATATTATATTGTATATATATTTAAGGTTGTGGGTTCGATTCCCAGGGGAACACATGTACTGATAAATTCTATACCTGTAAGTCCTTTTGGATAAAAGGGTCCAGAAAATGCATGAATGTAAATAACAGAAATGTGTTGACTGTATTTAATACAGCCTTTATAATGATTGCCTTTTTACAGTAAAATGTTTCCCACAAAGCCATTAGGGTTGTAGCCCATCTGTTAAAGTAATGGATACTTACATTAGTGAATGCACTTCATTGCTTTCAGCTACTCTTGTTGAGTCAATTAAGGGCAGATCTCCCATTTTTAGCCATACAACGTATGTGAATGTGACACTGGATCAACATAATTTTTGCACACTCAGAAAATCCATCCATCCATTCTCTAAAACCCCCAGGGGGCCTATCCCAGCATCTCAGGCCATAGGCAAGGTACAACCTGTATAAATGACCATTCTTCTGCAGGGCAAACACACACACCCTGCTCAGGGCAATTTATTATATCCAGTTTACCTAACCTTAACATAATTAATATCACCATACAGTATAATATTCTTGCTCATGATTGTCACTTGTTCTTCGAAGGAATGTTGTTGGAACTTTGGGAATCAGGACATTCCTAATAGATCTTACTAAAGCAACGAACACATTTTCGAGTATAAAGAACATTTTATTGTTTTTATATTGTTGTTTTTCTTTTTGCTATTAAACTATAAAACGAATTTATTTGTAAATAGATTGTATAATGTATTTATTTGTTACAGTCAGTAACAACACAATATCTCATACACAAAAAGCATGACAGTAAACAACTAAATAGTAGATACATCTACAAACAAGGTAAATAGCATTGTTTAAAATTCTGCCAGAAAAATACTATATGCCACACGGCTTAACAAACAAGACTGTAATGAATGCACCAGTGTTTTTCTTTAATGAGAGTGTCATTTTGACCTATAAGTGACCTTTGTAATGATAAGTCTGATGCACGAGGATCCATTTGCAGCATTTATTGGTTAAACAGACAGGCAGGGTCAAACACCAGTAAACAGGAATAGTAGTGGCAAGGCAAAGGCAAAAACAAGCGACAGGCAAAGGTCGTGGCAGGCAGCTAACAATCATAGAATCAAGATCAGCCCAGTAATCAGGCAGGCAGCAAACAGGGAAAAACTGAATAAACAGTCCAGGATCAAAACACAGTACACATGCAAGGAAACCCACTCAGACTTGTCACCAGGGGAAAACAAGACTTTGCAATGAGTGAGTGTTTTTTAGCAGCTTAAATACTAGAGGTTAATGAGATACAGGTGTACAGGAAATAATCAATCCCAGGTATGCGACATTGTGTTTAATGGAGTCCGAAACACAGGCTAGTACTCAGGAGATGGATCCCTCTGGTGGTGTGGGGGAGGCGAAACCGAGACCTCCTTCGTAACAACCTTCTAAGGCTTCCAGGCTAGAGTTCTCCTCAGCATTAAACACTGGAATGAGATGGAAGTGCACATGACAACATCATAACAGCTTCTGCCCCTTTGCAGTCACATTTTGTAACATGGGCAGTTTAGCATTATTTCAACAACAAAAGAAAAAACATAAATGCCTTCATCTCAGAAAACAGTTTTGTCTTTTTCTTGACGAAATCATACAAGCTCATTGCTGACTCGTTTCTTAACATGTTTCTGGAATATTTCATGCATCCTTCAAATGAGGCAGGATTAAGGACACTAAACCAGGATCATTCAGACTGATATGGCCTTTAATGGTGTCTGATGACATGGCAGCCGATATGCAGCCTTACTACAGTGCAGCCTTCCATTTGAGAAGCACCCTATGAGATGTACACATGCAGTGAAATAGGAGTTTTACCCAAAGAAGGAGTGAACTTCTATGTATCTTACACTAGTATATCAGTGGCCTGGTCAATGATGTTCTTGATTGTTCACCACATAATTAAAGGTCCAGTCTAACCTAACCTTCCAGTCCTTGATGAGAAATGGACCGTGATAGCTTCTATTGAGTGCTGGCTGTTTCTGTTGTGTTTTCTCTGAGGCTGATGTCAGTTTTGGATCTATCAGAGTTGCATTGGGTCTCTGTGGTCTGCAGTTTAATTTCACTTTGCTTGCTGTTGGCATGCTGTAGTGCCCTGATCTTGTCCTTACTAAACTGTTTTCTCAGCAGCACAATGACAGCTATGGAGAAGAAGTAGGAACGTCCATTTAAACCTGCACTCAAGCCCAAGTAGATTACTCTGAAAACAGAACATCAAGACTTAATTTACAATTAATTTCATAGTTTGAATCACTTTATTACTTTGTTCACCCATTCAAAGTTAATTTCAAATTCAGATAGACATAAACTGCTTTAAACCAAAACTTCAACTCAACAAATTCTCATTAGAGTACTGTTAGGTCAACAAAATGTCACCAGATATTACGAAGATTGTTTACTAATACTCTAATTGATGAGTAGTTGCAAAGTTATAGTTAGTAGAATGTCTAAAGTGAACTATTAAAATTAATTGTTACCCAATAATACTCATAATAAAATACCAAAATAAACTATTTCATTGTTAATTTAATAGAAACAGCAATAAATTAACAATACATTAACAATACAACAAAACTGATTTTTTAACGTTCCACTAACTACTTACTAATAACTTTTTTAATGTTATAATGTTAAAAAAGTTAAACTACTAGTAAACTACTAGTAAGAAACTACTAGTGTTACTGCAAGAATGTTTTCAATAACTTTGAGAGAACTTTTAAAAAATGTTGGCCAACATTCTGAGAACATTCTCTGTTTTACAGGATGCTGTCTAGGAAGGCTTACTGTAAGATACTGTGTTTTTGCCATGTCCAGTGGATGTGGTGCACCTTGCCAAACACTGAGATGTGCATTTAATGCCACTGTCTGAGCACACTGGATCCCATTCACTCACAGAGCAGGAACAGGGCAAGGTCATGTGACATAGCATTGCGTGCCGCAAACCTTTTAAAAAGGTGCCTGTAAAATACATCATCAGCTTCTTGTCTTCAGGAAGACCGTTTGTGTGCACGTTAGTCAGGTCTGTGTGTGAGGGATAAAAAGAAAATATGAGTACTAGGAAGCAGCTAGAAACAAAGAAAGCAAAAAAGAGAAAATATTTATGCGATTTAAGAAGTGTGCCACCCATTCCACACTACATTACGGTGGGTGACACACATGATATATATGTATTTTGTTTGGGAGCGGAGCATGCTAAATCAGCTTTTGAAAGGGATGACTGCCCTCCAGGTGAATCGCTTCCACTAAATACGCTCCACTCCCGCCTCGCTCTCTTTAATTCAGATGGGAGTCGGGCAGCTGCACCTCGCAGGTTGAGTCTCACTTCTGCTGAGGCAGAGCGGAGGCTGCACTCGTGGGGTTCACAGCATGATTTGACGGAGGAGCAGCGGGAGATGGCTGAATGGCTTTCCGCTGAATTAAACGAGCACACGCTGCCCATTCGCAAATAGGTACATATATACAATGTCCATATATGAACCCTATTAGAAATTGGAACGATTCTCTATAGAGATATATATTATTATAAATATATGTATAGATTTATATATGTATACACATAAATATGTATACACATGCGGCAGCGGGTCAGACTGGTGCCTCCCTGCACACTTTAGAAGTTTTGCAGGTGCACCAGGCTGACCTGCCTAAGTACCTGGAGCAAGGTGGCAGATTAGAAGCTCCTCCCCTGCCAAGGCCAGGTAGCAGCAGCGTCAGGTGGTCCATCCACCTCTTGTCTACTGGCAGCAGCATAAGGCCAGTGGTTGGGCAGCACATGCAGGACTCGCAGCCCAAGAGGAAGTTCGGTCTGAGAATAGTGCTTTTCTCAAAGGCTGCAAAGAACACCTGACGCCAGCAGAACAATATTATATTTGTCCCATCTTCTTTCTTTCATGTACAGATACCTCCTGCCAGTTCTCTAAATCAGGAGACTGGACAGGTAGAGAGGATGATACCTCTCTCTGATTTTCTCACAGCGTAAAAGCTTTTGCCCAGTTTATCCGCTGTTGACTACAACAGACAGAGGGTACAGAATTCAATAGCGTCTTGCAGACTATAGAATTAGGAGAGCTGCACCTAGTGTTGGCCAAAGAGTTTAAGACTGTATTGGAGAAAGGGGCTATAGAACGCATTCCCCCTCACATGAGTGATCTGGGCCTCTACAGCCAATGTTTTATAGTAAGGATGGGGGAGGCATCCAATTCTAGATTTGCATCACTTGAATAGGCTCGAGGAGATACAGATTCAAAATGTTAACCCCCAAGCAGATTGTGTCCAATTCAGCCTGAGGACTGCTTTGTCACATTAGATCTGAAGGACGCATACTTTCAAATTGACCTACTGCATATGAGTTCTGGCTAAAGAAAAATAGGGTTTAATCTCAAAATCCACCCATTAATGATGGTATGGGTTACACGCCAAGGGCTTTGTACCCTTTCTATGTGGCTCAGACCCAGTCGCTCATCTTGGATCCCACTCTTGCCTAAGGAAAAAAGTGTTTCATCCCAAAATTCATCAGCTAAGGATGGTAAGGTTGCAGGATGGTAAGGATGGTTACGCGCCGAGGGTTTTGTCTGGACGGCAGTTCACTGGATGGCAGTTCTGACAAACAAACTTGGTTGAGAGACCAAAATCTATGAGCTGTTACTTTTTAGGGGCCAGGCCCAACGTTTCTAATTCTCCATTTGGGGGTGAAAGATTGAGCCTCACATTTGAGACAAAAGGTCTCAAGAACTGTTCCAAATTGTTTGCCCTATAATGGCAACTCTTTATTTCATGGTGAGAACAATGTCAGTTGAACCCAGTCTACTGCCCAGGGCTAACCTCCTTGTGTCTTGATTTCTGTGCTGTGCTAGACAGCTGTGGCAAAATTCCTTTCTGGGACTTTTCTGAAGACCTGGAAGATTTATCAGAGGCCCTTACAGTCAGCCTCAGAGAAGCTTCTGACTCCTAATGTGGATTTGCTGTTGAAATTGACATCACTCAAATGAGTGCTTAGATTTTGCCCCTGGTATTAACCCCAGACTGGATTCATTTCAGAAAGTGCCCTCTGCCTTCTCTGAGAATTTAGGCCCACCCCTCAAGCCAGTGGCACAAGTCACCCAGCTTTTGGTCTGCTTTGGTGGTTGCAATAGAGATAACAGTCACCAAGTGCCTTTTCCATCAACACTTATAATTAGGCAGTGCTGAGATCCCTCAAAAGGAAATGTCTCAGTAATGTATGTAACCCAGTTCACTGAGATGGGAATGAGCTGTTGTGTCTTGTTGCCACACTTCAGGCATGCCAGCTCCTCCTTCTTTAGACAACATAATCTTGTGACGTTTAATGCAGGCACCTTATAAGGTCTCTGTGCATAATTGTGCTCAGCTTCGAGGGTGCATAGTGGAAACGCTCCCATAGACTCAATACCATGACATAGCGCCTTGTTCTCATTTTAGGGAACTGTTACATACATTACCTGAGATATTTTATATAAACATAATCTAAACATCTAAATTTGAACTATTTTGAACTAATTAATTGAACTTGACAAGGAAGGGACAAGGATGAAATAATGATGAAGACTGAATTATAAAAAAATGATCTGGGTATGACAATGAAAGCAAAAAGCATGGGGCCCAGCAATGTGATAGTGTGAAACCATGCTGAAAACCAAGAGAGGGTTTTAATAACCCTTCTAGTGTACTATTTATTAAACCATTTAAACATATAACCATTTGTATATCCAAATACCTGTCACAACTGCTTAAACGTATTATTCATTATTTAAAGAATGTGCAAAAAGGTAACGCAATTCTTAAAATTGTTCTATTACTTTATTTAAAACAATTACTGATGAACTTTCCAAAGAGGGCATAACTACAATAACAGGGTTGAACAGTAAATGGTGTTGACAGTGATATCATTATATTTTAATTTCAACAAGACACTAAATTTAGGTAGATTTTTTTTTAGGTAGAAATATAATTGGGAAAAGGAACATAACTGGCTACGCAATAAACAAACATTGCAAAAATAAAGTCGTCTTGTGCATGAAAACCTGAAAATCCAAATAATGGCATTCAATTTAGTATTCTTTAAATCAGTAGTACTTCAGTCTAACTACATGGAGTGTATGTGTAATGTACATGATGACAAAAATATCAGTTCAGGTAATGTTATCAATGACTCCAAAGTTTCATGTACTAACTTCCATTATTTACAGCCACAAATGTGAGAATTTATTCAATTCAGAGATTTACAAAAACAGTGCAATGTATACAAGAAAAAGACAAATGTAATGAATGTATATGAATCTCCCTATATGAATGTATAGGGAAGAGAAGGGAAATTGTAACACTAACATTATTTAAAACACTCAGAAAATAGCTACTGGTGTTATACATGACCACCTGAAGTGACAGTCTTTGTAAAAATATAAAGATTTACAGTAAAAATAAATGTGGTGAGAAAGTATCATTTTAAATCTAATTTATAATTTCATTTGCATTATGCTAATACATGTTAACTGGTATCATCGATCTTTTTAAGTACATGTTAAAAAATAAGAAAAATCATTGCTATGCAGACAGGGAGGGTTGTAACAATACTTTCCAATATACTTTTACTGGAACCACAATGAGTACACAAAAAGGGCTACAATAACATGCATACACACAGTTGTAATGTTTTACAGTTGTTTTAAAACTGAAATTGAAGATATATAAGTGCAGAAAACAAACAAACAAACACTGGGTTACATATATTGACACAAAAACGTGTTACAACACTCCACAGTCTCCCCTATCATCATAATATAAGAATTTTACAACGGCCTGACACTATAACAGTGATTCTTGTAACAATGTTCTGGTTTGAGCTACATTATCCAAACCTAGACATGTTTTTTTGTGTATAAATAAATGATTTTCTAGTTCAGATACTCACAGTTTGTGGGTTTGAAACTGGTTAAATGTCTTATACAAACAGAACATGAAGAAGTTTAATCTAGCAGAGTTCCCATCCCGCATCGAATACTCGTCTAACATCTTAAAAGCCAATCAATAAATGGACAAATTAATACAATTTCGTGACCATAACTTCACTGACATGCCATTCTGTTGATGTTTAATGTTGATGTTTGAACTTCAGATAGTGGACTCAACTTCTGGATTATCATTGCATTTCACGATAGCTGATGGGGCATTTCCACTACCATTTGTGGCTACACCATTTCCATCCTGATCGGAGGCTTTTAATTGGCTTTTTAGGTTGAGTTTTTTGTGATGATGAGACAGTCTGTTGTACATGACCCCCCATAACAGGTAGGACAAAGTGTACAGCCCA
Source organism: Chromobotia macracanthus (assembly GCA_036877525.1). NCBI lineage: Eukaryota > Metazoa > Chordata > Actinopteri > Cypriniformes > Botiidae > Chromobotia > Chromobotia macracanthus. The sequence continues at coordinate 9,468,357 of JAZGTH010000012.1, read as the reverse complement.
TAAATAAGACCCAGGAAAGTATTTCTGGAGGGCAAAAAAGCAGAATGTCTTATTAATCTTTTATTATCTTCTTTTATTTGTCCAAAATACTGTATCTGAGACCACACTGAAAATCTGCACAACAGCATGGTTTAGGATTTGAAGAAAAAGGTAAAAGTATGAAACATTTAATAGAGAAAAATCTATTTTGTCCTATTTCTAGATCACTAATGACATGTAAGGACATTTCTGACACTGACAATGAAATCTCCTTTGTACTTGAACTTTTGAACTGAAAACTTTTGGAATAACATGAATCATCAAAGTTTTCCATGATTTTTTCTGAACTTTTTATTCAAATTGTTTAGCTGATATAATTAGTTATGAAAAATATGCATTACATAAAAAAAACCAGAAAAGTATTTACACTAGTAGTTTGAGACTTTGACACTGTATCTGTTTTTTGTTTTCTGTCTGTACTAGTAGCATACAGCACTTCGTTAAATTACTGTTAAGTAAAGATGTCACAAAGTTGTTAAATAACTACAATATTGTTGTATATATTGTACAACTATTGTTTTTACATAACCAAATTATTTTGAGATAATGTCTTCAACAAACAATTCAGTTAAATTTCCCTTTTTATAAATGTTACCTAGAACAAGCTTCAGATAACCTTTGCCATGTACCTGTTCTACAAACTTTAAACAACAGTGAGTGAGAAAGTTCTGCACAAATTTGACTATAATTGCTCATAATTGATCACAGGTCTTTTTCACAAGGATAAGACATTTACTTGATTTCTTGATTTTCTTCAAATCAAAGTTTAAGGAAACATTCTGTAATTATTTTCTCACTCTCATATCTTAAACTTAGTTTATTTATTTAATGAAAGTTCTCCAGCATAATTTCACTAACCTGAAGGCATCCGAGTCATAAATGCGACATGCCCCTCGTCCTCCGCATCGTTTAATGCCCCATTTCAGACACGTCCTGTCAATTAGGGCTCCAAAATAAATGGGAGGAGGTATTCCACCTAAAATCATTTCTCAGATCAGCTAAACATTTAATTTCTGTTATTTTACAAGCAAGTGTTGAAAACAAATACAACATAAATCCTCTTACCCAAAGTCCGAACAATCAAAGTCTGCATTCCAAGGGCCAAAGATTTCAGCTCTGGTTTAATAGATCTAAAAAACAATCAATGTTTGTATTCAATCATCTGTTCATTTAACTTTTTTTGAGTGAAGATTAAAATAACTTTTCTATTCTGAGCTCCTAAAAGTCAAATATATACAGCTTCACATTTTTTATTGTATTAATGTGGTGCATTTCTGTCTTTGAGAGAAATCTCATTTAAAATAAGTTATACTTGGTTATTTATACATTCAGAAAAAACATTAATAATATTGTATATTTGTGGCAAAAGTATGTGATCTTTTTTGGCAGTATCTGACCCCTTTGTGTGTCAGAAATAATTGCAGATAATTGTTTTGATAACGGTTGATCAGTCCTGCACCCTGACTCTGAGAAATATAAGCTCATTCCCCAGCACACAACAACCTTGGGATGTTGATAAATTTCCTCACATGTACTGCTTGCTTCAAGACCTTCCACAACATTTTTATTGGACTATGGTGAGGACTTTGACTTGGCCATTCCAAAACATTAACTTTCTTCTTCTCGAACAGTTCTTAGACAGAATAACTTGTGCTTAGGGTCATTGTCTTGCTGTCACGTTTCCTTAAGATTCAGTTCATGGACAGATGTCCAGATACAATTCGCTTGTGTAATTCAAAATTTATTGTTCAAAATATTTATTAATCCTAAATAAATATTGATTAAATATAGTATTTTTCCCACAGTTGTTGATTGGGTTCTCTTTTTCTATTTACAGGACATATTAGCTATGAAATGAAATCATATTAGCTTTTCAATAAACTAAACTACTTGAGCTTAGTACATTTTTTTTGTAAAGGCAGTCCATGTAAATAATGACTAAAATGTATTCTGAACAAAACCATGACTGGTAACATTGCAACATTCATGAAAAATTAGCAGCAGATGGAGAGAGTCGTCTGAGAGGTGCTAAAAGCAAGTGACTCTTGAAGTGTTTGAGTCATGCATATTGTGACATGAAAAGTGAGTTAATGCTTTTTCCATTTTTAAATGATATCCTTATCCTAAACTGAAATAGCAGCATAAGAGAAACAAATGTGGGAAAGTACAAAGTAGTTGGTCACTGAATGCCATTCTAGTTTCCATCTTCTACACTTTGATCACATTTATAAAGTTTTGTGTTACACAAGACTTCTATTCGAGTTGTTTACATTGCAAATTTAAAGCCCTGCCAGCTGAGCTACTGAACAAACACATAAATCATATATATGGTGTAGGTTATGGAATGCAAACGTTAAAATGTATGGTAAAATTGTGAGGTCATACAAAAGCATTGGGTGAGGGACAGGGTGAAAACGAAGTACTAGTTGATAATCAGCCCATTTAGCTGTAATATTAGTACAATAAAATGAATAAAAGTCATTGGTGTTGCAGTTCCACAAATTGTAACTTCACCAGAACATGGCATTAAATTGTCTGTAAAGGTTTTGGTGCTCTGTAAAAAGGCAATACCTGAGCAAAATAATGTAACTTGGTGTGGCCCCACAAGCAGAGAAAAAGGCACCTATAACCGTCACAGCCATGTAGAATTTAAACATGTAGTCGCAGTCTGCCTTGCGAGGGCATTGTCCCAGCACTGCTGACTTGTTTGTGTAGGTGAGGGTTGACTCTCCGATACAGGTGCAGTTGTGGAAAACCTGCGCAAAGATTGAGACTGTCAGCCACTTTAACACCAACAAATATATTAAGACAACACATTTTCACGATTGCATTGTAGAAATTTACAATAGAAAAGCAAATGTAATTAATTTAATGTAATTTATTAAATCAGCACTGAGCAAGAGTTTCACACTCCTGCCCATAGCAACATACTTTGCTTCATGTCTGAGTCCTGATAACTTTATTAAGATCATTTTGACAAAGACTGCTGTTGTTTGACAATTATCATTTACATATTAATTAACCCTGTACTACAGCACTTGGAACATAAGAACATATTAAAATAAAGAAAATAAATGTTTAAGACACATACCATTTAAAAAGAAAAACAAATTAACAACATTTTTCACCTAAGAAACAATTTTCTGTTCTGCTGATGATTAAAATCATCCCCCATCCTTCATTACTTTCTGATTAATATTAGCACTTAAAAATCATTAATGGCCAATGCCCCAGCCAACATTTTCATGTGGTCCCATGTAGACTTTTGATGGGCTGTCACATGGGCCCTGCATGGGCAACTTAAATGGGATCCAGAGAAATTTGTCCATCAGCTCCACATGGGCCCCTATGTATATTAGCCCACAGGGGCACATTATTGGTCCATACAGGGCTCTAGGTGGGTCCATTTAAGTGTTCATTAAAGGGGCTCACTTGGGTCCCAAAATGGGTGCTAATAAAGGGGCCAAGGTAGGCTATAAACAACACATTTATGGGGCAAACATGGACATGTTGGTTGAGGTCATGTCTACATTGCTTTGGAAACATGTACATAGTTTACCATCACATCTGTCACAAAACATGTACATAGTATGTGGACAAAGCAAACTCAAATGCATGCATGTAGCTTACCATGTCCTTACCAACCCCAGTGGAGGTCTGGCAGCCAGCAAGGCAGGGGGAGGCATAAGTCAGCCCATTGAATGCGCAGATGGGATCCCAGTGCTTGAGAGAGCAGGAGCAACCCATGTTACATGGAGAGATCAGAGTATTCTGCTGGTAGGACACCTCTGGGGCACTGTTACAAATAGATCATTATATCCATTAACCACGAACGCTGACACAAAACCAACTTTTTAGGAATTTTAGGAAGATTTCTGGTATAGTTACCCTTGATAGGACACTGTAAGTCCAGCCACCTGTGAATTGTCACACTGCAGGAAATACTGCAGAAGCAGTGAACAAAAAGCAATAACAGAGGAAGCAATGGCAATTCTGGCTGCGCCAAGAACATTCAGTTTAAACCTCTTCATTATAAACCCTCCTGTGATAATTCCCAAGGCGACAGCTGGTAGATTCATAATGCCTGTCAAGACAAAATATTATTTTTTTTAAGCATGAATAATAAGTAATATTATAATAATATTTATAGTAGAATTATTGTCAGTTTTACAGATTAATTTACATTTACTCTTTTCGCTTTTATCCAAAGTGACTTACAATGTTCAAGCTATACATTTTATCAGTACTTGTGCTACCTGAGAATCGAACCCACAGCCTTTACACTGCTAAGGCACTGCTCTACCAGTTAAGCTATAGGAACACCCCCTGATAATACAAGCCTATTGCTCAAAGTATTTGACACTACAGGGTGCATCTTAGAAAAGAACTTATTTCTGCTGTTTCTACCAATATCTAGTTTACAATATCACTATACCAAATCATTGTAACAGGGTTGTCATGAGATTTAAGATTGTCCCCTACTGACCAACATATTTAGTAAATAGTTCATATGTTTAGAAAATGTCAATATTAAAGTGATTTTTTTACCCACATATACAAAGAATGGCATCTGTTTTTGTAGAATGCCTCACTTTAAATCTTAAACTAAAATCAGTGGAAAATCACTTTAAAACAAGCAGGAAATTAAATGTAAGCACACCTATCAGAAAGATGGCCCTTGATGTTGATTGGCCATAGGTTTGCTCCATGAACTTTGGCTTGAATGTGATCATTCCTATAAAACCATTCACTTGCACGAGAGCGGTGCATACGAGCATCACGTAAATTGAGTTGCTGAAGAGTTTTTTCAAAGATGGCAGAAAATCTAGAAAATATTAAAAACAGAGTTTAATATCAAGTCATTGATATTATCAAGTTATGGGTCATTGTATGCTCTTAAACAAATCCCATGAATAAATATAATAACCTTTAGCCAGTGCCCACATGGAAACTTCATCTGGTTTAGAAGTGTGTTTGTTGTTGTCAGGAATGAAACTGTCCTGCTCACCCTCCTGAGCATTTGTTTTTTTCTCTACTTCATTCTCACCCTGCTTAGGAAGAGACCTGGGAAGGAACCAGAAAGGAATTCCGGCCAATAACATCACCACACCAGTTATCAGAAAACCCAGCCACCAGGCACCAACCCAACGGGAATCTTTGTAGTTAATAGTGATGCCATCTAAAGAAAAACAAACACAAAAAAACAAATGCAGTTGCCCCACAAAATATTTTGTTAGGTAAGTCATTCTTAGATTTATTTACTTTAGATTTAATATATATATATATACATATATTTGCTATTTAGTTAAATTATAAAATTAATAAGTAAAAAAATATTCTCAGAACTTTATTTGCAAAGACTTACAAATGATGTCAAAATACATGTAAAGGACTGTGTATGTCATCCAGTTTGTAGTTATAGAGGGTGAGTTAATTTTTTATCTAAGCAACACTGAAAATATGCTTTACCATACGCTTTATCATTAAGCTGGCATTTATTATAACAGTGACTGCAGATGTTAGGTAACAAGAGTTATTGGGCAAACTGTGGGCTATTATGAGTTAATCTTCAAAACTGACTTGCAGGAATGACCTGGTACATCGATGAGACTCAAAGACAAACACGCAATTCAGGCAATTCAAATTAAGCAAGTATGACAGCATCATAATAAAGTATGAAGGACTAATTTATATGTGTCAGAAAGCTCTATGTAAGTATATTAAATAAATAGTGATCTTATTCAGTATGATCTTTTTTCACCAAAAATATCTAAACAATATTAAAAAGGAAAAATGTACAGTTCTTTCTTTCCAGTTCTCTGATTTGATCGGGGGAGCGACATTTTAAAAGTGACCCTATTTAATTTGACAAGCACTGAAAAGCTTGACCGTGTGTACAGGTCCAGTCTTTATTCTACTTGGTGACATGCAAAGCTTGAGGCTCTGGCTTCTGTTGAGGCTTATTCTGTTTGTTATTAAATAAACAATACATTAATTTGTGTTTCATATATTGGTATACTGGTATCTGATTAGATGGAGTTTGGTAAAAGAGTGTTACCTAAGTCCACAGTTCCTAGGTCCACATAAAGCTTGGCACAGAGTGAGCCCAGCATGAATCCAAACATGGGCCCTAGAATTCCCACAGTCTGTATGCAAGCTAAATTTAAGGGAGAAAGTTAAACATTAGTCACTACAAAAATTCACACTACATTATTTTAAAAAAGCAAGAGCTGTTCTTCAGGAAACCTGTTACAACAACATTTAGCCTAAAATCAAATGAAATAAGAAAATAAATTGTATTTTGCAAGAAAACAAAGCCTATTTCTGGACTCTCTATCTAGCTGTCTGTCTGTCTACCTGTCTGTCTATCTATCGCATTGTGACATATTCCTCCCCAAATTTACTAAAATGCAAAAATAAGTAAATAAATACCCTTTTTTATTATTGTAATGCTGAAATAATAGAATGCTGAAAAAATCAAATTAAGAAGTACCATTGAGAATAATGTGAATTACAAAAAAACTCATTACAGTCATTATAGTTATGATAATTTGGGGGTGGATGGTGTTGGTGAATGTGAAAAAAAATCACTTTATTATTTATACAGCCAACTGCATAAATGACCATGTAGATGTATGCATGTATTAAATGTAACTAAATATAGTAAGCAATTAAGACAAAAAACAAAATACATTTTCTTAAAGGAAAGCATTTGGTGGTGTAATTCTTTCAGGACTGTGTGAAAATATTCAGCTTCAGATAACCTCAGAATTGCTGTGTAACATAAATGCTTAGGTTTAACCATTAGTTAAACTTACCATTAATGGAAGTCTTAGGGGGTTAAAATGTAACTACCAGATTGTTAATAAGGATTACATGTATGACAGAATTGCTGATGTAGTATTTGGAACAGGTAATCAATCATACCCAAGTAAAAAGCAGTGTTTTCCTCCCTTGAGAAGTCATCCAGGTAGGACAACCCAAGAGGCATGACAGGCGTCTCTCCAAACCCACGAAGCATGTTTCCGAGAAAGACATAAATCCATAAGGATGAACTGGCAGCTTTGCCACAATCTACAAGATTAAAAACACAATAACCCCAAAATAACTCTAAATTAAAAGAAAGATAGTATATTACTTGTAGGGAACAAACATATTAATGACATTTTGGGCTTTTCAGAAGCAGTAGTTCAGAACTAAAATAGATTAACAATCTAGTGTGACAGGTCAATACTGCAGTGCGTGATGGGTAGTACCACAAGCTTTCTTATGTCTGGTTTCCTTTTCCCAGAATGCTTGCACTGTCATATGAACATAAATATGTTTCTTGTGTTTTTTTTTTTTTTTTTTATGACTCTCATGAAATGATGATGTCCAGGTCTTATTTTATAAGGGTTTTTTTTAGAAAGGGTGAAATTGTGTTTTGTGATTTCTCCATTAGCTCAAACTACTATTTTTGGGTAGTGAGGTATAAGTGGGGTTGGTGTGCATTACTTGTATCAGTGGGAGATTCATTATCTTGTGTAAGACTGCCATTGCTTAAGCAGGGTAGAACACTCTCTGTCCCATTGGCAGCAGAGTGTGAAATTGTTGTCTCATATTTATACCTGTGGGCAACACACACATTTGCACATATTATTTGTTGTTTCACTTGTTTTTTAATTATAGATTATAACACATTTTATACATTAATACAATTTCCAAATCCAGATTTTGCCAAGTAAAAGTCCTAACCCAACATTATTCCTATTCATTATTCCTAATATTCCTATTCCTATTATTATCAGGCACCACGAGAAAGAAAAATCATAACTGACACCTCTGTTATTTCCAGACAATGCAAATGCTGCTTTTTAGATGTTTCTCCTAAGAATGTGTCTCCTTACGATTTACAGATTTCTCAATACCTTAACAAATCTAACAACATGCTTGAGACGATTCTGCTTCAATAAAAAGATCTCAATACAAACTCATTCTCAAACATTTCTCATTTAATTTTTTTCAAGACCCAGTTATCTGAGCTATACTGCAATATATTCAACAAACATTAAAATTAGGTTGTGTTAGTGTAAACTCACGGTCCTTGAAAGAAATGTGGCATTGCCATCAAAAAGGATGCCACAGCCATGACTAAACATCCAGCTCCTATGAGCCGTGGTCTGTGAAGCTTTGCACCAAAGTAACTGACAAATGCTATTACAAGCAGATTACCTGAGAAAAAGAAAACATTACAAATGAAATACATATTACACATTCACTCATTAAACATTCATAAAATAAAATAACTTTTCACAGCATGTGGCTCCTAAAATTACAACAAGCACCAGGATGAACTGTATTGGAGCTTTAAGCCAAACCTAAATATTACTCTGAAATGCCAAGAAAATCAACCCAAATGGCATTAATTTTAAGAAAGCACAAGTACACTTTTCAAGCATTGAACAAAAAAATCTTCAAAATGTGAACAATAACCGAACACTTTTGGAACAAGTCCATATTTAAAATACATTGTGGTTACTCTAATAGCACACCTATGTGGTCACAAGATAACTGTCTCATTGAAAGTCTATGTCTGAACTCTGAAAAATGATGACCTCCACTGGTCAACTCATTACAAAAATGTCTACAAAAAGTTAAGTTAGTACTAGGAAAAGCTCCAGACACTTTTTGATATTTCATATTTGTACGTAATGCAAAGACATGGATGGGGCAACAGGGGCTTTATTTATGGTAGTTGTGATACACTTAAATCCAAACCAGTAATTTTAATTCTTACCAATTTCAAAACTTCCATCAATAACACCTATCAGCGAGCTGGGAATGTCAAAGCGTCTCTCGATCATTGTGATGGAGCTCTTCATGTAGCTGCCTTGAAATGCTTTGGCAAAGTACACAAAGGACATCGCAACCAGAAACATCTGCAGGACACACACACATTTTGTTACCACTTCATGTAATCAAAAACCCATTTACATTTTCTGAAGAAAAGTGCTAAATCTGCTTCATACGTACAACAGTTTGCTTATTTATGGGAGTAAAAATCACATTCTACAATGTAGTTCCATCCCAAAAACAAAAGCTGTTTACAAAAAATTCCAGCTGATTCCACCCACCACAGTACTGTAAGGTGGGTACTATATAATTGTTACAGAGTACAGAGTATACTATATAATTAGTATACTACATTACAGTCATGTACAGTCACACCCTATGAAAGCCTGTGTATTTTTGAAACATTTCTGCAACGTTTTGGATATATGGATATTTAATCTCAATTTTAACAATACAGAGAGATTAAAGTAATATATCTAAGCAATTAAAACTGAAGAGGGGATTTTCTGTAAAATGTAATTCCACAAAATGCAAATTCTAACTGAGACAAAAGTTAGGACACCCTCACATGTATTCCCTCTTAAAATGGCTCAGATCACACACAGTGTATCAAACCAGGTGCACATAATAGAAGATCGTTACTCAGCATTTTGAATGAGGCTTGCCCTGTCTAAACCTCAGACATTTAGTCTGGTGTGCTCCTGACTGTTGAAGTAAGAGTGAGCATCATGGTGAGAGCAAAAGAGCTGTCAGAGGCCTTCAGAAAAAAATTGTAGCATCCTATGAGTCTGGTAAGGGATTTAAAAAGATCTCGAAAGTCACTGTCCGGAAGATCGTCTACAAGTGGAGGGCTTTCAAAACAACTGCCAACATGCCCAGGTCTGGTCACCCCAGCAAGTTCACCCCAAAAGCAGACCGCAAGATGCTAAAAGAGGTCTCCAAAAACCCTAAAATGTCATTTCGGACCTACAGCAGGCTCTGGCTATTGTTGATGTAAAAGTGCATGCCTCTACAATCAGAAAGAGACTGCACAAGTTTAACTTGCATGGGAGGTGTGCAAGGAGGAAGCATTTGCTCTCTGAGAGAAACATCAAGGCCAGACTGACATTTGCCAGAGAGAATGTTCACAAAGACCAGGACTTCTGGAATAATGTTCTTTGGACAGATGAGTCCAAAATTGAATTATTTGGACACCAGAGCAGAGGACATGTTTGGGGTAAACCAAAGACAGCATTCCAGGAAAAGGACATCATACCAGCTGTGAAGCATGGAGGTGGAAGTGTCATGGTTTGGGGCTGCTTTGCTGCAGCAGGACCTGGTCAGCTCACCATCATAGAATCCACCATGAATTCCACTGTGTATCAGAAGGTGCTTGAAGAACATGTGAGACCATCTGAAAATTAAAGCTAAAGCGGAACTAAACCATGCAACATGACAATGACCCAAAACATACTAGTAAATCAACCAAAGACTGGCTGAAAAGGCAGAAATGGAGAGTCCTGGAATGGCCGAGTCAAAGCCCAGATCTAAATCCCATTGATATGCTCTGGGGTGACTTGAAAAAGGCTGTACATGCAAGAAACCCCTCAAACAGCTCACAGCTGAAAAAATTCTGCATTGAGGATAAAATTTCCTCAGACTGACGTCAGAGACTGGTAGATAGTTACAAGAAGCGTCTCACTGCAGTTATTTCAGCCAAAGGAGGTAACACTAGCTATTAGGGGCTATGGTGTCCTATCTTTTTCTTCAGTTAAAATAGGCATTTTTGTAGAATTACATTTACAGAAGATCTTGAAAAGACTTTTGTTCAGTTTTAATTGTTTAGTTATATTATTAGTTATATAAAATTATTTAGTTATATTTAATATATTAAATAACCATATATTAAAAAATGTTACAAAATACACATGCTTTCACAGGGTGTCCTAATTTTTTCACTCGACTGTATATGGTATATAGAGTATATTATAAAATTGTTACAGAGTAATTATTGTTACAATAATCAATATTTATAATAATAATAAACACATTTAACAGCTTAATAATTAAAGTGTTAAAGTTGTAGTTTGGGTCAGAGGTCATACCTTTAATTGGTTTACACAACAGGATGAACAATAATCAACTGCGAATACAACTCTGACCCTGTGTGCTTGCCCTCATAAATTATAAAGTATTGCTGTGACCACAGATTCCCACATTTTTTTTACTCAATGCATGGACACTAAAGGACACTACACTTACTTTTTTTGACGTTTAATATGTATTATGTATTTTTATCTATTGTATAATAGATAATTACATATCAACAGGTGGCAAATTTGCAACAGGTGCATACATGTTGTTAAACTGTTCTTATATTTAAAGTGTCTTGATGTAATTACACTCTTGACCCTATCTCTAACCTACCCAGAACAACATTTATGTACCCAAACAACACATTTATTGGTTTACATTTATGCATTTGACAGACATTTTTATCCAAAACAACTTACAGCACGTTCAGCATTTATATTTTAACAGTACATGTGTTCCCTGAGAAGACCCTGAGTCAGTTACTCTTAAGTTCCAAATTTTTGGGGCTGCTGGAAACTAAATGTCAATGTTACAAAGAGAAAGTTGACAGAAACTCACTTCAGATGGGATTAAATGGACTGTTAACAGCTTTTTGATCATGAGGGAACAACAGAAAAAAGGAAATGGTCCATCATTACCTTTAATTTGGAGCAGCATGGCTCTTGTGCCTTTGTCTTTTCCACACTCATGATGCCCTGGAAGCAAACAATACAAATGAAAGATGATTAAACAATGCGGAATGTCTTAACATCAGGATCATGTCCAATGTCATGCTATTGTCCAGCAAACAGCATATTTCCAAGGTCTATTGTTCACAGAAATATGAAAACATCATATGAGGGGAAAAGACCCCTAAGGGTGGAGCTGAGAGTGGGTTTCAGAAATTGCACCACATTTCCTGCAAGAGGAAGGATGTTTAGAAAAAATCAAAGTTTTCTAGATTAGAGGACAAAGATTGTCCACAGCATCAAACCAGCATGAACAATGAAACGTGATGTGGGGAGGTACTGAGATGTGATCTCAGTAATTGTGAAAGTCTAATGACACTTTTATGTTGGTATCAAACAATAACATTTTTTCGTAATTCCACCTCCAAACTATAATTCAGATATCATCATACATACAGTGTGTTCATAAATATCAAGTTGTCATGTGTTTTGTGACGTTTTTATTGCAATATCTTTGCAAAAACTGTGGTTTGAATTGTTTGTAAGTAAGGGTTCACTAGTTTGCTATCTCATACATTTGTTTGCATTTCACAATTGTTTAACTGTTTTTTGTTTTTCTTCTGAAAAGCATATAAAAGGCTGCATCTTCCTCTGTGACAACTTACCCTGTATAGTTAGCGTTAAACAAACTGTATCTTTTTCCAGTGCAATAACATAAAACTTAGTATAGACTTTTATAGCCAAGACTTTAGGTGTGTCAATACATGAAAAATTCAAACTGAAATTAACTTTATACAATAAGCCTACCTTGAGAAACAAGGTTTCAAACTCTATAAGCAATTACGCTGTTTTTTTGTTGTAAGTGTGCCTGCACTAATACAAAACATACATCTACCCAATAACACATAAACTGAAAAAATAAAAATTATTATATTAACAAAAAAAAACTAGATTTTTACTAAAGACAGAAAAATAAACAGAGAGATCAAATGTACCTGTGCAGTTGCCTGTTTCCCTCAGAATAGATGGAGTACTAAGGGACTTTGCTCACAGGTAAAGCCTTATCATTCAATGTTATAACATCCCATCTAATCAGTAACCAACCGTCATGACCGTTTGCTGATCATGTTAAGAAATCACTTCTCTACTGGGGATTCACAGTGTTACAGACGACAACAGATAAACAAACATGCTCTCTCACACAGTAGCATTAACCTGTATGCTCTGAGCAAACAGAGATGGCAAGTAAAGGTGGTACCATAGCTGAAAACAGTGTATGTGATTTATTGAACAGAAGACTTTCAGTTCAATGTCTGTTCTGTAAAATCACCTTTCACTCCAATTCAAATACTCTATATGATTGCAAAACGAATGAATACTGCAGCTCAATGTGTTTAAAGGGAAATCTGATTTCTGAAATGCATTTCCCAAAGTAATCTCTCCCCGATATTAACATGTCCAATCATTAATATTACAAATGTAACTCAGTATTAATCAACATCATAAAAACACACTAATAACAAAATAAAAGCATACAAATATTGTATATAAAACAATACAATTAGTACACTCTAAATTTAGATAATTAAAAGATTTATATATTATACTTATTTGTTTTTCTTTCTTTTTAATTTACAATTGGAAAAATAAGAATTTTGAGATTAAACCTTTAAACAAAATAATTAAGCTGAAATATTTAAGGTCTAGTACTATTTTTCTATCACTAATCTTTGTATACATTTTTGTGACACTAACCAGAAATGCTTTTATATACCTGCTTTTACTGAAGCACACAAAATGCTTTTTGTACGTTTCTAAATCATGCTGGCATAACATGAATCATCATGTTTTCCACAAACTTGTTGGAGTCAATGTCAGGTCAAGTGCAAGCTGTAATTAAAACAAAATATTAAATATAAGAATACCAAAAACCAAAGAAAATCTGAAACCATTGCCAATGTTTAATGTTTCACTCAATTTGGTATGCTTCTGGTGTAATTTGTGTAATTATTTATTCAACAATTTTAATGAATTATGAATCTATAAAGTGGATTACAGTGGCCTTAGAGACACTGATTCCTAAATCAGTTTTAAAATTTTTATCATGGAATCACATTGAAATTACATTAGATTTTACATTAGAGAGTTACATTAATCATATGTGACATTGACAACTGGACAGAAAACATTTTCAAGTAATAGTAAAGCGATACAAAAATATAAATTGTATTGCACAGATTTGTAGTTTGTTTTTGGCAAAATATTTGGTTGTTATTTAGACAAAAAACATTGATATTGGCACAAACAGCCAGACGGATGCCTGACAATCAATACAGCTAAAAGTAGATTTTTTAACATGAAACAAAAAGCAAAATGAAATGTATAAATGACAGAAATGTGTTGATCTTTTAATTAGAATTTAAACTCAACAGTTAGATCAAGCTTGATGTTGTTTTAGTTAGTAAGTGTTTTGGAAGAAAAGAACAGATAGTTGACTTGACATGCCAGCTAAAAGATATAACACAGTAGCTAATGATTAATCATGCATAAACATTGAAACAATCGCATGTAAGCGAATCACATGTAACATTATCAGCTTCTTCATACATTTGTGTGTTATCATATGCTGTCACATTAACACTCAGACTTGCATTGACAGCCTGTGACATGCCTATATGTGAAGTGTGTGGGGGGGCTTTTACTGCATGCCACTGTGATTTTTCTCATCTCGTAAGAGCTCTCCTTACAGCATTGGCGACATAGTTCAAGCTGCAGTGTCCCGTTGAATTGAGCCCACCTGTAGCACAACACAATATGTAGATTTCACACATACAGAGCTCACTAACACATCTGTGACGTCAATTTGTACAATTATACAAGTGTATTACATAACTGTAAGAGTTGTAAAATGCCACACAGAGCTAACAGTTTTAAAATGAGATAATCAGTATCCTTTATGTAAGTGAAAGGATTTGTTTATGTAAAAAAACCTTCCTGTAACATTGGCTAAATGCTCCTCATCACTTTTATATTTAAAATAACTTTCTTTTTTTCTGTTAACATGATTTGGATTCTGCTGTTATCCATTTCCTGTTTTAACTTCGTATATTTAGCTTTGCAATTGAACAATTATTTGTCATGCCAATAAAGCACATGAAAATGTACAAAATAAAATGTGGATTAAACCCAATATAATGAATAAATCATATTGAAACTGCATGAAAATTCCTACTACATTGACAAATAATGTTCTAATAATACCCTCTAGTGGCCAAAGATACACAATACTTAACAATACAATAAAACATGCAGGTCAATGACTTGTGGCCATTTGCTGCTTATACTGCCTATACTAGTCTTACAAGTTAGTCTTTAATTTTCCATGTCAATTGAAATTTCCAGGTTAATTTAAAAATGGGCAGTGAGGTCTGTTCAGTTGTATGACTTGCCTGTTATGTGTCTCACATTGGCCCTCACAGGTGGGCAGCTCAACTTCCTGTGTGCAGTCAGCAACTGTGAGGTTCATTCTGGTCAGTTTGGTAGAACAGGAAGTATTACCTATGATACATAGAAGAAAATTACATAACATAACAACATTACACCAGCGTAACTGCAACATAACATACTGGAAAATGCAACAGGTGAAATCGGGACAGAACTACACCTGACTGTGATTGTTAGGGAACAGTTGTACTCAGAAATAAATACATCAAATACACCATCAACTAGAAGAGTGAAACTTGAGCATAAACCTACAGGAATAGCAGCAATGATGCTCGTCCCACACACGTAATTCCTGCAAACACATTAAACTTCATAATATAAATTAACCGTGTATAACATATAATAAGAACAATGATCCCTGACTGGTTGTGCATTGATCTTGTTTTGTGATAGTGATGTGAGTTACCTCAGCACAGGTTTGTAGTGGACACATGAGTCTCTCAATCTCAGTTCCTTTCTCGCTACAGCTGTAAGATTCACATGGACGTGAGGGGTCTGTCCACCGGTCTCCCACCTGGATCCACCAAAGAGACAAATCTTCAAAACCACTTTGATCCTGTTGTTCTTACTGTCATACTTGAATAATGTACATTATATATTTAGTTACGATAAATCCGGTCTTTGAAATTTGATTAGATGAAATTCATTACAAGAGTGCAGACATACAACCCTATACTTAACATACTGTACAACAACACTATCCCTAATGTGAGTAGATACGAGCTATTTACATTACCTTGTAAGTCTCTCCATTGTGTTCACAAGTCTTCTCAACTGTAATACAGCAAAGGACACTGAAAATCTACACTGTGCCTCAATTAAAGATGAAAAATGGAAAAAGAGCATTAAAAGAGCATGGTGAGATAGACAGAGCTTAAACATTACCGCAGATCTGATTGTTACAGCAGTCAGAGACCAGAATGGAGTAGGCGCTGCACATTGGAGACAGTTGGGGAGGTTTGGGGGTGCACTCTTCAGTTTTCGTCTGGTTATTACATGTGCATATGTGACAGTTTGATTCCCATACGGCCCCCACCTTTCAGACAGAAGGAACAATAATGTCATTCAGTGGCCACAATAAACTTCTAAACAATAATTACAACATACTCCATTTTTAACAGCAGCATGTACATGTAACATCTGAGCATGTTAGGTTGAAATCTTACCGGCATAGGCTCACCCAATGGCCCTTTACATACTGAAAATAAAAAATATATTTAAGATATTGATTTTCAAGTGTAACAAATATTTGTTTATTGTGGTAGTACCATTGTAGGAATATGTGCTGATATTCACTACAAAGCACAATTGCAAGTGTCATAAACAACAAGTTCGAAAACAATATTAAAACAATACTCAGATTGATTCTCAGATAATATTAGATAATGCAGGTAAGGTAATTTTGTCTATTTTTTATACTAGTACAAACACTTCCTAACAAAGTGAAAACAGGATCAACTGTTGTGCATAAACCAGCAGCCTGTCTGTAGCAATTCAAACACAGATGACTGGAGTAATACAAACAGTGCAGCCTTCAAATGCTGTTATTCTAAATATAAGCACTCTTGGAACATAGTTTGTTCAAGCAGGATCAAGGACTGGGACTATCTGTTGTATTAACTGTTGTATAATTTAAAATATATCATGGTACTCAATGATCAACATATTTACAAACCCCCACAAATTATATAGTAATGCATTGTATAAAATTAATGTAAATTATTAAAAATAACTACTTTAAAATAGTAATACACATCAACTAATAAACATAGAAAGTTTAGTTTAGTTTTTACCTCTGGATTTGAATGAAAGTGTTTTATATGGCTGAATTTGGTGTGTGGGTAAAGAAGTCACTCACCAGGGCATTCAGACACACATATTTGTTTGTGATCCTCGGCTAGCATAAGACCATCTGGACAAAAGCAGCCTGATCTCACACCAGCCAATGATGTTGCAGGCACAGGAATGCTGAGGAGACAAAGTGATGGGCGTGAGGTAGCAGAAATAATCACAAACATGTGATCCATTAAGATCCGTGTAACTTAATCTTTTAATTTGAAGGTAAAATATGATGCGTGGGTTGAACTGTGGGAAATGCTTGAATTGTTTTACTGTAGTACAAAATTCTCACCCGCGTCGACAAACGTCATTCGGAGTCTGTCGACATTCATCATATATCATTCCTTCAGGACAGCTGACCTCTAGAACACAGTGAAATGTTATTTGAAGAAAGCTACTTTATGAAAGTCTCCTACCTTAAATGTGAAATTATAAAAATAAAGAAGAGTAGAAGGTACAAAATTTCAGCCAGTGGAAAGACCAATTTGTACACCATATCTTATGTATCCCAAAAGACCTTATTCATTAAAAAAGTGTGCCGAGATTACAGTCTAATTACTGTGTAAAACATTCTTTAAACCTTATTTATATACTGTAAATTGTCACAACAGTTTTAAATGCATGGATACAAAGCAATAATTTAAAGATAATAATTTAGGTATACACTAACACTTACACGCAAATACAAACAATGGAGGCATTTTATGATGTGACTAGATGTCCTTTAACACTAGCGGGTTAGTGAAATCTATAGAAGTAAAACGTAGGTAAACCTCCAAGTTTATTATGTCCTTTTAAAAAACTGCTTCTGTAGCTATCAAAGCAGCATTGGTCTAACACATTTAGCATCCCATTTAGCGTTTAGCATTATTGTGCTCTTACAACATACTCAATTATGTACTCCCAACACATACTTTAAGTATGCATAGTACATACTTTTAGTGCATAGATAAATTAAAAATGGTATGCAGTGTTTGTGTCAACATTTATTTTTCTTTCTTCTTGCAAACTGAGGACTTCTCTTACCACAGAAGCCATTGGTGAGATATCTCCAGTCAACACAAATACCAATCATCATACACTCTGATGCTGCATACTCCAGAGAAGAACATGCTACAACGGTGCTGTTGGATGAACAGTAGTCGAACCTGCAATTCTTCTCCACGGACACCAGATCAATGCTTTCACTGCATTCTGCAAACACTCTAAGAACAAAGTGCAGCTGTGTAATAAAGTTAATAAGTTTTGAAATTTTACATTTCATGCTATAAGTATGTGTTCACTGAGAACTGAACATGACAATGGTGTTGCTTGTGTCATGCTGTACCAGAGGAGCAAGAGAAACACTCAGAATTTTGACAATGAGACAATCCAAGAAATCCAAGAACTTCCTGGACAGCGTATTGTCTACTGAACTAGGGATCTACATAAGACACACCCTATGTGACCTAGTGCTAGTTAACACAGATCTAACATGTTGACTAGTGGGAAAGCTAGTCTGTGAACTAAACAAAACGTTCAGCAATGGCTTACTCATGATAAAGGAGGTCACATATTGGAGCACTGCAGGGAGGCTGAGTTGAAGGTGGTAGGGGAGCGATACAAGGAATATTTTTGGGTAGAGACTTGCAGTAGGGTTTCAGAGGGTCTTCTACGACCCAATCATATGCAGTCTTATCACAGCAGTTATCATCTTCAGCTACACTGTTTCTGCGTATACATGACGGCCCACCACAAACACCTGCAAAGAAAGTCAAATGGAGCAACTGGAGTCTTTGATTTTAACCATAATAACCTTTCACAGTTAATTATATTTCATGTGTTAGTCACTGAAATGACGTACCACACTGTCCTTGGGTGTTGTGAAGGAAGTGCTCTGTTGCCAGGTTGATTAACAGAGTTTTGAAGAGTGAAAGAGAAACATAGGAACGGATAGGTTTTATGTAGATGAAGACTTCATTTCCACTGCTTTCAAACATAAACACCTTATCTTCATACGGTGGCTTAATAATCTCCTGGTTCAAGGTAGACTTGAAAAGAAGAAAGTAAAAGGCTTATATTCAATTCTATAGAACTAAAACAAATAATATATGGAATTCATCTGTTGTATTAAACAAAAATTGTCAAATATTTAAATCATTTTATGTAAAGTTTTATTTTATATTATTTTAAAATATTGTTAAATGTAGTAATTTAACAGCTCAATTATAGAAGTGACAAAAAATAAATTTTATGTGTATGTTTCATTCATTACGAGCCTACCTCCACCATCAATTCCTCTGTATTCTCTATTACCATAAGTGTGGCTGTGTCATTCCAGTACTTTAGTGTAATGCCCTTGGTACAGGAAGCATCGATATCTGGCTCACAGAAGTAGTTGTCTACAGTAATACTTAAATGATGATGCAGTACTATTTCCTCCACTAGAGTGTAGGTGCAGTTGTCCAAAAAGTCAAAAGGGATGCCCTGAAAGGAAATGTAGTGAGGGTCTCCATAAAGCTGACACTGGCCTGAGGAGTGAATAAGAAAAAACGGTTCAAACACAGATCACAACTGAAATACGTGTCTATTTCCAACCAGGGTACTCACAATCACACTGCCAGCTCTCACAACAGGTGTCTTTATCCTTAACCAGAGACTTCTTGTCTCTAGGGCAATCAGTCCTGATGTCGAGTGTTGGGCAGGTAATGGATTTTACCTCAATCACTCCAGCCCTACAGACTTTATCAGCACAATCCTCTCTCCAAGTGGCTCCATTCGGCCAGATTTTGTTTTGAATCACATCTTTACACTCTGATATGAGGCAAAAAATACATTTCAAAATTATATTTCAAAATTGTACATTCCAAAAATCATTCCAAATACAACACGTGTTAAATTTATAAATATTTATGTTTATAAATTGTTGGATGCAATCTTGTCAATTATGAGAGATATCCAGGAAAAAAGTAAGGCTGAGCCGATTTGCATTTTGAGGAACAAAGTTGGTTAGATTTTGTTACCCTGGAAACACAACCTTTGTGTTCAGAGTGCTTCAATGAAGTTTTACTTTGGAAATGTTTTTGAGTGTGGATGTATCCAAAAATAAATAAATGAAACTTAGTCATTGCTTAATAAATACTCACCTTTGACTTTTACATTTCTTTCCTTAGGTTAATAAATATGTTTATAATATTTACTTATTTTGAGTAGACAAATTGATTATACATAAGAGTTAATACCAGAGAGGATTAAAATTTAGGTATGTATTTAGTGGTAGACATTGTTGTACCAAATACAGGCGTCTCTGGAGTGGTTGATTTTTCTTGTGGTTCATTTGACATATAACTAGGTGTAGGTGGGCCAGTTATAATTGTCCATCCTGTCATAACTGTCAAAAAACAATACGTCAGGTTATTTTCATATACTGACCAGTTTGTTTAACAGAATGACCAAAGTACGTTTCTAAACATCTGTACATGTCATCTGAGAATGAATAAACAGAAAAGTTTATACCTGTTGTGGCTACAGTTGACAGTTCAGTGGTGTATTTCATTGTGGTTGTAGATATTTTAGTTGTTGGTTGTTGAGTTGTGGTTGGGTGTTCCATTGTTGTATATGAGTCAGTTGTTCTCAGTGAAGTTGGTGGTTGTGTTGTAGTTGTATGTTTCGTTGGAGTTGTATATGATTCTGTAGTACTCTCGCTTGTTGCAGTTGTATATTCTGTTGTACTCTCAAATGTTGGTGGTTGTGTTGTGGCTATGTATTCTGTTGTCGTCTCTGAAGTTGGTGGTTGTGTTGTGGTTGTATGTTTCGTTGGAGTTGTATATGATTCTGTAGTACTCTCACTTTTTGCAGTTGTATATTCTGTTGTCGTCTCATAAGTTGGTGGTTGTGTTGTGGTTATGTATTCTGTTGTCGTCTCTGAAGTTGGTGGTTGTGTTGTGGTTGTATGTTTCGTTGGAGTTGTATATGATTGTGTAGTACTCTCACTTGTTTCAGTTGTATATTCTGTTGTACTCTCAAATGTTGGTGGTTGTGTTGTGGTTATGTATTCTGTTGTCGTCTCTGAAGTTGGTGGTTGTGTTGTGGTTGTATGTTTCGTTGGAGTTGTATATGATTGTGTAGTACTCTCGCTTGTTGCAGTTGTATATTCTGTTGTCGTCTCTGAAGTTGGTGGTTGTGTTGTAGTTGTATGTTTTATTGGAGTTGTATATGATTCTGTAGTACTCTCACTTGTTGCAGTTGTATATTCTGTTGTACTCTCAAATGTAGGTGGCTGTGTTGTGGTTATGTATTCTGTTGTCGTCTCTGAAGTTGGTGGTTGTGTTGTGGTTGTATGTTTCGTTGGAGTTGTATATGATTGTGTAGTACTCTCACTTGTTGCAGTTGTATATTCTGTTGTACTCTCAAATGTTGGTGGTTGTGTTGTAGCTGTATGTTTTATTGGAGTTGTATATGATTCTGTAGTACTCTCACTTGTTGCAGTTGTATATTCTGTTGTACTCTCAAATGTAGGTGGCTGTGTTGTGGTTATGTATTCTGTTGTCGTCTCTGAAGTTGGTGGTTGTGTTGTGGTTGTATGTTTCGTTGGAGTTGTATATGATTGTGTAGTACTCTCACTTGTTGCAGTTGTATATTCTGTTGTACTCTCAAATGTTGGTGGTTGTGTTGTGGTTATGTATTCTGTTGTCGTCTCTGAAGTTGGTGGTTGTGTTGTGGTTGTATGTTTCGTTGGAGTTGTATATGATTGTGTAGTACTCTCACTTGTTTCAGTTGTATATTCTGTTGTACTCTCAAATGTTGGTGGTTGTGTTGTGGTTATGTATTCTGTTGTCGTCTCTGAAGTTGGTGGTTGTGTTGTGGTTGTATGTTTCGTTGGAGTTGTATATGATTCTGTAGTACTCTCACTTGTTTCAGTTGTATATTCTGTTGTCGTCTCTGAAGTTGGTGGTTGTGTTGTAGTTGTATGTTCTTTTGGAGTTGTATATGATTCTGTAGTACTCTCACTTGTTTCAGTTGTATATTCTGTTGTCGTCTCTGAAGTTGGTGGTTGTGTTGTAGTTGTATGTTCTTTTGGAGTTGTATATGATTCTGTAGTACTCTCACTTGTTTCAGTTGTATATTCTGTTGTACTCTCAAAAGATGGTGGTTGTATTGTGGTTGTGCGTTCCAGTGTTGTATATGAATCGGTTGTCCTCAATGAAGTTGATGGTTGTGCTGCGGTTGTGTGTTGCATTGAAGTTGAATACGATTCAGTTGAAGTCTCTGAAGTTGGCAGTTGTGTTGTGGTTGTCTGTTTTATTGTAGTATATGATTCTGTTGTCCTCTCAGTTGTAACAATTGTATGTTCTGTTGTAATCTCTGATGATGGTGGTTGTGTGGTGGTCATGTGTTTCCTTGTAGTTGTATGTATTTGACTTGTGCTCTCAGTGGTTGGTAGTTGTGTTGTGGTTGTGCGTTTCTCTGTTGTTGTATTTAATTGTGTTGTGCTTTCAGTGGTTGGTAATTGTATTGTGGTTGTGTGTTTCCTTGTAGTTTTATATGATTGTGTTGTGCTTTCAGTGATTGGTGGATTTTTTTTGGTTATGTATTTCCTTGTTGTTGTGTATAATTGTGTAGTGCTCCCAGTGGTTGCTGGCTTTGTTGTGGTTGTGTGGTTTATTGTAGTTGTAGATAGCTGAGCTGTGGATGTGTAAATTGTAGTTATAGTTGTAGGTGTAAATGTTGGTGTTGGTGTGCAGAGGATGTTTCCTTCAAGGCATTTGCTAAGGAGATAAACAAACTACAATCAGTGGTAATTGTAAAGTTAAATTCTTTACATTTTTATCTAGAATACAATCTTTCCAGCATCATAGAAATTAGCTTCACAATGGCTTACCAGCACATATAAGGACTACACACTTCATCTTGAGGTGGCCACACTCTGTTCATGAAGTTACAAGTGCAGTTGTCCAAGGTGGAGCATTTACCTGTGTTCTCATCATAATATGGTTCCTCTGCAGGGCACCTTGGATAACAGCCTAAGTAAAAAAGTTATGAATTGATATCAAAAAAGAAAACTAAGGATGTCGATATATTACATTTTTTTATTACTAATATGAACTTAATTGTGCGATTGCAGAACAATTCATTTAATTATCATTACATTATTGTAGTAGATTTTGGTTCTGACCACTAGATTGTAAGTTTGACCTGTCTAGAATGCACATAAATGAGCATGACATTTAAAAGCATACAGGGCATTTTAAAGCCCTGTATTCCATAATATTATACTCCATCTATCTGTTTGAATGCAAGAAACACAGAGAAAGTCCCACAATCCAGAAGTATGAATTGGCAAGGCAACTGGGCTACCGGACTAGCAATTACTACAATTACTACAATGGCAGAAAAATCCCTTTAAAAATATAACTAAAGAGGGGGCATGATTATATACATGAATGTGTGAATGTTAATTTGACAGCTCTATGAAAAACCTAAGATGCATACCACTTAAATCATATCTATGTTTCTCTATTATTCTCATGTAACAATTATATTTTTCAAACTGTACTGCTGCAATATTGCAGTTCAAGGAGAGAAAATATTTACCTTCAAGCTTTCCTGTAAAGCGGTTATTAGTGCCACAGGTCTTAACTTGACCACAGGAATTGTAATGCCAGTTGTACTCGTCCACTTCATTGTAATAATCACAATAGACCGCTGTGGAGATACAAACACTATAATCACTTGTTTTTGTACTTACTAATAATAGTCCAAGTACACCTTTTCCAGGAAATGCTCATTATGAGAATTTTTTTAAGCCTTCCGCAATACAATACAACCATTACAATGTAATGCAGTCACGTACGACACAAATCCGGGGTTCTCCAGTTTATGCAGATATCCTTTGTACTGCAGGCCTCTGCATAAGCTGCAACAGCAGTACAGAAGCCAAGAAACTTTCCCTCAAACTCACAAGAACATGACTCCAATACACAGGCCTGGTAATACGGTTCTGGATCCACCTATCAATCATAGTTGTTGTCCAATTCTATTAATGCTTCCACCTCATGGCAAAAAAAAAATCATTTACAAATATTTAGTGTTCCTGAACAAGCTTCTAAACCCAGAAACTGTCCAATTTATTTAGTCAATGAAGCAAGATTAACTACAAGCACTCAAACGTTAGAAACTGTATCACTTCAGTCGGTTTCCTAAGAGCAGCATTACAAGGTACCTTTAGGTGGCAATCTTTAAAGGTGTCAGATCTTAGGATCATACAGCGTCTTTGAGCCCAGGCTGCACAGTAGGAATGGCGTTCACAAGGAAACATTTCGGTGGTCACATCGGAGCAGGGTGGGGCTGTCGTCTTCCAGCTGTTGCCAAAGTCCAGTACACTGAAAACTTCTGAGGAGCTGCTAGTCAGAAGGTCGTTTGTTACCTTTCCATCAAAGTTCCCACAAAGACCCAACACTCTGCCCTAATGTTCCACATTTGAGAAAAAACAGCAGTAAGTTGTTTTACTCTGATTATATGAAGCACAATGTATCCTAGAACAACATTCGTTTATCAAGTAATTCAAGTCTTTAATCATGTAATTAAAACCTTAAATCTAACCCATGCTCCTAACCTCCTAACCCCATTCCTACAATCAAAGTGCAATGATTTCGTAATAAGAATGTGTTTCGTGGCCCTAATTCCAGCCCTTAATATAAACTAATATGTTGTTTCAGGATCAACAAGGATTTTGATTCAGAAAAATGTTTTTATGTGGATAAGTCATGTTAAACATGAAATACATTTAAAAATTAATCTTTAAAAAATTTAATTGCTTAAAATATTCCAAGTATCATAACCTAGTAACATAGTGCATAGGTATATTTTCAAAGCCATACTCAACATAAAGGTATGCTAATATTTTTTGTTTAAAATAATTTAGCCTAATATAGACTAAATACTTTAGAATTTTAGGCCAGTTATTGTATTATCTTTATTCAAAATATGTCTACCATCACACATTTTGTGAATCTTTGCTATAGAAAGAATGAAATGGGATTCCATACTCTCCACTGAGACTCCAGCTGGATTGTGACCCTGGTGTGTTTGTCCCAGGTCACGCTGAGGCCCAGTGTGGGTACTGAGATGATGATGTACAGACCCACAGTGTGGATGGAGTACAAGGGCTCTGCCAACAACCCCTGGGTCCCCTCTACCTGGGGTCTCTCAGTGACCCTCATATCACTTAACAGCAGAGTCACCTTATTCTGTCAAACATTGAGCAGCCATTTCAGAATCATCTTTACTCAGGCATGATAAAGAAGTTTAGGTAATGCTTAAAAAACAATTTCCCTTTGTCTACCCTTATAAATAAGTACTGTGGTGGTACCATGACATAATGATATATAGTATCAGATGGTACAGTACTTTGATGTAACATATAATTGTAATATGTTTTTTATATGTCATTTCAAGGTACATTAAAGAATACCATGTTACTACCACAGTACATGTGCATACATGGTGTTACCATGGTACATTCCCAAAAAGTAAAACTGACAACATCCAACAGCTATAAATATACAGAGATGATCAGCTACCAGTAGCTCCACTGTGATGGCACGAGAACATGTCAGAGACTCGTCACAGCAAGGAACACTCTCAGTTTTGATTGTAAACTGTCCATGTCCACTAGAACCAGCATCCTTATATGAAAAAAATAGAGGTTAAGCAATTTTGAGGTCTGGCTTTTGTTGCGTATAGCATTTAGCATTTGTGAAATTTACTGTAGGTAGATTCTGTATTAAAATTTTAAGAAAGAAGGTTTCCGTGAAAATTTATCCATGATCATTTATGTGGGTCATTCTTCTGTGTCATTAATTTGCTAATAATTTGACCAACCAAATCCTGCCAATACTTACAATTATTTTTATGTATAATGTGAAACCCCATGAATACCCTGTTAGTTTTATAGTGACCACTCACCTTGACAAGAGTGTACTGACAATGCCCATCGAATCTGTACCATTTGGAGTCAAATGTGCGGTACTGGCCATTCCCAAACACCTCACAGACTCCTGAACAAGCTTCATCAACACAAGACCACTCGCCTCCCCTACAGGTACTGTGAGATATAAAATCACATTTTTTAAAGTGGAATTCCTTTAAAATGTATGAGCCAAAGTGAGAATTCCAGAAGACAGGCTCTTACCATATTTTACAGTTTGTCGTCACACTCTGCCCAGTTTCATACACTGTCCCACTGAATTCACAGGTGCAGTTATCATGAGTCACACAACCACCATTATGATCTTCATAGAGGCCCTCTGGACAATAACAACCGCTGATACAACTGTATTCTTCACTCTGTGGATACAGGTCAGACATTTCACTCAAAGATTCTTGCAAGAAATGAACACTGTTGTGAATGGCAACATCTATTTCCCCAGGTTAGAAAATAATGCTTACTAGTGGCTTGGTCAAGCTTTCGCAGGTCCTTTGAGCCGTGTTCACAGGTATCTGTGAGCAATGCACACAAATCTTCCCCACTGGACAGTCTAGAAGCATTGGTAACATGAAAAAAATCAATATTGCACTGTATTTGTGTAAAATATCTATACATTTTTAAATCAAGATGCATTTTCCTGGGAAGCAAATCACATTTTCTTAGCCCACTGCATTTGTTTTTAATATGTTAAATTTGCTTCTTGAGTAAATTATTCTTTATTTAAAGATTCTTAGATATTTGTACTGAATTTGTTTCACACTGTGAATCTTCTCAGCAGAAAAGTCTCAGCAGTTAGATTATTCTATAGTATATAAGTTTCCACATTAAATGTTTATATGACAACATTTTCAAGAAAATATTAAAAACAGGGAATTTCAGTTACCACACTCTTCGGGACATTGAAGTTGTCCATTTTCACACATGCTGGAAGACAATGAGATATGTTGTATTGCATATTAACAGTAAACTTTACGTGCAACATAATGTGTACATTAATCAAACATGGGATCAGCAAATAAAGTTCACAATTTAAAAAGCTTCAATTTATCTTTACCATTGACGTCCACCAATAACCACTGGACCTGGAGGTGCGATACCACCCGGGTGATGACAGTTGCAAAGCGGGCGAGGGCTGCAGGTGTGTCGGTTGTTCAAGTGAGTGTCTGCAGTGCATCCACAACCCTCCACGGGATCGTCCACCACCTCACAAGTAGGATCAGGGCCCGAGAGGGAACGGCAGGTGTGGTTACATGCTGATGTGGTATAGTCAAATATCAGGTTGCCCTGGCACAAAGGAACTGAAACCAGAATAATTGCTTTTCTGTTATATAAAGTAAGGGTGAAAATGTGTGTGTGTGTGTGTGTGTGTGTGTGTACATTATGTATAGTCCATTTGTATATGTGTGTAGTATGAATATATTATCTGAACATACACATTTAGCGTACTGCATGTAGAAAATTATGCATATTTGGATATGGGGACTGTATAATTCTCACACTTCTCATAGATTACTATATAGATACTTATAGATACTCACGGCAGTTTGTTGCCGATCTCCATTCCTGAACAGTGATTCCCTGAGTCATACAGGCTTTGACATAGTTGCCAAAAGAGATGCACACACACTCCTGTAATGCAGCCAAGCACTGACATGTTCTCTGTATGCAAGCCTGAGTAGAATCGAACATAGATTAATAACAGTA
This sequence comes from Chromobotia macracanthus, assembly GCA_036877525.1. NCBI lineage: Eukaryota > Metazoa > Chordata > Actinopteri > Cypriniformes > Botiidae > Chromobotia > Chromobotia macracanthus. The sequence continues at coordinate 9,440,730 of JAZGTH010000012.1, read as the reverse complement.
CATTTCAAAAGTATATAATGTGTTTAGAAACAAGCATACATTTTGTACCTCGACAAAAGATGAAACAGGTACATAATCATGACACACAGCAAACACTCCATTCGGATCCTTCAGCTGGTCACAGCTCTGCTCAGCAAATATCTCTGCAAACACAGATGATACAAGTCACTATCCTTGAATAAAATGCTGAAAATCAGTCGTTCATCACACAGACATCTGATTTCTTAAAGAAAAAGGGCCAAATTTACTTTAAACTTTTTATGCTCTGTGGAAGACGAAAGTTATATAAGTTTGGAACAACATAAAAGATTTTTAATTTGGAGGCAAACTACTCCTTTAAAAATGGAAGGTTTAACAAAGAATGTTTATAATGAAACTTTAAATTTAAATTGTATAGTTGAAAAAGTGATCTAAATTATGCACATATCAGTGAATATTCTACTGTAAAATGGTCGAGCTAAATGACCAAGCTAGGTTTAAGGTTAAGGTAAGTTACCATTGTCAGTGTTAATGCATCCAGGATTTGGGGCACAACCATCCATTGACCAGGACTGGGCAAAAAGTTGAATTGAACTTTCTATGATACCACTGAAAGTGGTGAAGTCATCACTTGTGTCATTATTGAAGGTTCCACAAAGTCCTATAATGAAAAAAATTAATTAGGTTCAAAAACAAAATCTGACATCTATGCATAATAAGATCTGGATACAATTTAAACAAACCTTTGTATGAAGATGTAACTAAGGCTGTACGTACCTTTTGTTGTTTCAGTTGGTGGCAAATATAGATATATTTGTATTTCTGGAGAAATCTGAACTTGCATTTTCATGCCAAAAGAAGTGTGAACTTGTATGAACATTGAAGACTGCCAAAAGACTGTAGCATGCTCTGAAACAAATCCCATTAAAATGCATAAGACAACCAATTATGTGAATATGTAAATATTCACATAATTCACATATTTAATTCACATTATTCACATAAAGACAATATTTAAAACTTTACAGAACCTACCAGTCTGTGAAAGGTCACTGATTTCTATATTGTTCAGCTGAACATTGTTTGCAGAGAAGGTATATCTTTCCTAGAACAAATGTGGCATTAGTTATTCCTTAGAAATCTTTCAGGACAGAATTCAAGAAAATATTGCCCCCACATTAGTTTTTGGTGCTGTCACTGTGGCAAAAGATCTTGCTTGCATTTTCAGGTGTTTTTATTTTTAGCTTTAGAAGCTACTGCCATAGAGCTGTAGCTGACAGAGAACAGCAGCAGCAAACGCATGAAATTATTTTTTTTGCTCATTTGTACTGAAAAGAATAACAATTCATTGCTCCAAACAAATGTGCTGCAAACAGAAAGAAATGCAGGGTGGCAAAAAGACAAACCTGATTAATATTAAGATATGCCTTTTCTATGACAACAGCTTGCCCAGAAAACTGAATGTTCAACGTCCAGTTAAGACCCTGGGTGATATATTCAAATATTAAGCATTTCACAAAAGAAGCATGTCACATTTTTAATAAAATAATTGAATTATATTGCATTTCAGTTACCCTTGCAGCCACATAAGTGCATCTGTCTAGTAGAGAATACACTTTGCCATCAAATGTAGTTATTAACTGGCCCTCAATAATACACTTGGATGGACATATGTTCTCTGAGCAAGTCCATTTTCCTCTCACACATGTACTAGAGGAAAAAGACAACAAAAAATTGTCAAAGCAACTTTCTTGTCAAGACATGTTTATTCCAAATGTGAAACTCAAAAATATTTAATCCATTATATATTTAATATTGCATCTAGCAAAAGTTAGAAGAGGCACTGTCTTTTCATTATCACCTCAAAATACTATATTAATAATTAATTTAATTATAATTAGTCAGCATCAGTTGCTGCTTTACTTGTCTTTGTGTGGTAAGGTCCCTTTAAAACCACAACAGTAGTTCAGCAAGAAGCGTTGACCCCTATTTAGGTAATTATCTCTTAAAAACGGTAATTGCATTTTAAAAAATTATCCATTTTTACCATCATTTGTCTCAGTTAATCTGTGCTAACTTTGGCAGCCCTAAATTAAACCTTAAACAAAATATAACCAAATATCTCACCTCCTGAATATATAAGGTATAAGGTATAAGCTCTCACCATGTCTGGCACTTGGTGGTGCGCTTCTGCCCTGGTGCATATATTGTCTTCCCGTGCACACAGGGACAGTCCTCCACATTTATGGAATAGTAAGTGTCAACACGATCATTCAGGACCTTTCCTAAACATATGACAGATAAATCAATATTATATTACTAACAAGTTGCAAAGTATAGCATATCCCTTTCAATGTTGGTTTCATTGCTAATCAACAAACAACCTTCAGGCGGCTGGCAGGTGCTGGTGAGTTCTGTGTAAGGCTGTGGGTTGGTGCAGGTTGGAGGGAAAGCTGGACCCATCTCCATATAGTGCTGGTCTCCAGGGCACCGAGGTTTAGCTGCAAAATTAAATCCTTAGTATTTAAAACAATTGCTATCATTATTTTGTAATAAACAGTATCTCTTACAGCAGTTGCTTTTTGTCCTCCACATTGACCACAGGGGACTGGAGCTCCCACACATAATCGAAAGCTCTTTAAAAAAGGAGCAGTTTGCTTGTTGATGCTGCAAGCCTTGCATGTTTTTATAACACAAAGTCAGGTATGTTCGGTAAGTAGTGCCGAGACAATCGTAAGCATGAGACAAAACATCCCTACAAACCTGGAAGAAAACAAACAAATAAATAAATAAGGTTAGTAAATGCTCAGAAATGCTAAAATTACTAAATGTATGGTAAAACTTTCTATAAAACCTGCATATACCGTTTAATACAAGAGAATTTGTAGTATATTCTTAGAGAACAGTTTATTTTATAGTGTCTTTTTATTCTACAGTTCTGTTAGTTAATATTACTTAGAACTTGTATTATTAGTACTTAGTATTAGTATTAGTTACTATTTACCACTCTTGTTTTTCCTTAGGGTTGCAACTGCTTATTATCACTTACAATTCCACTACATTGTGCCGTCTGTTACGTGTAGATTGTCTCATCGCATAAGGGCTTGCATAAGGTCTTCACACTCAATTGTTTTGAACAAATATAGGAAATGCGTCATGCAAGTAGGTAAGAAAGCAACTGCAAAGACTGCGAGTGTGGGTATCATAGAAAGTCTTCACAGAAAGCGTTACCAATTATTTATTGTGCAAAAACTCACTGTGTTTGTCTGCGCAACAGAGTCTTGGGTCAGGCATTGCCCATCAGAGAGAACATTGTCAAATATCAACTGCTGCTTAGTTTCTAGTACAAAAAACAGGGGAAAATACACTTCTGTAAAAACTGATACATCCTTAACAAAAAGCATAATATGATTATATCATAAAGATTATTTTTTAAGTGACAGTTGGTTATCAATACTAACCTGAGCTGTTCTGGTGTCCACAAAGTCCACTCATACCCTCTACTAAATCCTGGTCCAGTTGCACCTAGACCAAGTAAGACCATGCTCAAAGATTATGTATTTAAAATATGGCATGGCCAGGAGTAGTTAGCAGGGCAGCTAAAAACTAATAACTACTAACCTGGTTTAATTAATGATGGTACATCAAGCATGTAGCAGTAAGCGGTATACCCCAAACAAACGTGTTATATTAGGTATCTACAGGATTGTTACCAACTCACCCAGAGAGAACTGATGCCATCAGAGACATTGTACCAGGTTACAGACAATGGCAAAACTGTGCTTTTGAGCTTGGTATAGATTCCATAACGAAACACATGTTGATAGGTGTGATCATATGGAAGGGAAATTCTATGAAAAGATCAACAAAGACTTAAAATTATATTTATATTTACTTATACTTAATTGTATTATTTTGCTGATATGTAACTATCAGCTTTACCAATAATCATTGGTCTTTAACTTCAAAATGCTGACCATGTATTTCTTTACTAACTCTTTACTCTTTAACTCTTTCTTTACTAAGTTATCACATGCAGGAAACAGAAAATGTGTTTGATATATATATATATATATATATATATATATATATATATATATGGGACTGTCACATGAGTTACTCAATTACATGAGTGTAATATTTGTTGGCTGTAAGTTATTGTATATTATAGATAACAGATGCAAAATGAAATGATCTAAATAAAAGAATTAGCCATTGATATTTCATTGCAGGTCTAATTGAAAGCTCTGTCTCCTACCTGCTGCCTTCCACTGTAAGCGTGTTGTTGTGAATGAGGGTCACAATTTTGTTCACGATGATCTCCACCTTGCTCATTAGGCCATTCTGTCCACGCTGGACGATGATGTGACAGTCCACACCCGCATGTGTGAAGCGTGTGAGAGTCACAGAACATGAGGACTTCAGGTGAAACACAGTTTTGTTGAAGGTCCGAAAGACTCCACTGCCATACGTCTTACATACATCTGAAAAAGAATCTCTTTTGTCACAAAGCAAAACAACCACAACAAAAAACACAAAACCTAATTGCCCAAGAAAATTTTTTGTTGCTCAATTATGCAATAAAGTAGATTAAATTAAACAGTTCCTTACTTTGAGTAGAAAACACAGGGTGGATATGGCCTGCAACACAAAAACAGAATAAATCCGTCTTCAGATTCTACATTATAAATATTCATCTATAAACTGATTTTTGAAAGCAAATGAGCATTTATGATTTGTTACATTAAGACAATATAAACACTTAAAAAAATAAATTTAAATTAAAAATGTTTAATAATTAGCCAATATACTAATTAACTAAAAGGATGTAACAATATATTTGAAAAGAAATGAAAATAGACTAACCTGAAAATAATATAATTAATCCTAAAAGCGTTGCCTCTTGCAGATGCATACTGAGTAATAAACCATGGGCAAATGCATCAGAACTTCAAAATGCCCTTTTTGCAGCCCTTTTATCATGAGACCTGCTGCATTAATTTGAATAACATGAGGAAACAGTGCCCAGATTAAACATTGACTGTATTCACATGAACAAATGAGGGAGTACGGAACACACAAGCTAACAAAGAGCTTTTCATTTGCTTTTATTAGACAATTGGGGAGAAACTCTAGTGATTACTGTGGAAATTCCTTTATTTGGCTTCGCTTTGTGATTTACCAGTAATGTTGTTTGGGTCAGCCTCTTTTAAACATTAAACTCTTTTAAACTTGTTCCTGGTTCCCCACTATGAACACAGGATTTAATTACAGGAACAGGAATGCTGTTAGCCCATAGTTGGAAATGCGATATGTCAAAAAAAAATTACAGAACTGCAAATCTCCTTTCAAATCCTTTCAAAAGACATAAGCACATGCATAAGTCTAGTCCCAAAATCTCTGTGGGTATTAGTTTAAGCAAATGTTTTCTAATGGGCACCCTCAGAATCAAATTTTAAAATCTTGAGGCAAAACACAGCCCTGGGGAAAAGCTGAGTAAAGGAAATGCAAATTACTGCTATGACCTTAAGTAATAATTGGCTTGTGACTGATTTTTAATTGATTTTGCATTGATTCTGTGATAAATATAATGGTGTGTTTTTTCAATAAGTAAAATATTACATCCTTCTACTCCAGGATGAAGCAGAAATAAGTTTGGGACTGGAAAGATTGTCATAGCAACATGACCATTAAACTGAGATTGAGGGTTAACATTAGATAAATATTATCTAAAAGAAAGAAAAGCCAGTTATGGAAACCACTTTATCAATACAACATTATATATTGTTGCTCTTAAATATATTGCATTTATTATATATTTACTATATTTTATGTACATATAATTTGTGCATATTGTTGTATTCGTGCATTTTATTTTTTCTGATTCAACATTTTTCTAATTCTTGTATAATTATTAGGCTGTTTTATTATTATTAGAGACTACACTGTAAAATTTGAGTCCTTAAGGGTTAACTGTATTTCTACTGCTTTAATCTGCTTCACCAGTTAAACAATTACTTTTTTTAGGTTTAACCTTACTTAGTTAGGCTCATTCAATCATATTAGATACATATTTTCCCTGGGTCTGATAAAACAATTTTCACAGTGCATGTGGAATATTTGTTATCTGAAAAATGGTTATAATTGTCACTTACAAGTTCTGTACTGTCCAGCAGGTGGCAACATGTCTGTTCGACCAACCTGAATTACATTACTATTTTACAAAGTACATTTAATGTACCACAATGCTTGATCACCTACAAGATACACACAATAAAAATATATCAAGTGAATTAATTCAAAATATCACAATCTCAAAGGAGTAAAGCATTGTTTTTATGTCCAGCTGTGACCACATTATATAAATAGTTAAAAATATAAGATTGTTTTTAAGAATGCCATCACTTCATCAGTTCAACCAGTCTCCAATCACATCTGTCTTCTTAGGGTGATGGTGCTGATTTACAATCAATTCCTATAATCTAAAAAACAATTTAACAGACCATAATCAACCTAGATCAACACACTTATCATGTAAAGTCGTAACCTAGGAGATGGTTTGAAAACATGAGTTTACACACTCAAGTAGCATCGCTTCTTCTCTGTGGTGCCTCCAGAGGACCGTTGTGACATGTTTAAAAACCTTAACAATCACACAGAAACCTACTCTTTTTATTACCTACTGTATTTTTTGTTAACATTGACATATTCCGTATTCCTGTGTCCTTTGTTGGTCTTTTAACAGAATTATTGTCACACAGCCCTAACACTACCTTAACCATTAACTGCCTCCAGTTTCATCAAAACTCATTCGAGCCCTATCTCCAGCCCTTAAATCTAAATAACACCAAAAATTGACAGGACAAGAATGCTATTCCAAGAACACTAACTTTGTGGCATAATTGTATCCCTTTTCAAATATAAAGGAAAGTGTGAGATTTATCTGGTTTTCTAATACATACAAAAGCCTTTCATGTAGATCTCTACCAAGTGAGACCAGCTGTCTAATGGGCCAATTCATCCTGAATTGCTGCACCTACATCAAAGAATGTGGTTGAATTAACTGGACAGACAAGACAGATTTGGTATTAGTTGAAAGCTGCTAATATGACCATAAGATGGAGCAGATGATGAAAGGCAAAGATCAATCAAGACCCTCAACCCTTAAAATAAGCTCTATTATACAGAATAACACATTAATTGTTATATACAAATACAAGCACGTCTTTGCCCAGGTGTGGCTATGCATGCTGGGATAAAATATAGAGTGATGCATATAAAATGTTCAGATATGATGACTGATGTGGCATGATGTGGCATTTCAAATGAAAGCCCTCAAGAATCAAGATATTGATTTTCAAAAGCACATTAGTGGACTTATCTTCAGGAGATTGAGTAACAATGCATCATTTTAAAGCAATTCCCCACTGTACAAGAATCGATACCAATACAGATAAGGAAATGCCAAAATCAATCAGAAATTCAGTTAATCAAATAGCCAGATAATATATTTGGGGCGAATCAACATCTGTTTTTCTATCTATCTATCTATCTATCTATCTATCTATCTATCTATCTATCTATCTATCTATCTATCTATCTGTCTGTCTGTCTGTCTGTCTGTGTGTTTGTCTGTTGTTGTTTTATTTTTATATCTATCTGTCTATATATCTATCTATATCTATGTGTTTATATGTATAGAGAGAGAGTAGAGAGAGAATTATTTCCATTGTAACATTAACATATTAACATTTTTTTCATGACAAAGAACAACATTATAAAAAATAATATTATTTTAATTACAGTATAAAATGTATTTATACATCATGTGTTAATATTTGTTGTACTGCCATTATGCTGAGAGAAAGTTGATACATTATCCGCAATCTCTAAGCAATAAAATCATCTTATAGAAACCGCTTAGATACAGTACAACCTGATCTTGGTATTATCACACCTTGTGCAGGCAGAGCCAGCACGCCCACAGAGCTGTTTAATGGCCGAGCGGCACTTCTGGTGATTCCTATTTATATGTGCAGTAACTGATTAAAAAGAAAAAACATATCAGTGCAGTTGCATGAGCTTTCCTGTCAATCACAGAGCTTGAACAATAAGTCCCACTCACAATAAGATTACAATTAAGATTACATTTAAATTTGTGCCGAGTACAATTTAAAGGATTAAATCGCTTGTGCTTATTTTAAGTAAAACAGGTGTTTACTTGCATGTGTCATTGTACATTCATGCTATATACTGTATTTCTTTACTTTTATATTTCACCCCCGAAAAACATTATTACACCACAGCATTTGAAAGATAAGAAAGCATGTTCCAACTTTAACCTCTACCAGATCAATATTGCAGACAGATTGATTGATAATATAATTTTATTCAATTAATCGGTTTATTATTTTTATTTTACAAACTAAAAGTGAAAAATCATATTTTTGTACAGTTCCTGGAACATGAAACCTCAATGCTATCCAACCAGTCATGGGTAGATTTTTACCTCAGAGGTCACATATGAAGTTGTGCTTATGTTTAATATGTTTAAACGTTTAATTAATAGCAATTTCCCATAGCCTAAACATTGTTAGTTTGTTTTTCGTTTTGTTAAGCATTTTGCATTTCATAATTGTTTAAAATATTTGATCAAGCCTATCACAAGTTCCCACTGTGACCATTAAAAACAATCCTATGTATCTTATTTTATACCCAAGACCAGTGTGTGTGCCTACAGATATTGACTTTTATTTACCTGCTTCTCCCCTACGTGCAATGCAAAATAAACCTTTAAAGACGTGAAACTTGGTGCTGGAAACAGAAAGAAACATTGAAACAAACATCATGCTGCATGTTTTGCTCTGTCGCACGTGTGTGTTGGTGTAGCTCTTTGACGTCATGCACGTCACGATGACGCAAGCTCTACCTTTTCTACCCTGTCACACCGTCTCACCCCTCACACTTCAAGCGCAGATCGGTGGCGTAACTTCAGGCTTTAAGTCAGCCTGCTCGTACCGTCATAAACCATCATAAAGACGCGCGTCTGCCTACTTTTCCAGCTGCTCATCTTTGGCTCATTGTGGCCATTTTATTCGTGCGGTTGGTCACTTATGTCCCGCAAATCCAGCGATGACTATCATCTACGTAGTATGAGCAGTCTGATGGGCGAGAGGAGAAAGCGGGTGTCGGATGATGGAGAGCGGAGTCTTATCAAGGCTCCGTCCAGCGCCAGCATCAGCAGCAGCGGCGGCGCTCACGCACCCGCCGCGCCCGCCGCATCTTCCGCGACCGCCGATCTGGAGCGGGCGGCGCGCAAACAGTTCCAGCAGGATGTCACGCCAGGCTTCGTCTACATCTTGGCCGCGTTTTCCGCAATCGGCGGCTTTCTGTTCGGTTATGACACCGGGGTGGTTTCAGGTGCCATGCTTCTGCTCAAGAGGGACATGAACATAACTGCCCTATGGCAGGAACTGCTGGTGTCCGGAACTGTGGCCGCGGCCGCGTTGTCTGCGCTGCTCGGCGGGTGTCTCAACGGGCTGTTCGGGCGGCGGGTCTGCATCCTTATTGCCAGCTTCACCTTCTCCATCGGGGGGATAGTGTTGGGATCTGCTCCTAATAAAGAAGCATTGCTGGTTGGGCGGCTCATTGTGGGATCTGGGCTCGGTAAGTAAGACGCACCTGCTGCTGGTCCATCTGAAGTTTAGTGTGGTGGTCGTCACATGAGGAAAGTTGCTGAACTAAAGCATACGGTTGTTTCGTGTTTGTTTCATCTCTGTACACAATTCCTTAAATATTACAGCACAAGGAAAAAGTTCATCATTCAGAATAAGTGAATTTTTGGCCTCATTGCCAAACACCCATTTGTCCCAGAGTCGCACCCCTGTGGTTGCCTCGTTCAGTTCAGTTTTACTCATGCATTGTGTCTCTAAATGCAATTGCTTCTCTCTATATTATTATTCGGTCATTGATAACATTGTGTGCTTGTTGTATGAATGTTTTTAATCTTAAAACTGTTTCTCTTAGTCCCTCGGTTCTGCTAAAACATTGGATGTATCTATACACTTGCACATTTACTGTGTCTAATGCTTCTTGTGTATTATTAGGGTCACAAGGAGCACTGCAGAATAAACCAAATTAAATAAACCAAATCAAACATTACAAAAATGAATCAAGACAACAGCTTGTTCTGCACACAGATGTGAACATGTGATGCATTGACTTAAAGTACATTACACACAATCTATATCTTTCAGTGTTTATCTTGGATGTGCCTCTGTAATAAGACATTATTATAGATATGGTAGATTATTGTTATCTTTTAATTAGTTTGTGGACTCACAGAGCCTGGGAAACTGTCACTGCACATTACATTGTGGGTGGTGGGCACCATGTTTTATTTTGTCTTATCAGAATAATAGTACACAACGACAATAAACAGAAAAAACAATAATAAACAATGATCAAGTGCAGGATTATATATGCCGAAAAGCTCAACATGGAAGGATGGATAGGAGGGGAACGGACTCAATGCATACATTATAAGATCAATGTAATTTAAATACATGAAGTAATATGAATACTACAAATATGAATTATGAAAAAGACAAAAACAAAGTTTAGGGCTAATGTCTCTTTTCATCTACACAGAACCAAAGCAGCGTCTTTAAACTACGGTGGGTTAAAGCAGTGTATCAGATGTTATAAACATAAAGTGACAGAAACAAAAATCATATATAATCAACCTTGATACTGTAATCATGATTATTATTGTCAGTTACTAGACAAGCTGAGGAGCATTTATAAATTATTTTCTTGCTGTTTAATGCATTAGGCAATCAGAGCTTTGCTCTGACTTTGTGTTTGCTTAATCAAAGCATTTATATTTACTTAAAACAGTGACTGTCAGTGAAATTATCACTCCCCTGTTTCTCCCTACTGGGGTTAAGATTAGGATTAAGTATGGGGGTGGGCTTTACAGATAAAGACCAAACAGGTAGCAGCACCCCGAGGTATGAACCAATCAGAAGCAGCTGAGTTGTAATCTCACAGGGAGTCCATTTTCATTACAAAAGACACCAAACATCAAAATAAATGTATTGAAATTAGTGAAATTAGATGTCAATCAGCATCAAACTGTCAGCAGAGAATAAAATTTGGGGGGGCACAAGGGGTGGCCAATCAGATGTCAGAGTACCACTGTCTCCGCCCATAATTACTTATAGCCTTGTTATCTGTGTTCTTAATACTTGAATATTACGTCTTTTGTATTTGCACTAAATAACACAGAACCTTTAAGTTCAGCTAGATTTTCATTTCTAGTTTTCTATTTAACTTGTTTATTTATTGACTTGATTATAGTAACAACGAACATTTAGATGCAGTTGGTGTTTTTCTATTTAACTTTTGATACACAAATAAAGAAGTGCAGAACTGAAGTACTTTTTTGTCATTTATTATGGTAACAGGTGGTATGCCACGTGAATAACACTGATAAAAGAGGATATGCTGTTAATACATAGATAAGATGTTTTATGTCATGTTTTACGGTTTCATAACATTTCTATTTGAGATACTTTGCCCATGCTGGTCATGAGTGCACTTAAGGCAGTTAATTACAAAGCAAGCATTCCTTATTTCAATGTGTTTTTATCCGTGTAACACAAACTTTTACATCTGCTTCCAATAATACACAGTACATATGGCAGCTGACATCCCATTCTCTATGGTCTCTACTTTTAATGACTTAATGATTTAACACTGATAAAGCTACATTCTTTTTTGTGTTTCGGATTTTTACCAGTACTTTCTGCACAGGAAGTGTTTTAGCTCCCAAAAGGTATGTGGCTAAGAGTCAACAAAAGCACTATGTTAGGTTCTTTAATGTCATTTCAATATGCCTGATTATTCTAAAGGATTTTAGAAAGGCTGTTTAATTGCTTTGCTTAAAAGAGACTGTGTGAGGCATAAAGCGTGTATAAGATCATAGGCTTTGATAAGATTTCATGCAGTGCCTCATTGAAAATTCAGAACTATTTTTAACTAGGGTAATTAAATCTGAATCATAAGGATTCACATGATTTGATTGGTGGTAAGACTGACAGTGGTATTTCTCGCTTCCAAGAATGAGTCAAAAGTCCCTTGAGTGTTTGGAAAGAGCAATTTGGCTTAAGGCTTATTGTGAAGGATTACATGCTGTTATTAGAGAAATCAAAGTACAATACAGTCATCAAAGTACAGTACATTTATTGCATTTAATGCATGAAAAACTTTTTATTTTTAATGTAAGTAAAATCCATGAGTGTAAAATGGCCAAATCAAAAAGTGCATTGAAATTATTTTGATATTTACAATTTTACTTCATTTTATAGTCTTAGAAAAAATATAAATATGAATGAATGTATGAATCATAAATATATGAATATTCAATATATCATTCAGCTTAGTACCTGTTATACTGCTGGTATCTATGTCTAATCAATCTTTATTTTTCAATCTTTAAGTGTATGTAAAAAATGTATTTAACAGTATTAGCGATCTTGCTTATTTACCCATTTCATTCTTCATTCTATTTTACTATTCAAGTCTATTTTACATTGCACAAACATTTTCATAAACATATTATTCTGTAACTTGTCTGTGAGGTTATCCATGTTTTTCTTCAGGAGAAAGACAAAATGTCTGGTTTAAGCGATTGAGCCCAATTATTTCTGCACTGACCTTTGTGAGAACACAATAAGAGTACAGGGCAACGCTCGGGTCAGTTAAATCATAAAAGTGAATGGCATTTTCCAAGCCCATTATCTTCATTTTGCTCAGGGCTATGACAGCAAAATATTCCTTTACATCACACAGTTCACTATATGTAAGTCACAAACACAGTTATCAGAAAGGTCTTCCCAAAGGATTCAGAAATATTCCCACCCTTTAAACTGGGCACAGACCTTTCTGCTAATCACAGATGGTGTAAAGTAGCAGTTCAGTTGGCTTGGTGACGTCTGAGCCAATGGTGTGATCAGAGAAGTTAAGCTGTCTAGGCAATCACATGCTGTCTCCATGACTCCACAACCCTTGTGGAGTGAAAGGCCATTAGAGGGCTGGCCTCTCACAGTGAGTGTCTGGGGAGGCAGTTGACTCAAGTGGACGGGTTTTTTGCTTCAAGATACTGTCGCTGATAATAAAGGACAGCCACAGCCTTCATTGCCCACTTTGTTTTCAGCTTGAAGTCTCACACTAATGAGTCCGTTCCCTATTCAGCTGCTGAGATGTTTAAGCAAAAACATCTATGATTTCTTCAGCAGACATTTCTTCAGCCAGGCTTCCTCTGGCTGTTTGTTACATTACTAGAGCTGAGATGAAGTATAGCTATTTACATTATCTTCCGAAAGCATATTTTCTATAATGCACTTTCTAAAAAAACAACATAACAACAAAAACTACATAGACAGTTGCCAAAGACAGTATGCTTTCTAAAACTGAATGTATTACATCCCTGATTTGAAATGCTTTACTTAAAGCAACCCTATTAACAGTCACTTATGTGCATTACACAGATTGGCCTCCTTATGAGAGGCACACATGAAACTAATGCTCTAAATTCATTACATTCAAGAGTGTAATGTTAGCGTTTTGAAAATGATACTTTAATAAGCATAAAAATATGTGTGGCACAAACAAATATTGGGTGAAATAGTTAACTTAAAGGGAACTAAATATTTATTAGCAATTAGCATTTATTAGAATTAGTATTTCTTTTGACTGCAGTTCATATAAGAAGAAAATTTTCTTTTTCTTTACTGCATTTTAGAAAGAACCATGAATATGGGAATATGGGTATGAAGTTGGTGTTGAAGTATTGGTGATGGGATTTACTTTATAAAATTGAGCTCTCTAGGTTTTGTAAGAGCCTGTCAGACTAATGGGGTGAGATATGGTTTCATGGGAATGAGTACATGATTGACTTTTTTTAGATCATTTAAGATAAAGATATTTGATGTAAATTTAACTGAATACTTGAATAAGACCCCTTGTTTCATCACTTACGTAAGAACAGGTGGTGTGTTTTCACCATGTTACACCAGTCTGCTTCCAGCACGGCACAGACAGCCGTGCTGAACAAAACAACAGCTTAAACTAACTGGTCTCTGAGCATGGCCAAGCTTGTTAGGCTGGTCTGTTTTGACGGTTTTGGGTGCTTTTCAGCTGACAGACTGACTGGTCTAAGAGCTAAACCAGGTAACCATCACTTAGTCAGGCTTGGAAACCAAGTTAAGAACAGCATATCACCTAAGGCTGGTTTTCTGTCCACACAGACTTTATGGTTATAACAATAGTATTTTGAGTGTTTGCGCAGAACTGTGACATAATATTATTCTTATAGAAGAAGAATAAAAATGGACGGTCTTCAAACAGCATTGTTGGATAACCTGCATCCAACACTTTCACGTGAGAGAATACATTCTTCACTCATGTGAAGTCTGTGTCCTGTCTGTGTCAAACGTACATGAAATGCCAATAGCAGTTGTTGTCTCACGGTATTGATTAACCTCCTTGCGAGACAAGCAGTGAGACGTTCCCATGGCAACAGGTACGTTGTCTGCCGGGCAACGGGAGCGACAGCAAACAGTGAACTGAGGCTATTAATAGACTTTATAGGGAGCGGTGATGTTGTAGACCTTGTCAAATAAATGTGGCCATGCACTTTCTGTTTGTTCCCTACTATAAATATCATGAACATTGGTTCTGCCACACCACATGATACTTACACGTTAACTCTATCCTAATTATTTGGGAAGCAAATTTACATATTTGTGATGGCCTAGTAGATCCAGAAATCACTAGCTGGTAAATAATTTGCATAATGTGACACCTCTGTGATGTAATTGGTGGGAATGAGTAGGATGTGTTCTGCCTGTAGTATCACAGCTCTCTTAAGCCCCATATGACTGATGGGGAATCTCAGCACACAAAGCATGTTCACTATGCATGTAACACAAGCTCTTGTGATGTTCTGTCCCTCTTATAAAACCACCAAGATAAGGTCCTTTGTAGTGTCAGTGTAATAAACCTTTTAATATTTGAAGATTTGTTGTGTTGATGACTTAGGAAGCATTAACGTGCATTTACACACATACTGTTTACATGAAAAATAAAATAAAATGAAATAAATGTTTTGTTATACTGTTTACCCTTTTGTTCTGTACATTTGTACATTTATACATTTTAATCGATGTGTAAACTTGAAATTAAGTTGATTTTTACAATTTAAATGACTTCCACCAACCAATCTACTAATAATGTTTTAATATTTTAGTATTTTAATATTTTATGCTATTTTGTTATATAGTAACTCATTTTGTCAACTCAAAATAAGCATTAAAATATAAAAATGCTTGTTTAGAAGCAGAATTTACTAATACTGCGATGGGGTTTTGTTGTTTTACATCTTTAAACGTGAGCAGCATTACAAAAATGTTGTACCAAATGAAATGTAACAAATATCTGACAATATATTCATTCGTTCAGGTATTGCCTCAATGACTGTACCTGTGTACATTGCTGAAACTTCTCCGCCTCATCTGAGAGGACGACTGGTCACTATCAACACGCTTTTCATCACAGCGGGACAGTTTATAGCCAGCATTATAGACGGTGCCTTCAGCTACATGCATCATGGAGGCTGGAGGTATGAGCTTCATTTGGGGTTTTTTTGATGATGGAGTTCTATGTGGTTCTAGAATCATAAGCAATGCCATGGTCCTGGGTTCAAATCCCAAGGAACATCCTTAAATGCACAGCAGTTTGCTTCCGTAAAAGTTTCCATTTCAGAGTTACAGCATTTGCATGAGTCTAAGTCTCAAGACGGCACACCCATGGCCTCTTTACTGAAATATTGTATTCCATATCTCGTATTGTGTTCCAGTCTCTGAGTAGTCTGAGCAGTTGCTACGCAATTTCTGAGAAGAAAGATGCACGGGTGTTTATCAGGTCGCCCACAAACAAATTAGTGTTTACAAAGTACCTGGTAAATACAATGAGCTTTTCTCAGAAATAACTAATTATTTTTATTTGTAATATCAAAGTGTTGCTTTGAGGCACTTCACAGTAATTAAACTAGGTATCCACTGTCATTCATATACAGTAATTATCTGTTTAAAGACCACATTTTCTGCTAATTTCTCGAAAGTTGACATTATCATATGAGAGACTGCTTCGTAATATTTGAATGAAGATATACTTTATTGCTGCCTGTTTTTTTTGACCACCATTGGTTTACCCACCTCTAAATATAGCACCAAAACAATTGACAATAACAATAACTGATTGCTTCTTTACATGTCAGTCAGAAGGTCACTTCCTGTTTAAGTGTATGGCTCTTGGCCAAAATATATGCATTGAGTGTCCTCTGGATTTTATTTTATTTGCTCTTATTTTGAAGTACGCAGAGCTGTCTTTGGCATAAATGGAATGGGAATACAACGATCAAGATTGTGTTGAAAGGATGAATCATACAATAAGATTTGTCTGCCTCTGTGTGATGTGAATGTCAACCCCACTGGAAAGAATCAGACAGGCCTGTCTGTAGTCTGGCACAATAAACCTACAGAACAATACACAATAAACCAGACCAGCTGCAGAATATCTCCTCTCACCATGTCTAGCTGTAAAAGAAAATAAAAAAGATCTACTTGATGGGAATCATAAATGTTTCCATTTACCGATCTTCCCCAAGTCTTATAACCTAGCACAAATCATGAAGGGTTTTCACTGGCATCGGTTTCTAATATAGCTGTGAAATTTGATTGATTTACAAAGAAATGTCAGGTACCCGTTTTGATACACATTGTTGTCTTGTTAACTAAATGGACATTCCGTAAATGTATTGGTGCTTTAGTTATCTTCAAAGTAAACAGATTCTGTTGTGTTTATTTTTAAGAAAACTCATAATAACATCATCATAATAATATCATTATAACAATCTTAATATAGTTCACAAACACTCTCAGGCAGTCTCAAAATAAACTGGTCTGTAATTGCAGAACAAATTAACGCTTATTACCTGGTCTTACCCAGATAATTAGATGTGTTAGCAGGCATAATTTAATCTTTCTGCAGCTAAAGATAAAAAGTTCTTTATTTCATCTGTAGGTACATGTTGGGTCTGTCAGTGGTTCCTGCTATACTACAGTTCCTAGGGTTCCTCTTCCTACCAGAAAGCCCGCGCTGGCTCATCCAAAAGGGTCTTACCCAGAAGGCCCGGCGCGTGCTGAGCCAAATCCGTGGCAACCAGAACATCGACGAGGAGTATGATACTATCAAAAGCAGCATTGAGGAGGAGGAAAAGGACTGTGGAGAAGGTGAGAAAACAGTCTTTCGCACTCTCACACATTTAAGTAGCATGTTCAAAAACAAACACAGTTTACATCAGTTTACTGGTTTCATTGAATTATGCACAAGCGGCAATCTTGCAACAACAAACTCACCGGAAGTCATTCATTTTGAATAAAAGTTTGAACCTTTGAAGTCTGAATCATTTCAACATGACTGACAGCTTGTTGTGAGATACTCATCAGAAGAAAAACTGGCTTCATCCAGACTAAAGGTGTCTATCATGCTCTACAGTCAGTGGTTATGGGTTTCAAACTAGCAAATAAGAGACGATCATAACCAAAAGCCTTTTTTTTGAAGGCTTTTGTACCAACGCTATGGCTGTAATAAAACTGAAGTTTTACAGACAGTAAAGCTCTTTGAAATTGATTTATGTACTCAAGGATATTATGAATTAAGGATATTATGGAGTAAGGATATTATGTACAGTATGACCCAGCAGTACAGTGACCGTCTTGGTTACGTATGTAACCCTGAAGGATGGAACGAAGACGTTACGTCCCCTTGCATCAGTACGTTGACGTAATGTCGAACGCGGCGGACTGAAAGGGAACTGTGATTTCTGTCACTGTCAGGGTGAGTACACCCTCATCCTTCAAATTGTAATCAGAATGATAATCACTAATGGTTCAAACAGATTGATTGTGTCCAGACATAGTATAGAAGGAGGAGATAAAAAAGAAGAAATAATGAATGGAAGAAATTTCAATCCTCAGTATGGTGGCTATATAAATTGTCTGTTTGCTTACTCTAAAATGCACATGCTCAGTAGTTTCACCAGATTTCAATGTAACATGAGCTAAAAAGTCACATTTAGTGAAGTCAACTTTACCAAACTGACAGACTTTATTGTTGATTTCATATGAAATTTGAGATGTGAGATCACATGAGATTTCAGTCTTTCCCCATTAAAAGACGCTTAAGTTGTATGCCTATTGCTTACATAGAAAATAGTGGCCTGAGGTGAAGTGTGTCATTTCTCTGTTAAAATACATGCTACCCCAAGTATATAGGCAGACCAACTAAAAGTTATTTGTAGGTCAATGGCACTGACAAGTGTAAACTCTTTGGATCTCTGTGGATCTATCAAAGTATTCCATAAACAGCTGAAAATGAAACACTTCAAGCACACAGAATCACAGTCTGAGCAATGCCAGTGCAATGTCAAGGGGCAAAAACCTAAAGTGGTTTGGTTCTGCTGCTAATTACATCTGATTCAGAGGAGCCTAACAACAGACTGGAGAGGCCTTTGTAGGCCTCCTCACTTATTTATAGAGTACAAAAGTAAAGAGGTCACTTTAAGTCCCAAGCCCCATACATAATATCAGTTTTTATGTATTTTTATGTATCAGTTTTTTCATATATATTATAGTACATGAATATACCATATCACACATTTTCATTTGACTCTGACAAGGAGGTACGGTGGTGAAGATTATTGGAAAGGGAAATAAATTGTTTTCTTAATGCAAAACAGTGCATAGATATCATGGCAGCAATACAGAAATGTGTAAGGAGAAACGTTTCAATCAACTTATAATGGTCAGGTAATTGAAGGTAACATAAGTGGCTATTTAATAGCACAGCAGGGCAGAACTGACAACTGAATAGCATGTGTTGTGAAACAGCATGTTACATTCTCATTCTGTGTTTCATCCAAGCAAAGCTAATTCGGCCGTAGGTGGAGGCAATTACTGGCCATAGGAAGTTGCCAGCCCCCAACCAGACCTTATACAATCTCGTTAACTAACCAATCACGTCGGTCACAGGCTCCCACACATGGTAGAAACTTTAGAACAGTAGTTCAGAATTGATTTTGCTTTGAGACCAAATTTTGACACTGAGAGCAACCCAACACACTACCAAAATAGTATATAATACAAAATTGAATTTTGAAGGTTTCTTGTTCTTAGCAGCCAATAATTCACAGCACAAGCAACACTGTGGTCGGTACAAACTATGTTTATCCAATTTTTAAAAAACTTGAAGTTAATTTTGTCTTGGTCACATTTTTTTTTACCCTGTTCACTCTTTGTGTTTTTTGTTGTTCAAGGATGCGGTATGTTGTGCAATCTGCCCATGTTGGTATCTGATTAATTTGTTTTTTGAAGTGATAGATGAATCATTGTTTTCTCTGCTATTCGCAACATATCTGCAGCCCATTTTTATGAGATCATCAGAAAAATGACTGACTTCAGCCTGGCTAAAGGCACCTGACCCCAGCCATGTCATTGTGATATACAGCCATAAGCCAATGGCCCTTGAGACGTTTGAGACAAACACATTCAAAACAAAGTCATGCTCTCACCTCTCGGATGTGAAAGGTCAGTAGTCATGGGTTTCATGAACATGAATGTCAAGCGACTATTGCAGTATAACAAAGTTAAGCAGAGTTCAGGTACATTCATGCGAATGAGGTGATGATGTGATACTACAACTATGTCCCCCATGTGATCTGCTTCTTGATACAAACGGATCCTGCTGTAACACCAGTGAAATGAAACAACAATTTGATAGCATAACTATTATAACAGGAGTGTCAAGTAAACATACAAATGTTTCAAAGGTCAAATAAAACACTGGTATAGTCCAATTAAATATGTTTATTTTTATTAAAACTACTAAAGATATCCTGCTGAGAGTAATTGTTCAGTCAGTCACATTCATAAAAATCTCATTTTTCCTGTTTATCCTGGTCAAAACAGTTTAGGATTCTGGTGTAGTGTGTCCACTTCTTAACTACCTTATCTAGTAAGACATGCTGAGTCAACCAGCTTAACTAGAAAAAACATGCTGGTTGATCATCCTTAGATAATGAAGGCTATACTGGCCCACCAACTTTACTACTGAAGATTATGTAACTTGTACAGTAATGTGCCATTATACCTCTTTTAATTACTACTTGTAATACTGTAGCCTACTGTAGAAAAAAACTCAGTAAAGGAGTCCAGTAAAACAACAGACAAGAGTCCAGTAAAACAATAGGGAAAAAACTAGTTTTGTGTAAGTTTTAAACTTACATTAGTCAGTTCCTGTTGGATTCATTTAGGTCTCACAATAGCAGTAATGGTTGGTACATTTCAGTGTAAAGAATTATAATGCATGCTCTGCAGTAATTACAATACACAGTATACAGATTTGTAGATACACATTAGCCAGCTAACTTTAATATACATAACAAGCTAAGTATAACATTGCAAATAAAGTGATTTAGTTTATTCTGTTAACTTTAAAGTTTTTAAAACTGGAAGTTGTCTGTTTGCGAAAAGAAGGGAAAGTTCTCATTTTCCTAAATTTCCTTCAGGATTTCTCAGTACATTTTCTTCTGTGTACTGAGAGATTTTCGGGAGGCAGTCAATATCCTTTTAGCTGTTTAAATAGTTGTAAAACTAATAAAATAAGCTGGAACAGTTATTGATATTCAAATAGATATTTAAAATACTAAGACTCCAACAGGGATCAGTGCTCATAAACAGAGAATATTTCATGTTTTTGAGCATACTATGTTAATCCTAATGTGTACCGTATACTGTGTGTGTTGTTCTGTTTTTGTTTGTTTTGGTTTTTCCTGATGTGGAACACCATGGCACTAATAGAAAAGGAAGTGATACATTTGTAGAAAAATCAGGGGAAACGTAAGGAGAAATCAGCTGCGAAAATGAGGTGACACTGTTAAACATGCCATCTGTGATCGCACCAACTGTGACAGCTAAACTAAAACATCACGTACAGAAAGAGACTGATAAAGACAGAACGGAAAGAGAAAAATTGTAAGGCCTGTTTTAATTGCTATTAAAATGAAAAGATGTTCTGGGTTTGGATTAGAGAGTTAATGGGATTTTGCCCATATTATAATCCAACAAGTAAAAAGTCTGATGACTTAGAATAAATAATAGAGATGCATGACTTCAGGTGTCTGTCTGTAGTAGAAAGAAGCATATGCCAGAAAGATCTAGAAGTTTAAGTGTACGTTTCCTGAATTAACAATGACTACAGGTAACAACAAGTGAATTATCTACACACACACATTGTCTTTAGCAGACAAGCACTGTCACATTCATAATATCTTGTTAGATGAGATATGTTTCTCATTGCTAATTCTGCCATTTTGGTGACATTTATGGGGATTGTGGGAAGATGAAAGCACACTGTTAGAACAATGTCCTACAAATCTTGAATCATTTGAGGTTTTAAAAACCATGTTTAATAAGGGAGCTCTGGATTTTCATGCATTTCCATTCATATATATTCAGAAACAGTTTACATATAATAGGTAATGATGATACTGGGGAACTGTGGATTTGTATAGGCTTAATAAGGATTTAAGATGAAATACTATTGAATACATGTTGATTAAATGACCATTTGAGAAAACACTTAAATATTTGGTTACACTTTAAGATGTTCTTTCTACAGTGTAATTATACATTTAATTTAAAATATATTTACTGTAGCATTAGGTTTTCATTTAGAGTTAGCTGCATGCACCTTCTAAGTACCTTCCAAGGTAGCATCCTACTGAAAAGGAACCTCATGAGACTGGTTTGAAATGCTCTACTTACTGTAGTCAGATACACAGATAGCTTTTCATCAACAAAGAAAGATTGTATATAAAGCTGGACATATACTGTATGATTTAAAGTCGAATTACTATTGTTTCTTGTCAGACTGTACAGACATGATCCCAGCTATAAGACATGCTGCACAGTGAGATCTCAGTTGTTATTAATGTCAGACTGCACGACAGTCTAATAATTAAAAACGAACACACGCAAGAAGATTTGTCTGGAGTTAAACATTATCAATCCTTGACACATTCACAGATGGAATTGAAATGGTAGCTAGTAAACAAAAACAATGTTAATTTCAAAAGTGCTCTCTAGTGTTAATCTCTAGTGTTAATTTTGATCCATGCTCCTATTGGTTCTTAATTTGATTTTGTCTTAGGAAAAGCCACACTGCAAGATTGTGCCTCAAAACGTCTCACATTGGCAGAATTTTATTGGAAGAACAATATAATCACAATAGTCAACGTGTACCTTAAGGTACCATAATTTTTCTACCTACTTTTTGAAATAGCCATTTCCTAATTAGGTTGTTGTAAGCCGTTTGTAACCAATCTGTACTCATCAAACTGGACTTTGCTTGTTAGGTTCATCTCAGGATATGACTACATGCTACTATGACACTCTCAGCCTGATGCCAATGTATAATGATCAAAAAACATTAGACAATGACATAAAGACCACTGTAGCAACAGATGGAAGCCATCGGTTAATTTTGAATTATGTTTTTTATTTCAGTTTAGTACTTTTTGTACTTTCTTTTTAGTTGTTCCATCTAAATTGTTCCATCCGCCTATAATGAAACATAATACATTTGTATCAGAACCAGAAGTAGCATTACTTAAAAATTTAATTGTATTGAGTCTACATTTTATTTATTCAGCGCACAACAACTGTGATACTTGCTGACAGGGGAACATGCTGTCATGTACCATTACTGCTACATTTAGCAGTAAATTAAAACTGCTGTAACTCTGGCATCTCCAGTTTGATTTAAAAGTATGGGATTTGCTCAGATCATCGGTCCGATGATGCTTAAGGTTAAATTTGGCATATAATAGAGATTTGTTTGAGACCATTTTGATAATGTAAGACTCTTTATTTCCTTGATGTTGTAATTGCAACAAAGTTGCACCATTAATTGCTGTAGCCATTTAGCTGTACAATGGTTTATTATTGTGGTTTTGTAGATTTTGGATTGACCTGTGGCATACAAATAGACGGGTAATGGTTGTCTTACATTCCAATTAGACAAACCCTAATACATAACTGGACAGGCTGTTCACCGGCTTTTTTGACAAAATACACGTGAAAGTGAAAAGTCACTCAGGGAGATCAATAAAACCAGACCCTCCAGTAACTACATTTTGTCATTTTCTGCCATTTGTTTAATTTTGTTTAATTTTGCTCTGCTTCTTTTCTTAATATTAATTTTTGCTATAATGATTATAGCTGATAGTAATTCTGTTAGTCGGTATAAATATGTGGGAGCGAATATTATATGCCAGTATGTTGCACTCATTAAAGGGTTCTCCTGTTGGGTGATCTCGCTTCAGACTTCACAGCATATATTTTAAAAGGAGATTGTGAAACGAGAGAGAGAAAGAATCCTCTATTCTTCTGCAGGATTTTTCTCCACATATTAATATTAAATGAAAGTCACAGTACAGCAGCAGCTCCATCAGAATCCCGGCAGCTGTGGCTTTCGGCTAACCTCTTCTGACTTTTACAAATAAAAGCCTTGCTTCTACCTAATTAGATTTTAGTATTTTAGAAGTATTTGTAGGGCTGCATGGATTGTATTCAACAGTTTAGGGTTTTGGGGAGTTATGTAGATTAATTCATTTGCATTGTTATCAGTGTTACGATAAGACTTTATAGTTGAGTTTTTATGATTGAAAAATTATGAATGTTTGATTTAGAAGGCTGTGGTTCCTTGGACCAAACCTGGTCCAAGGAACCAAAGTTCTGCACATTTTGTATGTTTCCCTTTTTAACCGCATCAGATTCAGATTATCAGATCATTAGGGGAGCGCTTTAAGAGCTAAAACAAGCGTCATATAAGAGAGACATACAAAATGTGCACTGTTGTGGGTCCCCAGGACTGAAAACCACTGAATTAGATTAAAACTAAACTCTAAAATGAATTATTGTTTCCAAACAGGGGTTTAAAACACTCCCTCTATCTGCCATTGGTCAGGCAAACATTTATATAATATTAACATATAATATTTGTGTATAATATAATAATTTATTGTTTTCAAAGCCCAGTTTTAGTTTCATGTCAGCACATGGCATTTGTGAATACTGCAGTGAGCAAATCTCACATGTACTGTAAGATCAACTATAACTGACCACCAAATTATGTCTCCTGTCCTCATTTTGCACCTTTCTGCAATAACTGTTTGAAGCTTTGTCCCCCACTGGCTGCAGGATGCCATCCCCAAACAATATGCTTTTCTTCATTGCATCACTTTGCACTGTGTACCGGCTAAATGTCACTGCCCATCTGGGAACATGTAGTTCACTCCTTTGAAAAAAACATGGAATCAAACCCTTATATGACAATAATTTTGGCATGTGTAAATCTCTTACCATTTATTGTTCATCCAAATGTTGACATTTTTATATTGGTGTAATATATTGTTTAGGGAGTTTATATTGCATTTATTTTGTGAAATATCTGCAAATTAACACGGTTGACATATTCAGCCATCGTTCCATTGATTTTATCATTATGAAACTCCAGAGTTAGCAGGAGCATGGGATCTGTCATTTCTGAAAATGCCTGTTATTAGCATTCATTTTGTGAAGACATATGATGCTTAATACTGTTTAATACTGAAATATGACGGTTCAAATACAGACATATAGACAATTATTTTTACAGTTTGTAACACTAATGTACGTCTAATGAAAAATTTGCAATATGTATTATATCTATTTTATAATTTTCTTTTGATTTTTTTGTCATGTCTTTTTTCCTTATTTCTGTGTTCTGTAAAGAAGCTTCGCAACAATGCAGAACTGTGAAAAGTACTATATAAATTCCTTTTAAATTGAACTGAACTGCAATAAAAATTCAATTTTATTCCTAGATATGAATTTAAACCTGACAAAGATGTTTACAAAGCTGTGTTATGTTTGGAATCAAATATTAAAGTTCTGCTTAATGTATACTGCACAGTATGTAAGATAATTTAATTTAATGAATTGTGTTAATCTAATTAATTGTGTTAGACAGTTTGATCCACTGACAAACAAGAAAGAAACAGCTGACATTACCTGTGGTTTATTTATCATGCTGAAACTGGAAGGTTAATGTGACACATTATTAGATACAGTGTCCTGTGCAGTGTGCTTTGCTTGCAAATTGCACATTTTGTCAAATGTAGTAGGTCATCCAGGTGAGCCGACGTCACTATATGGTGAAGACTGAGCTCATAAATATTAATTAGCTCATTATGACCTTGCTTGGTAATCTTCCTAGACCATCCAGTCACATTACCTAATTAATATTCAGAATCCAAACCTTCATCTTGCTATATTTATTGACTTGCTTTCAAATGCACTTGAAGTGTATGTCCTTGCAGATGTTCCATGTTCCAGTGTTTAGCATTGGTATATAATATCAATCCAGTGATATAGTTATATATAATGTTTTAGATCGGTTTCTTAATGAATTTACAGCTATGTTGATCTGTGTGCCCAGATGTAATACAGACTGAGGTAAATGAAAATACAAATAAAGCATTTTCTTCAGTTATTCTAGAACTCCTCAGCCTATCGTAGCCAATGTCTCATCATTTTGAATGTAATTATACCGTTATGCAACCTGTAACCCTTTAAACAAGTTAAAAGGATTGAATGCAATACAGATTTTATTTAAAAATGAGGACTTCCTTTGTGTGTAGCCTTTTTTTAGAGCCTGGCTGAAGTCTTGTAAGTAAACAAAGCTTGTAGATGACAAGGCGAGAAAGAGAGAGAAATGACAGAAAAAAAAACAAAAGAAAGCAAGAGCAAGACCGTACTACGTCTCCTGGGTACGTCTGGCTTCCTAGCAACCATTAGCCCAGGGCACTCTCTGATAACTACCCAGCTGCCAGGGCACATCTCTGTTGCAGGCAGGTTGAACTTACCCATTGAAACCGGGGATGCCTGGCAACCGGTTCACCTGGTGCTTAGTCAAAAGCACATGAAAGATATGTCAGACTGGCTAATGGCAATTTTTCTCATTGTTATCATGTCGCCATGGTGTCTATTAAAACCAGAGCTAGTATTCTTTGTAAATCACCAATAGAAATGACACAGAAGTGTTCAATCGAGCTGTGAGCAACTTGTAGCCCAACTAATGCGACCACATGCTTGATTAGAGATTGATGAATGTAGTTGACTGCCTTTCTGTGGTTCTAAAGTAGCTGGCACATTGATCGGTCTGCTGTCTTTGAACCGATTCAGATGTAGTTGTAATCAGTGAAGGGGTCACTTGTGCAACCCCATTGTTTATCAGCTGGTGATCTTCTATACGGTGCTGGTGGTTATGGTTTTGAGTGGTACTAAATGCTGACAGCACATTTATGTTCTTACTGCGACAGCTGTCATTTTTTGTAACGTCATGAATACATATGCCATGTAAAAACATTACTGAATCCAGTTTAGAGAAATATGTCTAATATAGTTCAATTAATCCTAAAACCAGTCTAACTATGCAGGGCTCCCTTAAAAATAATCAGCTAACTAGCAACCCACTGATATTATGTAAGTTTATTATGTAAGTGGTCATTCAAATAGATTAAATATTATTTTATAAATGTATTGTGCTAGTAACCTTTATATAAATGATCAGTAATTGTAACAGTAACTGATATGTAAAATGATGCCCACTTACATACGCTCCTTTCACTGTAGTTACACCACTCAACTGTGCACATTCTAATTGGTTTCAACAATTTACAATTAAGTTGGTTTTCTGGCTATTCTTATTAGTGTTCAAGTAAGTATTGAAAGTATTGTAATTGGGGATTCCGTGATGGTAAGGATCAAGGAATTACCTTCTCATTAAAAACGGCTCAAGTACATAGGCTACACTCAGACTAGACCAGTCACCCGTCACTATGCGTCTAATGCTTCACTGCTTCAGTTAATGTGTCAACCTTTGACATTATTGAAAAGACAAGTTATCTGGACAACTGGTTGCCATGGTGATGGTATAGTAAGTGGTATAGTAAGTGGTATAGTATGTTTAAAAAAAGGTGCCTGATTGCAGGCAGTCTTGTTTGTTTCTTGCTGAAAACACACATAACACATAATAGGTTGCTAGAATGTTGTGGGTGGTAGCCAGGGGGTTGCTATGCAGTTGCTAAGGTGTCATGAGTGGTTTAATATGTTGCTATGTGGTTCCTGGGTTGTTTCTAGAGTGTTCTGGCAAAATGTTTTTTCTGGTTCTGGATCAGTTCTGGTTTCAAGATATTGCTCAGGCCTACATGGTTGTTGATGTTTCTCAGAGCCAGGCGTACTTTACTCCAAATGGCACTGTCATGTGATATCTATGTAACATGGTGATATAGTTACACTACATATATCACTATTCACTATAAGACACAAAGTTGTTCCTCAGCCGGGTCAGATTCTGTATTGATTGAGGATGTTTGATTTACTGGAGACATGTGTACACTAACTCAATGGATCAATGGAAGATTCTGCTCTCTGTAAAAACAACTTTGCATCATTACTAAATAATGCTACAAAATGAGAAGCAAACGTGTTCCTCTGACGAGCAATAAAGAAGTTAAAAAAACTCTTTAAGCCTACAACTGTAAGTAACTTATGAGTAATTTATCAGTATAGTCAGGTAGTGTTGACTAGCATCACTTCTTAGTATGCTTAATATGATTGCTGACTGTACCAGATAGCAATGCCTCTTTTGTATAAAATAAAAGAAAAATCTGACCATTAATTTGTACTTTAAAAAACATGAAAACAAGACAAAGAAAACAGCTGGTTCTTTACGGCACATCTACAGATGTGTCATATAATTTCTTCAATGGCTCCTAGTACTTCCTTAGTTACCGTGTTCCTGCTGTGATTCGATTAGAGGACAGATTTTTGGCTAGTTTTGTTTGGAAGTAAGAACTGCATGTCTGAGCCAATAAAATTAGTGGCTTATTAAAAGTGCCACTCCTGTGCACAGTCTTGGTACATGCAGTTAATGAAGTGGAAATCAAATGAGCGTCTGTTTCCGAGAAATAACAAGTTGTCACTCTGCATAGCAACATGAAATAGGTTCCTCTTACAATCAAAACTTGTTGCAAGCTGGATTCTGAAACACATTTATGACACATTTAAAACACACATCTAACATTGATCTTTAAAATCTTACTGTGGTTAGTCCTCAGTTGTCTGCTTTTTCCACAAACCAGACAACTATGTAAAAATCACTTCATGTGATTAATATTTACAATATCAAGCTTAACCAAACGTCTCCCCTCCCACTTTTTACATCTATTCTTACATCCCAGAGGTAAACATTTTCTAAGACATCTTTCGTTAAAGTAAACTTGCTTTGTGGAGTGCCTATACTTCTCTACTAAAGAAGGAAAACTTTTAGTCAAGTCTTTGTTCTTAACAGGAGAGTGGGTCATCGGCCACCCACTCACAGCTGTTACCCACAGTGCCGTGGGCCTACAGAGCTCCCCTAACTTGCTGATTAGATACTTTAAAATTAACTGAAAAGTCTTTGCTCATTCCTGGATAGTTATTCTTAATCTCTTTGGAGTCTCATTGCACAGAATATAACTCATTTATTTTCCTCATTAAAATATGTTGTTAATTTAGCTGCAATGGAGGTTACATTGGATTTGTGTTTGATCAGTCTGACATGTCAAGTTGTGGCTTAAACAATAGCATGAGCTATTGAGTCAGGATAACTGTTTGGGAGCAGGGTAAGGAAGTGTTGTTTGAATAATGGAATAATATTGTATATCTTGAATAATATTGTTTAGTGTCACTGAAATTACACCACAAAGTCACCTTTTAGTAACTTAATGATTTTGTTTTTGATGTGAAATATTTGAAGAATAATAATTACTGTCCTTTTTATAAAAGCAAATGAGCACATTATGCAAGAACAGAAATATGATAAACTAACAAAGTTATTAGCATACGTTGAAGTGCATTTGGAACAGTACGGAAAGCATCTTGATAGCACATATATTGCCCATATGTTTATTTGATGTCTGATGCCTGTTTCTATCTGGAAGATGTCACTTTTGAGTTACAAAGTGCAGATCTTTGTAGGCTGATTTTAAAGCCAAGTTATGTTTTCTCATAGGAGTAGAATAGAAATATGATAAGAATCATCAGTGGCTTTCATTCTGTCTAAATGAAATAGCCATAAAATTGTACCGTTTGGGATGCACCCTATGTGTCTATTTTGTGGCGCTCCACATTGCATGAGCATCTGAGAAAGAATTGCGGTGCATCAGGGAATGCACCCCCACAACCACCATATTAGCTCTTTTAAGCTGTTTGTGCACAATAATTAAAATGAGATCCTTGCCAGAAGATGCATTGTTTAATAAACATCTTGGTGATGTGTGTATTTGTATGTGTGTATACTGGTGACAGAGGGGACATTTCTTGTAATGACAATTGTGAGTCACACTTGTTGATGATACAGGTCTTTGTGTTGACATAAATGACTGTTTGTTTTTGTGATTTCAGAGGGCCCGGTCATCTGGCGCATGTTGACCTACCCTCCAGCGCGCCGTGCTCTCATCGTGGGTTGTGGTCTCCAGATGTTCCAACAGCTTTCCGGCATCAACACAGTCATGTAAGTCTCATTCAATCAATGTACTCAAGCGCTCTTAGAAATGCGATTGAACAGGGCGAGTTACATTACTGCTGCTTAATTTAAGTTAAATTTTTTCCCCAACGTTCACTTAAAATATTATGTCTTCTGTCTGCATGAAGTACAGTTCTAAGGCAGCATCCTAACAGAAACGTAAACTAAAAACTGAGTTAAAATATTCCACACAGCATTTTAGTCACAATGTGACCCAAGTAAAAGCCACAACCACAGTTTTAGTGTGTGTGAGATTTCCATTAGTGTGAACCAGATCTGCTTTAAAATGTAGTAGTTATTTATTCACTCGCACAGATGCACATATAATTCTTGTTTTAGACTTATAAATACCTTGCCAAATTGAGGTTTCTCTCGTGATGACTTATCTTCCTGCTTCTTTTAAGCTGAACTCATTTTCAAGCATCGTAAACAATCTCAGAATGTGTGCTGTTGCTAAGCAACCCCTCATGACAAAATGAGAAGTGTTTAATGGAGGGAGACGGCACATTGTGTGTGTATGTGCGTTTACTTTTTCTCAGCTGTCATTTTGGAAGATGACAGGTCCTGACAGATGGATCCTAAAATGACATTTACGATCAATCAAACATCTTTATTTTCAACCTTCTGTTGCTGTCAATCAATCCATCCAGAGCAGGTGTAGACAGAGATCATAGCAGCTAAAATTGACAGATATACATTCAAACACATACACACACACACTGAAGTGGCAAACACAAAAGTAACCAAACCTTCATATTTATAGCATGAACTAGTTTTCCCCAGTCCTCCACTCCTCAGTCATTCTAGCTCTGTCAGATGTCAATCCCCTGTACACAGGAAGTCTTGTCATGGGATGTATTGTCTGTCAAGCTTAACCTCTGAGAAGAAGCATTTGTCAATATGGCTCATAGAGCAAATGTCTTGGGCGATTTTATGCCAGTCGGAAATATTGATTTGATTCAAAAAGACATACACTCAATTCTTAATCAACTCTAAATCAAGCCAGTTTGTTGTTTTCTGTGAGGTTATTAAATATATTATCTTATTAGCATGTTCATGACAATGTTTTCCTTGTATGATGTCTTTATCTTTGTTCCAAAAACCTTGCTGTCTACTGTCTACATTGACAGTTAGCATCTGGCAGCATCTTAACTGAAATGATCATGTTAGTGATTTGAAACCCCTTACATGGACATCAAGTCTTTGTGCTATACAAAGAGTGCTCTTACACAGGAAACCTGACTTACAAATGAGTCACAAATTTTACAGTAAGCAATTTAGAACCAGAAAAAAAGTGTGAGTGGGCAATTAAAAAGTTAAAAGCAGATTTTTGTACTGTGACAAATGTAACAGCCAGGTTTTTAATGACTTGTTCTGATAACAAGACTCAACCAGGTTTTAGCCAGGTATTGAAATCACCAATACATGCATTTAATAAACTGCTACACAGAAAGAGTGAATATGTAAATTTGAAGGTTGTCAGCATAACAGTAGTAGCTGAGACTATGACTGTGAATAATATGACCAAGGGGTAGCGTCTGCTTTAAAAAGAAGTGGGCCAAGAACAGAGCCCTGTGGGATTCCTTGAGTGAGAGGAGTAGTGGATGATTTATGAATAATGATGAAGTATTGTCAGTGAGATATAACTTGAACCTAAAAGAACAGCGCCTGAGATGCCTATAGCTAATATTCGAGAAAGGAGTATGTTAGGACAGACAGGGTCAAATGCTGCACTTACGTCGAGCATTATGAAGATGGTGAAACAGTTAGAGTCAGCAGATAGGAGAAGGTCATTGGTAAATCTGAGATATGCAGTTTCAGTGCTGTAGCCTAAATGGAAGCCAGATTGAACCATGTGAGAATGTAATTGAGGGGCAGGTAGATAGGCCTAGTCAAGGTTTCTTTAAAACAGAAGTAGCAGTTTTTGATGATAAAGGGACAGGTCCAGAAAAAAATAAAATCAACAGTTAATCAAAAAAGTTTATCAAATAAAAGACAGGAGGGGAAATGGCAGATAGGCTTGGTGCTGGATCTAACTGACATGACGATGAGCTAGGCTTCTTGATTGTTGATGACAACAATTAACAAGAGTAAAGCTAAAGGAGAAGATGCATGAAAAAGATCTATTAATACATTTTATTTAAATGAAGAACCGAGTAGCATTTTTGGTCTACATCTCAAAACACCAATGTTGGTAGAGTATCAGGATGTGTATATAGCATAGAATGCAGCCATGTATTACAACTGATGCTCAAAAAATAAAAAGTTGAGTAAGGCACCTCAAGGCTACACGTCAAGTATTCCTCTAGCCGCCCATCAATTTGCTTTACTGAATCACTGGTGTATACCCACTATAAGGAGATGCATGAGAGTTATAAACTTAGGAAACATCAGACAGGTCAGGAAAGATCAAAGTACACAGAAAAGATTAATGAAAGCATCGCAACATAATGGATCAACAGCTTTGACATTAAAATATGGAGCAATAGGTATGGAAAGGGAAAGTTCAGGGAGAGGAAAATCAAAGCCGAAAACAATATGCTCATGGTCAGATATACAAAAACAATCAACCAAAACAGACATAAGTTCAACAGCATTTGGACATGCAGTATCAACATGTTTATTGTTTAAAATCACCGACAAAAAAATAGAAAACATCACAAGCCAGAGTAAATAATTTAGAGAAACAAGCATGACCTGTAGAAGGGTTTAAGTGACCGCTTTTAATGCCAGATATTCAAAAGACTTTCAAAAACCTGGGAGTGCAGTAGATTTATCATGGTCTGTGAATAATCAATATACTGTACTTGGTAAGTTTAGCTTCTACTAAACAATATAATGTTTGTATTCTAATGTCTTCCAGGGCCTTTTAACTAGTAGATAATCATTTTTAACTGCACAGCGGCAGCATTAATGAGCTAGCTAATTAGTGAGCTTGCTAATTAACTATTCAACATTGCATTGATGTGAGAAAAAGAACACATACAAAATATTTCACTGGAGAATGTTGGTACTCACCAACCACAATCAAATATTCGTATTGACACAAAAGATTGCCATTTGATTGTCAAGACTCTTTAGCATCTGAAGACAAGTACAATAGATTTCCCTTATCAGTGATAAGCAGCCCCTCCTGCTGAATGAGACCACTGTGTATGCTGAAACACTGGCCGTGCTGACAGTGTAATTAGGTTGTGCTAATGCTTCCTTCTAATCAAACACCGACAAGTCTGCTTTCCTCCGAACTGCTTCCTCTCCCTTCACCTCATCCTCTCCAAAGCCATTATTCACATGCCTGAATTGCTAATTAATGTATTATTTAGTGCAAAACATGTTTTTCATTTTACTACAAAAGTGGAGTGGAGTGTTTGTGTTAAATTCAAGGGGGTGTCTTCGGTTTGTAACTTGGCATCCTGTAAAATATGTGCGTGTGTTTATCCAAGCAACTGAGCCTCATCTGTGGCTGGATAAAAAGATGAATCCCTGTTGCCAAAACAGGCACAATAATCTGGAGTCACTCTGTTTTAATGAAGACGGATGCTCATTTGAATTGTTGGTGGTTATAATACAGATCAGTTTGACCAGTACAGTGTTGGCGCATTTTGCTGCTGCTGGCATGCTGTGTCTTGTTTATTGCGTTTGTGGCATAGACTGTGCTGGCACCACCGGTCTTTGGCGCTCTTTGGTTTTCATGATCAGTATGGAGTCGTGTGTGATTCATGTTTATCAGCTACCGATCAGTCCACAATCTGTTCACTGACCATCTGATGCATATTGCAAACAATGAAAGCTTTTGAAAACATCAAGCTCTGATCTGATTGGCTGGGTTGATACAATTTATAATGCACACATTTTTTTCCGGTTTAAAGGGAAATTGCCCTGTTTATAGTAAATGACGGTTAGTTTTAAATAGGAAGATATAAGACTTTGACAGTGTTTGCAGATTTATATTTTTGAGATCAAGCGCAAAATCAATAAACAGTTCCAGCACTGTGTGGTATTTAATTACAAAATCCAGCATCTTACATTCATATGACCTGCAATACAGCATAAAGTCAACATGAAACAGGTTTTGCTTTATTTTGCCTTTTTAAAACATTGTTCACAAGAGATTATACTTTTAAGGCACTTAGTGGTAATTCACTATATAGTTGTACCACTTTTGCAAATATTTCAGTGCAATTATTTATATAATTATTTCTAAACAACTATTTATTATTTAAAATTATGAAATTATTTGCATACTCGTTTGACGTGTGTGTTTGCAGGTCCAGATGAGTCTGTATCCAAATGTTCATTTAGCATTTGAACACTGTGCAATACTCATGCCTTTCATTAGTGAAATAGGTTAGTCCCCATAGGATTATACTTCTATCTTAGCATTTCCCTCTGTTTTGTTCAGCCATATACAACACAAACACACAATTCTGTCTTTTCATTGAGTGCACGTCCGCAACACCCTCACCGCTCTTAGCCTGTTCTCCATTAGGTCCCTTCACTCCCGTTACATAACAGAGTTTATCATTGAGATGGATGGTGACTGAGATTCAGCCAAACACACCACAAGCAATCTGTTGCTCCATGAGTCAGCCTTCATGCAAAACCCCTGCAGATTGCTCGTTTTTATTCAGGGCTACTGCTAGGGAAACCAAGACAGTCAAAAAAAGAAAAATGAAACCTGTTTGTTTCTTGTTTCTTCTGTTTACCCATTTAAGTATGTGTTTACTTGTTTATTTTTTTATTTGCATACATGTTATATTTATAACAGGTTTCATTAATGATATTATCAAATAGTGGTGTTTACTAAGACAAGCATCATTACTGTTATTGCTCATACTGAGGAATAAAGACAAAATCCTAGCTCTAAATATTAAACTTTGGTATGGACTTCACCTTTTCAGTGCAGATGGTTAAATGGCAAAAAAGCCCAACAGACTTGATTCGAGTCATAGCTAGACACCATAATAATTACCAGAACACACTAGCAGCCACCTATCTGCACTCTTGCAAACATCAAACAATGCAATAGTAAGCACTGCAGATATCCTAGCATTTATACTGCAGCCATTCAGAACACCTTCTGCTATGGGTGTAACAAAATTCAAAACCGAACCGAAAACCCTTAATACACCACCCATGGTATGTACCGCGGTACTTTCATGGCGTACAGTATGCCCCCCACCCCATGCTGCCCTGAGGCCAGCCCCATTGTTAAGGTTGACCTCACTTTACCTTACGTCACAAAACAAAGATTTCTTTCTTAGACTTTTAGCCTGTAATTTTAACGTTTTCTGCACTTTAAATGAGTTAAGACAAAATGATCCGTCGCGTTTAAAATCAATGAAGCAGGTGCCACAGGAGCAATGACCGCTCACTCATAATACAGCAACACTTTTTATAAGAAAGACTTAAATCAGACTCCATGATCACCACCTTATAACACATTTGTCACATTTATGCATATATTTATACTTTATACATACTGTTTGTCTTTAATATACTGTATATATGATGTACCTCAGAAAATAAATTACTGCTTCGGAAACAAGGTTCTCTCTCTCAGTCAGAAATTCCCCCATACACTAAAGTTACTGTCTTCAAGTATTATGATTATGAAGTTACAACTAAATATAGTGTCCTATAACATTGCTGGTGCCATGGCATGAACCCTCTTCCCACAGCAATCAGAACCAAACCGTGGCTCCAAAACCGCAATATTAACTGAACCATCAACTCCAATAGAACAAATGATATTCTGCATCGTTAAGCACACAATCTTAACTTAAAGTTAATTGTGTGGCTTGGGGCCCCTTTAGGACAACTTAGTAAATCCCTATTGAGGATGAAAATAACCATCAAATAAACATGCAATCTTTTGTTCCATCCGTCTTATTTCCACATACATCAATCTTTCACTCAGCTTTCACATTGGTGAAAGACTTTACTCATAGGTGTGTTGCATTAACTTCTTGATGGACCTAGGCTCCGCCCTCATAACAACCAAGATGTAAAGTGGTAGAATAACATCTGTGCCTATCATCTAAAGACTCGTTTATTATACTCCAAGTCTTTCCAGTCATATGGTAGATTTGTGTGAGAAACTGATCAAAATCTTTCTTTGAACAATTGATATCTGCTCTAGCTGTGCTTGATGTCTTCATTTTTCTTGTGAGTTCACAAGAGCTTTTGAAAGAAGTTGCAATATTTAATTCTAATTGTTCTTTTGAGTAGAATATTTTAAAGAATTGGTTGATTTCAGTTCACTAAATCCGAATACTTCGTTCACGATGCAACTTTTCCTGTCACAGCAGTTCTTGAGTTAAAATCAAAGAAGGAAGTTTTTTGGTAAATAGTAAGCTAAATTCAATTATCCAATTCAATAGATTTCATATATTGAAATCCAAAAAAGCCATTATAAGATTTGTTTTGAAGGACATGAGGGTAAATCATAAACAGAAATTTCAATTTCTGGGTAAACAATTAATTTAATGAATCACTTGTAATACGAAGACTGTAAAAATGAATCATCCAGGAGCTGTTTTAAGGAGAGAATACTGTAACACAGAGTAAATAATCACACACACATACTGTAGGCTTTTCACCGTGACATC
Organism: Chromobotia macracanthus; assembly: GCA_036877525.1. Taxonomy (NCBI): domain Eukaryota; kingdom Metazoa; phylum Chordata; class Actinopteri; order Cypriniformes; family Botiidae; genus Chromobotia; species Chromobotia macracanthus. The sequence goes on along the minus strand of JAZGTH010000012.1, from coordinate 9,404,344 downwards.
CTCTGAAATCACGACCCAGCCTCAAGTGTTGTTGAGCCTTCAGTCATCCTGCTGCCGACCGTGCATGAGAAACAAATGACTGTTGAACCGAAGCTTTGTCTCTGCCGAGTGTGGCAGCAGTATGACCTTCGAGAAAGCCTCATAACTTAAATATCAGTGTGAGGTGTGTGTACCTTCAGCTGGAGTGAATGAGGCAGTCTGTCGACCAGCAGGAGTCTCTTACAAGAGAACATTGCGTCTGGTGTATATCTGCGTGCACTTTTATATTTCTGTTTTATTCTACCATCAGAGCACAGCTGGCGACTTGAAAATGAATTCTAGTTACTTAAAGGGATTTTCACCCAAAAGTACAAATTTGTTTTATTAACTCACCTTCATGTTGTTTCTAACCTTCATGCTGTTATTTTTTTCCATGTACCACAAAAGGAGATTTTTTTAATCTTCACACAAGAATGTTTATGACAGTTAATAGTAATTACATCTGTTTAGATATATAAAATAACTCGTGTTTTGTTCCAAGTTTTCTAAAATGTACATTCTTTATATATTCTTTATATTTTTATTTTTTATTTATTTTGTTTATGTAAGTTATGTTTGTTCCCTTTCTACCCTGTTATTCTCAAGAGATATAAACAAAGTAAGAATTTTATTGTACTCTAGTACACATGACAATAAAGCTCTTGAATCTGTAGGTTTTGTATGAGGAACAAACTGTAGCTCTGTAAAGTCCTTCTACAGTTTTGACGGAGGGGGATATTTTCAGTGAATGACAATAGCTACAGTGCAAGTTGTTTGAATTACTTTAGTTCAGTTTCACTAGATGGTCTTTTTGGACTGAGGTGGAAAGTTTCATTTTTTGAAACTTGAAATATGTTTTTATAGCACTGTCTATCATTTCAAGAGATTAAAGAGCATTGTATTTTTTTTCTAGATATGACCCCTTTAAATAGGTGCTACTGCATTATTGATAGTTCTTTCGTACAATGTAGGTTTTAAGCTGTCTGGCCTGAGGCTCCAAGTCCAGTCTAGACATTGACCACATCTGTCTTTATCTCACCCAAACACTCACCAATTATGTCCTCTACCCACATCAGAACCCCTCGGCCATCCTTCTCTCAACAAATATCATTTCTGTTGCTTTTTTAACTCCTGTAGAGAAGTCTTGGGGTAAATTTGCCATGCGTGGTTACATCCAAAAAATCTTCAAACAGTTGCTATTTTCAGACAGAAACCGAATGGACGGATCTCACAGTTTGGCATGAATTCACAGCTTTTGCCATTTCCTACTCAGTGCCTATTTTTGAATTTACTTGTTTGCAGTGGAGTACAGTGGAGGTGGGCTGCATAGATAACACACAGTCGTGATTGTGTTAGTACTTTAATAATTCTGAAGGTCAATGTGTTTTGTTTTTTCTTTGTTTATAATTATCTACATCTAGATTTTCTGATGATCCAGCTTAAGCTACAAAAGCCAAGACAGAAGCTTCTACTATGGTGACAAGACAGTTGTGAATTCAGTTGATCATGACTGACTGACTGACTTAAAGTTATCACATTGAAGTTATCACATTGATTTTGTGATTTTTTTATTGTCACAGTTGAAAGAACTAGTTTTTGGATTTAGGGTAGGGGTCTTAAAGATTAAATAACCAGTCATCAGTAATCTATGTTTATCGTCTACTAACAAATATGTTGTGGTGAAATGTGTGTAGTGAGACTTAGGTTCCAAGTCAAAAGTAATATCCAAAATATTAAATGACCCATACAAGTTTTATTTCATTTACTGCCGACATATCCCAGTCCACATGATCTCATGGAAAAATGTAACTACTTTACAATGTGGCGATATAAGAATTTGTACTAACCCCCAATGATTATTAGAAAAAGCAAACATCACTGGGGCAAAAGCAGATGTACAAATAAGATTGTACATGTTCATCTGAATTAACCACCAATTCCCTAAAATGTAAAATAGTAACAAAATACTGTAAAATTCATTCATTCATTCACCAATAACAATCCCCAGTTTGTTTAGTTTATTCACCAACATCATGTCCCAGTTCATTCTGTTTGTTCACAAATGACAAGTCTTATGCCGAACACTGCCTGCTTCAGTAAACTTCCAATCAATAAATTCTTCTTCACAGTCCACACTTAAAAGACTACTTGCTTATGCCATAATCAGTCTTTGAAGGAAACGAGTCATGGAACTGAATGAATAACAATGAATGACAATGATGCATTCACTTTAAAGATTACAAACATTCTAGTTGTTCCAAACAAACTAGTTGTTCACAGCTAATGTACCACTGCCTTCAAGATAAATAGATCCACAAAGGTCTCTGACCCACTGTAACAAGCACTGTACTGTATATAGGGAAAAGAAAGTCCTTCCCTATTTGGGGAAAGAAAAGACATCTCTGATCTGACAACAATAAACACTCATCATGTCTCTTGTGCTCTGTTCTTCTCATGTCCTGACCTTTGACACCTATTATCACAAACAACCCCTTCTACCTCTGCCATTGTGCTATGGTACTGTACCCCCTCTCTTCTCTTAAATCAGGATTTTTAATGTGGTCACTAGAAGAGGCTATTAGAAGGTATGGACCCTTGTTGAAGACATCCCAATTTTAATCAAACTTCAAACCTCAGGAATAAAGGCAGAAGGCTTTTGAAGATAAAGCCAGAGCACTTTTTAACACATACACAAAGAAATACTGAGGCCAGCGAACATGGAGAACATGATACGGCTCTTTTGATAGCCCTGGGACTAGAGACACACTGGATAATGTGATAGATTTAGTTTGCTAAGAAAAACAGAAACCAGTGAAAGTCTTAGAAGGGCTTAATAGTGGTACTATCTGCATGGATGTTTGCTACTTTTTCACTTACTACTAATATAGAATTCATTCCAATTAACTCTGTTAGCTGAAATAACCTTTTTGAATAAGACTCAGGTTAAATGTTTACAGACTCACAGCTGAGACCTGTAACATCATGAGCTGAACAGCTGCATTTATGGAAGTAGTACGAGTGATGTGATTCCACAGAATTAGATGGAGGTTAAGGGTCAGTGTGCAGGTGCACAAAAAAAATCAAAAATGAAATCTCTTGTTCCAGTAATATTAAACCATTACCTCTCAGAGAAACAGACTTAATAATCTCACATATTAAACTAAATTTGATTATATTCATTGATGATAGTTGGACATCCAAGCAAGGAATATAAGGTAATTTTAATATTTTAACATAAAAATTATTCCTACAAGTCCATTGCAGTTTGTGTGTTAAATTTGAGCACAGATAGTCTGTTCTGGAACCTCGCCTAATTAAACTGTTTTGAGTTTCAAAATAGACCAAACAATAGAGACCCCAATCGTGTGCGTTCACACTGTATCCTCTAATCAGCATCGTCTGAGCAGAGTGTGTACTTTCTGCACACTGAGAGGGCATCTCGGTGGGTAAGCATGAAAGCTTTGTTTTCTTTTTCCTTTTTATAAAATCTCTGTCTTTTTAAACAGGGTTTGACTGGTTATGGGTCAGTTAGCTTGTGCTGGTAGATGTTGTAACTCAACAATTTGGGCCAAAAACATCTTTGTATATTTAAGGCCATTCAGAATTAACATTCATTTTTTGCAAACAGTAAGTTGCAAAAATTGCAGCATACAGGTTGCAAACATCCAGGGGGCCACACGCCAGCTGAGCAACTGTCATTAGGATAAGCAGTAATACTAACAGATTGCTTGAGGTATTATAGAAATCTTTTGTATGTCTATACTTTGGAACAGTATGCTGTATCAATTCGATTTATCACTAAAACAACACTGAAAGACTAGATTTTTGTGTACTCTCAATATAGTAACAGAGTTCAATGTACTATAATGAAGCATTACAACTTATAAACATCCTTTGAGTCCAAAGTCATGGCACCTGAGACACAATATTTAAGGGTGGGCCATCCACTTCTATGGATCAGATGAATAAGCTATACCAAAGAGGTCATTTGTAAGCAATTTTTTTTTTTAATTTGTTAGCTAAATGAGACCTACGTAGAATATATGTAGAATATGTTCAAGCAAACATATGCTCTCAGCTAATTTTCAATCAATTAGTCAAATACGTTTTAAATGTTTTTAAATGCCTAGAAAATATACATTGTATAAAATATACATATACATTGTGACTATATTTTTGTTGCATGTTGCAAACGAACTTTTTAATATGTTCGTTTTAAACCTGTCATTTTTTTTACATTTTCATGTAGAAACAGGAACTGCAAAACATTTGACAAGATGCAAAATATTGCAATAAAGCAAGAAGACAACATTTCCAGTTAATGAATGTTTTCCTGATCCACTCTTTTCTGTAGAGGAAAACACTTTTGGTTGAGTGTTGCTCTGTCACTTAACCTCACATCCATTATGCAGCATTCAATTGTGTAATGCTTACTGTAGCTCCTAGTCTGTTCTTAGTGTTGATTAAGGACAGTAACTGAAAAAAACTATTTGACCTCTGCTCACCTTGGTGAAAGGTATAGGATATTTTATAGGACAGGATAAGTATTTTCATATATATATATATATATATAAAATGTGTGTTCTGCCAGAATGCAAGACTAGACACTGCAGAAGCAATGGGCCGAGCTGTTCCTACACATTCTCTGCTTTTAATGTGTGAACAATGAATGCAACAGGACACAGCTGGTTACTTAGAAACACAATTGTGAGCCAATTGTCCCAGTACTTAGGCTCACATTAGATACAGGGATGAAATTTTGCTCGGTGCATCACTATAGTACATTACTCTCTAAGAAACACAACAAAAACCATATATAATTTCTAAACCTATTTTTTCAGAAGCTACACATCAAAAGTTGATGTCATCAGTTGATGTTCTTTAACAATATTTAAGCAATTTCTTAAAAAACACAAGATCAATAAATGCACAAGTTATTTTTATATAAGGCATTCCTAACTGTTCCCTTTCCATTCTATCTGTAGGTATTATAGCGCCACCATACTGCAGATGTCTGGAGTACGAGATGACAAACTGGCCATCTGGCTAGTGACTGTGACAGCATTCACCAATTTCCTGTTTACTCTGCTCGGTGTTGGGCTGGTTGAACGGGTGGGCAGACGCAGACTTACTTTAGGAAGCATCTTCGGTAAGATGTTGACATAGTTAAATAAGCATAAGTGTATTTTACCTTAACTTAATTTGTAGAACCTTTTCAGTGTGTTATGTTTCTATTTGTTCTTTCTAGATAGCATTATAACTATATAAGGAAACCAGGGCTGGTTTTTACTCCAGTAGATGGGGATACTTAGTATCACATTTTGTGACAACATACCTCTAATAATATAAAGTTGTCACAATTGTAATCTGCTGTCTCTTGACACTGATATGAGAATACTTTTTACTGAAATATAAAATCTTCAACATGTACAAATACATTTTATTATATAACGTAAAAAGGAAAAGCAACATATAAAATGTCAAATCATTGTGATGGCCAGCTGATAATGTGGTTAATAAATTAATGAATTAAAAGACAACAAAAACATCATATAAAACATGTTCCCTCAATGCAATTTGTAAATTTACTTCCCCAACCTGCCATGTGACCATATAGAGCCATTCATCATATAGTAGACCCTTGCATTGAGATGTAGCCCTTGTGACTTTAACGTGTGACAACTAACTCTGTTTCCTGGTATTCTTAATATTTAAGCAAAAGCTAAAATACTTAATATATTGTGATATGTGAAAATGTACGTTTGATACATGCATTATAATGCATGTGCACTGTCTTGTTGTATAGGCACTGTTTTCAGTCTTTGCATCCTGGCCATTGGTTTTCTCCTGTCAGCCCAGCATTCTCCACCTGTCACATTACATCCGAGAGACCCCACGACACCAAATTCCAGCTGCACAGCTCACCTGTGAGTATGCGTCAGTGGGAATGGTTATCTTCTACAGCTACGTGCCAGTGGGACAATAAATAATTGATGTACATTTTATAGGACACAGCATATACTGTCAGTGTGACATAGATACAGCTGTCTTGTTACTTGTTGACTTGAAAACATTCTGTTTTACTATTTTAGTAAAATGGTCTCTTACTGACTTTAACAATCATCTTGTTGGGGTTGAATCTAGTAAGCACAAACATGTTTGTAACAGTACTCTTATTGTGAAATTATACAATTTCTAATGGGTTTATCTTGCTTTAGTCAACAAACAACACATTGGCCTCCAACCACAGTGAAAATCAATTTTATGTTTTGCTCTATTGGTGTGTACTTTGCAGTAATAACAGAGCGTGTTAGGGGTCCAGGCTTCTTGCTATTCCCTAATTTCACAGTAATAGAGCGTCTGAAGAGTGTGTAACCTCATAACAATGACCCAACCCCCTCCCGTTAGTCTGAGTGTGGCAGCTCTCTCCATCCTAATTTACTATCACACCCGTCCTCCAGTATATCCAGCACATACAGCCAAACAAAACCTGTTTTTTCTCTGCTAATGGATGCATAATGACTGCACTGTCATCATGATAACATGCCAATTTGTCTATATACTGTTTCTCGGATACCCTGTCCTCAAGTCTTCTATAATGGAATATAGTATTTAATTGCAACACTGTCACCTCTCTGCAAGATTCATTTACAATGGTTGCTGTTTAGTAGGAAATGTATGTTATTTAGAATTTTTTAAGCATTTTATAATATTTATATATTTTTAATATTTACATATTTATATATTTAACAGACATTTTGCAATGGCATTGATCTATTCAACAGCAAAGATAAAGATTGTAGAGGTGTAGATCACCAGCTCTGCAACTCGATACTCCAATGTATTCATGATGCTCATTTCTTGTATTCCATCTTGTTTTGGATATGGTTCATGTCTGACCTTTGTGGAATGAGTAAAGAAATCAACCCACCATTTACAAAATGGCCATGCACCAATGGTAGTTAAAAGGTGTTTACTGGCAACAGTGAACTTTTCCGGAAGGTTCACTTTGGTGGGTTGTGAGGAGAGCTTTGATTTGGCCAAATTTTTCGAAATAATGTCACACCAGTTTGTTTTGTAATTTCGCTCGAAGTATAGCCTTTAAGCTTTTAAACACCCTGTAACTGCTACTGTACCTTTATAACTTTTATATGTAAATAACCTTTATTATATTTGGTCATATGTTAATGAGGTTGTGATTTTTTTGGTCATAATCATGGGATTTCTGAAGCAGCAATTTTTGCAGTTTAGGTTCAGTAAATGGTTTGTAATTGACTGGGGATTGGTGGGGGTCTTTAATATAAAACGTTTAGTGTTCAGTTGGTTGTGGGTTTGAGTCCCAAAGAAGCACACTTACTGACAAATGTACTTCAATGTACTGTAAGTTGAATGTGTCTGCCAATTGTATAAATGTGAAAGTATACTTAGAAGGTTAAGTTAACATTGGAGTAAGTCTTCATGCTAAGGGGCAGATTTACCTTGTGTTTCAGATCATGTGAACCCTGTATGTTGGACCCTGGCTGTGGTTACTGTTATCAGGAAAACAGCACTGCTGTGTTTGCCTCCTCCTGTGTACCAGTCAATCCGGCCTCAACTGAGAGAGCAGCGTGGGGCAGGTGAGTCACTATGATGCAGAGGCTGATTTATTCTAGTGTTTTTATTAGTTTAACTAACAGTATATGTCTAAATTCCTGTGCAATATTTAAAAAAAAATTACATTCCAATGCTTCTCTAGGTCTTGATCTATTGAATTAACGGGATGAAAGGACAGTTCAATCCAAAATGAAACTTCTGTCATCATTTACTCCCCTTTATTTTGTTCCAAACCTGAATATAAAGTTCTTTTTTTAGTTCATTTTTAATGCAATGAAAGATGATGACCAGACATTTTTTAATAAAGAGAAGAACACAACAAGAGAGTCAGCATTCACATATATTGTTTCAAAAAAAGAAAAAAAACTTGCTCTACTAAAGAAAGAACATCATACAAGTTTGGAACAACATGATGGTAAGTAAATGATGACACAAGTTTCATTTTTGGATGAACTATTCTTTTAGCTAAATGAAAAACATACATTTCTGACTATTAAAATATGAACAAAATTATTTTCCCAGTTGGGTTTTTGTGTAACACATTTTATGTTTTATGGTGTTTAGGTAGTGTTTGGTAAGGCAGGCATCAATATTACTGATGCTCATACTATGACTCAAACCCCTAAACCAACATATTAAACTTGGCACGTATCTCATCCTGCACCCTTTGTGCTACACATAAGACTGTTACCTCATACTGTGTTGAGGAGACGTGTACTATTACTTTCTGGGTAATTTTATGTATGATTTTATTTTAAGATTAAACTAGTAATGTAAATAAAACAAGGAACACTAAAGAACATGAGCCCAGGGACCAAGACAGAGGACCCCCATGACACCCTGACATATAAAGCTTGCAATGCATTACATTTGATTTTTTTGCTTTATATATAGACAATTGTAAAATTCACCATGGCAATTTTGTGATTGTATTTCCTCCAACAGGTGCTCAAACTCGACACATGCTGTGGATAGCGCTATATGGGCTTATAACTTTTGTCCAACTTCTTACTCATGGATTGTTTTACTGGGACTAGTGCTCTATCTGGCATTCTTTGCCCCAGGTAAGATGATAAATGACAATTAAAAAATGTCATTTCATTTAATGATTAATCTTTTAGAACTAGAATCTTTTAGATTACCTGACATTTGTAATCCTTTTTGCCAGTTTTCTTTTTGTTGTTGTTTGGTTTTTCTTTGACTAGATCAGTGCTTAAAACAAGTAAAGTACAGATTTTCTAAGCAACAGATGCTAACCTACCAACATTTTATTACCTGCTGACAGGAATGGGACCTATGCCATGGACAGTTAATTCTGAAATCTACCCTCTGTGGGCCAGAAGCACAGGCAATGCTTGTTCAGCCGGGGTGAACTGGACGTTTAATGTACTGGTGTCTCTAACGTTTCTTCACATGGCCCAGTACCTGACTTACTACGGTAATGCTTTAATTAGGGGAGCAACATCAGTCATGAACATGACCTTTATGTCAGCATCAATACTGTATTTGATCTCACAACTTCAAGAGTACTATAAATAAATGTATTTTAGTACTAATTATATTTCCCTGACCAATTATTATTTTCCCTTTAAGGTCAACATGAAATCAAAATGGACATTATTTACTTTCGTAATACACAACCCTGGTCTTTTTGTGTCCGATGAGTAAACATTCTTCCAAAGAAACAAAGTTGTTTGTAACAATGTTTATCTGGTAATGAATCAATGTAACTCCGAAGCAAATAGGCCAGGCAGGTTATAGAGCTATTCAGTCAGAATCGGACAAAGGTTTATTTTAATATAGCAACCTGTCAGCAAAAGAAAAATAAAACAGTGACTTGTGTCACTTATGTTATCACAGATCTTATTTTATTCAAATATTGAAGATGTCTTGGTTGTGTATGTAAATCAGTTCCTTGATAAGGGAACAAGGTGCTGCATCATGGTGTTGATGAAACGTGTGAAATCACACCTATTTAGGTCAGGTGACATAGCGAGGCACGCCACTGAGACCATTAAAATTCTCACTGTCTGAAGGAAGACCTGCAGACATCCCTAAAATATGTCAACAAAACATGGCATCTCGTTACCTTTTCAGAGAACCAGGTTACATATGTAACTGAGAGGTTCCCTTTTGAGAGTGCTCACTGTGCCGTAGTGTGGATGATATGGAAGCATTCATACCCACTATGCCATACTGAATGCCTGCCCAATAAGTTGTGAAAAGGCACCCTTGCACAGAGCTTGTGAGCCATGAAGCCCTGTGCCTGGGGTTAAAGCCATTTCCAAACCACACAACCTTATGAATGTGTGCAGAAAGGCAAGCATGCCGCAGCACAAACAAATACAAAGATGCACCCTTCAGTAACAACTTAGAAGTGGCCACACTTCTAGTGGAGTGGGCCCTATCACCTAAAGGTGTAGGCAGGACACCTCAAAAGCCCCAGGGACAAATTCTAAGCAAGCTAAAAACTAAAAGGACCTGCAGATCCCCTACTCTTTAAGAGACATTAGTGCGTCTTGCAGAGCCACTATAGGTGTCAGAAATTGTCTCTGAAGCTGACTCTAAGGGCACAAAGGGAGCATCCAAGAAGCTGTCCAGGACTATACAAAGATCCCTGGAAAGTACTCTCATTCAAAAGATAGGCCTAAGACATCTGTCACCACATAAGATAAGCTGGGGATGGCTCCATCAAAGATGCATGGCTAGCCTAATGGTAGCTGTGTAGACCTTGACAGTAACAGGGGTCAGCCCTGCTGAGAGAACTCACTCCTGCAGAAACTCCAGCACCGAACCAAACTAGCAATGGACTTGGTTCAAGTGGCACCATCTTCAACACAATGCAAAGAGCCACCACTTTAGGGCATACAATTCCTGGAAAACAGAGACCCAGCATTTAGAATGATCTCAACAACCTCAGTTGAGAGACCAGAAGTCTGGCCCCGACAGAATACCCAGTGCAATGGGGGGACAAGAATACAGATGCAGACTCATCCACATCTGCACCATGGCATCCAGCTGCCATATAAGCTTCACCATCTATGGGTGGAGCCTCCATTCCCTGTGCCTCAGCTCCTGTCCCATCTCCAGGCAATATATGTGCCACATGAGATGATAACCTTCCCAGTGATCCTGATCTGGATAGCCATCTAGAACTGAACCCCAGCCTGTGAGGGAGGTGTCCTTCGAAAGGGAACTAACTACTGTTCTTAAATCTCAGTAGAAAATTCCAGAGGGAACCCATGATGAATTAGCCTTCTGGATTGGCCTATAAATTGATGTCATGACTGAACAGCTCTACTGGATAATTTTAACAAATAACCATAAAACTATTGCGCCATTTTTTAGCAAATTCACATTTAGGTCCTGCTCTATTTAGATATGGAATGGCCACGTTTTAACAATTGTATTCAATGGATTTAATAAATTCCCAAAGGATACAATAAGTTCCTGCCCTACATTGTTTATCCCGATTAAATATATTCGGTTAGATTCATAAATTAAACTCATCATATTATACAATCGTAAAATAGGTTGTAAATGCTATTTTATATTGATTTGCAGTAAATGTTGTCATTAATCATATTTACTTTTAAAGAAGTCTTAAGCAACACTATTTCCTGTTGTTTTCCAGGTGCATTCTTCCTCTATTCTAGTTTGGCCCTGATTGGTTTCTTTTTTATTTATGGCTGTCTCCCCGAGACTAAGGGTCGCCGACTGGAGGAAATTGAGTCATTGTTTGAAAACCAGCTGTGCTCTTGCGGGATCTCAGATTCTGACGAGGATCGGCAGGTGGAATACATCAGGGTCAAAGGGTCAAACTACCACCTATCGGACAACGACGCATCAGATGTTGAATAACAGGTATAAGGGTATGAGAAGGTATCAATAAACAGCCTCACTCAACCCTGATTTCAGGCCCACCCACTGTACTGGTCAGGTTGAGTCTCTCATCCAGACATTCACCGCGATGGCAAGAACAGGGTTGTAGAGCACACAACAACAAAAACATGCAGTGCCAAGTCAGCTGTTATAATGTTGTCAGTGTTTTTGCATAACGTAAGTACATGCAGATCCACTGGCACATAAATTCCAACGTCAGATGAATATCTTCCGCTAATTTATATAAAATTAGATATTTGCAGTACAAAAATCAGTAATATATGCAGAACAATATTATTATTTCTAATGTAATGTTTAAACACCACTGCAAATTTTAAATATAAAAAAATCTTAAAATTGAGAATACTGACTGGATTCAATTGCACAATTTTAAATTTCAAAATTTCAACAAAAATTTCAACAATTTTATTCCCTGAGTATTATCAAAATGTCTTGGTGGCCTCATTAAAATCTTTGCAAGTATGAGGCTTTGAAAATTTGTAGCGTACTACACAGTACGCTTTTAATATGCGATCTGCCTTTGATTGCCTGGTTTTAAAGTCTTTTATTTTGTAATCTGAGACTTTTAAACCTTTAGTAGGGGCCATCATAATTATTAGATCAGATGATTTACACAGAGTCTTATGTAGCTTTCTGCAGCTTTCTGTGATAGTATAGTGTGGCCTTACAAAATATTTTTACATCTTGCTTCAGTTCATTTCATTGTTGTTTAAATTTAGTTACTTGTTGCGTTCAATTTTTTAAAATAATTTTTAATTTGTCTTCCTTATAGCCAAATGTACAAAAGCCATTACATTGGTCTTGTCCATGGATCACAATAGGATAACTGTTTTGACAAATACTGTAATATCCAATGTTCTGTTGTTCTACTATGTGATACAGTTAGACAAATACACATCATCGTGCCAAACTGACCTGAAAATCTCTATGTTGTGGCTTTTGCTTTATCAAAACCAAGCTATTGTAAAAGCAACCGATAACTTATCAACAAGTTCTTGTTGAAAGGTTTCAGTCTGTTCAGTGATACATAACTGTGCACATCAGGATTTGTGTATTGTGAGTTTTGTTATGTTAAATGATTGTGTAATTTGAGATTTTTTTATTAAATAACAACTGTTAGAAAGAAGCACAAACTAAACTAACACAAGTATATCTGTTCAAGTTTTAGAGGAATAATTCATATAATATGAAAGTTCTGTATTTACACACCTTTAGGTGTGTACATACATTCTAAATCCACAGAGTATAGCAGAGTATAAGACATACTTTTAAATGTGGACAATGAATTTTGCTGTCTTACATTCATGTAATAGACATGCAAGAAACATGTCATTTTATGTTTATGGCATATGTCATTGAGGTCAGACATGTTGCAACACCACATGACAAGTTTAAATAGACATTCAAATAAGATTAGCTATTGTATGGCTTTAAATTATGCATGAACCATCTAGACTACTTTTATGGTTTATTTCTTGATGCCTCCTGGTCACTGTATGCTGTCATTGTATGGAAAGGGTTAGGGTTAGCATATACATTGTTCAAAAATTTCCTTTCGTATTCTATAGAAGAAAAAATCTTAAGTGTTGAAGAAACATGACAATGTGTAAATGAAGATAAATTGTCTAAATTGTTTTGGGTGAAATATTCCTTTAAAGAATTAGCCAAATTTCTAAGAAAATATTTTGGTTTAACTAGAACAACAGTGAAACAGCACCTGATAGTCTTTAATGTGATTTAGAGGTTTATTGAGCAGTTTCATGTGTACCAGATGTATTTGAATTTTAGATTGTACTGGAAGGTGCTCCAAAATGGATGGCCCTTTGTCACTACCAATGAACACATCTTATGTTTTTAGTGGATGTATTTTCAGTGGATGTGTTTTTTGTATTTGTATGTGAAATGAAAACTTAGATGCAGTGTTTCTACCATTGATAACTAGTGAGGACAAATGTTGTGTTTGATTACTGTTGCTGTAAATGGTTGCTAGATTTATATTCTATAAAACTATATATATATATATATATATATATATATATATATATATGAACTTTGAAAACTTGAATATGTACTTACAGATAATAATAAAGAAATATAAATATCTCACATTGTTCTGTTTTTCTTCGAACATGCATTAAACAGAATGAACAGAGTAATAATCCGCTTCTAGTTCTGGTGGTCTAATTTAATTTTTCTTACTGTTTTTTAAAACGTTTTATCTTCTTCTTTTTGGGCTTCAATGTCAGCAAAACGTCAGCAATTTCTTCAACTTTCTCTGTTTCCTCAGGGACACAATTCGCACCTTTCTCTGCTGCAAAGTTGTTAATTTTCACAGATTCCCCTGCACGCCTGACGTCCTTGACAGGATTCCGCATCACACTTTCCAACCGTGTGTCCTCACACCTCTCCAATTTCACTCTGCTTTCCAATGGCTGCCCTACTTTTAGTTCTAGAGTAAACAGAGGATGTAAAAATGTACTATTTTATATCCAGACCAACATACAGCATTCAAACTGCAGAACCACAATGATACAATACTAGTTTACCCAAAAATAAATTATTTACTCACCTACATGCAAAGCATATAGTGACTATGGGCCTGTCAAACTCAAAAATTAATGTAAATGAATAAAATGGTCAAACAGTCTATTAAACTGCAACATTATAGGTCTTCTAAAGCTATCTATATGGTGGCTTAGTGGTAGAAATACACTGACATTTAAGTCATTGTTTACTTAAAATGTCCTTTCTCCTTGTGATCTCCCCATATTTAACACTTCCTTGTTTTCATGAAGGTGAGAAAATAATGACAAAATTTCCATACTGTTCATCAGTATAGAAACAGTCAGAATTTGTTTTAATAGTGGTTAGTTATTTATACCTGAACCTTTGTGTAAAGGACGTTTCAGAATTGGCGTTAAAGATTTTCTCATGATCTGTTGACATGGTTTACGGAAAGAGAAGTCTTCTTGTAATTTTGAATGTGTCTGTTCCTGCTCTGTAGTTGCTGCCTCTGACTGCACATTCTCCACTCCTGTGTGCCCAACCTTTCGAGAACTAATTGTAGTTGGAGTAAGCAACTCATTAAAATGAACAGACTGCCGCCTAGTGGTAAGGACACTGGTTTTATAATCATCAGTTGAGAAAGTGATGGACTTGCTGGGACTGTCTGTATGAAGTGAACACTGCACTGATACATCACAGTAGGACAAAGCTGCTGTTTGTGTCCCTGCATCCTGCATTATCTGAGGAGGTTTCTCACTATTTCCATTATGATTCTGTGCTTCAATCTGCAGATGAGAAAGAACAAACTGACTTTCTTTGCATCTCTCCATAGATCACATGCCTCAAATTCCAAATTTTTACCTCATTATGACAATGACTAGATTTGGCCTTCTGTTGGCAGGATGGAGCTTGTGAAGGTATTGCTGTTGAATGGGTCACTGATAAGCAACAGTGCTTTGTTATGAGGGCATCTTCACAGTGGCGTATTTGTTTATTGGAACATGGACACTGTGCACACTGGTCAACTTTTTTCTGTTCCAGATAAGAGAATCTTAAAATAATGCTGCTTTAAGTGAATCTGAAACAGTTTTTGAATTATCTTACAACAGCCGAACATTTTCATTTTACGTGGCATTTGTTTTGCA
The DNA here is from genome assembly GCA_036877525.1 of Chromobotia macracanthus. Lineage (NCBI taxonomy): Eukaryota > Metazoa > Chordata > Actinopteri > Cypriniformes > Botiidae > Chromobotia > Chromobotia macracanthus. The sequence goes on along the minus strand of JAZGTH010000012.1, from coordinate 9,389,180 downwards.
CCACATACTAGCACAGATTACAGAAACCATTTTTATTATAATGCTGGGTAAAGTTATTAAGGCAGTTATTGTCTTACGTCAACTGAACTGAGACTTCCTTCTGAAGAATCACAATCAGACATAAAGCTATTGCCATCAACAGTACCTGCTGAAACAACAAAACCTGTTGTTTTGCGCACAACAAAAAATACTCTTGGTATGTTAACTATATATAACTTACATGTGTTGCAGTCAGTACATGCAGACGCCTGACAAAAAAAGACCATAAACATTGACATAAGCATTGAAAGCACATTATAACAGAGATGTAGCAGTGTTTCTTTTAACCATAGGGAGGCAGCATGTACCACCACAGGCATGCACACTCATAAAATGAGAAAAAGACGTGAATCCATTTATATTTTGGATGAATCTGTTGGACTAATGTTCATAGGTAATAATCTATGTTTATATTTGTCTTTATGTGCAACATCCTGCTTCCATCTTCTTATTTTTTATCTTGCTGTAATGAAATATGGGTCAATGCTGTCAGATACAATCAACTTTTATTGGGATGTCAATGATTTTTTTAATAACTATGGACATAGTTTTTGGAGCAGTGAGTTATAATGATTGTATATTTGTGTTAAGTACATTATATGCTGATCATCTAAGTAAATTCAAAGTGGGAATGTTGCTACCTTCCAAACTAAAGGTTCTTTATACCTGTGTTTGGAAGTGGCCATCATGGTCCATGTTTTGTGATCCATCACTGTTTTGTGCAGGAAAACAATTAGAGGTCATCATTATGACTGATGAACTATGGGTTTTATAAAAAGAACATTTATAAGAACTACATCAAAGCACTAACTGGTCTCTTGTGTAAGAAGAAAGTGACGTTTCCAGAAAGATTTTTCTTGGTTTTCCAGTGTGAGGATTTTCTATAAATGAAAACAAATATTTATTTCACAGAGAAAACTGAAAGTATTAATAATTAAAGGTGTAATCTTCATCTCTACCTTCACAATCTCTGTTGCTAAAATCTATAAACAGTGGCTCTTCCTGTTGTTCACTGTTTTTTAAAGGACTGGGCCCTTTAAAACTGTATAAATATAAAAATTTAAACATGCTGTTAGTGGTACTTTTAGAGCTTAGTGGGTTTAGCTATGGACTACTTCAACACTGAAAACATTCAGTAGTATTATTTTAACACATGGCTTCTCACAAATAAGCACACTTTCATGCTAATAGATGCTTACATTGCGTCACACTACCGGATTACATAAACACAATTTAAAAAGATTTTATATTTAGGGACAATTTGTGGTCTAAAATGTTCAGCCAAATAATTAAAATACAAGTTTTAAAAATAATGGCTAAGTCATGTCAGCTGCCCAGTTACATGTCTATTCTCTTGTATTGGAATGTGATAATATTGGTTCACCCACTTTGGTAACGTGATGCTGTTCTGCAAAACATGTGCTTCCTTAGATTCATCTGTCCAAGGACTAGTTGGCTTCATTGGCTGAGAGAATGGCACAAACTGAATGGGACATAATTGTACAAAACATAAATTGTACCTAGACAATATCCAGTTATCTAAGTCTAAATCTTTATACTAATGATCATGGAGACCCAGAAGTTAACAAAAAAGTTAAGAAAAATGTTACCCTCACTTTCTATATAAATGTTTGGTCTAAGTGTGCACGATTTATCAGTGCACATTTTTGTGAAGAAAAGTTTTTTTTTAATTGTGTATTACATAATGTAGCACAGATGGTGCAGGGTAAGTTGCTAAAATTCTGTTTGATTCAGAAATGTGCCACAATATGTATGTGTTGACTTCAAATTAACCCAACAAACTAAGGAGCGGAGTGTACCTTCATACGATCAGGGTCAAGATTCTCCAGGCATGGCAGAGAGGAAGAGACATGTGGTGTGGGTCTGGGTTGAATACTAAATGGATCAGGGATGCTGGGGGAAGCTGATGAGAAGAGGCTAATTGTGTTCAGGATGTGAGATTGGCTGTCTGAGCCACTGGCATCAGACAGGTTACATTCAGGCACAGGTGTAAGCTAGGAATAAACAAAACATCATTAGGTGCAGAGAAAAAGATATGTTATTGAAGTATTGATAATAATAATGCAATATGAACATGCAATATAAATTCAGAGTATTTTGGGTACTGTCCATTTTTAGTTATCCTTACCGACTTAAACCTAAATTCTTCAGCAATACGTTGTTTTCTGACTTTGAAACCTGGTGTATCAATGCTGTCAAAATAAAAACTCTTGACTTGTCAAACCCATTAGTAGACATGCATGGAATAACATTCAGATGAAGCTATACCTGTACTGTGGCTGACTGGTGGCCAGGTTTAGGTCTGAAGGAGAACAGGGGCTCATTGGTAACTCTAAGGGCTCATTCAAAGTTTTATTGGTCTCTTTTGCATTCTTTTGCATCAAACAATTTATTTTAGGTGTGCCTGAAAGAGAAAGTGTTACACAATCTTACATCTTCAGCTTTATTAAAAAGTCATAAAACCATGTAATGGTTGTAACATGTCATAGCAGTTTCTGACAAGCCCCACTATGAGGTGAAACAGGTGAGGGCCCTTTAAGTCAAAAAGCCTGAGATCCACTGGTTTAGGGTGAGGGTTTAGGGTAGGGGATCAGAATAGAATTAATTGAGACACTCGGAATAATTAAATTCCTCTCTTTTCTTATGGTTTTCTCTACACTTATGGTTGCTCAAGGGTTTCTAGTAGTTTGGTATTCAAGGTTATGGGCAGTCATTTAAAAGCAGGGTAGGTGATTTTTTCTAGTAACATTTCTTGTTATCCTGGTTGAAAGTCTCCTCACATCCTGATAACTAAAGTAAAGGTCTAAATATATTTTTTTCAGGATATATCTTCTGTGGAAGGCACGGCAGCATCCAATCATTGCATTCAATCTGGATGCAATGATAGGGTGTCCTACTTGCCTGTCAAACTATGTACGTTCTACCTTTAATACATTGATTCCAACCTTTGGAGTTCACTCTCAGTTAATCATGCCTCCAAATCAAAGAACAGATAATTGTTTGAATTGAGTCGCAGCCTTTCCTTGCTTACCTGGCTAATTGTAGGAGTGTTTACAGTACCTGTGTGCTCTTTTTTGGATGCAATCTGATTGACTATGAACAATGTCAGCAGGTCTACATTGCCAGTATTGTTTCCATTTGACAATGTCTGTGGGTCCAAATTATTAGACTTTGTCTTCATTCTTTGCTTTTGAAAATATGCCTGAAGATGAACCAGAGAAATTACAACAGATAGAGTAACACACTAAACATTAGAAATGGCTTTAGATAGATGGATATAAGTTAAAACGTTCAGAGATTGAACTCACTCTCTGTTTTAGCATGTCTTCTCTGTGTTTCATATGCCTGCTCCTATGATGGGTTACATAAGACTCTGTTACGGTACGTACTGTGTACCATCTGAACTACTTGTATTTCAATGAATTTTTACATCTCAGCTCTTATATTTATGTTAGTGTTGTATGTTTGGGTTGTAAAATAAAATAAAGTCAGCTAAATGAAGCTAATGGCATTTAATAAAGTTATCTTGTTATTTACTGACCGCGATCCTCCGACCCAATTCATGTTTTCCTCAGCCTGAGGCGACTTCAAATTGACGATCGGTTTCTCTTTCTTAAGAGAAAATAAAAACAGGCTTGAAATGTCTTAACTTTTTAAACGTATTACAGTAAGAATATGGCGGTAACAGATAGCAAACGATTAGTTTTACCAGTAGTGAATGCGCGGGCGCGATGCGCGTGAGAACAGCGCGGATGATCGCCGTGACGTCACAACCATAAGAAAGCGACGAATTTGATTTATTTTGTTTCTATATTATAAGAATATGGTGCCCTGGGAGAGACGGGTTTAGTTCCCCCCCTAATAACTCATGCAAACGTAATTTGTGTGGCTAATAATACTTTGCTTAAAGTAATACTTTGAGGAAATTAGATCATTTCATATCTTTGAGATCGGAAGATAGTGACTACGTCTTATGCTGTTATTTCTACCTAATCTGACTGTAAACGTGTAATGTTGTTAGTTTATTTGTAAATGACACCAGAGAATTTTAAATTTTTAATATTTTAAACAAAACATTTTGACAGTGTGACTAAGATGAAACGTTTTAAACGTTTATTAAAAGTTGAAAAATAAATAAAAATGAAAACTAAACAAAAACGAAAGTAAAATAAATAAACAAATGCATGTAATTTATTAACTTTTTATTTAACTTTTAAAGTTTGTATATATATATATATATATATATATAGAGAGAGAGAGAGAGAGAGAGAGAGAGAGAGAGAGAGAGAGAGCGATGTGACTAAATGCGTCAACTGTAGCAACCAGCTGTAGCAACCAATCAGCACCCAGTGGGGGCGTGACGGCTGGTGAAGAAAAGCCCAAATGACGGAAACGTTCTCTGGCTAGCGGTGTTGTTTCAACCTTACGGTGTCATGAATTACCTGCATATATTCACTATTTAATACACTGAATAACCTTATGGATGCAACTCGGAATAGACTGCAGATTAAAGAACATTTATTTTGGTAAAACCAGGACAGGACAAAAATGAGTAACATCCTCCATGCGGCATCTAAAGCGAGATGGAATCGGAGCACTGCGGCGAAACGAGCGGCGTTCTTTGCGGCCGCTGCATACGGGGCGAAAACGCTTTACCCCATCATCTGCAAACAAATAAACCAGCGCAAAACACCCAAGAACAACACAGCAGCCTCCAGGCAGGAGAATGGACTGACATCTGCTCAGAATTCAGCACCAGAGACTGTTTCTGGTGTTAATAAATCACCCGGGGTCAATGCGGAATTCTTCAAGCAGGTTCTTGAACTGGTTAAAATCGTATTTCCGCGGTTATTAACTAAAGAACTGGGTTTGCTTTGTTTGCATTCACTGGCTCTGGTTTCAAGGACGTTTCTGTCTATTTATGTGGCAGGTCTGGATGGTAAAATTGTGAAAACGATCGTGGAGAAGCAGCCGCGGAGCTTCATGATCAAACTGATGAAATGGCTTCTGATCGCCATCCCGGCTACATTCGTGAACAGCGCGATCCGTTATCTGGAGTGTAAGCTAGCGTTGGCGTTTCGCACTCGTCTGGTCAGCCATGCCTATAAAACGTATTTTACCAATCAGACCTATTATAAGGTCAGCAATATGGACGGGAGACTGGCGAACCCGGACCAGTCTCTCACAGAGGATGTGATGATGTTCTCGCAGTCCATCGCTCATCTGTACTCAAACCTCACCAAACCGATCTTGGATGTGATACTCACTTCATATACTTTGATACAGACTGCGAGATCTCGGGGTGCGAACGCGACCGGACCGACCCTGCTGGCGGGTCTGGTGGTGTTCGCCACGGCGAAGGTTCTGCGCGCCTGCTCGCCGAGGTTCGGTAAGCTGGTGGCGGAAGAGGCGCACAGGAAGGGATACTTGCGATATGTGCACTCCAGAATCATAGCCAATGCAGAGGAGATAGCCTTCTATAGGGGACATAAGGTGAGCAAATGCATGTGTATGTATAAACATATATTGAATACCATATATACATACAGAACGCTATCATCGATAGCAAATGCAGAAGAGAAAGCCTTTATAACCGGCTATCTATAATAGTTATAGATTTTATTTGTGAAACATGTTTAAGGATGAGGAGCATACATGTGCATTCATGACTATATACTGTAGGCCTCCATACAGTATGTAAGAACCGGTGAGTGTGCAGTATACAGTGTAGTGGTTTATAGGGGACATAAGATGAGCAAAAGCAACATGCATGAAAGACTTGCACATGTGTATTTAGGTCTATGAGTGATATTACAAACATAAATAATACAGTATGCATTGAATGCCTTAAATAATGCATTATATTTAAAAACAGCCTAATAGATCGATTATATACAACCATACACACGTCTCCGTACATTATATTTAATGCCCATTGAATACTCATATACAATATTTACACACACACACATATATATAATTTTGCTCATGGCAGGTGGAAATGAGGCAGCTACAGAAGTGTTATAGTGCCCTGGAACAGCAGATGAATCTCATCCTGTCCAAGCGTCTGTGGTACATCATGATCGAACAGTTCCTCATGAAGTACGTCTGGAGTGGAAGCGGTCTTGTTATGGTCGCTGTGCCAATTATCACTGCCACTGGCTTTGCTGACAACGGTATGGTCATTTTATATACTAGCTCATGTGTCAAGTTCTTTGATTTGCTGATGTAGTTTTGTCTGATTCTCAGTTGTCAGAGATTCTCAGTTTTAGAAAATAAAATAAATATACTTAATTTCGGTTAATTCATGCCACTTCTAAAGTGAAAAAATGATGTTTTTCTAAATCACATTGTCACATTGTTCTAAATCACAAAAATCACATTGTTTCATATCCATTTTGTCTCTTAAAGAGCTGGCTGATGGTCAGACGCAAGTGTTGGTGAGCGAGAGAACAGAGGCCTTCACAACTGCACGCAATCTGCTGGCCTCAGGGGCCGATGCCATTGAAAGAATCATGTCTTCTTATAAAGAGGTACAAAACATATTCCTCCTTATGGATAAAGCAGACATATTTAAAGATCACCATTCATTATCATTATAGTTGGATGAATCTCATCCAAGAAGATAAGAAACTCATAAGAAATAAGCCATACTGTAACCCTGAGCCCCATAAACATAGATGGTGGAGGCCCTAATTTGCTTGTAAAGCAAGACTGCAGCAAGAGCAGCAGGCCTCACATCTGAGGAACTGAAACCATAAAGGCTGGGATGTCACAGAGCAGTGAAAGTGCTGAATCTTTGCATTGGCTAGCGAACATTGTTGGTATCAGACTCTCTTTTTACTAAGCCTGCTGGGCAACTTAATCCACCATCTGTTGAACAGGGAGAATCAGCTGTGACTCACGGCACAGATGCAGCAGGACAACATAGCAAACAAAGCTTTTAATGTACATATTATGTTGTGATTATCACTATAAACTACCTCCACAGAGAATGGTATGTAGTAAATTAAAGCGATTCCTAATGTGAGTGGTTCTTGCCTGTGCAGAATTCAGTGTGCTGGGGTGTTAGGGTGTTGTTGATTGTTCATCCAAATGGTTAATAATGGTTCATAGGTTGTTCTACATGGCAGCTATAGGTGTCTATATGTCTGTGATGTTTTGGCTCCTAAGAGTGCTGGAGTGCCTTGGTATGTGGTCACTACAGCATTGCTACTATGCATAGTTGCTACTTTGGTGGTTGGGTGGTTGGTGGGGTCCTTCTTTGTAAGTCTATTGTATTTTTTTCATCTGACAGCACACCTCTCCTCAACAAGCCAACAAATTTGAAGTACAATTCATGACAAATCATTTTCAAAATTGATTACTTACAGTTAAAGACTTGAACCCTTAAGCAGTTGTTTTTGAGCAATAGTAACAGTAGTTTTCTTTCTTAGTGCAGCACAGTATGTAACGCAGATCTCAGTCCCAAACCCCTGGAAGTGTCACTTAACAAGTCATTCTAATGGGTATACTGTAGTGATCATCATGACTATATGGGGATGAATTTTTTCTGTTGACTCCACTGAGTTCCCTAAGGAAAAAACTTGCAGTCTCTTGCAGAGGCTTTTGGGATGTGGTGTGTCTGCTTAAACAAGGAAAACCGCTTGCTAAACACTTCCTAACATATTCTGTGGATCAGATTAAGCATTCCGGCCCTTGTTGTATAAAGGATTGATCTATAAATGTGAAACAATGGGTTTAGCATAGGCCGATTAGCATTTTTGATGCAGGCCTTCACTTTTTGGATGCAGAAACTTCAGGTCACACGTTTACATAAGTTCTTCAAATGCCTGGTCACTGACCTTGAATCTAACAGCAGAGTTAAGCTATGTTATCTTAAGCTAGACCTTGTTGTTGGGTCATACCAACCTTTGTTGTTTTCTTACCTACAGGTCACCGAGTTGGCAGGTTACACAGCACGGGTGCACAACATGTTCTTAGTATTTGACGAAGTCCAGAGGGGAATATACAAACGTTCATCTGCTGCCTTGACCGCAGGGGAGATGATAAGCGGGAACCAACCTGAGATGCACATTGATGGCCCTTTGGAGATCAAAGGTCTAGTGAATGTAGATTAGCTCTGCAACTGTGTGCATCTCATTCGCTATCACATACATTCAAATATGGTCCGTCAAGATGCATTATGCCAAATTAATTATTACATTCTTGGGTTCCAATCCCTCATTTTCAGGCCATAATTTTCAAAAGACATACTGAATGTTCTAGCCACTCTTTTCCACAAAAAACTACTAAAAGCAAACAGAGGTCTTGTGCACTAACCACTAACCACAACTTGTGCAGTGTATGGCAAGTCACATGTTAGGTTTGTGTGAGGATCAAATCGAAACTTTAGGTCCTCATTCAATGATAATCTATCCTTTCACTGTGGCACTCAAATCTAATTCTTAAGTTAAAAAAGTGTAGCATTTGATTGTGTTTGTGACAGTGAGCTTTAACAGTTCAGTATGATTACCAGAAGGACCATAATAAAGATTTCCAAATCTGAGTTCTTCTGTTCATTAAAAGATTGATTCTGTATTATAGAGTTCTGCCTGATAAACATATTGTGCTTGCCTCCACTACAGGCAAAGTGATCGATGTGGATAAAGGTATTGTCTGTGAAAATGTGCCTATAATCACCCCTAATGGGGATGTGGTCGTATCCAGTCTGAACTTCAAGGTGAGATAAATCAAAATAATAAACCATACAGCTTTTAATATTACACATGGATAGCCTAAGTTGCTTAGTTATTTTTAATACATTTTTATCGCAGTATTGGTCATAATTCCACACACAGTGCTCACTTACCAATGTGCTATAAGCTGTTATTAGTGTTGCTTGTGAAACAAGCATAATTTTTTACCATTTGTACTCGTACTTAAAGTCAGGGCTTTGAAAAAAACCCTTTTAAACTTTGGCTCAACTCATCCTGCATGGCTTACCTGAAAGCTTGAGCTATTACTTGATCAGACATGTAGTTCACTCCATATATAGTATACATTTATAATATTATGAATGTCTTGCACAAGATGTAATAAATAAACACCCTAGTAACTGCATAGCATTGTGCTAAAAATACCTTAGCAAAAGTTTTACAATTCTCTAGCAACCAATACCCTAGCATTATGCCATTGAGTATTGCAAGGGCAAGCACTACTTGCATTTTCAACATTAAATTTTCATATCTAGTTTAAACTCATACAGCTGTACTGACCCAGTTTGGTGTAATTGGACGTATCTTGTTCTTGTGTACAGGTAGAGGAAGGGATGCATTTGTTAATCACAGGGCCAAATGGATGTGGGAAAAGCTCTCTTTTCCGGATCCTCAGTGGCCTTTGGCCTGTATACGGTGGTCTGCTTTACAAACCTTCACCTGAGCACATGTTCTATATACCACAGAGGTATGTGCAACAGCATTTACCCCTGGGATCTCTGAAACATTTGTTCAGAAATACACACAAATCTACAGAGCATTCAAAAGTTAAATCGTGAGCGTGTTTTACAAATTCATTCCCTCATTTTAGTTAAATTGTGAACATGTTTTACTAATTCACTCTCATTTTACTTAAACCGTGAGCATGTTTGCCTTAAAATGGTGCATGATGCCTTGAAATTTTGCATAATGCTGTGAAATGGTGTCTACCTTGCAGATGTTATGGCTTTAGTATTTGACCGATGCAGAAAGGCTGTAACCAGAGAGAAAGACAACGTAACTAAAGCTCTATGAACTGCTGAGTGACAGAAACCAGAATCCTCAGTAGTGAAATATTTACAGATTCCCACAGGTGCAAGCACAGCCAGAGCCCAGGAAGGCGTTTAATATTTTATACGCGGGCTGATGGGAGAGAAATAAAGACACCACATCAGTTATAATCTTCCTAGCTAGGATCATCACTGGGATTCTGTGCAAAAGCAAACTAAATGGATTTTATTTCTCACAAGGCTGCAAAATAGTACACTCTGTAAAGTGATATAGAAACTTTTATAGCTCTTTCTTTTAATTATATCAGTGACTAAATTACAGTGCCTATCCAGAATTCCACGCTGCCTAGAGTAAAAGGTTTCATTCATTCATTTCAATTCATTTAACAGAGTCTGTTAAATATTGCAATATTAAAGTATACAATATTACAATATACAATATTACAGATATTGTAATTGTTAAACTAGTAAACCACACAGAATATATTCAATAGTGTGTCAGTTGTAACACAGTCTACAAACAGATAATGCACACTGCCAGTTTTTCAGATATTTTTAGTAAATTGCAAGTACACTATGATGTTTGTAGCTGACTTATTCCTCACATGTTTCATTGTTATCCATTTCTCCAGGCCGTATATGTCCGTTGGAACGTTACGGGACCAGGTCATCTACCCCGATTCTCTGGACAACATGCATGACAAGGGTTACAGAGACAAAGACCTGGAACTTATTTTGGACATTGTCAATCTAAACCACATTGTTACCCGGGAGGGAGGTACATATGGAAGCATGGCACATAATGTATAGTTCTATACTGTACTGCATCTCAACAACTCATTTGTTTCTGTTTTTTATTTCTCCCCAACCAAAAAACATTTGAAACAAAGTTGATACAAAAAAAAGAGGGAGAATCTCCCGAGCAATAAAAGAGAAGCAATAACCTCTAAGCAATAATTTTGGTGTTTACAGGATGGGATGCTGAGCTGGACTGGAAAGATGTTCTTTCAGGAGGAGAGAAGCAGCGTATGGGCATGGCACGCATGTTTTACCACAAGTAAGACATCTCACATGTTCTCGCATATATTTACAGATGCTTTCTGTTGAAAACATATAATAACTCTCTTTTTAGACCCAAGTATGCCCTGCTAGATGAGTGCACCAGTGCTGTGAGCATTGATGTAGAGGGTAAAATATTTCAGGCTGCAAAGGATGCTGGAATCTCTCTGCTGTCCATTACTCACAGACCATCTCTATGGTGAGAAACATAAAACTTGCACTTCTGACAGTAATGGGAGAAACATTGATTAGTACACAAAGTGCTTGAGGGGAGTTTGTTTGCTTCATAGTCTTACAAACAGTTCTCCTAGTGTTTTCAAAGGATCTTTTCAGTGTTTTGGTTTCATTTATTGAAAATAACTTTCGTTTATCGTTTGTGTTTTTGGATTACACACACTACAGTGACATTTACAATGAAGAAACAACATATTTGTTGTAATGTTAGTTATAGTATATATATTAATTTGATACTGGGACCTTTGTGAACTTAATGGGAACCTTGACACATGCAATAAAAATCACCTAGAGACAAGTTGATTAAAATGACTGATGCATTGACATTTAGACTTTTGTAGGTGTTCAAACACTTTTTGGGGGCATTTTATATCTTCTTTTTATAGTCTATCATATTGAATGTCTTCACATGATCCTTCATGTTCTGCTTCTGTCCACAGGAAGTACCACACACACCTGCTGCAGTTTGACGGGGAGGGCGGCTGGCGGTTCGAGCAGCTGGATACAGCTACACGGCTGTCGTTGACAGAGGAGAAACAGCGACTGGAGTCTCAGCTCGCTGGCATTCCTAAAATGCAACACAGACTAAATGAACTATGTAAGATCTTGGGTGAAGATTCAGTCCTGAAGACAACAGAACACAAAGATGAGGAGTGAGAGACATGTGCCTGATGTTCAGAAAAACGCACGTTTCGATACTTTTTAATGATCATTTTAAAATTCAGTGTGTACTGTATAATTGACACTTTAAGAGTTTCTTCTGTGTTAACATGAGTTCAATTGTAGATAGTGTAAACTGTTTTTGCTTTTTTGTTATTTTGTTTTACGTTTTGTTATGCCTTTGTTGTTTAGTTTTGTTTTGTTTTTCTGTTTGTTTTAGCACTTTATCAAACTTCATTTTACCCAAAACTTTTCCCATGTTTATGTTGACAGAGCCTCACATGATGCAGTTTTTTCTTTCTTAATTTCTATTAGGTAGATACTTTTAAGTATTACAATTCTGAGGAAATGATGTTGGTTGTCCTCATATTGTTTCTAATTACTTTTGTTTTTCAATATTTTACCATGAACAACGTACCTGTGGTTAAACCAAATTGACAAAACAATTTTAAAATAAATAATGTAGATCATAAACATATCCACAGATTAATTTTTTTTACGCAATCAGCTACTGAAATGGATAGGTGACTATTTGTATGTTATTGTGTCAGTTGCAGGGCTCTTAAACCCTTAACACAGCATTTTTATGGTTTTATGAACAAATACAATATGCTGGATACATACACTGATCGCACAGCACAGCAGGTGGTTCTGTTGTGTCCATACACTGAGCAGGGTTCTCTGATCTAGCCAGACAAATGAACTGAGAATGAGTGATGTACATCCTTGTTCACATTGTCTGAAATGTGTTTTGTATTTGTTCTTCTGTTCTACTGTCTGTTTGTTTGGCAATGTCTTGCACACGTGTATCTTTTTATTTCCAGACTTGTATACTGTGAAATTTGTCTAACAGCTGTGAGATGTTTGTGTTCAGTGCTCATTTAACATTTTAATTTCAAACCTCTTCATTTTAATGCTGAAGAAATACATCAGTAGTGTTATTTTTGTTTAGCGTTGTAGTTTAGTTTAAAACCATACTTGTGGTTGGCAAATTTTAATAACCAGCAAGGTACTGTATAATTTTTTAGCAAGCATATTAAACAACTACAGAATACAGGACAGCATTAACATTATGTTAACGTTAATACTTTTTTTTAATAATCCATTGTTACCTATAAAATCATATACTATGGGATATGCTGACCTTTAGGTTTAAGGTTTACTAGGAGGTTATTTAGGAGGTTAAAACATCTTTATTAAGGAAAACACAAGGAGGCCTGATACAGTACACGTTTTTGTACTGTAATATGATTAAAATAAACTAGCAGTGAACAAACACAGTTAACTTGTTTGAATATGTTTTCAAACAGTTTGTAGGTTTTTTTGACTTTTTAAAGTTAAATATGAATGAGACTTGACAAGTATGTAACAATCAACAAAATGTAAGAAAACATGAGCCTGTAAATAAAATATTACAACCAGACAGATTGTGATCTTTCAGTTTGTCTGTCTGTCTTAAGTGTCTACAAACTGACAGTGAGGTATCTGCCCGTCTTTTGCACAAGTTTTATAGCATGTGTGCACTGCAGTTCCTCTATATTGTCCAGATGGAGGCGCTCTACATTACAGAATATCTTTATTTGTAGCCACGCAGCGTTTGTAAAGATTGCTGCAGTCCCGCATAGTCATGTGTTGTGCTCGTTAAGCATGTATAGGAAATCCAGCGTGTAAAGAAAATAAATAAATAAATAAACAAATAAACAGGATAATTTTGCGCATGTTAAACCTTTGATAACCGCTGCAGAGGTCGTTCAGTCATCTTTGTTGTGTCGCTGTAGAGAGAGGGCGGGGCTCAACGCGCGGTGTGGGCGTGTCCCGATGACGTCACGCTCCAGGGGAGAGTCGCTCTTTAGGACGCGTAAACGCGCGTGAGGGCAGTCAGTCATCGCGCAGCTCTGAGCGCACGTCTGAGATGTTTTGCTTTGTGTTTTCATAGTTTTAACGGCGAAAGAGCAGCAGTCTGCATCACTTGCGCTTCGTAATGGCAGAGTAGACGCCCGGAGAGACGCTGCGTGTGTGTTTGTCTTCTGCTTAAGCCGATAAAGAAAAGAAAATCACCTCAACGGGATCATGTCTACAGGACAGGACGAGAGCTCGGTGCGTGTGGCTGTCAGGTATGAGTCCATACATTTTAATATATTAAATATGATATTTATAGTGTTTATAGTCTCAGTGACGATGCTCCATATGGGCCCGCCTCTAATGTACCTGCTACAATATCATCCAAAGGCCCAATGATAACATCATCATGAGCTCATTGTGTTATATAGTGCAATATAAGATGCGTGCTTACGGCTTTTCTTCTGTTTTACCTTACTTTATAGGTAGCATGCTATATATGAGGCCTTGTGGCGGGTTTTAACATTAACCCTTAACATAAAAATATGTATATATACAGTAGATAATGTTGGATAAGTTATAGATAATACATCATGTTATGTAGAATTGTTTTCCTAATTGTTATATTAGGATTATATAACACACATATGGATTAACTTTCCTTTTACCTTATGTTCATTTCTGTGTACTATTGATCAAGGAATGGGCACAGATCACTATAAATATGCAGATAATATGGCCTTTATATAGTACTATAAGATTATAATCTCTATGGAGGCGAGTTGTTATACTATCATGTATTTTGCATGCCCTAAGACCTTATTAGTGTGTATATAATGCCTAATGGTTTATACATATGCACATATAAGGCAATATATGGACATACATCTTTTGTATTATTGTATTTAGTTCTGTTGCACTAAAGTAAGCCGAGACCATATGTCTCATTATAGTCAAAGCTCTACATTGCAGTTCCCAGATGCCTCTGAATGCATCATTAATGCTATTAAAATCTATTATTGCTTGTTCCATGTGTACTCATTGAATATATATCTGACATCATCATGACATATCATTTGTGTTTATGTTAGATAATCAGTGAGTCAGTCTGATGATGCCTTTATTAAACGCATCCTTTTTTAACCAACTGAAAGGATATGCAGAGGGCTTCTCATAAAGGTTGGAGATGGCGCTGTTGAAAACAAAGCTGTCTAAACGCTCAAGTTACATTGTTCTGATAGGCCTAAGGATATCTGGTTACTGAAGTTGACAGACTTTGAACTGCAGCTCAGTTTGCTTAATGTCTGGACTTGGGCCTAATGTCATTCACTCCACCTCTTTTTGTTGTACTGTCACATTTCTATAAAGACATCCTGTTTGCCTATGAAAAGCCTGCTAGAAATTCAAAGAATGGGAGGGAAGTGTCTCAGAACAGGTGCAGGTTTCATGATAAGCACCTGCATAATCTGATCATTTATTCTGAAGAGTTTTGTGATAATTTAGGACTGTATCTATTATGTTTAATAAAAGGTAATGTTTCGATGATTATTAATTGACAAATGGGCATTCTATGTTGTGAATATTTCCTGCGTTGACAGAGCTAGCATTTGGGAAAAAGCATGTGAGTACATATGTTAATATGTCCCATGAGTATGTATGTTAATCTATCCCACTGGGCAACATGTAACACTATCAGTATCAGTGAATAACAGAGTGACATGGAAAGTCATAAGTATCTTGGAAAACCATGTAAATGCCATGGTATGTTAATCTTATAAACCTTTAGGCCAGACACGTAGTCATACAAGTAGGCAAACACTTTGACCATGCATTGCAATATTTCCAAATACACAACTGGAATTTCTTATTGATTAACTTTTGGTCACATGACAAAGCATAATTTTTGCAAAGATTTCTTTCTCCACTGTTACTTGTGATGCTTAATCCCTATAAAAAACAACAGATTTGCAGAGAGAGAGAGAGAGTGTAAATCCGAAGAACCTGCACATGTTGACAATCCAATATTCAATATCTAGAACGTTATGACACACAACAAACCCCCTCAGGGTTTTAAACCACAGACACCACAGTGTTTGTTCAAGCTTGTGTTGTACCTTGGAATCACTTTGCGTAACGTATTCAGATTCCATGTATCAGTGGAATGTCTTTTCCTAGAGAATGACATAAGTGTTTTGGTGTCTGCTTTAGCAACTTAAAGACAGTAGCAGTCTTTATGTTCTTATAAAATGAGGTGATGATGACTGCCTTTGACAGATACGTAAACCCACAAATCTGCTACATTAATGCACACAGTATCAATCCATCAGTTTTCCTTTTGTTTGTGAGCCTGAGTATCCGTCTGTTTGTTTTTACTGGCTGGAAATAGAGGTGGGAACGTTGTAGAATGTAAAATATGAGGTTTAGGAACGTTACTGTAAATTTGAGTTTATCCAGGCTAATGTGACCAGCCTCTACCTGTTACACTGTTCCTTTAGAAGCATTTCATTTATCTTGTGTTCAAAGACACTGCTGGAATCATTAATCTGTTGTCCCCGTAAGTCTTCTTTAAATAGATTTGTGATGCTTGGGTGCTTCTCACTGGGAATAGCTTTAAAACTAATGGTGGGGGATTTTGTCATAAGCATATGGCATATGTCTGATCGTGAAGTGACAGCATACTTAAATAAACCATTAATAATGAGCCCTCAAACCAGGGTGCTTTGCCTCTGTACTCCAATCAGCTACATGTAGGTGGTTTCTAGGGTGTTGCCCACCACCATGCTGTTCTAAAGAGATGGCTTGAGTCCTTCAACGTAAGTCAATTGGATTTCAAAACCTGTAAACCTAGTAATAGTAACAGTGATGCATGCCTTAACCCAGTGATAGTGTACTGTAACAACATGCTCAGTGACCGGATTCTAGTGCCATATTAACATCAACATTTTTATACGGTAAATGTGTCAAGTTTAGTTTTAAAGAACTCTGGGGTACAGTAGCTGTTTGTGTCCCTGCTAGTACAGTACACTTCCTATTTGCAAAATGACCCATCAGTCTTGATTTGAAAAAGAGAAAAGAGAAACAGCCAGGCTGAAACTATGATAAGCTTTCTTCTTTCATTTATTTTTGGGGTTGTTCTTTATCTTTCTTTTCACTTTAGACCTGTAAGACCCTTCAATGGTGTATTCAGTATTACTGGTCACAGCATAGTTGAATAAACCATTAATAATTGAAGCCCTTGGGCCTTACAACAGGGTGCTTTGTCAAATTGCTTACTCAGTCAGTTGAATTGGTCCGAGGTTTATATTGCACATTATACAGCTTCATTGTTTGCATTTGGCATTTGTTTGTTAGTCACTTTTTTTGACCTCTGTTCTTTTTAATATTTTTGGTCTGAAGAGCGACTGGGCAAATATCTGTTATTGAGTAACTAAATTGAACTGAATCGTCATACATATACACCCTCTCCCCTGGTTAAAATTTCACCATAGTTTTGTGATGGAAAACTGTTGGTCATAATTTCAGCTCATGCTTTTTAAATGGTGATCCTTTGGTCATGTACATACTGCAAAGTTTTGGGAGGGACAGCCTTTTAAATGCAGGATTAAACCCCCTATATAAGCAATGAATTTTTTTGTGAACCTTAAAATATTATTTATATTACTACTTTTGAAACTGTGCTGTCTCAGCACAATAACATTACTGAGCTATTCATTTGCAGACGTTATTTCAAAGGAAAAATATTTGTCTTCATTTTTCGCAAAAGTGAAATAACTTGCTAAACCTCTAAAACGACTTTTTAACTGATATAACCAAGCCCTCCTGTTTTTCAACACCTCCCTTCCTACCAACTGTCACAAAGTCTTTTCATGATCCAGTTAATTTCTGGGGGATAGAAGCACCGCCCTATATTTATTTTTCACATTTTAAAGCCAGTTTCATTTGGAAATACTAAAGTTTATGAGTGTGTTGTTGTTGATGTGTTGATTGTGAATGCTGTTTCAGTTCAGTTCTGTTGTCACTACCTACCGTCAGAAATGAACTGACAACCGTATTTAGCTCCTGTATGTACATGGCTATAATTGAATGGTTGGAGAATTTAAAGTGGGTGGACTACAATCAGAACAAGAGCTCCACCCTTTGTCTTTGTTAATATGGATTTTTTTAAGGTCTGCTCATGACTATTTATGAGGCAGTTAAGTAGCCTCAACCCTGAGCGCCATCTGTCACGTGAATTCATGATTCAACACACTCACGTGCACAAAGGGTTGGGTGGCTGTGTGTGTAGAGATGATGGTATTAGTGAAAGTCTGTGGATGGATGGGTTTATGTTTGCTCATGCACAGGAAACATCTGTGAGCATGCTAAATGGCCTTTTAAAAGAGCAAGACACAACAATGTTCACCACAACTATTTTGAAAAGCCAAAGCTGATTTTTTTCTTTCTGACTCTCTATTTCTCTTTGTGAAAATGCATAATTCTTGGAAAATGGTACCATTTGTGCCAATTGTGTATAAATGTATGTAGCTTACAAATAACTTTGCCCCACAATACGTTATTTTTCAATATTCTTTGTGCAAGTTCGGTAAAATATATCACTAGTTATCCTAGATATGTTGGTGTGTTGCTTTTGTAAGTACACGTTTGCAGATGTGTATGATGGACAGTTTGTAAAGTTGAGATGATTAAGTATATAACTTGTATTTTCAGGTATTTCCTGTAAGTACAACATAAGGCAACAGATTCTTTCCATGTGTAACTGTTGTTGTGCTTATAATCTCAGGGAATCAGACATGGCTGATTGTTTTGTGTCCTTGTTTTTATTAGTGGTCTATTATCTATTTTATCTATCTGGTCTAGTAGTCTATTTATCTATTTTTATCTTATATTATCTATTTTGGCCCTTGTGAATTCATGGGCTGGTAGTTTGAAACCTCATGGTTACCTTTGCCCATCCTGTCCGTGACCTCACACGTGTGCAGCAAGACCTGTAATCCCGGAAATGGTAATCAGCCTGTCAGGCAGTTTGAAAACTTCCTGTATTTTTGCAACTCAAACCAATTTACACTTTGAGAGTGATAATGCACAGCTGATCCTGCAAAAAACTCCCTCATTTTTAAAATACCCAAGAGGCATTCTTATCCTGTTAGGGCGAAGGTTTTCATTGGGTATTATAAGATGTCAGTCTTTAAAAATACAGGATAAATCTTCATAAACAGTTTGGTTTATGAAACAATTCAGGATTTAGCTGTGCTTTTCAGAAAAGCTTAGAAATGTGATAGCATGAGTCGTTATGTTATAACGTGTAGGAAAAAGGCTTGTTTGTACCTGTTCTTGAAAGACATTTAGCCAAAAAAGGAAAACAAAACTTTATTGGTAGAAACTATATTAGTAGAGGCTCTGAAACAAAATAAAACTGTGTTCATGTCAGCCTCTGCAAGGTAACACTTTAATCACTTTTATTTGGGCCAATACAAAACAGGCAAGATTATATTTTTTTAAGACTAGTACTAGTTTTAAGACTAGACATTTTGACTAGTACTTGTCTTTGCAAATCTCTCCATCATGATGCCAAGATGCTAAGTTGTTTTGTGCGGTTGTAGAGAGTTGCTAGGATATTCTGGGTGTTTGCTAGGTCATTTACTAACTGAAGTCAAAAGAGTCCACCTTCAGACTAGACATGAAGAAATTGAATGATTTGAGGTGTCATTCATATACATGGCAATTTACCTGCCAAAGTTTAACACTTACGGCTTTAAATCCCTTACAAAATAAGAACAAAATTCAACATTCACATGTTTATTGTTGTGTTATTATTCACGTAGCTAGCTATAAACATGTCAAAAGTTTAACTTCTATTGTTCTTCTATGGCCTGAAAGAAAATACTGGGAATGCAACATGTACTGGTGTTGCATTTTAAATTGCGTTCTGACACTTTTCAGAATGCAGTAGCTACTAAATCGAGTTTGTGTAGCTAGCTTGTGTAAATGTCCATGTTCACATACTTAGATTATATTTTAGGGATTGTTCTTCCCAAGACCCAGCCTTTAAACTGGGAGAGCCAATGTGACCAACATGTTAAACAAGTAAGGAGTTACACTGAGTTACTGCAGGGAGGAGTTGTATTTTGACGTGTGTGATTGTTAACAATCACAGTGTGTGTCTCGGCAATAGCGGTCACTTTTGTAAATCGTTAGTATGTTTCGCTAAACACTGATGGTGTGCAAAACGCATCAAATGGTTCATCAACAACCTTTGGGTGGGTGTGTGTGTGTGAGACTTAGTTTGTTCGTAACAAGGGTGAGACAAGGAGGAGGATGTCATGTATGTTGGATAAGTAAAAGATTCAGTCATAATTATCATAATTATTATTAGCAGCACAATAATAGGCCTCAAATATAGGCGTTGCTCTCTGCAGATATTGCAGATGTATCATCGGTTACCTGATATCTGTTACTCATTTCTGGTATTATCAAAGGAACAAACGGATCCTTTGATAGTATTACACTGTCCAAAATCAATACAAAGTATGTTATACAGGTTCATCAGAGCTCTCATTGTATATTTTTATGGAAGTTTTATTGTATAAAGAATATTCATATTATTACATAGGGTAATTTATTATACCTTGAATTTCATAAGCATATCAGTAAAGTACGCGAAAGGATAGAACCACCTCAAAGGCTTTAATTGTAAATTCCACATGTAATTAACAATGCTTTTCCATCTTGTAATGCGACAAATGCAATATAAGAGGCCTGATGGCCATTTACAAAGTCTGTATGATGCCTCGTATGTATGTCAATGATGTCATGTCCGGGTTATTCTCTGTTTTCGCTTTTTTACTGCCATGGCAACACAGTGACTCTACAGTAAAATATGGAAGTAGTAGTTGTAGCATCTAGCACGTCATTCTAGCATCTAGCATGTTGTCGTTTTGCACGCTCATAATGGACCTCAGTTATTCATTATTGTTTGCAGCAGGTTCTATCGCCAGATATAACTACAAGAAACACAAACGTATGGGTGAATTAAATGACCCAAGAACAGTTTTAGACAAGAGGAGAAATTAAACGAGGATCAATATTGGTTATGTGTTATATATAAATAATAAGTCAGCCTTATACTGTGGGTACATTCAATTGTACTTTTAGTATAATTGTTTTGATTGCCATTTAATTTGATAAATAAAGTGACATGCATAAGTAGAAATTTAGCATTAAATAGTATGTTACTTGTGGCTTAATTCATTATAATTAAATCATTGTAATTACACTTAACGATTATAAAACTTTATTTCATTATCTCATCCATGAGCATGATCTGTTTCCAGTGGAGATGATAAACACTGTCACAGTGTCATTGAGCTGCGCCTTTGTTATTATTTTGTATATGCAACCTCTAGCAATGATAATTGCATATTGGGCTTTTAAGAAAATGTAAAAGTGTCATTTGTATATTGCTGTTCTGGTTTTAGTTTGAGGAAAATCACATCTGCTTTCATCTCTGGAACAAGCAAAAAATAAGTTATTAATGAGAGCAGGAAATACAATTTACCCACACTCTAATAGTGTTGTGTTTTTCCTGGACAGGGGACATTGTATCATCAGCACCTGTCCATTTGGCTTTGTCTGCTTTATTGGAATTGCAATATACTTTCCATTTTACATTATGTACGGTCTCCAGTTCTGCTTAGCTCACTCTGAGTCATTAGGTGCCCATCTGAGATGTTTTGAAAGGTCAGATGATCATTAGCAGACAAACTGGACCCTTCTGGTTTTGGATAATGGCCAAATAAATGTTAACCCTGCAGAGCACAGTCAAATCCAGTTTAGCTTTGGCTTTTTTCTGGGAATAGGGGAAGCTGTGGAGACGTCTTTGTCACTGTAATCGGAGTAATTAGGCCTGTGAGTTGAGGTTAACATGGTCAGTCACATGATCATGACCTGTTAGAAGCTGAGCTCCCTTTCATGTATTTTGAAGAGTGTGTGACCCACCCCTGCTTAACGGCAGAATAAAACCTTTATTCCAGCTTTCCTGAGAAAATTGTACACAGAACACATTAAACACACCAGCTTGTTCACCCAATTTACAAAATGGAGGCAGTCCTGAAATAATCCCACGTTATTTTGCTGTGGTGGGGCATTGACTGGGGACAAACTGGGAAACTGAACTGGGTTCTGAATGGTTTTAGGGCCACTTCAGAACCTTGCTACGGATTTCAAGAACAGTGCAGCATTGTTTTTATAGCATGATTTTCCAGCTGCAAGCTCCTTTCTTTATTTCTGTTCTTATGTCATTTTCAAGGCATTAATACTACTCAGACACGCTTGTGTGTGCAGTCATGCCCTGTGACATCTCCACTGTCTCCAAAGTGTTAACTTTGTCACCCTTGGCTCACATGCCAGTGGAGTTCTGAAGGAATATACAAACCCATATAAACACATATTTTAAACATAAGCCATATTACAATGACAGACTGAGTCCCTTGTAAAATGTTTAAAGTTTTGCAAACATAAATTAGTCTTGTAAATGTTCATTCACTCCAAGATCCCCCTAACCACTGCTGATGTCATCAAAACAAGGCAATACTAAGACCCTGCCTCAGTGCCTCTGTAATTACATATTATATTATTGTAAAAGATATTGTGAGAGATTTACGAGAGTGAAATACACTCCCATTTCCTCCCTGTCCACAAAACACTTCAGCAAAAAAGTCGTTCAACAGTTTTCGAGAATTAACTTCAAATGTGACCCTCCAATTTTTATTTGAAACAGACTTGTTTAAGGATTTTATTTGGACATCAGCATAACATTTGGACATTTTTGCCAGGAATATGTGTAACTGGTTGTGTTTACAAACATAAGCATCACTGTTACTTATGCTTCAGAGTTAGGAATTTTAATTCAGTTTTAATTCAGAGGAATTTGAACAAACCCTGATAAACGGACAAGAAATTTGTGGGGTTTTTTTTCAGAACAGTTTTTTCACCTGGTGAACCATTAAATGGGTGAAAAATCCCATAAAATTGCATTATGGGGAAGTTGTCCCATATTAAAACCGCAATGTCATAGACATTGGTGGCAGTTGTGGCCTAACTGGTTAGTGAGTCAGGCTTGTAATCTGAAGATTGCTGGTTCGATTTCAGTGCTGGCAGGTAGCAACTGAAGTGCGAGTTACCTAACCCCCAATTGCTCCCTGGGCGCAGCAGTACTGCCCACTGCTGTGTGTGTGTTCACGACTTGCATTGTGCATTCACTCCTCACCAGTGATGGGTTAAATGTAGAGGTCTCATTTTTGGTATGGGATACCTGACAAATGTCACTTTCACATGTCAAGATCTCTTTTGATATTGGCCAACCACCTAGCAACCCCCTTTGTAACATCCAAATAACAGCATAACCACATAAACACTAAACACCTTTCCACAACACCTCTCCAGTTGCATAGCAATGTGAAACACTTTTAAGCACCACTAACATTTTCAAAATTAAATTCTAGTTATACAGAACTTTCATGTTTGCTGTTTGGTGTGTCAGGGTTCACATAAAGGATGTCCAGTGTTTTATGTGTGGTGTGTTGGATTAACGGCTGTTTGAGCTGCTCACAGCCTGAACAAAGACCTACTGACCAAGAACAGTGTAAATAACAGCACTGAAGAGCTCTCAGCTGTACTGTAGATCAGTGCTTACCACGGTCACTCACAGGCACTCATGCGGTGAATGAAAACGATCAACAGGCTTTCTGCATTTAGGTTAATATCATGGTATCATGCTGAAAAGCACAATAGTAATTGTACATTTAAATGCCTATTTTAGCCTAAGCAGGGGTGCTGTACTGTAAGTGTGTACATTGGTTGTCTTAGCAGATTTTACAGTGAGCATACTGGGAGTATCAGAATGGGCTCTTTTAGTTCGTATTACACATCAGAGATACTGTACTGTAGTTCATTGGAAAAACTTGGACTAAACTCACCAACAGTCAGTTGTAAGTCTGTATAATCCAGGTGAATGTAGTTCTGTGTTTAGGCACTTTGTGAGTAGGGATATCACTGTGGACTTTGTACAAAGCATGCTCAATCCCTGCTTTCAACAGATGCTAATATAACTGTAGTTGTTTGTGTGTTGCTGTATTGATGTGTTTTGGAAATTGATTTTCCTTCAGTTTTTTGTTGCCATGTTTACGGTTGAGAGGTCATATGTGTTGTAAATGTTTGTCTGTATTATTGTTGTAAACTAAAATAGAGAAGAAAGTATTGTTGACTCAAATATAAAATAAAATGGGAGCTTTCAAAAACAATTGAACTTTTCAACTTTTAATCAATGGTGGTTGATCTTATCTGACCCATCTGACCCAAGCCTCACTATTCTGTATATATTTCAGTTTATGTTGTTACAGTTTCTGTCCTTGACATTTGGGGATAGGAAAATCTAAAACTGATGACACCACATCAACAAACCAGCACACAGCAAATTGTGGTGTAGCTGTTTCTGTGAAAGACTCATTTTTTAAGAAAACTCTTTAATTAAAGACTTATTCAGCCTCAAATGAAACTCTGGAAGTTTTCAAAGATTCTGTACAATGAACCATCTAGTTTTGTCAGAAAGTACAGTACGCATTGTTGTTGTGTATTTGACTACCAAAACTTAAAATAATGAGTCTGGTGCACTTTCTGATAGTGCTGTAAGTTTAACTGGATAGGTACATTTTCTGAAGAAAATGTGAATGGTGTTTGCCATGGCAAAACTCGGAAATATTTAAACGAAGTTAACATGTTTTACCATGATGTTAACGTCATTGCACATGATTCTAAAATGTTTTAGCATGATGCTAGCATATGCTAGCATGACTTAGCATGGTTTTAGCACGACTTAGCATGGTGTTAACATGACTTAGCATGATGTTAGCATAATTTAGCATGATGTTAGCCTGATGCTAGCATGACTTAGCATGATGTTAGCGTCATTTAACAGAACAGATATACTAAAATATGGGTTATTCATGACGTTAGGAGGTTGCTAGGGTGATCTAAATGATTGCTAGGGTGTGGTCAGGAAGTTGCCAGGTCAATACCTAGAGCCCACTGACAGCCTGAATCAAATGAACCCACCCTTAGGGTACAGTAAGTGGTTGCTAGAGTGTAGCTGATAGTTAACAGGGTAAAACCAATAGACGGATGTGTGTGTGAGTCAAAAGAGCCAACTTCCATGTCTCTGTGATGTTCTGAGATATAGCTAATTCATGTTGGTTGCTATGGTGCTCAAAGTGGTTGGTAGGGCATGGCTGGACAGTTTCTATGGTAATAATTAAAGACTGTTTGGTAGTCTGAGTCAAAAGAGGCCATCCACTTGTCTCTACGATGTCCTGATGCCTCTCATCTTTTTAAATAAAAAGTCAGTGGAGTGGTTGCTAGGGTACTGCAACTGGTTGGTAGGGCATGAAGTTGAAACATCACCATTTGTTGCTGCTTACTAAGCCGAGCAATATGAGCCCACCCCCAAGTCTCGGCATTCTGATGCCGAGCTGTAACATTATAAAATTCAGCTCAATGTTAAGTCTATGGAATCTTTCACCCACTTTTTCGTATGCCTAAAATTGCTTATAAAAGTCATAGCAGACCTCTCCTCAATAAGCCAGTTGCTTTGACACCTCATTCACGGGTCTACAACAAACCACGCAGAACAAGTTATGTACCGAAGTTTTGTCCAGAAAAAGTAGTAGTAGTAGTATGCATGAGAATAATAGTGATGCTTTGCTTCACAAACACATCTAATAATTTTCTAAAAATACAAAAGAAAAAAATGATACTCCAATTAAACAAATTAAAACTTAATTACCAAATTTTAATAATAGCCCTGTTTTAACCCTGAATGCATAAGGGATAAAAAGTAATAGGCAGAGAAGAGGTCATGTTAGATGAAAGGTTTAAATAACAAAAACAGAAAACATGAGTAAATGAATCCCAGGGTGTGACTGTTTACCTATCATGTTGCCAGAGCTTCCTCTCTCTCTAACAGAGGGCTTCTGTGTTCATTAAAATGGGCTCAGGACTGGAGCGTGTATGCGAGCATGACATCAGGCTGAATTTCCATACACAAGCAGCAGTCACTGTCCTCTCAAAAGGAAATTTACATGACGTGGATACATACAAAGACAACAGATGTTCACTCCTGTCAGTTCATTACCATACTTCATTTCAATCCCTTATTGGAAAGAACAGACAATATTCTGTCTAGAAAAACAGTATGGCGCACATACTCTGTCTATAGTGAGGCATTTATTCAGTGGCAGTAGTTTGTGCAGGCTTTTGGCCAGGATCAACACAGGAGAAAGTAATGAATAGAGTTTGGAAGTTTGGTTCATTCACACAAATCGGCTCTTTAACCTGCAGGTTTCAAATTTTGGATGTTCAGCCAAACAGAGCAATGTTTTGAAAGCCCCACAGAGGCACAGGGTTTGCGCTTTTTAGGAAAATATAACCAACCCCCAAATGGCTACTTGGCTGTAGTGGACTTACGTAGTTGCCTCAGCATATTTTTAAATATACCGCTTTTTACAGTGTTACATTGCTTCAAAGCAGCTTTACATATAATAAAAATGAATTATAATAAAGAACAGAACAAATGTCAGACATGTTCAACAAAGAATACATGGTATTATTGCAAATAATTTGTGGGATGTATGTAGACTAATTAGGCATACTAGGTTTATAACAGGTAAGTAAAATGCATACATACAATATATACAGTAGAAATACCTGAAAATGACACAGTGAAAGCGAATGTGAGACAATTTGAGACAAAGGAGTAGCAAAATAGAAGAATCTTTTGGACTGTAATTATATCATATAGCTAAAAGCAATATTAACAATTTACAAAACCCTAAGCTAAGTTAGATGTCAGCAGTCTCCTAGTAAGCAAGCCAACAGGCAAACAGTGGCAAGGAACCAAAACTCCTTGGTGTATAGCTGGAGAAAAAACCTTGGGAGAAACCAGGCTCAACGGGGAGGGCCAGTTCTCCTCGGGTACATTAAAGCTGCAATTTGTAACTTTCTTGGATATGGATGGAGAGATGATTATAATGATTTATAGATATTTTTTGATAAGAAACTGTCGGGTCTAATTACATCTGACAATATGTCGGGCACTGAGAAATGTTACCAACAGAAACAGCACAATGTTATAAGCGTAATGCGTAATGTTACAGAAGCATAATAACACAAGCATAATGATAATGAAGCTAAAACAGCATACTGCTGTGACTATGCAGGAAACAAAGTATCAAAACTAACTATGCTAGAGGTAAGTGGTAATGGTACTTACCTCTATAATGGTAAGTTAACTAAAGAAGTCCATCAAATCCCGATGATCTGTCTCGGGGGTCGCATCATCCTGTCCCCCATTATCTGGTCTCAAAGTTTGGATCCAGCTGACTGCAGGACCTTGGGGAAATGAAAGACAGACAGACAGACATATTAAACCTGAAACATTCTAAGGCTGGACTCAACACAAGACTGTTTCCATTGACTGGAGCAGATTCTACTCTTTGACAGTCACAGAGGAGCACAAACCTAAAGACTAAGTTTGACTTAACTACTGGATATTGAACCAACAAATCTATTGATCTATCTACTGATACAGTAGTCTAGCTCAACTTTATAGCACTGTTTTGTCAGTTAAATATTCTTCATCAAATATGATGGTAATAACATTGTTAATCCAGTAATTAAACCACATGTAAACCACAACCTGATCATACCCTGCAAATTTGTCATGTTTTTAAGTTAAGGTAGAGTGATGTCATCAATGGAGTCGCATATTGATTTATTTTGGCAAGGATGGTTTTATTTAGACTAGGATCTTTAGACACCACACACTTCATGACTTTATCTGCCAACAGTAAACAACAGCTAATCCTGATTGTGTGTATGGTCAGTCGCCATGACCAAATTACATTCATAATCAGCCTGCCAATCGTTAGGTGTGTCCTTGGCTTTAAGCTTTAATGGTAGTAAGTATTATCACGTTGATAGACTTTACCTTTAAACATTCTAATTGGTTTGCATGATGGTTCCTATGACTGAACAACAGTTTTAGGGCACATTAATATAATCATAGATTATCATTACTAGGCTGAATATAATATAGCTCTGTCATTCAGCCTTACTGCATACTGTAACTCCAAATTTGAACATAAAATCAGATAAATGTGACACTGACCTTAACACTGTCTGTTTTTCAGGATTCGTCCACAGTTGGCGAAAGAGAAGATAGAGGGATGCCACATCTGCACCTTTGTGACCCCTGGGGAGCCGCAGGTGGTTCTGGGAAAAGACAAAGCCTTCACGTTTGACTATGTGTTTGATATGGACTCACAGCAGGACAACATCTACAGCAACTGCACAGAGAAACTTATTGAAGGCTGCTTTGAAGGATATAACGCAACTATCTTCGCCTATGGACAGGTAAGTCTGAAACATAATGAAACTATGATCACAATGGCCATGTGTCTTTCAGAGAAACATACAGCAACGATTAGCTAATGCCAAATGCTGGGGTTAATTGTTTTTGTAATCTATGTAAGATTTACATCATGGTTCACGTCGCTAATGTAATTACATAATAACCAGCAGTAATCTGAATAAAATTTCTTTTTAAATTTCTTTATAAGTAATATAGTTTATTAGTCAACAGTAACTATACTTTTAACAACTTGCTCATATGACTTGACGTGTTTCATTCAATCAGTTTTCATAGTTAATTTATAAAAAGCACCATCTATTTAATACGCAGGTTGTCAAATCTTTCATTGATATACACATAATGACAGTCTGTAGACATCTGTATGTAAATAATCTTTGTATGACTGGCCACACTATTAGCATGTCAAATGAATAACAATAGCATTATGTTAATGAGTGTGTGATGTCACAGTGGTTTCTGAATTGGTCGTTTTTGCAGTTTAGCTTTAAATAAATGTTGTTTTGAGTTGTCCTTTTAAAACTTATTTCAGAAAGGTTAGAAAATTCCTGTTTTGCATTCCTTGACACCTTTTAAGAAATGTCTTTTAATTTATCTAAAAAAATTCTGACAGGCCAAATGATTATGTAATCTAAAGGATTTTAAAATGTATATATCTCTGTTGTTACAAGAAATACCTGGTTAATGTTTATTTTACTGTTCCAGTCATGTTACACAAGGCTAAGCTCCTTTAGGTGTGCTATTGTTGAACGTGCTACACATCAAAAAAAGCAAACAAGCCATGAAGCTTCTGTCAAAGCCTGATCGACAGACATGTTCTGACAGGAGAGCTGCGGGCCTTTTTATCAGACTGATAGATTACAAAGAAGAGCCAGTCCTCACAATCTAAATACTTTTTTTTCAATTTAAGTATTATTACTTTTGCTTCTTTTTTGAATCATGATTACAATCTCTCTCTTGAGAACCCCAGACTCCTCATTAATATTTCTCTGGCTTTGTTAACTCTCCTGCTGTTGTTCGGGGTCTTCCTGTCAGCGTCTCTTTTACCGAGTGACATGTGCACAGGCCCCTGGGTGTCATTCCTCTCTGTGTCTATGGTAACAGAGACCCCAAACCCCTTTTGTTTGTAGTCACCCCCCGCCCCCTGCACTACCCATGCTAAAAGGAAACATCTCTGCTTCACATTTAACACACATAACCTGCAGCACAGACAAGTTTTCCCCAAAGCTGTGGACTACTCTGTACCTTCCTCCCTTAAATACTTGCCTTAAAATTATATTTAACTATATACCTTAGAAAGTATATTTAACTACATTCACAGGACATTAAAATTCTATAAAGGGACAAATTAAATGACACAATGAGATCAAAGACACCATTTACTCACCCTCATTTCATTCCAAACTGTATGACTTTTTCTTCTGCAGAACACAAAAAAGATATTTTGAGAAATCTCAGTGGTTTTGTGTCCATTCAATGGATATCATTTGTATGGATCCCACTTACTTCAAAAAATCTTCTTTTGTGTTCCCCGGAATCAAAAAGTCATACAGGTTTGGAATGACATGAGGGTGAGTAGATTTTCATTTTTGGGTGAGCTGTCCCTTTAATGAGCAAGTCATGTCAGTTGTTGGGAAGAGATCTACTGTTTGCTTTTACAAGCAAAATGACCTTTCACCTGACAGGTGATACAACAAGCATTGAGAAACATGGACATCAGCGATCCTTGGCCTTTTTTAAGGACTGCTGGCTGGATAAAGAGAATAAACAGGGACCCCTGTTACATGTTACAGTATTTTAAGCCTGGTGTACAGGACATGCATATAGTACCATAGCAATGTGTTTGCATGTGTACAATGCTTATATTACAAAAATGTTAAAATAATATTTGTGTAATTAGTCAAATACTTGTGTAAATGGGTCTCTTAATTTTTACTTTAGTTGACCTTATTGCATTTTTAATTTATATTTAATGCCTATTTCTACTTCAGAAAATATTGATAGGGTTATTATGGAAAACCTGATGAAAAAAAACTTGGAATTACATTTGGTGACTAAATGCTACAATAATTACACACTTAAGCTTCCGCTGTTATCTATTTCAGAGTCCTTCACCTGACATTCTTTGTTTTTCCAGACGGGTTCGGGGAAGACGTACACCATGGGCACAGGCTTTGACGTTAACATCGGCGATGAAGAGTTGGGGATAATCCCGCGGGCGGTCAGCCACCTCTTCAGGGGAATTGAGGAGCGTAGGCAGGCTGCTACAGAACAGGGACGTCCTGTACCTGAGTTTAAGATCAACGCCCAGTTTTTAGAGGTGAAACAGTGAATACTGACAGAACAAACTCAACTGCTGGTTTATCAGTTATTCTGGTTTAATCTGAGCTCAGGAAACTACCTTATGTATTCCAGGGCCATGTGGCCCCTAATGACTGACAAGGCAAGGTATTTTTGGCTTTAATGGAAGTCGAGATGTTGGGTTATCTCCTCATATCAGCACTGAGGTTTAAATGTGTCCCTTGACAGAGCAGTGGAGTTGCTGTAATGCAAATAGCGGTGTTGACAGGTTTCCATGAATACCACACTTGTGTTAACATTGGCAGAGATTTTCACACACAAGCCTCTACATGGCTAATTAATTGCATGAACACTCCTGCATGTTTTTATTTGTGTAAGGTTTGGCGTTTTGTTTCACAGCTGTACAATGAGGAAGTGCTAGACCTGTTTGATTCCACTCGAGACATGGAGGCCCGGAAACAGAAATCAAACATTAAGATCCATGAGGATGCGAATGGAGGGATCTACACTGTGGGAGTCACCACTCGAACCGTTAGCTCAGAGGCTGAGGTTGGTCTGATACTAGTTTAAACGTTGTGGACATTTGTAGGCTTTCTGCAGAAAAAACATTTTTTAAATGTCAATGTTTAATACAAATATTTTTAAAATAAAAATAATTAAATGAAATTTTATTTGATAAAATATTTTTTTTAAGTTTATCAGGTGATGTTTAAATATTAAAATAAAGACTGTTGATTATTATGAAAAATTGATGACTGATAAATTATTCTTATAGTCATCAGCATTTGTTGTATTGCATTGTTTATTATCAGTTTTATCAGTTTATGAACAATGACGTATATCAGGGACTAATTATTTAAAGTTCTCCTCTTCGTCTCTTGCAGATGATGCAGTGTCTCAGACTAGGTGCTCTGTCCCGCACCACTGCCAGTACTCAGATGAACGTTCAGAGCTCACGCTCACACGCCATCTTCACCATCCACCTGTGCCAAGTTCGTGTCTGTGCCTCAGACAATGTAGGTGACGCCACCCAGCTGCCAAACCTCCCACAGCTGCTGGAAAACTTTCTCCTTGCTGTATAATAATGTTCACACAAAGCTGTGAAAGACTTTCTGCTGTATTCCTTAAGCAATTTAGACCTCAGTTGTAACACATAAAAATAACATTATTGTAACATATTAATACATTTAATATTAATACATTTACATCACTGTTGTTACATTTAAATTACAATTGTTACAAAACAAACATTATAATCTTATATATAATCTAATAGACAATGTTTATAGCAATGGATTATTGGCTACTTAGTTATTTACCCATTTTATGTTTGCTAAAGTTTACTATCATAATCAAATTCAAAGGTGCTTGGTCCATTGTTTGTGACAATTCTGAGGCAGTTTTAGAGGCAGTCTCAAACTGGCACGATGTGATGCGTTACAATGTCATTGTCCATTGTAGACATAATGTTTATGTACAGCTTTAAGTTTTATTTTCCTTTTTATAATTCTACAGGACACAGAGACAGATAACAGGCTGGTGAACGGATCCTCCGACATGAACGAGTTTGAGACACTCACAGCTAAGTTTCACTTTGTGGATTTAGCAGGCTCAGAGCGCCTGAAGAGAACAGGGGCCACGGGGGACAGGGCCAAAGAGGGCATCTCTATCAACTGTGGGCTGGTAAGAGTGGAAATTTTTATTTATGTAAAATTTTTTTTGATATTAATATTTGAAAGTGGACCATGTAAAAGTTGTTAAATTTGGTCGATAAGACACAGGTCTTGGATTTTATACTAATATTGGCACGGTCATGTGATTTTTACATATTTTTTAAAAATTTGAGAAACAATCCCATTGACTTTTAGAATATTAAAGAAGAGAACCAAGTCATATTTAGGGACCAGAATATCATAGAGATTTCAACTGTTTTGACTTTGGCCATTAAGCGACCATTTAGCAACTACCCAGTACATTGTGGTAACTACATAATAACGGCCTGGCAACACCAAACACCACTCATGGTTTTTGAAGAAAATGTAAATATCTTGTTCATTTTCAAAAGTGCCTAAAGATAAGGTAGGTACAGTAGTATTTGATTGGTCATGTGATCTGAACATGGCATCCACCATAAAGGAAGACCACCCTTATAATAGAATAAAATAATAAAATAGGTCAAATCAAGGTCCTTGCTATGTCTTGCAAGTCTCATCCATCGTTTTAATATGTGGAAAAGAACTATTCATTTTTTTATGAGTGAAACATTTTTCACATTTGAAGATTACCTGGCATCATATCTAAAATCAGAACAGCACCTTGTTTGTCAAGTTTGAAGCTAGAAAATTATATTTATATATTATTTATAATTATATTTATATTATATTTTATGTATTACAAGAGCTGTTATGTGACAGAGTTCTTGTTCAAGAGTCAAGATTTATTTGTCACATACAAGTTATATAGAATACAACAAGTAGTGAAATATGTGTCTGAATGCTCAGTTAGACTGAAATTTAAAATTAAAAATTTGAAAGTACTTAAAATACAAAAATATATAAAATACAAAAATACAGTTGGAGGTAGGGGAATAAGGGGTCGGGGAACCTAGCAGCCAGTAATCAACAGAATAAATGTTGGGTTGATATTCCACATTGCATCCATGTATGTGCACATGTTGCTAATATGACTGCCACCTGGTGGCTTTTAAAAGAACAAACTTAATGTTGTGAGAGTTTTATTTGGCAAGAATTAACACTGATATCTGATAATTTTGGCTCTGTATTGTGGTAATAAAGTTAGCTCTGGGCAACGTGATCAGCGCTTTGGGTGACAGGAGCAAGCGTTCCACACACGTGCCTTACCGCGATTCCAAACTCACACGCCTGCTTCAGGATTCCCTGGGAGGAAACAGGTCTGCGCCTGTAGATTTTTTCTTTTGAAACATTCAATTGCAAATATTTCTGCAGGCTTTTCAAACTTCTTCTCTCTCCTGTGACCTCCAGTCAGACGGTGATGATTGCCTGCATCAGCCCGTCAGACAGAGACTTCATGGAGACCCTGAACACACTGAAGTATGCGAATCGTGCTCGCAACATCAAGAACAAAGTGATGGTGAACCAGGACAGGGCCAGTCAGCAGATCAGCGCTCTCAGAACAGAGATCGCCCGCCTGCAGATGGAGCTCATGGAGTATAAGACGGTTTGTGCTGTGATGTTTAATTTTGTAGCTTCTCATTGCTTTTATATTACATTGCTTATTTTAAAATGTAATTTGAGTGTAGCAATTATTTATATTATTTCTTAAAAGATTTGTATAAGTACCTAAATAAATAAAAAAAGAGAAACTATCTTTTCAACCAAACTTACCCAACTCAAAGCCACTATAGCCACTAAAACAATATAATAAACACAAAAGAACCAATGCATTTTAATAATATTATAGATATTGTATATTATATTTAAATGTATTGTACTAATAAAACAATACATTGTTAAAATAAAAATAAATAAAATGCTTGTAAAATTGTATGTACAGACTTTTCACACTGACATTTATCTAAATTACTGTACTAGTTGATGCAAATAAATTGCTAAATCATTCAGACTGATTCATGGAAAGAGATATATTCCTTAAATTCATTATATACTTAAATGCATATATTTTTCTCTGAAACAGGGAAAGCGCATGGTTAGCGAGGACGGACTGGAAAGCATAAATGACATGGTTCACGAGAACTCAATGTTGCAGACAGAAAACAACAATCTGCGTGTGCGAGTGAAAGCCATGCAGGAAACCATTGATGCCCAGAGAGCCAGACTCACTCAGCTGCTGAGTGACCAGGCCAACCAGACCCTCGCCAGAGCAGGTACACACAATGAATGCTGGGATTTTTTATGGACAGAGGACAATCCAGGACCTTATTAGGTTGCTTATTAGGTTCATCTGATCTCCAAGCAAGGGTTTTTTTCTTCAGCTAAACAAAGAATCTACTCCTTTTACATCTGTACATGACTGTGCTGATCTCTTTGCAGGTGAAGGCAGTGAAGAGATCGGAAACATGATCCAGAATTACATCAAAGAGATCGAGGAGCTCAGGTAATGCATGTAAAGTTACCTATAGCTATGAAAGTAGTTGAACTACAGTTAAGCTATACTCTATTGGATAATTAGTTAGCTACACTACAAGCCACTAACAACTACTATAAATAACTACATTAAGCTGTTTAGTTTAATTTTTTTTTTTATCCTAAAATTAAGATTCTATACACCCCACGTTTTCCACTTTTCAGCATGACAGTAGCTCAGCTTTTTATGCAGTTTTAGTTAGTTTAGTTTAGTTTTTATTAGTTTCTATCCATCTATGGCTCTTTTTCAGAGCAAAGCTACTGGAGAGTGAAGCTGTGAATGAAAACCTAAGGAAGAACCTGTCCCGTGCCTCCACACGCTCTTCGTTCTATGCTGGCCCCGCCTCCCTCTCCCCTGCACCTGAGAAGGAGGCTGCAGACATCATTGAAATCGCAAAGAAAGACCTGGAAAAACTGAAGAAGAAGGAGAGAAAGAAAAAAAAGAGGTAAGTAACAAGCTGCTGTGTTGTTTCTTAGTATCTGAGAAACAATTTAGATGTCCTCTTTCTCCCTGGACAAAGATGGGTGTGTCAGGGAATTGTTCTAGTCGCAGCTAT
Source organism: Chromobotia macracanthus (assembly GCA_036877525.1). NCBI lineage: Eukaryota > Metazoa > Chordata > Actinopteri > Cypriniformes > Botiidae > Chromobotia > Chromobotia macracanthus. The sequence goes on along the minus strand of JAZGTH010000012.1, from coordinate 9,354,122 downwards.
ACACTGACATTTTGATTCACGGATAATCATTGTGATGAGTTGCTCCCAAGAGGAAACATTTCAAAACATGCACATATCATGTACATGAACGTAAGCATGTGTGATGTTTTTTGCATGCTACTATTTTCTTCTCCTGTCTTTTCACTCTGCATCAGATATTCAGGTACTTTTAAAAGGTGTCATGTTGTCATTTTTACTTTAACTTTATTTATTTCACTTACAATGTTAGTCAAGGTTAATTGCATAAAAATTTCTTTCTCTGACCAGAATCTGTCTAGTATAGACAAGACGTATATTAACTGACTTATTTGCTTCAGTGGCTCAGTGGGTAGCACTGTTTCCTCACAACAAGAACTGGTTTGAGTCCTGACAGGGCCTGTTCTTTGCATGTTCTCCCTGTTTCAGTGTGGGTTTCCATCAGGTACTCCTGTTTCCTCCAACTGTCCAAAGACAAGCACGTTAGGTGAATTAGACATGCTAAGTTCCATTTCCTGCCATAAACATAGCCTTCGATGCTGAAGTGATGTAAAACAATAAATAAACAACTGGTTATCAGTTACTTATCAAAGTATTTTCACAGTACAGTTTTGTTGTGGACCCCAGTTCTTTTAGCTTGGTTGACATAAAGCTTTACAATTAGTATTACAACATTCCTTCCAAAATAATGGATTGTTATTGATGACATGAAAAATTTCCTTAAGAGTACAACGTTTCCTTTCTTGTGTGTGAAATGAAATAATAATTTAATTATTATTATTATGTCAGTTAACAGTACAACTGACATCTTCCTAACCCATTACCTAACTACAATTATGAACAGCTCGCACTAGTATTATATTGGTATTCATGTTGATGATGCAAACAACTGTGGCCAGGACCCACATGTTACAATAAAACAGAACCTGCGTGGCAGGGGGAGAAGGGTGGAGGGGCACTCAGCTTCAAACAAAACTATCAAACAAAGTGTGAAAACAGCCGTGTGTCTACATAATATTATAGTATTTATTTAAAAACGGCAAGAAAAATTCTGTTTTGCAAGAGTAAAACTATAGCTTGTGCCTCACATTTTCTTCTCTGCCGTCATCATTGGTACTGTGGTTCTTCTCATCCTCACCTCACCCCTCAATCAAACGTTCACTCCTGAAGACTCCAGCAGATGGATGAAGGTGCTCACGAGGAACTTGAGAACGTCAGGTTGGAAAATGTCGCTCAATGCCGTTATTTCACTAACTGTAGTCACCATCCCATGGAAAATCAGATACATTGCTCTTTCTTCATCTTTTCCTTAATATTTCCATAAACTCCTGTGGTTTCAAGACTTGTTTCATAATCTCTTTTGCATTTTTTAAACTATACTGTGAAGATGTTTGGTAGCTTTTAAGATGTCTCATCAACCTCAAATCTTGTCTGACCAATAACAGAACTCAACTCAGTTTGATATTACAATATAATAATCTATCTTTGATTAAATCAAGAATGAATCAGTCTTGGGTTTAATCTAATCCTGTCATTTGTGTGGTTTAAAGACCTCATGAAGACTTACATCTGCGGTATATGCTACTACTTAAACCTGACAAAATCAATGGTTAGCAATTTTACATATTCAAAATACAATATTTTTCATCCTGAGAGTCTGACCAGAGATCTTGATGCTGTCATATCCTGTGAAGAGGCAGATATTTTTTTTTTTAGAATAAGAATGTCCCTAATACCACCTTTACCTACTACTTGTTTAGAAGGGGTGTGATATAAACTAAAGGCTAGTTACAAAGAGGGAAGAAACCTTTGATATTGCCTGTCCCAACTTCCTGTTTTATTAGGAACAGGAAACATATGTTGTTTATCAAGACATTTCATGGGGTCTATAACCAAATATTTGGGATGCGGGTTTGCATTTTATCAAATGTGTCATAATTTTTGAGTTTGTGGTCTTTAGTTTTAATTGTGTTTCTCATGATATCATACAGTGTTATAAAGGAGGAGGGGCCAGATAATGAGCAGGACAAAGAGCCCTCTGAAAGAGCCAATGAGGAGCCAGAGATGGTATGTTGTAATTTATTTTCATTTGTCAAAAATGACAAAAACAAAAATGTTTGCCAAAATGATAATATATTTAATTAATTTTCCCATTTTCTCACTAGCTACTCAACCCTAGAGTCAAAAGCCTGAGAGCCACTGTACTACATTAAGAAGCATAAAAATATGATTGTTAAGTAAATTAGGCAAGACTGTGATGCTAATGATGGTGTAACTCCTGCAGGATGGCAGTGATCATGATGAAGCTGAGGAAGCAGAGGGAGATGAAGAGGAGGATGAGATGGAGGTGGACAGCTCTGATGAGTCGGACTCTGAGCTGGAGGAAAAAGGTAGAACTCCTGCTTTATGAATCTGCTATTTTAGTGCAGCCGTTTTTAAAGTTCTGATGTAAAAGTGAGGCATGTTATTGTTCTGTCACCAAACAGAATTCCAAAAAAGGAACTTTATGTAGATCCATACAATGACAGATTCTGTCCACTTTTGGAAGCCATTCCATATATTATCGAATATCATAATTGGATTTAGTAGATGTTGACTATTTCAGTAATCATCAACTTGATTAACTTAATCTGTTGACTGATTCTGTGCTCCATTCTGTGTGTGTTTTGACAGAGGACTTTCAGGCAGACCTGGCCAACATCACATGTGAGATCGCCATCAAGCAGCGACTGATTGATGAGCTTGAGAACAGTCAGAGACGACTGCACACCCTCAAACAACAATATGAGCAGAAACTCATGATGCTGCAGAGCAAAATCAGAGACACACAGCTGGAGAGAGACCGCGTACTACACAACATGGGTACAACATACACACAAGACATTCTGAACACTCAAAAAGACAAGCCATTGGAAGGAGTGTGATAACAAAGACTTAAGTGTTGACATAGCCTACCAGTTCCCCAGGTCATTGTTGATAACCCAAAAATAGTATCACCAACTAGGTGAGTCCAAGTCTTGAACTCCACATAACTTCTGATGGTACCCGGTGATATCTGGCACCAAGACTGTAGTGGCAGAACCATGTTCTGTAACGTTTTGTTCCAGCACATCATATACATGCTTAATTGGATTAAGAATGGGGGAATTTGAAGGTTAAATCTTTATTATCTTTATTATAATAGTTCCTCAAACTATTCCCAGAAAGTCTTTACAGTGGGTTACACTGTCTTCACAACCTTATTTTTGTGAGTGGTCATAATTTTAAATCAGTATAGGATAGTTATTAACATTTTACATGAAAAACAATGCATGTTGAAAAGAGTACCTTTTAAAAATGATTGTACTTTTAGCAGGAGACTGTTACAAAACTGTTAACAATTGCATTTGAAATTGAAGAAGACAAGCTTTTTTTATCTGTTTATCTCTACCATCCTCTAGTGGTTTCCTTTGGAAACAGCACGATTGGAATGATAAAAGAAGAAAAGTTTTATTACAGACAATACTGAAGTCACAATTTGTATGCAGGCTCAGTGGAGTCATGTACAGAAGAGAAAGCCAAAAAGATAAAGTCAGAATACGAGAAGAAACTGAACTCCATGAATAAGGAGCTTCAGAAACTGCAGTCAGCACAGAAGGAGCATGCACGTCTGCTGAAGAACCAATCACAGTACGAGAAACAGCTGAAGAAACTGCAGCAGGAAGTGACCGAGATGAAGAAAACTAAAGTATGTTTGTGTGTGTTTTCACATTTAGTGTTTGCTAAGGCAAGAAAATGGCAACCTATAATACCTCAGCATCATGGCAGCAACTTTCACATGAGCAAGGCTACTTATGTTTTCTTTAAAAAATGTGAACATTCTATAATAAATATAACCTAATTACGAATTTATGACATGATTTTTACAAAACTGTACACTGTCATTAGTTGTCTAACTGTTGTTGTCATGGTGACTCTTTCAGGTGTGTCTCATGAAGCAGATGAAGGAGCAGCAGGAGAGGAACCGAGCCACAGAAACGCGCCGCAACCGAGAGATTGCCACCTTAAAGAAAGACCACCGCAAGCAGGAGGTGAAACAGCTGTGTTTACATGCACACTTTGTTTCAATCGGAATGAAATCAATCTGATTGTTAAATCTAAATGTAAACTGTGTTTACATGAATGCTGAATAAAGTATTATTCAGGGTTGATATGCAAGTATTATTCAGGGTTGATATGTAATTCTAAGCTTGTGTCATTACATGACACAAGCTTAGAATTAGATTTGATCTTTTGACATGCGCACAGTGCACAAACATGCTGTTCCAAGATGTGCATAAATTCCCCTTCATGAGCCCACAACAAGACGTCTGTGGATGAAAGTCTGAAGCAAGGACTGGTGGCACAACATCGTCTTGCAACAACGCGGTTTCTTCAACAGTTTGCTTTACCATCTTACCTGGTCTGACAACAACAGCCGTGCGCCATATGTCATTACGCAATTTGTACATCATTTCACAAGCACAGAACGTTCTAGTTTCTTTATCAATACGATGAAGTGTTTTCATGTCCTCTCGATTGGAGTAGAAAAGGTTTAAACCACCCCTTCCCGACCCACAATCCGAATTCAATTTTAATCAGATTTGGCCAAGTCATTCCGATTGACGTGTTTACATGTGACTTTTTTAATCTGATTGTGCAGATTGTGTGTAGTCCTGTTACGATCGGATTATTAGGGTCCATGTAAACGCAGCTGCTGTCACTTGGACTACTCCAGGGAATTATGGGACTTTCTCAGACTAATCCTCTTCCTCACATTCTTCTTCTTTTGTCTTGTTTTAGCACCAACTGAGGCAGCTTGAAGCGCAGAAGAGACAACAGGAGCTTGTTCTGCGCAGAAGGACAGAGGAGGTGACAGAATCGTTCACCCTCATGTTTATTCATATACATTTCATTTAAATCTAATAAAAATGTGATGGATCTTTATTAATCTAAAGTGTACTGAATTGCAACATTACATCAATTTTTATCCTTTTTAAATTCTTAACCCTTTGCAGTATAGCTTTATCAAAAACAAAATGAAATTACAGTTCAATCTCTTTCCTGCATCAGATAACTGCCCTGCGGCGGCAGGTGCGGCCTGCATCAGGCAAGGTTAACCGTAAGGTCAGTTTACCAGAGCCTCTGCATGAGCCATCACCCCGCACTCCTCCTCTGCGAGCACAAGCCGCCGGGGCCACTGCAGCTAATGGAACTAGGTAATCTATTTTAGATTGTTTAGTTTCGGATGGGTGAGCTGTCATTTCTGCACCCCTAAACTCACCAAACAGTATTACAAAAGTAATGACGACAGGCTCCCCGAGCATTCGCCCTGTCTGCCATTAGTCAAAGAAATAGCCCCACCTTAACCTCTTGTCATTGGTTGAGCTAATGTTGCTACGTTATGCCTTAACAATCTGAGCAATGTTTTCATACCACCACAATGCTTACGCCTTTAGTGGAAATTAACCTTTGAATGGCTTACTTGTAGTTACATGTTACATACAATATTAAAGTGGGATAGGCAAATTCTTTAATATGGAAAAATGGCACACGTCACCTTTGTTTATTTGTCTATTCTGATGTGGGTGTGGTTTCTGTTTTAGAAAATACCAGATGAGAACAGGAGGTGTGTACTCTACTAGGACAGCACGGGCTAAATGGCAGTCGTTGGAGCGTCGCATTAGTGACATCATCATGCAGAGGCTGACCATCTCCAACATGGAGACTGACATGAATCGTCTGCTAAAGGTGATATTGATAATATTTCAGCTTCTTACTAGTTTCAGGACCAATGCTTATTACAGCACCATGTAAAAAAAAAAAAATCTTGTAGTTTAACCTTTAATTTACCATTTTACATTTAATTCATTGATTCATCTTTGTACTCTGCATCCACAGCAACGTGAAGAGTTGACCAAGCGCAAAGAGAAAGTGATGAGAAAGAGAGACAAGATCGCAAGCGAGGACACAGATGCCGATAGAACTGTCCTCTCTCTCTCTGAAGAGATTGAGTCACTGACTGCTAACATAGACTACATCAACGACAGCATCGCTGACTGTCAGGCCAACATCATGCAGATGGAAGAGGCCAAGGTGTGTATGGAATACAAAAAATGTCATTATGTGCAGTAACATAGCCTAAAATAGAGCAGCCATACTGTGAGAAACAGTGCTGTCCAGTGTTACAGTAACATTTTATCTAGCAACAGATGGTGATGTTTATCTGTTGTGTTGTTTATGTTATGTTTCTGAGAAATGCTGTTGAAAATTGAAATTAGCACCCAAACAAACAATTTTGTGAATATTTACTAGATGTTGGTTCTTTGTGTGTGTTAAAAAGAAATATTGTATTTGCACATAGTTCTGACTGTGTAAACAGAAGGAAAAACAAAGTGGATCAGACCGATCACCACAAGACCATAACACTCTTGTAGCCAATCAGCAAAACAATCCTGGCTGTTAGTCGTTTCCTCTGCTGCATGAAAGGAGTAATTAAAGAAGTGTTTGTTTTGGTGTCGATTTCAAATATTAGCAGGGGTTCAAAATATAAATGATATTTTTTGGTTGATACAGGAAGAAGGAGATACAATGGATGTTTCTGCTGTAATCAGCTCATGCACACTATCAGAGGCCCGAGTCCTGCTCGACCACTTTCTTTCTATGGCCATTAATAAGGTATCTGAGAGAAACAGTTATTTAAGTTTATTGATTTTACAATCTTGTGACCATATTAATAATGCCAATAATAATATTATTATTATTATTATTATTATTATTATTATTACACACCCGGAACAGTGGGCGGCACTGCTGTGCCCAGGGAGCAATGGGGGGGTTACGTGTCTTGCTCAAGAGCACTTCAGTAGCTCTCTGCCGGCACTGAAATGGAATTTTGTTATGCAATGTACACACTATTTGCTGTTGTCAGGGCTTACAAGCTGCACAGAAGGAATCTCAGATCAAAGTAATGGAGGGTCGACTGAAACAGACGGAGATCAACAGTGCCACTCAGAATCAGCTGCTCTTCCACATGCTCAAAGAGAAAGCCGAACTCAACCCTGAGCTGGACGCTCTGCTCGGAAACGCTCTCCAAGGTCTAACATGCACGTAAACACACATTTAGGATCCAGTGTTTTTTTTTTTTTATTTAGACTTGTTCTTTTTAAGTTTGATTTTGATTTGCTCTTGTCTTTTTGTTGCCTGAATTCAAACAGAACTAGGTAACATGCCGTCGGGTAAGTAGAGGCCACTAGAGCTGTCCACCTGTGCATGTTTCTCCCTTAGACTAACCGCAGACAGTAACCGTAGTGTAGAGCTGCATGGTTCTTGCCTAAACCCTCCTGCAGATCTCACTCTTTAAAAGATGCGCATCACAGCTGAAACACTGGAAAACTTCCAGTGAAGAATCATGAAGGTTTTTGGCTCCTCTAGGTCTTGTTTGTGTATGCTAGTGTTAGATCCAGTACTGTTAACTAGGGTTGGATGATATATTGTATATTATTGATGTATTCTTTAGGATTTAGTTATAGATTTATAGAGTTTTTCAACATTGCCAAAGATGTAGGTAGAGTTTGGAAGTTGAAACAATAATTTAATTGTAGAGTTGCATCAATACTTGTTAGGTCCGAAATAGACTTGTGCAGAACATCCTCTTCTAGCTATACAAGTTGTCCTTGTACTTGTCCTTGTGTTCTGTAATGCATCAGGACATACATTTCATAATTAAACACCACAAGTGGCGCTATAGTGCGTTAATGTAGGCCAGGTGTGTTTTCTGTGAGGTAACTACTGTCATGGAAAAGCATGAGTTTCATAGTAAGGCTAGAACACATGCCCAGCCAACAATTTTAAGTTGTAAGACATTTCCCTATCGTTTCCATTAAGTAACAAAAATGTTAAAAAAGTTGTTTTAAAAGTTCTATAAAGTTCTAAATGTTCTTTAAAACGTACAGTTTTTTTAGATGTTGTACTAACATATTAACATTTTTAAAACATTCCACTAACTACCTAAAAATAACATTTTTGATATGATATATAACATTAATACAACGTTCTACTAACTTGCAAAATGCAAATACTTTGAGAACGTTGCGAGAAATGTTAGACAACGTTCTGAGAATGTTCCCTGTTAGCTGGGTGGTAGAATATACAGTGGACTGAATGTTTTCAGTACAGTTAGCCAAGCACTTGCACCTGTGTTTCCTTTTTATGTGTTAAGTGTTTCTGGCCTAAATATTCACAGAGGTTCCTGTGTGGCATAATCAGTTTCAAAACACTTGTATAGTTATTCCAAACAAATGTTGTTTGGAAAAAAGCACATCACCCAGTCCTGCCCTTCACTGCAGTCATTCCCAGGTGATAGATTTTATATGCAGTTATAGGATCTGTTGATTGATATTGTGGTCTTCATTATTAGGTTTGCAAAGGGAAGCCATTTACTCTACATCTGAAATCGCTGCATTTTCTCTACATCCCAAATACTTTCAGGTGTTTGGTGGAAATGTGTTTGCAACCCTGCTGCTGGTGTCCTGGCTTTACTCCACCATGCCAACCTCTCTTCTAGTTCTTTTGAATTCAGGGTTGAAATTGCAACACCATAATGCATGATGCTCAAATAATACTGTTCACTGACATCATATTGACAAGCTGAAATGGTTTTTGTTCTGAAACAGTGTTTTTGATGCTGAAGTGTGTGTGATTGTGCTCACTCAGACAATGGCGATGAAAGCAGCAGTGATGAATCATCTCAGACTCCAGCTACAGAGAAAAGGCAAGTTTTGATGTCCTTTTATCTGCACAAACCACATCCAGTTGATTTGATTACTGATGATCTGAAAGAGTCATATGGTTTGCGACAAACTGACTTGCAAAATGATTTATTGTGTTCAGTTATAATATTTGTATGTTAGCATTTAAGGTCCTAAAATGGCTCCTAAATGGGATCCACTTGTGGTCATAAATTCATCAAATCAAGTCTTATGTTCTTTTGTCTCTTCTAGTTGTTTGGCTTCAGATCTCATGAAGATTTGTGGAGAAACCAAAGCCAGGAATAAGGTAGAACAGACATGTACTTTTACACCATTTTGCCCCATGAGATCAGAATTTGGCTTTTGTGGTCTGTTAGCTTAGAGGGTGTCTGTGGTAGCAGTAATCACTTGTTGTTCTTTTGGGCAAAGAATTGACTCAGGTTATGAGTTTCCGAAAAATATACTGGAAATTTCTATACAATCAAGTGAAACAATGCATTAGTAAATGGAGCAAACCATTTCAGAGAAATGTATCCATTAGTTTTTTCAAAATATGGCAAATTAAAGTGCCTGTATACTAGTTAACTACCAAAAGTTGACAAAAGAAATGTAAACAGATTTATGCATTTAAAATTGACAGTTTTAAACAGGACAATAGGCTGAAAATAATAATAACATAATAACATCTGCTCACTGATAAAACATTTAACTTGAATGTACTGTAAGTCGCTTTGGGTAAAAGCATCTGCCAAATGCATAAATGTAAATGTAATACAACATGTCAATGGCTAGGAATAGCCAACTAGGCAGGCACAAACCTGATGTGATGTTTGTTTAGTTTGTTAAATTAACCTCTTTATTAGATCATTTTCTGCTGTCACCTACCACAGTATTCACAGTTTCATAGCTCAAATAACTGATCCTTATATACATTGAATCATTAAGATCATGCCTATAACACATATTTTTCTTTTGAATATACTATGGATTAGGCTCGTAGAAGAACAACAACTCAAATGGAGCTGTTGTACGCCAACACTGGAGACCCTGATGTCCCTCCAGAGGATTTCTCTTCACATCTACTTCCTGTAGTTGGTAGTCCAGAAAATCATAAGGAACCTGCGGTCCACTTAAAAGACAGAGACACAATAAGCTTAACATCCAGGACAAATGCAGCGTAAGCCTTTGTTTAACAAGTATATGGTGGTCCAAAAAGCATTTAGACACATAAAGGGATAATTATTATGTTCTGTCAACATTTTTGTACCCTCATGTTTTTTCAAACCTGTGTGACTTTCTGTTTCCTGTGAAACACAAAAAAGATGCTGGGCAAAATGTTAGGGGCTGCCTCAGTCACTATTTACTTTCTTATTAAAGATAGAGAATGATATGGAGAAAGATACAATGAAAGTGAATGGTGACCGAAGCTTCTGTTGTGTTCCTCAGAAGAAAGAACGTTTTGAAATATAAATGAAGATTTTACCATCATTTATTCATAAGTGAAATAACCCTTCAAATCAAATTGAATGTTTCATTTTATTACATTTGGAATATAGATTATTAATCCGTGTTGCATCAGCAAACAAAAATACACGAGTTTTTATCAGAACTAACTTCACTAACTTGGTAATTCTGCTAATCATTACAGTCATATATGTTGATTTTATGTCAAAATGGCTTGTGTTTTTTGCGCAGCTCCAGTGCCAGATCTCCTACAGCAACAGAAAGAAAGTCTCTGGACCGCTCACCTGTCACCCGCAGGAGAGCTCAGGAGAGAAGCCAAAACCCTGCAGACAGAACCAGAACCCTGGACAAACAGTAAGAAGCAGCTTACTAAACACAAACTTACTTTATCAGGTGGTTTAATGCCTTTTGAAACACAGATGTTCAAATCATTACCTAAGAATGAATTCAGTCATAAACAATCACAATGTATTAGCAGTACTGCTCATACTTAACCCTATAGTAAGTGGTACTCTTACTCCTTTCTGGACCAGAAAGCAACAAGCAGCATTCTAGCAACCACACAAAACACCCTAGCAATCACATACCAGTGCAATAAAAACACTAACTGAATAACAAAGCCCCGGCAACCACAGCAGATTAGCATTTAAGAATGAAAGTTTTTTTCACGATTTGCCATGCATGCTTAGAATTTAAATACATGTGTTGTGCTTCACACAATATCCACCAGGTGGCCCGTTTGTAGCTTTGTAGCTTAAAGGGATCATTCACCCAAAAATTACAATTTAGTCATTATTTTTTCATCCTCATGCTATTCAAAACCCCATGGCTGTCTTTGTTCTTTGAAACCAAAGAGGATTAAAAAAATGGAAAACTTTCCTTACAATCCTTACAATGGCTGGAGTGGATTGTGGACGACTTTTCTCAAGATTCAAAAGGACACAAAAGCTTTATACAATTATTAACCCTATGTGACTTGTTCCATATGTTCTAAGGTCAAATAAATGAGTGTGGTAAAACGCAAACATAAATATAATCCATTGTTTTATGAAAATATTGATCTGTGCCATTTCTCTGTATTTGCATTCATGAGAGTGCACGCACCCAGCAACAGTCATACTATTTCTCTAGCAATTCCTCTGTGGTCCTAAAAAGGAGGGTCACTGCTATAAATTCTTCTCAAAATGAAGCCACATGCATTCTCTGAAAAACAGCAACGAAGCAAAGACATTTTATTCCCAGGAGAGTGCTGCAGTGTCTATTGGCCCAGTGCCTTGTAACTGCCAACAGCCAAGTCATTTGCTGTCAGGCTGCCCAAGAAGGCCAATCACCATCACACTGCAGGCACTTGGCTGATGCTAATTTAGGTTTTATCTACTATAATGAAAATGCATTTCTAATTACCTTCCAAAAAAATGTTAGTCTTTCTCATCAGCCTTTTCTTTTGTATTTATTAGCATTTAAAGACCCTCTGTAGTAACAGTGAAGTTTTAAAAGTTGTTGATATGTCTGTGTGGTGTTTTAATATGCTTTAAGACAAACTGTGCATATTTATCAGTCAACACCATTGCTGATTATTTTCTCCTTAAACTGCAGTTTAACAAAGACATGCTCAAAAATGCATTTCGAAAACATCATTTTTTTTATGTCATAAACATGTTGTTACCAATCGTGTCAAAGTGCATGGTGGGTCATTTCCTGGATCAGGTAGTCGAGCTGGTGTGATTGAGTGGAGGTGGGGACTAATTTGCATATTCATGGTTCTTCATAAACTAAATGAAGAAAGGGCGTTTATTTACTCATTCACAGGCCATCCAAGGTGTTCGTGACATTTTTCCTCAATAGAACAGTAAAGATTTTAATAAAGAAATCATGGTCCTTGGTGATTCATAAAATGCAAGTCTGTGTTTGCTATGTCTTTAATTTCAAAAAGGCAGATACAGGCAACAAAATTTATCCCTGCGGCTCCTGACAATATAATATAATATATAACTCTTATAAAGTAAAACGATCAGTCTGTGCAAGAAACTAAAAATTATTTACATCATTGTAACCTGTAATCTACAGCCTCAGAGGAACAGTTCTGAGCGTGTCTGAAACACAAACTTTCTGTTGCATTAAAAATACACAGAAATGCGTTATAATTCTACATGACTTGGACTCTGGTTTCAGCTAAAATCTGCTTTACTGTTCTACTAAAGAAAAAATATCCCCTGCACCTTGGATGGCCTGAGGCAGAGTAGCAGCAAACTTTCATTTTTGTAAAGGTGAACTATCCCTTAAGAACCAAGAACCAAGGATGTATAGACAGGATAATTTGCTCATCACTATAACTGACTGTCATTTTATTATAAATAAAGTTTAAAACGTATTATAGCTACTTTGATTTAGGACTGGTGGCTGCTGTATTACAAGGTCACTGTTTTTTATAATGTCTCTCTCTTGCCACTTGAGAACTGACTTTACTTTGATCCTCCCATAATTCATTTTTGCCTGCTCCTGTATTAATGTAGGAGTGGTGGCTCTCGTCCCTACAGCTGCATATTATCTGGAGTTTTCGGTTTTGACATGCACTGACTCTGCTATTGTCTGCTATTACTAATGCTTTCAGCCTTTCAACAGTACATAATCATGTTGTGTATTGAAAGTATGGCTTTTATTTATGTTGTTTAATTCATTGACTGCTCATCAGCACTTTTTATAATATTAATGTTACTCGATTACTTCGTCTTAATCGCTTGGCACATATTTGTAGTATTTTAGGACTGTCAGTTTATCTTGTGAATTTAATCATTAATTATAATTGTACAAAACAAGAAAGATCTTATTCTGAGGGCTCCGAGATATGTTTTTAAATATTTTACCTGTATTTAATTTAGATAGTGTATTACAAAGTGTTGCTCAATTAATCATGTAATTTTATTCTTGTGTGTCTTTGATTCAGAAGTGCAGTCAACCCAATTCAGGCAGTCCGATCCAGTCGAGCAGCCAAACTGCAGTGTGTGCACGTGGCCGAGGGTCATACTAAAGCCCTGCTGTGTGTGGACTCAACTGATGATCTGCTCTTTACTGGTTCAAAGGGTCAGACAACAACTTAATGACATTTTAGAGTAATACTTTTACATCATTGTCCTAAGACAAAATCTTTCATCTTTCTGATCAGAGTTTCTGATCTAACCTGCCATGACTGCAACAAATAAAAAGACTTTTTGAGCCGGGGTAGTTCTGCCCATATATTTTTTGTGCATATATACTTAGATATTCTGATTGGCTGAGATTTTGTTAATCTATGTAGCATTTTTGCCAATTAATTTGCTAATTGACAATTATCATTAACATCAGTTAAACAGTGTTAACAAATGTTAAATATTAATCAGATTATTATAGAAATTCCATATAGTTCTAATAAATTTACAATCTGTCCAGTTTCAGTCACCCTAGTAAATCTTTACAGCAACCAAAAATGATCCTGCCATAAACATTCGGACATACAATTAATGCGCTATATTTTTACATCTTCTAAAGGTATGTGACAGCTTTGTGTGAAGAATCTCATGACATTTGAGAGCTGTAGAGGTGTAGAAGATTTTCAACTGAATCAAGCCATACCTCTACACTAAAAATGTGCAAAATGTATACCTTCAGTCTTTGACTGGGCCAGTACACATACAATTGACATTGTAGATCAGTGTTGTGTTTCATCCCAGCTATGTTCTTTGTATCTTAGATCGCACATGTAAAGTGTGGAACCTAGTGACAGGTCAGGAGATCATGTCTCTTGGAGATCATCTTAGCAGCGTGGTGTCTGTCCGATATTGTTCCAGCCTGGTTTACACTGTCTCCACTGCCTACATCAAAGTGTGGGACATCCGAGACTCTGCCAAATGCATCCGCACCCTCACGTAAGTTATTCTGCCATGCTTTCAGTTACTAAAACCCAATGGATTTGTCTTGATGATTCTGATCGCTCATATATAGCCCTCAATCTTTTTCTTCAGTTCTTCTGGACAGGTGTCTCAAGGTGACACATGTGCCGCTGTGGGCAGTGGTTCTGTTGGCATACCACCAGGAGAAAACCAGATCAACCAAATCGCATTGAATCCTTCCGGAACATTCCTGTATGCTGCATCAGGCAACACAGTCAGAATGTGGGACTTGAGGAGGTGCTTTACTTTACTAAGACTGCCTTGGCGAAAAGTTCTCCCCAGTGCTCAGTAATAGGAGATAAAATAATTTTCTCTGAAAAGTCACCTTGATGTTTTTCAAGGCCAGAAACAAAATTCGAGTCAGCTTTCATAGTGGAAAATGGAGTCACCTTTAAGTGCTGGAGAAATTAAATTGCATGTGTTACAGTTCAGGTAGCTATCTGTCAACAATTTAACTCACTTTAAATAACTGGATTTTCCATCAGTTGCTCTGCCATGTAGTTGCCCTGAATGTTGTAGTAGTTGACCTAAAGTTGGCAGTAAATAAATTTACACTAATGTGGCACTATAGCTCCTTTTGTGGCATGAGAATGCCTTGTTTATGTTTTACATTATATATTGTAATATGACACATTTCTGAATGTAATGATGCAGGGACAGCAAAGCTAGAAGCATCTGTTTTTGCATATTCTGGTGCAGTCTCCATTCATAATTGTCTTGTTATATTCTGTCTTCAGGTTTGTATCCACAGGGAAACTGACAGGACATCTGGGGCCGGTAATGTGCCTTACGGTAGACCAGATGGGAAAGGGTCAAGATGTGGTTATTACAGGCTCAAAAGATCAAACCGTGAAGGTATGTTCACACATTAAGACATGCTCTTTGTGAACTAGTACAAAAGCTTTGTTGGGTCTTAAGTGTGTATGCTGATTTCCATATGATAATTTTGACCTTTCGGTCCCAGCTTATGCACACTAACACAAGCTGTTGCAGCTAATTTGTGGTTGCCTGAACACAAATAATAGTTTACACCATTAATGTGGCTTTCAAGTGCAACCAGAATCCTTAAACACTGTGGAGGAACTTGATGAGGAACGTTTGGACTTTTCTAAGCCATGTAGTTCATTTTGCAGATGTTTGAAGTGATGGAAGGCGCTCAGGGCAGCATCGGTGCCGCACACCACTTTGACTCGGCCCATCAGGATGGCCTGGAGACTCTGGCTATACAAGGCGATTCTCTGTACACTGCTGCCAGAGACTTCTGCATTAAGAAATGGGATTTGGCCAGCAAACAGCTGCAAGAGGTAAAAACTGAGGGAAGGGAAGGTAGCTTTGTTGGTTAATGGCTCTGATCCAAACCCTAGTGGGTTGCCTAACTAGGCAGCATTTTTAGGCATGTGTCCAATGCACAGAGTGTTCCAAACAGTAGGCATCAGAATTATGCTGCCTTAGAGGGTTCTTTGTGGGGTATTATTTGTGGATATAGCTCATCCAAGTTTCTATCATACTGATAGAAAAATCAATCTAGAATATTTGTGTTTCTATTTCTTTTGTTCTTATCCGAACAATCCGAAATGTCTGAGCATATTGTAATGAACATGCCATTTTTATAGAGTATTAAGTCCTTGCTTAGTGTTTTCTATAACTAATCTCTTTGCATGTTTTCTTAATCACACAGGAGGTACAACAGGCTCATTCTGATCTGGTGAGCGCTCTGGCCACAGTGCCGGGTTCCAGTGCCATAATGAGCAGTTGCAGAGGTGGACTGCTTAAATTCTGGCACTCAGACACGCTCAGAGCTCTGGGAGAAATGAGGGCTCATGACATCGCCATCAATGACATCTGCACCAACAGCAGTCACCTCTTTACCGTCTCAGAGTAAGTGACACATTTACATACTGACAAAAACACACTCATTTTATTGGAAGCACACTTGGAAGAGAATCAAATTAAAAATTCACTGTTAATACTTGATGTTAATAATGTTTGCTAAAGCAAGTATCACGCTTGCCCATAGTGAATTGGTAATTTAAAGGTAGGGTAGGAAATTTGAGATGCTAGCAATAGCAACCTAGCTATGAAAGGATAAGACCCCACCCTCCCCTTAGAGGTCTCTCCAAAGCCACGCCTCCTCAACACTTAAATGCATACATAGTTTGACAGGCAAGCAGGACATCTTATCATTGCATGTGGACCGAATGCAGTGATTGGACGAATATTTTTTGGTCCTGCGCCTTCCACTGAAGAGTAATTGCTGTCAGGATGTGAAGAGACTACCAGAATAACAAAAAATCACCTATCCTGCCTTTAAACAAACCCATTATTTGTATTTGGTGAATAGGTACTGTTTGTGACATGAAAATTAATAACACATAAAACAAAGTACCTTGATGAGGACAGGTGGACTGTTACTTCTGGAGTAACGATTTTCACTTGGATGATAAAACAATTAAAAAAATATTGAAGCAGCACTTGTATTAAAGCAGGATTTCACAAAGCAACACCCAAATAATGGTGTTAACTATGCCATAGTGGTGTAGGAACAAGGTCATTAGTTAGCAATGATAACTGCTTAGCAATGTCCAGGCTATCACTCAGAACACGGATACAACTGCATCGCAACATGTTAAGAACTATCGAGAACACTCTAACAACCAACTAGTAACATGGTAAATACAACACAGAACACTCAACCATCCAAAGCACCTTAAACTACTGAATTGTAATACTACAAACTCCTAAGCGCACCTTAGCAACCGCCTAGCAACCCCCTGACATTATGGCAGCAAGTTTTGCTTAGAATCTAGGTGGTAACACTGCTTTATAGTGAGCATGTGAAGACTGATTTAAAATTGAATGTGAACTCTTCATTCTTTTAGTGACCGGACAGTGAAGATCTGGCAGATCAAAGGATCTTTAGAGGACGGCTTTTACTGACAAAACATAGCACCTTTGATGGACTAGAGGGTCACAGTAAATGTTTTGGTTTCCTCTAAGATTTCCTGTCCTCTGTCAGTACCACACCTCTTTCCTGAAATTCTGCTACCATTCCTAGCATCCTGTTTGGCAGCAGTTCTTGTATCAGCTCCAGAGAGCTTCCTTTTAACTGCTGTACATCTCTTGAACTACAGTGTTAAAGTGCCCTGTTTATAATTATATTTAGTCTTTAGATGTTGCAGGAGATATTGTAGTTCAAGATGTGTGTATGTTTAGGTGGCACAGGCCTAAAGCTGGGCTTTGGGCATCCCAGACTGCCATATGAGCAGTGCGTTTAAGAGCACATGTGTTTGTGAACGTCATAACGTGACTGAACTGATATGCTCCTAAGTTATATAAAAATGTTGATGTCAGTTATTTCCCGTATTTGTTGACCAAAGTTACTCTTTTGTGTGTATCTTTACAGTGGATCTATGACACCACAAATCTCGATGCAACTATACTGTAGTCTTAACTGCACTGGAATGGTACAAAAATATTTGCACCAGCTTTTCTGTCCACTTTGTGTTTTACTTTTTATGAAGCCTAAACTGTACACCTCGTTCATTTTCTGATTCCAACCTTTGAGTAAGCTGTACAATTGTATTTCTTTTGATGTACTGTAGTTATTATCAATGTCAGGTGCAGTGTAAAATAAACTACATCTGTCAAAATGATAATTGGTGTCGCTCTGTTTCAGTCACAGAATTAAACCAAAAAGGTACATTGATCCCAGAGCAATGTAATTGCATTGTCAGTATAGCATCAGTAGGGGGCAGTGCGCACACAATAGACAGTGCACCGGTTTGGAGAGCAGATGCATAGATGGATAAATACACACATATAGACCCCAGTTTAAATGACCACTTTTTATTTTCCTATTCAAATTTTAAAGTATGGCTGTGTATAGTGTAGTATATACTGTAGAATATAGGAAAAATACTCTAAGTCTCTCTAAAAAAGAAGTGCTTTTTGGATAAACTGATAGCTGTTAGAAAACAGCAATGTAGAATTCAACGCCGCTGCATTGAGTGACCACAAAGAATCCTGAGCTTGAGAAACAGACACAGAAATACAGAGTTTAGTTTACTTACATCTGGCAGTTTTTCAAAACACTGTGGATGTAAACGAAAAAGGTATATGCAGAAATATAGTTCCATGGAACGCATAAAAAAATGTCATCTTAAAGGTCATTTTGACAAAAAGTGAGGGCCTAACATTATATTTTGCAGCTGAGAGTGTATTTTTGTGTAAGTGTATTTTTATACAATGGAGCAGGACCCAGTAACACCTAGTGGTCAGTGAAGCCACCTCAAAAATAACTAAGGATTCAAACCCAAGCACATTTTAGTTTAAGGGTTTGTTACTTATTCATGGCAGTATAAATAAAATACATTCTGCCTTCGTACCTAAAAGATTTTAAGCATCTAATTATAAGAAAGTACAGATGTCTTATGAAAAATTAGATGTTGGTTTGGGTTTCATTTGAAAATGTAAAAAGATCCAGCACTTTGAAATAATTATCCCTACAAATGTATTCTCATTAGGTTCATAATAGTGTGACATGAAGAAGTGTGACGTGAAGAAGCACTTATTCTATTTGTGAACTAATTAAACAAAACTAAGGAAACAGTTATGCAAGCGAGTATTATTTATCTGAGCATATATACATATATATATATATATATATATATATATATATATATATATATATATATATATATATATATATATATATATATATATATATATATATATATATATATATATATATATCTGTTTAGTTTTCCATTTACTTTAGCCATCTCATATCATGAACAACCATGATATTACATTTCCTTTGACATGTAAATAATGCAATCCATAACTGTTTTGTAAACAAGTTATTGAGCAAGTGTAAAACAGATGAGTGTCCAAAACTCATTCACTCGTTCATGCTAAAAGTTTATCTTTGCGTGGCTACCTCAGGTTAGAAAACATAAAGAAGACCCCGCGACTATATTGGCCCTGTCCCAAATGTGCACTTCATGTGGACTTGCAGTTAAGTGGATTTAAACTGCATATGCTCAGCACACATACAAGTCCATAGGGTGTCCTATCATCATTTAAGCCCACACTGCTGCAGGCTCCACATAGGTTATGTACTCAGAAATCATTGCGAAAGAAAATGGATGGTGGAGTTTCATGTAGAACATGTCAACATGGCAGAGAGGCGATATACTCTGCCAAGTATAGTGTCAAGTAAAGTGTCAAGTATAAGTGTCAGTGCCAACACTGACACTTTACTGTATATGGTTTCTTGGTTCTGCACTCACTCATTATTCCTCACACAGTACCGAAACACAACACACCTAAAGAAAACAAGTAAGCCAAATGTAGCTTTATCTGCAATCCATAACTTTTATCTCTCTATCACCATTTCTGTTTAAAACATAAAAATTGCAGGTTACTTCATGTACTTTTCTTTACATCATTTAAATGAAGGTAACTGACATTTCCCAGGAAACCGGACACAACAGCCTAAACCGCAGATGACTATTTTAACAGTGATCTGTACTTGCTCAGTAACTGATTTTTGTTGATTTTTAACCAAAAAATTTACAGATTGAAAATTTAGTTTGCCACACTGGAAAGTTGTGTTAAGCACCAGCATCATGAGCCATCTGGGTATTCTGTGCTTACTGCACTTTTGGCTTTTTGAACTTTTAGAAAATAAACATACTTTTAACCTTTATATTTTCAAATTATTTTCAAGTCAAGATAATTACACAAAATGCTTGATCAGAGGTGTAACACAATGAAATGTAAAAATGGTTTAGCATGCAAGATGTTAAAGTTGGCCTCAGTGTGTGCTGCACTCATATAATAAGGTGAACGGGTGTTTAATGATTCCTGTGTAGTGTTCACTGCTATTACCAGTACAGAATATCTATTTAAGTGGACTTTGATGACAATTGCTAAATTTGAATGCACTACAATGTACCCTAATCAAAGAAAGGCAATGTCAGAGTCACACATGATTATGGCATATAACATAAATATACATATACATAAACACACACAGTGAGGAAAAATTATTTGATCCCCTGCTGATTTAGTACGTTTGCACACTGACAAAGAAATAATCAGTCTATAATTTTAATGGAAGGTTTATTTTAACAATGAGAGACAGAATAACAACAAAAAATCCAGAAAAACGCATTTCAAAAAATTGATTCGCATTTTAATGAGTTAAGTAAATATTTGATCCCCTTCGCAAAACATGACTTAGTACTTGGTGGCAAAACCACTTGGTACTTGGTGTGTTTGCAATCACAGATGTCAGACGTTTCTTGTAGTTGGCCACCAGGTTTGCACACATCTCAGGAGGGATTTTGTAAAGTTTTTAAAGGACTTTTTCCAAGTCATTTAAGGTTTCGGGGCTGATGTTTGGCAACTTGAACCTTCAGATCCTTCCACAGACTGGCTAGGCCACTCCAGGACCTTAATGTGGTTCTTCTTGAGCCACTCCTTTGTTGCCTTGGTCATGTGTTTTGGGTCTTTGTCATGCTGGAATACCCATCCACAACCCATTTTCAATGCCCTGGCCCCATCCATCGTCCCTTTGATCTCCTCTGAATCATTCAGATGTTTATTTGCAAACTTCAGATGGGCCTGTACATGTGCTTTCTTGAGCAGGGGGACTTTGCCGGCACTGCAGGATTTCAGTCCTTCACAGTGTAGTGTTACCAATTGTTTTCTTGGTGACTGTGATCCCAGCTGCCTTGAGATCATTGACAAGATCCTCCTGTGTAGTTCTGGGCTGATTCCTCACCGTTCTCATGATCATTGAAACTCCATTTGCGAATAATCGCAGCAGCTGTTGTCACCTTCTCACCAAGCTGCTTGGTGATGGTCTTGTAGCCCATTCCAGCCTTGTGTGGGTCTACAGTCTTGTCCTTGACATCCATGGACAGCTCTTTGCATGACATCTCAGCTTGTTACCTGTATAAAAGACACCTGGAAGCCAGAAACGTGCTGATTAATAGGGGATCAAGTACTTATTTCATTCATTAAAATGCAAATCAATTTATAACTTTTTTAAAATGTGTACTCTGGATTTTTTTGTGATTCTGTCTCTCACTGTTAAAATAAAACTACCATTAAAATTATAGCCTGATCATTTCTTTGTCAGTGGGCAAACATACAAAATCAGCAGAGCATCAAATAATTTTTTCCTTCACTGTATTATGTATCTAATAAATCTAATTTAAACATTTATGTTTATATGCTTGTATATGTATTTGACTATTGGAGCTATTAACTGTTATTAACTTAACATTAGCTATTAACTATTAACTGTTAGATCTAAAGCTGTAGCTGTCATGCAGTATGAAAATGAATTTTGATTTGCTTGACTAGGTGTTGCCTGTGTTCTTCATGCTCATAATTATGCGCTGTAGCCTTCAGACTTTCTTTCCCACCTGCAGCTGCATAGTACACAGCTTAAACTGAAATAAAAAAAATGATAGAACCTTAGCTGTTTCTCGCCACTTTCACATTGTCATAATGCACATATACACGTAACTCCTCCATCGTTCTTCTGACTGGTCATGTGCAATGACATTTGAATGATTTTTCCCTTTCCACTTTGTGTCAAGTAATGTATCAGCATTCCATTATTCCCTATGTTATTCGCTGTAGCCGAACATGTTTCGCTTCCTTCAGACTGAAATCTCACTTAAGATGGCGGAATACCCTTTAATGCCACTTTGCAATCCACTTATGGTCGAATGGAATGCACCTACTATCTTGTATTATAAAACAGATTTCTAAAGAACTACATTAGGCTACTTGGCCAAATATTTTTTTATTTTTTATCAATATCATTACATTTTTGTTGCTGTAATGTGTTTATTTATGAAAATTTAGGTATATAGCCTAGTATAAAGTTACTGTGAAATGCCTAAATGCACACTTGGCATAACACATTATGTAATAATGCATTAGGTTCCAATACTGCAGCCTAGAGTCAACAAAACAACCTTTACTGTGCTAAAATCTCTGTAACACACAGCCGTTCACGGTATATTGCTTTATTTGGAACACTCTATTGACCAATAATGAAGAAAATTTGACCTCAGGTCATCTGCATTATCTGTCTCTCCATCCGATACAGATGCTTCAGCAGCAATAGCCTTTAAATCAATCAGTGTGTCTTTCCAAAAAGAACAAAAGCCTTTGATTTGTTGGACACACTCTCATCAAGAGAACAAATCAAGCAGTTTTGCTCATTTCTCTAAGTACATGCATTTATTTTCACATTGCACACAGGCTCATGCTCACGTGTAGCCACACATATTCACACACCTGTCTTCTGTTATCTCAGTTCTAAATAAAATGTAATCATGTATCTTTCCATTTATTTCTCCTGTAAGGCAGATGAATAAGTGGGACAGTGAAGATACATTAAAGCAGAGTGGGGTATGATGACGTGAGGGCGTTTGTAGTTGAGCTGGTCGATGCTGAGTGATTCCTTACAGCTCAGTGAATTCCCTCTTCTAAATTTAGATAAGCGCCTTGCGAAATGGAGACAGCTGCTGGGCGCTGAGGTGCTGCATGTTAAGAGAAGGGACTTGCACCGTGTTTATACTGCAAGTGTGCGCATGGTGTGCATTATGTGCAACGAATCTAGAAAGATGGTCATATGATAAACAAAGCTACTCTGCAACTACATGACCTGGACTGTTGATCTGATGTAATATGATGAGATTATCACTTACTGCATCAACTGTGGACCTTGTCGTGGTGGTGTTTCCTGTTTGTTACATGTTACTATTTATAAAACAGATGATTGCTGTCATGAATGTTGATTAGTCAACAAATATCTGATTAATAAAAACCTGTATGTTACTGCACAATACTTTAGCTTAAGAGACTGTATCTTCTTACAGAATGATGACAGTTATTTACATTAATCAATAAAATAGCTCCATAAAAGAACTACAGTAAAAATGTGTACCATAAATAGTTTTATTATGTTGTAACCCTTCTGTTTACACAAAAAGGCTGTATATATGCTGTTGTATATTGTGAAAATGCTTGCTCCATTGCATGTTGTTCTACCATATAGCCTGATTATACTCACAATATACCATGACCTCTCATACTGTCTTGGTTAATTATGCAACAGAGGGTTCTGGTCCAGAATGCTGATTGGTCAATATCTGTGATTTATTTACAATAAAGCACAGCTATGACCTTTTCACCGAGCTGTTATTTATCTTTGCCAAGCACCCCTAGCTGATAGTTATTTTTGTATATGCAACACTTTATTTCTGTTTACTGTACATATCAGGCATTATACTTCTAACAGACTGCTGAAATGAACATTTGTATCCTTTATTACGCGGTAACTATTTTACTAAAGCAATAAAGCACTTGATGCATGCTGTCATTGCTAAACAGGTTGCAGACACTATGTGAGTAATACCACAGCCTCTCGTACCTTGTTGCTTAATTACTGAATAATTGAGAATTTCAAAGATGCATTTGTGTCACACACTCTGTGCAAACAGATAACTAATTAATTGTCTTAACTAGACAGTACAGGCCCTTCTGTAACTATGTTCTTCTTTAAAATGACCACAGCATCACTGTTTTAACTAATCATATCTCTTTTAAAATATAAGAACCACAAAAAAGATCTTTTCTTTCTCCATTTGTGCTTCTACCTGAATATTTAATGTCTCATTTATCTCTCACAAAGAGCCACTTACAATCATCTATTCAGCCTGGCCATTTTTTATAAAAGCTTTAACATCAACTAACATTCATTATTAATATTAATAATAACGTTACTGGATTCCTGTAACCCTGGTAAATATTGAACTTAACATATCAGGTAAACTTTATACGTGTTCAAACTTTGTATGTGGATTTTATTGATGTATTGATTTGTGCTAACAAGCGTTCAGCTCTGTATTGTCTGTCATTTATAGTAAATGTAATGCTGATAATCCACAACTGATGGCAGAAAGTCAATAATTACTGATGTTAACCCCTGTAATGAGTTTTTCCTGAATGTGTTCAATATTCTGACCAACATGTGTTGTTATATTCAACGGATCTGTAACATGCCCCATTGGAAGATAATGCAGCTTAATAAACTGATCTTGTGGGCCAAACCTTAATGGATGCATCTGCTTTGATTGAACAATATGCAGTTTTTTAAACAAATATATTTGTTTATGTGTGTCTTGATTTTTAAGCTTTATTGTAAACTAGTAGTTTCTATATGATACTTCAACAGCATCAT
Source organism: Chromobotia macracanthus (assembly GCA_036877525.1). NCBI lineage: Eukaryota > Metazoa > Chordata > Actinopteri > Cypriniformes > Botiidae > Chromobotia > Chromobotia macracanthus. The sequence continues at coordinate 9,329,715 of JAZGTH010000012.1, read as the reverse complement.
TGAATATTGCAGTAATACAGTGATACTGTGACAGTTTTTTGAGGTCACGTGATGTACATGATATACTTCTACTACAGATATGAATAACAGTTTTTATTATTATTGCCATTGTTTATCTTTTATATCTTTATTATGAATTGTAATATACACACAGCATTAAATATTAAATACTAATGTATAGCAATTACTATATTATAACAGCGATTTAAGGTCGACCTCTAAATATAATGACGCTGTTGATATAATTGATAATAATGATCACGATATTTACACTTGTTAGTGTCTTTAGTGTTGTTTCTGGATATGTTTCACGGCACTGTCAGTGTTAAATCTGTTTGGAGTCTCACATGAATTCACGGGGAAGATTTTGTCAAGTGTGGCTTCACTCCGTCCCCGCAGCGCCACTCTCTCTCTCTCTCTCATGGCGAGCGGAGGGGCCGCTGTCTCCGTTGTGGACTGACATCAGCTCCGCTTTTCTCCGCACAATCTGTCGAGATCGCCGATGAATTTCCGTGCGTAAAGCGGCGCGACTTTCCACACACTTCCGTCTTAAGGAGTTCAAAAAGCGAAACCTCACCATGAACAGCATGAGCAGCTGCGGCTTCCTGAATATGGCGACGATAGGAGATTTTGACCCGCTCAATGCCACTATTCCAGCTACAAAAGTTGAGATCACAGTGTCTTGCAGGTGAGAGACCTCCTTTACGCACCGATCGCACCTTTACGCACAACCGGCTGTACGGACGCGTGATGTTTAAACGCGTTTGAAGGGACGCAGTTACGCACGGCGTTTCTGGAGCACACGGACACGTTTCTCTTGTATATAAATGTTTATCCCCGCACACAAAAATGTGTTCGTGTTTATGTGTTACATTTAGATAAAAGAGAAACCTTGCACCTGCTCTCGGACTTGCTGGAGATTTCACTCTTACGCACCAAAACAAACTGTCCACACCGCAGCTGTTAGTCAGTTATTTGTGTAGAATAAGTTGTAGTTTGCTGCTGGAATAACGACGTGGTGGTTTTCTGGGATAAACCTGTATTAGCTGTGTAATAACTCAGGATATTGTTTGGAGAAAGTACAGTTTGTGTAATGGTGGTTTATGTTATGATGATGACTCGCTATATTGTGTGGGTTAATTCATATGGCTGCGGAAAAGCGGCATGAACTGTTTCATTTTATTTCCCTTATATATTTACTTCATATATATTTACTTTAATGTATACAGTTATGTGTCCGTATGTTGTATGCAGACGCTTTATTTTGGGGACATGCAGTTGTTTATGTCAAAAGTGTTTCACTATTCCAGTTGATCAAGAGATCTGTATAGTGAATTTAGTGGATGTCAGTCCATGATGTTACATTTCATATAACATTGTTCTTCTCATACATATGGTTGACTTAAATAATAGTGAAGAAAAAGTGTTAGTTGAGGATCACTTTCACAAATGTTAAAATTCTTTTTATTTATAAATCATCTGCGTATTACGATGACTGATAAATCACCAACTTACTCTCCTATGAGAAGCATCATTTAGTCACCAGCCATTTGCAGAATGATTATGTCATATTTCTCAACAGCATGTGGTTTTATTTAGCTGAAAACCATGTGATTGTGAATTTAGATTGTCTCATGCCACTTATGCATACTGTTTTCATCTGTGCATTTAAATGTTATTGAATTATTTTTGTGTATAAGTAAGTTTGTGTTGCATCTGGCCTTTGCTCGCATAAACAAATGTGAGTGGGCAGGAGCTGTCTTCTTAGCCATTGTGATGAGATGTTGACGTGAATTACTATGCTCCATGTCCCCTTGGGCAGGTTTGCACAACAGGGAATACACACACATATACACACACACACATACACACACACAATCTTGGAGCTCTTTTGCAAGACTGCACTGGGCTGGAAGGAACTGAAGTGGTGCCATGGTTACGATCAGGTGCATTCCTGTACTGTAGGGCCACTTGTCCGCTGTCACCATGGTTATCATTGCAGATGAGCAGAGAAGTGCCTTATATTTATTATAGTCACAATAAACCCCCATAAAATCGGATGAAAATGAATCAGTTTCATATTGAATATGTAACAGTCTCTTGACTAATGCACAATATTATGGATATTTGAAGACCTGGTTGAACTGAGAAACCTGTTATTTTAATCCACAGTTGTTTTGTGAAGTTTGTATGTTGAGTAAGTTATCGGGGTTATTTTAGCAGTTAATTGTGTTTCAGTGTGACCAGAGTTCACATTTCAGCGTGACCGGTTTTCTTGGCCATGTAATTACCTCAACTAAAAGTGCATGAGGTGTTAGGTCACTCTAATCACGTACAGATGAATGGTGAACGGTCAGAGAATATCCACCCTGATTGGTTTACTCTTGTTAAGTTAGTCTCATTTAAAAGTTAGTCTAATTGTTTTTTTTGGTTTGGGGGGGTACACATACAGTACAGGTACATGGGTCATTGACAAATAACCTGAAGGTGCTTTATGAATTTTTAAGTAAAACTTAAAAAGGGAAAGTGTGAGAAAAGCTGGGTACTATAACTGGTCATTATTTTCACCATTTTAGTCACCTTCAATCCTTTTTGCTGTTCACTTAAAATAACAGTGACATTAATATAAGAGAAAAGGAAATGTGCAACAAATACTCCGGGTAGTCGCTGTACAGTTTATTTCTGTATAGCCTATACCTTAAAGTCACAGACAAAATCTGCTTAACATTGCCATTTTTGCAAATTTAAGATTTTGCAAAGTTTTGAAAAACTGGAGTATGTGTTTGCAATCAACATACAAAAAAACACTGCTAGACAAAACACACTACCACTACACCAGGGTTGTCCAACACCACTCCGGATTGACTGTTCCTTTAAAACATCCTGTGGCACAGAACAACCGAGAACAACTAAGACAGGGTGTGTTTTACAAGTTAAAGAATAGCCTTTCCTCTTATGTTGTATAATGGTCAACTCCAAAACATGTTACTTCCCATGTAAAGTAAACATGTGAACATGTTTACAGCCCATGTAAAGTGGTATTTGGCTGATTTTTTACAGATAAAAATCTCTATGGTCTGACGAAAATGATTGCTAAAGAGTTGACATTCCTGAACCCAATTCCTTGCCTGTTCATGCATCATCTCTCAGTTTTCTAGAATAGAATACATGTGTAATTGGGCCAGAAGGCCTGATGTATCAATGTTACATCACCTTCATACACCAAAGAGTCATATGGTGAAGTGAAGTTAGTAATTTCTGTGCTTGTAGCCTTTTAAACATACTCACAAAAATAGTTCTCAATTACTCTCAACAGACCGATGTTTTTAGGAGCCACAGTGTTTGCCTTTTTCTAGGTATTCAGTTTATAGATAGCTTATTTATAGTCTCTGCTTACTAAACTGGAATAAATATTTTATTAGATATTTATAAATATCACCAAACTGTTTTTTGTGTGTGTTTTGAATGGATACTACTATCTGATGCCCAGTCATTTGCACAGGCCTTGTGTATGACTTACAAATGAATACAAAATAAGTGTTACTTATTATGAATTATAGTACAACTACATTTTCTGAGCAAAATGTGTTGTGCTTGCAGTGCAAAACTCACTGCTGCGAAAGTTAGTTAGTTTGAAGTTAGTAGTTACTTGGACATTGCAGTGTGGTTTCTCAGGTGTTTTTAGTGCATTGTGCAGTTCCTGAGTAGTTGCTAGGTGGTTGCTTACTGGCTAAGTTCAAAGAGCTCACCTTCTAAATCTCTAGGACATTCTGGTCATTAGATGTCCCTCTTTTAATGTAAATGTATGGTTTTCGATTCCCTTTTATTGTCTCCAGCAAAAGAGTAATTGCTCATAAAAATAACAGCACACCTCTCCTCAACAAGCTGTATGATTTGCGGTATCATTAATGTTCTGTGGCACAAGTACAGGATGAAACCCACAGCAAGGTACACTGTCTACTTTATTAGGATATTTCTGACATTGTGAGATCACTTAAAAAGGTAAATAATGCTCACTAAACACTCTTCTATTTAGCTATTTGCTTAATTAAGCCACTTAGATTTTACAGATAGAAAAAAACGTTTGTTTATTTATTTATATTTTCTGGCACTGCTTTCCGACAGTGTTGATGTTTAAAGATTCAGCAGTGTCAGCATGGGCATGCTGAGAAACTGTAGTGTTTGAGTTACTCGATGAGATTGTGAAAGTTTCTTCTTGCAGTTCTTGGAGTCATCAGAGCTCTTTTGACTGTGAAAATGTGATATGAGTTTTCCTAATACATAAGATGTATCTTCATGCATTCAGCTCATAAGTGTGTTATGTTCGTTTCTTTATTATTGTAATTTTGCAAATAGTTTTATATTAAAACTGCTATTTTTATTTGCTTAACATCAATACCAGCTGTTAAAACAAGCTTCTTGATTTCAAATCAAACTCTGATTCTTGTTCACTTTTGCTAAAAAGTTAGGGATTGCAGGTGTAAGAGGAGTGTTTATTTTTTTGCTAAAAAATTAGGGATTGCAGGTGGAGGAGTAAGAGGAGTGTATCATACTCAAACAGAGCTTGTTATCTGTTCCCACAGATTTGTTCCTAATTACCACTTATTACTTATTTACTTCCAGCCTGCCAATTTGTGATTCTCATGTCTAACATCATTAGTTGATGCTTATTCAGGGACATGTTTAATAAGCTCTTGCTCAGGTGGAGGTGCTGGGTGTCTCATTTCCTGTTTAACCGATATGGAGGGTTAATAGGGCAGCCATAGACCCAGCTGAGTCCAGCCTCTCCTGGGGTGGTTTCTCAACATTTTTACTTCACGACCCAGAACCCTTACATCACCTTGAATATAAACCCATCCTAGATTTAAAGTGAGCGTTAGATATAGATCAAAGAAAGTGTCAGTCACGTTAAAAAGAGATTCATAAACAGTCATACAAAAATGATTACTGGTGCTTATCACAAATAGACTTTTTCTTTCTTTTTTCCGAAAGGTTACGCTTTAATGCTGAAATAGTGTAGAAATAAGACAAAATGGCAAAATGTGATTGCAGTGATATGGGTTTGCATGCGGTTTGGGATTTGCGTGTGGACATTTTTGCAGCATTTTTGAGCTTAAACGTAATTAGAAGCAGCTTATCAAATTTACACAGACATTTTATTTCTCTTTTGTAGCTTTATTTATGCATTTCTATTTGTTTGAATCAGTAGCTTGTAAAGGGCACTATGATGCCATTCATCAGAGCTTCTTGAACTTTACAACCAGTTTTGAGAGGCAGCAGATTGCTTTAGTAGATGCTGTGACATTGCCAGCAATTTTCCCCAGACAATGATGAGAGGTATGTCGCACTTCTTGAGAAAATATGAGAAGTGGTTCTCTTTCTGTTTTTAGAAGCAAGGTCTAACTCGCAGGTCAGAACATGAGCAGGCTAGCGTTCGCTGCAGATCGTGGCTGCTGGACTTATTAGTAGCAGAATGCATTAAAGCATGTAGAATCAGATGAGAGTAGAATTGAATATGTTGCTTGGGGCCAGTCTGGCAGTAGATCTAGGTGATAATGTTGGAATTAATGGCTAGAAATTTCCATGCAAGCCAGTACAATGAACTGTCTCCCCTCACTTTGCCATGTCCCTGTATACCAGGAATATTTCCTCACAATGTTTTTCTGTGAGGGGGTAGTGGTGAAAGGCAAAATGTCATGTGATTGGCTGGATAAATACCCTGTCCATGCCCTACTGTACAGTCATACTTAAAGCTTGTCTGCAAAGCCACATGAATGGGTCAAACTGGTGAAAACAGACAGGTTATTTATAAGGTAAACAACAAATTTACTCAGACATCACCATTCTAATTAAAAAGATCTTGAAATTACTGGATATGATGATTGAGTTGGTTTTTAGTAGCCACTCAACTAAGCTAAATTAAACCTGCACCTCCTTGCTTGTAACATTTTTGCAGTGTTTACCAAGGATTTGTGTAAAAGTTGACTATAAAGAAGGTCACTACTAATAATAACAGCTGAATAATAGCTAGTAGTAACAAAGGCTATGTATTATTTATGAGTAACGTAAAATATTTTTGAAAATGCAACTTGATTTGCCTTTTATTTGATTTGTTTTAATAAATGTCAATAGAAATGTGAATATAAACATACATGTGTTTTTCTCAGTCTGTGTTAGCCCTGTGATGGACTGGCCACCTGTCCAGGGTGCTTCCCTGCCACGGCCAGAATTGGCTGGAATAGGCTCCTGGACTCCCTGTGACCCCAATAGGGATAGATGGAAAAATATTATATCACTAGTTGCTTGTTAATAGGTGAAGTAAATGCTCGTTCATATCACTAAACCAAGTAAACAAATAAATCAGTTGGAACTGGAGCAGAAACACCCACATGAAGAAATACATCCTCATTTTAGAAGTCCACCTCACATCAGTGCTGTGTGTGTGCACTCTTTAGGATAAGATAGGAGTTGTGTTTATTTGTTCAGTAGAACAAACATTGTTTTCTCTGAAGCAGCGATGATGACCTGCCCAGGCGGACAGCATGACTGGCCCCGTCTCAAACGCTCGCCGGGTTTCCAGGAGCCTGTCGAAGCGGTAAATTCCGGTTGCTGTGTGACTCATTGCAGTGGTGAACCTCTGGTCTATTGCTCCCCAGGCCTGATGAGAGATTTATCCTGCTCTGCATGTCACATTACTGTGCTGCTTTGCTCTTCCTTGCAAGCCGCCCACTTCGAACTAGAGGTCACAGTTCAACAAAAAGGGCAAACCATGAGTAAGAAGCACATTAAAGATAAATGTATTTTTTTTTAAATTCCGGGTTAAATACAACTTAAGCTTTAATACCAAAAATAATGTTGACTTTTTCCCCAGTTTTTGAAAATAACCCACATTACATTTACAGTTATGTGCCTGTAATAGAGGTTTATGGAGCAAACATCACTGCTGAAAAAGCAATAGAAACCATCACAGAAATTCTATAGAAATAGTGATATAATGCCCCAAACACACTACATAAAGGAATTTTGTAATGGTTTTAATGGAAACTATAATGGTCTCTGTGGAGAATATTCTACTGTATTCTATTCTATTGGAAGGATGTTATCTGGCAGGAAGGAACCAATAGGACAGCATTAAATCTTACTGGAATAATGCCCAAAATGCAACACAAAAAGGTTTTTTAAAATTGTTTTAGTGGTTAATGGGTGATGGTTTGTAATGGATTTGTAATGGGAAGCATTTCCGTTATGGTTTCTATTGTTTTTCCAGCAGGGACAAATTTCTCTGTAGAAATGTTTATTTTTTTATTTTAAAGTTGTCCTTTTGTGCTGGCACCGCTGACTGTTGTCTGAATGACTAGTCAACTAGTCGTTTTTTAAAAAAATGCCCTGTATGATCACACTGGTTTAAGGTTGTCCATCAGGCACAGATCACACATGGGTGTTGTTTAGGGGTGTTCACACAGTGTTCCTGCATTCAGAAACAGCTGGGCAGATCACAACTAAATGGAACAGAACATAGATCTTGAGATGCATTTTTTAAAGATTTTTTTTTAAATTGACACACCTTTTTACATACTGCTCATGACACTAGACACTTAAAACCCTGTGAGATTCTTTAAAGTCTTTAAATACATCTTCTTGATCATCCATTGTTGACACAGGTTTGTTGGACTTGTAACTAGAGGGTTGTCAGTTTGATTCTCAGTGCTGGCAGAAAACAACTGAGGTGCCCTTGAACAAGGCACCTTAACCCCAATTGCTCCCTGGGTGCCGCAGTGCAGCCCTCTGCTTTGGGTATGGGTTCATGGTTTGCAGTGTGTGTTCACAACTCTCCACTCCAATGTGTGTGCACCAACTGGATGGGATAAATGCTGAGGACAAATTCTGAGTATGGGTCACCATACTTGGCCAGCATGTCATTTTACTTGTCTTTAACATTTATGGCAAATGTATATTTGCAGCACTTTGTCACAAATCAACTGCAAGTTTGCCACAAGTGAACAGTATTCCCAAGAGACACTGGCTTATTCCTGTGGGTGGAGTTTGTAGTAGAAATTAGCTTTTAAGGGGTTAAGGATACATGTTTATTTCTGTAATAAAAATGTTTAAAAAGCTCTTGAAACACTAACATCTCATTGATGGTGAAACAATCATGTCTGAATTGCACTATGGGCCAGACTGCTCTGAGCTGATCTCACGGTGATATTTTTGGCACCGTGATCTGTCACGACAGCAGGAAGCCGTTCCATTGACCTTTAAGGCCATAAAGATCACATAATGGGTCGAATTGAGGAAAATGAAAAGTGTGTCTGAGTGTATTGAGCAGTGACAAGAAACCTGCTGTGCTACAGCTCAATATGCTCTATAAGGAAGACTCAAGCAGGCTGTACTGCGTGGAACAGAACGCTACAGTCTGAACGACTGACAGCATTCAATCAATGTACATTTTCCTCAGCTCTTGGTTACCTGCCAAGAGCTTTCAGAACTGGACTGTGGTTTGCTATTGCATCTTTTAATCAACTTACTAGGGTCTCTTTACACTAGTTTGGGTTTTAGTAGTCTTAGCCTTAAACAGGCCATTGGCTGAACATCTGATGCATAAGGCACATAAATCTGGAAACATTTCAGGAATTTCAAAGATTTCATCTGGTTGAATTCTACAGAATTTGTGTAGTCTGCCTGGAATATAATGCTGAACAAAATAAACTGTGATTGGTTGCTTTACATGTCAGTCAGATGACCTCTTGAGCAGTCCCTGGCCAATGACAGTTGCTATGGAGTCCAGACCTTCTGCTGTAAGTCTAAAGGTCTGGCTATGCGAGACTAGCAATTTTTTGGCTTGCTTATACACTTATACCAGTATAGCATAATGGGGACCAGCATCCAAATCGCAAGATATTCTGGTGACCAGCAATGTTGGTCTTAGGCTGGGTAGTCTTTGTGTAAAAATGTCTTCATTTTAAAACCAAAACAGATATTTCACCTAGTGCTTTGCTTTCCTATACAGCCTGTCTTTCACATAAATTGACATTTCTGAGAAAATACAATGCCGAGAGCTTTGACAACCGTGTCAGCGCTTGAGCTATAAAAACTCACATGGTCAAAACAGCTAAGAAAGGCTACATGCCATAGCTGTGCTTTATCACACCTTTTTTGTCCCTCTGTGTGAAAGTCAGACACTTTCCTGCAAGCTTTGTGTTGTTTCCACTCACTGGAACTACCCTGGCAGTGTTATGATGTAGCTAACAATGCCTTGCAAACATCACTTCAGAGTGAAAAAATCAATAACCACAGAAACCAATTCTGTTATGACACACTCATATGACACGCAAGTGGTAAAAAAATAAATCCTGCACTGTAGAATAAAGAAATGGGTCAGATATAGGGAAATAACCTCAGCAAACTGCTGTGTATCTTTAGCTTATCTAAAATAAAAATAATTCAACTTTACTGAAATATAAGAGCGTTGACTTGGTAAACCATTGTGCATCTTTACATTTTCTTATCTGAATCTGTAAAATTAGTTGCATTCATGTAACGTTATACAATGCTTCACAAACAGGTCAGTTTGATTCAGGTTTGTTAGTTTATTGTAAGGCTGGCTCGACACCAAAATCTTCTTGATTCCGGTTTCGCCTCTGACAGCTGATGACTTCATGCACAGTACTGCACAAATGGTAAACTGCCTGCTGAAAATACATACAGATTGACAGATAAGTCGATTCAGCTGACATAATAGAACATTTACTGAACCAGTTATTGAAAAATAAATGTAAGTTGTCATACACAGGCCGATAAGACACTCTTAAACTAAAATAGAAACATTATTTGTGTAATATATGTCCCATAATATACAATTCTGAATATAGTCTCCAAATATTCCAGAATATTAAGAACATACTGTGGTAGTAATAATTTCAGGGAAAAACAATAACAATTAACTTAATTAAACATGAATATGAATAATGAAACAGAAAGCTGAACTCAGCAGCATGGGTCTTCTTAATTTGGTGTGCACCATTTTTTCTTAGCATTGCATGGTCAGTATTTGTTTTGACATTTTCATGTAATATGAGATAACCAGTAATACATTTGTGTTAAAAAACAAAATATAAAAAATGTTGGCACAAAAAAGCATATAAACATAGGTATTATCAATAATTTTATAATTTTTACCACTTAACTGGCAAGGTTATAGTGATTTAATTAAAACACCCTATTCACTGTTCTTTCACCTCTCAAATCTGTTTACAGAAGCAGAATCACAAATATGTATTTCTATTTAAGCCCACATAACAGTATTATTACCACAACTCACAGAGCTCTAAATGTTTAGCATTTGATAGACATAATAAAAAACATACAAAGCATGATTTAACATGAATCTTAACAGTCATTTTTGGAAAGCAAATATTTTTTAATATATAAATATCCTTTAACCTCCAAAAGGACTAGAGCACTGAATTCAAGACCATTATGTCTAGGGTGCGCAAGTTAATACCAAACAAAAACAACTCTATAAAACAATATGATAGAGGAAAAATAGACTTTGGTGACTTCTGCCATTTTTACAGAGATTCATTCACAAATTGCTTCACAGCAATAAATGATAGATATGTTTTTGTATACTTCATCACTCTTCCTCTACTACCAAACTTTAGGAATAAAAACACATTGTCATCTGGTACAAAAAAAAATCTTAAATGATGGTACTATTGTTTTAACTTTATGATAACACTGTACCTTTCTTTATAATGTATGAATGGAACTCTGTCCTATTGTGTAGTCTATTAGGATGTCAACCCTCTTTTAAAAGCATGTCGCAATTGAAACCTCTAATTGGTTTTCAATGACACTTACTCTGACCTTGAAGGTGAATGAGTTGCCCTCGGGGGAACAGCAAATGTTGTGCTTGCACCCACCAATGATAAAAAGACTAGTTGACCTTTTCTAAACACTGTTGAGGGAGCGCCATTTTAAAACTACATTTAAGGGTTAAACTAAAGTGACACCTTTACCTTATCTAAGCTGAAAGCCTTTGTTAGCAGGCTAGTGAGGACATGCGACAACAAATATTTCAGGAGCCCCTCGACACTCTCATAAGGCTAATTACAGTCCCCTTGACTGGCTGCGTCAGCAGCACTTCCTACAAAGAGCTCTCGCCAACTCTCTCTTCCCTCAAAGAACGACTCCTGCATTGATTTCATTCTTTACATTCTCTCTCTCTCTCAGCGACAAGATCTTTCTCAAATTAACTCTGCGCTTTCTGACCATTTCAAGTTGCTGTTCAGTGTGATATTCTGACATTTGCAAGTAGGCGAAATTAAAATGTCACTCTAAGTAAATACTATAAATAGAATATGATGTCTTGCCACTTGGCAAGTTGCCAGATTTCTTGCATGATTTTCTTCTATTTCTTTGGTTTTGGTGATTTAGAGGGTACATAATAAGATACCCATCTCAGTGCTAGATGTTTAGATATTCAATAGGGTCATTGTATTTACATGTTTTTTAAGCATGTACAGTGGTAAAACCATCATATGTTTTATTATACCATTCTAATACTTTGTTTTTTGGACATATATCCCATTTTCTAGATGTACCATGGTAATTCTATTCTCTTCTTTAAAGAACCTGAACCACAATGTAATAATCATTATATTATGCATATCATATGTGAATATGACAAATATATTTGACTGGTATATGTTTCTTTCTGTTAGCTTGTCCTGGATTTCTTACAATTAAAGTCAATGTATTCTCCATTAAAAAGTACTATGGTATCATCTGTTTGTCTGTCCTGCCCTTATTTTGGGAACTAGTACACTGTACTTTCTGTTCTTGTAGTTTAGAGTTTTTGTTTTCCCATCTGTTTTCACCTGTGTCCTGTTACACAGGCTGGTCTGTGTAATTGTAGCCCTAGTGTTTCCATTGTTTCTTGTCTGTTACTGCTTACATGGTTGCTCTGTTCTCGTGGTCTTCCTCTTCATCCTCATCTTGTTTCTTGGATTTGTGTCACTTTCGGATTTAATAAACTATTGGACTTAGCTCTTAGATCCAGCCTCTCTTTTCCATATCATTGTCATGGTTATTGTATATGTACAATGGGCATACCGGGCATTTTGTACATGTACCATTAAAATTAGTGGGAGGGACTTTTATCAGTCACTGACAGTGTAACAGATGTGCTTGTTGCAGAGCGTTTATCTGATGTTTATCTTACGCTCCACAGTATTCACAATGTGCATGTGTGTAACAATATTCCAAAACCTAATGAGCTGTGTTGCTATCCACTGTCTATCAGCTGCCTTCTACAGCAGCAAATATGAGTTTGTTGCGTTTGGAATGATTTCACAGTTGGGCAGTGTGTCTTATCCTCAGTCGTTTAGTGTGTGATGCCCAGTTTTGTTACAAATTTGTTGTGTAGTGTAATCCAGACTTAGTTAGGCTCACTATCTCACTAGCTTTTGCAACATAGTATGTATATCTATGTAATTGTATGCAATATTACTCTGCATATTATGCTGAGCGTGGTCTCATATATTTATTAATGTGTTTGTGGAGATTTTGCTGCTGATAAGCAACATTGTGACTATTGCAGTTGTGCTTTGTATTTGGCCATTAAGTTTACTGAAGACTTATTAAACTTATTTACTTCCCTTTCTTGACTCATGACTATGAGGGTGTTAAAACACTACCAGCCTTATTATAACTCTACTATACATTTTCAGTTTATGGTATTTTTGACATACCTTGGTATACCATGTAAATACCACCGTATATGAATATAAGGTAATCATTCAGTACCATATTAAAGTATCATTGTATTAATATCTGATACCATCATGGTACTGCCACAGGTATCAAGTTTTATTTTGTTGTTCTCTGATTCGCTGCTAAATATTTTGTAAAAGTAGTAGTACTAGTAATAGTTGGGTAGCTGTTAAACCACTGGCCCACTGGTTTTTCCATAGCTGGCTTTCCAGGTGCCACCATTAGGTGCACTGGGGGAAAACAGACAGGGTGTGCTATAGAGTGAAAGCCCAGGGTTTTTCTCCTACGCTGCTTCCAACTTCCTGTGATTGGCACAGAGGAAAACTGCAAAGTGAAGAGGCCTTTGGGCCTCTTGTCTTTTTTTAAAGTGTGTGTATATGTCTTTCTGGCAGAGTACACAGTCTGTTTACGAGATAAGCCTGTGTGTGTAGCTTTGTAAATAACCAAGACTTAATTTTGTGTTACTTATTCAACTTACTATAGTGGCATGTAGTGAGCTTCTGAAATAAGGACGCAACACCTCGCTCTGCTTTTGTGTTTAAGTCCAATACAAATTCATGTTCCAGTTCTGTTTGGTGTTTACACAACAGGGCTCAATACTAGGGATGGCCCAGGGCCAATATAAGACAATTTGAGGCCAGTTTATGGAACCTGAGGTATATTGAATACTGTTCATGTGAATTCAACTGTTTACAAACTGTAGGGCACTGTGTTAATGTTATCTAGCTGCCTAATGTAGGTGTTTCTTTTCATGATACTAAAAGCTAAATCAGCAGTGTTTTATTTCCAGCAAAAGTGTGTTTATGAATTAATAGCTTTCATGGATATATTACTGCAAATTAAACCAAGAAACACAAAAGTGTTAGTATTATATGTTTAGTAACAGTTTTCATATTAAAAACTATAAAAATGCACAATTCTAATGTGTTTTTCAGCATGTACGGTGTGCTTATTTAAGTCTTTCTCTTGAAAAGAAAAAACTGCTTGTCAGTTTTGCAGTCGGCCTGTGGATCCATTGCTACTCTGGTAGGGCCCATTTTTTGATCTCATTCAAGTTTTGTTGCATTCAGAAAAGAGAGTAATTAGGATCTAAAAACCTCCAGAACAGTCATATATGTTTACTTTAAATGGAAGTTGTACAGAGGTTTCCTGTGGTGTCATTTGCTTTACATAATATGTTATTCCTGCTTTTAAAGAAAGTGATTTAGTTTGATTAAAGTATCATAAGCACTAAACATACAGTTTTTCTTCTGTCTCTTTGCCACCAATTATGAGCGTTGAAGAATATACTACAAATACTTTAAAGTCATCATCTCTCCTCATGAATAATAAAAAGTGCATCTGCTAATGTACTTTAAAACAATTACCTCTAGCTTTTTATTTAGCATAGAGGCTGCTGTTTGGTTTTGCTCACTAGATAGGATCTCACTTTACATAAATGTAGTAGTACATTCATACTGTTGCATGCATGACTGAAATGGGCTAAAGAGGTGAAGCAAGATATGTGGAACCAAGCGGAATCACAAAAGTAATGATGGGTTCCAAACAATTTTCCCAAACATGCCCTGTGTCTGTCATTGGTCAAACAGACAGAAGCCCCATCCCAAACTGTTAAACATCCTAACTTTAAAATGGGTACAATAATAAAAATGAACTTGGATTTCACAATAATCACATAAAGCTGTTATTAATGCAACATTATGTCAGTAATTACAGTCTTTGTGCTATTACTTATATCTTCTCATTACTTGGTAATTTTATTACAGTATGAGTGTGTGTTGTGGTGGTTTTTTGGTGTAGTCTGAACAAGAGAGCTCGTATGCAAACAGGTTCCAGGCTTTTACAGCCCCGTCAGATGAAATTAGGGCAGGTCTCTTTGAAACAGGCACTGAGAATATTCAAGCCGTAGCACTGCAGATGGACACCCATGTTCTCTGTGTGTGTGTATGTGTTCACAACTCTGCCTGTACAACTGCACCTATCACTTAATATCTCAGCGTTATCTCACCAGGCAATGGACCTCTGAATTACTTCTGTAGTGTAAACAAAATATTCTGTTGCTCAGATGTAAATATTCTACCTCGCATCCCTTGAAACTTCAGCGTTTGTTGTGTTTTTGAAGGTCTTGCATCAATAAATGTGGAATCCAGTCTCACATGAGTCCAGGTTCTGAGCTGCTGGAATGAAACACTTGTGTTTGGAGCGTGAAGGCACCTCACTCTCTCTGAGCAGTTTGAATCTAGTTCAGTGAGATGTTGTATTCTCTGAGGAGCCCTTATCCAGGTCACATCTACAGGAAAAGCCAAAAAAAAAAAATTCGTCTGGGATTTTACAAAGGTCTGAGGACAACCCGGCAGATGGAGGGTGAGAGGAGCAAAAAAATGTTCGGTTCTGCTTTTCTTTTTGCTGTTTTGCTGTTTTTGAACACTTGTCATGCTTTGTGACACTTAAACTAAGACATCCATAACTTTCTCTGCCCTCCAACTTTTCAGAATATGTCAGAGTCCCTTTAAAGAAGTCTCCGCACTCAGTGATCATCTTTGTAATGCCTCTGGGCAACTATGAGGAAAGAATATCTCTAAAATCGCTGACTAAGGTCACAATATTAAATCCTACATGAACTGTATCATAAATTCTTCTTCTTAAGCTCAAATTGAACTATAAAAACAAGTTTTCCAGATTGCTTCAGGTAGTGCACGTGCACAAAGCCCCTCGCAAGATTCTGTTGAGAGCTCCTCTGAGTGTCGCAGTTTCCTTTGTTCATAGTAATAGAACTGCAGTATCTTACTAATTCTATAATCTTTAAATATGTTCTCTCTGTTTTCTCATTTCCGTCTCTCTCATTCTCTCCTCTAATTTTCTGCTCTCTTCTCCAAAGTTACCTTTGGCTGCATTACCTGAGACATGAAGAACAGAAAATCCTATGCTAAATTGGTTAAGGCTTTTCATGTAATTAGTCACGGTATGACTAACTGTTCTGTCGGAGTCGTCTAGCTACTCTCTTCTCATACAGATCCAATTTATTTCTCAGCCTGGACCTGACGACAGCTAGGTGAGGTCCCGAGGGGCCGTCAGAGCCCAGCATGTTGCCAAGGCAACGCTGTCATAGGTCCTATCAGAACAGCCGGTTAGCTATGCTTGTTAAAAAGATAGTTATTAAAGTGATATCTAATTAGAAAACAGGTGAAAGAAAAAGAACATGTATATACCTCTATATATTACTATATGAGATACTGTAACAGAGCAGGTGTCAATCAAGAGAGCAGACATCATTATTGGCAGTTATCTGTTAGGGTAACTGCTTTCAGTCTCTATTATGTCCCACAGGAAATTTTAACTGTGCTGAAGGCAGCCACACACGGCGGACCTGTCGCGCTCTTATCTGTCAGTCTCTCTCACTTTATCATTCCTTCATTATTTCTGAACAGCCTTTAAATGATGCCATCTACAGTAATGACACAACTGTGTTTGTGTTGTTCATTAGTTGCCTGAAATCATGTCCTCTTCATTTAATTGGCTTTAAAGGGACTTATCTTAAACTTATCTAGCAACCTATTCTTTTTGATTTTCTTTCCTCCTTCAAATAAAAGTAAATATTAAGTAGGACTGCTGGTTACTATGCAATGACAGTCGAAAATTTACAAAAAGAGCACAGATGAAAATGACATTTGGCATCAGTGACATGATTACACATCTTTAAAGGCCAATGTATGTAAATATAATATAAATAATATATTACATATCTGTCTTTTCCTCACACATAGCATTGTATAGCTTTAGAAGGCTTTAAATATAGTGTATGAGTAAGTTTAATGATGCTTGACAGCCCTGATCAACATTCAACATGAACATTCTGACAGATTTCCTCTTTTATGTGCTATGAAATTCAAAATCGTATGGGTTTGTCATTCCAACATAACGTGAGGGGGAATAAATTATGACATTATTGGGTGTACTATTCCTTTAATGAGGACAATGTGTTTTATAAATAACAATAGATAGAGGCTATAATGCTCAGTTTTCACAGTACTTGTCATTAGTGATTGCATGTACTATAAACAGTAAAGGCAGAAATGAAAGCTATGAAATTGAGGCAGGTTTTGTAGCTATTACTGTCTTTGAATAGACAGGTGTGTAATGTGTTTTAACAGTATCTTTCAAAATCATGAATATGTTGATGTGCTGCTGTAGACATACAGTTTTGTATGGGGAACATGCATCAGTTATTCAGTACCATCATATTAATGCACTGTCTTACACAATCACTGTGCCATGGTACAGTCATATCACTTACAGCAGTGGATGTTTTTAAGAAAACGGACCAATGGACCAGGTCACAATTTCTTCTATCGTAAGAATACAGAATAACAATGTTTCTTTTACTATTACTATAATAGAAATACTGTAGATTTACTAAACTACATTGTGTTTATTAATAGCTATTTCTGGACTGAATTTAGGGATTGGCTTTATTTTCCATCTATAGAAAATAAATAAAATAATAGTACAGTTTAAAGTCAGTGTTTTGTGGCATGTGAAAGTGTTAATAGTTCTGTGGCGGAAATGAAGACAAACACAATTAAGCGAAAGTGCCGGATGAGGCATTTATTGAACTGGCAAAAACAAAATGTGAGAAGTCACAGTGACACAGAATTTGTCTGAGCGGTAAGTGCACAACCATCCTGCTGGGATAACAGGATATGTGATGGTTTCAGACAGTACTGGAATTCTGGCTTGTCTGCTAGTAAATAAAATGATTCTGGTTTATTTGCCACCTTGATGGCTTTCAAGTCACATGCTTGTGGCTTTGGTCTCAAAGCCAGTGTGATGCAGAATGTTGGACATGGACTTTAGACTAGTGCTTTATTGAAGAAAGACATGTGCCTGGATCATAATAATTTGTTGGCCCTGGAATAACATTCCTGTCACAATCGTATGTCAAGCCCAATCCCTAGGGAAGCCCTAACTCTAACCTGGCCCTAAAACCAGAGGGAAATGCTTGTTTAAGCACATGAACTGAGCCACAAGCCTATCCCAAGACCTTAACCATAATTCCTAATGGTTTATAGGAATGTTATTCAAGAATAACAAGGATTTAGGAACATATCCTATTTGGGTAAACCCATTTGACTTTTCACCATGAAATTCAAAGTAGATGTTACGTAGAGTATTAGTGACAGTCTAAGTCAGCATTCGCTTTCATTGTACGTAAAAAAAAGAGCAATTTTATGTGAAATACTCTTGTGTATTATCACAGTGTGAAAAAATGACATGAATGCTTATTCTGTAACATTCTTTGCAAAGCACTTCCAGTTCCCACAGAAACATGAATTTCTTGTAAAGTTTGTTCAGCAAGAAAGTCTTTTTGGTCAACCTGTTGAAGCACCCAGTCCCAGAGATCCTGATGTGTTTTTGTTTACAAAGGTTTATGGAAAGTTTAAGGCTGGTTTAAAAAATAAAGGACAATAGCAAACCGGAATTAAAAAACAAAAACACGGCTTTTACAGGTCCAAGATGGTTGCTGTTTTTGTAACAGCCTGAAGGTAGCAGGCTAGCTTGACCAGTAGTGGCCAACCTAGTTTATTCAGCAGGAATACGGGTGGACAGCTATTCTTCAGCGAGACTAGAGATTTCTAGTCATTTAGCAGCTGTTTACAACTAGTCTTAAACTATACTCCCACTTTTAGCAAAAGGACTGAACCTTCCACACTGGGTTGTTATGTATGAGTTTGTTGCTCATATATTTAAAACAGTCAAAAACTATAATTTTTACACACACCCTCCCCGCCACTCTCTGTTATGCGTTTATCACTCTAATATAATCCTTTGTCACACTTTCTTAGTTCCTCTGTCACACCCATCTACTCATGTCCCTGTAAAAATATGCATCATAAAAAAGCATAGCAGGTCCACTGTACTGTGACTGCTCTATAATTAAAAGCTCCTGCTTTTTCTCTGGGAACTCAGACAGCGGCACCTCTGACAAACCGATTCCCTCACTGCTTTCACGCAGCAGATTGCCATGCGGTTGTGCAGGTGATTAAAGCAAGTTGGCCGTCCCTGCTGACCAGCGCTAAATCCGTTAAATTATATTTACATCAACATTTGCCCAAGGAAAGTGACTAACCACCAGGTTGAAAATCCATGCTTTATGTCTATTAAGTTTCTGTGAATTTGCCAAGTAAAATGTGTTCCTGAATTAACATTTTTGTTGGTTCTGAAACAGGATTTTTGTAAAAGACACTTAGTTCCAAGACTAACCCACATCCTAACCCTAACTAGATATGGATTAGGTGCCACATTCAAAGCAACTGCACATCAGTTGCATTCTAAATTGACGTGGCAAATTGCAACATTGTTTAGCATTCGTAATTCATTTTGGTGTTGTGTAATGCTGAATGTGAAGAAAGATTGATGTTCCTGGATCAACATCATTGTTGGTCATGAAACAACATTTCTGTTAACCAGTCAGGATTTGTAGGATCAGGTTTAGGGTCAGTGTTAGATTTAGGACTGGGTTATGGGCGTGTACACCATTCTTGTCAAGCTATTATTTCCCTCTGATTTAAGCAGTCAGTTAGGGTTTGGGTAATGGGTAGAGTTTAGGTTACTAATTCTTACTAAACTTTTACTTGGCAAAATCACGGTGGACCTGTGACTAACAGTACAGCTACATGACAACTTGTTTGGTACATTTCCAGGCCCTGTATGTTTCTTTGTCGCTTTATGTGTAAAAAACGTAAAGCTGTTTTACCTACTGAAATCCCTGTGAATATATCTGCTATGGTATGAACAGAATAGCAAAGTCTTTACCAGTTAATACATTTCTACCATCATCTTTCTACACATTTCTACCATCTACCAAACTTTATTGTAATTGAAAGCTTAAGCCAGTTGTTTAGAATCTGACACATCAAAATTAAGGTGTGGGGACAATAATGTTTTTTTATTGTCAGCTTAAACTGATCTTGTTAAAGCTTCACTGAAGGGATGCACAGACTGAACACTTGGCAGTTATTAAAGGAGACAGCCTAGATGTTTTCTGGGTGAGAGGGGGAGTGGGTGGGTGTGAACTGCCGGGAATGTCACGTTTTCCTCTGTGCTTTTTACACAGGGTTTCCTAACATGTGACAAACATCTCACCCCCGCTTTTAGCTTTCATATCTCTCTCTCTCTCTCTCTCTCTCTCTCTCTCTCTCTCTCTTGGCACCCCTCGTTGTAGCTCTGAGGGGCTGCATCTGTCTGTATCCTGTCAGCAGTTGAAACAGATGACTGTCTCACAGTGAGCTCCATTATCTTTCTACTCCCACTTGCCCTGTTATTTACACTCTGACTAGAGTTAGTGCTGCACTTTTGACACCACCCATAAACTACGGGGTTAGAAACCTTTAGCAGTGTTGCCTGATGGTGGTTTATTTTCCGCTAAACAAACCAGGACCATGGCACACATGGAAAAGTACCCCTAGGGCCTTCTCACACTGAGCTAATTTCATGCAAGCTTCATGTACAATTTGTCAGTTCAGACCAATGTGACAATAATATACAAGTACTATTATACACCACATAATTGAGAGAAGAATACACAGTACACAGTACACAGAGTTAAATCTGGATCATGAACGTTTTTGCCCATACTTCTGTATGTCCACCAATGAGTTTGAGACTTTATTCGCTGTCATTTGGCAGAAGAATCGTTCATAAGGGATAGTTTCTTGTAACAGCAGCGGCTCAGGGCATATGTCCAAAAGTGCAAATCTTATTGATTGGCCAGTTTACATTGCAGTGCAAATTGGAACCTCTCTCCATGTGAATGTTTTTCAGTCTGAACATGTAAATAGACAGCTGTTTATTCAAATTAAAATATCATAACAATTTTTTTAAAGAAATTTTACTAGTACCAGTATTGGCTACTAAAATTCTGGTAATGCGACAATCTTATGCCATACATTTTCTGAGGCTGTTATGCCGTTATGCCACCGGACCCATAATCCAAGTGTTACATGTGCATTGTAGCATACTTTTTTAAAATTTCAACAAAGATTAAGGGTAAATTTTCAAATTGTAGTGCTGTTTTCTCTGCAAATATTGGCCACAGATAAACAGACACTAAATAAAGTTTATATGTATAAAAAATGTTTTGTACATTTTCTCAGTCTGCAAGCTGGGGAATTGACAATTTCATTCACCACAAAATTGTAGAACATTGTGCCATTCCTTAAGTTACATAACTTTTTTATAAAAACAGTGCAACCAGCATGTGCACATAAACAATGCTAACAGTGGGTGCAGTCTATTCTCTATGCCGCTATTTCTGTTCCTTACTCTCTCGCCCCTGTCTTGTCCTTGAGGTGTTTCCCCTCTGTCATCTTGCCAGGAACATTCACCCAGACACGTGAAATTACAGCTGAGAGAAGGAGCTGCTTTTATTCATTTATCATCTTTTTGCTAAGAAAACTCCTTGAAGCATGTGTGAATTTTATCAGCATGTCAGGTGGAAGCTCTTATCCAGAGTGCAGGACCCTAAAAGAACTGAAAACCCATGTGATAGAACCCCATGTGTGCAGCTTCCCACAATCAAATATTAAAAGAACATTACAGGGTATTTTTATTTAATATCTATCTACTCATCTGGCATGTAAAAATTATGTTTTCAAGAACAGATGTAAAGCTTGTAATTTTGTTAAAGTACATGCATGAATTCTTTAGTAATTTGATCTGTAAAGTTCTCTAAATTGTGGAGACAGTACTTTTCTTGGTGGAATTTTAATACAGCCCAATTTTAATAACACATTTTTCTACATTTTGAAACAGTATTAAGTACTTTGGTCAATGCTTTGTCTAATAATATTTAGGGGTGTAACAATATTCAAAACTGAACAAAAAAACTGATACACCATCCACGGTACAAACCGCGGTACTCTTATGGCATATTGAATGCCCCCGCCCCCTGCTGCCTCTACTGACCCATTGTTGAGGCTGACCCCACTTTACCTTGTGTCACAAAACAAAGTTTTTCCTTGACAATTGATTAAATAGTAATTAGTACACTTTTAACACTTAATAAAAGCTGTTTTTTAAATATATACACACATGTATATAGACAGATAGATAGCTCCTCCTAAAAATGCATGAATAGTTTGAATACCTACTAAAACAACTCCTACAAGCCACCCTTCCCCAAATTCATCATTCTCCCATATGAGTTTCTGATGTGGAAATTCCCCTGTACACTACAGTTACTGTCTTACTGTATTAATATTATTATTATGAAGTTAAAAGTGAATCTAGTATTCTTTAGCATTGCTGGTGTCATGCCAGGAACCCTGACCTTACAGCAATCAGAACCTAACTGAACTGTGTCTCTAAAACCATGATATGAACCGAACTATGGAATTGGTATATTTTCACACCCCAAATGACATTGCATGTTTCGTTCAGCGAGTGACATTGAGTTGTCTTAAAAATGTAGCATTTTCAACCAGTTTTGTTTAAAAATATCTGAAATGATGTTGGCAGTCACAATAAAGATACTTTGTAGGGTATGCAAGTTACAAGTAGGTACTACTTGTGGAGAAATGCATAGCAGCATAATATGCTAGACATCGTTTTAGTTTTTGGTGTCTTTACATAAGGAATACCAAAGAAACCTGGTTTATGTCTTTTAGCTGGTCATGACATCAATTAATTATTTGACTGTATTATAACTTTACAGGGCTGCTAAGCGATTTGATCGCCTGTCTCATGCTAACATATCATTATGGTGTTTGCTAGCTAGTCTCAAAAACTTAGATTACAAACAAGTAAACATGTTTTGCATTTGTTGATACAAACTGACAGATGAGTTGAAATTATTATCAGTGATAATCAACAGGTGCAGTACATAGACAACGGTAAAATAATCTAGAGTATTGCTTTATAAAAGGCGAAAGTACGAGACGTGAGGGAGAGTGTGAATGTACACAAGACTCTAAATCAAAGTCCCTGACAATCCCAGGGATTTGTCCTGGTTGGCAGGGGATATATTGCACATTTTCTAATAATGGCACCGCTATGTGTAAGCTCTGGACTTTATTGCTAGCTTCAACACAATCCTTTCTGATGGTGAAAATAAGCAGAAATCTAGCAATATATTTTAACGTTGTCTGTGTCACGGTACAATACTATTCACTCCATTCCAGCTGCACTCCGGGTTTTCCCTTTTCTGCTGTCCACTGGCTCTGAGTTCATACCAATACACTGTTCTTTTAGTCTGTTTGGTTTTTTTAATATTGCAAATGTCTGTGCACATTTTGCATATTTTAAAACTGCAAACTTTGTGGTTAAAAAAAGAACAAAAATCTGTTACTGAGCAAGGACATAACAGATCATTGTTATCCTTACCATGATTTGCAACACTAAGTTTATAGTAATAATTTATAATTTGAGCTGCTGGGTCTGATTTTTTCAGGAAATGTCTGTTTGACTTGCGGTTACCTCATGTATGTACAGCAAGAAGACCAGGTTACTATATTGCGTGTGTGGGTGCTGAGGGTGGTGGTGCGTTTGTAGCTTGTTTTTACAGCAGTTGCTTAGAATTTAAACTTGTGACCCACATTAATACTGTAATTTCTCAAGTAACTTAAAAATGTATGCTTTAAACAGAGATGGTGACAGAGAGACAAAAGTTATGGATTGCACTTGGAGAAATGTTTCAGGGTTTGACATTGGGTAAAAATTTACGTTTTAAACACTAACATTAGCACATAGTTTCACTCGTGATAGAATAATCTTGGCGCAAGAGAAAATACCAATGACAGTTTTAAAAAAAGCTTCCCACTCGTATACACATTTCACAGTTTAACAGTTAAAATTTAGTCAAATGTGTCCTGAATGGTGATCAGCCTCTTTTTTATAAATACGAATGTGAAAAATGTAACTAAAAATATTTATTTTTGCCATGAGAATTCCCATAACATCATGAAATGAAATGTAACATTAGTCACAAGAGCAACATTTCCTTCACCGCGGATACCTTCATCCACTTGGAACAGAAAACCTCCATCCTAAACTCGGGATTTTATCTGAAAGGACAGGGCAGACTTTCATAAGCCCCCACTGACACAATGACTTACCTGCACTAATGCACAGATGTGGAACATCATCTCTTTCCCGCTGTGCCTGCTGAGTTTACATTGAGTGTCTACATTAAAGGGGACATTTTTGCTACTGTATCTTTAGGACTTAGGTCAATTATCTTGGTTATGAATTATTTAAATTTGCTTGTTATGTTACTCTGTTATTCACCAGGATAGGCCAAGCTGCAGAAAACATTTTCATTCATTAGTCTAGTTTTTAATTAAAATATTTAATACTTAAAACAGAAACAAAATTGCATAAAATAATAGGAGCTGTTTTCAGAGAATATATTTTAAATTAAGTTTATTTTACACGGAGAGGTAATATTGACCTACTTCCTGGACAGAAAGACATGCAACGTCTTTAATTAAAATGGATAAGGACATTAAATCAATAGTTACCCTGTTAACTTTATAGTCTAATTGGGCATTGTTATATCAGTGCAGTCAATTCCAAGGAAGAAAATGCTGCTGTAACTGGGAAAATGTGATAACTTGCTCCATATCTTAAATACCTTTATTTTTCAGCTGATGTTGCCAAGATCGCTTTAGTTTCAACTGCTGTGTATCGGCGATTTTCATATTTCAATTGCAGATGGATAAAATATTCCCTTGAATATTTCTCAAATTCTTGTTTCACTCAGAATATTACAGAAGTTACATTACAGAGAACAATTGGCTATAAATGCAGTTTCTTTTTAACCCTTAAAACCTGTAAACCCCAGGATAGCGTGTGGGTGAATGTGCAGTGGTTTAATTGTACCTTTAGTCTGGTGTTAGGCCACATGTCACTTCCTGCCAGTCTGTTGTAAGCTTGTTAAGGGCTGTTACACACATCTTTACTTATATATTAGAGATTTCTTCCTGTTTGCCAACAAACCTTTCTTTGTTCACACATTGTGTACACATGCACAAAGGTCTCTTTCACATCATGTTTATGCATAATTGTAATTTTCTGATATTTTATTCTCTTTTACAGAAACCTGCTCGACAGGGACACCTTTTCCAAATCAGATCCAAGTAAGACTGTCTTTTTACTTGTATATTTTTAGCATTGTTGAATATATAGCAAGAAATGTGCTACATCTATCCTTGAAATCCATTCTGAATTGTTTCTTGGGTCTCATCATGTCTTATATGAAAGGATCTTCTGTAGGGCTGTATGATAAACTGCTCTTAGCCTTGTTAAGACGAGACCTTCTTCACTGTCTGAAAGCTTACACAATCAAATGACTCATTGCTTTCTGTTTGCTGTTTCTTAAACTGATTGTGTGAAGTAAAAGCCTCCAGCTTCAGATCTGCATGTGGCACGGGCCTCAGATATAGAAACACTGTGGGCGGGCTTGTTTATTATAATATTTGCTTCCAACTGTACATAGTCTTTCTGAGTGAAGGCTAAATGTCACACGCTTGATCTCAGAAATCAGTTATCCAAATTTCAAAGGACAGATAAGGTGAGCTATCTGAGAGGTGATATTAAATGTTGTAAACCTACTTGGGGTTTTTCATAAGATTGAGTTATATACATGATTTGTTTTAATGGTCTAGACAATCTTACCATCTTCTCATTAGTGGAATTTTATGAAGGCATTAAGGGTAATACTTGTGTCCAAAGCTCTAGAGGAATAAGCATATGGCTAAGATGAAAAGTAATGTAGATAGGGTTTTAGGTTATCATCAATATATTCTACAGCATGGAGGTTTTCATCACATCCTTAACAATGATACTTACATTTGCAGTTTAGGCTCATTTCCTTAAACTTCTATTTACTCACTCTCTTAACCAGTTAGTCATCCACCACTCATTTTCTTAATCACTTGTTTATTCAAGTTACATTTATGCACCCATATACTTGTTCATCATTCAGTCATTCATTTGCTCACTCATTAAATTGTAAATTCACTCATTCACTCACTCACTCACTCAATTTGCCATTCATTTACTTAATCACTCATGCACATATTCACTCATTTGTTTGTTCACTCAGTTAGGGTAGGGTAGGCAATTGTGGATAGGCTAGCAATAGAAAATGAGATTAGAAAACATTACATCCACCTTCCCTTCCAAGTGCACTCCAAAGCCACGCCTCCTCCAAAACACATGAACAGAAGATTGTCGGCATGAGCATGGTGCGAGAAGGTAAGCAAATGCATAGTTTGACAGGCAAGTAGGACATCCTATCATTGAATTTGTACCAGACGCAATGATTGGATGAACATTTTATGATCATGTGCCTTCCACAGATGATATACTGTACAGTACAGTATATATTAATATATTTAAACCACTTTACATAGTGATTGCAATCAGGATGTGAAAAGACTTTCAACCAGCATAAGAAACGTTCCTTGAAAAAATCATCTACTTTGCCTTCAATTTGTTATTTATTAAGTCACTCATTTGATCACTTATTAAGTTGGACATTTACTCATAGTCACTTACTCATTTAGTCACTCATTCAGTGAATTAATTAACTCACTCACTCGCTTGCTCACTCACTCACTCACTTTAGCATTATTTCATTCCTTTATTAAATCACTCCTGCACCCATTCACTTATTTATTTGTTTGCTTATTTAATCCACCATTCAGTCACTCATTTGCAACTTCAAAAAAAAAGTCAATTTACTCATTCATTCAAACAGCCATCCTCTCATTCATTTACTTAATCACTCATGCACACAATCACCAAATTATTTATTTACTCATTCACTCCTGCTTTCTGTCTTCCACTTTTACCTGTCAATTAAACTAATTAATCAGTTCTTTTTTGTATTAATTTATTCACTCATTCATTTATTTAATCACTCACTGACCTATTTATTCACCGAAATGTCTAAATGTATCACTTTATCACTTCATCAAGTTTCACACAAATGTAATCCTAAATCTTTGAGCAGATTCTACATTATTGATCAGATGTGTTTACCCTCAAACAAAAGGATGCAGAACGGAGTCATCATAACTCTCATTGTAAAGTACAATGAGCATCAGATGGTGGTAATGGTTTCTTTTGTCCAGTGTGTGTGTGTGTGTGTGTGTGTTGTAACAGTAATGAACAGAAAACAATGGTAATCACTCAGCTATTGTTATCATTACCTGTATTGGTTTCTGTACTTCTGTTGCTTGCTCTTGTCTTTCTGTTGTGCATCATGTTTTTTCTCTCTCTTTACTTTACTCAAAATGCTTGTCCACTTTTCCACTAGTTTTCTCACTGGCTTCGTTCATGATCAGCTAGTCTAAATAAACTCAGCTCTTCCCAGGCTGCTCATGGGGTCCATGCGTTCATCCAAGCAGGCACTTGTGCTGAGGCGCAGTCTTAATTATGCTGAGTACTGCTGGCCCAGTCTCATAGCGTTACCATTATCGTACTTATGGTGGGTGTGCCTTATGGCACATATACAGATAATCACACAAACTCAGTTACACAAAATATTTAAGCTCATAAAAGATAGCAGTTTTTACGTTTTCTTAAAATAAACATTCAGTGAATTTCCTAATGCCAATAATTACAATCAACTATCTGGTAAAAGTCTTTCACCAAATATATAGTTTAGTTGTCTGGTATCTGTAGCGTCTGAATGACTTTTATTTTAAATCTTGTGTTTTATATTTAAATTCACTTCCTGTTGTAGTCCCATTGTAGTTTTGTCTGTGTTGCCCTGCCTTAATTGTGCCCATGTGTTCATTGTTACCCTTAATTAGTTATACACCTGTATATATACCCAGTGTTTCCCTGGTTTAGTTTGTTGGATATTTTTGGGTATGTTACGTCTGTGGGGTTTTTTTTTTTTTTAACACTTTTTTGTTTTTACATGTTGTTTCATGTTCATTGCTCACTGTTATTAATTTTGATCACTTTAGATTTATTAAACCTGTCGATCTGTGGAGAGTGCCTAGTACAGAGCGTTGTATTGTCAACCATCACGGCAGCCACCATGAGGACCATCCTTATATACAACAAAAAATGTATTTTATTTTAAAAACTTTATTGGTTTTTAGGATTTTAGAACTAACCTTTGTAATGTGTAGGACTGTCACATGTCTTTTCACATCCTGATAGCAATCGCTATATGAAGTGGTCTAAATATATTTTTATATAAATATATCTTCTGTGGAAGGCGCATGGACATTTTATGGTCGTCCAACCATTGCAATCAGTCCGAATGCAACGATAGGATGTCATACTTGCCTGTCAAGCTATACATATGCATACCTCTGCACACCCTGCTCATGCAGACAACCTTCCGTCATCAGTGTGTTCATATGGTTTTTTTCTGGTGCGGACTGCATAGGTTAAGTGTATAGGGCTGTCACGTGATGAACGAACAACTCAACCTGAAGACTCAAAACAGGCGAACTAACAGAACCTACATGATGTGCATGCGTGACTGAACGAAACTGACTCGTTCTTTCAAAGTCACATTAAAGATTCGTTCAAAATGAATGTTCACGAACAACCCATCACTATTGCCTACCTTTAATATAGAACTTAAGAACATTTATAGGCGTTTTAAACCGCTTTGGAGCTCTTGCATCAGATTTTAGAGATTGGACATACTTCTTTTAATAAACAGTCAAAAAACAGTTTGTCTTTAAACAAAAGTTTCCTTGCCAAGATATACAGAGTAAAAAATTGAGGCACTCTATATTAAGAGTTAAGGGTGTCACAGGTGGCATTTGAGAAATTATCTACCTTTGTGTTACACAATCTTTCTCTTTTTCTTCACAGTATGTGTGCTGTACACCCAAGGCATCGGCAACAAAGAGTGGCGAGAGGTGAGCACAACAATCTGACCCAGTCACGCTGAGCCGTTGAAGGGTTTGGCAGACCCTTGGTCACATAAATATTCATACATGGAAATGTCGGGTTGAATTATTCTCTGAATTGTAAACTCAATTATGCATGGCACCCTCATTTTTCTGTCTATCAGTTCTTCTATTCACGTTTTTGCCTTTTTAGCTAATCAGAGGAAATATCAGGCTCTCCAAAGCACAAATAAGAGGGTCGTATGTTTAATAACTTTAATTACCAGCCGGTGAAATATGATAAGCCACACAGGGGATGTAATAACATTTTCAAACACTCATGTCCTGACAACTGCCCACTTTTCAAGTTGACTCAAAATGAGCAGATAGCCCATAAAATGGCTTGATGAGTACCATTTTCTTTCTTGTGTTTATGTATTTCTTAGTCAAACAGAAAGTTTGGGAAGGATGTATAAAGGAAATGTCCCTTTTTATTAAACTGGCAATATACTTCAGTTTATAGCCACTTTTACACATGCTGTCACTATTGGTAAATCACTGGCAAATTACCGTGAAGAGATCATGTGTGAATGGCACCATTTAAAAATTAGAAGTTGTAACATTACCAGTAATTTACTGTGTGAACGGCACATTTGTGTAATTACAGGTAAAGTCATTCTGGTAATTTACTGGTAAATTACCAGGATTACTATGTGAAAGGGGCTTATGTCTCTACCATGAACCATAAGGCAGGTGATATTGAGAGTTAGGATATTCTCATTCCAGAGAACACATGATTGCTTATGTCTTCTAAAAGTGATTTTTCAGTCAATGTTTAGTGCACTAGAATGCTATACAGATTATGCCACAAAACTTCACTATGTCCCGTTATGACTTTCATTGTTTTAATATGTATTTAAAAAGTAACCTCTCAGGATGTTTTGATGAATTCAAAGTTCAATATAGCCATAAACAGCAATTATTGGGATCCATGCAGGTTTGGAAAAATGGGTAACAGACCAGTGATGAGATGGTGCTTTTTTTTTTTTTTTTTTTTTTTTTTTAATAAAAAAAATTTTTTTTTTAAAAAAAAAAAAAACAAGACTCAGTTATCATTGTTCTGTGAGTTAATTTATATAAATTAAAACATTGATGGCAGTGTTTTTTAAATCCTGTTACAGGGCTCCAAACTAACGTTTGAGAAGGAAAGCACTTGGTGGCACTGGCCCTTAAATTGGTAGTAATAGGGTGGGGCAAGAAGAAACACTGAAACTACATTCAAACATATTTAACGCATTAATAAATTCATTACAAATAAATACTGATACATTTGTTTATAAAAAACAAACATCTCTTTTAATATCTTTATCCTACTTATATTTATCCTTTTCTCTTAACTTATTGTAAACAATTAAACTTAATGTATGATACTTTTTGCCACCATGGCTACAGTTTTTTAAATAGTTTGTTAAATAGTTTTAACCTACAATTGTTTAAATATGTTTTTATAGAAAATATTAAATTAGTTTAATATATTACATCATTCAACCAACTTTAACATTTAACTTTATTCAACCAATTATTACATTATCCAACCAATTATTCAACCAACTTTATTGTAATGTAATGTAAATGGCGACTCGCTTTTGAGAAGCACAATTCCTTACCACATCTTTCAAAGTCAAACACATTGTTTCCTATGTGTGTACACTGGTGGCTCCGTTCCTCTGCGACTCTGGATGCTGTTCAGAATACATTCCACCAGTTGTGTATAAAATATGTTTTTTAGATGGAACATTTCAAATAACTTGTTTAATGTTTTTAGTCGAACCAGTTAGCTAAATAATAGATACTAAGTGTGCAATATCTTTGAGTTGTCCTAGGTGCAACACAGAGTGCTTCGTCTGGTGTGTGCCGTCCTTGACTGGGTGCATCATAGTTGCGCCTAATCACTTGCACAGTAGAACATTTATTAAAATATAAATATTTATATAAATATAATATTTATATATAAGTTTGTGCTTTGACCCCTACACAAATACACAATGTTTTCTTTTCTTTTCTTTTCTTTTCTTTTGCCTTGTTACATTTGTTGCAAAGCTGTCTGTGTCCTAACCCATACATTTTCTCTTGATTGGCTTCTGACCCCTGACTTCCTCTGATCTTGCAGTTTGGACGGACAGAAGTCATTGATAACACCCTGAACCCAGATTTTGTACGCAAGTTCATACTGGACTACTTCTTTGAGGAGCGACAGAACTTAAGATTTGATCTGTAAGTATCACTAAGTATTTCTTTTTATTTTCCTGTTTGGTTCCTATTTTGGCCACTTTAAATGTGGTTCTAAATGTGATACGAGTCTGACATATGGCCTGATCTAAATGTATGCACTATATATGCAATACTGCTCTTATTTCTGAATTTTGTGCCTTTGTCACAGCTTTGTCTGTTATTAAATCATTAATGTTACATTTTTTTGGCTTGTGAAGCGGGCCTGTGAAAACAAACATACACAAAAGTCTTCCGTTTAACAGCCAAGGACAAAAAACAGAATAATCTTTATTTTACAGTATCTTTAAACAACCAACCAATATTCTGTGTCAACTGTGTATTTAAAGGCATTAAATTGCAGGACACGATGTGTTACATGCCCAAAATCTGTTGCACCTCCATAAAGGTATATACGTATGTGCTAATATATGGATATATATATATATATATATATATATATATAGTGTGTGTGTGTGTGTGTGTGTGTGTTTATGTGTGTATATTTAGGTATTTGTGGGTGTATTTTAAAAGAAATATGAGTCATTCTGCATCCTTTGGCCACAAGTGTGCGTAAGGAATTTGTGTGTGTGTCAGTAGACTTTAGCATGAGTGTGTATGTCTGTAGGCAGAGTGTGTGTGTGTTGTCGGTGCAGATCGGTGTCTCTGCTCGACGGCCTGTCATACTGTGTATGTAAATCTGCGGCAGACATCACGGGGTCACAAGGTCGTGTGGGCAGTGCCTGCGAGATGAGAGCGAAACCCAAGCACTGCTGATAAAGATGACATAGTATGTCACCATGACAACAAGGGGGGCTGAGCCCCACCAACAAAGAAACAGACAGATGTGTAATAAACATATATATGTGACAAAATATATGGAACCCTAGAGATATTTTGAGTTTTTCTACATTTTATTGATATTTGTTGCCTTTCGTCTTTATCTCCCCTTTATCTCTCTCTTTGTTTTTTATCTCTCTGTATCACTGTGACAATACAGAAAAGAATGATTCATGATGTCTTTGTTTTAACGATGTTGTTCTTCCACTGTAATGAGAAACAGGCAAGCGTGAACTCCCCTCATAAGTCTGTAATTTAATTAAAGTCCAGCTCAGTGTCTCCCAGCACTGATTTTTAAACAAATCCTCTATTCTTTAGTAATAGGCAACACTATGAATATTATAATAAAAAATGTAAAGCACACACAAAAACGAAAATATGAAAAAATAACATGCCATGCTGTTGCTTCCATATCAGTTCATTATACTCAGCAAAGGGCAAATAAATGTGTACGGGCTACTAAGCTTCATGCCAGAATTTTGTTTTTTCTTGTAATTGCATGAAAAAACAGAAAACTTCACCTGGATATGGCAAGGAATGGCAGATAGATGTGTGGTGGTGCATGGTCATTCTTAGTTGGTGGAGCGACTTAGGAATGAATGAGTGATGAATGAGACTTAGGAATGCAGCAGACATGAATGACACCTCAAACTGTGTGGATTGTGAAGGAAAGATGTGCTATGGCATTACTAAGTAATCAAAAATCTCAAAGGCTTACATTGAGGTAGGCACCCAGGCCACTTCTGGAAACCATAGGCTTGGCTTATTTGAGTGCTAACTCCCTAGCAACTGTATAGCAACACCTCAGCAACCACTTAGAACACTCTAAAAACTACCTACCAACACTCAATACAACCACCCAAGACAATCCAGCAACCGCATAGAAATGTGCTAAAATTATTCAGAACACCTTACAAACCATACAGCAACCCCCGGGCAACCACCAATGACAACATCTCACAAATCACCCAACCTGTTGCCCTACATCTGATGCCTCAGGTTTATTTTATACGTTAATGGTAGCATTAACAATGCAGTTTGCAAAAAATTTAATTTGTCATTACTGGCGAGCCACAATATTTGCCTGTTAGAAGTCTATGTGCATGTGTTTGTGTATGTTAGACTGACAGATTCCCATCAGTGCATGTGATGCTATAAATAGCAGGAGAGAGAAGCCTAATGTGGTTTAGTCAGAGTGTGTAAATGGGAGGCTCTGTTTGTGTGTTGTTCCCTTCAGGCTCATCTGAGTGTGTGGGCAGACAGCAGACCACACTACAGTCCACCGTGAGAATTGCTGAATGTCTTCACATATACATGTATTAATTCTTTAAAGTGACAGTGAAGGGACAAGCAAAAGAAATTGTTGTTTGTATTCTGCAACAGGCACTGGTTTTCCTCTTAGGTGTTTCTCCTAAAGAGCAAATAAGATTAAATGAAGTGCAAATGGAAACTTAAAGTGTCACATTGTGTCTTTTTTCCTACAGAATTTAAGTACAAACATTTTAGACTTTAAACAAATTAAGGTTCATACTTAAGAACATTTATATATTAATAATTCTGAGTAATATTTTTTCTTCGAATATAAAGATTTAAAAAACTAGTTTACATAAAAAGAAAATTGTTATTATTTACTCACCCTCTTGACACACAAAATTGTATGGCATTCTGCAGAGCACAAATTGACACTGGAGAATTTAATAGCAGTACGTTAAAACTCTGTTTAACATTTAACATTATTACATGGCTCTCTGGAATGCTTGGTTCTGATTGGTCAGTCATAACATTCCAGGGTATGTTATCCCCGATAACAACCACTGATGCTGATCCAGGAACTGCGAGTCCTCTTAACCAGCAACATTTAATATCATTCTGCTGTTTCTTTTCTCATGCCAGGTTATGTGGTAAGTAGTCATGTAATATGTGGAAAAAGTACATCCTGCCAATTGTTATGGCAAAATGAACCCTTTCAGGATGATATAATCCTGTAGAGTGTAGAGTGTCCAATCCAATAGAGTGTCAGCCAAAATGTATGTCTGCTTCACTGCTTATTTTGAATGTACGTGTTCCTTACTGTTACAGGGTTTTGGTGAAGAAATAACCTAATATTTTAACCCAGAGTTAAGTTGTTTATGCAACAAATGGAAATACAGGCTGCACATACTTTTATTCTGATACTGTTGGGTTCTTAAAGCATTAAAGTCAAAATGTGCTGCGAATGTAGAAAATACACCCAATCATATCATTAAATTACGTTCTTTTGTGTTCAGGAAAAAAGAATGCTTGGGTGAACTATCCCTTAATTTGTTGAGAAATGTTCATATGATTATTAATATTGATTATTAAGTTCATACTCAAATATCTGACTTTTGCAGACCTTGATATATTGGCAGATTCGGACAGTTTGAGACAGTTATTCAGATCTCTTCAAAAAAAGTTTAGAAGAGACACATACACAAGAACACAAATCTCCTGAGCTATGAAACAGCATTTAAAAAAAATGGAGCACAGACATTGATTGTGTTGCATTATAACTCATGTTTACGTTTGGTGGTGTGATTTCTAGGTGCAGTAGGGGAATTGGTTCTTACTAATGGCATTAGTGGAAGAGTGATGTAATGGAGTCATGCGGTTTGAAAAGTATCATGCCACACATTCTGTTTATTTATGCAATGAATGAGGCTTTGCACTTGACTGCTGGGTACAAGGAGTCTTTTAACATCAATTTGGTAGCCTGAAATGGAAATTTCCAAGCACAGTCAGTGACTTATTAACAGATACAGTGAGATATAGAGCTTATATTAGGTCGTTTAATTGGGGTAAAACTGAACATTTTTTGTAATTAATATTAATATCATCAAAAAAATATAAAATTGTTTTGGGGAAATGGAAAATGATATAACAGTAAAGCATTCACTCCTTTGTTTTTGCATCTAATATAATGTCTCAGGTTATGTATGTAACCCGGTTCCCTGAGACAGGGAATGAGATGCTGCGTCAGGGTTGACGCTATGGTTGGGACACGCTTCAGGTGCCTGAGTCAAAACGTGTAAAATCAGGCCTATTTATAGGAAGGTCAGGGTCATGTGACATAGCATTGCGCACCACAAAGCCTTTAGAAGGCACCTGCAAGGAAGTCTGAAGGAAGGTCGTGCAGGCAAGACTGAAAGTGGCGAAGTGACGCAGCGTCTTGTTCCCTGTGTCAGGGAACTGTATTACTCCCCTAGACAGAGCTTTAGATTATGCTACACCCCTGGTAGAATGGGCTCTAATGCCCAAAGAAACAAGGTAACAGGCCTTGTAGGCCAGGGAGCCAAAGATAAACCCCTTAAAACTATAGAAGGGTCTCAAGAGGGGACATGTGACAGAAAGGCCTCAGCCGTCTTGCACCACCCAGAAAATAAGACACCAAGGGATGTCTCCCAATAGAGGCTCCATCAACAGATTTGTGGCTAGCCAAAACAGTGGCCACAGAGACCTTAAGGGTAGCCAGAGCTAACCCTGTAGAAAGGCGCTCTTTGAGGAAAAACCCCAGCGCTGAACCAACAGGGCAGTGAACCGGGTCAACATGGTGTCGCTCACACCATGACACAAAGAGCTGCCACTTTAGGGCATACAGTCTCCTAGTATATAGAGCTCTGGAACTCAGACTACAACCTCGGTTGAGAAACCAACATTTAGGAGCTGGCTTTCCTCAGGGACAGGGTGAAAGATTGACCCCTGAGCCTGAGACAGAGGATCCCTCCGGACTGGGAGCTAAATCAGATCGGGGCACTACAATAGTAGACAAACCTGGGCCATTGCAAACCCCTGCTAGGACTCCTGGGAGCAAGCCTATTAGGGCAAAGGCCATGTCTGTATCATGGCATCCAGCCCCAATGGAGGTGGATGAGTGGGGCTAAACCAGAGGGGACAGTGTGTTGACTCCTCAGAGGCAAACAGATCCACTTCCACTCGACCATACCTCTACTAAATGAACTGGGCGACCACTGACCGCACCCCAGCCCATGAGAGAAGTTTCCATTGTGAAAATCCTGTGGCGGCATAATGCTTCTAGAGTGGGACCCAAGGTGAGAAACCAGGGTCTGAGTCACATAGAAAGGGTACAAAGCCCTTGGTGCATAACCCTTATCATCCTCAGAAGATGGATTTTGGGATAAAACATTTTTTCCTAGCCAAGAGTAGGACCCATGGTGAGAACCGGGGTCTGATCCAGATAGAACGGGTCTAAAGCCCTTAGATGCAGCTGCCCGGCTCCCATCTGAATTAAAAAGAACGAGGCGGGAGCGGAGCAAATTACTGATGACAGAAGAACATTCCAAGGAGAAATGAGTTAAAACATAAGAACCAGGACAAAATGTCAGATCATTACTGTAATAGGTTTGTTATGAAAACAATTTTCAGAAGTGAATTCTACTGATGGTGTATAATTTCCGTAATACACTATAAAGCAATTCTCATTGCTGCTTGTGTCAGAAATGTCCCTGCATGCAAATAGCTCACATTTATTGCATTACTCAAAATGTATTTTCAGTACACACTGTGCAAGTAAAACTTTGGTAGTAAAATCAAATGGACTAAAATTTAAAAAAGTAAAACAATGGTTTCCAGTTTTGCCACCTTTTTCTCTGCCACTAATACTCAGTATACTTTTGGGCACAAAACTGCTCTAAGGCTTAAAAGAGCCTCAAGTAGGAAGAAGATTATCAGAGCAGTTTTTCCTGAGAGAACTATGGGCTTCAGTTTGGTGTAGTCCTAGCATAGCACATCAAACTAAGAACACCATTGTGAACCAGAGTGGTGGCAGCCTTATACTTTGAG
Source organism: Chromobotia macracanthus (assembly GCA_036877525.1). NCBI lineage: Eukaryota > Metazoa > Chordata > Actinopteri > Cypriniformes > Botiidae > Chromobotia > Chromobotia macracanthus. The sequence goes on along the minus strand of JAZGTH010000012.1, from coordinate 9,293,152 downwards.
GATGTTTCTTTGTGGCAGGGACTTGGAAAAGTTCAAGTTAGGAAAAAATGGATATTGCTAAGTTAAACTCTTTAGAGGAAAACGTGCTGCAGGTATGCAAGAAGACAGAGGCTCCAACTACCCATAAAATACTGGCTAACATGTGAAAGGGCATGTGTGGAGAGGTCTTGGAGAGGTCTGCTCAAAGCTCAGATGCCAATCCAGTATTTTCCTTCTAAGTTACAAATGCTGTTCACAGACAACTTCCAAAAACTTGAAGCTTAAGCAGTTTTGCCAAGAAAATGATTTGAATGACTGCCCACTGTCAAGATTTATCCAAAGAGCCTTGCAGCAATAATTGCTTTCAAAGATGATTCTACAGAGTCTACATTAAAGACAATATAAAGTATTCCCAATGCATTTAGCTTTCATAATGTGAATTTCAGTGGGAAATAATGATGTAGGTTATTTGTTCTTATACATTAGGATTTGCTTGAATCGTAAATGAAGAGCTATGATTTTGTGGGAAGATTTAGATGCTAATGACGTAGAATAAAGGCAGTCACATATGGGTTTAGGTCAAACATAAACACCCATCATGGTTTGTATCAGCTGGTTAAAGTTAAATCACCAAGGAATGTAAATTCTGATTTGCCTCATAAGAATGTAGACTCTTATGTTCCACAGAACCAGGTCATACAGGTTTAGAAAAAAAACAAAATAATTGAATGAAAAATAATGTAAAACATTATTTTTTACCTTTTGTGTCAACATGTTACAAAAAATAAGTTACTGAAACTCTGAAAACTGTTATAAACTGAGCTATAATTCAATTAAACGTCAAGTCAAAAAAGCCAAAGGGTGGCCAGTATAAGCTGTAGGCATCGCATTAGTGTCAGCTAGTTTGCACCTCTGTTGAGAGCTCTCATCTCACCTTCTAAAACCTCTCTGTGTAGATTTTCTCTCAAGCTATGTTCCCTGAAGAGAAAGTAAATCATACTTTCATCTCTTTTGCTTTTGTGTTGTCCATTTTAAAAAGAGGGTTAGTCTCTGTGCGTGTGTGCAGGTGAAGGGGTTAGCCTGTGTCTATGTATTTTTTTCCGCTGTAGAGTCATACAATATTTATGAATGTGAAGGCATAGCTGAACAGAACATCACAGCCCTTTCTGGGACATCTTATAGATATACAGTACTGTGCAAAAGTCTTAGGCACATTAGTATTTTCATACCAAAAAATGGTTTTAGTCAAGTTATTTATATCCTTTGTTGTAGTGTTAATAGGAATTAGAAGTTTACATTTCCAAACATTCTTTTTGCCATTAATTTTAATAATCCAGTGAGAGTTCTGTATGACGCTGCCACAGTTCTTCTGGATTTAGTCTGTCTCAGTTTTTTCTGTTGGTTCATAATGTAAAGGTTCATAATCACAGACAGACTTGATGACTGTGAGATCAGATCTCACTGTGGAGCACTGGCTATTGTCAGTCTCATTGTGCATACAAAAATCTCACTGGATTATTACAATTAATGGCAACAAGAATGTTTGAAAATGTAATCTTACAATTCCTACTGACACTACAGCGAAAGATATAAATAACTTGCTTAAAACCATTTTTGGGTATGAAAATACTAATGTGCCTATGACTTTTGCACAGTACTGTATAACTATATAGTATAATAATTATCAGACTTTTAAAACACACTCATAAGCCTAAGTGTTGATTTTTTGTAGGAGAATGTGAAAATGTGATTCATCATTTTGGAATGTGTTGAAACAAGAAAAATTAATTATTATTTTTAACACATAGCTGGGTTTATATCTCATACCACTAATATGGCTTCCCTAGTTATGAGAAACAGAGTGCCTAATACATTTTTTAGGTACTTTTTTAAATGGTTAATTATGTATAACTGTCATACCAAATAATTTCAAAACTTTTGTCATTTGACATTGTAGTTCTTTGCATACAAGTATAAAATAGATTTTAAACATCAATGATTACTTGGTGCTATTACAAAACTTAGTAGCTGTCTACTCAGATTGTGTTTTAAGATGTTATGGGCATGCTCTTGACACAAAGACTGTTCTAGAAGTTAGCCGCAATATTATGCTACCTTCTAAGACACTTTGTTTTGGCAGCATCAAAGGCAAGTTGAAAATCAGAATCGCACATGCTTTACAGAGACGGCACCCATGACCCACAGTGTATCTTAGATATTGATGCAAGCCTGAAAATTATTAGATGCATTATGGGTCAGCTGGTAATTTGAAACTGCACAAATTGTGAAAACAGAACACTGGCCATATACAAACAAAAAACTAGTTATTCTGGTTATGTGTCCTCTTGACATTTTCTCTAACTTTCTTTTTTGTTTCTCAGGTATGATGTTGACTCCAAAAGCACCAACCTCTCAAAACACGTAAGAATGTTCATTTCAGATTTTTTATGAATGCTCACCCTGTTGACGTTCTGTAGATCATTATGAAGTTTAAGGCACCATCACAGCACTTATCCTGCAGTTAAACCATCTGACACTGCTTGTAATCAGCAAGTCTGTTGATATGAGAATAAAGAGGCAAAAGTGGGTTAACAGACATATGTGATTTGAGTAGCTCTCACAGAGCGGGTGGCATGATTGAAGCAGTGTTTTGGTGCTCAGGCGAGTCCCTTAGGTGTCAACTCACCCACTGATAATGGGTTTGGAGCAAATTGACTGCAGTGGTCCCATCTGTGCACGCCATGGGACATGGCGTAATTATCCATCTGATTCCACAGAATGCCTTTATTTCTCTTCTAATCAATTAATCATCAATCAATTCATCTATTCATCGATCTAGCTAGCTAGCTATCTCTTATTTGTAGGGTTAGATTGCTAAAGACACATTTGTCACAATTGGAACTACATTGGAACGTCTTCATTCATGATCATACTTATAAAAATGTTGATTAGAGATTACACATAAATAGTTATTTAGTGGTTGTTTGCAATATCTGAGGTTCAGCAAATTAACAGTCTTCTTATAAAGAGCTGTGTTGCTGTCCTACAGGGTTTTTGAGTTAACAATATGGTTCTTTGGAGATTAATGTTCTTCATGTCACATTATAGACTTTAAAGCACTAGTGCATAGATAGTTTTGCAAAGAAGATACAGATACAGACTAGATAAAAAACTTAGAAAATTTTATTGGAAGCCAAACCAACTCTAGGAAGACAGGTAGTAGATTTAGGATTCATTCAGCATTCATGGTGTCAGAGAATGTGGGCGTCCATCAATGTGGCATAGTGGAATGGTTCTACAAAACACATTACACCATTCACTTATCCGGCATGCTCCTGCCGCCCAACACACTATTGATCTAAACCTCCGCACAATTCTCTGGAAACCTGCCGTCTCCCAAGCAAAGCTCCCAGACAGCAGTACTGTGATTGTTTCCTCCTGCAGTCATGTGGTCACATTGGCTGTGAACAGACAGACAACTGATCCTTTCACACACAACGCACAAGAGTAATTGAAAAACACCTGCAGTGACTCAAGTGTAGACACAAGTTCCATCCCTAAAAATTACCACCTCCAAATGATCTAACAAATCATGGAAAGTGCCTCCTGGTGCTTTACTCACTCACCCAGAAATCAATATTGCCCTCTTCCCTCCTTACTTGAAAAGACAAACCCAACTGATTCAACTCCTGAGGGAAACTCAATACTGCATAAAACCATTACCGGATGTGTCGACACGTGAAGAGCGGCTATGCTCCTTGCGTCAGGTGAAAATTAAGAGGAGGAGGCTACAGGGAGCACACAACATATGCAGAGGCAGAGAAATAAACTGTTAAGGAAGGATAGAAAGCATCAGAAAATGATGTTTGTAGGGTTTATAGAGAATAAAGATGGATCATTTGTATTCATCAAAAGTATATGAATACAAATTGAGTTGAGAGTCACCAGCCGTAATTATAGGAACAGCAGGGCAAGTGCTCATGGGAATGCATCTGAGTGTCAGTGATAATGCAGAGTGTCATAAATAACTAAGGCTGGAAAATCTAGTGTCTAAATGACTTGTCTCCTAAAGAAATAGTTTACCCATAATTGACAAGTCTGTCATTTGCTCATCATGTATTTTCCCGAGTAACTTTTTTCCATGGAACATTAAAGCAGATGCTATGAACGCTGTGTCTCTGAATTCATTCTGTTTATAGCATTCAATTTTGGCAACTGAACAGTACCAAAATGTTTAGTGTAGAAGAATAAGCATTTTTAAATTATTTTCAATGTCTTAAAAATCAAATGAAATTCTTTATTATTAGAGTATAAGAAAATGTGTATGCCCAACAATAACATTTTTAACATGGTATATGCCTAAATTGGAAAACTGACAATTTTGGTTTCTAAATGTCATTTGAATTTCAAATGCTTTCATGTTCTGGGCAACACCACACAAACACAAAGCTTGTTTATTGCTAAAGTAAACCTGTATTTAATATTATCCGAGTCATTTTTCATGTTGGCATCTACCTAAGCTTCTATCACGAGACTCAGTTCTGTATAGCTTTTGACATCAAGAATATTGGTATTTCTCTATATTCCTTTGAATATAGGCCTGTTTAATTTACTATCCATAACTATATATGGAATTGTATGCATAACTGTATTGTTAGTTGCATTTCATTATTTACAATGCTGAATGAATCTATGCATCCTTGAAAGGTTGAAAGAATGGAGAACAAAATATTTTGCTGAAGGGACCCAAAATTTTGTAAATACGAGCTACTTATATCTGTAAAACAGCAACAAACCCACCTTATTCTGAGAATTACATGGCTTTTAGAAGATAACATATCAAGATGTTGTTCAGCAGGCTAGACCAATTACACAAATCAAATTAACCTACAAACGTTTGTTGGGAATACAGAGCAGGTGATTAAAGATCTGCAAGTGGCATCATTCACAAGGAAAATAAACATAAATATCCTCCTGCTAATGCTCTTAACTGAAAAAAATAGCCAAAAATGTTTCTTCATGTGTGTCTGTGGGTGTATTGATGAATTTCATGAACTTTTCAAAAGAAAGTGAGTCTTAGGTTTTTCAATTAAAAAGGAAAACAACTGCCATCCCTATGCAATGTGGAGCATAAGGAGATAACTGGATAAAGGTTGAATGAAGACTGCAAGGAAGAACTTTGCTAAACTCTTTTTCCAAACAAGCAGTCATAACTACTTCTTATAGGCCTAATTAAGGTCCACCTGTAAATACAAAATAAAAGAGACACTGTGTGCAAAAGTACAGGTGTGGTAGTAACACCTCCCTGACAGAAACAACAATGAATTTGGGTGTAATCCAATCCATGGCCTAAGCCCTATGGTAGCAACCAAACACTGATCTACAGAGAACTGAGATGAGATCCTGCCCATCAGGTCCTGAGATGTCGTCACTAATCTTTTTCTGGCAGCGGATTACAAGGAGAAGATGGAAAAAACATGCTTAGCAGAAATCCATGATGGGTCTAGATTGCAGAGCTGAAAGAACCAAGTACAGACTCTCCAGCTTTATTGACAATCAGGATGCAGAATGCTACCAATGTGTAGTATGCAATTCCGATTGACTGTACTGTGTTTAAAGCTGTTGTAAAATTACTAGAAACAGACTGCATGTTCTATATTAGGGTACCAGGTTGCTATATTGCTTGGCAACAGTAAAGAGTCTACAGTTAGAATGAGGAAGTAATTTACATTGGGCCAACAATACGCAAGCACATTATCTTGACATAGGTTGAAAAGAAAAATTGACAGTGTTGTAAATGCATAAACATAGGCAAATGTTAGCAGATATACAAACCTAAATTTGCAACAAAAATAGCATACAGTTTGATTAAAGAATTTGAAGAATATTTGATTGTTAGCAACAAATGATAAGTAACAAGCTCCTGTAAGAAATTTACATTTTTACTACCTATTTATTATCCTGCTCATGCCTTTTAGAAATTAATAAATCTATTTTGTATTTTTTTTTTTGCTTTTTTATTATACTAGATTGTAAGGTTAGTTGTAGTTTTTAATAATACCATTTATTATTATTATTACTATATTTCCATTTAACATTATTTTTTCTCTCCTGTTCATATTAAAACAGATCTGTGATGGGGTTTAGCTTAGAAAACTCTGTACTAGACAATCATACTAATAGTCAACAATCCAGACCCATTACCAGTAGATAGCTTTACCTGTCTACATATATTTCATCATGTCAGCTAAAAGGCCATCCTGCTTTGTGTATAGGCTTAACCATATATAGAAACCATTGTTGGTTGGCTAGTCTGCAGTGTCGACACGTTGAAGGGTTATATTTCAATCAAAAAATAAAATGTAGTTAATATTTACTCACCCTTGTGTCGTTCAACCCCCCCAATGGCTTTCTTTGTTCTTCTGAACCGAAATGGAGAATTAAATACAAATACAAATGGAAGCCTGGTTGTATATCTGCTGTACTGTACCAACAATGGTAGTGGGTTGTGCATGACTCTTTTTAAGCTCAAACGAAGTTCTTCGAAGGGCACAAAAGCTTCATAAAATAATTTCAGAAACAAAAGTGAGGAAATAATGACTAAAATGTTTCATTATTGGGTGAACTAACTACTTTTAAGTTTTGGTCTCTTTTCTCATTCTCGCCATATCCCCATATCTTTCATTGCTTATCTTCACAGCACTTTTATACCATTGCTGCTTGGTTTTATTAATACAAAATAAAGTACTTGATTGTGAATTTATCATTATTTTCAGCACCCAGACTTTAACAATTGCACAAACAATATCACATTTAGATGTGCTCAGTGGGGCAGAAACAAAGAACATCATTTGAATTGTATTAGCTTTTCTAACCCAGACATTATGCTTTATTTTAAATGATTTATCCAATCGTGGCTTGGTGTGTGAGAAGTTTTATCTCTTGAAGTACAGTTGACTTAATTATACTGATGATTATACGGTCAAAGTATAAATCCCAGTTGTTTAGTTTATATGGTCAAAAGCATGTGGACAATCTCTTCTAATTAATGAGATTAGCTTGCCTCTTATTTCCAATGTGACATATCCTATGGCTACTGCATTCAAGTGACTATCAAAAAAAATTGTGTGCCTCCACTTTGTGGCAGCAGTTTGGGATGGAATATTTTCTGCTCCAGTATGACAATGCCCTGTGCACAAAGCAAAGACTATAATGATGATGATTTTCTGAGTTTGGTGTGGTAGAACTTTACTGGCCTGCATAAAGCCCAGACCTGAACACCTTCGGGATGAATTGAAAGGCAGACATTGAGGCAGGCCCAACATCAGTGTCTGGCCTTACAAATGCTCTTGTGCCAGAGTATGCGTGAATCCCCATAGCCACATTCCAACATCTAGTGGAAAGCCTTCCCATAGGAACAGTTATAAAACATTATTTGACTATGGTATAGTATAGTATAGGGTAACCCCTCATTATACGGTGTTTGTGGTTACAAATTAGATGTAGAAGAAACCTCATACATACTCTAAATATATCATGCTAGACAGTGAAGCAACTTGGAATAGAATACCTTTTACCTTGCCATGTTGTAAAACACCAAATTCCTTTGCTCAAACCCTTTCTCTGTCTCACCTGCAGGATTTCCTGGGCCAGGCCTTCTGTACGTTGGGGGAGGTGGTGGGTTCGTTGGGCAGTCGTATGGAGAAGTCTCTTGGGTAAGAACAACTTCAGTATTTTTCCAGTCTCAAAGCAGTCCAAGTTTATGAATTTATCCAGTCTCCTGTGGCAATGAATATATCACCCAACGACCCAATCAGGGGCCTTCTGCTACCCAAGATGTTTTGGGTATTTTCTCCACAGCTGCAGTAGTGTAGTGACCCACATGAGACCATTTGTTTAGAACTTCCAAATCTCTTTCTATACGAATGGCTGGCTTTTTGGAAAATGGATAGAATAGCTGGATAAGTGGATCAGACATTTTAAAGTTAGTTCTATGCTTTACCTAAACTAATGTGGTAAAATATTTCCTTTACTTACTTTTATTCCAAGGAGTGGTCTTGTGTAATAATTAAGACATCCTTCTTTGCTGTATTTGTTTTACACACTATGAATGTTTTCCTTCTGCTCATGTCACTTGTCTATGAAAGTATGTGTTTGGAGGTAATATGAAGGGGGGCTGTAGCTAAGCAAACGTGTTTTGTTACTAAGAGTTTGTAAGTATTGTGTGTAAGGGGAGTTTGTATGTGTGGTTGAGGTTATGTAACTCATATCGACTAATGAGCTTTGCTTGCTGTTGCAGGTCTTTAGTCTGAATCTGCTTGTTAAGGTCTTTATTTAACCTCGTCTGCGCAAACGAACCTTTGAGCTTGCTGTTTCCTTTCCATTCACATTGTTTTAGACCTCGACACCTGCCCTAAGATCAGTCAGCTAGAATTCTTTATCTCTGTCTTTCTCTGAAACATTTAGATTCTGATCTGAGAATTGCTTTATTGAACTGTATCCTCAGATCTTCCTCATGAGGGGAGGCAGAGGCCTGGCCTCACATACATTTCCTCTGTGTCTCAGTTATCAAAGCAGGCTCATTAGTTTCTCAGTGGGTGTTCAGCTTCATACTGCTTCTGGGGGCTCTGCACTGTTGCTCTATTAGCCAGGCTGAACTGCACACTCATTATGTCCAGCTAAAGACAGACCACTGCTGCCTTTCAAAAGAATGAGGAACAGGGAGTTTGATTTTTACATCCAAGATGTTGGCGTACTTTGAATGTAGCTTTGAATGAGTATTTGCAACTAAATCTACACACTGACCACCTGTTAAAGTCAGTGAAGTGATGATCTAAATGTGCATTTAGAGTACAATGAGTAACTGTATACGTGTAAAACACGTATTGTGCATTACTGTAGGCACATTGATTGACCATCTGTTGCGTATTGCACATAATGGCGACAAAATGATGAAATAATGATTGGGATTTCACTAAATGAAAAAAGGTGGTTATTTTGCCGCTAAGCTTCTTTACTGGCTTTTCTCTGTCACCCGTAGACTTTCTTCTCCTACAGTAGTTATATCTTTACAAAGTGCAAAGTGATGTCCTGTGGATTTTTCTGCCTCCCTTTCCTGTTAATGTCCAACAGTGTACATTGACAAAGCTGAAGAGTGAGAAATGCATAAGGAAAGTGAGTCACTATAAAAGGATCGGTAGTTTACAGTAACTGAATAGACTATACTGAAGTATAAATGTCATGTTGAATAATATGTTTAAACAAACATTTTTATGTAAGTGGTTTTCGCACTTTCAAATCAAGCTGCCATGATGCTTGAGAGATACTTGGGCTGTTGCTACAATGTTATGGTTGTTTTCTGGACCAATCAAAATAACGCATCCCTAAGTCTCTGTGACATCCTGAAATGTATAAATGGATCTTCTCTTCTTCAATTTAAGCAAAATAATAGCACACCTCTCTCAAGATTTGAGGCATTGTTTGTATCAATTGCACAAACAAATGCTTTATGTGCCACAGTTTAAAACTTAGAGTTCATGCATTAGCAACCATCACTAATAACTTGGCTTACAGATAGATGTTGCTGTACTATAATGACAGGGGTTACAAAAGCTGTTTCGTAAGCATTATAAAAGATGGCGAAACCCCACACCTGCGCCCAAGGGCTGACATGGGGGACCTTTAACAACCCTAATGACTGTTAATTACATCTAATTACACAGTTCAATCACCCCAGCAATTGCGTTTGGAAGACGCTGCATGAAGCGTTGTTGCTATTTCGAGCTGTTAGTGGATAGAAAGATGGAGCATGGGTTTGTGTCGAAATGCGTGGCGTGTGGTATTCTATCCCCCTGCATGTTTGAATAGTCTACTGAATATCTTTTGTGTATTTGTCAATCTAAACAAGTGTTGTGTGTATGTGCATGTGAGATGAGAGTTCATTGAGACTAATGCATGCACACACACAAACTGACAATTGCAGTACTAATGTGTGATATAATTTTTGTGTGTGGATTCACTGCAAAAGGTTTTGTTATATTTACAACTTGTACACCCAAAAACAAATCATAGTTGTTTGCTTTACATTTTTAAGGGGGTGGTTTTTTTTTAAAGTGTTAATTGACCGGAATTAGCTGCAACAGTTGACCACCCAAAAACAAATCATAGTTGTTTTCTGAGCTTAAGTTCAAAGGCATCTTCAAAAAGATTTATGCATGAAAACAACAGATGATGTACTTGTCAAAGACATGAAATTAATTGTGTTCCCAGGGAATCAAACTTTGATGTGACAAGCACCATTCGCTGCAATAACCCCCAAAGAGAGACAAAATTTGTTGTTTTAAAAAATAATGTTTCATATAAATTTGATTGATCCACTGAAAAAATTACAAGACCAAAAAAAAAAAAAAAAATTTTTTTTAAAAAAGAATTATTAATTTTTTTGTTGACTGACTAAACAGATTTATAAAAATGCAAAAAAATGCAGAGCAAAATAAATGAGCAAAAATAGAAAGGTTGTCCACTTGTGTTTTCTGAGCCCCTTAAGTTCAAATTGGCATCTTCAAAACAGATCTTATGGAACTTGAAGAACAACTTCCTAGTAATCTTACCCTTGGTTCTCATTAACGCCCAATAACCTTGGCAAACTGGTTTTATAAAGTGCAGCGTTACCTTCATGTGGGATTTGTGGTTATATCAGGACAGATAATTAATCAGATAAAGGCAGTTGCACATATATAATGTTTTTTTACCACTGAACCCTTTTTGTTTATTCATAGCTGTGGCATTAAACCTGCAATCTGTACATTTTATTGGTTAAAACTGAACAAAATTGAGTTAAATACATAAGTACAAGAACATAACAGATCAGTGTTCAAAATGGTGCCCTTACCTTACTCCAGTTTCAAATGGTAAGTTTATAATATTGACTATATTTTATTGACTATATATATTGAAATATAATTTGAGCAGTTGGGTATGATTTAACAGGAAATGTCAGTTTGAGTTGTGGTTAGGTCATGTCTGTAATTAAAAATTAAAAATGTGCTGGGATGGTGCAACGTCTGTAGCTTGTTCTTACATCAGTTGTTTAGAATTTAAACATATGATCCACGTTAAAAACATAACTCTAGGTGGAGCGGAGAGGTTTTCTCTTCCTGAGGGTCTTAAAAGGAGTGGAGGACCCTTAGTAGAGAGGGTGCTACTGTACTCATACCCTGTAGGACCAGTGTTCCAAGGGGAGCTTGTGGTTAGTTATACAGTAACAACTGCTGGCCTTTGATGGAGCTCTGAGGGAGAAGAACCCACTCTATGCTTGACCCATGCCTCAGAAAGGTGAAGCTCTCATGAGGGTAAGGACCCCCTGTAGTGAGGGGACTGCTCCAACACAACCCGGAAGACAGCAGTCGAATAGGAGCCAGCTGATCACTAGCTAACACCCTTCATAATGCCATCCCCTTTGCCAGCCGGAAGATGGAATAGCTGAGGACCCTGTATCATCCTGGTCTGCCACAGGGGGAGGGTGAAACTCTGCCAATCCAAGGGAGCCACTCTTAAAAATACTGGCTGCAGCCATAGAAAAAACCCATATAGATTGCCAAGAAGTAAAAAAAAAACACCAAGCACCCAGAGAGGTACCAGAGAGGGGATTTAAACCAGAGTCTCCCATGTTCAGCAATGACAGGCTGGCCACCACACCACACCACAGGAGACTCAGTCCTCTGGATGCTCTTCCAAAGGGAGCCATAAAACGCCAGCCCCACCAACTCGAAACATATGGGTAAGCAAACTCAGAAAGTAAAGGAATCAGAGAAATTGTTCCTCCCATGATCTCATGAGGATTCACCAACCAATTCTCAAAGGAGGTTTGAACCAAAAACATAGTCTTTCCCTGGTCTACGCAGAGAGACAGGCTGTAGGCCCGTGCTAGTGGTGCTTGAGGTGGGGCTCAAACCCAAGTCTTCCAGCCTAATAACTGGCATATAACAGAGCAAGACTTTACGCTCAGCAAACAGCTAGCTGAGGGGAGCTCATCAGCAAAGAGCTACGACTCCTGAGCACAGCTGTTCTCTATAGAGCTTATAAGGGGGCCACCTACCAGCTGAACCTCAATAACTGGGGTGGCAGCCCAACCCACATTGCTCATGTGATTGTCACAATTAGCTAATAAGCTCTTGCTGAACCATCAGAATAGCCTCCCTATCATCCAGCCTAGCATTGTGTCACTGCAAGAAAGAGGTGAAGCACAGGTGGCAACACTTCACTTCTGACCCCGTCAACGGTCTTCAGCTTTAGGCAGGACAGACAGGGAGGCATCATACAAGGACTTAGACCTATGCGGGATGTATTTCTGAAAGGCTTGAGGCTGGAAACTTTTCAACCACTATCTGTACAGGTGTGCCAAAAAAATCAGTGTCCGAAAATGGCAAATCAAGGAGAAATTTCCTTTCATTCTCCCCAACATTGTCCAGACTTATCCACAGAAGCTTCTCTGTGGCCACCATTGCAGACATAGAATGACCTGTGGTTGCTGGCCGTGAGCAGTCAGATATCACTCATCGAGCCAACCACGAGCACTTGCCAGCTTTTCATGCTGCCAGGGAAAATCTAACCATGTAACCGTAGCAGGAGACATGACCTCCAAAAGCTCCTCATATGCTGGGCAAGCAGGCTAAAGGGGCAAGCAGGCTAAAGAGGCTCGCCCACATTCTCAGCCTCTTCAGCCACATCCTGCATCTCCTGGTGCAGGGATCAGAGGATGCTGATGACTGTGGGTGCATGCATCTTGATTAGGACTTACAGGAGGGACTGAACATAGAAAAGCAGAATGAGAAAAAAACATTTCAGTGTGTTTATGTGTTTGTGCATGTTTGAATGATTCAAGTCTGTTTTGAATGCTCCTGGATGAGGTATGAAAACGTAAAATTTGAACAATGTTGTTTGTCACATAGTTCTGCACGTCTCTGTGGTTAAGAGACTGTTTTGTGAAATGCTTAAATATTTACTGTATAGGAGCAAGGAATTGAGGGAATTGTAATTATATATTTACACGATAGAAATGCTTTGCTAAGTTAAGTCAAAACTTGCTATTACTCTCACAAATCTCTGTTTGATTTATACTCAGTGTTGAAGTAAACACTTCTCAAATCAGATGAGCGAGAAAGAATCATGCCCTTCTCAAGCCCCACCACAAAGTCCACCTGCAAAACCCACAAAGCATGTTTTTGCCTAGCCTCAGCACTAGCGGCACCCAATCCATGGGCATCTGCCTGGGCTCAACCAAGCAGACAACCAGAAGATAGCAATGCTTCTTCATTGAGAAGCCCTTGCAATACGCGCATTGAGTTTCCTCGAGAACTAAGCATACATAATCTTCACCCAGGCAAAAAACACACAGTTCATGCGTGTCCTCAGGTGTCAGAAACATCTGACACGGAGGGACACATTTCCTAAAGTTTTTTGCAGCAAAGTTCATTAGCACTTTGACATAAGAACAAACAAAATGACTCCTGAAGATTAAAAAAGTTGATGCCAGGCTCTACAGGTGCCGTAATATACTGGCAGGTGCACCTGATGTACATTAAGCACTGCCATGGGCCAATTAGATGATTAGACATAAGATTTAGACACCAGTCACACTGAAGACGTTTCCCATAGCATAAAACCAGATGCAGGGTTGAGTTCCCTCAAAGAGGAACTTGCAATTTTATGTTTCAAGCAGAGATAGTCATAGAGAGGCAAGAGTTATAGATTGCAGCTTTAGGTATAAATTTTAAGTTTCAATGTCTCCTAACAAGACATGAAGGAAAAAAGGTGCAAATACACATTTTTCCATGTTAATCTTTGTTTTTGAGACCAGACCAGTCATGACCATGACAATCAGCAGGACATCTTGTAATGTGTTACATATTACATGCCACTGTGTTAGTACAAAGTAAAGAATCAGAGCTACCACAGGAAAATATGTCTATTTCAGGAATGCAAAAACTATCATATCCGTTCTTTTGCTAGAATATGAAGGTCAATTTTTAAGAGCATTTCTAAAAAAAACACTACGGATAAAAAAGCGGATTGCTTTTAATGATACTTGTTATTTCATTCAGGTCTCTGTCGACAGAGGGGAGATAATTGCACACGCACAGACAGAAAAAACAGCCATTCCACTGCTGTGTCTCCAGTACTTAATTACCTCTGCACTCGAAGTGCTGATTGCAAATGCATGCATCTTGATTAGGACTTACAGGAGGGACTGGGTATAGAAAAACGCATGAGAAAAACGCATTTCAGTGTGTTTGTGTGTTCATGTGGGTTTGAATGATTCAGGAAAGTCTGTTTTGAAGCATCCCGAATACTCTTGGATGAGGTACGAAAACTTAATATTAGAACAATATTGTTTGTCACATAGTTCATCACGTCTCTGTTGCTAAGAGACTGTTGAAGAAGACCTTTTGTGAAATTCTTAAATATTTACTGTATAGGAGCTGTAAAGGAATTGAGGGAATTGTGATTATATATTTACAAATGCTTTGCTAAGTTGTTTAAGTCAAATCTTGCTGTTACTCACACAAATCTTTGTTTGATTCATACTCGGTGTTGAAGAAAACACTTCTCAAATCTTTAAATCTTCTTGTTCTTCATTGCGAATTTCAATGTTATAATTTTTTTGAACTACAACATTGTTCACATCTAAATTATCCTGTTAAATATGCATGAGCCTATGAGGCGACATCTTATTCATCTTTATTGGATATCTCCGCTGGGTTCCTTGCCTCAGCCGCGCAGGTTGGGGTTGTCATGGAGACGGTGGGGTTTCTCACACTTTGCGTTTTCCTCTTATTTCATGGGTCAACTTATGAATGCTGTAATGTTTTATAGTGTTATACAACAAAACGATTCTGTCTGTCATCTGAGAATGTACAAAGTGCATTGTATAATTGTTGCACTACGCTGGGGTAACGATTTGGCTTGGAGCATTTTCTTGATCTCTTTAAAATGACTTTCTCTTTAAAGTTCATTGGAATCCTACATCTGGCTTGTGCTTCTTTAATTCATTTAATAATGAATATATAGCCTGCCACATAATGAGTATGTGTTCATAATACACTATTAAAGTTATGACGTAGGATATTACATTAAATACAAGATAACACTTTGATGTATTCTTGCATGTACCAAAACATGCTTGCAAAATGTTAGGGTGTTCTGGGTTGTTTTACTGTGTGGTTACTTTGTGTGTTTGCATTACTGTTGTGGGTCTGTGACGTGTAAGGCACACAAAATTGAAAACACTTCAGGAGTTTCTAAGTTGGCATCTGATTGATTATATTCTAGAGGATTTCCAGGAGACGTGTGTGTCGTGTTCTGTAGTGTTCCTCCTGGAAACATGGCACTGAACCAAATGAACTGTGATTGGTCACTTTACATGTCAGTCATATGGCCTCTTGCATGGTTCTTGGGCAATGAAGGCTGCTATAAAGTCCAGACCTTCTGCCCTCGGTCTTAAGGTCTGGCTACTGTTGTTGCAGTAACAAGCCTCAGTACCAAAGGAGAAATGCCGTTACCTTAAAATGTCTGTGGCGCCAGATGTGTTATTATTCCGGTAACTAGGTATAAACATGTTAGCAGTTCATTTAAATGTAACTTACTCAGCAACTCAGCTGATGACAATGCTGTGATATTGCTCCTTGTGGCAGCACTGAGAATGCATGCACTTTTGATTCATGTGTTATGAGGTTGGAGAGTGAAATATTGAAGATACAACACAATGTGGAGGACACATCATGTCACTTTTTACATTAGGTTGTTGTTCATGTTAAATTTGCTCCACACTTTTTAGAATAAGATTGAAGGAGATACATAATGAAGATACAAGGGCAGTATTAAATGACCCTGTTGCTTAATTAAAAATGTGAGATTTTTAATCAGTACAAAAATAGTGTGTGGGAAGATTTGTCTGGACAGAAACACCTAATTATTTTTGAAACTATGTCTTCTTGTCACTGTATTAATAAAGCATGTATTAATAACTTAATTACATTTTAGGGTAGGAGGCGATTGAACACATACAATCAAAATCAACCCTATTCATTTAATAAACATTCCTGGTCCTGTGCATGTTAATTCAATAAAAGAAAGTATGGTCTTTAGTAAAAATGTAATCAGCAAATAAATGTTCTCCCCTAGCTCAGAAATGGGCAAATCATGGTTTTACCAGGATGTAACCCAAGACTATTAGCTAATTAAAAACAAGGGACATACAATTTTGATATGTCCTGCCCCAGCTTACTGCTACAATAAACGTTACTACAGGTGACAAAGTTTGTCAAAGCATTTCATGGGGTTTTTAATCACAATATAACAGGTAGCCTTCCTAATTTCCTTTTTATGCAGAGTTTCAACTCTGAATGTCTTTGGCTAATGTACAACACAAGTGAACGTATTTGTTATACTCATTTCATTTGTTTCATTTTCTTTTAATGAACATTGTTATCCAACACCAACTGGCATTGTGTTCAAATGGAATTGCCCCATGGTTAGATTAACCCAATTAAAGTAATTCAGCTAGGAGATTGAACATTACCTGGTTTGATTACAGACTATGCTAAATGTAAACCCTGGATCCCAATTTTAGCTTGGCATTTACTCTCAAAGTCAAGCACAAAGATTTAACCAGAACATGTGAAAATTAATCATAAAATCATATTGATAAAAGGGGTTCAACTTTATTAAATAAATGATCCAATCAAATATTTTACATTTGTATTTATTTAGATTTATTCATTTAACAGAGAAAGAGCATTTAACATTTTACCTTAAGAACCAGCAAACCTAGTCTACAAAGCTACATTTACAAGTAGGAATAGTTCTGATGCTAGGGGCAGGCTGAACAATAGAAAAGGAACGTTTTTTTAAACAACGTTAAACACGGTTATACATTGTAACATTAGAGATTATTCAGGTGTCTGTGAAACTGGTAGGAAAAATGTGTCCCCATTTTTCTAATATTACATTTTACAACTATGTAAAACCATACAGTGGGACAATAAAACAACACAGATTTGTTTTTTATAGCTCAGTAAATAATCTAATGGTACATAAGTCAGATTATAGCTGTAGTCGTATGAATGAATTAAAGGTGCCATTTACACACTCAGAAGCTCTTTGCACAAAAGGCACAGTAAGTCATTTGGGTCATGATGGTAAGAGATTGTTATCTAGATATGTCATGTCAGTTAAAGGAATAGCTCACTTTGAAAATTGTGTCATTATCGCCTCATGTCTTTCCAGACCCATATGATTGTCTTTCTGTTGTGGAGCAAAAAAAGTGAAGACTATCCTGGCCTCTCTTCTCTATAAAGAGAATGGAGACTGGGGCACAGTAGTGCACAAGTCATGTAGAATACACTGCAAAAAGTCATTTTCTTTTTATTAAGATTATTGTTTTGCTGTCCCTTTTGGGGCTTCACAGTTGCAATATATATTATGAATGCCATACTAATAATGTACCCAAACAATGCTCACTTGCTACATGACTTTAGAGCACAATGACACAGCCCCAGACCAATTACACTCACTTGAACTCTGTATACACTTGAGAGAGCTCTCATAAACTTTAATCAAGACTCCGTCCACCGAGTCAAATTATTATA
This sequence comes from Chromobotia macracanthus, assembly GCA_036877525.1. Taxonomy (NCBI): domain Eukaryota; kingdom Metazoa; phylum Chordata; class Actinopteri; order Cypriniformes; family Botiidae; genus Chromobotia; species Chromobotia macracanthus. The sequence continues at coordinate 9,275,525 of JAZGTH010000012.1, read as the reverse complement.
TAACCAACAGCAGAAGAAACCTGGCAGACAATCTACAGAAAGGCCAAAACGCTCTTGGGAAACATCCTGACTTTGACCTCCCCCACACAATTATACATGGGCCTCAGAGACCATTTTAGATTTGAAGCAGATCTTTAATATAAACTTTGAAACTTTATCCACTTTATATAACTTTAGATATTTTTACGTTTTGTGGCTTTTAGTTTCCAGCTGTTAGTTTTGAGATGATATAGTATTTTTATATACATATAAATGTTTTTTAAAAAAACAAATAAAAATGTAGAATTATTCATTTGGTATTAACCAACATTTAATACATTTACTATTTTTATTAATATTTTGCTGATTTAATTCAAAATTCAATTCAAATTCATTTATATAGCATTTGTTTACAGTGTTGCCTTGTTTCAAAGCAGCTTTACATATAATGAAAAGAAAAACACAATAGAACAGAAATATTTATTATTTAAATACGTGCAATACAGAAAACACATGCAATACAGAATAAATGGTATTATTACAAAATGTATTGTTTATTATAAGATGTATATTAGTACAACTAATTAGTGAAACTAAGATTGGTTTCTGAATCAGCCGAAACACCGCAAACAACCCACTCACACAGGAAGCCAGAGTTGCGACCCCCGCTCCACATATGCGTCTTTTAAAGTGATATAATACAAGCTAAATAAAAAGCACAAACATCTCCAAAAATGTACAATATTGTTGGTTATGACAGCTTGCTTGTGAAAAATGTGTGTGAAACAGAAAAATTATATTTACAGTTTCTTTGTATATGTGTTACTGAGGATGCAAGGTACATACTGTCAAAAGCAAATGAACACTCTTGCAGTCTTACATTTTAGATAGATCTATACAATCATACTGCTTATTAGACTCAATTATGACATAAATGTCCATTTTTTTTCCAAACGCAGGGGGATTCCTGGCAAGAAATGTGGGACAATTATTGTCAAGGCAGAGGAACTAAATAACTGCAGGGTAAGAGCTAATATTGATTGTTTAAAATCGGGTCTTATCTGCACCCTAGGGATATACGTTTGTTTACACACAGCTGAGATTGGCACCATTACCCAGTTGCAAGCCCTAGTGAGCTGCCTACCAAGACATTTGTAGGCACCACAGGCATGTTCCCTGTGTGACAGCCCCAGCTGCCTATGTAGGTAGTAGATAGCACTAGTTTTTGGAACAGAACTAATGTAATTTGCCTTCTTAGCATGCCTATGATCTATCTTGGTCATGAAACAACATTCAGTAATAGCATGTGTTATGCACCAAAAGTTCCAGCTGTGCTTACACACATGCATAAATCCAAAAGACCTCCAGCAGCATTCCTAGAGTAATTATTGTCTTTCACAACAGGGATCAATAGACCTTATCCCATTCCCTGCTGGAGCATTGCATTTCACACAGACTGTACGCGTGTGTGAATGCTTGTCAAATGGATTTTTGATTAGTCCCTTTAGCCTTGCCATCTGGGTACAGTAGTCAGATATAAGAGAATAAGCCAAGCCATTTAACATTTACATAATGTTAGTCATCTGAAAACCTCAGATGGCTACTATTCTACTCATTTATACTGATATTACTTTCTCCTGGTCTGCTAAGTGCCCTGAACTCACATGTACTTGCCTGTTTGGCCTAATAACCTGCTTTCTCTTCTAAAACACTCTCGCCCTGCAGGAGTCTGTGATGATGCAATTTTGTGGCAACAAACTGGACAAAAAGGACTTCTTTGGAAAATCTGATCCCTTCCTAGTATTCTACCGCAGTAATGAGGATGGAACGTGAGTAAAACACACAACTGCTACACACACTGCTCCCAACATCAGTGTTAGAATCTGTACAGGAAATGGCTTTCTATTGAATTCCTTTAAGTAAATACTCATAGTCATTTGCACCTGGATTAGCTGTGGTTTTCTCTGAATAATATCTGCTTATCTGCTTAATTTCGGTCCTCAATACTTCTAGATTTCTTCACTCTGTGGGTACAAACAAAGGGAGGTATTTAGCATTGAGGAAATGTTTCAGAAAGAATGCTTTGCTTTGGGGTAGATGAACTACAGTACAAACTACAGACAACCGCTCTGTTTTACAGGTGACACTATGTTCTCTTTTGCTTGTGCATTAGTACTAGTTTACAAACTAGTTTACTGACTAGTTTATACAAATGCTTTGTACATTTTTATTCTTCCACAAATTCCTTTGTTTTTTCCCTTGAATTTGGTTGTTAAAAGCAGAGAGCAATCTACTAAATATTCAAACTTTGTGTTTACAGAATGGGATTACGCTTTTAGAAGAGGGATGATAACACTGTTTATCTGCAGTGTGGATGTGGCCAGGGTTGCAATCTTTAAAAAATCATTTCAAATATACTGTTTTAAAAACAAACGCTCACTGTTTATTTCTGGCTGGCAGGCAGACGTGATCATTACTTGGCATCCCGTTCCAGTACTGTGACTGGCCCCAGACCACCTTACAGCAAAGCATGACATTTTTAAGATCATTTGTCAGCAACACTAAAATTGCACACACACCTGACCCTCTTGAACTATGAGAGGTTAAGAAAAATGGAATGTGTGTGTATGTGTATTTGAGAAAGAGACAAAGAGAGAGAGTAAATAGGAAAAGGCCAGTATTGAGCTGTGTACTGAGCCTGTAACTGAGCAATCTATTCATGTGTCTGTCCTTTGGAGAACAGAGTCTGTTTTTAAAGAAAATCCTGTGGCTGTAAGGAGTTGAGGGAGGTTTAGCTCAAGGGCCACTGTCTAAAAGTCAAACCAATTATGTCAAATATTTGTTCAGTTTCCGAAAAAGCCCAATTGATGCTGAGCAATATGAATGTCCAAGAACATTACTGTTAGGAGCTGTTTTCAATCATTTTAAATATACATCATTACTGTAAAACTCCTCTGTGATGTGTGGAAAATAAATGTCTAGTTCAGCTTAGGCAAATAGGATTTTACAGAAGTGTTTGGTGTCTAAAATTATAGAAATTTCAGTAGTCAGACAGTCCTTAATAATAAATGAATGGAAGGTAAAAATTGGCCCTCCAAAATAAAATTTGTCCTCTATGGATGATACAACCATCTGTTCAAACACACAAGTGTTCACAGTGATCACAGTTTTATTACTATATTACTATAATGTCTCACTATCACCACATTACTATAATGTAACCGCTTTCTTCTTGTCTTACAGATTTACCATTTGCCATAAAACTGAGGTGGTGAAGAACACTCTAAACCCTGTGTGGCAGGCCTTCAAAATACCTGTCAGAGCCCTGTGCAATGGCGATTATGATAGGTATGGACTAAAGTATATTTTGATTGGTTGTGAGAAGTCTGTGTGTTTGAATTATATGTGGGAAACTTGTGGATTTGGCTGTAGGCAATTGCTTTTTATTGGCTGTGGGATATTAATTTGTTTTGATTGGTGTATTTAGATTCTTATTTAGATTCTTTAGATTTAACCTCTCAGAAATTGGTTGATTTTGGTGTGGTTGTTAGAAATATATATCTTCTATTTGTTGTGAGTAATTGGTCTGTTTCTTTTTGTGATTGTGCTTTTGGGAAAACATTTTATATATTCTCAGACATTGTACGTTTTTTGATAACATTGACCCATATAACAGTTTTAGGGTCAGGGGTTTCAGGAATATCTTAAAGACAGTATAATAGAACATTTAGACAGTCCCCATGTAGAGGCAAATCCAACATTGGCCATATCCCAGATGCCCCACCAGGAGTGGCTCAAACAAGGTTCTTGCTGTGTGGCGATAAAGCAGGAAGCAAATGCACAGTAGCGGTACTCTCGCTGATGAGCATCGATTCATGCCATAGCAGACTCTCCCACACAATGCCATGGCTTTATCTTTAATTGAACATGTGGGAGAGAGAGCCTGACGGACAGAAAAGAAGAGCACTGGGCAACCAGGGTAGTCTGGGACGCAAGATAAGCTAACACACACTCTAATAAAGAAGTGGGGAGTGTCTCAGTGATGATAACACAGAGAATGGGTGCTAAGGAATGTTGTGGGGATTGGGTTCTTGTTAGCATGTGTTGCAGTAAAGCTCTGTGTAATTGACAGAGCTGTTTTATTTGCATTGTGCAAACTCGTCACATTCCTGTCACGCTTTGGACAGTAGAAGTTGTAATTATTTTCTGTCAAACATACTAATCTGAGCTTATGACTTTTTTCCTTGAAAGGAAAGTGACATTAAAGGAAATGTAAACTGATTTTAGAGATAGTAGAACTAGAAATCAGGACTCTAAAGAAAACGTGGTCCTTACCTTTGCAAAAGCAGGCGTTGTGAGTGCCAGGCTTTTGACATGTTGCTATGTGGTTGCTAGGGTGCTGAAGGTGGTTGCTAGGGCATTGCTTGGATTGTTCTGTCAAAAGACCCCATCTCTAAATCCCTGTAGTATTCTGGTTTAGATCCACAGGTTTCACACGTATAAAAAGTGTATGGGATGTCAGATTGCTTACAAATAGAACATCTTTTTTTGAACATCTCTTCTCCACTTGGTGCTGATACAATACCAAGGTTATGAATTTAATTCCAGGTTACACACATACTGGCAAAATGTATACCTTAATTGCACTGTATGTCAATCTGGGTAAAATCCTGCTGGCTGCTTAGTGGGTTTTTTCACCTCCCAGTGGACTATTGGGCATTGCATGGTTTTAGCACTTCTGGCTGGCTCCAGTGGGTTGTGTGGAGTTGCACCCTCCCCCTGTTGTGGGGGGATTAATAGGGTCCTTCGGTTCCTCTTCTCTGGCTCCTGTAATAATTCCCTTCTAATTATTTCCTCAATTTTTTTATGCTGCATAAGTTCTTTAATTAATGAAAGAATTTACACGATCAATGAGTTGAAGATGGCAGTCACAAAGAAAGAAGGACATCTCTGGACTATGGTTGTAACCCCAGTTGCCTGAGAATAGGGAACGAGACACTGCACCTCGTTGCCACTCTTCAGAGATCTTCCCACATCTCCTTTAGACAAAAAATGTTGTGCCTGGCAGGTGCTCTATTACACTCACGGGTACACCTTTTGCACATCATGCATTACCGTGGGCCAATAAGATTATCGTGATTAGATACATGCTTTAATTCCAGGTTTAGAATTAGAATCAGCATTACAACCATAACCCAGAGACATTAAAAAAGTTAATAAACTGTTGGTATATTGTTTAAAACAGATGTAAGACAAAAGTATTTGCACACTTTGTAGTTGTCAAACATTGTGCAACATTGAAAGCTTTTTAAATATATCTGAAATATGAAAGGAGGATGTTTGAGAAAAGTTTATGGATGACATTTGGTTTTGTATTGCATATACATTTTTTAAATGGCCAAATACATTTTGGAAGTACTGTATATTGAAACATCTGGAATCATTACTGTAACATGTAATCAACAAGTTGTCATGATAAGCTTTCTTTGTCTTAATCATACACAAACATTGTTTTTTTCTACAGTAAATGAAAAACACAAATTACTCTGGTGTGAAATAACACTTTCATAATAAATGGATTCCTATTTCAGATGTGTGATTGTAGTCACATAGAGATTACACACCAGAGATTATGTTTAATATAGACCAATATGAACCAGTTTGACTCTCTCTCTCTCTCTCTCTCTCTCTTTCTTTCTCTGTCTCTCTCAGAACAATCAAGGTTGAAGTGTATGACTGGGATCGAGATGGCAGGTAAATGACCTGTAAACAGTCACAATATACTCACCTCACACTGTATCTAACGTCCATTAATTCATGAGTGTAATGATAGCGGAGGTGTTGTGAATGTGCAACAGGAAATGAGTATGAAACAGACAGACTCCTATGATTACACTGGACAAAAGTAAAGGACAACGTTGTTATTTTAAACGTGTTATTAAAAAGTAAATTGTAGGTATCAGAGATCTGTAAGGCCTGAGACTAGTAATTTGTGCTTATAGTGTGCATAGAGATCAACAGTTTGAGAAGTGAAAACCCCAATCATTTTTACATTATTTTTTTACATAAGAAATTAATATACAGTAATGTAAAAGCTTCCATACTGATTGGCCGTTAGTTCTGACTCTTAGCATGTTACGTGATGCTTCTGTAGATTCTACACAAATTGTGTTTAATAGCCTAATTTTGGTAAGGAATGAATAATGACCCACCAAAAAAAAAGAAATCGCATGAAAACATAATTTGTTTTTTCAAGTTAATCAAGTAAGTTTCCCAACATTTGAACCACTTGTGTTGGATAATTTTAAAATAAACCTAAAATATATTGTTTAATACTTATCAGTGACGTTTTGCTAATAGTTTTTTATTGCATGATAGTTTTTAACACAATTTTGTTGTTCCTAGTACTTTGCAAATAATGTGTAGTAGATTTTTGGAATAGACAGTAACATGCAGGTAATCATCACTACTTGACTAGTTATAATAAATGCTTGTCCAGTGCATAGCAGTGCTTTATGCCTTCCATTATAACTTCTGTTTTTGTGTGATGACGGCGTTACCAAACCATAGTACTGTGACATGAAATCTTTTTTATTGTGTTACATAATCGCATAAATAAGAAGGTGGCCAGGTGTTCCTAATAAAGTGCCTATATTGACAGTTTAACTGACTTGCTTAGCAAGAATATCTTCAAATTGTTGCTCCTCCATGAGAGTTATTGACCTAAAAGAGAAAGATATAAAAGACAGTTTATGCTAATGCCTGCTATAACTCCACTTGCAGTCTTTTGCATTGCATGATGAATTGCATTCTGATACATTTTGACAATTTAAATGGCATAAACTTTAAAGTAACATGTTAATAAGTAGCATCTTAATTATAGCAGCTTGTAAATATACAAATTTAAAACATTAATATTTGTCACCTCAACTGTGTTTGGAGTTTATCTCTTTGTCAGCACACTTATGCAAGCCATTAACAATGCAAATAAAACCCAGTCACTAGACCTCTGTAAGTCATTTTAATGGATTTGAGGCTGTTTTGATCTATGATAATTAATGCTTTTTTATAGCATTATAAAAGGCTGAGTACTGTTAAAAAATCTGAATTTATCTCAGCCAAGTAAGCCATTATGATACAAGTTGGATGGAAGTTTCTCCATGCTGACAGATGTGTATGTGTGTGTGTCTCTGTTTATCTGTTCAATAAAGTCATGACTTTATTGGAGAATTCAGTACAAGTTATAGAGAACTGTCAAGAGGCCAGTCACAATTCAACGTCTATGAGGTAAGCTGTCAGGAAATTTAGTCATTTCTAAAGATACTAACATGCTTTTTTCTCAAGAAGTGCTCAGTTCATGACAAAAGCTGTGTTTACGTGGCATTAACATCCAATCTGTATCTGGATATTGTCCACAGAGACAATGAAAACACAAGTGTGATCGGAATGTTATCCGGTTAATGTGTCCTGGTACAGAAGTAGTCAAGTTCACATTGTGATCAGATCTCAGTGTAATGTAAACGCAGTTTTGCCAAGGGCTAAAAAGAGTTTTTAAAAGAAACCCCAGCACTTCAGGTTGACTTTGAACAAAGTATTACAGACCTAATTTAAATATTATGCGGGAGACAAAGATCCAATCAGCTATCAACATACACAATCTACCTGATGTGGAAGCACGCTGTGTCCTGATTGGCTGATGATCCGATCTGTTTGATTGACTATACTGCATCCTCTGTTTTACAGTGTTAACTGCTCTGAATGTTTTATAAAAATAACAGGACATTTTGTTGTACTTTGTTCTGTTTTGTTCTGGGTAACAAAGTGAAATCTCATTGGTCCAAATTCTCTCTCCACATACAAACAAATACGTTCAAATTTTTTGAGTGAGACATCTGAACATCAAATATGCTCAGATTTTAAACAAGACATGTTTGTAGCTTAGTTTAAATACAAGATAAATAAATGATGAAGTTTCAGTTACAGAAATTACAGCATGCTTTCATAGTAACCTACAGTAAAAATTGTTTAAATGTATAGGTTCACATATATATAGTTATGTATATATATTTAATATATTTAGACAGTTGTGAGTCAATGACAGACCCACACACATTTCTGCTGTGTGGGTATATTTTATTTTTACACATGCAGTATACAGTGTGGTTTCTGTCAAACTAATTTCTCTAGTCTTTTTTGTTTTATTTAACTAAAACACAAGTTGTTTTATAATACTGCTTAAAACACTGATTTGTGTTTGTTTGACATGCTGGTTTGTTGATGAACATATTTCCCATAAATTGAAGAAAAAATGATGATAATAGCATAGTTTTAGTAACAAGGTTAAATTTTGAGCCTGACCAATGAACACTAAAGTTTTTGTAAATGCAGTTGTGATATTTTCAGCTACTACTGCCATGTCTGTTATGTTAGATAAATAACTTATCTAATAGCTCTCTGAAGACCAGTGATTTGAGTCTGTACTGTTTTAAAATGTAATTGGACACCCTATTTGTGTGTTTGTGTGTTTGTTTTATAAGAGTTGGCACAGTATATAATGGCAGGAAATAAATTGCATTAGCCTGTTCCTTACAAAGTATTAGTATAGAGTACATGCTTGTACTGTGTGTGTTTGTGTTGGCGTTTATGTGACACCATATGTCTTCAGAAAGGACCATTCACTGCCTGTGAAAATATCACAAATGCCAAGTGCTTTAATTAACGAACAAATATATTTCTTATTTTATTACTTTTCTGAGTTTGATGTATTATGTAGTCATACTCTTATGTTCACACCTCCTCTCCAATCCACCCAGACCATTTATTAAACTGCAAATATAATTTTGGCTGAACTAATTCTTTAAAGGAATAAAAAATATTGTACTAAGGTAATAATGAGCATTATTTTATATCCACAATTCTGTTTTTTATTTATTAAATGAATGACAAAATTATATTCACTTTTACACATTTGACAGATCTTTTCCCAACTTATCACAATTTACTGATTATACTCACTTTATACCTCCAGGTCATAAACCCCAAAAAGAAAGGCAAGAAGAAAAAATACCTCAACTCTGGAACGGTAAGAAGAAACATGTTTCATGCTGTATTCATACTAGTATGTTATTTTTCTTTTGAGTCATAATGTGTTGCCCTAATCAAGATCTGTATAATAAATACTGCTCTAATAACAAAAATATCATCAGGTAGTTTTATGATTCAAAAGATATTGCCCCCCCCTTATAGCTTCAGTGTAGTTAGTGTAGTTAACTACTCTTTTAAAAGGGTAGCTTGTAGTTTAACTAAAACTATAAGTAGCTATATTTTGGCAATGTACAGTTTCAAAGTAGCTTCCCTAACACAGGTTTACTGCATTTACAATGACTTGGTGTGCATGCCTGGGGCGTTGGATTTTGGTTAAATTAGAAGTCATTCTGATTCTGAAAATTCAGAATAGTCACAGGATTTACTTTCTTTTATCTTCAGGTTACACTGCTGTCATTTCTTGTCGACACGGAAGTTACCTTCCTAGACTACATCAAGGGCGGGTGAGTGATGTTTCGCTCATTTGCAAACACTTCCTTTTTGGTCGGCCTCTAAGGGAAACCAGTACTCTTCACACATGCCAGTGGAATGCCAAATGACTTCTGCATTTAAAGTCTTATTACTGTTGTACTTATATTACTGTTGGAAACAAGCTAAATCTGGCCATCATGCTAAAGCACCCTGAGCGCAGTGGTAGACAGGTCCTCATGCAGCCTGTTTTAAGTGCTTCTGGGTAATTACACAGGCAGTAGAAATGACAGACTTCATATGAGCAAGTCGGACACCATGAGTGATCTAGTCCATTCATGGCAGATGATAGATGAGGCTGTGTTGCTAATCTTAGCGCAGGTGTTCGAGTGTGTCGGTATGTGTGTGTGATTAAATGTGAGCTATGCTGCCTGTCATTCTCAGAGGGGTGGGCAGGGTGCATCCATGCATGGCAGATCGCACGCCCACGTTGAGCGGCGCTTTTCATTATAAAGGCAAGAGGGAGGCTGCAGTCACCTCTGCTCTGACACAACACCGCCAGGCATCCATTTTAATAGCGACTCCATCCTTTTAGCCTGAGATGTTTTGGCAAAAGGTCAATGCACTCAAACTGAATTTGTCCACTCCTGGGCAATATAGTCGTCATGTGTCTTACTTTCTGTAACGTTATTGGGTCGCCATGCCCATCATTTATTGATATCATCCAGTCAGAAAGCAGAACTGAGACATAAAGAATCAATTAACAAAAGAGAGCTTAATGAGATAAGAATATCAATTGAAAACACATACATACACAAATGCACATAGATGCACTATTTTTGTAAACTCCCTAAGCGATTTTTCTCAGCAGTAATGGTTGATGTTTTCCAGTGCGTAATATTGTGTGAATGACTAGAGTGGAAAGTTGTGTAGGGCTGTAAATGGATTTTTGTCGAGAACTCCTTTACATTACGTAATGGCTGCCATGTTTTTGCTTTTCCTATTTATGCACATTTTTTCCACTGCCATTAAAAAAGCTTCTCTGCACCTGTTGGCTGTCGCAATCTGAGGCACTGTTAGAGTAATTCTGCTTGACAGGGTTTGTGCTGTAGCCGGCAGCAAAATACTCCAACTAACTGTGAGCACACTTACTGGTCTGGAGAAAAAATTGGTATGTTACAGAAACATTATTTGCTCAAGAGCAAGTTTTAGGACAACAATTCAAAGAACAACAAACAATGACAAAAATATGTAAATGTAAATAAGAAAAAAGCAAGGAGTGTCCACAAAATCCTTTTGTGGGTGGTATTACTTTCTTACGCCATGACTTCAGGATCTGCTGTTGCAAGTTCAAATCATGCATCCAAGCCTTTGTTACTAATTCTGAAACGTCACGTTAGAATGTCGTGTTAGTAACGCTGGTTTGGGTCTGTTCTGAGAAGTTACAGGAGGCAGGACTTCTGAGAAGTTACAGGAGGCAGGACTTGTGAGAGAAAAAAGCATGACTGACCATGTGTTATTATCTGCCATGACATGTCCACAAAGAACATCTCTGTCATAGTATTGTTTCAATGTTTACTGTGGCAGACTAATACAAAGCAGTTAAGCATCCTAATGCATCCTAACACACCTCATCCAATCAGATAACTAACTTTCATATATTATCGCCGGAAAATCCCAGCCTGTATTCTTCCACCATTTCTTTCATCCTCCTCTATCATCTATCTTTTCTTGGGAACCCTAACCAGTGATTGACACTACTTTTGAGTGTGCCTCATTAGTTGCACGACATGAAGAGTGCAGGCTTCAAGAGAGACAACCATTGTGATGAAGAACAATCCAATCAGTTAATTGGTATTAGGGGGCCCTCAAGAGAATAACTTTGCAAGCATCTGCAGTCGTAAATTACAGCATAGTGTGTGGAGTTATCTCAGAGGACAGCTGTTGTCAGCCACGTTTGCATGTCTGGTGGGGGATGTCGCACTCTGGATTGAACCATCCTAACAGCTGTCTTTACACATCATGGGAAATAGTTTCACACATTTAGGAATTATTAGCTATATGCTGCTGTTGCATATTAACTTCATACTGAGTAAGTCCATGCTGCGTGCATCTTACTTTCTTGATTGCCTAAAAATAAGACTAACCTAATCAAAAAATATGACAAATGAAAAGAGAATGTGAAATTAATATTAACATGAAACAGTATTTGGAACCCAATTTACTTTTGTAACAAAGAACAAAATGTATAGTGGGCGAACTGTAGCTAACAGGGTACACAGTGGTAGTAATTCCAGGCTGCTATGTCCTCACAAACCACCCAACATAAAACTGTGCTTGTCAAGGTATTCAATGAGATCTTGAAAGTTCATTCTGTAATTGGTACTGTAATTTGTCAGTCTTGCATGCTTGACATCATAACTTGGACAAAAATACTGGCCAATTGCTGAATAGTAGTATTCAGCAACTTGCCCCACCCTGGTGAGCAACACTGTGGACTACAGTATGCAGAGGTTAGCCTGTTTAGTAACAGAGTAACAGAGATTATATAGTTGTGAAAGTTTTAACGGTAGTGTTGCAAAACCAAACCTGTCTTATACTAAAGATCAGAAAGAGAAATGAAAAATAAAGTTTGTTTTTTTGGGGCAAGATTGTTTTAAGTGCAAGAAACCTTGACCAACATTATAGGTTTGTTTATTTCTTGGTTTATAAGAAACATATACAGTGTATGTTGTATACCATATATGCATCATAAAGATATATGTGTATTTTGTGGTAAAGAGGTAAAGCAATATTGACTAAATTGCTTAATCCCCGGAAGTCCCTCACCTCCAGATGGACAGTGTCTCCTCACCTCTAGTCAACAACATCTGTCGTCTCCCATGCTTATGTCACAAGACATTTCTCCAGCCACCAGCTCATGCATACAAAACACTGCATCAGCTTTCAGGAGACCCTGTAAAAAGAAAAAAGAAAACAAGCTTCAACTTGTATTAATAATTCTATCACCCAAAAAGGAACCTGTGTTGAAGTGATGGATTTTGTGTATTAATCAATCTTTCTCTGTGCTAAACAATAGGTATGTTTTGGCCCAGTAAAAATATTTATATATTTTTATTTAACATTAAATAAAATGTAGTAAAAACATTTACTTAACTTAAGAATGCATTAAAAATTTAAATAAAAACTAATTTATAACTAATTATTTGTTAGGGTTTTAATTTTGTGTTTTATAATAGAAATGATGCAATTATAATGTAGCTACATGACAGCTATAAATTTATACACTCACTGTTGCAAGCAAACAATAATAAATGGTCATTTGTTTAGAAGTTTCATCCTTTTGTATGACATTTGTATGTTCACCAAATATTTGCATGTTTTCCAAATGCAGTAAAAAAGCAGTACTTTCACCAAAAGTGGCAGAAGTGTAATGAAAGTTTCTTTTAGATTAATGACAGCCATTATTTAAAATAATATCTGTAACTATATGTAAATTCATGTGTTTTGATTTGATATAACAGACGTTCTTTTTCCAGTCAAAGCACTTAAACTTAAAAAATTAAGTAAGCAATAATTTGGCAAAGGGACAGAAGCCCACAGGATGGAAGGAAAAGTCTAAAGTAAAAATGCTCAGTCAGAGACTGTGAGTAACTCCATCTCTAAAATACTTACTCATAACTGTGCTTTTATTTTCCCATCAACAATTGTCCCTTCTAGAGGATGTTTTCATAAAGGGACTAACTTTTGGGATATAACAAAATATAACAAAAGTTGAAAGTAAAATTGTAGACATGAAAAACCTATTAACTGACCACCAACAACATTCCTGAAAAAATGTTTTGGTAAACACCTATAATATTTCCTATAATATATAAAGTAAACACCTATAATATTTCTTTAAAAAAATGCCCACTTGCAACAATCAACTGTCGTCAAATAAAATAATATTAAAGATAAAGATGGACTGCGTTTCAGGACACATTTCAGGTGCAGTACACTAGATAATGAAACTACAAATTTACATAAGACTTCATTTTCTCTTGCTTATAATGCATACAATTCACCTTTAGCCACTTAGTCTTAAAGGCAGGTGTCTTTGGGGTTCAGCAAAATAATAAAACCTGATATTCTTATGGATATTCTCTGAGAGAGTCCCATCTGCGGCAGAAACAGCCCTCATTTTCCAATTCTCATTTTCTTAGACAGCAAGTTTCGCACCTGCAGTCACACATAACCGCCCCCATTACAAACACTTAGATTTCAGGCACCACAATGGGTTTCCATTGCCACAAAACTCTTATTTATGAAGCTGTCACTCCCTATTGGACAAAATGGATGCGGTATTCTGGGAGAGGATGACTGTGATCTTTTTCCCTTTAAACCTCCTAATGAATGCTTTTCCCCTAGTGGAATTGGTTGTTAGGTGCCAAATACATAGTACAGATTGTTTTTATTGTTTTGCTTCTAGGAGCAATTGGAATTACTTAGAATCTCTCTGGGAAACAATAGAATGAATAGTGGATTTTGACCTTCTGGGGACATTTTTGAGGTCCCCATAATGAAACAAGCTTATAGATCATGCAGAATTGTCTTTCTTGAAAATCTGAAACAGAAAAGTTGAAGGTTAGGTTTAGGGGTATGGTTAGGGGATAGAATATACAGTTTGTACAGTATAAAAAACATTACGTCTATGGAATGTCCCCATACAACATTTGTGTGTGTGTGTGGGTTTGCATAAGTGGTTTATGATGACACAAATGTGTATAATGACGTGTATAACAATGTAAACATAGTTTATGAGGACACTTCCTGTGTTTTCATAAACCAAATCGCTTAAAAAACATACTAAATGGTGATTATTTTGTTAATTAAAAAATCCCAAAAGTTTTCTTTGAGGGTTAGGTTTAGGAGTTAGTTTAGGGGGATAGAATATGCAGTTTGTACAGTATAAAAAACATTTCGTCTATGGAGAGTCCTTATATACCACATATGCCAACATGTGTGCGTGTGTGTGTCTATGAATGTGGTGTAATATAGCTGTTATAAGTTCTGCAAATGTATGGCCAATGTTCCTTGATAGGCACTAGTACTTGAGAGAAAACGGACACATTGTTAAACTCATCTTTTAATTAGCAACTCTTTCTTGTAAGCTTTGATGGCTTTGATGACTGTAGCTTTGTGTGTTTGAAAAAGACTCAAAAGCTAATGCAAAAAAAATAAAAATAAAGTAAAACTGTAGAACAACACACCAGTGTTATATTGTTCATGCATCAACTGAATTCTATATTGCTGTACCACGGTGTGATGTTGCTTGGCAACTGTAAATAACCTATGGTTGCAGCATGCTTACACCAGACACATGTTGAGCATTGTGTCACTGTGTTGTGAATTACGTTCTGTTCTAATTGATTTGCTTCTATTATAATCAGTAAAGCTGATTATCTGCACAGTTTTCTAATATGATACAACAGAAAATTGACACATTTCAGCTGTCACATTGTATACACTGTCCTATCATCCAGTCCAGATTTTTATTAACATGGTAGGAAGACATTTTTGAACATTACAGTTGCCACAATGATAACACTACAATACTTGGGTCACAAAAACAGGTATAAAGTGCTGGTATTAAGCACAGGTATAAAGCACCCACTGGTGTCCCACAGGGCTCAGTGCATGGCCCTTTCCTGTTTTGTATCAAATCAGTTTGCCCTGTAATCCAATTGCTTTGTATCTTTTCATTGCATTTATCATACATAGTACATACATACATATCATTGCATAGTACATCTCATCACATTTTTCCCTCTCCACAACTGTAATCTCAAAGAGCATTACATTGCATTGACCTGGAGGACTACCCATCATCTCATGCTCAGACTGACTTACCCTCCCCCCAGGATCTTATCACCCACAGGTGTGTTAAACTTAGAAGTCACCCTAGAAGACCCTGTCTTCTCCATTCAAGTTATGCATCATAACATATATAAAACTAGGCCTTTCCTGGACCCCAGCTGTTGGCAGCTCCTTGTTTAGGTTCTAGTTATTTCACAGATAGACTGCTACTAATACATGTCCCCTCTAGTGCATCCAAGATGTAGCTGTTCAGTTTGTGTTGAACCTCTGGAAATACTGTCATGTTCACCTCTGCTCAAGTGTCCGCACCAGCTGTCAGAATCAATTCAAGTCTTTTTCTGGACTGTAGTTCTACCAGTGCTGTGACTGATCTTTCATCAAACTGTGCATATTAGCTCATCTGCTGTTCTTTACTTGTTCTTAATTTTTTACTCTTAATCTTGCACTGGCCACATGTTCTTTCTTCTTTACTCTTAATCTTGCACTGCAAAATGAAAAATTTTATGACCCAGTCATAAAAGCAATGATTGGCAGATTTGTCAATGATTGACAGACAGGCAAAATATTATAGTCCACAGTGTTTATGCTATTTGAATGATATCTTTGTCATATTTTGGATTGTTTAAGATACTTAGCTATCCCAAATAATGAGTTTTGGCTTTGTGTTAGGCATGCTGAGATGTTAAACTTAATGTGCATTAGAGGATAAAAATCTTGCTGACACACAATTTAAGAGTGTATTTGTTTTCTGTGTGTAACTGCAGCTGTAACCTTGGTAATGTCAGTATTTTAATGAGGAGAGACAGATCCATACTTACGGCATTAGTTTGCTGTGTGTATTAGTGTCTCCCAGCATCACAGATATACACACACAGCCCAAACGCAATGTACGCTGTCTATCTTTTCCCCTTGCATTTTGACAAAGAAACATACAGATAAAGACATACATAAATAACCACTATGTTTGGTCCCTTCATTATAAATAAAGGGTCAACGACAGCTGTTACTGTACATTTCTTAGACTTTTATTTTTGACTTTTGCAGTGGAGGCTGTGTTCATACAAAACCATAAAAGTCATGTAAAAAATACTGTTTGTTTTTTGTTGTTAATTAGTTCTTAGCCAGATTTAGCTGCAATGTAGACCTGATTCTTTGCTGATGGTCCAGTATGACTATTTGCGACTACATAAAGATGTTATATCAGAACATGAAAAATTTATTCTGCCTTATATTTTACATCAAGAGAATTTAATGAATTTTTATATATGAATGAAGGGCCACCTTTCAATAATGGCTCAATATATTCATTTTCTGGTACTTTCCTAAAGAGCCGTTTTTATGACCATGAGGGCTTCTTAATGAATTTGCTTTTATTGTGCCAGAAGCCAGCTAATGTTAAGATTGAAGCATGACTAAAATAATAACCTTTATCTATCTCTGTCTCTTTGTTGTGCAGGACTCAGATTAATTTCACAGTGGCGATTGATTTTACAGCTTCTAATGGTAAGTGTTGCCGTCATCAGTGGCTGCTGGGAATTATTGAAATATATGCAAATGAGGCATAAAAAGGGACCAGTAATAGCCACCCTCCATTAAAATGAGGTTTAATGTGATAAAGATCTCTGATCTGTGTGATTATATTGAAAGGCCTGCCTTTTCCATTCATTTGCTCATGCAAAGGGAATACCACAAAACCCATCTGAATTACAGGGCCATCCTTATCAAATCTATTCTTATAAATTGCTATATTTTATTATTAGTGCCTCTGGATTTTTTAAATCCTGTTTCTGTAGGTACATGAAAGCCAAACAGCAGAAAACATATATTTTTGAAGTTCTGTATTTTTTACTATTCGTTTTCATTTTAGACTTACTTCAAAAGTTGACTTATATATGTTTAAATAACACAAATTCAGCAAGTTAATGTGTCTTTTATAAAGCATTAGTCAAACTACTTTCAGAATTTTGAAACTATGTAGCTTGTATATATAATGCACTATAAAGGTATCCTTAAAGCCCTTGTAAACTAATGGAAATACACATATACAATATGAAATGCTAAAAAGATTATAATGCACTTTATCAGTTTCCGTATGTAAGGAAGGCTGATATTTAATATTTTTTCTGATAAATATGCTTTACAACACAGATGTTCTCTCTCTAATATGTTAACATAGTCTTGATAATTAACGTTGCTATAATCTTTTTAATCCTAACACAATCAATATTCCTAGTCAATATGCAGACTATGACCAATACAAATGTTTACAAATAGAGGGCCCTATTTCATCTAAGTATAGATCTTTACAGAACAAAAAGGGGTGTGTCCCAATTATTGGGCATTTCCAAACTAGGATAGGCATTTTTCAGCCACCCAATCAATAAAGGACGAAAGTCCGTTTCTAAATTATTAGGTGTTTCCAAACCAGGAAATGCATTTTTAATCATCCAATCAAAAAAGGATGGAAGAAAAATATTGGGAATCGTTTATTAATTTGTTGCAAATCAGGTAAGGAGAAAATGCTTATCCTAGTTTGAAAACGCCCAGTAATTGGGAAACACCCCTTTCTGTTCTGCAGAGATCCCAGTCTCGTTCCGTCTAACATTGATTCATATATGAGTGTACTCCATCATCCACTCCTCGTGATCAATGGCATTCATTCATCTGTTATGAGATCCTTTAAAAATGTTTTTCATATATTTTAAATAAAGTTCTCTCTTCACCCGCTGTGTTAACCACAGGCAGGCTTGGTGGCACATGAAGTGATAATACAAACTCATTTATTTATAAAAGGTCACATCTGATAAAAAGATGGTTATTTATGTCAAAAGAGGCAAATTTCATGTTTCCTCTCTTAGACACATTTTAAATGGAACAAATGATGTTGTGTCATAAATATCTATTCTGACTGGTCAGTTTACTAATAAGAACAGCCTTACATGCATTATATGCATATAAGAGCATTATATGTGGTGTGTGAGATCATGTGTAACTATTCATTATGTTTTAAATCTTAAGCTATGAAAAGGAAAGTTTTATAATGGATTTAAACTGTGGCTGCAGTTATGTATAACGTATATAATCAAGTTTTCTTCTTGTCAAATGGTTAAGTTGCAAGAAAGGTACACATTTGCTTTCATATGGTTCCCAGGCAACCCAGCCCAACCCACCTCTCTACATTACATGAGTCCATATCAGCTCAACGCCTACGCCATGGCGCTCAAAGCCGTGGGGGAGATCATACAGGACTATGACAGCGACAAGATGTTTCCTGCACTGGGCTTCGGAGCTAAACTGCCTCCTGATGGGAGAGTATCGCATGAGTTTGCCCTGGTAAGCAAAAGCACAAACTGTTGTTTTGCTGCAGTAGCTTTACATATCATGACTATCAGACTATGTACGTTACTGGATGCTCTCTTACCACTATAATGTCTCCAGAAAAGAAAACTTCTGACATGTAAGAAGGTTTTCCAGAGATGCAGTTGAATGATAACAATATTTTCTAGAAAACCCAAATGAAAGCCATTTGATTCCAGACCGTAAGATTTGAAAACAAAATTCTTATGGAATAAAGCAATATTTTGATGTTACATGATGGCAACAGTTCTTTGAGTTTTAAAGAAAGAAATAATACTAATGTTATTATGCAATCAAGTCAGTTGACAGCCTGACTGAATTACAGGTGACAGCCATTATTTGTGGTGCTTACAAACTACAGAGCCAAAACATTTTTGTCTGGTGAACAATAAAATGGGAAAAGATCCTGTAGACTTATTTATTTATAACCCCTTATAAATCTGCATTACACCTCCCTGGCAACCTCACAACATCAATCAACCAACGAAGAAAGCTCTAGCAACCACTCAGATCACCTTAGCAACCACATAAAATGCCCTGGCAACCACTCTAAACACCCTAGTGGGGAGTTTGAAAAAGACAACCATTACCATTACTATTACTACTTTCTTCTTCAAAAAAACCTTTTCACAATTCTTCGTGGAAAGTACTTGTGTTTGTTCTGTAGACAAGGAAAAGGGAAGACTTCATCCCATGAAAGGGACTGAAATATACATGCATTTACTAGTGGCACAGATCATGTAGCAGTGGTAGTTGAAATGTTTCATTTTATGGCATCTAAAATTATGGTACTGTCTCCATCATATTAGTTAATATTTTTTAATTTCTGTGTGCCAGAACGGAAACCCTCAGAACCCGTATTGCAATGGCATTGATGGAGTGATGGAAGCATACTACCAGAGTCTTAAGTCTGTCCAGCTCTACGGGCCCACCAATTTCTCACCTGTCATCAACCATGTCGCCAGGTAAAGCATTAGATAAGAAAACTAAAATGTGCTTTCTAAAATGTGATTCTCTTCTACCTGCCTTGCTCGGCCGTGACAGTACTTGCCCTGAAATAGTGAACTCACCATTAATGATGTAAATATCCCCCATACTGCAACATAACATACAGTTATAGCCGTACTGATTGAAGGCACATTCATAATTAATGAACTTTACAGTAAAGCTTCTGTGAAACAATCTGTGTTGTGGAAAGCACTATATAAACAAGGGTGATTTCACTCTAGCGCCTCTTGTGGCAACATAAGAATGCAAGGTGTCCTTGCCTTGCAATATGAATTGTGATCTGAGGCACTTTGCAGTTACAAAATCGAAGTTTTTGTGTTAGTAGAGTATGTGTTGGCCTCATTCAGTCTAATATTAGAGATAAAGCATTGGATTTAAAATATTAGAGTTACTTTTTTAATTCAATGCTAGTATGAATCACGGTTAAACGATTCTTTTGTTTTGCTCAGATAAACCATGAAAACAAACCTGTATTTGATTATGAGATACAATTGTCAACACAACACAACACAACACTGGCCTACCTACCTATCTTCCAACAAAGATTAAAATGGTAAAATTCCAGAAATAGACTGAAACTTCCTTGTGCATAATCTGTGACAATTACAGGAAGATAATCCAATACGAAACACCCCAAAGCCATGATGTATGACCTTTAAATCATTTTTAAATGAACTGATGAACCAGGTTTTCAGAAGTGAGAGCTGAACCCAAAAAGATCATAGGTTCCCAGTTCTATTTTCTCGCACATTAGAGACTACTCAAAGGAATTTACAGCACATTTAAGGTGTTCATTTTGTTCCCTGGGCAATCAAACCCATGTCCTTGACGTTTCTAGCTTCATGTGCTACTAGTTAAGCTGCAAGACCATTCTGTAGCCTCTGTTGATCCCCTGTTGATGTGATGAGAGGAGAATGTTAACAGTCCATCACAAACATGACACTATAGCATGAAAATTAGATCAGTGTCCCACACGAACAAGAACTTTGAATGTCACTGTATCCCACAGGCATGCATGACAGATCATAGACAGCCCAAGATAAAAAAAAAATAAAATGAATCTAATAGGTTAAACTTTACAACATTACAGGTGTACGCTCATGAAATCCTCACCAGCGACCTCTCAGTTGACCTCTATTAAAAAAACTGAAATCCTGTTTCTGTGCCCAAGTATGAGAGGGTGAAAGCTGCTCTGAAAAGCCCCAAAATAACATTTTGGACTAAAAAGGGCTCCTTTAAAGGTTAGGTTACTGTAATTGACTAAGGAGCATTTTAAAAGATATCACAGTCCAGTGTATTTCAGAATCAATAAATACGGCCTGGTAAAATGAGGGGTAGAACAAGAAACAGGAAATTTAAAAGCAGTACTTTGGTAATTTACAAGTAATAAAACATTCACCCATAAATTTACCAAAAAAATTTCATGGCATGTTTTACTTCTTTCTTCTGTAAAACATTAAAGATGTAGAATGGCGAGATTGGTGACCCTGATTTCGAGCTTCAAAAATGCATAACCCAAAACCCTAACACCATGAATCTAGTCTATATAGCTAAATATAGTCTAAATTTTGTTAAATACAGAAAATCTTGTCTTGGATTGAGCACAGAGAATGCTTATTTCCATATACGTAATCTAATTTACTAGAATTATAAATAGAAAAATATAGGTGGAATTACACTTTTCATCATAAAACCTGTCATGTTTCTAAAAACTTGGAAAATCTCTATATTGCGATCTAGAGAGTGTTCCTTCTACAAATGGAGTATTTCACAATGGAAGAGGTCAAAGTAAATTGCTGAAGGACACAGCTTGTGGTTTGGTAAGCACCTGAGTGTAAATGTCTCTTTCAGCAGCAATAGATAATTTGATTCATTATGCTTCAATTGCAGCACAAAGTGTCTAAGCGCATTTCAGCATCTATGTAATATGGTGCCTGCTGTGGTGTAAAATAACATTACAAACATTATCAAGCTCTCGCATTTCATTTTTTTGTGTAAATGCAGATGGAAATGCAAATACGGTTTTACCCAGTATAAAGCCATGTGGTTTCCTCAAATGTTTGGTCATTACAGTCTCCTTCTGTGTATTGTTCTGTCTAAATTGTGTTTACGTTAATAAAAGCTCTTGGTTTATTTTGATGATCACAGAGAAATAATGTTATTGTTATTAACGGAAATAACGTTACGGTTAGTAACCCTGGTTCTCTGAGATAACAAAAACGAGCACTGTGTCAGTTGCTGGGAAAACTGAGAAGTACGGAGGAGGCCTGTTGCTGAAGAATTTGTATCCGACAGTAAAACAGGAACATAAATGGATATAAAGGCAACTGACAAATAATTGACTTTTTCACAAGAAGGTCAATTTCTGTAGTACATTAAAAATGAGTATTAAAGCTAGGAAGGATACTGCTTAGATGGTGCATGGATTAAGTCACAATACAGCATACGCTTTTGTGGAAGCCAATGATTTCGGTCTGTATTTTTTTATAAAATGTGAACAGGTAACAGAAATGGAATATTAAAAAGGCAACTCATGTAAACACCTTAATCAGAATATTGTCTTTTTCAGAATAAGGTCAATAATTACTGCAGGTCAATAATTCCTGTGTTCACTGGGAATCAACGTTTGATTTTGGCCTTGCTTGTGTCATGCTCTGCCACATGAGCCATAGGAACACTACCCTATAGTTAAAAAATAAATGACCCACAATTCCAGTTCATTCAGTCCTGGCTGGTTAGATCTATTTACTGGAGAATTTTCTAAAACTCCTATGGAGAAAATGAATACAAGAAATATATCTGCAGCCAAAGCTAAAATGAAATGCATAGCCATTTTTTAAATTTTTTAAACATTTACATCAATTAAAAAAATGTTCACCGATTGATGGGGAGTGCATATTCCTGTGATTTTTGGCTGACATGGTCAAACTCAACACTTTAATGCAGGTGTTGAAAACTGGCCCTTATTTGTCACAACAAATGGCTGTTGTTTAACACTTGAACATGTTTCAAAAACTCATTATATTTTGTTCTTGCACTTCAGACCTTTCTATACTCAAAAATCCCATGTTAAATCCACACTAATTAATGGTTTAAAGTGAACCACAGGCAGTGGACTGACACTTTCTCACAGTGTGTATCTAATTATACATCCTTTTTTGATTTTCTGAGGATGTGAAGTAAAGGACATTCCATCAAGTCATTATCACCCCACTGTTAAACACACACACACAGTCACTGTGGTGTCCACTCATCAGCACCGAAGTCAGAGCTGTCACATTGCTCTGCTCTAATCTCACTGTGTATATTTGCTGTAGATCGCACCCACGCGGTTTAATAATAAACTGCCTTTTTACTGCTCTTTCAAAGCTAACGTTTATGAACCAGGCAGTTTGCCTGAAGTCGCAGCATTTTTCTACTGGGGACCACTGTTTCTACTGTTTGCTACTGGGGAAACTGAAAAATAATTGCTTGAAAACGCAACTAATAGAAACTGGACACAGATTCAGCTCACTTTTGGAGACACTTTTTAGAATGCAATGACAATCCCACATTGGTGTTGTTAAAAATTGAACTTGGTTACATGTGGCTGTATCCTTGCAAATATTTCAACCAGTTCCAACAGTTCCAAGTTTCTAGAAACAGGACAAAGAATTTTTAAAGATTTATGTCTTTAATGTTGTACATAAATAGATAGGGTTATAACAATACTAATGTAATACTTTACAAATATATTATTTAGTATATATTTAGTATAACATCCACAGACGTACTGCCAATCCAGGCTATATGGTATATTTACTTCATCACTAAAGTTATTTATAGTCTTTAAGTACTTTATTTATCCTATATGTCAGTGGAAATAATTGTGACGCCAGAACTACAGTGTAGTATTGCACAGTAAAATTATTTTAACATCCAGAGGCACTGGTGTATATGTCTCAGTAATGAAAAGTAGATTTCTAACAAATGTTCCGATGTGCTCTCCTCTGCAGATATGCTGCCTCAGTAAAGGATGGATCACAGTACTTCATCCTGCTCATTATCACAGATGGAGTCATATCAGATATGGCCCAGACAAAGGAGTCCATTGTTAATGTGAGTGTCTAATGCACTGCATTTTTCCATAAATGATATCAGAGTGCTCACTTAGGAGCTAAACAGTTAGCGCCACTTTTGTGCAATGTATTTCAGGTAATTTATCACAAAAGCCCACATCTTATTCACCAAGCATCCACTCTGCAGTTTAACCAAGCGCTAAACCTTTTCTGAAACCTATTTGAACCATTTGGACTGTTAAAAGCTATAACACTGATGCATGTGTATTTTACTGTTGTGTTCATTTTCTTCTAGGCTGCATGTCTTCCCATGTCAATTATTATCGTTGGAGTTGGACCAGCTGAGTTTGATGGTTAGTGGGAGACTTTAATCAGTAGTTGCACCTTTTTCATATGGCTCCTTGCTTTTATATTAGATTTTACTTTAGAACTTGTCTTTAGCCACACCCCTCTTTAGTCTCTAGATGTGATGTTTTTGTTTGATTGCGGTGCTAATGTGGATGTGATCTTAGAGTAGATAAAGTATTGTGTACTGTAAGCAAGCAATCAATGTGACAGCATCATCTCTCATGCTCTGACAGTAATGCAGATCTGTTTAGTTATAATGAAACAAGAAATAACATACATATTCAGAGACATGTATGCCACACACACATATCATGCGCAGTTACCATGCCAATTGTGTTTCTTGTGTCTTCTCAGCCATGGTCGAGCTGGATGGAGATGAAGTAAGGATCTCATCGAGAGGCCGATATGCTGAACGAGACATTGTGCAGGTAACATAACACAAAACATTTGTTTTTGATGACAAATCACAAAACATGATGCAGATGGACTGATGAAACAACATGTCAGTATACAGTAAATCATTACTCGGTAGACACCTTTGTTGGTTTATTGTTTTAAACTATAATTGTGAAAATAGTTACATATTAGAATGTATTCGAACTGTGGTTGTAAATACTTATGAGAACATAGATTCTCATAACATAGATTTTATAAGTGGTATAAATTATGTGTTATTAATAGTTAATTAGGTGTTTATTAGGTATTATTTAGAATCAAAGCTTCATGGATACCCCTAAAATGCATAATACATACAGGCTTCATATAAAGAGTTACATAAATATGTATAAATAATAATAAACCAATGTTTTATAAATGCTTTAAACAGTAATAAAAGATGAAATGCACATATAAATTACCATGCCTTAGGAATTATAACACTTCTCCACCTGTTGTCTTTACAGCAGCAAGTACAGTATAAACCAGTTTTTACCTTTTCTACACGCTTTCTCTGTTTCCCCCTCTCTTCTTATAATTCTTGGCAAGGCAGTCATCATTATTTTCCTGGAGCGCCCCATGCTTGTAAAAAGAATGTTAACAGGCAGTGTGCATGATCGGTTATTATAGGTGGCTGGAGAGGCTTGTCCAATTAACTATGCCCTAATATGCACACACACATTCCAGTGGATGTGGTTTTCTGGTGGCAAACACACTTTTAAACCCAGTTTTACTTAACTAAACGGTTGTGTAGTGTTCCCAAAAGAAGTCGTATCTCTTAGGATAATTTGGTTCCCAGTCTCAAAGCATTTGAGCTGATTGGCACGCTGAGTGTTTGATGGTTATGCCCTCATTTCTAGCTAATTGCTCTTTTCAGCTTTGCAAATTTCTGAAGAAATGCAAATGAATGCGGGACCTGCTTCCGATCATTTTCACCTGATGAAAATCAACACAAAAGAGTGTTATGAACTATATTACCATAAAACCTGCTCTAGATGAAATTGAAACTGTATTTTATAACACACATTCACAAGAAAACCACTCCTGCCATGTTATCCTCGCAGCACAAAAACGCCCCTTTGTGCCTGTTTAATTTCATTGTAGAGCATTCTGCCTCAGTTCAGACTCAGTCTTCGGACCTTGTTTCAAGGGTCTGTACCCCCCATATATTCCCTTTTATTAGTATATCAAACTGGGTCACATTTAGATTTTTTTCACCCTTATCTAAAGTAATGCAATCTAAAAATGTACTTTCATCAAAATGAGGGTAAATGTAATGATGACAAATAATTCAACATGCTAGCATTAAGAAGCGAAGATACAGCACAACGAAAGTAATGTGTAAAACTAGGATGACCGGACGTCCTGGTTTGACCAGGACTGTCCCAATTTCATTAGCTGTGTCCTGGGTTCCCAACATCATAAAATTGTAAATATTGTATGTCCCAGTTTCAGCTCTTAAGTGGACTGACATCACTGTCCTCACTGTCCTTTTAGCTACTGTCTCTGGTTTGTTTGTGGTTCTCAGTAAAATTACTATTTTTTTATGTGTTTCTTTGTACACTGCAAGTTAACTTGCTGATATATTCCAGAATGTTCTTGCATCATTTAGCTAGCAAGAGTCACTGTAAATTAAGAAGGAAGAGGGTTTAAACACTAACTATGCTGTCAAAAAAGACTTTATTTGAATGAAATAATGCATAAGGTATCATGAAGTAACAATTAAGTTTTTTACAGCATTTATGAATCTAGGAAATGTTCATTTACAAATATATTATTGTTCATTGTTAATTCATGCTAGTTAATAATTCATTATCTAATGCTAATTTATTTAACTTGAAATGTATGAGTATACGTAGAAATACTAGTTATTACTTTAATAATAACAAATTAAACCATAAATTGTTACCAGAATCTCACAAATCTTATCACAGTGGTGTTCATATTGATAAATACCTTTATACCCCAGCAAACAAGTTGCTTGCTACTTCAAACAGATAACATAACTGAGACTTTCTGTGAAACTGCTGTTTCTTTTTCTTTTTAACAATGTTTTTCTGCAGTTTGTTCCATTCAGAGACTATATTGACCGCACTGGAAACCACATCCTCAGCATGGCCCGCTTGGCCAAAGACGTTCTTGCTGAGATCCCAGACCAGTTCCTGTCCTACATGAGGACCAGAGGCATCAAGCCGTCACCTGCTCCTCCTCCATATACACCCCCAGGACACCCACTGCAAACTCAGATCTGAAAGAGGCCCAGGAGCGAGCCTTGCTGCATCTCAGTATCTCTTTCTCAGTCACTCAGTGATATGAAGGTTCTCTCAGCTCTATCTGTTCCTTTCTCTTTGCACTATGGGGGCTGTAGTTGGACACTATGGTTAGACAGGGTTCTGAGAACAGGTTTACTTCCATTATAGGCATTCTCTGTCAGGATGTCTTGCTCTTTCCCTCTCTGTCTCTCAATACCTGGCTAGCTCATTTCTGAGGGTCGTGTTAGAACTCGCTTTTGGCTTACTTACGAAATAAAGGATACACAGAAATGTAAACAAAGTGAAGGAACAACTAAGCAAATGGAGCTGACAGTGTTGCGCCCTGTCTCACAGCCGAGCAGCTTCCTCTTCCTCCAATCGGGAAAAGGCTAATCAATCACCAGTCGCAAACTGACTGTTGTAAATAACTTTTCAAGTAGATTTCTTCCGTCATTTCTATCTCTTCCTTGCTGTCTCTTTCTTCTCTGAACTCTCACTCAATGTTTACATGGTAATGAGTTTCTTACTGTTGGATCAAACTTTTATAAGCGTAAAACTTTGCCGTATGAATCCTGTCTGCGTGTTACCTTTGCCATGCTTGTCAGGTCGCAGCGACCATTGTCGTCGCAGTAAAATCACAATTCTTTGCATGGAAATGATATGCTCAGGCATGCGATGCATGTTTTGCAATGATCACGTTATTTGGCCTTTTCTCTTATTACGCTATCTCTGTCAACCATTTATTTTCTATTTCCCCACTTACTCTTTTTGTTTTATTTTGCCCTGGCACAAGCGTGATAGATGAGGACACCTCATTCTGTAAAGAGGACCTCATATGATAAATTGTGCTATGTTGCATTTAAACCTGAGCAGCTGCTCTCAAATAAGAGCCCAGTGGTCAAAAACACAGATGCCATTATTATTTCCTGTCCTAAAACATTGAATTGTTGTTTTGTCATTTTCCTCTTCATTTAATAAAGTGTTTTTCCAATATTATAACCTCATAGAGTTGCCCAAAGATAGTGACAATAAAGCACAAAGCTAATTACAAAATCCTCATTCTAGGATTCATTGTGAATATTATAGGATTTTTCCTATAAATGTTGAAACCAGTTGTTAATGTGCTGAATTATTCGATTTATTTGCAAAGGTTTTATCTAAAGATGTTTTTGATCCTGTTATTTTAGAAATGTGCTGCTATTTTCAGGAAACTCAAACCATTTGTTGGCAAGAAGACGTTTTCTATGTACACATCTCAATATTTGAAGATATTTGTGCTAAGGTGTGGTTCTAGTACACATACATGTTTGCATATGCACTAAAATAACAACATATTGACAGCAGCTTAGATATAAACCTTTTTACATAACAGAGGGGATAATTAAATTTAGCCATACAATGTTAATGTTGTAGAGTATCTAAATGTAAACAATCTATGTGTAAGGGTGTGTTCACACTTGTAGTTTTGTTGTCTTGGTTCTTTTGGTCCAGATTAAAAAGAAAGAAGAAAAATTAATTAAAGAAAAAGTACCTATATTTAGTCCTGCTTAGCATTCACACTGCAATCTTTATCACCAAACCTAAAGATACCAAACCTAAAGGTATAAGGATAAGGTCACAACCTGATTGGTCAGCTTTAATGACATATTATTTTGCAATAAAACTTTCTGAACATTCAAAACAATGCTATATGCTGAGTTAAACACATTAATTGTATGCATGTACATATAGTTTTATTATTTTTACCAGCCGAAGACCTACATGCTTATAAAATGTTTAAAAGTGAAAACTGCACCAGAAATTACTCCGTACACACAAAGATCTGCTACAAGTAGACGATGGTTCAGATGCCTGTGATTTTTATGACCGCATCAAGTAACATTACATCCTGTTTTTGGTTCAGTAAGATGTTTTGGTCCATGTTGTGTTCATATTTCAGTCAAACTGCACCAATGATTGTTTGGATGCAGACTGAGACCCACCTTTTCAGAGGTCTCTGGCCGCTTGTTTGGTGTGCACCAAGGTTTAGATGGCAGCATTCACACTTATTTAAATAAACGACACTTTATTTGAATAAGAGCAATCGTGCCATTTTGTAATTAAACCAAGTGTGAACACACCCTAAAAGTTGCATACAAATACCTTCAAATACTGATGTGATAACCCTGCCTTACAATATTGCCACAAGGAAAACTGGAATAGCACAAACACTGGTTTTAGATGTCTTTGTGATTTTTTTGTTACTTTTTGTGTGTGTAAATAAAGTAAATCATATTGACTTCTAATCCATTATGATTAACTTCATTGTGCAGAAGTCCTTGTTTTTGTATTGGACAACATTGTATATTGTCTTAATCACCTTCTTTGTCTTATTAATAATTTACATTGTCAATGTATCTTTATCTTATTTATCATAACACTATGGTAACATTTAATGTAGTGCTAAAACATCTACAAATAGTATATGTGAATCATCTAGTATGTAGCAACTGATACCCCCCCTCACCCCCAACAGCACACTACTGTGATGGAATATTTTGGATGGTAGCCTTATGTTGAAGAGGAATATTCCCTTTGTCTGCCTTTACGGATTAGAAATCTTATTTGTCCTGCTTTTTCACACATTTCATTTTATTCGTGGAACATACAGTGGCTTTAAAAAAATTGTTGGACACAAAAAAAGTGTGATTTATTTGAAAGAAATAGCACTAGTACAAAAATAAGTATGGACACTTTCTGGATAACAAACATTGAAACATGTCCATAGTTATTGTAAGTACACCCGTGGTTATTTAAGCTATAATGACTTAAACTTACAATAATAACTCAAAATAGCTCCTGAATCAGTTTACAGATGTCACTTGCTTTGGTCATTTCTTATCTAATGCAATGCCATTAGACTTTATGTAACTTGCGTGTCCACTGTCTTTTGATGCCACTGTTTTGAAGTAGAATTTATATTTTAGAATGAAAGACATCAAAAATATAAAATAGTACTAATGGATTTATAGTAATCATGTATATGTGTAAAGTTATATATATAATACAGCTATGTTATGTTCTTCAAAGGTGCCACTTATTGGCTGAAATTTACAGCGCTGCACATTCTGAAGATAATGATTCATTTTGTACCTTTTGAGCTTTTAAAAAACTAGCATGAATTTTAATATAAGCATACCAGACTTTTGGAAATGCTCAGCCATTTAAACATTATTAAGTATCCCTTGGATTATTTAAAGTGCAAGAAAATAAACTTCATCCCTAACAGTACGGAAAAGAAGAGCTAAAATAAAACCACAGTGAGGGACTAAGAGTTAGTCTATCTAAACAAAGTTTTGAAGTGATAGAATCAAGTAGTACCACAAAACCTCTCAGAATTTGAAGATCTAAAATCTGAATTTGAGAACTGATCAAATCCAAGGCTGTTTTTTGTGCCTTTGTTTAGTGATGTCACTTCCTGGAGGATGATGTCAATAAGGAAATAGCTTTAAGTGATTCACCCCATGTTCACCTAATTCTGTTAAAAGAAAACTCCTAATACAATTTATATATAAATATTATACTTAATATTACATTCAGTATATTAGGATAAATATTATGGGGATGTAAAAATGTACTGCATGTAAGGAAATACCAGTTTTTCTCGCTTCTTATTTGACAAGAAATTATAGTGTGATGAGTGAAGAAATGTGTGAAAAGGCAGCACTTGACATAGGTATTCTCTTAACTGTTGCTGTAATTAAAAACATCACCCTTAGTCCTATTCCTTTCTGCATTGCATCTGTGAGTGTGCACCTGTGTGTGTGAGTGTGCACCTGTGTGTGTGTGCGTGCATGCGTGCATGCGTGTGTGCGTGTGTGCGTGCGTGCGTGTGTGTGTGTGTGTGTGTGTGTGTGTGGGTTTCAGCTCGGCAAGCATCAAAGTGTTTTTAAATTTGTGACTTGACTCACATGAAATTTGTTTACTAAAGATATCCAAATATTATATTGTATGCTCTTCATATCTAAATATTATGTGCACTATGTTTGCATGTACAGTTTTACAAGAGATTCACTAGTTCTTTTGTTATTGTTAAGAGTGTTTTGATTACAAAAAAAATGATAACAGGAAAATAACTGTACAAATGGCCTTAATCTCTCACTGAATTCTTGGAATTGTGCAATGCCTTCAGATATGAATTGATATATATTTTGTGTCAGTGTATATTGCTTTCAAGTGTATATTTTCTTTGCTCATGTAGAAAAAACTATATTGTAATTTTGAAAACCGTGATTAATCAGAAAAGCATGGCTGGAGTTCTGATTGTCTAGTAAATAGATATGATGAAATTATTATTTCTGTATCAAGTACTAATTTTGGAATAAATATTCTTAATATACACATGGAATAAGGAGTCTGGAATGATATTGTCCAATAAGCATTTTGCATTTGCTGTAGAAAAGGGTTGTGATTGCAAGGGTAGTTGTAAGGGTGTTGGAGGGTATTCAGAGCTGTGCTGTGTGGTTGTTAGGTGGTCTGCGTGAAAGACATTGGTAGATGCTAAGTTAGGTTGCTATGTTTTACAAAAAAATGAAATAGCATAGTTCCTCTCGAGTTTTTCCAAAATATGTGCTGCATAATTAATTAAGTAGGTCTGTAGCACAATCAGTTCTACACTGAAGGGATTTGTTCAGATTTGTAGCCCTAACTATCCTAATAAGGAACATAAATATGCACAACCAGTTGTTTCAGCTATTCAAATTCAATTTATTTATATGGTGCTTTTCGCAATTTTTGCAAAGCAGCTTTACAGAAAATATATTTTAGGACAAACAGTTGAGACATAATAGTCTCAGTATAACATACATGGTATTACAATTTAATACATGGTATTAAAATTTCAATATTAAGTACATTACAGTGCTAACCTAGTATTGATTAAAATCAAAGTGAAGCTCATCTCACTCTATATCTCACTCTATGTATAGCTATCTCTCTCTCTCTTGCTCTGACTAGAAACCCATTAGGAATAATAACTGTTTTCTATATTGGCGTGACACTCTAATTGCAGAAGGAGCACATTGGCTCTCTGGTAGCCTCCAATTATATCATGCTGCCAAGTCTTGTGGTCCTGTAGAACACGTAACCTTCTAACACTGAACAAGACATCCCACCCCAAGCTAAAGACCAACTAACTACAAGCCTCATGTCATTTTATTGGGTCCTACAAATCTACTTTTGTATAGAAAAACTTCCCACACTGATATTTACAGCTTTACAGCTTGCACTTAATGTTTAAAACATGAGCCACCATCACTGCGTTAATTTCACATGACACGCTGGTTACACGGTGGCCTTTAAGTCTATTTCTATACCCTGACATAGCAGCCAATTAATTTCATATAACTGTATGCTTGATACTTACATAGACGCCTTTTAGTTTGTTCGTACAGAATAGCTGGCAATTTCAGAGCAACGTCTATAATGCCATCAGTTTAATTGGAGGCATTAGAACCGTCATTGCAATGAAAGTAAATTAGCTTATACACTTTATGGCAGCACTGAATGTCCATTATTCTTTTCTAAGCATGACAGAAGCAAAAGATCTTTTTTAGATTATGGTTATATACAATTCCCAGAACCGTGCTACAACCCCAAAGAAAAAGGACTTACTTTGCACTTGTTTTATTGTTTACATGAATCCCCTTTAACTACTAATGTCATGGCATGATAGGTAATGTAGTTTAGGCATTGTATCATTAGAACAAAATAGAACTAAATAAGCTGTGTGTGACATACAATGACCTCTATCTGTTGAGTTTCAGCAAAGCAAATTGTCTTTTGGCAACCTTAACACAGTTAATAATTGGCAACTATTTTTAAAACATTTTAAACAAACTACTAATACGTTTTGTGATTTACTTGTGAAATGTAACCTTGTTTATAATAATGATACAAATAATTACAGTACTTATTCTCATCAATACATACACTACTAGTCTACTAAAAGTGGTCTACTATGTAATATTACATGAAAAAATAAGTGAAAAAGTGAAAATTAAATTTTTAATAAACAGAATTTGTAGTATTGGTATTTTATATCACCACCAACTTTTTAGTTTTCCTTCCTTTTCAAGTGATAATAAAGGTTAGACTCCCACCCCAACATCCGCTGTTCTGTCTTCTGGTGGTTCTTTGCTAAAACAGTAAATTTTAAAGAAACATATAAATCTCGTGCAATATTTAAAGATCTCACATTTCCCATGTGCACCACCTCCCACCTGAAACCCATTATATACATATTACATAGCGCATATGGCCGCCTCTTACTTTCTATAAACAGCTTTATGTGACTAGGAGGCTAAACCAAGAATAATAAAGCAGCTATTGTTAATTATTTATGTCTTAATTCTCTGGCATTGACATTGGTTCTATAAGTTGTACTTTAGTTAGTGAAGATGTAAATGTGTAAAACTTTACAAATCAATTAAAACTCTTTTTGAATTAGTCCATGAAGCAATCAGTTTCTCAGAGAGTAAGATTGTGTTGGATTTGCAGTCCCCTCAGGATATCGACATGGGACAGAATTACACAACACAATACAGTATTTTCATGCCCTCTAAATTACAGTTAATCCCATCTTGACATTTCCAGGTTCTCCCACTCATAAATCAAGGCACATAAAAGCCTTGTAATCCCATTTCAAGCCTCAGCAGTGAATGTGCCAAATCAAACCATGTTATTAACAACAGCACTTCAGGTAAATTAAAACATACAGTAATATTGCCATTATATGGCATTGATGAGTGCAGATAACGATCAGCATCCAGATTTTTAACAAGATTTTTTTTCTGTTATGTAGTGGGTTTAAAACAATCCACAACCTCTCATTTTTTGTTTGCTGTCCTGATGTGCTGGGGGGTTTCATAATTAGATGTTGTGCCATATTAGATAGCTCACAAATTGATGAACCATGTGACACATTCTTTAAGTAATTGATTTGATGGTCTTAGATGAACATCATGTAAGATAAAGGCTTAGAGAAAACTTTACAATAACCAACCATCAATTTGTAAACGCAATAAAAATGTAAACCTTAACTGGCAAAAGATGAGCTCACCCTAGAATCCACTACAATTCTGTTGCTTTTAAACCAAAGAAGAATTATGAAATATTAAAGAAATGCTTTACGGTGTGTACAAGGTCCAAAATTTCCTTTTAAAAACTATAAATCTATATCTAACATGATTCATAGTTAATTGTTAAGTAAAATAATTTTATTCTAAAAGAAATCATGTCTTTACCACGTTGTACCAGCTTGCTTATAATGACTTAAAAATAAATTAAATTATTTAAATTAATATATGCAATAAATTAAAACTGTGTCAACATTTTCCTAAGAACAAGAAATAAACCAACGATTATTTTAGATTATAAAAAATTGCAATGTAAATTTCTAGCCTCAAACAGATACATAGCATAAAAAGGTAATGCAGCTAATTGTACATATTTGGAAGGAAGACCCCAGTACAGTTACATTTCATAATACCCAACCAACCTTCAGATAAAGGATACAAGGACACCAACAGACCATATCCAAACCCTGATCAAGGACACAAAATCCCCTGTCACCTGGTGTGTGTGTGGTTGTGCATGCCTGGTTGTGTACTTGTGTTTGTGCATTTTGTGTGTGTGAGAGATTTTGCCCCTGTGCAGGTGTGCACCAGCCAGACACGGGCAGCACTGAAACTATTAATATCACCATGGGCTAAATTTACCTCCTCCCTGCTGTCCATACTGCTGCTACCACTAACTTTTGCATCCATGGATAGCAAATGAAATATAATGTAAACAGACATAAAGTGATTTTATTGGAAATCTTGTTATTTTTTTACTGCAGTATGAAATTATTTATGGCTGAGGTATTATCCATGTCGAAATGGTAAGCCACAAAAAATATTTTAAGGTATTTTAAAATATATCTTAACAAACAGGTACGTGTGTGACATAATTCACTTAAAATAATTTAAGTGAATCTCCAGATTGTATCAGTAAGGGATACCTTGACCAGCAGCCTTTAGCTCTGGAAAACACTCATCAATGAAGCAGTTATACAGTTCTAAACACTTCTACCTTCTGTATGTATAAAACAGTACATCTTAATAAGGAGAATATAGCAGCTAGCCAGTATTCAAACACCTTGTCATTATCATTGAACTCTTTTATACTAGCATATATCTGGATAAGCAAATATATTTATAATTTATCCAAATACATGTCTCTGGATACATTTGGTTGGTCCTAGAACAACATATCTATTGAACTAAATGATATCTGCAATCCTCAGCTGTACACTTATGTCATATGTGGGATGCAGCTTGAACTTTACCCTTAGCTAGCACACATGGCTGGAAACGTGCTTATATTTCTGTTGTAAATATATTTTTAAACACAAATGCATAACTTTGCTTCAGAATAAATATACCACCCCCAATGAATATACTATAGGATATTTTTCTAAATATTGTTTAGGTTCAGCTGAAGAAAGACATGTACCTGAGATACTAATATAATTATGACAGAAATTAAATATAGACAAAGGTGTAAATTCAGTCTGTCAGAATGAAGGATGATAATTATTTGTAGCATAACTTTGCTTATGTTCTTTAGGAGCTTAAAGTTTCAAACTCCTTTGACTTCCACTATATGACAACTACATGAAAACAGCCGTAACCTTCTTCAAAATGTTTATGTGTCACAGAAGAATGCCATAAGAGCATTCTCATTTCTCCCAGAACAGTTCTTTTACACAATGTCCAGGAAAATATATATTGCTGTTGGTTAGGTGGTTACATCAAGAGGTTCTAAGAGTGGAGACTCACATAACTTAAACCCTCCAGAGAGCAATCAAACTGACACCTTTACTGGGTCTCAAGGTTCAACTAAATCTTGTTAGCAATTAACAATGTAGCTGACTATTAACAAAGCAGGATAGCAAAATGATTGGTCTAATCTAAATGGGCAAATAAACAAACAAGCTAATATTAAGTCCCAGGTGTAAAGGTTTCTCTGTGGAGGAGGGGATTACTTCCTCACTGCTCTAGTGGATGGTGCCCCTTAGTGGGTTGGATGAACTGTGACAGAGTTTTCAACTATACCAAAAGTAAATCCTAACAGAGGTTTCATTTTTTGATGGTCCATTGATGACACTGCCCTCTGAAGATGATGGTGTGCTGTGTCCCTGACCCTCTCGCTCACCTGGAACCAGTAATCAACAAATAGTACATTGGAGGGTTCCCCAGACCACAGGAACAACAGGGTTGGTAGTTAAGTACACACTAGAGGGGGGTGAGTCCTGTAGAGGGCTGACTGTGAAGGGGTGTTGAGTGGGGTGTTGAGGGCTGAAGGGAATTCCATGCGTACTCAGCCCAGCTGATGAACTGGTTCCAGGAATCCTTGTTGTAATGACAAAGGGTTCATAGAAAATGGCCGATCTCCTAGATTTTCCTCTCTGTCTGACTGTTGAAATGAGGGTGGATAAGCTTACCATCACACATAGGAGACAGAAAGCGGTGCTTCATATAAAAGATATGAATTGAGGACCTGATCCGACACAATGTCTTCTGTCTTCAGATATCCCAAAATATCTGAATACATGCCTGAAGAAGCGTTTTGTGGTTTCCACAGCAGTGGGCAGATCTTTCTGAGGAAGCAAATGACAAGACCTAGAGAATCGGTCAAGGATGACTAGTATGCACTTATTACCATAAGAAGGTGTTACCAAGGGTGGTTAGGAATGGGCAGAGAAAGAAGTTTACCAGAGGTGGCATGGGCATTTGACTGCACAGTCAGTACAACTTCTAATGAAACTTCTGATGTCACTGGCCATGTTGGCCACCAAAAGCAATCTTTGAGGAGCGAGAGGGTACCATTGGCCCTTAAGTGACCTGTGCCCACTGATGTGTGAACTGAATGAAAGAGGAGATTATGTTGGTTTTTTTAGGAACATATTGCAAACTGCAAGGGCACCCCAGCAGACCAGGCTCAGAGGCATCAGTAGAGGGTATAGAGTTATCAGTCCATTGAATGGGGTTACCAAATAGTGGGGCAAGATGAGTTGTGAATTATCAGAGAGTTCTTTAGGAGTATGGAGCATGGGTGAAAGCATCAGCTTTAGTGTTCTTGAAACCAGAATGGTAGGAGATGGAGAAATGTAATCTGGTGAAGAATATGGCCCATCTGGCTTGACATAGATTAAGTCATTTAGCGGCCTTGAGGTATTTCAGGTTCTTATGAATTCTATGAGTTCATTCTTATGAGTTCTTATCATTGGGGACTGTGAAGGGGTGTTGAGTCCTCCACTCCTCTAAAGCAAACCTGATTGCTAGGAGTTCTATATTACCTATATCATAGTTTTGCGCCACCAGAAAGAGCTTCTTTAAAAAAACAGGCACATGGATGGAGTGTATTGGAAACCATCTGCTGCTGCGATAGCACCGCTCCTACCACTGTGGTGAAAGCATCCACTTCAACAACAAAAGGTGTAATAAGGTTGGGATGGATGAGGTGTGGCCTCTGTGGCAGTGGGTGTCCAGAACAGAGACTTGGGTTTGTACAGGGAGTTCACAGGATTGATCATGAGACTGTAATTGCTGATGAATCAACAATAGAAGTTTGCAAAGCCAAGGAAGCATTGGAGTTCTTTAATCATTATGTGTTGTGGCCAGTTATTTATAACTGGTGCCTTCCCCTTGTCCATCTGGATGCTTCCTAGAACCTGGACTGATGACTGATAAAAGGAACATTTTTTGTCCTTTAGGATGACATTATAGTTATAGTAGACTTATATAGATGCTGGGGGACCTCCGCAACGTGGTGGCCGATGTTCGGACAAGCTCTGAGAGTACACTAGGATATCATAAATGTAGACAGAAACGAATTGATAGAGGAAGTCCAGGAACACCTCATGCATGAATTTTTGGAAAACTGAAGGGGTGTTTACCAAACCATAGCGCATAACCAAATACTCATAATGACCAGTAGGAGTCACAAAATCATTTTTCCACTCATCTCCCTCAAGTATCCAGATGTTATACGCACTGTGTATATAGCCTTGTTGTAAAGCTTCTTGTATATACTCCTCCCATTGCTCAGGGATGGAGAGTGGATAGATGTCCCATGTCCTGTAAGGTGGAATTGGAGACTCTCATGGGGCTCTCATGGGGCATTATACCTCGCTGAAGAGGGTGTAACATGCAGGAATATTCACTGATTATAGTTCAAAGGGGCTTTTAACAGAGGTGGAGTTCACAGTGATGATCTGAGGTGATTTGGGAATTACCGTGATCGATGTAGAAAGCGGTCTGTGAAGCAATTGTTGACAGTCTAGTTGGTTCCGTAATGGACTTGACTTGGTAGGTGGTCTCAGTGGTGCTTTTCTGGGGCTTGAGCTGGCAGCAGAGTTTCCCTTAAATGAAATTGCCGGTTGACCCAGAGTCAAGGAGACCACATGCTGGAAGTGACTTATTAGGGGAGGTTTAGGGACTATTTTAATGCAGGATGTGGAGGACGTATGGGTCTATGGAGTAATTGACCTGCAAGGGTTCGTTGCCTGGTTCTGGAGAGCTGAGGGGTTCTGGCTAGAGTGACTGCAGATGGTGTTGTTGCCCCTGTTGGCCCCTGTTCATGGGCCAACCTTTAGGAAAAAGGACACACATGAGACTCACAGGAGAACCAGGAGAAATCGATGAGGAAACAACACTGGAGAGATCACTGGAGCTTGGATAAGTAAGTAGGATAAGTAAGGTAAGTAGTCCTTTACGATTAACGAGACAGGACAATGAGTTCTAGCTTAGTGTGTGCTTATAACTGGTGAAATAATGGGATGCAAATGCAGGTGATCAGTATTCTGGTAAATCAGGGGAATGGGGTTAGCTATGAAAAATGGGGGGGCTTGGTTGACTATTTATCACCTGGCATAGTATTACTAAAGTATGAGAATATATAAACCTCTAAATTATGATCAGCAACTAACTGGAATGTTTGGCCAAATGTAATCAAATTTAAATTGTGGTTAGACTAAAATATTTACAGGGCCAGACTAAACCAAATTTTAATTAAGCAAATTCTGTCAGAAGTGCCAGTGAATGACAAGAGCAAGCAGGATACCTTTGCCCCATTTTAAGTCCAATTTTCATACAGTTTTACTGTACTTGCATGCTTCCAGTATGTTGCTATAGAGACTGTACATGTAGAAAGTACAGATACAAAAAACATCTAATTCATGGTGGTAAAATTATTTTTTTGTATAATGATGTTTGCTTTTGAAAAAACTGATGTTTTGTACAGATGGGTGTAGTATTGAAAGTAGTGTTTATAGCTTTGAAAATATTATTATCAATTTAAAGTTTATCTTGACAT
Source organism: Chromobotia macracanthus (assembly GCA_036877525.1). NCBI lineage: Eukaryota > Metazoa > Chordata > Actinopteri > Cypriniformes > Botiidae > Chromobotia > Chromobotia macracanthus. Next base: position 9,236,317 of record JAZGTH010000012.1, on the reverse strand, counting down.
TCAATTGAGGAAAAATAATGCTTGTTGAGTTTACATTAATTATTAATTACAAAACATTATTTACTACATTTAGTAAAGGAGGTACAGGCAATGTTTAGATTATATTTGATATAAATATTTTGCCTGAGATTACATTACAACAGTTGTTTCATTAAGCATGAGGAAGCCATGCAGTCATGCCCACTTTTGCTTTGTATGAAACTTCCACAACAACGTGGGCTAAATAAATAACCTGTCAATGTAATAAGCGAACACGTTGATGTGGATGCCATCTCCACCCACTGCATTTTCTTTGTGTAGTATTTAATTAGGTTTGTGAATGGCAATGTCACAATGTCATTAATTGGCACGCCTTTTGCCTTACGAAATACAGTTGGGTGCTGTATAACTACCATAAGAGTGCCTTTTACATTCAAATAGTTGTAATTATTTCCTAAAATGACCAAAATTGAAAAGAAATTGAATACTGTCAGGTGGTAATTATTAAAATGTTATCATCATCAGTGTATGACAATTGAGATTGAAAACTTTTGACTGACTTGAATTTAGTGGTGTCTGAATTTCAAGATCTTATTGTAATAGATATGATGTTGGCTCTGTATGCTTTCAAAATGGATTCATAAGTAAAGAAAAGACACTCTCTACTTTCTGCTGATTTGGTTTTATAATCTTTATTTTACCCTGTGCTGAGTCAATACACAGGTTTAATTTGCAGGATTTAGAACATTGATTCATTTGATCATTACCATAATATCAGTAATATGACCGGTGGTTTCATAAAGTTATATTTAACTTTTAAAACATAAATAAATCTCTAGTATTCATTTGAAATACATCTGAAATACACCTTTGCAACCTGTTCTAGGGATGGGATGGGTTAGTCCAAAGGCAAAGCGGGCCAAACATGTTGAATTGCTTTATGATAATTCTAAGGGAAACTAAAATAGCCCAACTGTCATTTATTATAAGGGAAAAGAAAATAAGTTGGGTTTTTAATTATTGTGCTTTTTGGCAAAAGCAAATGTTTATTTGTCTTGGCTATATAAATGCTAGTTTAAGGTGTTGTTTATTCCATTGTTTGATGTTATTTTTATGATTTTGTGCTTATATTATTGCTGATGCTTGTCTGAGGTAATTATGCAGATCTTAGGAACATAATTAGGCTTTTTACATACTCAAAGAACTGCACGTAAGTTTTAAACTTAAGTGGTGATATTCAGTTACTGAAGTAAAAACTAAATTGTGAATTAGGATCAGCATTTCAAAAGGTACGGTGTGTTACCAATCCAGGCGTCAGTGGTGAAGCAAACAGATTTTGGAAGACATTAATAGTCCATCTCTCTCACAATAAGCCTGCAAGATTCCTAGATTCCTAGACGGCCATTAAAAACAGAATACGTATCACATTCATAGTGTAAATAGTTGTGTAATAGTTTTCAGGCCAGCATGTTAGGGTTTTATATATTATATGTATATTTGGATCTATCTATCAAAACGTAACAAAGCCAAAAAAAGTTATATATTGAGGATAGTGCAATTTATTTTAAAACAAAGCAGAGGTTGCCACCTTGTGGGAGAAGTGAGATTTAACAGGGTGTACATAATTGACCATCATTGAACTGAAAGTCTTAACATTCTTTGCAGTACATTATGTTTGATTGCCATAACAATGACAGTAAGCTTCTTTAACTGAAAACATTTCTATTTTAACGTTCTATATAAAACGTTTACAAATTTTCATTAATTCTCATGTTCAAACACAAAAACAAAAAAAGCACACTGTTTTTGTTTGTAAAGGATTTCACACATGGCCCATGACTTATACAGTGCAGGAAGGAGCTTTAAAAAAATCACTATTTTATTGGGTGTGTGCTTGGCCCACTTTGGTATTTGCAACACCGTCCTGAAGAGACTGAGGTATAGCATCTTTCCTCAGATCCTGGTGAAATTCTATTGTTGTCAAACCCTACATCTGGAAAGCTACAATCTTTAGATTTTAGCTCCAAAAACACATCTGCCTTTAATTTTTAAGTAATCCTAAAGCTCTTGACAACTTTTTCATGTGTGTACAGGAGGCTTTGAGGTACACTTTGCAAGATTGTGGCTTTTCAGAGAAGAGACCAACAATAGTTAATGTCTTATTGTGATGATTATGAGCAGGTAAATCTACAATCAATGACACCACAAATAACAGACCAGATTAAAAAATGATAATGGCACAGCAGTTTCACAAACAGATTAAAGCTTGCTTTTCTTGAAATAGTTCTTGCTATTTTGTGTGCATGAGACAGTCAGTTAACATATTGTGGGTTTTACATTTTGAGGCTGACTATATATATAAAGTATTTGCAAAATTACATTTCCAAAATACATTGTAGAAAGCCTTTCATGTGGAAACAGCAGCCTTGTGAGGGACCATAAAATAAAGTTGAATTCAGTCATGTTATGACATCAAAACAAACTGTTTAATATCCCACCATAAGAATAACATGGAAAGACCAATAAGAATAGAAAAAGCACAGACACGATAAAAGCACAGACACGATAAAAGCACATCAAAAAAGGGAAAAAATAGGAAATACAAAATCATGTAACGTATTACAAGATTATCACAATTCAACAGATGTGAACTACACAGAATACAAATATAACATGGCTTTTGAAAACACTGATGTATAATATGACTGTGAAATACAACAAATATAAAATAATGAATTCTTATTGGATTGGTCAAAGGAATGATTAAAACTTTACTACTCTGTAAATATAAACAGTAGTATACAGAGTAAAATAAAACCCTGTTTAAAAACATACAACTACAACAATATGACAGTGTTCACAAAAAACACATTCAAATAACAGTAAATACACGAATCAGCAGTTTTGGCATTATATTCAGATATAATTCTTTCATTTAAATTCATTTTATATTTTCATTTAAATGGTAAAAATACTTCCTTGTGTAAACAGAAAACAGCTTTAATTTATTGTTGCAGTCAGGTCACCACATGAATCTCTGTGTGTCTGTACTGTCAGGCCACTGGAAAGTTTTGTAGATAAATAAATAGATTGTAGCTGCATTAACTGCCATGTAAAGGCCGAGCTCAAGCAGCAGGTTGGGTAGAGATGGTAGAGGGACATGTATGCGATATAACAGATAGGGAAGAATAAAGTATCGAAACTCTAAAAGTTTCTGTGGAATGGTGGCCAGCAACAGACACACGCAGAATGCCAGATACCAAAACAATGACTTAGATCTTAAAGTATCTAGAAAGTTCCACATTGCAAACACATATCCAGGGACTAAAAGGAAACGAACAAGCTCATGTCTCTGGAAAATCCTTTTCCATACATAGAACGGAAAATGTCTATTGTCTGCGAGCAGGTATTTGTGAACAAATGTGAATTTCCAAACCAAAATCAAGAAGATGGTCATAAGTACAAGATAAATTAAAGGTTGCTTACGTAGAGACTGGAAAAACCTGACCACCCTTTGGTAACTCATGGAGGTAGGCAGAGAGAATATGAGAGTAAATGACAAGAAATAGAAAATCTGAGGAAAGTTTAGACAGGCTTCATGACTACTTCGATCTCCAACCACAATGCCATTGTTCAACAACATGAAAACCACAAAACTGGCACCTATAACTATATATGGCCACGTTGACAAGACCATGACTTTTATGTTGTTTGCCATTTTGACAAAATCCAGCAGGAAACGTAGCACTCTCATTGCCCCACTGATGGTCAGAGGCACCTGGGAGAGTGATCTTTCATCTCGCTTCTTCAACTGTTCAATTCGCCAGCTTTCATCTAGTTTTTGTGCCACCACAGTGCCAGCGCAGAATGCCACCCAGATGATGTTGGTCTGGCGAAAGAGGATGGCGCAAACCCCGAGCAGCGCTCCTGCTTTGTGGCATCCGTACAGTGCCATGAGGTACATGAACAAAGTGAAGAATGTAGAGCCAGCATCAGTGTAATACAGGAACGTGAAGAAGTAGAGCACAGGAAACATGGACAGAACCAGTGATGACAACATTCTACGGGCTGCAGAGTGGGACTAGAAGGAAAAAGAGATATTGAAATGAGAACAAGGGCATGACACTGTTATATTATATCTAACAGTTGCTCTGGGGGATTCATTCCACTTATTTGGGTTTATAATAGAATTGCAGGGGCTTTGTGAGGTTGTGGTGGAAATGCCAATAACAGCAGTACAATAAAAGCAATAATCATGTAATCATTTTAATAATTTAATAAGAAATTGTAATACTAATATTTTATAATAATAAAAAACTATTTTGGTAATTTTGTGTCTCTTTAATAACTTGGTTAAATTTACTCATTTTCTTCAAGTTGTTCCAAAAGTTTATAAATTTAATAAAATTGAAATGAACAGTCAATGATGCCCCAGAACTGTTAGTGTTCAGCAGAAAAACTATACAGGTTTAGGAAAATGTGAGTAAAGATGACAGAATGTTTTCTGTGAACTATCCTTTTAACTGTTAGCAGGTCCAGGCTTTTCCTTTTTCCCCCTCCATAAAGTGATAAACAATCACTATCACACATTATTACCATCAAAAGCCACACCATCTCACATAATACTTATTCCTATTTATTTACCTGCAGTTTAATCAAAGCAATTATCTGATTTTTAGGTTTTTAAAAATATATGAAACTTTTATTTCTACTGTTTCTGGAAATCACTTTATTACACTTTACTAATAACTTTATAAACAAGTTCAAATCAGACACCTTATCTTTAGGGTGCAGCTTGCAGATGATCAGATAGATGATATACAGATTCCCGCTGTTGAAGAGCAGATTGATAAATCTCAGCATGGCAGTGGAGCAGACCACCCTGCCCTTCAGATCAGACATCCAGGCCACAGGCATGATCAGACCCACTGATGCCAGATATAGCCCAGGAAGAGTGGTAATCATCGGATCCCACTGTTGACACATCAGACATATGAACATTAATGATCAGATACACACATAATGACAAAATGAATCCGTCATTAAGCATCATACCTCATTAAACTTCCCTTCACAATACTTCTGGGCTTGAGGGACGTGAAATAGTTCATCCATGTAAGGATCTCTCTGTTCTCGTGTGATTTTGGAGAACAAAAGGCATGATATTAGAAAGTTAACGCTGCACAAAGCTGTGAAGATATAAACCTCAAACCTCTCCATATCAATTCAACACAAAACCCTCGATCTTTGATATTACACTTGTGAAAATGAGTGAGCTGCGGGGTGATAGGAAAAATACTCGGGATGCTATCATTCCTTGAGCTCAGTAATCATCTAAAGCGTAAAAATGTGCAAACTTTCGAAAAAAAATAGCACAGGTGTTCATTTTGACAGCTTGTAGGTTCGTCATCTACTATAGTCCGTCCGGGGACATTGACAAGTAAAGAAATAGTTCCTATTAATAGTTCCCAGATTGTTAAAAGTAAATATGTTGAATATTGAAGTAAAACGATTAAATACATATTCTTATTCAATATTAACAAACAGTTGATCAATTCTGAGAAAAAGTACATTAAAAACGTGACCACGCGTTGTTAATAACCATTTATACCCATTTATTTCACTCATCCTATAATCTTCTTCCTCTGTAGTTCTTAGGCTTTCAGATAATGTTTTCGACTTGTTTTGTAACCTTTAATGTTTGAATACTTAAATGTATGTACACAATGATTTTGTGTTAATTAAAATGAAATGTCATGTAACGTAAATATGATGGTGTCACATTATTTTTATTCCGCCTGTGGGCGAAAGCTGACGTCAAAACGATGCATCTTACGCAGAAGTTGTTCCCTGAATACACAAACATTCACCATCATAACCATCATAGTTACGGCTAAAATACAATAGTACCCAAAAGTATTATGGTAAGGGGCAGTGTTTCTTTGGGTAAGTACAACTCCAGTATTATTCTTTGGAGTATCATGTAAACAGCACTGTGTGTAAGTAATCATTTAGTACTGTGGTGTATATCAAGTACCATGATCCCTTGTTGATGTGAAATGTTCTGGTGTTTCAGCATTTGAGAAATGTTATTCTTTTTACTTATTTCAGGTCCTGGTGGTTCCTGAAATAAGTAAAAAGCCAATAAAGTGGTTCACCTGCATAAAACTGGAAAAATGAAGACCAGGAGTCTGTACTCAAATCATTTCCCACCCACAAACAATGTGAGTGGTAATAAAAGTAGTACAGGAATACTGCTGATATAGAAATGTTGTTCAGTTTAGAGTGTGACTTGTTTGGCAGTATATTTTCTGTACCTTTTAACAGATATCTGGAGCTTTTAAAAGGTTCAAAATCTTAGACAGTGACAACGCAGTTTATTTTGTGTTAGTACACAATAAAGAAGACTCAACACTGATGACATTACCTCTAAGGTGGATGGACAACAAATTGCTGTTGATCTAGTGTCTGAGTTGACTGATACTGCTAGAATTAAAAAGGTTTCCTTTTAAACAGCATAAACAGTGATATACTTTAAAAACAATTTTGGTGCACTATGCTTGTTGCACTTATGTGACAAGTACATCTTTTTCATTACAGCTCTACAAAATCGCATTGCTGGAGGAAAGATGTGGGAGTCGTTTTGGATTCTGTTGTCTGTAGGATGGCCACAAAAGATGTTGCATAGTTAATCTACAAAATGGCTATTTATTTTATTTATATTAAGATGTATATGATAATTGCCTTTTTAAATAAATCTGATTCAACTTCACTGGAAGTGTACGCCTTAAGTTCATCAGACAGTATTGCTGTATATAAAGATTGAGTAAATAATACGTTTTTAAATATTTGAGTATTTAATCAGGATAATTGCTAAGCTCGTCTTTGCCAATGTTTCCTCCGCTAAGAATGACCACAACATTTTTGTCGTTGATGTCTGGTATTCTGTTATTCATTAGGGCAGCAAAGGCTGCAGTGCCTGATGGTTCGACAACGAGGCCAGCCTTATACAGTGTAGAAACAGCCGATTTGATCTCCTCATCAGTCACCAGCACAATTTCTTCCACATATCTCTGACACAAATTATACGGCAACACACCTGGAGGGAATCCAAATTGAACAGTTTCAAATGGAACACAATGTTTACAGATGTGAATAACATTATATTTACTCGATCAACTAAGTTATTTTGAACAGCAGGTATCTTAAAGTTGATCTCATACCTGCGAATGGTGGTGCTAGCCCTGAAGCAATACTATTGGCATCCATACCAACAGGCTTTTTCTCAAGGAAGCTTCTGTACATCGTACATGCTATTATAAAAATGAAACCATTAGTCAAAAGAGCTCATTTAACAACAGCCTTACATTATCTGAAGAAAATATGAGTGATGCTTGCTAATGCAATAGTGGCTGCAGCAATGCTATGGTGTTTTGTTGGTTGCTTAGGCCAAGAGCCCACCTCAAGTCTCTAAGCAAGTATCTCTCAATGTAAGTTAAAAAAACAACAGGTTATAACTACTGACAAAAAAATTAACTTTATCATTTACAAAAGTACAAAATAACTTGCCTTTCCTCAACAAGCCACACAATTTGGGCAAACATTCAAACAAGCCCTAAAAAGCAGCACTATAAATATGCACAAGCCACAAAAAGGGGAAAAAGTTTAGGAATCATTTTAAAAATTGCTTTAAATATTCACCTCCTTCTGGTTCCACTCCATAGATCTTTGTATTCTCACATCCAGACAATTTGATGGCAGCTGCCACACCAGCCAGTAGCCCGCCTCCACCACAACAGACAACAACTACATCTGGATGGCCTATATCCTCCAGAATCTCAAAACCCAAACTATCGTTGAAAGTGACATTAGTAAATTACATACAACAGAGAATGAATTAATTTACATTTTTGGGGCAACTATTTTTTTAAATCACAGACATCTACTAACCTGGCATGGCCTGCTATAAGATCAGGGTCATCAAATGAATGCATGAAAGTCATGCTGTCCTCTTGAACACATCGATTAACAACATTCATGAGACATGGAGTTGGTGCTTTTTCAACCTCGACTCCTAAACTCTAAAGATACATGATACAAAGTTTTTTAATCATTTAATGATGATGAAGATTTTCCTGCATCTACACCGTGAAAATGTAAAAGTCATACTTGTATGAGCAGAGATCTGGAGATGGGGGCAGTTTCAGGCATTACCACTTTGCCTTTTGATCCATAATGCTTACAGGCATATGCAAATGCCTTTCCATAATTCCCAGCAGATATGGTCACAAAATGGCCCCCTTTGGGTCTTCGGGCAAACTGGTTTGCAACACCTCTTATCTTAAATGAACCTAATACAAAAAAGACAACCAATCATAATCGTCCAATGATATTATGCATGCCTCTACTATATGTATATTAATATCATAACATTATGCAGACATTTCACTGAGATTTGGATGATAAACCCACCAGTCCTCTGCATGTTCTCCAGTTTAATGTGAATGTGGCCAGATGTGTTAAGTGGTAGTGTGGTTTGGCACAATGGGATTACTGGAGTGCGGATGACACTCAGCGGGCTGCATCTGACAGTTTCACATGCCTCTCTGAGCATCTCCACAGTGATGTTGTCTATTGAGACATCCCCCATTTTTCTTTTTGAATCAAAAGAACATTAAGGTTGAGGTTAACTCCCATACTAAACCCAAAATAAAAAACATTGACAAATACTAATACTTATAATTTATTCAACACAATTTTAATTTTGTTGACAAATCGTTTATTTAGTAGTCTTAACGCTCAATTTTTATGAATAGTCTCGATATTTTTCAATAACATAACAGCAAGTGTTGTAAATAAATTGTACTATAAGTTCTTCAATGACAAGAATGGGTTGTCTCAGAAAAACGTCACGCCCTCAAATAATTATTCATTTTGATACAGTTACACTACGAAACTCCTAATGATAGCCCGAAAGTTTTGCTGAAATCTGTTGCACTGTATATTGAGTTGATAAACAGCGTAAAAATACTGAGGAATGAGAATTACAGTAAGTGCAAAACAAACAGTAAGTGCAATACGAAACTAATGAATTACATCGTTACTAATTCAGAAATGCCATACCAGCCAAATCACGACAAGAGCAACGCTGATGAGAAATGCTCATTGGGTGGCACGCGTTACTACATTACACGTATCAATGAAATGTTTCCTTCAGGGTTCGCACTGCGGCTCAGAGACTTAACACATCCACTGAGCCGCATTCAAACGCCTGGAAGATTGTAATCTCATTTACACAATATTTTACACTTAATAAGTCCAAAGAATGTTAACTGACATTAAAAGAAAACCTGACCCAGTCATTTCTGTTAAACTCTTTAACAGAATCTCGTCACAAGGGTCCGAACGTTTCATTTTTTCAGCTCTGACACAAGCACCGTCTATGTGTTGCAGTCTGGACGGAATTAACAGTTGAATAATGATATTAATGAATGTATATTAAATTAGTATATTAAACAGATATTAGATTGAAATTAGGCTGTAAATAATGACATGTTGTATTATGCGCGTTGTATCTGACCAATCAGAGACCGTTTCTGGGCCTCCTCGACACGCCCAAATTAACACTCTCCATTCTACTTGATTTTACTTCTACATTTCCAGTATCCGCTCGGGTTTCCAGTGTCACGGTCAAACGGGTCCTGCTGGGAACGGGAGTTTCGATGGCGCTGATCTTTGTTACCGCTCGGGCAATGTTTTCATAGAGACTTTAGTCATGGAGATTTTAGTCATGAAGATTTGTATTTAAGACTAACTGTATTGTTTGTGTGGTTGCAAGCAGCACCAAAATTTAATTTGTGTTAATTTGAGGGCAACTGACTTCATACAGCCACTAAATTGCCTTGTAAGAAGTTGAAAAGTCATTGCAAAAGTCAGAACAAAAGTTCTGAGAAAATTACTAGTAAAGTTTGTCCAGATGTACTAGGAGCATATATGATGATATAATACAGTCAGTTATTTCTCCAGCTATCATGTGACTGGAGTGTTTATGAAGATCTGGGATTTTCAGGATGAGAGTTTTCCTCAGAGAGAATGAAGATGCTTATAAAGTCTTTAGTGAAAGAATATTGGCATGAAGTGTTTAGGTAAATGTCACAGTGGGTTTATGTGAACATATAATTTCATACAAAATTTAGCATTTGGTTTGTTGATTCTTTCTATCTTTCCTTGTTTATTAAGTATTCTAATTAGGGAATATGAGAAGGGCAGAACACCAAATTCAGACATAATGTGTAACAAACACATCAAGTTCTTCTTCTAAGCATTAATATCATTATGTTGTTAATTTCTTGGGTAAATTTAGAGGGGTTTTTATCAGTTTTTATCAAATGTCTCAGTTGGTCTCAAATCTGGCTCTCGAGATCCACTTTCCTGCAAAGTTTAGCCCTAATCAAAAATACCTGAACTAGAAAAATTACAGGCAGGTGAGTTTGATCAAGGGTAAAGCTAAACACCGCAGAACAGTGGATCTCAAGGGCCAGAGCTGAGAACCTCTGATTTAGTGAAAGGGGGTGCTTAATCTTCATAAAATGTTGAATAGAGGGGCCTAAACCCTGATTTGTGTTATTGTTTATTTTTTTCCAGCAGTAACCATATAAATATTTAAAATGCCAGAAAAACAGTGTTGCAAATAACCAAATACAACCAAATGTTGCAAATACATTCCCTCTTCTCGAACTCTCCTCAGAGACCGAAATCAGAAAACGTAAGTGTAACCTTTGTCTATGCAAAGTAGATAACATAAAGAAATTTTTTACTACAGAAACTTTACTTTTAACTTTAACTTTATGATGCCCTTTCACTTGTGTAAATGCATTTGTGTAAATGTTATGTTTTTTCCAGCTTTCAGATCCTAAATTTCTTTTTGGATCATTTAAAGGACCAAACCTATACTAATTCAAATGACATTTTTGAGATCCAGGACCTCTTGCACAGAGTTTTATTAAATGAGAGTCAGTATTCAGTAGTTATTAATTAAATTTACTTTCCACCAAAAGAGCATGGGAATCTGTTTCAATGGAGAATGAGACTTTGAGGAGTTTATCCATGAGGTATGTTGTTTGATGCACACTGAAGCCTGAAATTAATTGTAGAAGACATTTTCTATAAAAGAAGGTACAATTTTGTTTTTTTATATATATTTTAAAGCAATCTTAGGACAATTCTAATCATTTTTATATGAAATTAACCTGGCATGAAAAGTAGGTCGTTTTGAAAACATCAAAAAGACCCCTTCCACCAAAACCAAACTGTATGATAATATTAATCCTATTAAATTTATATTCAATTCATTATAGAAATTATAATCGTTATAATTATAATAATTTTCACACCCTACTCAATTATTTTCTACAGTACATAGAGTCCAAACCTGGAAATTATGTGTCCATTGAAGATGGAAAGCTATAAAGAATATTAATTAAATAATCGTTAATTTATATAATTAATATGCATATTTTAATGTTCTCCTAAGCAGTGACTGGGATGTATGACACACATTACTGTTTTTGGCTGATTCACATTAACACTAGGGCAGAGGACTATTATGGGGGAAGAAAGACCCTTGTTTTGTGATTGATAAAGACATCACAACTGGTGATGTATTTGTGGTGAGTTTCATGTTCTGGATTGTTCGTAGTCCGGTATATTTGTATTAGTACAATGTTGATTGATTTATAATTTATGGAAACTTTTGCAGTGTCCAACAGCTAACCACCCAGCACAGACATTACAGACAGATTGCTCCCACTGGATAGCCGAAGAACCACCTGCTGAGCTCATCCGCACACAAATGATGGAATGTCACTTCCGTTTTAATAACAGGATGCTTTTAAGTGAGTTGCCTCCTATTTTTGGAATGAAAGAATTTCCTCTGTTTTGTCTACAGTTATGCTCGGTTGTTGGCGATGCTAATGTCACAGTCTTTCCACATTCAGCTTAATGCACTGTGACCTTGAATCTAAATGGCTCAGTGTGGATAATGGTTAAACAGCCAATGCGAGCACCGACACCTGGTCAGGTAAACCTGTATCTTACATTCTTGAGTTATTGCTGGAAAATTATTTACATTTTACTTGTGTGTCTTCAATAAAGCCAATTAAAACACTCTTATCTTATCTAAAAAGGACACCTTATCTGCACCTTGCCCATTTCTACCATGAATAAATAAATCATGCTTTTTTTATTGTGATCATGAGAATTTAGGGTGAAAATTAAACATAATACTTATAATGGAACAATTAAAAAAATGTTGATAGTGCTAAAACAGGACTTAAGATAATCTGTATCTGTAATGATCAATTAAAAGACAGTTTTTCTCAATGCAATTTTTGAACATTAAATTAGACAGAGAGAGTACCCTTATCCCAGACAACATTGATTCTGTTGTACTGTTAATTCTTATTCAAATTTTTACTTTTTTTACTTTGCAGTTTGCTGTGTTGTATAAAGGAATGGGTGCTTAGGGAGTGGGGAGATTGTTCTTCTGGGACCCACAAAATTCAATCTTAAAAAAGGTCAGCATTACATGAACAGTACACCTAAAGGTACAAGCCATCATCATCCAGAGCCCATCAGCTGAGACACACCTGTGTCATAGTAAAACATTTTTATGGACAACTACTAAATAACATCAGGATCTTGACAGGCTCTTGGGCCTGTGCCAAGACACATGCAGACACTGGAAATGCAGAAGCCCTGGTTGTTTCCCTGAAATACATATGCTGATGTGAAGGCTTCTGTTGATGTTTTAATATAATTAACACGATTATTTGTATATATATATTTGTATATATATATATATACAAATAATGTTCATTTTTAAAGATTGAATGGACTTTTGAATGGTTGTAATGCGTTTATCGTGTTCTTCATTTGGAATCATTTCTGCAGGCTTCAGACAAACATGGTTTAGATTGTTCTTCAGCTCTGAGTTGTTGTTCCTCTGGTTGGTCAGTAGAGGGCGTGACCGCATCAATTATTTCTGCTGCCGGACACGCTGAAAACTCACAATCTGCAGGAACGCTGTTAACACTAAAGGTGAAGCGTAATACTACAATAATTTAAAATAAAAAAAAACAATGCAACACTTTTAGTACATGTCCTCGTTTTGACACTGAATTAAAAACCGGATTTACCTGTAAGTGTTTAAACAAATCTCTGATCTTGTCTGAAATATAAAAAAACATCATTCACCCACTGGTAATAATAGTTTAAGGCATGCCATATAGTTGCTACAGTTTTGTACTACCTTTTAAAGAAAGCTTAAGAAGAATTCACAATAAAACAGTGTATGATGCTTCCTGTTGAATCATTTTAATGTATGTAGTAATTGTGGTATTTCGGCCGAAACCATGGTTACCAAGGCGCATTCTTGTAAAAGTTTGTCCAAGTTAAATAAATTTAGTTATAGTCCACCTAAATCGAGTTAAGCGATAATAAAAACATTGATAAAACAACTACAACTAAGCCGTGTATAACAAACTAGTAGACATTATGCGAATTCATGCAAGGTTACGAGACAACCGAAACCTTTGCTTAATAATTACATTTTTTCGATCTAAATAACAAGCTTGTGACGCAACAAACTAAAACTTAATTTGGCGTTTAAATGTATTTTACATGCGTCTTACAAATGAGGAAAGCATTTAACGTTTTGCCGTACGATCCAACAGTTAAGCTTGGCGACAAAGTTAAAATATAATGAAAGTTTTAATGGAAACGTTCGCATCCAAAACTGCGAACAATCAGAGGTCGCACTGTGTCAAACCATCGCAAGAAACTGTTCAGTCGCAGGGCAGATCGCTTTTTATTAACAAAAGAGTATGTTATTTTGACGCGTCTCTCGCTCGCGGCGTAAACCGGGTGCGAAAGCCACCAAAGGCCGAAGAATGAAGAATACATCGTTGAATAACAAAAGCTAAATTTCCATCAGAGTTATTTTTGGGGTCCTGAGAGGAGGTGCAGTGCAGGTTTATGTTAATGACTGTGTGTGTGTGTGTGTGTGTGTGTGTGTGTGTGTGTGAGAGAGAGAGGGAGGGGGAGACGCGCACGCACGTAGCCATTTTGTCTTCATTTAAAACTTAACGTGGATAATGTGACTCCGCTCCATGGATACCACTGCGAAAAACTACATTTTCTGCTGTTTCTATCTATAATGAAGGATAAAAGAAAATCGAAGCGTCGGGAGAAGGAGAGTTCATGTATTTTTTCTTAAGGTTTTGTGGAGTTTGCCCAACATGGATCAAGTAACGTATTGGTTATTATTGGTTCACCTTCTATATTGCGCTCCGCTCACGGGATGTTTTGACTTGCACCTCTCTGAGTCTTTACATTCAGGGGCCGTTTTGGCCAATTTGTCACTTGGACCTGGTTGGACATATACCATTGATCGGACTTTAACTTCTAAAAACATTCGTGACTTCTTAAAAGTGGATTGGAAACATGGAGTACTGAGTTTAAATGGAGAGGTGGACTGTGCGCGCTCTCTTCAGAGCGCACTGCCTCTTTATATTAAAATGAAATCTTTACAGACTGAAGGACTGGTTAACGCACATTTCAACTTATTTGTGCACGGACGAAATTGTGTGTTTAAATATAAAAGGAAGAGAGCAGAACCTGATATTAAAGTGGATTGCCTTTATAACTTGGGAGTAACTTCCTGCTTTTCTCCAGGTAATTTACTTTCCAGGCTTGAAGACTATTTACCTGTCTTTACACGAAACTCTGGAGATTTCCGCTATTCTTGCACCTCAGAACATTTGAATGTGTTTGTGCGTAACGGGACTTTATTTGTTAAGGACGCGCACTGTTTGGAAACGGACTCAAGACCCTTTAAAGACACCATTAACTGTTCGGTCCGAGGTTCAAACGGTGAGCGCTTCTTTATGCGTCTTAAATTGCGATTCACATCAATCCATACTTCATCGTCAGAGAATGTGCAACGCGTATCAAACCAGCAACCGAGAATAAAGCGAGCCGTGAATGCAGCGCCTCAGTTTCAATTGCCGAACTACCAGGTTTCCGTGCCCGAGAACGAGCCGGCGGGCACGCGCGTCATCACCCTCAAAGCTACTGACGGTGACCCGGGAGAGGCAGGAAAACTGGAGTACGGTATGGAAGCGTTATTCGACAGCCGATCTAATGATTTCTTCCGAATAGACCCTCAAACCGGCAGCATCGAGACCGTTCAGCCCTTAGATAGAGAAGTCAAAGACACGCACGTCTTCAAAGTCACCGCGACCGATAACGGCACGCCGCGACGCGCGGCCACGTCGTACCTCACCGTTACGGTTAGCGACACCAACGACCACGGGCCCGTTTTTGAACAGAATGAGTACCGGGTCAGGATACGTGAAAACGTAGAGGTCGGTTTTGAGGTCATAACCGTGAGGGCCACAGATGGAGACGCGCCTTCCAATGCGAACATGATATATAAGATTGTGAATGGTGAAGGTGTGAATTCAGGGTTCGAAATAGATGCTCGAAATGGTCTGGTGAAGATCCGAGTGCGTCCCGATAGAGAAACCATGGACCAGTATCAGCTGATAGTTGAGGCCAACGACCAAGGAAAGGACCCCGGGCCCCGCAGTGCAACTGCCACAGTGCACATTACGGTGGAAGATGAAAACGACAACTATCCTCAGTTTAGTGAGAAAAGATATGTAGTTCAGGTGCCAGAGAATGTGGCGGTTAACACAAAAGTGGCCCAGGTGGAAGCTACTGACCGAGATCAGGGCAATAATGCCAAGGTTCATTACAGCATAATTAGTGGCAATGTGAAGGGTCAGTTCTTCATACACACCCCTACAGGAACCATTGATGTCATTAACCCTTTAGACTATGAAATGATCAGAGAGTATAATTTACGCATAAAGGCCCAGGATGGAGGCAGGCCTCCTCTTATCAATGGCACAGGCGTGGTGGTTGTACAAGTGATCGATGTGAATGACAATGCTCCCATGTTTGTAAGCACTCCTTTTCAAGCCACCGTTCTGGAGAATGTGCCAATTGGGTATTCTGTGCTTCACATTCAGGCAATTGATTCTGACTCTGGGGAAAATGCTCGTTTGGATTACTGTCTTACAGACACCACTCCTGGCTTCCCCTTTACCATTAACAACAGCACAGGCTGGATAACAGTCAGTGCAGAGCTGGACAGGGAAACCACTGAGTATTACACTTTTGGAGTAGAAGCCAGAGACAATGGAGTTCCAGTAATGTCATCCTCAGCCAGTGTTAGCATCACCGTCCTGGATGTGAATGACAATGTCCCTACGTTCACTGAAAAACTGTATTCCCTCAAAATCAATGAGGATGCTGTTGTAGGGACCAGTGTGTTAACCGTTACAGCTCTGGATCGTGATGTTAACAGCGTGGTCACCTACCAGATTTCCAGTGGTAACACACGGAACAGGTTTGCCATCACAAGTCAAAGCGGAGGTGGTCTCATCACACTAGCTTTGCCGTTGGACTATAAACAAGAACGGCAATATGTTCTGACTGTTACTGCTTCTGATGGTACGCGTTTTGACACTGCACAGGTGTTCATCAATGTAACTGACGCTAACACTCACAGACCAGTGTTCCAGAGTGCCAGCTATCATCAGACCTTCAGTGAGGATCGACCTATTGGATCAACTGTTGTGGTGATCAGTGCAACGGATGAGGATACAGGGGAGAATGCACGCATTACCTACATCATGGAGGACAATGTGCCACAGTTTAAAATTGATCCGGACACAGGTGCAATCACTACACAAATGGAGATTGACTATGAAGACCAGGCCTCCTACACATTGGCTATTATTGCTCGTGACAATGGAATCCCCCAAAAGTCTGATACCACATATGTAGAAATCATTGTTTTGGATGCCAATGATAATGCGCCACAGTTTGGGAGGGACAAATATCAGGGTTCTGTGTTTGAAGATGCACCAGTGTTCACCAGTGTGCTCCAGATATCTGCCTCAGACCGGGACTCAGGGTCTAATGGAAGGGTAAGCTACACCTTTCAAGGTGGTGATGATGGTGAGGGAGATTTCATGATTGAGCCATATTCAGGAATTATCAGAAGCAATCGGAAGCTGGACAGAGAGAATGTTCCAGTATATAACCTGAAGGCCTATGCAGTAGATAGGGGTGTTCCTCCTCTCAAAGCAGCAGTAGAGATCCAGATTTCTGTGTTGGACATAAATGACAATGCCCCTGTTTTTGAGAAGGATGAACTGTTTATCTATGTCAAAGAGAATAGTCCTGTGGATTCAGTGGTGGCACGAATCACAGCCATGGACCCAGACGAAGGAACCAATGCTCAGATATTGTACCAGATTGTAGAAGGAAATATCCCTGAGGTCTTTGACTTGGATATATTCACTGGAGACCTAAAAGCGCTTGTGGATTTGGACTATGAGACCAAAATGGAGTATATTATAGTTGTACAGGCCACATCTGCTCCTCTGGTCAGCAGAGCAACCGTCCATGTTCGTCTTGTTGATGTCAACGACAATGATCCTGTCTTGAAGAATTTTGAGATTATCTTCAATAATTATGTTACAAATAAATCCAACATCTTCCCATCTGGGATTATAGGAAAGGTGCCTGCCCATGACCCAGATGTGTCAGATAAACTCAAGTACAGTTTCACTGAAGGAAATGAGCTGAGTTTGCTCATTCTAAACCCGGATACTGGAGAGCTGAAACTCAGCAAAGATCTGGATAATAACAGACCTCTGGAAGCCACCATGAAAGTTTCTGTTACAGGTGAGTAAATCTCTCATTACATCTTTCAAATTTCCATCTTTCCTAACTTCCTAAAGTGCAATATTTTGCAAAGCTGCTGATAAAAAAAAGCTTACTGGAGAAGAAACAGCTGATCTCATTTTATTTTAAATGTGGTGGCAGTAATATTTAATGTTTTTAAATATTAATAATTTAATATTTAATGTATGTATCTTTAATAAGCTGAGTTGATGCAGGTGATAAAGCGGTCACTCTAAAGTGCTTAATGTTTTCAGCATGTTTGCTCCAGGCTAAATACAATCTTGTTCTTCTGCTTATGAGCTGTTTGTTGAGAATGTTGTGGACTGTAAAAAAACTGTTGTGTGAGAATAAGGTTTCGGCTCACTTTTAAAGTCATATTTGTTTTCTGTTATGCCCAAATACTTGCCAGCATGCTGTTATGGCATGTTGGTTATGCACAACACATTATATGGGAGAATATGATGCCTCCTTAGTAACATGATGACTTTGTACTTTGGGAGAATATTTTTACTGGTAATTTATGGATTTTGTTTAAGTGAGGTATTCATTCACTGTGATAATTCATCCCTTGAACATAAACTCGGCTTTGAAAAATGACATTTCAAAAGCTTATATAATCAAGCATTTATTTTACACAACATTTAGTCAAATTTACCATTCGAAAACATGAAAAGTGCAATCTGAAGTTCATACTTTGGACAATATATCAATATATCAATATATATATGTCTTAGCTGTTGCTGAATGAACTTCATATTGATTTTTTCAGGTATTTTTGTGATGTTAGCTGTATGGCGTGATAATCATGAATGTATCTACTGTAAGCCTCATCAAATGCCATCTGTTTCTTATATCTCACGTTACTCTCTCTCTTTCTGTGTATGCCTCTCCCATCCACATTTCCTTTTCCTGCTCATTTGCAACTTGCAATTCAAATACATCTCACAGAATACAGCTCTCTTGTCTGTACTTTGTGGCTTTATGGCTGTGTCTTTGTTGGTGTAATTGCCTCTCCTCATCTGAATGTGCATGCTCATGGTCATTGTTGGGGTTGTAATGAGCTGCATTCATGTAACGTTCTCTCATTCATGACAAAGACACATTGGTGTCCATCTCCATAGCTGTTCCCACCCTCTTTAACCTCCCTAATTCCAGCCAGAACCCTCTCTCTCTGTCCTCTAATAAACTAATGCATTTTATTCCCTGGACAGACCAACATGTCAGATGTTAGGTAACCATTAACACTGCGTATGTGACCTTTTCACCTCCAGCCCAGGGAGAAGGAAACAACCCTAAAGGAAAAACATGTGACAGGCTGCTTGGATGAGTTTTAATGGCCAAATGTGTCTGAGCTTTTAGCTAATAACAAAACAAACTCTTAGAAACAACAAAGGTTTTGCTATCATGCATTGTTAGCATATCAGGAAGACAGTTTTGAGAAATATAATTTTGTTTAACTAGAAGTTTTTCCAGTTAGTTACGAAAACATTTCAAAAAGTGCCTAACTGCAAAGCAAATTTGTGTTTTACTTTAACTTGAACAGTTGGCAATATAAAGAAGCACAACACAGCTCGAAAGTAATGTTCATTACTGAGAGGTTTCTTGTAGCTTAACTAATGGGGTTCTCACTAACGGGGTTGTGTTTAATTTAAGTATCAGCTTTATGTCAGATGTTTCTCCTGAAATTCCTTTGGGAGAAAAGACACAAATGAGTCTGTAGAGCAATACAATGAATGTGTTTAAATATTTGATGAGAAATGTTTGAGTGACAATCTATCACTTTTTGACCACAGATTTTGGGATCTTGGCAAATATGAGTACAGTCTGAGCAAACATTTACATTTAATCATTTAGCAGAC
The DNA here is from genome assembly GCA_036877525.1 of Chromobotia macracanthus. NCBI lineage: Eukaryota > Metazoa > Chordata > Actinopteri > Cypriniformes > Botiidae > Chromobotia > Chromobotia macracanthus. Next base: position 9,216,659 of record JAZGTH010000012.1, on the reverse strand, counting down.
GCTTTTAGCCAAAGCGACTTACAAAAGGACCAGAGCATTGAACGTTTTGCCTTGCGAGCCGACAAGCCAAGTCTACATAGCTACATTTACAAGCGGACATTGTATTCTGCTACTAGAGACAGAATGAACTAGAGACAAGGAGATTTTTTTTTATTTTGAGGATAGGACATGTAAAACTTTTAAAATCAGACATGTAAAAGAACTTTCACTTATTGCTTTTTTACATTGTTTACTTTTTCATTACATTTTGACAGAGTTTTAATTGTTTAACTGCTTAGGGAAGTGCAAGAGCTCCCCAATATGCCCCTGATATAAGCAAGTTAACATTCTAGTCAAAACAAGGGCCATTCTGCCCCAAAACAACACTGGTGTGCATTGCAAATACATGTTTGAGTAGTAACTTAATCTCTCTTATCTTTGTCAGTCAACATTTAACAAGGCTTTTCCCCTTATTAAGGGGTGTCCTCCACAAAACGTTGGTGCTTTTTTAAGCCTTGCACCTTTGTGCTTTGTTTCACTGGATCGATACGGGTGATAAGACATCTGTCGCTCCCTGGAGCCTCAAGAAAGTTGGAGCCAGCTTTTATCTGCATTGATGAAATTGATTTTTTTTCAGCCTTGTTTGATGCCTTCATCTTCATACCATGAATCTTGTTATATGTAAAGAGAGGAGGGGATGTAAATCATCACTTATGGCCCCCCCTGCAGTCAGTGAGTCAAGCTTGCTGATACACGCAAACTTAAGTGGGGTGAGCTTCTGCCCGTAGGCCACTGTGTGTCATGTAGTTGACTGTAGCCCACTCAGTGCCACAGGACTCACATACCTGCACTTTGTTACATTTTATTACCAAACTCTCTGAACTTATTTAGCTTATTTAGCTTCATATCTTATTAAAAAATTAAGGTTTGTAGACTAATGCTTAGTGCTATTATTGTTGACAAATACGTTTCAAATATGAAAAATGGCAAGTGGATTTGCAGTAGAGTATGTGTATGAATTAACATCAGATTAAGCAAAAATGTAATAAACACGCAAGGGACAATGCTGACGATAGGTTAGTGATAGGTGTTCTGATTCGACAGATATTTGAGGTGTCTTACAGCTGTTAGTTATGAGTACATGGAGTCATTCTGAGTTATTTGTTGGTCATTACTATAAGGAATTGTGTTGCATGTCATGCTTAAAGATAACCACTTTACTGAAAGTGACATTTTGAACTGCATTTTAGGATTGTGTGCATGTGCATTTCATGCATGTGTTATATGTATTGTGCGAGGAGATGTTGGTCAGGGTGTGTAGGGCTGCCCAGCTGTGCTCTCAGATCTGCTGTCTGACATGTACACAGCAGCTGTAAGACAGACAGACAGAGACTTAAACTGTCCAGAACCCCCTATTCGCTGTCCCCTGTCATCTAGACGTTATTAACAAAGAAGATCTCCACTCCAGGTGCGATTATCCTTCTACCTTGTCTACACATGACCCTTTGACCTCTGACATGCGGTGGGTGTCACTCTATTTCAGACATACTTTGTTTAAAAGGTTAAACCAGCAGAATCATTTACAAACATGGCTGAAATAGTTACCACTTGTTGGCAGTAAGCCCTATGAAGTAACATTTTATATTCTGATATTTAACTAGTATAGGTTTAATAAAATTTGTGCTTTATCTGCAGAAAATGTAAGTGGTGCTTGCCCATGCAAAAACTGACAGAGCCAGAACATTGCTATGTAGTTTCCAGGCCATGTGCTACAGTCTGGGTGGTTGCATACTGTCAAATGATTTTATGATATTCGGGTGTAGGTTTATTGAATTTTTTCACCCATTTTACAATACAGCAGGCAAAAATCACAAATTGGATTGCTTGTAATAACACATCTTGATTGTTGGATGTTCATGTTTATAAAACAAAAAATGTCAGGCAATAAAGTTAAATTTAGGGTTAGGGTTTGTTCAGATCCCTAAGTAGGCAAAATAGTAATAATGTTTCCTGCCTTGACAAACACCACCAAATGGTCACTGATTTGTTGCTGATGTTGAGTAGACAAAACATAAGGGCTCAAGGTCTGGGTAGTTTAAACAAAATCAGTGTTGTCAGTGTAGGCTTGCAATACAGTGTAATAAGCAAATCGCATTTCTACAAATACTACAAGAAAACCAACACTACAAGAAAGTTTTATGCTGAAATCCTTAACATTGTTTTCTTTCATCAGTTGATTTTCCTTCGCTTGTGCTGCTATATCTGTCTCGTGTCTATAGAAACTGTTATTAGATTACAGAGGCACACTGTGTCAGCACTGTTCTCCTTCCAGTCTTGTCTAGTGCCGTTCCTCTTGAACTTATCACAACACCCAAATGGCCTGTACTGTATCTGTGAAACTAGCAATTTTGGCTAACCACTGGTTAGGATTTCTTTAGGATTTGTTTGCATGCTCTAAAGACACAAATTTTCAAGTGTAAAGGTCTGCAACCTCGTTTTCAAAAGAGATGAAGATCAGACGTCCTCATCATTACATTCCTGCCCTCTAAAAGCAGAATGCAGAAACCTGAACATTAATTAAGCTAAAATAATCTCTGTTAAATGAGCGGGAAAGGAATTTGATTCATGTTTAATCTTGCACACTCATTTGAAGGTGGAGAGAGAAGAGAGAGACAGTGATGAGATTTTTAAACTATGCCAAAAGAGGCAAAAGAAAGAAAAAAGAAAAATCAAGTAGAAGAAAAGAGCAGATTTGAAAAAGCATTGTTTGAACTGTTGTTGAACTTTTTTTATTGTAAATAAATAGCTGTATATTTGTTTTTAGGAATGGTAAGTCTATTATGACTTTAAATTAGATTAAATTTGTCAAAGTGAATTTGAATTCAATCAAATCTGAATATAGGATTATTTTAGACAATATTAATAATATTAATATACAGTTTATTAAATACTAAATAATAAACACAATTTTAGTAATTTGCTTAATTTTGTTTATAGAATCTGTAACCTGGGAAATATAAAAAAAATTTTTTTCACCTTTCTTTCATTAAAAGAAAGAAAAAGTTTACAGTAATAACTTACGATTTGGGGTGAGGCATTTCACCACAGTACATTAAAAACCACATTTTATTCAAAGAATAGCATAAGACTTTAATTGTTTGCATAAGACTGGTGTGATAAAATTGCTTAGTTTGCACAAACAGTTAATATTTGTTATGTAATATAATGTTATGACAATGTTAACCTAGTAACTTTTGTATGACACGTGGAATACCAGAAAGGAACATGAAGTCACTATTTGTAAAGTATTGTTAAAATGCACCAGTCTCCACCCACAGATATTATAAGAATATCATCCGCCTAGAAAACCGCCTCAAAGACTATTTTAACAGCAGAAATTAAACTTGCACTGACTTCCATTATAAGTGCATTACTGTAAATGTAATTTTTGCACAACTGGCATTTTTACTGTGGTATTTAACAGCATGTCACAGACACTCACTATAGGTGACTTTAACTTTTTGGTATTGAATTCAGGACATTCTTTCAACTAAAATTCTAAAGTGGATTTTCCTGTTAAAGTCATGGAGCTATTCCTATATCCAACTTGAACAGCACAGTGGATGCGGTTTGCAACATAAATTACAGGCCTTTTTTAAGAAAAGCCTTCTGGGTTCTAGGCTTGTCTGGAAATGGCATCTCCCTTAGGCAATACTACTGCGATCTGAAAGACCCTTAACCACAATTAGCCTCACCTGTGGTCCATAGAAATGTCAAAGATGCTTGATGATGTTCTACAGCTCTTTGCCCTAAGTTCAACTGTAGATTCTCTATAAAGATTAACTTTCACTCATGCTAAAAATTAATAGCCATCTGCAATTTTAAAGGAAACCCTCTCAAACAGAAATCTGAAGCCCTCTTGAAGTGACAGGAAATCCTCTGATGTATTTTCAGTCAGTGTGGCTGCTCATTGAAAAATGATATTTAAACTTTCAGCCGCTTTGTACATTTTTTAAGCCTCTTTAAGCATATGCACAAATTCTCACCTAGGATTAAATGGCAGTTTATTTGCTGGTTGGCTGTGCAGCAGGTTGGGTAGTCCTTAAGGTGCATTTTAAATAAGATAGATCTGACCTGTGAACTCAGGTGAAGTGGAGGTCCAATGTACAGGGCTTAGATTTAGTCCGATGGATCACACACAATCCAGATCCATGACTTTCCCGGCTGGAAGTCGGAAGGGGAACCTTTTCATGTGTAACACAACACACTTTTCCGACCCTATTCCGCCGTACATGAAAGAGATCTTTGTCCCCAACACTAAGGAGCTGGAAAAGCATCCATTTCAGCTAACAGCCAGAAAGTGTGACATTACATGTGTTCAGCAGTGACCAACTCTCAGATTGGAAAAATATTCAAGTCCATCCATGCACCACAGTTAGGGATTATGGGAAAATTAAAGGCCCTTTCCTCAAATTCAGGCTTTTCTTTTTTGTCAGATTCATCTCAGCATTTCTGAACTAGCATGCTTTTCTGCATTGGTTGGCCTGTAATTCAATATTGTTGTTAATGCAAATGTCTAACAATGCCACTATATAATAGAGGCATGTATTTGATAACAAATCCTTGCACCTTGGCTGCTTTATCTAACAGTTTGAGCGACATGCTCTTGCTGTCGGGGTGTTTCAGTCATTCTATGAGCAAAGAAAGACTTATGGAGAAATGCAATACTTGGGCGGCCATCCAATACCTGTTAAGCTGTGCACTGTGGGTAATATTACATCAACTCTGATAATGACAAAGAATCCTCTTTGTGGCCAAGTAAGTTGCAAAGAATTTGTCTTGGTACAACATTCTTGCTCAAACATTGTTTTTTTTGTTGAGAAATCACCAAGATTTTATGTTAAATTGTGTGTCTGGCTGTTTGGACTCTTTATTTAATTTGACACAAAGGAAAATTAAGTTGTAAGTTGTAGACTTACTATTCTATGGGTATCATTAAAAAATCGTGAACAGAACACATTTCTGTTTAAATTGTTGATAAAGCAAATTGTCGTGCATTGTAATAATTTCAAATGCACAGAAATTTGTTCTGCTTATATTTCATAAATGTTGCCCAAATTTCCAGCTGTTTTAGGTCCTAGATTATGTAAAATTCTCACAATGCATATTTTTTTGCAGTATTGCAGTGTAGTTAACATATGAGCCTTATTTCCACTTATATTTATCTACCTAATATTTAAATTTCCACAGAGAAAGTGTGATAATTTAGCAAGCTGAAAGTTAACCAAAGTCTCAAAGACCTTCAGGGTATTTTCGCCAGAAAAAAAAGTTTTTTCAAAGTTTAACTCTTTGTACTTTTTTGAACCTTCAGGCTAAGCTTAGCAAATGTATACATATTGAATTTGTCCTGTCGTTTAGAGAAGGTGTCAAGCCACTGTTTTAGAAATGCCATCACCTCTTACAGGGGGATGGTTTCACCTCCCCCTGATTATACAACCAAAATAACCATTTCATTCATGACCTCTGTCACCTCACAATGACGCTGGAAAACAAAGCTGCTCTCCACTTGAATGTTAACAGCTAAACATGAAGGCGCCTTCTCAAATGACATTTACATTAAAGCAGGTTCTGCTTCATGATGGAGGCAGATAGTTTCACACAATGCTATTCTCTGTTCTGTTCGTAATCCGTGTTATTTGGAAAAATTATCTGTGGGCCACTGCAACCTTGTATGGGACCAGTATATTATTAATCTCACGTCCCTAATTATAAGTCTGTTTAGTAAACTTGAAGTGCTGGGGTAACTGCCAGAGAAATGTAAGATGTCACTAGGGGTGGGCAATATAATAAAAGTGAATAGTAAATGAATAATAGCATTTTCCATTTTACCAAATTTGTTGTTATGTCATTTCCTAGGGAAAATTATGTTTTAATTTATGTTAAACTTTTTTTAGGAATTTTTGTTCTCTGTTGTCTGGAATGAGTAATTTAAACTTTATTTATTTTGTAGTTAGATGGATGTATTTGAGCAGGAAGAATTGTGAACTACACATATTTATCTTTGCTTGTTTCCTGGTGTTTTAGTGTGTATATTTGACTTATTCAATGTGTCTCCTTTGGTGTTTTGGTTTAAAACAGAGTTTAATAACCTCTGTTCTGCTCAATGACATTTACTTAAAGAGGTCAGAGAGGTCACGTCTGGTCTGACCTGCTCAGCTTAGTGACTAGAGTCTGTAGCGTCTTATCAGTAATGAGACTTTAACTCTGAAGAGGGTCATCTGTGTTTTCAGAACACACACAAAAACACACAGTTCATCCCGCGCTTTGTGTACTCAAAATTACCTTCTTTCCAGCATGGGGTAAGGTGTAACACACTTTGATAACATTGTCAAAAACATACACAAAAACAGGTCAGCTCAGGTTTATTCCCACAGCCATACAGCTTTATGACCCAAATAATTATAAACATACATTAAAAGCCTTTCAACACATGGAATGGGCCACAGAGACCCCTTCCATTTATGGTGCTTTCAGACTTTTTATTTAAAATGTTTTGTTTGGTTCGTCTTCATTTGCTGTTGTCTTTTACCTTTGCTGATCTCTGTTGACAACAGTGTTCACATTACAGAAAAGTCCTGTGGGCTTCTTTTCAGTGTGGATATTCTTATAAATGGCGGGGGTACAAGTTTCATTTCCATGTCAAAAAGTTTCTCTTGAATGAATGCTGGTCGTCTATGCTATTGGAGGGGTTTAGCCCATTGTCCACACTGGGTGTTGGGGACTCTTCAGGGTGTCTCAGTTCCCAAAACTGTTAATGGATTGGCAGAATGTATGTATGTTAGAAGGGTTTCTGTAGTCCTGGTTCATCTTTTGTGGGGGTTAGAAGTTTTGTTGGCTGTCTGTTGGTTTTCCTTTACTATGTAAAGAGAAATCACCCCTGTGCTAATCGCTTACTGGGCAGCATCAGGTTTAATTTGTACTGTGTATTATAGGCTACATACTTGCCGGTCTGAAGTCAACATAGAATTAAAATTGACCTTGTTAACTTAGAAATGTTCTTAGTATTATTTTAAAAGTTTTGTTTTTGTAATCTTCATTCAAAAATCAAAAACTTTCTCTGCCTTTGAAATTGATCATTCTTGTCTGCATAGCTTAATATTTGATTTCAGATGCCAGTTTGTACATTTACACCTAATATATACAGTATTTCACTTTTCACATGTCAATACACACAATATGAAAGTAAGATGCTTGCAAATGCCACTTCATGACTTTAACAAACCAATTTAATAAACTCCCGATTTTATTTACTGTTTATGTTTCTCTTTATCTATGACCCTCTTTGTCTTCCCAGTCACCACAAGCAGTTGTTCCTGCATTTGCCCCTGTGTCTGGTTAGTCAGGGCGGTTTAACGGCCCCTCAGTCATCTCTGTGATCTTAGGAATGACGTTTCTATACAGGGACAGCCAGTGTGACAGATGCATCAGCATTCTGAAAATGCTCCATAAACGAACTCACTTTAACTTACATGGAACACACACAATAATTCTCAGTTGTTTCATTCCTAGATGCTACTCCTAAAATTCATTAGATTAAATTAAAAGATCTCTGACTTAGTAATAATAAATCTCAGTTTGAGACATTGTTGTCTCAATTACAGACATTCATGAGATCTGTGGATGAGACATTTGTAAGGTAATTGGTATTTTTTCTCAGGAGAAAAATCTAAGAAGCAAGACACTTTGGCAGTTATTCACAAGTTATTCACATTTGTCATACTTCACATTTGTGATTTTTCTTTATGCGGGAAAGCCTAACCCATTATCAACATTCATGGCATGCTGTTTACACACAAAGTTATCTATTCCTTTGATAATCAGTAATAAGGTAATAAAAATTTATGTCAAAAATGTAAGACTTCATGTTAGACTAAGACTAGGTGGGTACTGATAGTTATATATCTGGAAGCATGCATCTTATATATACACTGTTTTGGTTAAGGTTAAGTATTATAGCCGGCAGTCTGTATAGTTTTAAACAGAGGGTCTATTTCTATTGACAAGGGCCCATCCAGCCCTCAGTATCACACTATGAGGGAAACATTGTTTGCACAGAGGGTGTGCTGTTTATCATGGCCTTAATTACCCACAAAGCACCACTGGACTTCTGTTTAAGTTAAATGTGCTGATATTTCACCATGGCACAGAGCTCAATTCTTGTCTGCAGTGACTGCAAGTGTATATGCACTATTATTACTGTGATGACAGCGTTGCATGCCATTGGGTTTGTGTAAGCCAGACTCTCTCACTCTGTTGCTCTTCCCTAAACTAAAAGTAGTGTGTGTCAGCATCCTGTTATCCATTATTCTCCTTCCAAAACCACCCACACACACACACACTGACTCTTGAGCCAGTGTCATGGCGACTGCTACGCTCTCTCAGTCATTTCCCTTATTGTCTGTACGTTTGGCTCTAAATCACACTAAAGTTAAATGCTGCTAATGTTTGTCAAACTTTACAAATTTCAAATCAACTGTTAGCTACATTTATTACACAAAAACTTTGTTTAAGTGGACCTGTGTGACTGCATGTTTGCATTTGAATTTCTAAACCATTTTCATCAGTTCAATTATATTCACTGGTTTCTTTAAGTCATAAATTACATATTTATTTATGTATTTAATGTTTGGCTAATGTTCCAACATGTCAACCACCATATATTTTTCTTCCCAAAGTTCTCCGTTACAATCATTTGCAAACATCCCAATGGAGCAGTATGACCGAATTTAAGAATTGACTTCAAAGAGTAATTTGTTCACAATTCAATACACTACTGCATTTTAAATAGATTCCACTATTAGTTATTTACACCTGTGTTTAGTCATTGTAAGTGACAGTGTTTTTTACCTTGAATTCAACTTTTGTAAAAGTATAAAGCTAAAGTATAGTAAAGTCTCACTAAAATCAGGTCAATCCTATTGTATGGGATATATAAATAGAAAGCAGTCAGATGAGGGTGAGCAGTGAATGGGGGTATGGAGGGATATTGGATCTCCAATGAGAGGGGGACAGCCAGGCAGGAGTTAACCTGCCATTCATTACATGTTAGTGCCGTTGAACTGTGACCACACGGTCAGTAAGATGCTAAACTTACCCACCCCCCCAAACTTTTACACACATAGTCCCTGACTGCGAAATCAAGTGAGCTGTCTACCAAGAAAGCATTTTTTGCCATCATAAATACATTCCAACAGTATAATTAGCATTTCTGTGTATCATAGGCACTCTGAATATTCAAACATTTATGATTCCCAAAAATGTTTTCCAGGTTGGTTGTGAACTATGTTTTGAAACAGAGAAATTTTCAAAACTTATCACCCAATGATGTTCATCATCACCCAATGATGTTCTTAAAACATCATTGGGTGATGTTTTAAGAAGGTTGATAAAATGCCAAGAAATGCTAATAAATTTCATTTTTGGAAATTCTAAGCAAAGGATGGCCACTTTAAAGATGCTAGCATTAAATAGTTTTGATTCATATTGTATGTTTTGTGAACATTATTCGAATAGTTCTATTAATGAGTTTACGATTATTCTTAAATGCGGAAAAAATAAAGTCATCCTACATTTTTGACCGGTAGTGTAGGTGAATGCAAATTTTTCTGCGTGCACAATCACTATTCCATGCATCGTTACATTTCAAAATGTCAGAACACATTTCTTTAAACAATGCTAGTTAGCTGTTAGCATCGCCTTAAGGGGCACTATAGATGGCATTAGAGATCATCAGTTTTCTTTCTAACTATTGAGGACCAACAGTTTAAAACACTCTTATTGAGCATGTTAGTTAAATTTAGTTCAACCTGACATTTATAGCTAGCTACCTGAATGATAATACATCCGGTTTAACGGCAGGAATTTGTAGATAACTCTTGAGTACTAAGGTTTGTTACTGCCACAGTATAACAAAAACACACATTAGGTATGTATAACAGAATCACATGCCCGCAATGCTTAGATCAAGCATTTCTAACTGCATCTGCATATTTGTATAGAGTAGGTCTCTGGCCTAAAAGTGAAGAGATAGTTTGTCTTCAAAGTCACCCACCCATGTACCTCCTCATAACTCGGAGTGCCAAGTGTATCGGTTGCAATGTCATTAGATCTCTCTCTTTCTCTCTCTCTCTTTCTCTCTCTCTGCTGCGGTGTTTGGTTACGGACATTGTTAAGCCTGGTTACTGATAAACAGGGTGCTTAGTTACCAACCCCCGGATGGTTGGCTCTTTTCAAAAGCAGCAAAAGCGTTGCCGGGGGAAAGCAAGAACTTGTGTTCATTTGAAAAAGACAGCCCGTCGTATCAGAAGGCAATGTAAAGACGTTATTGAACCTCTGTTGCTTGGTTGCCCACAGCCTGTTGGGGAAAAACGTCCCCATAAACTGTCTAATGATGTGCTACGTCCACCGCTGACCGCTTTATTGAAAGCAGCAGGAATGCTGCCAAGAGAGACGTTCACAGTAATTGTTTGTTTCTGACAAATACGCATGTAAAAATTTGTGTCATTTAGGCTTGCTGTGCTGTGTATAATTTGCTCTTTGTAGTCTGATGTGAATAACAACTTTTGTTGTCTAAGTAATATCAGCTGAATAATTCACAATGGCATTAAACACAAACAAGTACTTTACAAAATATGGTGGTAATAAAAGCTTTCATACATCTTTCAGCCAGACCCACAATTAAAAGTTCTAGACAATTTCTGATTTTCTGCTACAAACTTTTGCTTTTGCCTATATAGAATTAATTAATCTTTCATTTTAATGTCATTCCCAAGTGAGGTCAGTTCATTGCATTTTGCCTTACATGATATTTGACTTTCTGCTGACACATCCTTATGTTATTATTATTATTATTGTGTGATATTGTTGTATCTAAATATTGTTTGGGTTTCTCCTTTATTATATTTCTCTTATTTATAGGCTGGGTAAAAATTCTGTTTAATTGTCAGTTAAAATTCCATTTGCTTAGAAAAGTAAGTGCACACTGCTCCCTAACAAGTCACACGATGTGAGGTATCATTCTTGACTGCAGCACGAGCAATTCAGTTTTTTTATTTAAATCTCCAGCTCTAACTCTAAATAAGGAACATAAATAGGATATATATGAAAAGTTTACAGGCTTTTAAACTTTTAAACTCTTTTAAACTGGGCTATATGCATATACTTCATAGAATATTGCTTTATATTTATCAGAATAAAGATTGTAATAATGAAAGCGGTTGGTCTCGGGCATTGCTCTAAAGTTTTGATGTTTTAATTGAGTTTTGACTGAGCCCCCCTTTTTTAGCTGGTGCTTCACTCCTGTGGAGTGCTTTAAACCCAATTTACCATTATGGTAACAGACATCAATCTGAGCCTTTCACACCCCCTGTTTTACCACCCCTCTGAGAAGAGAACAAAGATTTCAACACAGGGCTTTTGAGTGGGGGGATCTGGGTGGATTAAGGCCAAGAAGAGCCTCTCCAGGGCAAGCCAGGTGCATTTTATTTTTCCAGATCGCAGCAATGCAGGATTCTTTGCATGCATACATGTGCTGCTCATTTCTGCAACTTTATTGGGCCAGATGGATGGTGTTACAGGAAGACAGACTTGTTAATTGGGCTCAGTAATGGCATGTTGAAGGCACTGCAAGGGTGATTTGTGATTTCAGTAATGAGAAAAGAGAAAAAAACAGATGGAAAAACAAAGGCTGTGGTCCAAAAGCTTGTGTGCTGACTTGCAACCTTCTATTTAAAAGGCACGATCCATCATGAATCCTCAAGTGACTGACTGTATACTGCAAATACTACTGTTTTCCTGTGGTGTAGACCACACTTGAAGGTTAATTGCACAAAAAGTGATATAGTCTTACATCAGAAAGCATCAGGAATGCCATCATTCACCTGTTTATGAGCACCGTCTGGCTCTTGTTGTATCATTTTGATGGAGCCCAGGAAGATGAGAGCATTCCTCACACTTCTAATACCCTCGTCTTTACCCTATTCTCCCTTTTCTTTTAACCAGTGGATTCCTCAAGTGTAGCAATAAATCACTCAGGTCTTTGGCCCACTTAAGCTACGAAGACCTTTGCTCTGTTACTTCACAGAAAATCATTGAAAGACAAAAAAGATAGTTTTCTTTGAGGTGAATTATTGGCTCAGTTCATTTTGAAGTGCTCTTGAAGTTGGACCGTGTTGCCACATGTCGTTGTCTACCTGTATGGGAAGTTTCTTCAAATAGGAATGGGAATAAATTATTGAAGCAGTGGGGTGTGAACTAGAATGACAAGAAATCAGTTCACAGTTATTGCAGTTTTCATGCCAGCTTTTTTCTTTAAAGGTTAAAGATTTACAGCACAAAATCTCCCAGGGAGCGTCTTTGGCAATAGATTTCAATACTAATAAGAGGGGTTAATAAGACGTTTTTTAATTCATAATTTCTTTGGTAGGATTGTCATGATAGAGAATTTTTAGTAGTTGACTGTTTTTTCACACAATTCCTTGCACATTTGTTAGCATGCTCTGGTGAATGTGTTGTCATCAGTTACCGCCCCAAAAAACTCACAGGAACAAAGGAAAGTGTTCATGTCCAGTGCAGACAGAGCCAGAGTCCTGTCAGTATCTGAGCAGTCGTCTGCAGACAGACACTGTGATAAATGCAAGTTCCTGGCTGCTAACTTACTTTCAGATATGAGAATCCCTCAGTTTAGTGTTCATGTGTATCCATTTCTTTTCCCTAATTGTAGAGACAGAGATACAAGCTAGCAATAAGCAGGACTACATAATCTGCATACACAATCTGCAAAAATTACATGTAAACACTACTGTTATATGTTTTTGTTTGTGCAGTTTACAAATATACTTTACAGTGAAAACACTATTCCATCATCTTACACACCACAGTACTGAGCATGAGGTTTTGTTTGCATTATGACAATGGCGAGGTCATATTCCTGCGCTATATAAAAGTATAAGCACATAGGCTCTTTTACAGTAATATCTACACATATGAGGAGAGTTTTTAGATTTGTCTAAACACATGGCCCGCTGGCTAGTCCTTCTAGTCCAAACATATGTGTTGTTTTGATTTAGTCTAGTGCGTTTACCTCAGTATCACAACTATGAGTCTATTGCCTGAGGACATGTTTGTAACATTGCATGCCACAATACTGTATCACCTGCTGAGCAATTCAACAGGCCAGCTGTTTATTTAATTTTGAATATCTGATTACAAATCACAAAGAGTATTCCAGTAATCTGTACTGCTGTTCTGGCTCTTTGCCCAAGTTTTCAGCCTTAAAGAGAAAACTTGCAGGAGTTTTCATTTATGGTAGGTGTTCTGGTGTGATACAGAGATAGTTTTATCAGTAAAACCCAGAACAGTGCTTGTGCTAGATAATTCAGAGCTAGAGCAAGATGGCATCTATGAAGACTCTTGAAGTAATCTTTCAGACGTTGTCTGACTTTGTTTCTGGCTGGAATGAGACCATTGAGTTTTTGGGGCCAGTTCTCATGTTGCTGGTCATTGACCAAACTCAAACATTTTTGAGTTTGTTTTGTTTGGTCAGGTGAAAACACCTGGTTTGTAGATACCGCTAACTTAGTTTTCACAGCTTGAATTCAATGACTACAGCCAAGACAGCACTTCATAACTCAGTACTGAAAATTGTGTTGTACATATCCAAAATAACTTGTTTGCCGATGTTAGGTAAACTGGGAAAATTTACTGGCTGTCATTATTGTTTGCTCATGTTTTTCAGATGTTTTTAAACACTCTATAGTATTAAACATTATACATTACATGTATTGTGCATATGCATGTTGTTCTGGATAGGTTTAGGTTTAGGTTTAGGGTTTTGTGGTAGGTTTATGGTTAGGGTTTGTTTGTTTGTTTGATTCCTAAAAGAACAGACAAAAAAACAAGCCAACACTGTGTTTACTTGTTTAAATCTATTTTTACTTGTATTTGGCACTTAGCAAGTGTTAATTTTGCAGTCTGGTTAAGCAGTTGGATTATGTTGTTAAACGTAAATGGCTGTTGCTGAACCTTCACCATTAGATGAAGATCGCATGTCACTTGCCATCGAACCTTGGCTAATGTAATATAAAACGAACAAGACACTCTGTTAACTCAATAAAGATGGCATGTCCCACTCCAAATCCTCCTAAACCTTTCCACTAATGCACAAAGAGAAGTACTGTGTGCTTCTATCTTGATTTGACCTGCTGTCCTAAGGATCAGCTCAGTAAGCACAGACTGTCAATAATGACACGGGGACAGAGAAAGAAAGAGATGCGATCAAACTATTAGTCCTTAACAGAACCATTAAACATTGCCTGCCTTATCAACAGTACCTCTCTTCTCCCCATGACATGCTAAAAGAGACTTCCACGAATGGCAATCTTAAGTCCTTACTGCAGTTTAACAGAAGAAGTGAAAGTCTATTAAAATAGCTGTCTGTATATTCATTTCATTAGTACTTGTCAGCCCTGTTTTGGAGCCACCTCACTGCACATTTTGGATGTTTCCCTTACCGGACACACCCAGTTCAGGTGTTTGCAGTCTCTGCTGCAAAACTGACAAGTTGAATACTGAGGTGTTAGGAGAAGAAGTGATCAACAGAACTTGGACGGATTATGAAAAACGTGAAGTGAAAGTGATGTTTGATAGCCTGCTTTGAGAATGAGTAACTTGATTCTGTAAGAACAGTTTGGTGTGCCAGTTGTATAAGGAGCCTCTTTTAAAGCTAGACTGATGAATAAAAAGAAAAAAGAAAAGAATAAAATTGAATTTTTGGCTGACTACTAAAAAAGACTTCAGTATCCTGAACACTAGACTAATTACTGAAAAAATGCTTCAGTAGCCTCACTTCAGATTTTCACAACTGAAAATCCAGATCACTAGTTTAAGAGCTAAACTACTGAAAATCCATTTCAGTAATCTGAACATTACACAGTAACAACTAACAATCAATTTCAATAGTCTGAAAAAAATTGTCTAACTACTAAAAATCAATATCAGCAGGCTGAACCCTAAACAACTTACTGAAATCTGATAAAATGAGTAAATAAAAGTATTCTGAAAACAATACTGTAAATCTATTTTAGCTTTGATTTTGGGACTTTAGGTAACCATGAAGTCCTCTCTGGTATCAGCCCACTTCCCCAGGAGTGACTCCGTTGCCTCAAGGTCTGTATTGTAATCCCACCTGTTACAGGCTGGAGAGATGCACTCCTACAGTTAGCCCCCCTCCTCCCTTTTCCAAAAGCTGAATAAAGCCTTTTGTGTGCATGGAGTCTTTCTCGAAAGTGCGTCCCAGTGAGAGCCGGCTAATCCTGGTGAGCCAAGCAGAGACACGCATCTCTTTCAATGCAAAAAAAACAGGAAAAGACACCATGACTCCAGCTGCCCTTACTATGTAGAGGATGCAAGGGTGGACAAGCCTACGTTTGTGAGCAATGTGCTGCTACAATCACCCACTCTCAACATACTAACAAGAGAGTTTTCAAAGTCAACACGAAGCACTCTCTTAAACCTCAAGTGCACTCTCTAAGAAGAGAGCATGTTCGTGTCTACTGTAGGCGCTGCACTTTATTTTGGCACATCATCCCTCCACTGTCTATCGCTCATTCCCTACTCTAAGCTGTCATAGAAAACATCTTTCACCACCCTTATCACAGCTGGATTACCCCGATACAGTAGCTGCCTGCAGTTCTGAAATGTCTAGCGAGATTGACAGTAATAGATTTAATAGGTTTGTGGCATATTTAATCTGACATGTAGGAAATATGTATAAATATGCTGAGCTGTCTGAAGGATCTAGGTCAACTCACAATAACATTACATTACAGATTTTTTTTGCCTACCAGAAATCTATTTGAAAAGGCACACTGTTGCTTTAAACACAAGTTGTGACTGTCTTATTCATCTGGTGATGCATATTCAAGTGAAACGGCTTTTGGATTGAGAAAAAAATGTAGGACAGAACTTGATTCCATTCTTTGGGAATTGGTCGGATCGTCGGAAGTTATTACAGTCATTATAGTACCGTCCTTATGCAAATTCATACATCATCAAAGAAGAGCTGTCATTTAGAGGGGGAAGGTAATGTTTTTTATTAAAGATTACGAGAGCACATGAATTAAAAAAATGACGTGTACAGTTAAGTCACATTACATTAAAAAATAAGAATAGTCAATTTTGACTTCATGGTGACTTAATTAATTTGGGTTTAAATTGTTTGTAGAATTTTACAAACAGCTTACAAAGAACAGCTTCTACTTGCTTGTGTTTCACAGATAAAGCAACAAATTGTTATTCTATTGCACACAGTTTTTTCATGAACAAATAGTAATTGTATTGCCCGCAGTCTAGTTTTTATTTCAATCAAATTATTATCTTATAAAAACATTGTTAAGAATGAATTGTAGATATGCTAATCAACTGTCTCTACTGACAATCAATAGCCTCATGCTCCTCAAGTGTTCTCTGTGCATGACAGAATGAATACTCATCTGCTCCATCTGTTGGTTTTGGAGACAGAGGAGGTGGTAATGATGTCAGCGAGTTGTAATCTCGTTTTACCCATTCATTAAACGCCTGGTCCCATCTGGCAAATGCAAACACTGGGGACATCTGACGACATCTCACTCTTACTCCCCGCAGTGAGGGACAGAGGGGTTCAAAGACAGGCTAAGGTGTTGTACATGTGTGTAGGTGTTGTATTCATGTGCTTCTGTTTTGTAAAGGACCAGCCCAAACATGGTTAGGACAAACATGTTTGAGCATGGCTTTCAAAACCTTGAATAATAGGCTCTTCATCTGTCTAACGCTTTTGTCAGGCCAACAAAAACTTGTCAATGACGTGTAGTTTTTTATCACAAAAACTGATTAATTTCTTGCTGTAAAGAAGATTACAGCCACAACTCTCGATCAAGGTAGTTTCCTGGAAGGCAAAGGATGTTTTATCCCCTCTCTCAAATCGAGTGCCTCACTCATTCTTTAAGTTAATCATTGCCTCTGAGGCGTGTTTGCATTTAAATGGCATAAGTACTGTGCAAAGTTCCAACAGCAAAACATGTCTTTAATTTCATGGTTCTATACCACCTTTGTCACCCCCTCCACCTAGCAACAACCTAGAAACAATCCCACCTTCATGTCATGGTAAGAGACTGTGGACAGTTTTAGCATTGGTAACAATAGTACAAATATTTGCAGTAGTATTTCAGTAATTGTATTAAGCAAAAATTCCAAATTTTAAAAATGAAAAAGTGTAAGTGCTTTAAAACGAACATACAAACAGTATAGATTAATAATATTAACCGCCATACTAATTATCTGCTAGTACATCAGCTATCGGTATCAGCGATCTGCTGTTACATAAAATAATTATCAGCTATTGGTGTCAGCCAGAAGTTTTATAATAGTGCATTTATGTTGATTGCTACCAGAAGCTATTGCTTATTGCTTTCGTAACTCGGAAGCATGCAGTAGACAGGCAATTAGTACTTTAATCAGTACAGCCTGATTGCTCCTTCATGGCTGCTGTAGCTTTAGTGACACTGTGTCTGCTCACAGAGCTCATACTGATGCTTTGGAGGCAGCGGTGCATGTGGAGACAGATGCATTTGTGTGAATCAGTCTGTGGGGCCCTCATGCCAATAAGCAGAAAGCATTTTATCCGTTCACACCTGCATCTGTACTGATTTCACATGATACTTATCAGTTTGGTCTACCACAGCTGTGTCCATTTCCTGGCAGTGTTTTCAGTGGCATCTGCACTCTTTAAAATCATGTTAGTGAAAATAAATAACATTACAGATTAGGACTTCTCTCAAAAATAAAACCGCCTGATACCCTCTGTAGTCTGATATCATAATTCAGATTGATACAGTAAGCTTTACTGATGTAAAGTTTCCTTAGCAATTTACACACACCCAGTGGGAGGGACATATCAGTGGTTTCTGCAAATGTCATTGGCCGAGTAGGCAGCACCTTTCTTCTTTTGTTATGATTCAGATATTTGAACCTGAGGAGGGTCGTACATAAACTGATTATCATTGGCTCCTGAGGGATACATACCTCACCTAGAATAGCCATATTTCTTAGACATATTCAATAATTAGCGTAATGTCTTGTAATGTCTTGTAATGTCTACTTGTATGTCATATTTAAGACATTGACACCTGTAGAAATATTCCTGCTTTTAAACAATTTAACCACAAATTGATAACTGTTTAGGATTAGCCGTGGAGCTTGACTTGTCTTACATGACATTTAAGTCGATTATTCATCCTTGTCTAACAAGAACAAAGCCGAGAAAACAGCGAGAAAACACTGGAATGCGTATACGTCCTGTTTGTGTAAGATCAGCGTGCTTTGAGCGTTGTGGATAATGACAGGGAATTCAAATGGCGGAGTTTGTTATCCTATTTTCTTCACCTAATTTTATTAGTCAGCTAGAGTTACATGAGACGCCACTATAAAAAGGAAGAAACCCTTGTCAGTTATTCTGACAGCTGTGGCCAAACCAGGACATCCTATGGCTTTCATCCAATATCTGATATATGATATAAAATGCAAGTTAGTATAAATCTTGTTTGCAGACTCTTACGTTACCTTGAGTAAATATTTAGACACAAGCCTTGTACACCCTGACAAATGCAATATAGACCATATTTTAGTTTATCTGTAATTAAAAGTGTATAAATATATGCTACTAAAGCAATCAATTATGGCCTTATAAAGTTAATACTATTAGTTGATAAACTAATCATTGTTTATTTTTAGTTTGTGTTGTCTTGATTGATTATGTGTCAATGTCCTGTACATTGAATGATCATGATTTAATTCTTGATTCAGTGTAATCATATGACTGAAATTAGTGATTGATTGAGCAATATTTTGTCATGTATGTGTCTGTACTGCATTCTGTATTTTAAGACAATGTTAGGTCATTTGTCTTTTGGGGGCAGATTGTGGCATTTTGCCTGACAAAAAAACTTTGCTTGGTTATGACAATGTGACTTTACATTGATCCTAACCTAACAGCTGACAGGCTAAATATATATTGCTTTGAAATGTCAGGTGGAAACTCAAAACAAAATCAAGAAAACATTCATTGTAGTACTTTTGTCTCTGTCTCATCTACTAGATTTTGATATTGTAGATTTGTTGTTAGCTAAATATTGACCGTGTGTTAACATTTAAAAAATGTTTTGTGGAAATTGGATTGTGGAATAAAAAACATTTCCATGTCTGGTGAGAATCCATGTGCACACAGAAATCCATCCTCGGCACAAGGAAATCTACCACAAAACCTGATTTTAGTATTCCTGTTTTGTCAGGCTGATTGCCAACAGACATTTTCATTAGTGTGTCCCCCTCCTGAAAAAAGTGTTTTGAAGGTACTCTTCACCTATAGTTAGCATGCTTAGTTTGTGTGAATGTGTACTTAAAGAAAAGAAAGAGAGTGATTGACGGATGTCAGTAGGCATGTCTTAGCTCAGGTCTGTGCAAATGCACTTTTTATGTAACGTGTGACATTGCTGATAGATTTAATTCACTAGAAAGAAAGGTAGAACTCCGGGTCAGCTGATACTTGAACTCATTTTGCGTTTAGTCTTTTAAAGCCGTTATACTGGATTTTTCTTTGCTGACATTTAAATAGTAAGGCACATTTTCAGTAAACAGTAGCTTGCCATGATAAATGACAGCCTTTGAAAGACTATGATGAATAAGCTATACTGGTAGGTAGAAGACAATTATAACAGAGGTCATTTACATATAGAATTCTTAAAGATACAGCAACAAAAATAGGCAGAAAGAAAGTGGAAATAATGATGAAAACTAAATTAATGGTTTTTGGTGCAAAAAACATGGACTAACATTATAACCTTTAACACTGAAAATTGATTTGTTTAATGTTACAAAAATGTTGAATATGGCCTTCTTAAAACAAAGTCACCTTACTGTTCCACATCTGGTGCTGTCTGTAGTCTAGAACACAGAACGCAGTATGTGCATTATTTTGACCTCACCCTGACCCAAGATCCCACACTGCAGTCATTGCAGTGATCAATTTATAGAAGTGTATTAATGGTAATTTAATTAAAGTGAAGCCAAATGTAATTTGTGAGCATACTGCATCAGTTTTGGTCTATACTTATATTAGTGTTTCTATCATCTTGCTTTAATGGGCTGAACATACTACATACCAGACAGAGCTGGGAATGTGACCCATTTACATGGAATGGTAGCAGTTCCAAACATCTTCTCTTGTGATTTATGGCTGAGATATAATTTAGAGACACATAACTCAACCCGCAGACACGTGACACCTCCATATTTGAAAGGTCTTAGCCACATTGTTTTGCCGGGGGTATTAATTGGATATACCACCTGTTCTGCAGTTGTTCCCTTAGCAAAACAGAACAGAACCCCCTGTATAGTCCGTGCTCGCCACAGGGAAATAGTGGGCTTCAGATCAAATGTAGGCTGCATAATTTAAAGTCTATTTCATCAGATTAGGTGGAATCACAGACAGCGCTCCAGGCAGCTCTGAAAAGTGATTTTTTGGGGGTTATTAACACTTTCTGATGTCCATTTAGTATTCGTTATGTTAAAAATGAGTGCTTGTTACAATACTAAATTACAACATTACAACACATTCTCCAGTTGCAGCTTAATATGCAAAGGTTGTAAATATTGTGTTGAATGTTTTCCCAAAAAAGTGAAATCCTGATCAACCAAACCAGCAATGCTGGTTCAACCAGATTAGGTTGGGTTATTTGTTAGACCAACGGCACATAAAAAGTGTTTGGTAAATGATTTGCTCACTGTCATTATTTGGTCACCCTAATGTCGCAGATTTTACAATATTTGTAGAAAAAATGCCTGTTGCTTGTCTGTACAAATTCAATGAAACAATGTTTGGATGTTTACTGAGGCTGCTTGGTAATTCCTATGTGCCTGGCATTGCTGTGTGGCTACTGGGGTGGTCCGGGTGGTTGTTTACTGGCAAGTCAAAAGAGCCCACTCCCAAATTTTTATGATATTCTGATCTTCAGATGTGTCTTGGGTCTGTCCCCCATATCAGTTTTTTGATTGATTGTTATCTTTTGTTGTGGGATTCAACTGCCCACTAATGGATGTCAAGGACATTAGCATGAAGTCAGCAATGTACAAAAAACAGGGAACTTACACATGCTAAACATGGTTTTTATTCAATACAAAACACTGTTGTCAAGGTACAATCTTAAAATAAGCATTCAAATTCTTTATGTGCTTTTGTTCAAGGAAGCATTTATCAGAATTTTACAGTCGTCAAGCCTTAATCATTTGAGAGGTTTTTATAATATTAGTTTCAACAGAGAAGACAACAGTATGTGTCCCGAAGCAAAATACCACATTAATCTTTCTAATTGTGTTGCTATAATCCTTTCTGTTAACATGCTTTCTTTTCAGATCCAAAACAGTATTCAGTCTTTCTCAGTGTAAAAAAAAATACTGTTCCTTACGGAAGTAGCTGACTTCCATTTGAAACAAGTTTCATAATGTTCCAAGGTTCCAACATTCAGAGACAAAACTGAAATAAAGTTAGGTTTCAGTGGAATGTGGAACTGAATTATTCACAGTTGTTGTTTCTTTCCTCTTTAGATGGTATCTACAGAGTTACAGCCTTGTGCACTCTTCGTGTGACAATCATCACTGATGAGATGCTGACGAACAGCATCACAGTCCGACTGGAGAACATGTCCCAGGAACGCTTCCTGTCCCCACTCCTCTCTCTCTTTGCTGAAGGTGTGGCAGCAATCCTCTCAACCAGTCGTGAGGGTGTTTTCATTTTCAATGTCCAGAATGACACAGATGTCACCGGCAACATCCTCAATGTCACCTTCTCTGCCTTGCTTCCTGGAGGAGCTCCGGATCGCTACTTCCCTTCGGAAGAACTCCAGGAGCAAATCTACCTGAACCGAACTCTGTTACAGCAAATCTCCAGCCAGAGTGTTCTTCCATTTGATGACAACATCTGCCTACGGGAACCCTGTGAGAACTATATGAAGTGTGTCTCCGTGTTAAAGTTTGACAGCTCTCCGCCTTTCATAGCTTCTGACACAGTACTCTTCAGGCCGATCCATCCAATTAATGGCCTGCGCTGCCGTTGTCCGGCTGGATTCACCGGTGACTACTGTGAGACGGAGATTGACCTGTGCTACTCAGGGCCATGCCAAAACAATGGACGCTGCCGCAGTCGAGAGGGAGGTTACACCTGCGAGTGTCTGGAAAAATTCACAGGTGAGTTTGCTAGAAATGTTTATTACACACAGAATTCGTATGCAGACTGTATTTGCATTTGCAGGGAGCTATAGCACAGTGTTCTGAGGTCAGAGAGTATCTTTAGTGTTTTTTCAGGACCAGAAGGAATGCTGCCCAGGACAACCTGAGGGTTGAACCTTAATAAACCATAAATAGCAAAATCACCAGAGCAACTGCCCTCAGAACCAAAAGTCATGATGTCTTGAACTTTTAGAAAAGTGAGATGTCTCAAAATATTAATATAGCATGAAAGCCCTGCTTGACAATGCCTATATCTGGTACGACATCAACTCCAGTCTCCATTTTGGAGGCTCCTTTGCCATTTTTGTCCACCTCCCCTTCTTTATCAAGGCCAGTTACTCCTCTAATCACCCCCTTCAGTGCTTTGAAGGTCACAGTTCAACTCCAGGTATTCTGCAACCATTATGGTAGTGATGACAGCCTGCCTCTCAACATCTTTTTCTTTCTGGCTTTTTCACATTAGAGGAAAACAGATCTGTCTGTTTCCCCCCAAGAGAAAGATTATCCCAAGGAAATCAGGGGTCATTATAGGCACAGGGACTGCCATCCTGTTCCCCCCGCCACACATAAACACCCCTTGTCCAGATTTTGTCTGGATAATGGCTGATATATAACACTGCATGAGCTGAATGTCCATCTTCAGTAAGGGAATTGATAGTGCCATAGAGGAACTCTAGGATTGCGAATAGTTTCCGTAAGGAAAACTTAGACTTTAAACTGTGGTTTAAGCCCACTATCGTATTGGATCAGAGACGTTTCCTCACAGCATTACAGTTTGCTGTCCAGTCCAAGTTCCTCTGTAATAATATATTTTGTGCAACTTCAAAGGCATCATAAATTGATGACAATTCTGTTTAGAAAGAAGTAGATGCACTTTTGCATTTAAGAAATTAATCTTGCTTTGATTTGAGAGATACTTATTGAGGAACTCTGCTTGCATTAAATTGGACTTATCCATTAAATGTTGAACAGGACATGTCCTAACTATGAACAATGCGACACATAAAATACTGGCATTGTGTTTATCACAGTTTCCTGTTCAAACCAGTCACAGCCATAACCAGTCTTGTGCGTCATGACAGGGACACTTGGTTTCTGTCTTACACACTTTGCATTGGGTATAGCCCCATCCACAGTGAAAGCTCATTGATTTAAATGATTGCTCCATATGATTGGTTGACTTATTTGCTTTGTGCAAGAATGTTTCTCTTTAAGTGATAACAAACAAATGACTTCATGCTGGGAATGCTGGACTGTTTAGCACAAGTAATTTGCTAAAAAATTCTGAACTCCCCACCTTAAGCTAAATTTGCTTAATTGTTCTGTAAAAATTTTAAGTACTACCTTAAAGGGGTACTTTAAGGTCAAATACATAATACATCATCCATGTAAAACATACCCCGTTACACCTATGAATGTCTCACCTTTATTCCCTGTCATGAGTTTGCATTCCTGTGCATTTGTCACTTCCATGTACAATGCATTAACAAGTAAATTAAAACAGATAAATTACAGTAAATGCTGGTCTATTGTCATGGGAATGTGTCATATTACTTTACAGTTGATTATTAGATATAAGTTGAATGATATCTGACAGTCCTCACTTGACGTTACTGTGCCTTCTGCAGGTGAGAATTGTGAGGTTGATGCCCGCTCTGGCCGCTGTGTCCCCGGTGTATGTAAGAACGGAGGTGAGTGTGTCAACCTGCTGGTGGGCGGCTTTAAATGCCAGTGCCCTGTTGGAGAATATGAGAAGCCTTTTTGCGAGATGACAACCCGCAGCTTTCCTGGACAATCCTTCATCACATTCCGAGGCCTGAGGCAGAGATTTCACTTCACCGTCTCCTTTATGTAAGTGCTGAGTTATATTTAATAGTCACTTAATATGAAGCTGCTTTGACACAATCTGTATTGTATAAAGTACTATATAAAAAAGATGACTTGACCTATGACCTCAGTGTCATGCCCCCATTTACCTTCTTGTCAAGCATCTGCATAAAACTCAACATGCTGTAGAGTGTAATTTGTTGACAAAAAGTACTTGTTGGTCTACCAGCTGGTCTACCAGCTGACATGCCTGGGCTAATGTAGCACTAGTCTTGGTTCATACAATAACAAAACCAGGCTCGGCTCCCCTTCTGCAGGATTTCTTTGAGCTTTCTTTAAAACGTTGCTTTTAAACCATGATGGAAACCAAATATGTGTTTTGTTCTGCCTTCTTTTGAAGCTGATAATGACGCTGTATCTAATGTATTAAGCATCGAATGTTGAGACAGGGTCACTAGAGAAATATTTGGGCTTCTGTACTGTGTAAAAACAGGAAAGGCTATGTGTTGAGAGAGCACTATCAATGTTTTCTTTATTGGTATCATCTTCCTGTGGAGCAGCTGGACTCTGACTCCTCTGCACTTTGTACCCTAGCCCAGGCATGAGAGAGGTGGGATGTAAAGTCCAGGGCTGAGAAACAACTTCCTGTCTTAGGCCCACTGTTCTTATGCTCACTTCCTCACTGTATTGTTTCTTTCCTACTTTAATTACAAGATGTTATTTCTTCTGGCTGGCTTTGAGGTTTCTACTGGCTGAAATAGTTTGGGCCATCAATTCTAGTATATCAGGAAAGGAAAGCAATCACTTCTGATTGAGTTAGCATTTACGAGGGGGTAGTGTAGACCTTCAACAAAACCTGTAGATCTGGTTGTTCTCATCAGTGTTTTTTCTGTCCAGGTTTGCCACAAGAGAGAGAAACGCCCTTCTACTCTACAACGGTCGTTTCAATGAGAAACATGACTTTATAGCTGTGGAGATTATTGAGGAACAGATTCAACTCACCTTCTCAGCAGGTAAAATACCATTGCATCAACTGAGTCCAGATGAGGTCAGACTAAGGTCAACACTTACACTTGAAACATATATGCAAGTATGTAATTACAAGTGCTTCTAGCATAAATGTGCCAGTGTACACATTTCATAACACATCACAAATAGCTTTAACACACATCTGCGTTTATGCATAGAGTATGTTTCTGGCCTAAATTGCAAATATATATAAATGGGGGCATGACACTGAGGTCATAAGTCAAGTATACTCCTGAGACAGCACACACTGGTGTTGCCAAAATACTCTGATTTTTAAAGTCAGCAAAATAATTTTTTTTTGTTGTGACAGTAACAACAGTCTTTATCCAGTAGCGCTGTGTCACTTAACTGCGGTAATAAGTTGCGGTGTGTTGCCGAACTTCACAATAACGAGTTTATTTATTATTATTTATTATTACATTTTAAAATGTATTTATTATTAAACCTAAATCCAGACTGTGTTGTGACCTCAACCTTAGCATCTACATGCATGTGGGAGTGAACGCAAACCTGCACATACACACACATACACTGATTCTTCAGCTCTCAGGCAGTTATAAATAACACTGCCCTATAATGGTGCTGTGGATCTTATAGCACACATAAATCTTTCTTAGACAAAGAGAGGAATCTTAAGTCATGCTGTGGAGCCTGTTTTACATGTCGTAACCCATTAGAGTTATGCAACTCTTCTGTTGGGTCCAGTACAGGGTCCCAGCATTCTTGGGAATTTTAGTGATCAAAGGGTGCATGTGTTGGGGAAGCTACTTATAATTTAAAGTAGTTAAGCTAAAGCCAAGCTGATTATATAAATTAATATTATATAATGATAATAAATTATATATAATCATAAATGATATTTTTTCTGGCACAAAAAAGGTCAGAGGTTTTTAAATGATTCCTAATTAGGGTACCACCGTTTAAAAACTAAAAAAAAAAAATGAATACTCTAATTTATTTTAATAAAACAGCAAAAAACATACACTACCAATCAAAAGTCTGGAAACACTTGACTGAAATGTCAGCTTAAAAATCTTATAATCTGAAGACATTTGATTAAATGTCAAAAATGTAAAAATACAAATATAATATAATTGTACCAACATATTAATTTAAATTTAATTTTTGTTATTAGAAAATGACAAAAAAAATGTTTTTAAAATGTATGATTTGGACCAAGTAATGAAGAAAAAAGCAGCCAATAAGAGCGCAGGATAGAGGAGGGATAGAGGAGCGCAGGATCCTTCAAAACTCTTTAAAAATCTTCTCAGGATGATTCCTCAAGAAACTGGGTGATGGAAAATGTCTAGAAACTTTAAATTCTAGATGGAGGGTGACTATATTGAATGTGCTAGAATATATCCTATTTTACCTTATTTTTAATTTTCTTTAGTCACAACATAATTCCTAAAGTTACATTTGTGTCATTTCACAGTTTTGATAACTTTACTATTATTCATAAATTAAAAAAAAAACAAAATGAACAAAGAAAGAGTAAGTGTTTCCAAACTTTTGACTGGTAGTTTAGTTTAATAAAACATTCCCACTAGTTAGGGAAAAGCAGCTTATTACTAGATCAAGAAGCATCACTATTTTTAATTTGATACTGCCCAACACTGGTGTGTTTTACAAGAATATTAAACTATATTAACAAGAATAAAAAATGGAACCAATGCCTTTAGTTTGTGTGAAGGAACAATGTTTGGATTGTTCACTAACCAGGCCACAACGTTTGGTTACTGTTTACTGATGCATTATGAATACCAGAAGAGTGGCTCCAGCCTTTGGTAAATATTCTTCTAAACCCAATGTAAATTTCTGCTCCCAGCCCTCTGAATGAACTCCATTGATAAGACAGGATTTCTAAACATGACTGATAGACCTTGTGTGAACAGCTTTGTGTTGCAGCCACTAAGTGACTTTAGATCGGACCAGAGTTGTTTTAAAGGGACAAAGGCACAATTTATACAAGAGATGTTTCTTGACACATGCCAAAACACTTTGAGAGTGTTTAATTGTATTGTTAAAATGAAACTCATTGGACATTTACTGTAACATACAATACAGCGTCTTTTATAATTTTGACACCTACAGTTGACCTAACTTGTGCATTGTTTTTATGTATTCCTTAAATTAATATTTTTCTTGTCTTTGCTTCTTAGGAGAGACTAAAACAACTGTGGCACCTTTTGTACAGGGTGGAGTTAGCGACGGCCAATGGCATTCGGTCCAGCTTCATTACTACAATAAGGTAAGAAAATCAAGCAAGTCTTGTTTGTTGGAATTCTGAGTTGTTCCTCACATATTCCAAAAAAACAACACTGTGGTTTTTCTTACTTTCCA
The DNA here is from genome assembly GCA_036877525.1 of Chromobotia macracanthus. Lineage (NCBI taxonomy): Eukaryota > Metazoa > Chordata > Actinopteri > Cypriniformes > Botiidae > Chromobotia > Chromobotia macracanthus. The sequence continues at coordinate 9,189,107 of JAZGTH010000012.1, read as the reverse complement.
CTTGTGACCAAAGAAAGATAAAACATGACCAGAATCTCTGTATTTGTCTCACATTACATTTCACTCAAGTTCTTTTCACAGACTTTCACACCCAAAGGTGACACTGTGTTAGCAAGAGATTGCGTAATTGAGTTTATATGCACATACTACTATGCTTTTGCACACTTTGCTCACTGCAAGTCAAAGATTACCACCAGAGCTTATCTAGCGCTACCTCTACCCTCTCTATGTGACAGCCCCAGAAAGACAATCTGCAAACTGGAGGCGCAGGATTCGAGTAAACCTTCCAAATGTCCTCATACACTTCTCTAACAAAAGACACAGTCGTCTTCATTTCTGTCTTGTGATTCCAGCCCAGAAAACAAGCCCAGAAAACAAGAAACTGAATATGCCATTGTGACGTGCCAAGTGTCTTCCTGCTTGTGAGAGACTTCAACTTGAGTTTCACAAACCTGCTTTAAAGATTGCTTTACGTGTATTCTTCAAGCATATCTTTGTACTGGTATAAAGTGAGCTTGAAGCAGTTATTGGTGATGGCAACAATGAGGTCTCATATTTCAAGGGATTTTACGAGTTTGTTTAAATGCAGTGCAAAGAGGCTCAATGCAGTTTTCTTTAATGACATGTTTTAAGGAAAACATCTCTAATTTTTCATGTCTTGTTGGATCTCCTCGATTCATTGTTCTTTATGTACAAAACTATTAATTTACACAGGACAATCATTAATTATGTTTACTAAGGTAAACATTACCTTAGAGAATCCAAAAATGAAAGTTCTGTCATTAATCAATCTGATGTCTATCCAAATTCAAATCAGTGTCCACTTGGGTGGATTTAATACAATGACATTACAAAATGGCTTAATTTAATACATTATACATCCAAAAGTGTCAGCCAGATAGTGTTTGTAGCTCGGATGGCTACAGCTAAACTGCCGTTATTGGTGCAACACACAAACACACTGTTACAAGGTGCTAAACAAACAGCTTGTAGTAGGTATAGAGAGGGTGTTAGAGACCACCAGCCAAGTGGGAGTCTTCACACATGTCTGTTTCAAAACCACTCCACCTGGCCTAATACACACACACACACATACTGTATGAGTAACAGACAGGTCAGAAACACAGCAAGTATGTGACAGCATGCAGCTGTCGTAGGCTGTGAGCTGTGATTTACAGTACCACAGTGAATTGTTCAAACACACACACACAGGCACAGGAGACCCAGTCCCTATAAGAATAACCAACAGCTGGGTAAAGCTTAGAGGTGGAGGTGAAACAGCAAAGAACCCTCATTTAGAGTGGGAACTGTCAGAAGCATGAATACTGTCTCAATCTAAAGAGATTCCTGCACAATCAGTTCATGCTTCCCCTGATTATCACCTTCCATGCATCACTGGAAAAAGAACTGTTGGGATTTCAGTGGATTTCAGGTGGAATCTTCTTTTACTTTTGCAACCTTTTAAGGCACCGCTGCACTTAAGGGCACATATAGAAAGACAAAGTGCCCCAGTCCTACCTAATGCCCAGTGCTGAATTTATGGGGTCAAAGGATGAATATATAAAAGCCTTTGGCTAGAAACTCTACTGAAGAATGTAAATGCTTGAACAATGCACTGCAAGCCTTCAGTCGTATTGCACATACGAATGTGTGTTCTAGTGTTAATGTGTTATTGAGCCATCAGCATGATTCTCTTTAAAGTGTTGCTGTGCTTGAAGACATTTCACGTTATTACCCACTATGTTGCTCCTGAGAATGAAACACATATTTTCAGTTTGTGTTCACATGGTATATGATTACTATATGTTGTGTATGTTATTTAACACGCTTTCTGGATGTTATTGAGGCAGGTCTGTAAAATGAATGTTCTAAGACTGTTGTGACAGAATCACTGTCCTGATATTATTGTGCCAGTAGATGCTCAATTGATGATGTCACAATGAAAAAGTCAAGAAAAATATTTAGATAATCCTTTGAAATCATGGAAGCATGGAAGTTCAGTTTTTCGTAAGGAGACAAAAAGACAGAGATTGTTGGAAAAGGGTGTCAGGAGAAAAATAAGGCAGTTCATTCCGCTTTGGTAATTTTGGTTTGGTAATTGTTGTGTTTGTTTTTGTATTAAACAAAACCAATATTTGACATTTGGAAAAACTGAATGTCAATAGCTCATAAATGGTGCTCCAAATGCTAGGCAGCAACTATATTCTGCCTTCTAAGATACATTGTTTAGGCCAAATCCTGTGGCAGCATTGCATGTATAAAGGCAATGCCAGAAGTCATTGCAAATCTGCATAATAAGAAAATATTCTGATGTCAAATGTCAGACAAATCTTATACTCCTTAAATAATCTGATGTCAGACAAATTCTAGAGAAATGTTGCAATATTTAAATCAACTTATAATTCACTTGCTACCTAGGCATAGCAATAAAAATAGTTACTTGACATTAAAAATAAAAAATTGTTATTATACAATAAAATTATTTTATTGAATTTTTAACCATTATTTGTCATAAGATTTGTCATATGACTCCTCCCAAATTTGTTTTCACTTCATTTGTGCTATGCATTTTTAAACTTATTGCATTGGTATTGCAGGGTTTGCTTGGCAACATGCTGACATCATAACTATTGTGGGTTGTTGTGTGTAGCTGTATTTACAGTGATTACACGTGTTTCATTTCTCACAGCTAATTTTAGACCTTTCAATTTTCCTGCAGCTTATTTCTAGATTCCAGCATTAGTACATTAGTCCATTCATTATGTGGAATATCACAGATACTAATTTAAATTCCCAGACATCCCTATATAACTGTAACTATTCCATATGTGCTTCAGTTTCTGAAGATGAGAAAAATATATAATGATATTTTAAAATGAACACCCTGTTGCATGCCCTTGTGGCATCATTCTTTATTGAAAAGAATAGACCTCATATTCAGTCCTTTTCAGAAAAAGAACATAATGGCTAACTACTTAGGTATGTGCATGTATGAAACCAGAAACATAATTATTTACCATAAAACTATAGTGATTTCTTAATTTTAACTGTTTTTTTTAAACTTTCTGTGATTTAATACTTTAATAATAAAGTTAATACAAATTATCTGAGTCATAAACTAAGCTACATGTAAGTCAAATGAATGTTAAGCAGTACTAGTTGTTAGTAGCTAGTAACACTTAAATTTGCGTTGTGGACAAGTTCAAATAAAAGTCCATGCTTTTTACAAAAATAACTTGGAACTAATAGTCAGTGATGATGTAGTGTTAAACTACTACAACATTTTAGTGCCACAAGTTGTTTTAAGAATAATCTCATAATAGGCCTTTTATGAAAATAAATTAGAAGATTAGGAGAATAATGTCATTGGGTAGGGTGCTAGAAGGCACAAGACCATAAAATGTTCGTCTAATCATTGCATTCAGTCCGTTTGCAATGATAGAATGTTTTACTTGACTGTCAAACTATGTATGCACTGGTGTGTTGGAGGAGGTGTGGCTTTGGAGAGAGCTTTGAAGGGAGGGTGGGATCTTACTATTGCTAGTCTCTCAGAAATTGCCTACCCTACCTTTAAATGTTTTTGTGGTTTGGGACTGATTTTACTAGCATCTGCTCCTATTATGAAAGGGCATACAGCATCTGGGGTTGAAGGGCCTTATCATACCTTCTAATCAGCACTTTCTCTCCCGTGGTCTACGCAGGGCAGCCTGCACCTGCTGGACTCCAGTGGGCTGCTGCGTGTCCCTCTCTATACAGCCTGGCTGGAGCTCACTCATAAGGAGGTACTGTATCCAGTGGCCTAGCGTAGTTCTGAGGTGGCGGTTCCTGCTATCCCTCCGACCTCGGGGTCCGCATTTACAAAGCGTCTCAGAGTCCCCAGGGCTGCTTCTGCATCACTTCTGTGTTATAGAGAGACAAGGGCATTATTGGCAGGTGGAAATCGAATACCAAATCAGCCCCTGTAGTTTGAGAAGCTTTGTGAATACAGGCCCAGAGCTTCTTTTTGACCCCAACATCTTTCATTATCTATAAAGCCTAAACACGTAACAATGAATTTTAACTATTTCTTTAGTGCCCTGCCACCCTCCTTTGTTTTTTTGGTTGCTACTTTGTGTTTTATTACTATTTATTATACATAACCATACATTTTTAAAAAAAATTTTTACAAAAAAACTCTGAAATGTGCGTCTCACACTCTGTTACCAATTAATATGCTGGAATAGTAGACAATCAAGAACTGTTAGCGGAAACAAATGTCATCAACACTATATAATTTCATTAGTTAAAAAAATGTAAAATACTTTGTGGTGAAATTTTGATTGCATAGTCAACTATTCAGCTAATACAAGGACATTGGAAGGCTGATCAGAGTGCGTGCAACTGAGTGACAGAGGTCATTTTAAGGTGAAGATTTTGGGAATGAATGTTTTGGAATGAATGGGCATTACATCTTGGCTAATATTTGTTCAGAATTGTTTTTAAACTTTGGTATGTCATTTATCATTCCACTGTGAAGAATAATACTGGAGTACAGCCACTTCCGTTTCCCTCTTTTCAGGCTGAAGGAAAACTTTCCTTTAGTGCAAAACTAAATAGTTTTAAATTAATATTATTTATTATGAGATTAGCATCTAAGCATACAGTCAAAGAATAAAGGCCCAATTAAAGGGGCACATAGCACTTTAGTCTAGTTTCGACTTGAGTCATTTAGACTTTAGTTTCCTAATTGTTGATTGTGTCAATATGTATGCTTGAGTTTTTTTTTATAAAAGCATAATGAAAAAACTGAGGAAAATTGAGGAAAATTAAGGGAAAAGACAATGCTTAAATTGTGACTTCGGCCAGTCACACCAACCAAAACAGGATCTTCCATTTTTGCCACCGTAGAAATGTTCATATGGAAAATCTGTGCATCTCCACCACGTGGAAAAGGGATTGCTGTAGAGCTTCAAAGAGGGAAATAGAAAGAGAGAGGGTGAGAGATGAGTTAGTGAGAGCGTCACACCCTGCAGAGGAAGGAAGAATGACATCATGACTCCCTGCAGAGCTATGCGGAGCTGGTGCCTGGATGATAACATTGATTGTAAATGCATTTATGGAGAGAACTCATTACTACTGATATATATTAACGTCATGTAGTAACTTTTCCTTTTTCTTGCAAGGATGTCATGTTCTTATTGACTCAAAAAAACCTATATGTGAAATATAATCACCCAAGAGCAAAAATGGCAACATTTAAATCACATACATTCTGAGGGGGCATACACCAGCTAAACTGCTGTCTTTGGCTGTCTCCAAATGTGTCTGTAAGAAATGGTTAGGGAGTTGTCTTTCCTGAAGCATCCGGGCTGATGTCTGATTAGCAACTGACAAAGTGGAGAAACTTGTATTGTATCTTGCCTAGAGAACAACGGTTTAGAAAGAATTTGTATTACATTTGCATTGGCACAATAACTGTACAAGCCATCCAATTCCAGGACAAGTCATAGCAGAAAAAGATGTCAGTCGTTCTTACCTTTGACCTGTTGTTTTCCCTTGAGTCACTAATTAGATAATTGGCCCACTGCATGAACAGATTATTGGCGAGTTAATGTAAAGATGATGAAATTCATGTCAAGGGATTTTATCAAGACTGACTTGGCTGCTGATTTGGCAAGGCCACTATACAGTTGCATTTCAGGTCCTGCTACAGGAATGCCCTATTAATTAAAGCTTTTACTTAGAAGCAGACTGTTATTTCCTGTGGTGCAGGTTGGATTTTGTGTAAAGTTCAGGTGCTTTTGGGGCTCTAATTAGAGACAGTACTCACATGCCAGATTAGACATGAGAGCCTATTGGCAAAGGAAAGTGACAGGAGCAACATTTACTATGCAGAAGTAAACCTCTTTCTAAATTATCATTCTGTGTGTGGATTCATAATGTCTTATAATGACATTGTATATAATGTCATTATATAATGTTAACTATTAACTATTTGTCTGATTGGGCTGGAATTGGAAGCAGATAATACTATATCTTATTCTGTGTTCTATTTGATCTCTACAATGTTTCTGTGCGAGGTTTCCAAAGTATTAAGCAGTTCCGTCCATCCATCTTTTCTACTGTACATATTTTGATGCCTAATGTCACATAAAGCACATGCAACTGTAAATTGTAACTGTGCTGTGAAAGGTGCTTTAGTAAATAAAACAGGCAATACAGTATAGCTTTATAATTTTTTATAATATATTTTAGGCCACTGTATTTTACACCAGCATTTTCCATTTCTTAATTTACAGCTTTTTTTTACAAAGTAATTTATGATTTTTGTCTTGTCATGTTGTATTTGTTGTTTAAATACCATGACAGTTGTGTTGACATATTGCTACAGTTGTACCACTACAGTCTGTGGTTAGGTCATGTCAGAGCTGGTGAGGTATGGTTTACGCAGACTTCTGAAAAGACTTTGTCATAAGACATGAATGTCTTAGGTAACCTGTTCGCTGAGGCAAAGTGGACAGCGTGTGAAACAAGAGAAGACTGTGTACCTGCACACCTTCTTCTTCCTAAAAGCAAGTTTGGAGTATTAAAAGCATAGCACAGGACAAAAGTGCATGTCCATTTTGATCATGGCCGAGCATTGATAAATGAGATGTGTTGAGACACATTGGTTTAAAATTGTTACCCTTGTCCCATAGGCCAGTTGATAACATTGTGTTATGTGTATGGCCTGAGGGCATAATGTGTGAGTGTGTGTATGTGGACAAGGGCCAGTTCCCTTGAATTATTCACAGTTCTAGGTTTACACTGCTGGAGGGTGAGTGAGGTAATGTTGTTTGAAGATAGTAAAGAGATCAGTGTGACAAACACCCCAGTACGACACAATCTCATACACACACACACACACACACAGGTTCAGCCATGACACCTGCTCCAGACACAATTCCTCACAGGAGAGACAGATAATTGGGATGTGTGTGAGATGACAATAGTGAGAGTATTTCCTTAGTATAACCCAAATAAAACCATCTCTCATGCTGGACTTCCTGTATTGTAAAAAACAGCCCTCCTTTTTTGTCTCAGTGGTGTTTCCTGAAACTCTTAGCGCACAACTAGGGCTGGTAATATATAGCTGAAAGGGCCTAAAAGGGTGTTATTTTTCCATCAGAGGTGCCATAAACATATTGAGTATTGACACAAATGAATCGTTGAGCAGAAACAAAACTGAGGTCTACTGACCTTTTTGGAAAAACCTATATTGAAAATTTATATAATGAACATTTCAAATATTACCCAGTCTTACAAACAACGTACAGACACAAACACATATTTACACACTCCAACATATATTTATTGCTTAGAGAAAGTTGCCATACCTAAACATATTTCATGAGTAAAGCAAAAGTGTAAGATGACACTATGATCAGTTTTTCATGTTGTTTTTGTAGTTTTGTGTAACTCAATCTATTGATTGACATTCCACTTTAATCCCAAATAACATAGTTGTCTTCCTGTATAACTGACAGACGAGTGGCAGATTGAACATTTATATCTGAAAGCCTAGCAGTTTTACCTGAAACCAGAGGCTCCACACTACTGTTAGTATTAAACCTGAGCTCTGTCTGCCCCTCTGGGGAAAACACAAGGCATTTAGTGCAGTTTACCACTGTGTTCTCCTGTACTGACTTGTGTCTGCAGTCCAAACACACTGAGATGTTTTGAAGGTAGACTCGGGGCATATCTGTGATTGATTCTTATTATTATGCTTGTAGTACACTGACTGGGCTGAACAGTACATGTCCAGAACAGATCATTTGAGAATGTGAAACTCAAGAACTGTGCTCAAAATGGAAACATAGCCATAACCTTAAAATGTGTTTGAGATCCCTGTAAATGAGTTATCAAATGCACAACATGTTCAAACTTTTTAAACCTCTCTAGTGTTGGTTTCTCACAGAAGTTTTGTTCCTAATGGTAACAGGGCCATTGGTTAGTCACTATTGCTGTTGCTTGTTGTTAGGGTTTATTATCTGATTAAAAAACCCTAATTTTAAGTATTAAACTTTGCTATGTAACTTGTCCTCCCCACCTTATCTTTGCTGTAGACAGAACTGATACCTTCCTTCATTCTGTGGTTTGAGGAGCTGTGTGGTATTACTTTCCTAAGCAAATCTTATAGATTTTCGAGGAAGGAAGAATCCAGAGATTGGAGCAGGTTTTTTTTTTTTTTACTTTGGCCATTAAGCAACTAGTTTAGTTTTATTAAATGCTTTAGGTGTACTGGGAAGCTTTTGAATTTTAGAGTGTATCTATATAGTACATGATAGCCCGTTTTTAAACATTGTTTTCTTCATATTTCCGCCAGCAATTCTTTAGGGTGAGAAAAAGGTTTGTGCATGCCTCGGTCTCCCATGCCCTCTCTTTCTTCCTCTCTCTCTCTCTCTCTCTCTCTGTCTCTCTCTCTCTGACCTCATCCTCTGTCAGGAACTGTTGGGATCAAGTGCGTTGCCATGGCTCCAGCAAGCCTTCCGTCCCCAAAGACCAATGTGTAGAGGTGACAGGGAGTTTTCAATGCTGCAGAGAGAGACTAAAATAGAGCTCTTTTAAGACTGTATATCTAAACCTTGTTTACATCTGAAATAAACTGAAGCAAAGGCTTGGAAACAGAGAGCTTGGAAACAGTTTAAACCTGCTTTCACTCATAACTCCATTCTGAAAGCCATTGCTTTTTAAACAAGGATATTTATGCATGATGTGTGTTCACATTTTGAACGCAAGTTCATCCATTAACCTGACCCAAAAAATCCACTGTATACGATAGTTTAAGGTTGCATTTTACTTCCTGTCAAACAAAGACATCAGAGCATTTCAAGAAATCCAAAGTGCCAAGCTGATTTTCATAGAAGTATTAACCAACAGTCTGGAGAGAGCTATCTGTGAGCATTCCCATTCATGTCAATAACAGGTGCCCAGCTGAAACATAAAACCACAAAATATGCAACCTAGATGTTTGCCTCATGAACACTGAAGTATTTTTTGTAAAACCACCTGAGCTGTAAATTAGAACTTGCAACAGACAGAGAAAATAGCTTTATTCAGGCTGTGTGTTTGTTTTATGTGATGCCAGTGGTTTTTTAAAATGCATGCAGTGCAATGCATGAGGAATATTTGTGATTTGATTACTGGGCAATACTTTATATCATCACCATCAGAAAGTGCCTGTAGGTTGGACATTTTTGTGGACATTTAGAGCTGCAAGGAGCCCTCATTTCAGGCTACCCTCTTCTCTCCCAGGACCTTGTAACTGGATGCTATGCTGGTAGAAGCACCTGCATTAGCCTGTCTCACGGTCTTATCACATAGGATAGAGGTTTGGGTGAACAACAATGTAATAATTATGCCTAAAACACCCATATTCCCCATATTCCACACCAGATTAATTTACAGTAGAACATAACACTACCAGGAAAGAAGAATATATATAATGTTTAAATATGCAGATAGTTGTGGAAGTTCTAATGAGTTTCAGCCTGAGGTAGAAACCTCACACACCTGCCATTGTCAGAAGCTGGAGGACGCATGGAATGCAGCCACATTGAGATTTGTACGTGTGTGTAATTGAGATACTAAAATAAAAAAACTGTTGGCCAATAGTTGTTAAAATCTTAATTTTTTACCAAACATAGTTGTGTTTCATCATTGTTAATAGAATCTGTACTTTATAGGACTTTCAGTTTTCATAAAGAAAATTTGGTGGTTTGCGCTTTAGTATTATGATAACCACAGAGGCAGTACCTGCCCAAACAGCACACTCTTCTGCCCCTGCGGTGTGTTTGGAGCCCCACTCAATTTCTGTTCTGCAACTACCATGTGGCACATGGCCAGAACCACCAGAGACCTTAATCTACCCCCAAGAAACCCTGTGCTGGCATGGTTACCACCTTACCAGAGCAACTTACAAATCTCTGCTGCTTTCACCAAAAAACAACAGAGGAAAAGATTAGCAAGTTCAAAGTTGGATTAGCAATATTTAGACTAAGTTTTAGTTTTAATCAAACGTTGTACGTCAGGCATTTAAATTCCACATTTTCTGTCATTGTTTATACAATTTCTATACACAAAATAGTCACATTATTTGTTTTTATTATTGTTTTGAATAATGCCATTTGTATTTGAATAAAACACAGACAACAGCTGTGTAACCGTATGTTTGAAAACAGATCGTCTACAGGTGTGAGTGTGCAAAGCTAAGGGTGATTTTAGGTAATGTCGTCTTGTCCTACACAGAAGTCTTTGTTTCGGTCATTTTACACCATGCAAAAGAGCAAACAAGGTTAATCGGACATGGAACCTGTTCTGCATGAGGGTCTAATGCTTTGCTCAAACTAACTGATAGGAAATAAGCATTACAAATGTGATCACTTTAATATCTCAGTTGCTTGTCCTAAACAGCAGTGACATTAAGCATATAACAAATGGAGAACCTCCAAAAGGAATAAAAGAGCAACTTCTGAGCAGTTAACGCTTTCTCTGTGAATGTATCCTAAAGACAAAGTATCACTTCACAAGATAATTATAGGCTAATGGGCCAAAAATATGTGATGCAAATAATATTGCAATAGCAAGTTTGAGATACCTGAATCCAGATATGTAGACCAGATATTACTTTTTAAATGCTTGGTCTCATTTGACAAATATTGAATTGTGTCTTATCGTTAGCTTAAGCAATTTTTCAGATACCAGTTTTATTTACAACAATGGTACTCTGCAGTGTTCGGCAGCTGGTGTGCTGTTATTCCACTTCACTGATTAAAAGGTCAGATAAATAAGTTCAAGAATCAAGCAGCATGAAGCTGAGCTCCTAAATCAAAGCAAGCAGGGAGAACATACTTGACCCTGGCTGCTGTTGACCATGTTGTGCTGTATGGTACAAGGCACACAGTTATTATGCTCAGAAAGTCTTTTAGTTGATCTCCGCTGAACCTTGCAATATGTGGTTGCAATAGCATTAATGCCAAACAATGTTTTGCTGTTCATTTATTACTGAACAACAAAATGTTGCAGTCATGCTAAAATACACATTATAATAACAGTTCTGATGCAAAACATGTTCACCATATTAATGCACAGCTTCCATAGAGATCTGCCTTTAACCTATGTTTAATTATCTATGTGAATTAAATTTTGAAAATCAGCATTTGAAAGATTTTTGATCTTGATAACCCATAAATTATTTAAAGCAACAATCTACTTAAGGCCAAGCAATATTATGAATATAGTCACACAGTACTTGGCTTATTTGGTATAAAAAGTGTGTATATTCATGTGGTGCCAGATTGATTATGGGACATATTTATGTTTTCAAAGCATGCAGCATGAGCAAGATATCCATCTGAATAATATCTGACGACCTTATATCCTGTTGGAAACAGGCCAAATGAAAACTGTGTTCACTGAGAGTGTGTTCTGTTCCTGGGCTTGTTGTTCAGGCGCAGACTCCTTTATACAGATTTTTAAAGCTGCTTTTGTCTGCTTTGGTCCCCTGATGGGGTTTCTCTCCATGACCACGCCCTGGTGCTTTCAGAATTCCCATTCTATCTCTAGTCACACTTCCCTGAGAAACAGATCAAATATGCCTACAACTAGACAGATGGAGCTAGAAAACTAAGAATGAAAAGAGATTTTGTTTAGGGGATTTTCTTCAACTAAGAGCCTATAGAGCCTAAGAGTGACTTTTATTAAAGAAAGAAAATGGAACTCTTGTTAAATCCACTTTTCACACTCTTATGAGTGTAATTTGTCTGCTAACAATACCTAAGAGAGGATTTACATTTACATAATTGAACTGAGCTAAATGTTTCATGTATTTTGTTATTAAACAAAAATTTGAGAAACAAAACTGAGAATGTTAGTAAAATTTAGTCTAGGATAAAGTTTAAAAAATTTAATCTATATATAAAGGGCATTTAAAAGTAGTAACAATAATTGATGAAGCCAGTGGTGAAAAGGTTTCCCTAACACAGAAGTTCAGATGTAACCCTTTATAAATAAAAACATAAAACATTTAAAAAAAAAACCCTGGGGCATAAAAGTGAACACCCATGTGTGTGCTTGTGTCTGCATGAGCTAAGAGATATTTACATATAGCAACAGGAAGGCTAAAGGAAAAACTAAAATACAATTGCACCTAATGGAAAGTTTGCAGGTGTTTTTTTAATGCAGGAAAGAGTGATTTCTGTAGGAGTGGCAGTGGTAGTTCAGATAAAGCCACACTGCAGTGGAAAGCTTCCCATGCTAAGATTGAACAACAGCGATGCACACATCACAACCTTTCTTTCTCACTCTCTTACGCAATAAGCACAGTCACACGGAGGGCAATCATTGTTTCTAATCCAGATGTTTATAGGCAAAGCATGGCACATAGATATCTCCTGTAAATAGCTTTGATCTGTATGTGCATGCATGCATGTGTGTTAAACATCTTCATATGGTACACACTGCCAAATCTCATACCACCCAGTTCCAATATATTTCAAGTCATAAACCTCAAAAGACTTTTTGCAGTAACATAGTTAAGGTTAGAAATTGCACTAGTTTACATTGTGTTTCAAAACTGTGCTGTGATAAAATAAGAATAATCTGATAAAATGATATGCCTGAGTCACAGTATACTGTAGCAATCCATCCGCAAACATATTTCCAGATTATGAGCAGCACCCACATATAACTGAACCAGTGTCTGTTTCCACAGAATTATTGTGCAACGGTTATTACTTTCCAAGTTTAAGTGAATCTGTTCTCATCATGTTCAGTGCTTGAGTTTAATTTCTGATCTGTGATTTAGATTTTTCTGTTTTCTCAGCCCAAGATTAGTCATTTGGGATTGCCTCAAGGACCATCAGGTGAGAAAGTGGCGGTGGTTGCGGTGGATGACTGTGACATCTCCATGGCTGTGCGATTTGGCAGTCAAATCGGCAACTACTCCTGTGCTGCACAGGGTACCCAGACTGGACAGAAAAAGTGAGTTTATCTTTTTCTCTATAGCATCATGTCCACCATGTCCAAAGGTGTGTGGTCTTAGTTTTAAGGGTTCTGTGTAGTGCATCTTGGGGAAGCATGAGAGAACTTTTCTGATTGGCTGTAATTATGTTCCATTTTGCCTCATTTTTACTTTGAATGTGGACAGAAAAATGTCTTGTTGTGCCGAGTTAGGACACGGTGTTACCTGGGACGTGGTGTTAACATCACAATAACTCATTATTCTTTTGATAACTATTATTTGGTAATTACTCATAATTACACTCTTTCTCACGCCTGTTTACAGTCTATCAGAATACACACACATCTGAATGTCTATTATTTTTGCAAGATCTCTCCATGCATTACTGATTGTTTTCAGTATGTTTATTCTATGTTGGAGGTGGCAAATGCACCATCAGCATCATGCATGCTAGAACAGGGTTGTTCATTAAAACACTTCAAAGAAAAAACAACAGGTAAATGTGAAAGTTTAACCTGTCGCTCCAGTCTGATAAGCACCGACCTGTTTTATATCGCATGGCAACATTCCCTCTGGCTCTGTTGCCATGGACACAGTGATTGACAGTTAGGGAGGGTCATGCCCCCTTTCACCTGTCTGGATTTTCTTCATTATAAATCATGCTTTCATATTGTGCAATTAAAGAGCATTAAATGATGGTTATATGCTCTAAATGCATTACTGTACATGAAGCAAATTAAATTAAAATGCATGTATATGGATTAATAACGAACATAATAATAAAAAAACTAATAAAACATGAACTAATAATGAACAAAATATTTTAACAGCATTTATAAATCTGTGTTCCTGGTAAATAATACAGAAACAATTGTTCATTGTTTGTTTGTGTGTTCATGCTATGTACTTGAACACACTAATGTTATATAATAAACCTTATTGAATTAAATAAAACCTTATTGTAAAGTGTTACCAATTATAAATAAGTAATCGTCTTGTTTTATGTTAAGTTACAGCATCTAACAGTTAAATTTAAGGAATGTAACACTTAAGTAAGCGAATCCTAGGCATTACAGATATGTTGAATTGTATTGCATCGTAATCTTTACCACAGCTTACTGTATTTCCAACACCTTACTGTGTATCAGACACAGTAAGTTCTGTAAACGCTAGCATGTTTAATGTGACTCTCAGGTGTATTAATCATCTTTCTGTGAATGTAAACATTACTGTGACCTATAATTTACAGTGAGACATTGTGAATAAAGTATATAGACCAAGAATTAATGTCACCATTAAACAACTTAATAGTTGCATTTTAGTTTTAAGTAGGTTAATTGGCTCTGTCTAAATACCTAGTAAACTGCTATTTAGCATTTATTATGTGTGCTTTTAACATGAAGGCTTTTCTAAACAGTAGGCAGGAACATTATTCTTAGTTTTCTAAGAATTCTAAGTTATTTTTCTAGTTATTCTAAGTTTTTATTTAAGTTTTGGAATTAAGTTAAGAGTTTGAGGGTCCATTTTAATGTTGTGTTTTGTCTCTTCTAGGTCTTTGGATTTAACTGGGCCTCTTCTGCTTGGTGGTGTACCTAACCTTCCAGAGGACTTCCCCATACAAAATCGGGATTTTGTGGGTTGCATAAGGAACTTGACAATCGATAGCAAATCCATAGACATGGCCAGCTACATTGCCAACAATGGCACCAGAGAAGGTCATGGGAGTTTACAAACACACAGATGTTGCATTTCAAACATATACTGTTGCATTCCTTGGTGTGCTTCGTGTATACTAATTCTGATCATTAATTTGTGTAGGCTGTCCAGCAAAAAATAACTTTTGCGAAAAGGACCCGTGTCAGCACGGCGGTCATTGTGAAAACAAGTGGAACACCTACTTCTGTTATTGTACTGAGGGACGAGGCGGGAAGAACTGTGATCAGGGTAGGTGGGTGTTTGGTTTGGTAGTGTGCAAGTGTGTGTTGCATGCATTGAACACGTTTAAGACTTTATTTTGAACCAGGCGTTGATTGCTCATGGAAGTTAAGGAAACAGACACTATGTTAATGCAATGGTGTTTCCTGAAAGGGAAATGTCCCCCTGATAAACATCAGCCAGGATCTGCTCTGCACTCCCCATATCAACCTCTGGCAACAGGACTTGACATACTTTGTAATTGTTTTGTTTTTTTAAAGCTCTGTTCCAAAAGACAGTGAACTGTCTTATGTCTACATAGGCTGCTTCATTCTAAAACAGCAAATAAACTGAAATAAAACTGAATATTAACTTCACTCTTCACTCAAAAATGAGTCCTTGCACAAGAGTCTCAGCTCACAATTGGATACAGTAGATTTAATGTTGTATGTATGGGATGCCAAGCTTATAGCCCAAACATAAGACTACTAACAATATTGAAAAGACTATGTTTATTTATGTTTTTCTGTACACGTTGAAACAAGTATTTTTATAGTTAATATTCCCTGTGACACCAGTTCACTTGATACACTAAATAAATTAAGCACACCTAGATACTGGATGAAGTGTTCTGTTTTTTAAATACTTTTGGTGTTGAAAGAATACCTTTACAGTTATCGTCCATATTTAGGTCTATATATTTAGTCCCTTGACTAAAGCACACTCTACAAACACTGTGTAGGTAGGTGTCTAAGTATCTGCAAGTACAGGAAGTACATATCCTTCTGTTCTAACATAAT
Source organism: Chromobotia macracanthus (assembly GCA_036877525.1). Lineage (NCBI taxonomy): Eukaryota > Metazoa > Chordata > Actinopteri > Cypriniformes > Botiidae > Chromobotia > Chromobotia macracanthus. Next base: position 9,173,414 of record JAZGTH010000012.1, on the reverse strand, counting down.
TCTATGGTGAATGTAAAAAGCATGCCTGAGGGCTTAAATAACTGTTCATCACAGTTTACAGGGCAATAAATTTGCCACACTTTGCCATCTTTGGCAGTTAATACTGTAACTTACAAAAGAGTGAGACACAGCGGGACTTTACACACTGTGTGATTAATTGATGGATGTTTGTGAGTCTAGGTGTGTTTGCGTGTTTTTGCATGTGTTTAAACAAACTTAATGATAGTCCAGTAGTCCAGTAGCTTTTTTATGATTGGATGTATTGTAAGACGCCCATACAATAGGGGATATTGTGAATCAAGCCGGTCTCTTTCAGGTCCCTCCACAGGCCTGTTTGGACAGAGCTCCGTTCTAAAACATGGATGTTCAAGTCATGTCATCAAACAATAACCGTGTTGACTTAAACACCCTTCTGCAGTTTAGTGTTCTGGCAGAGAAGTGTGTCTGCCAGGAAAAGGTGTTATGTTTGATGCTTATGAGATGGATGCCTGAAGTAGCCCCATCTTTGTGGTTTGTTTCTGTTACAGGATAGCTCTAGAGGTTGTGGCTTGTTTCCAGAGAGAGCAAAACCTAATTCAGATATTATCAACGCTAGACACTTGCCATAGCACAGATAGAATGTCCATCTCTAGTAAAACATGTAATTCTGCCTGCAATAGCTGGCAGATTTTTGGCAATTTTCAAAATTCAGTCATGCTAGTGTTGTCAGCATTGTGGAAAATGTTTAAATTAATTCTGCATATTGCAATTTTGGAAATATTCACTGTTTATCTGAAAATTATGCATCAGGAACCAGATTCACAAAACATTTTAAAAAAAGAAAATAAAAAAGTTAAATTAAAAAGAACTATAATTTTCTTCTTAAATTTGCTTTTTAGAAAAGTTGTTGTTGTTAAGAAAAAACATACAATTAAAATTCAAAGCATAAAACAGTTCTCCACAATGACAGCACGGTTTCCATTGCTATTATGGTGGTCTCAGTAGTGAATAGTGACTTGTACAAATCTTGATTCATATGTATAGGCTGGAGCAGGAGTATGTTTGGGTAAGAATTATTTTCTTCATGCTCTTCCTGTGAGTGAGGTTTGTTATAGATGTTATGACATTATTGTCAAGATATTGTAGATAAAACAGATGATGCATTATTTGAAATTTGTGGTTCAGGATAGAAAGAGCAAACATAGGCATAAAATAAATGAGATGTCTGCACACTGATAAAACTGCTTCAAAAAGTTAATTGTTACTTGTTCATAAATCAGGATCTAAAGACCCATTAGGTCATCAGGATGTAATTCTGAGAACTTCCTGTAGAGAGGAGCTGCATACAGCTACATGATATTTTATTTTTGACCTTATAGCTTATTTTTAGAACATTTTAGAGAGTATGGGAGTTGGTGGAGCAGGATCTGGAAATGTGTCACATCACCCGAGCACCATGGTTAATTGTGTCAAAGCATGTGCTCCAGCTCTCGGTTTAGTTCCTGACATATTAAAGACCTAAAATAGATTTAGATTATTTAGATTTAGATAGAAAATATTTTTTATTTGCTTCTACTGTAGTTTACGTCAAAACCTAGCAAAATCAAAATCTGCATAGACCCTTGAGTGAAAGATGAGTCAAGAGAACAGTTTTTTCAAATATTTAAAGAAACCTGAAAAATGTGTTTATCTGCTAATAGACATAAATTAAAAACTGTAAACTCTAATTTTGGTTTAATGGAGCTTAATGGAGTCTTTAAAGTCTTAGTGTTTATACTGTGATGCACTCAGTCCTAACCCATATCTGTGTATTTCTCAGTCATGCCTTCACCACAGCACTTTGACGGTCATGCCATGGTGTCCTGGAGCGAGCCTGATATCACCATTGCTGTGCCCTGGTACATCGGCCTGATGTTCCGCACCAGACAGACCAGTGAAACTGCAACACTAATGCAGGTCAATGCTGGGGACGCATCTCAAATCAACCTTCTGGTGAGTGCTAAATGTTGTAGTTCTAGTATGGAGAGTTTGTGCTTTTTAGTACAAAACAGAATATTTGAAAAACAGTAAGAGCATGTCATTGTTAGGCCAGAAACATAATGTGTATATGTAAACAACAGGTAAAAGCATCACAAGTACACCATCCTGTTGAAATTGCGTTTGCAATGCTGTGGCAACAGAAAACCTGAGATCATGCTCAAAGTGGCGATAAAGTTGTTGACCTGAAAGCGATAAATGTCAATAAAATAGAAGAAGACAGCCCCTTGCACCAATGCTGAATATTTGCATTACAAATTGCAGTCCGACGCATTGTGGGAATGTAACAGAATGCAAAAACAAGCTTGTTTGGAAGATGCATTTGTCTTCACCTACTTATGTAAAGCATGTTTCAGTGTAATACATGTTTGTTTACAATAATTAAGTCAGTGACTAATTTCATTTTTAACTTCTTTCCAAGATGAGGGACAAGTATGTGCAGTTTGAAGTGCTTCTGGGAGAGCAGCAGGTGGCCACGCTGGACTTCCCAGAGGTCCGAGTGAATGATGGAGAATGGCACCACCTCCTAGTGGAGCTAAAGAGCAGCAAGGATGGGAAAGACACCAAGTACATGGCACAGGTCTTCCTGGATTATGACATGTTTGTGGTACGTTCCTTAGTATGCAATCCAACCTAATCATTCACATTTACATTTATTCAGTTAGCAGAAAATTTTATCCAAAAGGACTTACAAAGGGCTGGCAGAAAAGATGAGTCCTAAGACATTTGTTTGAAAATTGCAAGGGGCTTGGCTGTAGGGGTGAGGCTGGTGAGATGATTCCACCAGCGAGGTGAAGTGAGATTGAAGGTGACCTGTGTGCTGAATGCCTGTATGCTCTTACAGAAGTCAGCAGAGATTGGGAATGAATTGCCTGGACTCAAGCTGAGGAGGTTGTTTGTTGGTGGACTTCAGGGACAGAGTAACAGTGTCCAGCAGGGCTTTAAGGGATGCATGCAGGTGAGACCTGGAGAATCATGTCTGTTAATCATGACTTAAATTTGATTAAGTTCACTGCATGATTAATTGTCTATATTTTTACAGTTTTTACACCAAACACTAGAGGTTATAGCTTTATAAGTAGTATTTGCTGAAGTCTAAGTATAATTTAAGTATTACATTTTAGTAACTCATCCTGTATCATTTATGCTACGACAAGAATTCTGTACATTTTGAGGCTTGTTCAGGGGCTGTTGCTTTTCTAAGCAATGCCTGGTGGTCCAAAAGGCCAACCATTCTTTTTGGTCTCAATATTGTTTGGTGCAATTTTCTGTTTGTATGTGTTCCACAGGGCATAAGGATGGGTGAGACCGCCACCAACACAGCTAACATTAACATGCAGCAGGCGCTAAAGATCCACGTGGAGGAGGGCTGCGATTTGGCTGACCCCTGTGATTCAAACATTTGCCCAGAAAACAGCCAATGCGTAGATGACTGGAACGCTCACACCTGCACCTGTGACCCTGGTATTCAAATCAGATTACATTAGCAGGGTTTATACAGATGCATTTGAGTTAAAGGTACTCATTTAGTTTTCTTTCTGTCTGGCTTGTCTTCCTTTCTTTCACAGGTTTCTTTGGTAAAGACTGCGTGGATGCGTGTCATCTGAACCCCTGTGAGCATTTGTCCACGTGTGTTCGCAAGCCGAGCTCCTCTCATGGTTACACATGCGAGTGCAGTCAGGATTACTATGGACAGTACTGCGAGAACAAGTAAGTCACCAACATAGTGATCTGCTGAATTGGACCATGATAGTTTACATTGGTTAGTGCTGGTCTAGTTAATGGACTAGAGGTCTAGTATAGCAGAACACTAGATGTGAAACAGCTTGATTAGTCTGATATTTTTGATAACAGGTTGACCATAATGTGGTAATGTCTATTTTTAGAAAATCAAGTTAAATACTTCTCAAATCATATTTGATTATTTTCTCTCTTTTTTGGTCCCTGATGGACTAATCCAAAAAATAAGAGTAAGAAGTAGTTTTGATAATACATCTAGTGCTTTGTAAACAAATGGCTAAATCTCTACTAGTTCACACATTTCTGCCATTACACTGTATAAACTTTTATACTGCTCATCTTATCTTGATGGAATATGTACTTTATGTTTGTTAGGCATGAATATGAGATAATCATGGCTTTACACTGACCCATCATTTTCCCCGTTTCTGGTGTAGCCTGATTAAAGATACAGTTATTTCGTCTTTTTGATTTACAACATTATGGAAGTAATTTTCATTCCAGCGGTGTGTTTGCGTGTTTGTGTCTGTGGGTGGGGCTGTCGTTGTGTTGGCATTGCTCCACACAGCTAGGCAAAACAACACAATACACCCTGTCACATGCCCACACAAGCTCTGCAGAAATATTACCTCCCCTTTCATTTTCATAGTTTTTAGTCTGATAAACCCTGAGATCAGCAATGAATTCTCTGCTTATTATGGGTGTTCTTTTGTATGGCTCCTCTCTCATTTTGTTCACATGACTTTATAAAATGAAGACACAAACATGCTGTTAGTATCTGATGCTGTTAACAAACAGCATAAAGCCATGTCGTCTGCATTTTTATCATCTTATGAAGGAGAGGATTTTAGAGAAAGCATGTTTTCTGAATGGAATTCCAGAATCGTAAAAATGTGGGCATCTACAGCTGGGCATCACAGTTTTTTCCCAACACAAACTAGGTTTGCGGGCTGTATTGGCATGATTCTAAATCCAAAAATCTATCTATAATCTTAAATCTACAAATACAGATTTGTTTGCTTGGCTATTTTATGCATGCAATCCTGTTGTGCTTACTAAGTAACAAGCCATGCCATGACAGTAGCTGACCTGAAAGTAAAAAATGCGTATTAGAATGCAGTTGACACATGTAATTGATCTTTCATTGCTAGAGGAATCGTTTTGGATCTACATACACAGTCCTATACTTATAGGCACAAGCCTGTTTCTCATCGGTTTCTTGTCTTCATTGTTTATCTGTTATCCAGATTTTCTCAGTTGACATCTAATCTTCATCTTCAGTGTTAGAATTTTCAGTGAATTTGATTGTGATTCTCTCTCAGGGTGGAGAAACCGTGTCCTCGGGGTTGGTGGGGAAGCCCCATGTGTGGCCCTTGCAACTGTGATGCCAGCAAAGGCTTCAACTCTGACTGCAATAAGACCACAGGAGAATGTCGCTGCAAGGTACAATATTCATGTTTTTAGCAAACAAATTGATCAAATTATTTTTCAATTAAACGCTGAAAGACGTTTTGTAGGTGTAGAGTATTAGACTATTGTTAAAAAGTACTGTCTTCATCTCAGGACAACTACTATCGACTAAAAGGCAGCGACACCTGCTTCCCATGCGACTGTTTTCATTTGGGTTCTTACTCTCGAAGCTGTGACCCAGAGACAGGTCACTGTCCCTGTAAGCCAGGTGTGATTGGGCGACAATGCAACCGCTGTGACAACCCCTTTTCTGAGGTGACCAGCACTGGCTGTGAGGGTACGTACTGGTTAACTCAAATCCACTTTGGGTTTAAAAACAAAAATCCTTTAATGTGCATGTAGACTAATGCATGCAGTCATGTTTCTTGCCTTTACCTTTCAGTTGTATATGAGAGCTGTCCAAAGGCCTTTGATGCTGGAATCTGGTGGCCCAGAACCAACTTCGGACGCCCAGTTGCCATAAATTGCCCTAAGGGATCTATTGGTGAGTGTTGCTGATCTTGTCATTGTGTCAGCTTGACAAGGAATATCTGTTATCATTGAAGACTTAGAAGATAGCATATAAGATACATCTATTCTGTGACAGGAAAAGCTGGGTTCACAAATGTCTAAAGATAAAAATTACAAAAATGTCTAAGATGTTGAAAAGGAAATATTATTTTAATAAATTGTTTAAAATGTGCCAGATCTTAAAAGTGTTAGAATTGTTTTTGGTTTTATACTTTCTGAAAGTTTTTCTATGATTCTTCAAAAAGGTTTTTCAAGTTCAAATCAAAAATATTATTTATATAAGTTTTTATAAAAATATAAGTAAATATTATAAATATAAGTAATATTAAACTTATATTTATTATAACAAATATAAGTTTTCTTGCTGTGTCCTGTTTATAAAGATATTTTAACACATTTAGGAAGGTTCCTCTTTGTGGTAATTTCCTGCATTGTGGTTTTCATGTCATGTGAAAACAAAATCACTTTTTGTATGTTGGTTACACCAATTTTATGTAGTTAAGCTAGCTGCAGCTGCTTTTAGTATATAGTGTTTAAAAATAAAATAAGTGCTGAGTTTTGTGCAAATGTTAATGCCTTTTTTAATGGAATTTGTGTAAAATCAGTATGAATTTTGGTGTAACTGTTTTTCATGGACTTCAGGCACTGCCGTCAGACATTGCAGCGATGAGAAAGGCTGGCTTCCTCCTGAACTCTTCAACTGTACCACCATTACCTTTGCTCACCTTAAGAAACTGGTATATAAAATGTTTAAATAATTATCAGTTAATCATAAAACATACTTGAGTAATTACAGAAATACTTGATAATAGGTATACTATGGGATTATGGAAAAAGCTCATTAGAAAGATCTCTTTGGTTCTTTCTTTTCAGAATGAGGAGTTACATCGTAATGAATCCACAATCGATGGACAGAAATCGAAAGACATTGCTCACATGTTACAGAACGCTACTGATCAAACCAGCTCCTTTTACGGCAATGACATCAAAACCACCTACCAGCTCATTTCTTCGATTCTACGCTACGAGAGCCAGCAGGAGGGCTTCAACCTTGCTGCAATGCGTGACGCCAAGTTTAATGAGGTAGGCTGCGATCTTTTACTTTTTTTTACTTTACAAAACTTCATTTTGATAGCCCTTTTAGACATTCAACTTACTATAAGTAACTTTGCAACTATTTGTCAACTACCAGTAAGCGATGATCTAGCAACCATGTAAAACACCCCAGGAACTACCTAGCAGCATCCTATTAAGCACCTAGGACACAGCAACCACATAGCAGTACCTTTGCAACTACTCATAGCACCTTAGCAGCATATTAACACCTACAACACCATAGAAATGTTTTACAAATGCACCACTCACATTTCCATTATGAAAAATCTAGTTTTTTTCCTGTTGTTTGTAGGTTTGTAGCGTAAGCAACAGTAGGCTGTTGAGAGGCTTAAAATCGTGAGCTTTTAGCACTGAGATTTAGTGAATTAGTGTAAACACAGCATTCAGTATAAAGACTGATGTCATGAGGTCACATCTGGCAACATGAGCATACTTATCATGATACATGGTTGTAGGATAAGGATGCGTTTTAAGACCACATTCATTATGTCCTGTCTTGGCCCAAATTCAGTATTTTAATGGCTCTTAAATCTCTAGAACTGAAGCCAAATTCATGTCTGAAGTACTGAAATATGTGTCTGAATGTTGCAGAACATAGTGAAGGCTGGCAGTGCCATCCTGAATGCCAGTAATAAAGAGCACTGGGATCAGATACAAAGAACAGAAGGGGGCACAGCACAACTGCTGAGGAACTTTGAGGACTACGCCAACACTGTAGCTCAGAACATGAGAAAGACCTACCTGAAACCCTTTATAATTATCACTGAGAACATGGGTGAGTTAAATATAATATATATTGTATTATTACCATGTAATATAATAATATTTAGTATATATAATTATATATTTATATCAACTATATATTTATAGCCATAAGTAGTACTTACATATTTTTAACATATTTAAATGTATTTATTTTATATTTATACATATTTCCAAATATGAAATAAATGTTCTGATTCTTCCTCAGTTTTTGCGGTGGATTACCTGGATGCCACATACCCAGATCAGGCAAAAATCCCTAGTTTCCAAAGAACTGAACAAGAGTGTCCCAAAGACCTGAAGTCATCCGTTCTCTTCCCAGAATTCAACTTCAAATCCTCAGAGAATAACGGTACACAATCATAGTTTCGCAAAGACACTAAAAAGGAAGCACCTGAAAATGATAATAATAAAAAACTGCCTATCGAATGCAGTTTTGATAGTATTACATATTTAGGGGATAACATAAAACTTGTCAGTAATTTTGTAATTGAATTACCATATTAAATAGCCTTTTGTCTGGTAGTTTTTCCTACAGATGATCCAGAAGCTCAGCAGAGCAGTTCTGATGAAGATCACAATCAGGTCATAAGGAGGAGAAAGAGGTACACTGAGAGTCTTCCTCCGTTCCCTGTGGCTTCAGTCATCATCTACAAAACCCTTGGTCAGCTCCTACCAGAACATTATGACCCTGATCGCCGCAGTCTCAGGTACTGGACACCACAAAGTGGGGCTTTCTTGTGGGCAGCTGTTTAGATCTTGTCTGAATATTTAGTCCTGCTTGGTTTCCACAGTCAAACCATTGGATACTTAACATGGAACACTGTTGTAATGCTCATAACATCTTTTCAGCATATCATAGTTGCCATTTTTTCCTGCAGGCTGCCGAATCGTCCAGTTATTAATACGCCCATCGTGAGCACAACTGTGTACAATGAAGGTGAGCCACTACACATGCCTCTGGAACAACCAATCACACTGGACTACAACCTGCTGGAGACAGAGGAGAGATCCAAACCTGTGTGTGTGTTCTGGAACCACTCTTTCACGTGAGGCTCACCATCTTCATACACATACACACACACAACTGTATTTATAGAACACTCATATTTCTGGCACAAATTGGACCATTTGAATAATATAGAATGATATGGAATATGTTTTGTGCATAGACTGCAGGGCAATCAAGAACACACTCTTTATTGGCGGAAAATAATCCTGAAAAAGCCTATAAAAGTATGCTAACAGAAAAAAATATGCTAACAGAAGTGTAAAAAAGTGCACAACTGAAATGACACACCTAGTTCTTTCTATCTCCTTTTGTAACGGTATTATACTAAATATGCAGTTAATGAAAATTAATTTTAAGTGATAAATACACTGTTTTGTTGGAACTGTGTCACAATGATTAGCACACATGCTTGAGTTTATAGAAGTAGGTTTGAATTTAGTTATCATTTTATAAACCCGTTTTCCTTTTTGTCCCTATCACTCCCTGTCCTTTCTCCACTATTCCACACTAGTCCACACCTTTATTTAAGTAGGAATGGTTTGTGTCCCTAATTAACTTGGTGTTGTATCTCTTTAGTGTTGGAGGGACAGGTGGATGGTCATCCAAAGGCTGTGACCTCATCTTCAGAAACTACACCCACATCAGCTGCCAGTGCAATCACATGACTAGTTTTGCCGTCCTTATGGACATCTCTAAGAGAGAGGTACTGTTCAATAAACCTAGTTAGCATAGGCAACTGCTTCGTAAAGCTGTTTTTCAATCATCATTGAATTTCATATGTGACTGATTTGGAACACTAGGCAGCAACACTTTCTTTGAAGAGTAAGGCATGTGTTTGGTCAACATCTTTTCTTGGTCATGCAACAACCGTCCTGTCAAGGGAAATTAAATTCTTATCCCTAACCATACTAGAAACTAGAAATAATTGTTTGATAAGAATGCTGAGAATGCTGTAAAAGTCTAATGGTCTAACATTAGCACTGAGCATAACCCCAAAAATCTGATTGGCTGTCAGGAATGTTGTTCTAGGAACAACAAGCATGATAACCCATGAATGTGGAACTCTACAAAGTCAGGTTTATTTTATTTCTAATACATAAACACTCTAATTGTAGGATTACGTTCTCCATATCCAGGCTAACAATTTCATGTTGTGAGAATGTTTCCCAAACATTCCATTAAGTAACAAAAATGTAATGCTATTTTAAATGTTCTAAGAATGTTAAAAACTTGGAATTGTATACGTCATATTTTGGAACTGAGTATTAATGACAAAATCTTCATCTAGTCAAATTCACCTTTTCCACAACATTCTTCTCCTTTTGTTCTATCTTTGTCTTGTTTTGACACATTCTTATTTCTGTGGACCCTCTCTCTCTTCTCACAGCATGGGGATGTTCTTCCTTTGAAGATAGTCACCTACACCACAGTCTCTGTCTCTTTACTGGCACTTCTACTTACCTTCATTTTACTGGCCATCCTGCACAAACTACGATCCAACCTGCTCAGCATCCACAAGAACCTGGTGGCCGCCCTCTTCTTCTCTGAACTTGTCTTCCTCATTGGAATCAACCAGACGGACAACCCGGTGAGGAATTCATCTTCAAAATATTATCATGCAGACCTACACGGGTTAAAGGGGAACTGCAGAAAAGCAAAAATAAACTCAGAAGACCACACAAGACTGGCTCTATATGTTTAATGTTTCATCAAGTTAAATCACTAGTAAATGTTTAGCTCTCGAATGTGGTTTTCTCTGAGACCTCATTGAGATTTCTCATGTTGTACTTTTCCCTTTTAGCAATATCCAGAATTTAGATTCCTATTCTCAGATTCCACTAATTACTTTCGTAAGTCTTTAATTAATAGCTGGAGATACTAGTGGGTTAGGCAGCTTTAAGGTTACACTGGAAGATGACGTAGAAAATGACTTGGTTTTGGATCATCTACCACCAGAGGATAGTGCTTCAGAAGAGTAGAGAAAATCTGTTTTAGTGGTATAAATCAGTTTCATATGTGGTTCGACACACAGACACATACTTCGTGATTCTGTGGTACTTTAACTGGGTGGTACTTAGATTAGCTTTTACTTTTCTTTGTCTGTACTTTATATGCAAATCACATTTTTTGACTGACTGTTAATTAAAAATACATGTATTTCTGAATGTTATTTGTCGAAAAAAAGTAAGTTTGGTGTTCACATTTCACATATAGCAGAAAATCCTCTCAGGGAGGCATTCTGCAGCTGGTGCCTGCTAGTGCTAGGGGTTGTAGCAGAGTTATACTGACAGGTTCTCACATTTAAATATATGTTAGGCCTTGCTTCACATTTTAATCCACCCAGATACACTGTTTAGGTATAGCTTTGTAGAGAACTGTGTTTATCCAACCTGATCTTTCAGTTCTTAGTAGGTGAGCCTCAGAAAGTATATGTCCAAAACCAATGCATACCTTGTAAAAAAACCTTAAAAAAGTTACATTTAATGTAATATGAGATACACATTTCTTTGTGAGATTTATGAGGCACAAGTAACGGTTTTGTTCTTTCTTTAGTTTGTGTGTACAGTGATAGCCATACTCCTGCACTACTTCTACATGTGCACATTTGCCTGGACGTTTGTGGAGGGTTTGCACATATATCGTATGCTTACTGAGGTCAGGAACATCAATCACGGCCACATGCGCTTCTACTATGCCATCGGCTGGGGGATTCCTGCGATTATTACAGGTCACACACACACCCTAAACTCTAAATCTATTCACGTTTTACTATTTCACACACATACGCCCAATGAACATAATTTTAGGCCCATATTTGTACACTGGTGTGCACAACATAAATCTGTTTTATCCACACTGTCAACATAGTCACACACCTACACTCTCATTAATTTTAAAACACACACACAGCACTGCTAATAAACCATTGGAGCTGCTTGTAACCCACATACACACCCATGCTGTCGTGCTTGGGCTCGCCCCTCCCTTAATTGGTGTGTGTGATCCCTGTGGGAAAGAGATAGAATGCAATTGTCTTCATATTACTAACTCCCTCTCTCCCTCTTTCTTTCTTTCCTTTTCTCTCTGATGGCCCTCCTCACCATAATGGGTGTCACTTTCTTCACTGGCACATGCTCAAAGCAGTGAAAAAGCCCCTATCGCACAGATAATAGAGGTTGACCCAACTCCTCTTAGCTCAGTGAACGTTAGGCTGCTGTATAATGATTCATTACTCATCATTGCTCATACTTGGGATCAGGGATTTAAACAATCCCCAAACCCTAGTATTATACTTCTGTTTAACTGATGGCTTGTTTCCTAGGCAATCATATTTTTCAACAGGTAGACCATAAAATGTATAGAAACTTAACACAGACACACATATCAGAAGGGGCCATATCTAAAGACCAAATTATCACATAGACCACCTAACAAGCACTTAATAAACATATGGAACACCCTAGAAAATACCTATAGAGAAAATGCCAAAGAAACCGCCCTTGTATCCACACAGTTACACACTGAAAAACAGAACAACTTAATAACCACATACAAATGATTTGACAATCATTCGCAGCACCTTAGTAACCCCCAGGGCATCAAAGCAAAAAAAAAAATACAGAGCACCTTAGTAAATTAAGAGTACCTTAGCAACCACCCAGGAAACCCTAGCAACCAGAAAGTAACATCATGAAAAACAGTCTGAACAACATAGCAACTACAATGCAGCAGTTTGCTGGAAACTACCTATTGCACTCTAGTATGGTGGCAGTGATTTTACACAAGTACCGCTCACATGTTCTACAGAAATAAGTAATCTTGATGTTTGTGTTTGTTAGGTCTGGCTGTGGGTCTGGATCCTCAGGGCTATGGGAACCCTGACTTCTGCTGGCTCTCTGTCCATGACACCCTTATCTGGAGCTTCGCTGGACCCATCGCAGTAGTTGTGCTAGTGAGTCTATTCATCAAAAGTCTATTCATTCATATGGCTTATTTTATTCCATTTTGTACTCGCCTGCTTAAATGTGCGACACAATCTCTTTCTCAGGTTAACATTGTTATCTTTCTGATGGCCGCAAAGGCCTCGTGTGGCCGCAGACAACGCTCTTTTGAGAAGTCTGGAGTTATGTAAGATGCTTTTCCCGTCTCTTAATACAGTCACTGTGTGATATGATTTTGAGTGAAATTTAATAGTACTCATATTTGTGTGTGTACATTAGCCCTGCTCTACGAATGGCCTTCCTGCTTCTGTTGCTCGTTAGCACCACCTGGCTGCTGGGTTTAATAGCTGTTAATAATGATGTCATGATCTTCCACTACCTATTTGCCATCTTCAGCTGTTTGCAGGTAACACTTCTGCTATTCATAACTTTACATGGTTTTTCAAATAGACTATACACAATTTAGGATATGTGCACTATTATTACCATAATACTTACCCTAGATTAAGTATGTACACAAATCCTTAAACCTAAGTTTTAAACTTCAGCACATAACTTGTTTCGAGTGTGCTATTTGTTATGAAGTTTGCCATTGTTTTTATTTTTAATTGTGTGTTTAAGTGTTTATTTATTTTGCTTGGCGGATGGTTAAGCAGATGAAAAATTCCAGACCTGCAATAAAAGTGAAATCTCTTTTGATTTGAGCCACTAAAAAATCTTGTAACCTAGTAACCACCAGAACACATTAACAATCACATAGCTACTTACATTTTCTTAACAAAATGTAAAAATCTAATGTTAGTATTTTAACATGTTGCTCTGTATATAAAAGAAACTCAGTGAAAACAAAGGACAATACAAGAGGCAAATAATCACCAAATTACCATCAAATAAATAAAAGACTGATGTTAACTTTATGCACACTTTTCTGTTTTTTTTAGGGTGTATTTTTCTTCTTCTTCTACATTGTGTTCAGTAAAGAAGTGAGAAAGAATCTTAAGAACGTTTTCAGAAAGAAACCTTTACCTGATGAGTCCAGTACAACACGCACCACCTTGCTTACGGTAAATAACTAAAATATATACAAATTATAAAATATTTATATACACCAAGCATTATTAAAAAGTCAACAGTGGTTATGATCAGATTAAACAAATAAACAAATCTTTGTGTACAAAGGACTAACCAAGTAAATTTAAGTAATTTGCAAATAATTTGAAGTAATTTCATATCAGACAAAGACATTTGTGGTGGCCCTAAGTTTGATCCACAGTAGTGTGCTGACATGTTTCTTTGTTTTTAGCGCACACTGAACTGTAATAACACGTACACGGAGGATGGCATGCTATACCGCTCAGCCATCGGCGAGTCCACTGTTTCGCTGGAGAGCACAGTCAGGTCAGCCAAGAGCCACAGCAGCTGCCTTACTTACACGCACAGGTAACACGCTTCTGCTGGGGCACAGCGCTACACTCTGTTTTATCTTACCTGCTGTTATCTTACTTGATTTTTCTCAATCTTGTCATTGGTGATTTTCTTCATTTCTATTTTTCTTTTCATATGCATGTGCAAAAATGCATGGCTTATGCTTTGCAGCGCTACAGAACCAAATGCAAACTTAAACACGGTCCTGCATGCACATCAACAGAGGAAGCATGTTTTGTGTGCATGTTTGTCAATACAATGTACATGCACATCAGCACATCCTTTGTTAATGGTGTCAGTACAGTCATTATTTTAAAGCCCAAAGTAACTATATGTTAAATGTGTATTTGGTATTGTGATAAAGTAATACTTTTGGGCTCAAAGTAACCCTGAACGCCATAGTGAAAACATATGATGATATTCAGTATGTATCTTGATATTAATTTACTGTCAGATAGCAAAATAGTAACTGAATTTGCATTATGTAACAATTAATTGAAACAGACTGTTTTATATAACTGATTTGTGGAAAGACATCTAAAGAAGTGTAAAGAAGTCTAAACCCATAGTATTTAATCTCAGATCTTCTTTCTCATGTCTGTTCTTCTTCAACTCACTCCTTCACAGAGATGAATTAGCTCAGAAGTCTGGTGTTTCATCTGGAAATGCTAAAGTCGGACACACTGACATTGATGGCTCACTCTTCCGTAACGGCACTAAAGCAGATGGTACGAAAAACTGTCAGCCCTTTATATTTATGTCTCTAATCCATATGCAGAGGCCTTATCCTGCGTTACATTTGTATTTATGAACTACCAAACTTATGGGTATGTTTGTTTGTAATATTACATAATATTACATGTAAATATTCCAGAGGTGTTGTGTGATTAGTAAATGCTTGCTGAGATTTTTTATTAATTAAAAGATGTGTGTTCAGACTCAGATTCGGACAGTGAGCTTTCCGTGGACGAACACAGCAGCTCGTACGCGTCCTCTCACTCGTCTGACAGCGAGGACGAAGACATTGAAATGAAGCCAAAGTGGAATAATGAGAGACAGCCACTACACAGCACTCCAAAAGGTACAAGACACAACATTTTTCATTTCTAATAACATTCAGGCATATGAAAGTCTTTAATTTGTTTGATGTATTTGGAACTTTTTGATAAAAGTTTCAAACTGCATGAATTTAACATGAAAGTAGTAAACTGTAAGCTTCAAACTTTTAAAATCAGCATGTAGTGTTTAAGATTCCTATTAATGTTTCTATTTTTCATGTCTCAGTGGACACTGTGTCCAATCACGTGAAGCCTTACTGGCCAACTGAAGCCATGACAGCCAGTGACAGTGAAGATCCAGGAGGTGCGGAGAGACTGAGAGTGGAAACTAAAGTCAATGTGGAGCTCC
This sequence comes from Chromobotia macracanthus, assembly GCA_036877525.1. Classification (NCBI taxonomy): domain Eukaryota; kingdom Metazoa; phylum Chordata; class Actinopteri; order Cypriniformes; family Botiidae; genus Chromobotia; species Chromobotia macracanthus. Next base: position 9,158,015 of record JAZGTH010000012.1, on the reverse strand, counting down.
ATCAGGAGAATAAACTCAATCACATTGGAGAGACTGCTCAGGACAAAGACCACCCAACACCATCTATACAACAATCCAACAGCAACCACCAGCCTGAACAGAGGAAGGGTGAGAATGACAAATATACCTGTTTTTAAATTGTATTATGTCAGTTACAGCTGATATAATTTGGCCCAGCTTTTTGTGGTTTTAAAAGGTTGCTAATCTGATGTAGTTTATGAAACTCTTGTGGCTATATAGACTGCATATTTTATGACTACATAAATCTGTTGACAAATATAAAAACATTAATAAATATACAATTTAAAGAATATACATTAAATAACGTAAAGCAGATGTGATGTATTTCCCAGTTAAGTAGAATATTTAGTGGGAAATGATATTGGGCCTGATTATTTTATCCATCAATATTTAATTGCCTTAGAGTTTATGATATTTTGGTTAATTATTATTAATACATGCCCTGAGATTTACAAAAATTTAAACGTGGAAAGTTAGTTTTAGTCAAAGTTAGAGTTATTTGGAATATTTGGAATTTGTTAATAGAATTGGAATAAGGTATTGATAAATTGTACACAATAAGGTCACAGACATATAGTATGGAAAGATATCAAGGAATTGATTTCACATTGCCTATAAGTTGCTCATACTACATATGTATACTAATGTTCTCACATTCACTCTCTGCTGACAGGTATTCTGAAGAATAAGATCACATATCCCCCTCCACTCACAGACAAAAACATGAAAAACAAACTAAGAGAGAAGCTGTCTGACTACAATCCGCCCACCATATCCTCCAGAGCACCCTCTATAACCTCTAATGACGGGGGCAACAGCCACAATGTCCTGATTAAGCCCCCCCATCGGCTGCCAGTCCCTCCACGAGAGCAGCAAAATGGTATGGCAATGAATCTGAGATCAGGGACTGTTAATGGCGGGAACCAGTCAGACTCTGAGTAAGTCTTCTTCACATGCTCCACCCTGCCTTTCCCAGACCTGCTCCATTTCCTCTTTAATTGTCTGAGACAGAAAGGAAATCTGATTAGTAATGGATTATACAGTGTAGCAGTATATTACAATACCAACATTTCAGCAGTTCAGCAATGTAAAAATTTACTTTTGCACTGATTTTGATAATAAATAGTAACAGTCGATTTTAAAAATCAATCTGTTGATCTTAGATCAAACTAAACAAGGATCATTTTCTTTGACATTTTAAATAAATGCAGTGATTTCACGTTTTGCGTAACGCCCTTTTCTAACATCATGAAAATGGAAGGTTTATTTGAAGCATTTAATATAGTTAGTTTAGTTAGTTACACTGTTTGTTTATTGTCTGCTGTATTGATTTTTGTAGATTGATTTAGTTTTGAACAGAGTTGGTACTACAAATACTGTAAAAAGACTGGTATTGCTGTATTTTCTTTAATTTTAGTATAGACTTGGTACCAAAGTTTTGGTACGTTTGACATTGCTACAATATAGTCACTGTGAGAAAATAAAAACCCTTAGCTGACATTTGTTTTGCACGCTTTTGAAACCTAAGCCCTCTGATTCTGTTCAGCTCTTTGTGTCTACTTGAGCATGTGTGCTGAAACAAAGAGCATGTTCCTTACACCTGTTGTTCACGTGGCATGTTGCTGCTGTACCTTGCCTGTATTCCTGCCTGAACACCCTCCTAACCCGCATGTATCCTCTGTCCTTTTCTCTCCCCTTCTGCTCACTACAGCGGCAGTAATGAAACATCAATCTGACCCAGCAGGAAGCATGAGGAACTTCTGCCCTCATGAGGGGAGAATATCAGCTCCCGGCAGCTGGAGACAAGTGGAAAGCAAAGGTGGATTGTGCGAAGACCCTCCCCATGGCACACCTTGCTCTCCAGCATGTCCCTGGGGTCCATGCCCTGTTGAAGAACAGTGTTACTGCAGATGTCTGCCTGAACAATAAGTAAAGATAAAGGGAATGTGTGTAAATACAAAAGAGGGGGTCAGCGAGGATAAATGGAAACTGTGCCAAACCACTTGATGTGGGACTGCAGCCCTCAGCGTGCCGAGTGTGCGCTCAGATTGAGTGACGGGTGGACTTGAAGAGATACAAGACTGTGTTATTTTTTTTGTTTCACCGCTAGTGCTTTTTTAAAGCTGCACAGGTGTGCACACAGACAAGGCTACAACTGTGTAGAGACATTCACTGTTTACGAAACAAAAATCTGTAATGCTGTAATTGTCACTAAGTGCCCTGTTGCCCCCGTCCTCATAGAGGAGATCAGTCTTTTGAATATTTTTCTTATGTAATTGCAGTGTAGATATTGTTTTTCTAAAAGATTTTATTATTTTGTATGTGAATTTTAAGGCACATTTGTATATTGAATTGAGCTATTTGAATTACATTTAATGCAAGACCATGTTATCTGATATTGTACTTGATTTGTAGAGCTAATCATTTCGGTTGCTATGGTGCTGTAGTGCCCAGCGCATTTATTTTTAAGACAAAATACCCATTACCCATTAATCATGTTTGAACTGTGAAGCCCTTAAACTCAAGGTGAAATTAAAGAATGTGTTATTTTGTAATTATGAACTCTTTTACAGTCCATGATACTTATTCCAAAGAAGCATTTTAAATAGTTTCCCAAAAGAAAAGACACTGGATTACTTACTATAAAGCTGTATTTATTTTTATGTTTTGAGACACTGGACAAAAATCTGTAAAAATAAAAGCTCAATGAATTTGTAGTTATGTTGTATAATCTCCTTATTTCTTATAAAAAGTACCTTTTACACATTCCATTTCCTTTTCATGTTGGTCACACTCGAACCATGATTCACGTTTCATGCCAAGCAAGATACATTTTTAGTACAAATGTCATATTTCAGTACAGATGCTCCTAGTATATAAGAGGGAGATTGTATGAACACTGTCATGCAGGGACAGCACAGACATAATGTCCAAAAACAGACTCATGTGACAGTAAAGAGGTGCTTAGTTTATCACAGAAACCACTGAGAATATGATTGAAGAGTGATGCTATTAACAACAGCAGAAACAAAGGGCTGACACTTACATGCATAACACAGGTTTGCACATTTAGTTAGATAATAATAATAGATAATAATTCAATAACTGAATTCATAATTTTGAGACTAGGATACTGATCTCCAGTATTTGTCGGTTGGAATTTTTGGCATAAAGTACATCTTCCATACTGTACCATACATGCTTAGACTTTGTGGCCCAGGCGGCTTTATCTCTTATCATTAAATATTCCTATAGGTCAGTTGGTAAAGTGCTGTGTTAGCAACACAAAACGTTGTGGGGTTGCTTCCAGGGAGCACATGTACTGATAAAATGTAACTTGAATGCAACTCTTGCCACCTTTTGTAAGATTCCAGAATGTAGGTGTCACAGACCCATCAGCCCTGTTGAGGTTTGGTGTCTACTTTCTTTTGACACCAGGCACAAGATTTGAATAAAGTGTGTCAGGATTCAGAACTCATGCCCTGGTTCTTGTGTTTATGTGGGGAAGTGTTTGGTCCTTGTTTGTGTTCTGTATGACATGCTCTCCTGTGTTTTGGCCCTGCCCCCTTGTTTCCTGGGGTTATCATCCATTACTGGTTTATACCCTCCACCTGGCTGCCCTTGTTACCCTGTTCAGTTCTGTCCTATTAATTGCTGTTGTGTCTGCTGTCTTGCTATCTATGGAAACTGTTTTGTGGTCTTCTTGTCAAGATGTTGAATTTTATGGGTTTTTATTTTAGTTTGATTTAATTTTTTTCCCTTGTGGGTCTTTTGGTTTTATCTTGTTTTGTTACCTTTTGTTGAAATGGTGTTATGTCAGTAGTCTGTGACTGGGTTATGTCTTCGCAAAAAGGTGGAAGGAGTGCATATTAAGGTGTGGAATAGGGAATAAGTGTATATCAACATGGCACTAGTTTTGTTGAAGTAAATGTGGTAATAAAAGAGCTGATAGCAAGGAGTTTACTAGGCCAGTGTTACCAATTCACTAAGAGTAGGAGTGATTATTTGGCAGATCTTGACCGTGTTTACACAGCTATGAACACATTAAGATTTAAAGTGAACCAAATCACATTTTAATATTAATATTTAATAAACACTGCAACAGTCATTTCAAACCCATGAAAAAGCTTTGAGTATTCCATTTAACTTAGATGTCTTGTCAAAATTCCAATTTTGAGATGTCTTGTTTTCTAACCATAGGTAGATGGTATATGAATTAAGATAGGGTTAGTCTGAGTGCCCCCTTATGACTTTCTTCTGGTCTGTTTTCTGCTCTTGACTCCAGCAGAAAGCTTATCCTTTGCAGCTGGCACAGAACAGGAATTTATCGTCAGCTGAACTTGATTATCATAAGTGCTCTTTACTGCTTCACTTCAAAGAGCAGATGAAATATTAACATTTGAGATGAGATGTCTTAAAAACATCTGTCTCTGGTATCAATCTTTAAATGAAGATAAAGTAAGATATCTTAATCAGGTGCCTGATTATGAACAACAGCAAAGGGTTTTTCTTCCCTCTTAAATGTGTTTTGGTCTGGGTTAGTGTTTTATGATGTTAGACTGGACTAGACTAGACTACACTAGTGGGTTATGGTTTATGGGTATTGTAGGGTCTGGTCTTCACTTTTACTCTGCCATTAATGTATCCTGACATGGATTGATTAAATGTGGGCCTAATTATTGAAATGTCTCTTAATCCAGTGGCAACTATCGTGGCAAGATTCTGTTTACGAAGAATAAACAAATTATTTAACGCAATTATGAATTAAATAAGCAATGAATATCTAGGTATTGATTAAGCAAAGCTTCATAAAAAATACGACATTAAAATGACACGAAAGACTTATAAAAACTTCTTTAGCATCTTGCGCCATCTAGCGGTAAAACTACTCAAAGGCGTAAGTAAAGTAAAGCGGACGAGCACGGCGTGTTGTTTGGGGAAGTTACTCATTTCAAATAAATAAGTTTTTCTGAAATTGATTAACCAAAGCGTGGGGTTTTACCATAGCTTAATATATTACTGTAATCTTGTGGGTAGAATAACTGATAACTAAGGTTGAAAATGTGTTCATGGATTGAGGGTTGCAGTTAAAGATGCAGTCTGTTCTCTGATGACCACCATAGAAAGTCCTACTCGAAAGCAACATGTAAGTAATAAATTATTCTTTCTTTCTTTCTTTGTAAAGGTGAGAAGGCTTTTAATAACATTACTGTGCATATTTACATTTTAAAGATATAATAATAATAATTTACCTACATGTTTTATGCAGTGTACTGTGCATTAATTAGGAGACTACATGCAACTTTGAAGAAACAGGAATTCATCTTAATTGATCTTAGATTTTAAAATAGGTGTCTGAAACCAACATGCACAACGACTGCTAAAAATTATTGATTTATGCCACACTGGGGAAAAGGTACAGTGTTGCATAGCCTAGGTTGTTTTGGCATGTATATCTGTTTTATTTGTATATCCTAAATGTATTTTAGAATTTTTAAAATATATTTTAAGCTTAAACATCTTATATAGTTTTACTGCTAGATTCGATTTTATAGTTAAATAAAATCTTGAAGATAGCCCTGCTGTTGAAATGCCGTAAATAAAGAAATCACTTTTATTTCTTCATTTAAATGGTCTGGCGGTCGGACAAATAGCATGTTTAAACACATTTTAGAAACTTGTTAACAATAATGATAATAATAGTAATAATAAAACAAGAAGCAACATTTAGTGATTTAGTTGCAGTTTAGTTTTGAATGAAGAAAAGCAACTACTCAAAAATAAAGAAGTGTCGGTTGTATCACGTCCACATTTAAGCTGCGCGGCGGTGCGGCCCCTTTAAGAGATCAGTGTGCGGGTTTGAGAAGATTTGTCAGTCTGCTGGTGTGAGAGAGTTCAGTGACATCAACAACACACGCAGCTCAGCTTTCTCCGGGGGACTGACATTAACTCGCACATAATCGAGACTCCCGGGAAATCACACGCCTCTTTCAGACAGCAGACGGGTGTTGTTGCCGATCGGGGATCTGGAGTATTTTTCCAGCAGTTTTCCAGCAGGTGTCTAAAGGATCTATTACACGCACTATCAGCAGGGTTCATGAAACTTTGCTACGATTTACGAGCTGGGTAAGCTTCAACATTTACGTTATAAAAGCGCGACGGGCGACTTATTAGAATAAATGTCATTTCTGTTCGAGTAAACGAGCTAAAAATAAAAGAGTTCATTTCCCTGACAGTGTCGCGCCAAGAGCTCCGGATTTAAACGCGCGTGTGTACGTCATAATCAGATGTGTCATCGCCGTGTAATGTTACATTTAAATGTGTTTCATTATTGTGTCAATCAAACACGATCATCTAGGACACAATGTATCACTCTGTTGAACACCAGGACGGGATACATTGTGTAACACACGCACACGCAGCTTAAAATGACACATATGATGGAGTGTATCGGGTCACATGGGTTAGTGTTGAGATGATGGTCGTGAGAATGATGTGAAGTGTGAAGCCATTTATTGATTAATTGGTGTAAAGATCCGTTGACGCTATACATAAATATTGGTTGATCGATTCTTTTAATCGTTAAGGCGCTGATCCATCGTTTCATTCATGCATCAGTCTATTGACTCAATACATCATGTGTTCCTGGGTTCATCGATGTGTTGATTCATGGTTTCTTTGCTTCGTTTATTTATCGATGAATTCGCGTATCAATGGATTCATTGATCTGTTCTTTGATTGACGCATTGAAGAACGGGTCTGATAATTCATCGATTTTTTTTGTTCATTTAAAGGTTTGTATGATGTTTGTCATTGATTTGGCAATGAATGGACGGAATACACTCTCTGTCCACAGATATTATTACAATGTAATTGTTAATGTGTTTGCTGTTGTTGTGTTCTTACAGTATACTCTTAATGTAAGTAAATCATTGGATGGATATTCATGGTCATATGTGGGCAGATTGGAAACCTGTGAGGTGTGTGGGTGGATACATTTAGGCAGAACTCGTGTAATTGACCAAAGAACAGCTCTCATGGCAAACACAATCACACAAATAACCAAATTCGATTATGCATTTCATGATAATAAGCATTGAAAGCTTTCAAAATATTGAAAATATCTGCCCTCTAACTCAAGAGAGGAAGGTCTTCCACTTTATCTGTTTTGTTGTCTTTCATGTAGTGGTAGGCCAATATATCACTTGTTGCTGATGTGTCGGCCAATAAAACAAGGATTTTTTAAATGATTGGCATCAGCCGATAAGTCAGTACGTTTGGCCAATAAATCTTTCCACTTGGCTTCCATATAGCACATTAGCATTTTGCTTTCTAAGAAAAGCCACTCAGACATAAAGCCAGTGTCTGACAGACCAATAGAACCATGTCTGACAGACAGTAAAATCATTATTTGCTTTCTAAGGTGACGTTATTATTTATTGTTTTATGTCACGTAATGTCAGGAAGCAGTTAATCTACACACAAGTTGGGGAAGCATGTCAAATTAATCTAACCTGCATGTCTTTGACCTGTGCGAGGAAACACGGGCAGAAACCCACACAGGGAGAACATGCAAACTTCACATAGAAAGAGGAAAGACTCAAACCAGGGGCATTCTTGCTGTGAGGCAACAGTGCTACCCACTGAGCCATTGTGTCTGCCTCAATGCAATGTTATGTTGTGTTACACAAAACAACCCTCTGGCGTGCAGCAGTCTTATTCAAACAGTTCAGTACTGTGAGGTGGCAGATCTGCAACCCAGCAGTAGGTCCAGCGGGGAACACAGATGTGATATAAACAAATTCAAACAAAACTGAAAACATTCTGCCTCACAAACAATCACAAATCTCTGAGCTGTCTCTTTTTCATGTGTTGTTTTCAGTATCTTTAAACAAGATTCTTCTTCTCTCCAATCTCAAAAGCCTGTTTCCCCTGAAATTAAAGCTGGGTCACGCAAGGTGCATGAAATGCAAACATTATATGAGAAGTAAAAAAAATCCTTTAAATTGCCCTATTTTTTTGAATATCTGCCGTATGTAATTGTCCACGGATAATGTAATATCTTGTGTAAAGTTCAAGTGTTCACATGCTGTCAGGAACTTAAGCGATCAGGAAATGTTCATTGTATTTTACCTGTTTTCTCTCTGTCTCACATTTATTGTAAATACATTTGTGTTATATCAGCCTCAAATCGGTCAATCTGCCACATTTCTTTCTCAGTATTCGCATTGGCCCTAAAAAACCCATATCGGCCAACAACTACTTTAATGGCTTCATCTCCAATGCATGTAATTCTGTAATCTACATAATTAACTTTTTATTAGCATCTACATAATTAAATAATCTACATAATTAACCTCTGTTTAGCATGTTACCATGGTAAATTAATGTGTAGGTGATGTTTTACTTTGTGTAAATAATTTGCACAAAGTAAATTTTTGCATAGGTCAATCTTGGGTAAAATAGGTCTGACATTCCTCCTAGCATGCTCAAAAATTAAGTCTTAGAGATTGGCCCACCTTTCTGACGAAACTTACAGTGTGTACATATACAGCAGAACACGATTCTGTTATATTATTAGCTGTTGGAACAATTTCACTTACTATACAGTATGATTATTAAAATCTATCAATTCATTCTGACAGACACAGTAGGCCGTGTGCCATGCTAGAAGAGGAATACAATCCTGACAGACTGAATTCATTACTGTACTTATGAATCTCTTGGTGGCATTGTATTTTCTGATAATTATAATAATAATATTCTGTTGTTTCTTCCTTGTATGTATGTGACAAACAGTTAATTGTTACACTATCATATACGTGCTAAGCCTCTGTGTCTCTAAAAGTGCACCTGTCAAAACAATGTGAAGACCCAATGTAATATTGTCCCCCATCTAATTTTGTTTAAGGTAATTGCTTAATCATGCATCACTATACTATTGATCATGCCTGTGGTTGGAAAAACACAAACAAGTAATAATACTTGCCACAGAACTTGCTATGTACATGAACAATGCCTCAAATCCTACAGCTTCATGAAGAGAGTCAAGGTTTTGTTTTTTAAGCAATTTATAACTTTAATCTGGTGGAAAATTAAGCCTTTAACAAAACCTAGATGTATATTTAAGAAGGCACAGATTTAGAGATGGTCTCTTTTACCTGGGCCAGTAACGTAACAGTGCCCTAGAAACTGCATAGCAACATGCTAAAACTACTTTTGAAAACCTTTGCAACTGCATAGCATTGCCTTGGCAACAATAAAAAAAAATTTCAGAAAGAACAAAGTACAAATCACACTGGATAAAAAAGGTTTTTTACTTATTGATTATTTTTACAATCTGCAACAAATATGCAACACACTAAATATTAGTAATTTGCTTTGTATACATTTATAATGTATAATAATGCAGAATTTTATACCCTTTTAAATAAGTCACATGGCCACATTTTTCATTGTATGTTCTGTAACAAACTTCTTTTTTAGAGTGATCTCCTGTGTCTTTCGAAACACTCGTTGCCTATGAACACTTCTTAGGCAGGACAGCACCTGTAATTCAGTTACAACTTGTTGCAATCATTTTAGAGGTTCTCTCGGCATTGGTCTTCATAACGTGACACCAAATGAATTCCCTTTAGTTTCAAAAGGTCACAGCCATGGAAACTTGCTGAGAATATTCATTCACGTGTACTTGTGAAAGTCCAGAGGCTATGAGCATGAGTCAGAGAGGAGACTTCTGGGTAAAGCAATAATACGGATAACAGAGAAGTTTCAATTAACCAAGAGTCAAATCAAAATATTAATACATCATACATAATGACTTTCTCTCATCCATTAGATCTTTAATATACTGAGTAAATGAAACATTACAGTTAAATCAAGTAGTTTGTTAAGGATTGGTATGATTTTTAATTAGTGAAGTGTCAGCTTTTTTTAATATCCATTTTAAAATGGATATTAAATTAAATGACAGCAAATGAAATGAGGGAAGAGTGTTTGTTGTTCCACTTTTTACTGGACTTCCTCTAGTCAAGAAAGAAATAAGACTAAATAAAACTGGTATATCTAATTACGTTTCAGAAAAAAACATGCTAGGCATAAGCTGTGCAATGTCATAATGTTTACTAAAAATTCACAAAATAATTTTTGAACACATCCATAACATTGTCTTCCATTTTAAAAGCTACTTTCAAACTGATACAATGAAGAGCTAACACTTTTGGTTATTGCATAACTGTTTATTATCAGAAAATATTTGTGCTACTATTACTATTGCAGTACTGTTGAGTGTGCTAAATCTGTATTGCAGTTTTATTATATGTAAGTGAGCTTTCTCCACCAGGCTGGACAACAATGGATTCCCTTTTCAAAATGTAACTTAAATTAACTTTGTTCTCTTAGTGTTAGTTCTACTTACAATCATGACTTTCTCTGTCCCTGCAGGGCTGCCATACACAATGTTAAGGTAAAGCCTAAAGCAGCTGTGTTGAACATGCTAAAGCGGTTGGACAAAATAAGATTCCGCGGTCCAAAGCGAGATGACTTTCTGGATCTGCCAGAGTCCCCCACCGGGTCAGACACTGAATGTTGTGATGACATGCTGGTGAGACCTCGAACTTCAGTACGAGACAATGATGAGCAAAGAGACCCTGTAAGTCATTATCTATTGTTGTCATATCCTTTGTAAATTGCCGTTATTTTCTCATCCTTATATTGTCTGATTTTCTGTCTGTCTTGTGTTTTGCAAAATGTGGATAACTGACAAAACAGCCCTATAAAACTAAAAGCTGTTAAGTACCATGAAAGTAGTTCATATAATTTCCAGATCATCTGAGACAGCTATGTGGGACAAACAAACTAAACTTAAGTTGTCAATTACTGAACATCTACAGTGGAATTTAGAACATCATGACATGGCTCTCTTGTATGTTCCTGTAATAATTTTTTTTCAAAGTCTGACCTTTTCACGTCAGCTTTATCGTTTTTTCTTTAAAATGGAGCAAAGCAGAAGAGACTTGTTGAATGTTCTGTCTAGCCGTAATCTCATCTGCCCAGTTTGGCTTCTTTCCACCAATTCTCAGCCACATTATGCTCTATCAACCTTTTTACACCAGACACTTCAGTCGGAAACTTTTCATTCAGAGATGGTTGATGGGAGAATTCTTTGCTCTAATTATGTTGATGAGGTTTTCTGGATTCTTTAAAGGTTTGTCTTCCCAACTGTATTCTGTTAATTTTGAGTCTTTTGAAACAATGACAAAAACATTTGATTAGTCATAATGTTGCGTGTCTCACAGATAGAGCCAATGTTCCCTGCATTTGAAATGCAAACTGAGGTGCTGTAGAGCAACTGGGTTGTGGGTTTTCTCTTCAGAACAAATGTTTTCTCATCTCTCAGACACTGTCAGCCATCTCACTGTCCTGTAGAGCGTCTGACTCTCACCCCCCAAACACTCTCATTGTCGCTATGGCTTTTTTCCAAAAGCAAGTGAGCTTCCCACCCAGGCAGTGTTTTTAAGGATCATTGGTGCTCCCATTGTGAAAGCTGTTCCAAACCGTAGGCAGCCAAACATGATTTTCACATTTTCTGAAAAAATTGTGAGTGGTGCTTATATGGGCAAAACTTGCCACCATGATGCTAGATGTTGTAGGTGGTTTCCCGAGCATTGCTTTGAGTTTGCTAGAGTGTTTTGAGTGGTGGCCTGGATTATGATGTGATTGAAGAATCCACTTCTGTTTTTCCACGATATTCTGGTTAGGTGGATAAGGACGTCTCAGAACACAGAATGCGAATGAGCTCAGAAGGAGCTCGATGAAAATTTTCACCCAAGATGATAAAAGTATAAAACATAGTTTGCTGGTCTTGGCTGGTTTTAACCAGCTTAGGCTAGTTTAAGCTGATGTTTTTTCAGCATCTATAATCAATAAAATAATAATAATATCATTGTAATAATGACAAAGAATATTTTATTTAGTACCAAAAAAAACAGTACCAAAAATTTTTTGTATGCTATGTATTTATAGCAACATTTTTAGCTTAGCAACATGTTATCGTCAGTATGAACTGGAATCATGAGGAGATATATGTACTTGGCGCTCCCTGGAAGCAATCTTTAACAGAGATTCCTAAAATCCACGGCATCAGTTATGAGGTTGCCATTTATAATACCATCTCAGAATGTAGTTCCTTTCAGACAGTAAACAGAAAGGCAGCTCCCAAAGGTTTAGAAAGAGCTCATCACTTTCTTTTTTTCACTTCCCTTTTCATGTATCTAGTCTTTGAGCAGCAGACTTTTGTGCTGACAGCAGTCTGAGGGTCTGATTGAAAAAGTTTTTGTGGGAAAGAGGCCAAAACAGCCTGTAAATTCTCTAATTTAATTTTATAATCTTGAACTTTATAGCCACTGTCTGTCACGTTAGACAACATGTCACACAGCATATTATACATTGTGAAAACAACATCACTTTTTTGGTATTTGGTGTCTGTAACATTGGCAACACTGAAAAAAACAGAAATAACATTTAAAAGATTTGGTAAAGTGCATTGTTTTGTCCACATCAACATATGGCTGGTTAAGAATAAGTCCAACTCAGTGTAAGCAACAGTGCACAAAATCTGTATGAGATGGTGTTGCAATTTCATTTAAATCATTCAGAAGGATATGAATGATAGATGTGATAGATTTGAAAATAAAACAAAAGTGTATTCTAATTCAAGCTATTCCCTGGTAATAACAATGGTGGTGTATCAACTTTATTTTTGTCAGTGGAGAAACTGCATGGAAATCTTGTGATGAGAAATCTTGTGACCTTTTGTGTTCCTCTCAAACTGAAATCCTATCAAACTGGCACATATGGTCACAAGTTATATTTCAGATATCCAGGTACCCACAGTGATTTAAGGTGTAGGTTAAAGTAGGACTGCATGATTTGAAGGAAAAAATAATTGTGATTTGTTTCTGATCAAAATTGCAATTCAAAATGGTTTTTACTCATATTTTTAAAAAAGCGCCGCAGGTTTGTTGTGGTCGTTTTAGTAGCTTCAAAAAAAACTATCTGTGCCACTGTTTATTTAAAACTATTTTTTTTAAAGTTGTCATGATGCAAACATCTGTTCTGACAAATTAAGATTTGTAAAATAACTCCATCAAAATTCTGCACCCAACATAAAATGCACAGGAAGCAAACTGTCAAGGACCTCGTGGATGCTTGTTGTCATATTTAATAGTCCTTGATCAAAATAATCGCAGCTCCTACGATTTGAAAGTGTTTAAAAATAATTTATCATGCAGGCCTAGATTAAAGGGTTGACATGGACTTCTGGGAATGACCTGGCCATTGGCTATGAACTGTAAATTTACATCTTCAAAACCCTTTGTAGGTTTGTTCCTACAAAGGGTTTTGTCCCCCTCCAGAGCTGATAAATGATTTGAAATGTAATGTTGAAACAGAGGTATGTTTGTAACTAAGATACTTTGATTCCCTTCCCACTGACAGACTTGTGTGTCCAGAACATCCTAACAAGCACATTTCAAAATGCTAATAACTACTCAGAAAACCTCAACAACAACATAACACCCTACCATCGTCACATTTTGTGACAAAATCAAGTTTTACTGCTTACTGTTAGAGACAGCCTTTGTGTTGTGAGCACACCTGCGATGCTTAATAATATTGTCTGGGTAGGTGGCTTTGACCTATAATTAAGAGACAGTTTTGGAAATCTGTCAAAATCATCAGTGTACTTCTGTAATGGCTTTCAGGAAGCATATAACCTTTCACACACTGAGAGGCTGGCGAGTCTGAACACACAGTTTGCATGTGTTTGCATTGGTAATTCCTGCATCACAGGCTTTAGTGTTGAATGCAACAGTCTCCTAACAGAAAGTGTGACCAGTAGTGTCGTGCTGGTTTAAACAGCAGTAGAGAATGAATCATCCCTCTCACTGATCAGAATAGCTCAGTTTCTCTCTTTGTCGCACATGCAAATACAGCATTGGTCTGATACCTTTACTGAATGCTCTCTGTTGTTTTGTACTATGTGATTGCAGCAGAACTTTTTGATTCCTGCATTAATGACTCTCTGAAGGATGGAGGTAATGAAATCAATTTTTCACACAAGCATGGGTTCAGTTGTGTCTGAATAGCCTGTTTATGAATGCCAGTCGCCTATGGTCTTGCCCCTACAGAAAGCGGTTTGTCTCGTACACTCCCTTACGCCCATGACTGTTTTGACTTCATTGCACTCATTTATTGTGTTACATGAGATACAAGATGCAACCTGATAGGGTTGGGAACCAAAAATTTTCATGATGCTCAGTTATGCTAACAGTTCTTGAATTCTGGGGTTGTAAGGTCCTATACACCTGCTGAATCCTATCCCCTTAGACCCCAAAATGATTCCATTGGATGAGATTCCATGTGACAATGTGTTCTATTTTGTGCCTGATTACAAATGTATGACAATTGATGTGTTTAGCCTTAATAAAGAAAATTGTATTACACAACATATTTAACATTGTATTACTCATATTAAAAACATGTCTCCTCCTTGTTTTCAGTTACTGTAGCGTTTAGTTAGCAAGCTAGTTATGCTATTAACTTTTTTTATGTTACTAATTATCATACTATCCCAGCATTCCATGCTCAGTAACAACACTATATGTTTGACCAGGCCTTACTATTGTGAATGAATAAAAGGTTACTGAATAGTGTCATTGTGCTGTTCAGCTTTCAGACTACATTTCTTATGATGCTTTGTTGGGTAGACAGTTGTGAAAAGTGAGTGATTTAATCTGTACAAAAAACGATTCCTTTGTTGTGCTTAAAAGAAACGTTAAAAGAAACAGCTTATTTTATATTCATTCAAGTCGTTAGTTCTGATTGTATGCCAGTATGCAGTCTAACAGCATTTGCACTGTTCATAATTCTATCTGTCTGTTTGTGTTCACTGACAAAAGTATATGAGCTGTGTGAATGCGATGTGGGGAAAGAGAACAGTTTACTTGCAGTGAGTTTTTTCAATGTATGTCTGTTTCTCAAGCCAGAGGATAGCATGACCTGCAGCAAAGGGCATATTTTTTGCAGTCATAACATTGGTGACCTTGTTTGCTCCGTTGCCTCTTTTGATAACGCATGTTATTAAATATAATCACCTAAATATTACGTATGTTAGATATTACAGCTAAATATTATTCCCCTAGTTCCCTAGTTACTCATCAACAAGCTGAAAGGTGAAACAAACGTATATTTTTCCATGTCTGCTGCTCAGCATAGCCATAGATGGTTTTGTTTATTTTAGGAGCATGTTCACACATAGACAATGAATACACAAGCCAGTGACATCTTGCAGAGAAAAATGTTAATTTCATTCTACATTACATTGTGGCTATATGCATAAAATGAATGAGACAAGATTTCTGTGCTGATCTCATTCTCTCAAATAGTCTTTCTTTCCCACACACATCCCTAATTTGGCCATATATTTTCCTTATGCAACACTTATGTGTGTATATAGGATGTCTCTTATCAGCCTGCATTCATATCTGGCTCTTCAGAGGTTTGCTGCAGTATGTGTATCTGTGTGAGAGCCAGCATGTTTGTGTCAGAGTAGAGACCATGCCTGCACTGTCAGTCGCATTGCCTCTTAAAGAGACACCTCTTTTTTCTCTCTCTGCAGTGCCTCCCTCTCTCCTAATCTCTCACTCACCTACATTCTCTGTCTCTCGCTCACTGCGGCTCGTCTTTCTGTGGATCTTTCATTCTTTTGACCTGTCTGTGATGGAGTCAGAGCAGGTTCCTGTCGTGCTATCAATGAATCGTATTTGGCAGTGTAATTGGCCTTCAGTTTGAAGTTTGTCTTTGTGTTTACCAAATTACAGCAGGAGGACAACCGCATACAGAGGACTGGTTTTCTGTAAGTCATGGCTCTGAAAGACGAGTGTGTGTGTGAAGGTAGTGATGTCCATTTCATAAACAAATCATTCTTTATATCATTCTTTAAATAATCTGATCAAATCATTCACAAATTGAACAGGATCAGTTTGCATGATTATCAAGTCAGCAGTTCTCTGACTTGTCACACTAATAGCTGTCTCTTTTAGACATGTCCAATTTGCAGTGATCTGGTTAGCTGTTCATTAGCTTGTTAAACCGACAACCATCTCTTTAAGACATTTCTAATTTTTTAACCGTTTATCGACTTGTTAAACTAAGAACTCTTATTTGAACATCCAATCTGCAGTGATTTGAATTTACAGTTCACAACTCATTGAATCAACAGCCATCTCTTTCAGAAAGCTTCAGTTCATAGTGATCTGGTTTTTACTGGTCATTGACTCAATCGAACTGAGTACCATCTCTTTCAGACATGTCTGACTCATAATGAGCCAAAACCAATGAGTGAGCTGATACTAAGAGCGTTTGGAGTTTGAGTATTTGACTGATGGGGCAAAATGTTACTTTTCAAGCGCAATGGCATAAATGTTAAAAATAACATACTAATAATGATAACATTAAACACACAGATTTGTTTTAACAGGGTCACTGATTATCACTGAACTGATAAGAGGAAATGAGTCTGACATCCTATCATACTAGTGAGAGTATGTGTCCTATCCATGGCTGTCAGTAACCTTGTATGTTTCTGTCCAGGCTGGCTCAGGGACTCTGGCTGTCATGCAAGACCTGAGGAGCGAATCGGAACGTCTTAATGAGGTCAAGGGTCATTTGGAAATTGCCTTACTGGAGAAACACTTCCTGCGTGAGTACTACAAGAAGTATTTCTGCTGTGCTTCCTTTTATACTGTCTGTTTATGCATGTGAGAAAAGAAAAGTGGGTTGTTTGGTCTACTGGTATCTTGTCTTGTAACCCATGCTGATTGGGGGGATCTGGCATGTTGTTCTTAAGTCCCTGTCAAGTGTTCTATAGAAAGTTGGGATATTTACCATTCTCCTGCCCATACATGCAGGATTGTTTTGTTATTATTCAGCTATAAGCATGTTCTCAGTTTAACTAACTCCTGGGTAGTCTAGGTTAATTTGGAACCATTCGATAATGTTTGGTGTTTCTGTGATTTATGGACTCTGACACCCATTCACTTTTAGGGCAGTAACATAATAATAAAGTACAAATGCAAGAGGGTTTCAGCAGCTTGGACCCCAATAGCCCTAGAGACAGTTAGCAGCTAATGTAATGAATTTGTTTCCTTTGTATCTTGATAATAAAATGTTTATGTGGTTAGTTTGATGACGGCCTGAAAATGGCATATTTGTTTAGATTTACAGGTACATAAATTATTTAGCAGACACTTTTTCCAAGGCAACTTACAAATGAAAGAGCATTTAACATTTTGTCTGAAAAGCCAGCATTAAGCATATCCTGCTAAGATACAGTTACAAGTACAAGGAATAGAGTTGAAGAGATATATAGAGGGGAGAGGGATATATCAAGTGAGACTGGAGAGTTGACAATTAGGGGTAAGTCAAGTGTTGAGTGAGATAAGGAGGGGTGTGACGTGGCTTTTTTTGGTTTATGTAAGATCAGATGTGAAGTATGTTTTAAGTGTATATTTGTGTATAAGTGTATATTTATATAGTTGTACTTTGTGGTCATTTCGCTGCCTCACTTAAAGCCTGTTCACAACAAAAAACATTGCAGTTTAATATTTATAATTAGGAATTTATAGCAAATCCCAAAACCAGAACGTTTGAGAAGTATTAAAACAGTTCTGGCTTCAAAACACTGTAAATAAAACCCATCTGACAATACACACTTCACTTTAACATGGGTCTGCAGACAAAATACATGTATTTTTTGTCTATGGACTGGTTATTTGTTACCGGACAGCAATTTGTTTAATAATATTCATGTTAAAAATGATAATAACAGTTTCCCTTTTGTGTCTCATTACTCTGATTCAGTACAGAACCTCCCTTTGGGGACTTTTGGGGATGTCCTCAATTCTAAAAATGACAAGCTTTCTTTTAGGGTTTGGAATGTGGGTTAGGATTAGTTTGTGGTTATTGTAGTTAGCTTTGCATATAATAGAAGCCGGTGGTATGGGATGTCCTTTATTTGAAAAATTGTTCAAACATAAAATATTGTAATACAAGTTTACTGTTTTACATATTTACAAAAAAGCTAAATATTTTCCTTTTGTGGTTCATGTCTTAAGGTCTGTCTTTATTTAAATAGCTAAGTAAATGTGCATGTATTGTGTCACAGCTTAAATTATAAGTTATTATTATATAAGGAGAGATTTAAACACCGATCTGTTATATATTTGCTAAATAACTGTTATTTGTTTTCAATCAAAGAATGTTACAGATTATAGGTTTAAGATGTCTTCTTTAAGATGTATTAAAAATGCAATATAAATACAGTAAATAATTAATAATTACCATAGATTAACTCTAACACACGCCTGACTCAGTCTACACAGTCTGCTTAAATACTGCACTGACTCAGTGTGATTTGAGAATGTTATCTGAATGCTAGCTGAAGGTCATTACGAAACGGCATAATTAAAATTGACTGTTATGCAACTCTAAATGTGCCACGGTCACACACCACACATCACTCTCTGCATAGAGACAAAATACTGTACAGCACAGATAAGAGTCAGGGAAGAGTTTTGGGAATATAGCACATATATTCTCATTGTCTTTTTCACTCCCTCTGGTTCTTGTTGTGTTCATTTATGTTGTGTATGGAGTGTAAGATGACATGTGGAGCACACGTTCTGTTTGACCCACTGCTGACACCAATTCCCACATGTGACTGAGTGTCTATTTTAAGTGTATGTGTGTGTGTTTATCCTGCCTGTACCGTCTTCAAAGCTCGGACCAATTTAACACTGCATTAACAGTCATTGCAAGATGCTTGTGCTGACATCACTGGAATTTCCCATTACGCTCTGGTCTTCAGTATTGTTGTTTCTAAACTAAGACAAATAGCCACTAGCCTTATTTGCTTCAGTGACAAAAAATACGTCCGAGCTGAAAAAGAGAAATCTTGGTTAACAAGCTTCTATAGTTCTTAGCTATAGAGTTTTTATTTCATACAGTTTTAAAAAACATTTATACCATTTTCTACAAAAATCTTAATATAATGACTCTAACAATATTAACCATCAAAAAAACCCTAATATTGTTATTGGTTGGGATGATTGTTTTTAATGTTATCACAATTGTAGCATCTTAAGTACAGCTGTGTTCGTGGTACATTGCAGTGTGTATTTGTTTGTGTTGCAGTGTCATAGTATTACAGTTTGTCATTCAGGGTTTAGTAATGAGATTGAATGTTCTCAAATGAGATAAAAAGTTCATGGCCTTCTCTCCAGCCAGATATACCAAACACACAAACTAAAATGTTAAGTTTGAGATCTTTCATTTCAAGCTGTTTGTATGATAATGTGTTCCTTTTAATCTAATGCTGAGAATCAAACTAAAGATTTAGAGTTAAAATTGTGTTCAGAATGCTGAATTGGAAAATGTTCCCACACAATGTTTAGAATTTCTCTGGGAGAATAAGCATTACATAAGAGTTCCCAGTGAGACATACATCATCAGCTGAGGTTTCCTTATACTCTATTATTTACTCTAATTCTCTGTGCTTAATGTCACTGCTTTAAAACAAGCTATTCTCTTTCCTGCTATATTTATATCCCCACACTCTCTCGTATCTTCTTTGTTACTTCCTAAAGAAAAACCCAGTAGGCTCGTGTTTTTTACTTACTTACGAAGATGACAACAGGCTACAAACATCCCCTAACAAAAATGTACCTAATGTATCCTTTATGTTTTGTTTAAAAAATATGGTATCTCCTCCGAACTTGTAAGAAGCTTTCTAAATCTTTCTGTCACTTTAATTTCCATTTTTTTAAAGAGCAAAGTAGCAAGCAACATGTTTTCATGTAGTAACAAAACTACTCCATCATGGCAAATATTTGGAGGAGTCAAACGTAAATTTATTTGAGCAGATAATCATATTTATCCGACATTTTTAGGACTAACTTGTCCTACATTGTTTGTGCTATAGAAATTGTTTGGGCTATAGACACCTCAGATTGGTTGTTCAGCAAAAAATGAGCTATTACTAACTTTCAGCATAGACAGAAAAAGCATAGACTTACATTGATGGAGGAACCCAAGCTATATCTAAAGACCAAAATATTATGGGCTAGGAGGATTGGCTGCATGCAACATGCAAACAACTATTCAGAATACTTTAGTGACTGCATAGCAACGACAATGGCAACCACTCAGAACAACTTGGCAAGTTTAACCCAGGCAAGCACTATTTAATTGCTGAGGGAAATCTAGTTTTCTCTTTGCTCTGGTAATAAAGCTTCAGTAGTTGATTGTAAGATATGTTGCCTTATTGAGGCCCTGACTCATTATTAGTGTCACAGTTGGGCCACTGGAAGGAGCTGTGACAGCTTATAAAAACATTAGTGAAAGTGCAGGACAGAATTAGGCCAGTGAGTAGGCCAGCATTGATCCAGAGCTCTTTACACAGAAAATAGACAGATAGAAAAGAATGAAACGGTAGAAAGAGAAAACAGGGCAGTTAAAAGAAGAGTGATATATGCAAATGACTTTCATTACACCTTTAAGCACTCAGTAGGCCTGCTAAATTGCCCCTTTTGATATGCCTTGCTCATTATGGTGACAAATGCCACTTGAAGCCTTATGGGTTGACTGACCTTGTTCTGGCGGGGTTGCAGCTATATACAGAAGCAATGTGCTGACGTTATTTCACTCAGTACCCTTCCAGTTGTGTTCCTCCCAAACTTTAAGATTGTCTCTTATTTACTACACCCACACTCTTTCCTCCGTTCTCTTCCTCTCATTCAGGTTACCATGCGACAGCGGCACACAGGCGTTTATTGTTGCTCTGAAAAGCTGCCGCTGACTCAGAGACTGAAAGCTTATGTTTCCTCTTAAGAGGAGGAGAGGTTCACTGCTGTGAAAGGCAGCAAACATCACAGGACGGTAATACGCCAACCACACCTCAGCCCTGGGTTCCCACAACAACAGCATCTGAGATCTCACCATGAATAATTAAGAATAGTTTATGTGTTGTATCATAATATTTTATAAAATAGTGGTTGCGTTCACATGCAGATTTTATCTTATATTAATTGTGTTGTTATTTATCACCTTAATAATGAACAGTAGATGTGTTTACTTTTTGGTTTAATTGGAATGAAATCATTCGGAAATTGGATTGATGAATTAGAGCATAGTGTGATTGGGCTGATATGCACGT
The DNA here is from genome assembly GCA_036877525.1 of Chromobotia macracanthus. Classification (NCBI taxonomy): domain Eukaryota; kingdom Metazoa; phylum Chordata; class Actinopteri; order Cypriniformes; family Botiidae; genus Chromobotia; species Chromobotia macracanthus. The sequence goes on along the minus strand of JAZGTH010000012.1, from coordinate 9,136,720 downwards.
TTATATTGTGTCACAAGCTTCAAACCGAATTTGATCTTTTGACAGCAGGTGTTACAAGTGTTACAATCCAAATGAAATCTGAAATGAATTTGGCCAATTTATTACTTGCAATTATTAGGGTCTATGTAAATGCATCTACTGTCTCAATATCTTGTTGGAGTCAAGATCATAGACCGAGACCAATACCAGGCCCCTAAGACTTACTGATAGCATAGGAAGCTAGCTTTGAAAACATCCACTTCCCTTCAAGGCAATCTCCAAAGCCACACCTCCAAAATACATTAGATTGTCTGCGCAGGGTGTGAGAACATGCAAATGCACAGTTTGACAGGCAAGTAGGACATCCTATCATTGCCACAGACCACGTCATGTAGTAATTGTTATCAGGATGTGAAGAGACTTTCAACCAGCATAACAAGAAATGTTTCTAAAAAATGGTCTATCTTGTCTTTAATACAGACACAGAGAAAAAGCACAATTTATTAGAATAAGTTTCACACACTAACTTGAATTCTTTGTTATGGTGACGTTACAGCTTCTGTGTTTGAGGTAATTATCACCTTTAGTACACTGGAAATAGATTAAAATCTTGTCCGAGACCAAAAGCCATGACCCAGATCCACCTGATTCAATATCACCATTCAGTTATATCAATTTTGTAACTGATTATTCTGCAATGAAAAAATGCTATTCAAGTAATTTTCAAAGGATGTACTGTATATGGTTGTTGATTTTTGTTTTTTTTAAAGGTAACACTGGATTTTCTTGCTCTGATCCGCAGGGTGTGATTATTGCTTGTACATCCGTAAGACAGATGAGATGTAAGACAGGAAATGGCTTACAGGAACAGCAGAGCAAATTGTCCTCCTCAGTTAAAGACAGTTGTCCTCTGAATGACATGTCCCTTGACATTTCATGGAGAATTACAACACATCATTTACAAAGCAAATCATAGACTCTAGTGGGACTGACAGTCATATAAAATAGTTTGGCTATATAGTATTAATGCTGGAAATCGATACTGTAGCTTTTCAAAAAAATTTAGTTTTATTCCAGAATATATAAAATACAGTTATGATTATTACATTTTCTTGGTAGTTGTATTGCACTTGCACAATTGTTGGTCCTCATGCATGGTCCCGAAAGATTTAGCCATACAGCATTTGTGAACAGATGTCAAGCAGTGACTGATTTTAATAGACATTTACCCAACTTTTTGGATATTCAAATTCTGAAAGGAAAAATTCAAATGGATCCATTTATCAGCATTCTGACTGCTGACGTGACTAAACCTGAGTCATGTGAGAATCTGGATGGAAATACATGACCAACGTAAGTGTGTTGTTTTTAATACATCAAACGGATTTTATTGTTTTTGATTCAAACAACATGCTGCTCAGTGTTGTGGAAAAGACCTTAAAGAATGTGAACAAAACACTTCTTGAATGTATCAGTGGCTTTCCCTGGTGAATAGAGCCTTTGTTTCACCCAAATCAGTAGGGAACAGTAGTTTACCTCTAGGTGCTTAATCCACCAGCAGGGTTTAGGTGTTTGGTGGTTCTGGTCATGAGGTTCCTAGTTGAGAGTAGTGGATGCAGACCTACATGGTCTATCAAATGCCAGCTTCTAGATCCTTTTGTACATTTCTTATCATTAGAACTGGTTTACAAGTACTGCATTTTAACAGAGAAAGCCACATTGTACTGGGAGCACCTGGAAGCAAAGAGGACCATAAAGGAATCTTTGTTGGAGATTTTAGAAACCTAATTGGTGGTGTTGGCATCTGAAGGCTGCTAGATCATTAGAGGCACTACACTGGCGTAAGCTGGTGTGCGGTCTTGATGCATTAGACCAGGGTGGAGACATGGATTTCTTCTATGATGGAGCCACAGATTGCCTTACTGTCAACCATAAACTCAGTAAGTGGCAAGCCAAAATTAGCTGAGCTCTCGCTACAATTCCAGCTTAAGTCCTGAATAGTAGTAAATATTCTTGAAATCTTGAATTTGAAAAGACTGAATTATCTTTTCAGAAGCATTGCATTTACATATTTGGTAGATGCTTTTATCCAAAGCAGATTATAGTGCATTCAAGTTGTACCTTTCATCAATATGTGTGTTCCCCGAGTTTCAAACCCATGGCCTTTTGCGCTAAACACAATGCTTTACCAATTCAGCTACAGGAACATTGAGGGTTTGGAAGGTATTTGGCTTTAAATTCTTTAAGGTGTGATGTGTAAAAAGTGAAGATAATTGACTGGTAGCATCTACAAACATAATTGCTGAGATTTTCATGGTGTGTTGTGACAGCAGTAAAACAAGGTCATGCCCATATCTGCAGTCCCATAATGAAATGCAGATTGACAGTATGACTGGGGCAGCAAACCAGGCCATTGGTCAATTATAATTACACAAGCAGAGACAGAAGATAGAGGCATTTACAGTGTTATGGGGAGGTGGAGTTTGTTAGCTGTGTCCAAACTGAGATCATTCATCTCTGCTGTGCTCTTAATAGGTTTACAGGAATCACCGCCATGCTTAGCAAGAGCACACATAAGCTGTCCAAGACCAGCAACCTACAGTGACCTTTGATCTGCTTTGGGTTGTTTGTGGTCACCACTCAGCTTTTCTTGTTTGGGCTATTGGTTATGATGTCTTCAAATTTTTCTGATTTCATATCATCTCTGACCGGCAATGTTCATGATATGATTTGATTGGCTGACTTTATTAAATTTACAGGAGCCAAGGTAAACAGGTTTTAATCAGTCTGCCTAGAAACAAAATCATGTTTACAAAGTAATGTTCACAAGCAAACAGTAAACTCTACTGTGGTGTATCTGTGGTATAATCTGTAGACATGCATAATACATTTGAATGTACAATTCTGACCATGAAGTCCACACACATTTTCCTTTAGAGCTTTACAACACAGAGACTTCTGCATTATTTTGTAATTAATGATTACTTTATTATGTCTTTATTTTTATGGATTTTAGATTTTTGTTGAGATTTTTGTTTACACTATGCCATATTGGGTCTTTACAGATGGATGTGATAAATAAATGTTCCTTGGCAATATGCAAATATAAGACATGTTGCCTGCCCTGAACAACCAGATGGCCGAGGCACAAAGGGGTATCAAAGAAATGATCAGACTGCTATATCTCCAATGTGTCTAAATACAGCATTTACACTTGGTCTTATCTTGACTGTCTTATCTTAACTTGATCTGATTGTTAAAAATATGCATTAAGTGGCAAAAGGTAACTACCCCACATGGTTAGTTGTGGTGGTTTGCATGTTAGTAAGGCACAGTCTCTTTCTGAGTGGGTGATTCTTGCAAAATGACCAGCTTTATGCCAATAGACTAAAGTTTGACTAGGCAAGACTACGAAGTACATGGAGACCATTATTTTACAAAAAAGAAAAAATAGAGCCAATATCAGCTTTGAAAGAAGTTGTAAAAAAGAAAGGTTGTTTTCTCTGCTGTTTGTTACAGAAAAGAAGCGTAACGCTCCAGTGCGGGGCCATTAGTAGAGGAAGTCATTGTGTTATGATGTTATATGATAACAGGGAAAACAGAGCTTTATTGAAGGACCAATGGGTGGATGGAGATGGATATCAAGACTGTCTATACAGCGTTACATTGCTGGATTGTAACTGTGTGTGTGGTCCTGGTATTCACTGCATTATGGGAAGCAAATGCCCCCTCAAGTATAGTTATACCAGTAAATGTTTACCTTGTGGGGACATTTTTATATCCCCAAGAGGAAACAAGCGTATAACTCATGCAGAATTATTGTTTTTGAAAAACTAAAATAGCAGAATGTTATACAAACGTATATACAAAAACCGTTGTCTATGGTCTGTCCCCATGACGTTTTATTATGTCTATGGACTGTCCCCATTTAAAAATAAACCCTGTGTGTGTGTGTGTGTGTGTATAACAGCTCTGTCTGAGAGTTGCTGAATCTTTTATAAGTCCTGATAGGTGGAGATGGAATGAGCTATGTGTCTGTGTGCCTGCTGTATTCAATTTTTAGACTGACCAGGAATATTTAATATGACTATACATTACAGTATACATTGTTTGTTTGTTGTATATACTGAATTATGTATTCTCACAAAGAAATGTTTTTTTAACTCATATATTTTAATTTTACGCTATAGCAAACAACAGTTTTAAGATATCTTTTCTCAAGCCAGTTGCGAAAACAGTGTTTCTTAGCTGAATTATTGTTTTTGTTTATTTTAAAGTGCCATTTTACTTTTTTAAGTGCATGACTTCTAAACTACAAGAGGCACAACATATTGTTATTCATTTATGCACTTAATAGTTTGTGTCTTAATATTGCATGTTAATATAGCAATATTACTATTTTAATTAATGTAAGTTAATTACGTTTGCAAGGAAACGATTACTGTATTTGCTAATGCAAGAAACTGTTTATAATGAATTAACTATTAAAGTAATAACAGAAAAATGTGCACGTTAGTTCTATTTATAGTTTAGTTTTTATTTGGACTATTATGATAAGTATTATGCATCACTGTTGTACTTATTTGACAGTACAATTTTATTAACTAAATTAAAACCTTTACTTGTGGAATACAGCTTAAGTAATATGTAATGACTCAGATGTCTCTGTTTACAAGCCTAGTGTTTGTATGGTCTGCCATAAATTACTCCAGTTCTCTCATTGGTGCTTGTTGGTTTACACGTGTTTGTCTGTGTAGAGATGTCAATCTACAGTCATAGATATATATATTTCATTTAAGTGATTATTTAAGTCATTTTTGCCCTGGGTGGCCATATATTACTTCATATCTGGAAACTCTAACAAATACTATACTAATTCATACCAGGTGCTATAATAGATTATCTATAGTACAGTACCATATAATACAACTTTTAGTTTTGTAGCTTTTAATGTTTGTTAGCTTTAGGGTTATCTGTATGCTTTTATATAACTTTTAACAGATGTACTTATAGAGTTAGCAAATAGAATCAATGTGCTATTTCATATTCATATTCAAAGCTATTTTATATTCTTTAACAACAGCCACTGTGTGTAGGTGTTTATTTCTGTACTGTATATTATGCAGCTTGTTTTGCCAAGGGCCAATTACTAAGTCCATTACTGGTGATGTCGCTGTATGACTAGTGTGTCTCTCTAACATATAGCCTAACAATCTTAGGGTTCCAGTCATCGTATAGCCCACAATTTATTCAATTAGTCTTGAAGCACAAAAACAGTGCAGAACTCCAGTGCATAGTTCAGTTTTTTCCCTTTCAGATTTTCAGAAAATAGTGAGAATCAGAAGTCAGGACAAGGAAATTGAAATACATTTTAGACGTTCCGGCTGCCATGTGAACAAATTTAGTGCCTTTTTTAGTCTCTTTGAGACCAAGTGGAATCCTCTGCCTTATGGTTGCTTTGGCAGTTGAACCATGTATTAAACATAGCCTGTTATGACTAGTGCCCATACTTTCCTTTCAGTATGGAATACTTGGCGAACTTGGCAACTCATCTAATTAATATTCATGAGCCAAGCTGAAAAGATTTATTTCAGCAGTGTCAAACCCTGCTTTCCCACAGAGTTTAGCTCCGACCCTAATTAAACACACTGAACCAGCTAATCAAAGTCAACAGGGTTACATGAAAATTACAGAGAGGTGTGTACAAATCTGAAGTAATGAAGTATCCTTAAATTATTTATGGCATACGGTGTTTGTCAATGTTTGTTTTCAACAAAATGGTAAAACTTGCATAAATTGATGGGGGGAAAAAAAAAAAAAGGTTATTTGGAAAAAAAAAAAAAAAAAAAGGAGTTATTGAGAAAAAACAATTTTAATAACAATTTAAGAAATCAAATTTCCTTACTGTCACCAAAGGGGCTCTGTAAGTTCACCTGTGTTAAATAGGTAAATATAATAAAGAGACTGATGAGATGTTTAAGCCATTACATAATTTGTGTACCCTCTGTTTGGTTACAGTGTTGTGTTAAAATTGTTAGCAAAATCATAGATGTGAAAAAAGATTCATGTTTTAAACTTTAGGTTTAAGCTGGAGGTTGTAATAGGATCACAGGTCTCTTCTCTCAAGTAAAAATCCATATTTAGGCAGTTCAGGCCTGTGAAAATCGAAATGCTATTAATAGAAACAGTGAGATAGATTAATTGACCAAATAAATAGTGATGTAGATCTGTACAGTTGACAGCACTCACAGAGCACCTCAGTCAGACAAAAGCACTTAATGGCTATCTCTCTGAGCTCATAGCACAGGTATTGCAGTTTGATATTGATGCGTCAATTGTCTGCATGAAAGAAGCTCAGATTAGCACTCAGATATTTATAATGCCTAACTAGGCAAGAGCATGTAGTGTACATACTGTAGCTGCAGGTTCGCAACAAATCAATAAACAGGGAGTTTGGCTGCTGAATTTTAACAAACGAGAGCATTGGAAGAAAAGGAGAAAAACAACTATTAACACTTTCTTGGTTTATTGAAATGAATCTCCTTGTTATATATTGTACAGTACAGTAAATGCTACTGCATTTATTTTAACACAAAAAGTATTATGGCTGTTCCATGATAAAGTGAGGGCATCAGAAAAATGGAGGCAAGCCTATACCAAACCTCCATCCAGCACCTTCATGTCTAGGTGTTATGAGGATTACAAACCCCATATGTGTGTACGTACAGTTTTTAAATAATATGTGTCAGTGCCCTTGTGGAACAGGTTTATCAAAGCTTATTTTGCATACATTCATTAATTTGCAAATTTTGTCATTTCAGAGGAGGAATTGCGGAAGCTACGAGAAGAGACCAATGTGGAGACCATTAGGCAGGAGCTAGAGAGAGAACGCAGCAGAAGGCTTGACCTAGAACAGAAGATGAGTGAAGTTCTGAAGACCAGGTGAGAAATCAATACAACTGGAGATATATTAACCAACCTTAGATTTTAGAAAGATGACATAAGGTTTGAAACGTGTTGAGGGGTGTAAGAACTGTTGCATATATACGTAGACAAATGCAAATACCTGGCCAACACATTGCAGGTACACTATCCTGTTGGACTTGATTAAGGTCAACATGACTTCAAACTTTATTTAACTTTAAACTTTACATATCTGGGACATTTTTTCACTTTAGGTGGCATTTTTGCTCCAAGTCATGTTTAATTTTGGACACACTGGCCCTATGAGAGAGACCTGGAAAGTATGACAGTATGCATTAACAATTTTAAACAAACATTAAATGATTAATTACATTGTTAATTTACCCCAAAGTGAAAATTTGCTGTTAATTCGCTCACCCCAAGGCCATCCAAGCTGTAGGTGACAATTTCAGTAGAAATGACCCTTGGTGATTCATAAAATTAATCTGTGGATGCCATATTTTTGGGAGTAAAAACTAAAACCTTTACAGGCAACAAAATTAATCTCTGCAGCTCCTGACAATATATTAAGGTCTTATGACGTGAAACTGAACATTATTTACAACTTTATAACCTAGCAATAGCAAGCTAGCCTTATATTTTTACAACGGTTAAGAGACATTTATGTACTCGTTGTTGTACTGTTCTTTTAAACAACAGAGGGCAATTTGGAGTAATCGAGAAAATTATCACGAAGTACAGGATCGAAGAAGTAGTTTACCAGAACAACGGTTGCACTTGTAACATTAAAACTAAATATATAAATATGAGAACATGAATAAAACATTTTCTCTTAAATACTTAACTAAACTAACTAAACATTATCACTTTAATAGCATTAAACTAACAAAACAAAAATCCTCCTCGTCCCGTGGTACGTTCAAAACAAATACAGGCCAATAGTTTTAAATCCTATGTAAACAAATTCATAGAGATGCTGCGCAGACGGGTCTGCTTGACCAGAATCGCCGCAAGGTCGGTCTGTATTGGTTACTGTATATTGTAATTATAATCATGATTATTTGTTTTAAAAGTTTTTGTTTTCCATAAAATTATACAAAAAACCCAAACTTGTAATGCTTTATATGATCAGTGTTTGATTTTATGTATCTTCAGTTGTTATTACACTAAACAAATACAGAAAAACATATATAAAATTACAATGTACAATTTTTATGGCAAATTACTGTATTTTTATGAGAGGGTTATTTTCTGTTACTGTTTCTGTTTTTAAATGTAAATATTGTCTAATTATATAGGTTAATTTTTATAGGTTTATTGAGTGTTTAGGATCATTGTCTTGAAAAAACTGTGGTATTCTTCCAAGTTATCCGTAATACGGGGCAACAGTTTCTTTTATAATAGCATTCTCAAAGAAAGAAGTCAATGGTTCCTTCAAAGATTATTATAGGCCCTGGTCCTAGTCTTGATATTGCTCACCACACATGAACATTCAATGGGTGTTTTGGGTTTGAAGACACGTCTCCCATCTTATGGATTGACATGGTGGCAAAGCCATCTAAAGCCACTGTTGTTTTATTTGTGAAGATAACGTTGTGAAATGTCTTCTCATTGATACATTTTTGCGCTTGCTGGAGACGTATCTCTTTGTTAATGTCTCTAATCATCTAAATCTTGGGTTTTCATGCACTTCCAACCCATTCTTTGCCTTATTGGATTGCTCACTGATGTTTACTTCAATTTTACACCACAGCTGTTTTTCACAGAACCTGAAGTCAGTTAATCATTCTGGCTGGTAATAAAGTAAATGGCTGCAATAATGTCGCTTAAATCAAGAGGGAAAATAAACATTTGTCACCACCAACATTATAGCACCACTATTTTATATATTTGTTATTAATACCATCATATTGTCTTCTGATTCTGTTCAGTGTAAACTGTACCCCCGGTGGAACTTAGATGGTGTTGTATTTGCTAGGATACTGTAACTGGTTGCTAGGGTATAGCTATGAAGTTGAAATGTCACCATTTGTTGCTGCTTACTAAGCCAAGCGATATGAGCCCACCCTCAAGTCTCCAAGACATTCTGATGTAGAGCTATAACGTCACAAAATTCAGCCCAGTGTTAAGTCTACAGAATTTTTTCGCCCACTTTTTGTACACCCTAAAAACATCGTACACCTGATCACTTATAAAAGTCATAGCACACCCCTCCTCAATTAGCCGGTTGATTTGACACCTCATTCATGGGTCTACGACAAACTGTGCAGGACGAGTTACGTACCAAAGTTTTGTCCACAAAAAGAAGTATGAAGGAGAATAATTGTGATGCTTTGCTTTGCAAATATACCTCTCATTCAGATAGCATAATCAGAGTACATATGTTTTACCAAGTAGTCATTTGAAGCTTTACTTATACGTATGTTTCAGGTTTGTGTTACAAAAATTTGCTGAGTTTCACTTTATTTTAGTTAACGTGTTTCAGAAATGTTTCCGGACACAGAGATTGCTGAAAATGTGAAAATTCATCCTCTTTATTTTCTTTATTTTATAAAAGCACAATGATCTGTTGTTACTGTGAATGTACACAAATAAAAGTAAGGGATCAAATTAACAAACTTTTCCATTCCCAAAGACTTCCTTTCCCCGTTATTTGAAGCCATTGTTGTTACTGCCTTACTGTAACAAAATAACTCTTTGTACTTAGCAGTTTAAAAAGTGGCCCCGTCTACACCACTTGGATCAATCGATATTTAAGAAAAGGTGCAGTTATTTTTTACCCGTTTAACTTTTGTTAGACTGTTGATTGAAACATTAAATCATTTTAACTTGCAGCCTAATAGGGATCGAAGGCTATGATCAAAGCGCCACTCACAGAGGTGTGAGTGGAGTGGGAAAGGTTTGTTTCTGAAAGGTGATCGCTACAGTACATAGTGGTATATAGTGGTAAATTTCCGCTGCTGGCTTAGCTTTCTATCATTGTGATAATGATGTTATAAATGTGTTATTCCAAAACATGTTATTTCAGAAAAATAAAAAACAACTTTATTTCAATTTCATAATACTACTCATTTATTCTCAATATATTTTGCTTTAATTCTCATTGTAATACAACTTTTTTTGAACACTTCACCTATAATCCACCTGCTCCAGGCAGGGATCGAATAAGCACCAACCGGTAGGGGAAGCGGTAGTTTTAAATGCAACACTACAGACTTTCATTAGTATCCTGTACAATAGATAGGGAGAGACATACTGTACTAGCTGGCACCCATTCAGCTCAATGAAATTACAATCCAATGAAATTAAAACATTCTGAATATTTCTATAATAAAATATTGGTCCAGTAACTGAGCCATAGCTTTTAAATAACATGTTGTTAGTCAAAATTTACTGGCTGATTTACACACTGTGGCATACTGTGGCATGGTGGAAGTTCACATTATCTTTCTCATGCATTTTTCATGGCCACATCTGTATAAGGATGTAAAGAGACTTTGAACCAGCATAACCAAAAATGTTCCTGAAAAAAATCACCTACCCTGCCTTTAACAGCAAAATTTTATTTTTGGGTGACCTATCCCTTTAAGCTGATGTTTTATCCATGACTTTTCTTAGCTTTCTTACAGTCTCTTGGCATGTTGATGTGTGTTGGTAGTGTTCATTGACTCTGCCCTGCTCTCTGTCTGGCTGTGACAGCAGGACTGACCACAGTGGGCTGCCCACACCACACGCTGAGCTTTAAAAATAGCTGCTGTGGCCCACCCCTCATGACCCGGGATGTCAATGTCTATACGTACAGACTCAGGCATATGTCAGCACAGAGTGTTCTTTCCACTGAGCTAACAATGGCACATTTAATTGATTTACATTTGATTGACAACACATTCGTTGTTGTTGTCAACTGAGTTTGACTGAGGTCTGCTGAGCCATGTTTCTAATAATAACTTTACAAATGCATGTAGAGGATCAAGATGTAGAGGGCATTATGACCTCAGACTTCCAAGTCATCTTAGCTTAGACAGGTAATGTTCTCCAAAGTGTTTCAAAAGAGTCGCGAACACAACAATTTTTTGATGCCATTGTGTGATTCCAGTGTAGTTTCAAATACATATACAGTATTACAGTGGAGTCATCTTGTGTTGAATGACTCATCTTGGCTTTATATGAATTGAAAGGTGTTATATTGTTGTTTGTGTTTTCTGGTGCAGGTGTGAAGATTCTCCACCTCAACCTCCACGCAAACAGCAGCCATCTGCAGCTAATGGCACAGGTAACAACACACAATGTCACCATGTGATATTACATACAAACACAAGACCTACTTGTAACTTTTAATGAAGTGTAAAGGCCAATCTTACTGACACAGTGGGTATGATTTGCTTATTAGGGTTAAAGCTAGTCGGTACGTGGGAAGTCTCTGCATTATCAAGCAGATGACTAGTGTGTTGTTTTAGGTTGAATGTAGTGACATGGTATGATGGGTAAATTCTTATATTTTTAAGACCAGCTTTGTTCTGAACCCTAGTGATTTGCCTACAAATAAGTATCGTAAGGCTTCATAGGCAGGTTTCTGACATGAAGGCTGTTTCCAGAAGGTGTGCGGCAACACTATGCTGTCTCCTAAGACACCTTGGGTTTATTGCAACAAGCTCAGTAAACTTCAGGATGATGTTTCAGGACAAGAGATGTCAATTAGGAGTCAAATGCATTTAGTGAGAACCAGCAGAATGAGCACCAGCTTGTCCAGACTGAGAGACACGACCGGCCTAAACCAGCAAAAAAAAGCCATCTGTGAGGTGCAATTTATGAGGTTCCATCTCTGTTAGAATGATGCCTTTCATGACAGCTACCTATGTAGACTGTATAAAGTAAGGTAGTTTACTTGGTTTTGGAACACATCTGAAGTTTCTTAGACCTAAACAAAAAGTGTCTGAAAATGTTAAAAGCTGTTGGAATAGTGGCATAAAATTATTGTGAACCAAGTATGCCAAATATTTCAACAAATCATCAAATATTTCAATATTACTTATATCACTAATATCACTTTAGATCTAAACCTGTATAGAGAGTTTTGATATTCAGGCTGGTTTGTTGGTTTTGGTTACTGATTCTAATCTCTCTGCCTCAGGAAGCTTTCAGTCTTCCAGTTATTTTAGGCACTTGTCTAAATTTGTAGACCATCTAGGCCAGACCAGCCTCTTTTGTTTGAAGCAGGAAACCAGAATGTGGGACACAAAGCTCTCGCTCTCTCCCTCCCACCAATGAAGCAATGCCCACTGTGTGATTCAGGTGTGTAGTTTTGTGGCCCTTGAATAAATTTTAAATCTTAAGTCTGGTTTTTCCTCTCTCTTTAGACAAACAGCAGAAAGAGACAGTGTGTTTTCGGCTGCAGAGCTGGTTGCATGATCGATTTGGAGTTTATATTGAGGATTTTCGCTTCCAGCCTGAGGAAAACACAGTTGAGGCTGAGGAGCCACTAAGTGCTAAAAGGTAAATAACAAAACATCAGATTATCACACATTTCATTTGTTGTTCGGTTTATTTTATGCTTACACAACATTTTCACAATATGTAGTTTTGGAAGAGCCGCTCTAAATATAATGGAGTAATTCCATTATGGAGTGGCAAAATGAAATACTGAAATGAACTGAAATACTCTGCTTGGTTCTCATTTATTAGAGTTCTTCCTCTGTTCTGTTCAGTTATAGTACAAACTTCTACCTCCCTGTGGTCAGGAGACTATAGTGACCTTTAGGAGACTATAGTGACCTAAAACTAAACAGGCGGCATGTTTCCTGTGAATGAAAATGTACAGTCTGTTTTGAAGGGTTTATTTTTGTTTAGGTGTTGGTGTTAATAGATCTTTTGTTAGTGAGGTATTTTTCATTTTCAGTAATTTGAGAATCCGTGAGGATTTGTGGTTAAATTCATTTCTGCTAAATGGGTGCTGTCTGGCTCTGATGTCCAGTCAACTTGCTCAATTATACCTACCTATCATTTTTACACATGCATTTGGTTTTAATTATTACACAGATAAAACAGTGTTAAAGCGATAGTTCACCCAAAATTAAAATTTTCCATCGTTTTCTCACCCTCATGTCATTCCAAACCTGTATGACTTTTTTGCTTTTTTGACTTTTTTTACCATCCCACAACACAAATCATTCAGTTCTGCACAGGCAAGCACCACTCACAGATATAAAACAAGAAATGTTGTTTAACTAAAGTGAGTACTGATTTTTGTGTTTGACTATCCCTTTAACATGTTGAAATGAAACTGAAAATTGATTTATCTTTGTTACAGATTAACAGAGAACATGAGACGACTTAGTAAGTGTAACACTTAACTTTATTAATCCTGTGGATTTGTTGATGTTAAAACATTAATATATACTTCACAGACAGTGTTACTTTTCTGTTTTAAATTTTCAGCTTTATTTGTTTATAATTTTTTACATTTTTCCAGAGCGGGGTGCCAGACCAGTGACAAATTTCTTACGGAATCTTTCCGCCTTATCCAACTGGCACTCTGTGTATACGTCAGCAATTGCCTTCATTGTGAGTGGCTATATCAGTTTTCCATATCTTACGCTAGCATTTCTTATTTTTAAAGAAACTAACTAAATTGACATAATTTACTGCTTCATTATCTTCTGTTTATCAGTAAGCTTAAAATGTCAGCCCTTTTACCATCTATAACAAATGTTTGATTTATGTAAACAAGACATTTGTTGAAATGTGAGCATTTACATTTATTTCTAATATACACTAGAATCTAGAATAATGACCTTGAACTTGAAGGCACAGTTAGATTGCACAATGCAGTTTATTAATACTTTTTGTCTCTTGTCATAGATCTATATGAATGCAGCGTGGCATGGCTGGGCCATTCCTTTGTTTCTATTCTTAGCCATTCTGAGGTTGTCCCTGAACTACCTCATCGCCAGGTAGTACAGTTTAAAGAAGTACAGTTTAAATGTACATTTCATTTGAATATGTGTGGATTTTTTAAACAGCATGTTTGATATAAAGTGTATGATTCATTAGAATTTATTCATATGGAATCCTGTTTCTTTCAGGTAGCCATAGACTTATCTGTCTTTTTAAAGGGCTATTTTATTTGAAGCGTGTAATTATGTTTGTAGCCATGGATATGTTTCTGAAAGTCGTAAACATATTTAATGTTTGAAATGACTCAAAATCATTTTTTCTGTTTCACTAAAGAGGATGGAGAATTCAGTGGAGTATTGTGCCTGAAGTTTCAGAACCTGTGGTAGGAATTTTTTTAAAGAGATTTTTTAAATCCTCTAATATCTTTAATCCTCCTTATCTTACAGTTTGTATATTTTACCTGTTTTCCTCTTGTGATTTCTAGGAACCTCCTAAGGAAGACTTGACTGTGTCTGAAAAGTTTCAGTTAGTTCTCGATGTTGCACAAAAAGCACAGGTGTCAACTTTATTCTTAAAGAATAGATTTCTTTGTTTTGTTTTGTGTACAAAGTTTGTGAAAACCATGTCTTAGATGCTGTCCATAAAGCAGTTTGTACTTGAACCAAGAATTTTCCTTCAATATTTAAAGCTTGTAATTACATTTACGTTTGCTGGTATTTTGAAAGTTTTCAGTCACTTACCTGATAAAATGTTTTTTACTTTTCAACTTAATTTTAACCCACCAATAAATCAATAGTTCATTGATTTTTTGGCAGAATCTCTTTGGAAAGATGGCAGATGTTTTGGAGAAAATCAAGAAGTAAGTAGCCATTTTCACACCTAGATCAGGGTTCTGTATGTGTTTAATATTTGTGAATATATACTTTAATGAATGTTCTCTGTGTGTATGCCAGTCTGTTCATGTGGGTTCAGCCTGAGATTACTCAGAAGTTGTACATCGCTCTGTGGGTGGCCTTCATCTCCTCCTGCGTCCTGCCCTACAAGCTTATGGGCTTTATGATTGGTGAGAGTCATTTCCTATAATCAGACATATACAACACTTTATACTTACAGACAATAACATTAACACATAAACAATAACTGCCACAGAAATAGCTTAGAATGAACATGGCTTACAAAATATATAAAATATGAATATTTAAAATTCTTATTCTTTGTAGTAATAATAATAGTGTTGTCAACGAGAAGGTATAGTTGAAGCTAAAATATGTGCCTTATTTCATTGACCCATTATATTTCTCCTGTGTTTAGAGGTCGGACTTGGCATTTTAAAGACATGAAATCTGAAATAAAATCTTTTTCAGAGTGTTACTGTGTTTTAAGATTTGTTTTTTTTTTTCTGGCAGGGCTTTATGCAGGCATCAAGTTCTTTATTATAGACTTTCTGTTTAAGAGCTGCCCAAAACTAAGAGACAAATACGACACTCCATACATCATGTGGAACAGCCTGCCTACCGACCCTCAGCTGAAAGAACGCAGCAATGCTACTGTGTCACGACGGGTAAGAGAAGGAGAGCCTAAACCAGTCTACTGCATTTATTTATTATGCACTTCCTGTCTTCAAATCTTCATCTTTATTTAGTTCCAAACCCATATGACACTTCTTTTATGAAACTTAGAATGACATCTTAGCCAGAGTGGACTAGGACTGAAATCATGTAATTGAACGTGATTCTGATGTTTTTTAAACAATGATTCAGTTTTCCAAAAAAAATCTAAATTATTAAAATCAACCAAAAAAAAGAACTCACAGAACTCATAGGTGAAGATTACCAGTCAATTCTGGGTGTTCTTCGCCTATAAATTTCTGTAAAGAACTTTCTTTTTGCCTAATTCCCTTTAAATTAAATCTTTTAACATTTCTATAAAAATCAACTAAATAGCAGGCATTTATCAGGCATTTGTCACATTATTGTAAAGTGTCAGGCACTATGAATATGCGTGTATGTGTGTGATAGTGTTGCCTCTCAGGGTTAAAATCAGTGGAAGTCGTTAACATGACTGTTACACATAATCTATTGTCTCTCTCTCTCAGCTGTCTGGGTGTGAGAAGGTAGGGATTCTGGTATTTGACAGCGCCTGTGTGTGACACCACCAGCTTATCTTACTTTCTTTATCCGTGTGTTTGTTGTGTTTGTATCTACAGTAGATACACCTTGTGACATGACTTTGGTCTGTGGACAAATGGATTTAATTTAATTACAATCAATTGAATCAATTGAAAATCAATTAAATTATATTTTGCATACAAAAAATATTTTTAACACCATTAAGATGCCTCAACACAATGTTGTTTTCAACAACTCCCTAATAGCTAAATTTACATCTGTTACCTAATAACTAAGCTACCTGTTAAACGGCTGATAGTAGCTAATAGCCAATCTAGCTAATGTACTGATAATGTTAACTAATGTTCAACAAATGTAGTGCCATTTTAGATCCATTTCCACAGACTATATGATAAGTAAGCACTGTGTGTGTGTATGTGTAGACATTCAAGACAAAAATTATTGCTTAGAAAATAGAATGAACCATAGCTATAGTTTAGACTTCTTGTAGTTCTGATTGATATATTACATTATTAGAGCTGAAGAACTAAATTTTCACCTGTTGTATACTCAGTTTGAATTATTTTGGCTGTTTTCTTGGGGTATGGTACAGAGGAAAAATTATAACCCCCTTTCCACCAAATGATGTCAGTGCTCAGACGGGATCTGTGAACCTCTCAGAACTAGACAGCATTGCCACTGACCTGGGAGACGAACAGTAACATACCTGTGTCAGTGTATAACCTGCCCGCAAACAAACATGTTGTTTGCTTTACTACTAGTTATTTTATTTTAAGTTACCTTAACATACAAAGTAAATTGTTCACACTCTTTAAGCTATCAAAAGTTTGGTGATAATATATGTATATACATATGACAAATTAAATTCATGGTAATGAATTCAGACAGGATATTTATAAATGAAATTGGTAAGTTCCAACCATTAACATTACTTGTGCATTAGCTAACATTAACTAAAACGAACAATGTGTTTTTACAGCATTAATCTTTGTTATCGTCAATGCAAATACAATTTTACAGTAACTGTTAACAGAAAGGTTAACAGATACGTCTTCTGATTATAAAAATGTATTAGTAAATGTTGAAATGGACATTAAATAAGATTAGCACATGCTGTATACGTACTATTAATTGTTAGTTCATGTTTACTAAGGCAGTTAAGTAATGTTAATGAATGGAACCTTATCGGTAAAGTGCTACCATGAAATTATGACATGCAGGGAAATAATTGGCAAGAGTAGTTAATAGGAATAGGATTTTTGTCAACTGATTGCAGGCTGTTTAGAATCACAATGTGCCACAAATGGCACTTGAAATATATTTGTTAATTATAATGAGTGTGATCTAGGGGAAAATGATCTAGGCCAATTCTTCAGCCCCAAACTGCCTTCATTGGAAATATACAGAATTTCAAGTATACAGTACACAAAATAAACAGTTTCATGATTGGCACTAGCATCTGTTTCGTGGAAAAGGGGTACAAGTAGCTTATATACACATACAGTCCATTATAGGGGTGGGTAAAAATATAAATTCTCTGATCTTCATTTAAACAATCTCAATATCAATATTTCACTGCAAAGATCCATTGTTTAGATTATGCTTTGTTCAATTAATTCAGCTTGTAGTGAGTCTATCATCTTGTAGATGCCACCAAGTTATTTGTGAAACAACAATTTACCAAAAATTTTATTGGACCTCAGATCTGTAATTTAATGTTATATGCTAATACAACAGTAATTTTTTTATATAAAATATCAATAAATAATTTTATAAAATTAATTGTTATGCAAACTTATTATGACCGAAATATATTACAGTAAAAATATATCTACAGTAAAAATGTATTATTATTATTCTCATATATATTCAGACATGACGCAAGCGCCAGATGTCAGCAAATAAGTTCTAGCAATAAGATCAAGTAAATAAATTATATAGAGCTTCTATTATCTAAAAGCCAAAACAAAACAGGTTTGTAAAAAAGTTAGAAATAATTTCAAATTAATCAATTAGCATTGAAATCTGAATTGAAATGAGAGTCTGTGAAGCAAATAAACTCATGAAATTTTTATCAATACCCAGCCCTAGTATATAACAGATATATATCGGTCATCACTGGTATCACCTGTTTATTACACTCAAGACTGTTACAGCATCAGTAAACTGACTAACTTGTAAAATATGAATGTCTCAGAAACCAGCTCATACACATGAACTTGCAAATACTAAAAAGACTAACTATTTCATGTTTACTGTTAGATGTGAAAAACTTGAGCTTAATGTTATTGGAAAGGGTCAGTTGGCATTCCCTTGGGTTGTTGTAGAATTCAGATCCCTTATCTGTGTGTTCAGATTCAGCCGGTGGTATCACGGAGTAGTTTAGCCACCATCCCAGCCGGAGTGACCCGAGAAGAGGAGAGCAGCCGTTCACACAGCACAAAGAAAGGAGCTTTTCACGAGATCTTTAACCTGCCCGAGAGCGAGAGACCTCTGCCCGGTGAGGGCTCTCTATCTGACCAGCAGCAATTCAAAGATTGTCACTTCCCTTTCCACTGTTGTAATAATAAGGAAGGTTTTGTTATTCTTTCTTCTAGTATGTGAGAATGGATGGAGATGCTGTCTCATAAACAGAGACAGGAAGATGCCCACTGACTACATTCGCAATGGGATGCTCTACGTCACTGAGAAGTAAGAAACTCATCATCTTGTGCATGCTATCTGATGGATGAGCATTGCAGGATGTCTTCAGACTTAAAGATTTAGCGACCAACCTTGAGTTCATTTCATAAATAATGTCACACCATTATTGAACATCATGTTGAGTATCTCCAATTTTTGTACATTAATGCAATATATGGTTCTCCATCCAACAGCTATCTGTGTTTTGAGAGTTCCAGTTCAAGATCAGGTTCTTCAAAGAAGAACAAAGTTATCAAATTGGTGGACATCACAGATATCCAGAAGGTATCTCAATACACACCACTGCAACAGTGAAATGGCATTGTCGACTGAATTATACAGATCTAATAAAATTCCAATATACCCCAGTAATTTTTTAGTAATTTACATATATAAACTGCTACAATCTTTAAAGTCATCAAACTGAACAAGCTTAGTCTCAGATGGCCTGCCAACAGACTCTTCACAGTCTGATACATATTGAACAGATTCATACCAAAAACCTGTGAAATCTGCCAGTTCCAATCTCATTAGCTGTGCAAAGTGTAAGAACTGCATATTTATTTCCTGTATCCATGTTAACAGGAGAGAGTATTCACATTGATGTAGCATGGCCTCATAGCAGGAGCAGAGCTAAATCAGCAGTGCTGAAGTCGTTTTTCGCTGCACTGCTCACATTTAATTGAAATGAAAGTGCATTGTTCATGGTCAAAACATGGATTGACACAAAGAAGTTTCAGTTTTACCATTCTTAAAGATGTTTTGCTTCTAAATGTTTCAATTTTTAATTTATTTATGGTGTTTTTCACAATTTTGCATTGTTGCAAAGCAACTTTATAGAGACGTTTTAAAAAAACTAGATGTTTTGAATCTAGTTGTTTTGAAAAACTAGCGACATGAAAGAAGTACGGAAATAAGAAAAAGGAAAAGATTAAAAACAGAAAATAGAAACTGCATGGTGTTATTGGAGTACTTCTGATTGGTGCTTTTATTTTCAAAAAAGTCAAATAAGTCTAAACTGCAAATGCACACACAACTGTTCAGTCTACAGAAAAAGACAGAGGAATCAACATAAATGTTTTTGTTTCTGAAGTTGTGTATATGGCTTTTTCCATAGAAGTTGTCTATATATTGATAATGTGTATGTATATATATATATATATATATATATATATATATATATATATATATCAGCATGTATTAGTATGACATAAACAAATGTATGCATACATGTGAATACTAATGAGATCTATTGTATATACACTCCTTTGTTATCATATTATGTACTGTAATCTGTATTCTATTGTTACAGCTGTTGCTTTTCTTTTACATAGTACAAGGTTTTATCAGTTCTGCCTGGATCTGGAATGGGCATCTCTATCGCTACACCATCAACCCAGAAGGTAATTAAATGTTCTGCTCAAAGAAAACACACTGTTTCTTTTTGAAAGAGCTATAACCTCATTAAAACAGTTACTGTTTGTCCTTTGTTTGATGAATAAATGAGTAAAGTGCTTTATCTTCTCGCAGCCGCTTGTCTTTGGTGCCATGATTCACAGAGACGAGGCCTTTGAGACGATCTTTACCCAGTACATGAAGATCATGACCACAGTCAACCCTGAGACATAATTCACTCTTCATCCTTCTGACGGATGTCTCGTTTTGGCAGGACCAGTATGTCTGGTCTTGTTTACTTCAGTTGACTGCGATCATATAAATGTCGGAGTCTGATCTGACATGCAGAAGCTCCAGTAAGAGCATACATTCCTGTGACACAGACATTTCTTGCTGGAGGAAAGTGGGCAGCTTTGTGTCATGTGACTGTGACCGTTTTTGGCTTTCAAAGAAGAGCATACTAAATAGTTTACAGACTTTGTGTTTTATGCTTGTCTTTCCCAGTGATTCTGTTTCCACACCTCTCTTGATTTATCCTCAGAGATGTTATAGGGGTGATTTTAAGCTGATTGTACAGGACAGTGCAAAAACACTTTTTAAGATCAGTATGTCCATCTTGTTTTAAGGTAAATACATAAACAACATCCCAAAAATTTAATTGAGAAGCAAAATTGTGTAAGATCTTAAATTAATTTTTCTAACCCTATTTATAGTCCCTTTAGGTTTATACCTAAAAAAAGGAAAAAAAAACTATCTGAATGAGGAAAAAAATAGTCAAGATATATTATTTGAAAACAACTGTTAATATCTTATATATCAAAATGATTATCTAAATTTATCTTGTTTTAAAGATATATTAAAGTTATATTTTTTTCTGGACAACAGGACAAAATACTGATGAAGATGATTTTTGCAGTGAATGCAATAAAGTGTTGCATTCACATTAAAGTGTAATTAGCAGGGATATGCAGTAACAAAGAACCGGAAGCCATTCGATTTTAATGAGATCTGAAGCACCATAAAAGTAGTCCATACGATTTCTGCATTGCTTTCTTTATTTTTCAGAATCCCTGGCCAGAATATATTACCTTGGAGGCTCCCTATAGCTCTGGTTTGTCATCAGTGATGCCAAATGCCATTGGCTCTTTCATGTCATGTGACTAAATGCAGTATGTTTGACTCCCAGGCAGAAGGGGAAGATTTGACATTTGTTGTTTGACATTGATCATTGCTAATATATTGTAAGCTTGATTACAATATATCAAGCTACAACAAAGTTGAGAACCTTTTAGCAAACAAACATTTACAGAAGCGACTTAAGGGAACTACTAAGAGAGAAGTTAATTGCAACAGTGATTCATTTTATTGTTTTATATTGTTTGTCTTTGCTTAGTGGTGCATACCCATGCTACAATGCTAGGTTGTTGTCAGGGCTTTGCTATGCAATTGCCAAGGAGCTATTTAGTGTTCTGGATGTTTTTTTGCTGGTTTCTCAGAAGAGGCTCCTCAAAGTCTTTTTTTCTGTCATTTTCTGTTCCCAAGACTTTCAGTGTGTATACGTCCTCTCTGTATTGTTGTTACTGTTGGTGATTAGTTGATGTTCTTACTCAGCTGCAATGTCCAACTGTAACACGAGGTGGATCACATGACCTTTACTTTGCACTATCATTGGTAATCACTACATTGCTCCGCTGCTTATTTGCAAGTTAAACTCTTCTCAACTTTGTTGCATTGCCATGTCAGCCTCAAATCTCCAATGCTCATTGGAAATCAATGACTTCTGGATTTTTTTCACTGCACCTTAGTGTAATTGTCAACATCTCTTAAAACTGTTAAAAAAGCCTTTTTACATTTGTTTACATTGTTGCTGCACACCAAGAAAACAGACAAACTCACTCAATGTCACCTCTCAGCAAAGTGTGCTTCATGTGTTTTTGAGGAGAAAATCTTCCCAAGCTTAGTACTTTGGGAAAATTTAGTTTCAAATGGTTTAAAATGCCTTTTTATTAAAATGTGTAGTGTCATAGCACCCAGCAGAATAATTGTTATTCTGTGATTGAAAACACTGGTTAGATACAAAGGGTGTAAACTACAATTAAAAGCATTTTATCCAAGTATTTAATCTATAAATGTCTCTTAGTTGCTTTCAGATAAATTTACATGCAGGCAGTATGTCAAAGACTACTACTCGTTAACTTGTAGCCTATATTGGTTAATACTTTTGTCTACTTTTAAAGAAGGTTAAGCTGGATTTAATTTAATAAACAATATAGATTCAATATAAGATGTTAACAGTATAACTTGTTCAGGAGTATAAACTTTCTTAAAAACAGTCCTTACAAAATCCGTACAATTTTACAAAATAAATGGCATATGTATTATATTTAATAAATGCAAAAAGAAAATTTAGTCTATTTAAAGACCATTAAGGTTGTTTGCATTCCAAATTCATTCTGATTCTGAAAATCATGATATAAGTAAAATTGTAAAATTTACAAAGTTTAAAAAAAACCTTAATTTGTTACAGTTTATATTTTTTCACATTACAATAATGAGGCTGTATTTTGGATCACAGAGTTATTTAATTTGAGAATAATGGGGAGCAGGTGTCTTAATGGTCCTAAAAATAGGCTTCAATTTCTTTCTGAAAAAATGATTTTCAGTTTTGTTTTGTTTTTAATAGCACTAACAACTTTGTGTTGAATTAACACTGGCTTGACCTTTAGTAGTAAATAGGGTTAGATAAGCAAATGTATAAAAACAAAACAGCAACACTTTTGCTCTATGGCTATAGCGGTAAATGCAATACAATGCTAATATCTTGTAATGATGCAATTTACCATAATTGGCTCAGTCCTGGAATATACATAGATGAAGATCCCTATATATAGGTAATATTTTTCTTATTTTAAGTGGGCCATGCATTTGTTCTTCAACAATTAACTGAAAAACTACATTTGCTTTGCACAGAGATACTATAATGTTTATTTAAATATGTAGCTGAACATTCAGGTCCACATTTGTATGTAAAACATTCCAAAGATAATCATTTCATGAGAAAATGCTGCTTATGCTTTTTGTCTTCCCATACATCTTCTAGTTTGCTTACAGTTTTTGAGAGACTGTTGAACTCCCAAAGATGGATCAGTGTATTTTACCAAACGTCCCTGTGAGCTTTGGAGGTGACCACTTTTAGGCATTGGTTAGGCATTAGCTCTGACTCTCTGGGTTGTAGCCTTGGATTGCACTAATGAAAAACAGAATGTATCAGAATTAGTAGTTTTGCCAAATGTTGTGTCTTTAACTGCTCTTCTTTAAAATTGTCTGTCTCAAATTGTGATGTTTACACATAGGCTAGGTCTCAATCCAAATTAGGCCAGTTTGATCCCTGCTAACCAGCCTGGCCCAGGGGTGTGAAAACTGCAACAATATCACTAAAAAGTCATTTTTCTGGGTAACTTCAAAAGTTACAGTGACAATACTTGCTCACCTGTCTGAAGCTAATTATTAATACAGTTAATATTAATACAGTGTATGGGTGATACAAAATATAATAAACATGGGTGGATGTTATTTCACTGCAAAAATCAAAAGAAAGTAGTATATTTTGCTAAATTTAATATATTGTGTCATTTTCTAGAAAATTAAGCACATTTTCCCAAATTTTCATTACTGTAATGTGCAAAAATATTATTTACATAGAACAGTATTTATACATAATGTAGTATTTGTTGTACTGCCTTAAATTTATGCTGTTTTTAATACTAATAAAAACGTTGAATAATTTTTCATTACAGTAATGAGTTTTTTTCTTACAGTTTGAATATGGGGAAGGAAATGTACTCAATTTTCATGAAAAATGTTATGTTTTCATTTAAACAATGCACCACATATTTATAATATTTTATGATGCAAAATATAATATTTTTCTTTTGGTTTAGATATGAAATGTGACTATGTGACAGCTTTGCTTTGTGAGACTAACCCAAACAATCATACTTCAAAAATATGAAAACAAAAATGAGCATCAATTGTCTTTATGTATCTGTAGATGGTTGGGGCGGCTTTTTAATGTGGCACTAGATAACCTAAATCTGTGATCTGTGTAAAATGTTGGGTTATTTCTGCAAAATAGCATTGTTTTGACAGGTGTTAATTATTGATAATATTATTTGTCATTCTTTTCTCTAGTGTTATGAAGAAAATGACTAAAAAGTAATTTATATACAAAATAGTGTAATATAATTTTTGTTCTGATTTAAAGAGAAACAAACTGCTAAAGCATAATGTGTTGTACATGTTTTTTAAGTAAATTAGTGAATTGTATACATTAAAATGTGTGTTTGTTGATTTTCTAAAAATGTCTAATGTTTTTATAATATCTTGGAGTAGACCTCTTCATTTTACTATTTTTTATATATTAGTAATTGTTTTAGTTCTGGTATTTATTGTCCTGTAAATATTTAATATGATTTGATATTTTTCAATTTTGACCTTACCATAGGCAGATATTTTTAGTATATCAGTATATATATTGAGTATAACAGAAGCGAGGGCAAGTGCAGGATTACATGCGAATTAAGTAATGTTAATAATTAGTGCATATTAGTGCATTATCACTGTGATTTTACTGATCTATTCAGCTACAAGCCACTAGGTGACGCTAAAGGAATCTAAGACAGAAATATAAATGCTATGGTGATTTTGTGAGACTCTAGGAGGCGTATATGCACATAATCACAAATGTTTTTTAAACACTAAGCTCTTGTTCTGTTAAAAAATATGTACATGCTTTGATAAAGGGTCATGTTAACAAAAATAGGCAGCTGAACACTTTAAGAATAAATATAACAAGGTCCCCCTTTCAAAAAGATCTGTGGTACAGTGAGGTTTCAGGCACTAATACCAAGAATGGTAATTTGGTACAAAAAAGTACCAAGATAGTAATGTGTTTTTTGGAAATTGTTCTGCCATGGGTTTTTATAATATAACTGGATTATATCACGGTGGGCATAAGCTGAATATGTCAGCCATGCACAGAAAATACATATTTGTGAGGAAACATCCAAGTTATAAAATCTGGAAAAGGTGTTTGGTGTAGACTAGCCAGCTGCCATACAAATGCCATAAATATACCTAAATATACCTGGTGAAGTAAGCTTGAACTACAACAGAGGTTCTTAGCCCTGGTTCTGTGAAAAAGCTATCACAGTCTCTGTTTAGATAGAGGTAGCCATTTTGATTATATCCCTTTCCATTAGGCTTATCAGGCTCCTGTCATGATCATCCTCATCAGCACCACATATTGCAATATCATATGTAATGCTAAATACACTATAGAAGTCTTTAAGAATTTGGTCCATTTTGGCTTGAAAAAGGTCCTGGGACACTGAGGCCAAACGGTAAGTCTCTCTAGCAACATCTGCCAAAGGGAGTGTGGAACATTGTTAGGATATGTGATAGACCATTTGCAAATGTTTGGCTGAGTTATTCAGCTGGGATTTTGTGAGCGCAGCTTTTCAGGCTCGTGTTCAGTTTCTGTGGGTCTAGACAGGTTTGAGGTAAGCTGTCTTTTTTGTGTTAAAGGCAAGACTATAACACCAATCTGTGTTGTCCCACTTTTAATACGTTTGTTCAGATCTTTCTTTACAGTTTGTTATTGATGTGTACACTACATTTACATGGTAGGTCGATGAATAGATTAGCACCTTTTAAAGGTTAAGTTTTGTTGTAAGCTGTTGTATCTCTTCATTACCAGCTGCTAAGTTTTAGTGTTTTGGCTGCAAGTACACTGACTTTTAGGCTTGATGCTCGTGTGTGAAATCTATAAAATATCATTAAAATTTCTGGCTTTGTTGTATTTTTTTTAGAAAATCTGTCAGAAACTTTACTGCTGTGTACCAAAGGAGCAGTGGACAGAGGCAACTAGGAAATCCTCCACAAGCTAGACTGTCTCATTTCAGTTCAACCTTTGTGGACTTTGGAGGCCAAGATTTACGCAGACAGCCTCCAGATTTGCATGCAGATAGCTGCAGGGTGCAGAAAGCTTCTCATTTCTTATTTGTGCCTCCTCGTTTCCTTTCCCTGTTATCGTTTCTCACCTCTTAGCTCCAGCCTGAGGATGTGACACAAGAATACACCTGTGTGCTCTTGCTCATGAGTTTGAGTTTGATGGTGGTTCTACATCAACAGGGATCATCTCTTGTAGTACCGTAACCATAAAAAATTCATTATATTTTGTATACTTTTTATACCAAACCATAATAAGAACAGTCGAAAAATGATCCAATCACAAGTGGGGATGGTAATTTTGCAGATAATCTGATGTGAGCCATTCAGAAAGCAGCTTCAAGTTTACAAACCTACAGAAATACACCTTGCACAGAGCTTTTATATGTATTCACACAGAAGTTAAGCATATACAATTTCTGACTGAATTAAATAATTCTCTCTTTTTTAGATGAACTAACTCTTTAGTATCTATTTAACTTGGCTGAGGGTAAAGCTTATTACACTTCTTGATGGTGGAAACTGAGGTTAGGGTAAATTATGTTAGGCTCTTTGATATTAATTCATCATAACATAACATTATTATATTGTGTATTTCAATAAAGAGCTCGGCTCAGGCAGTGGTGGACTTCAGTGACAAGTTCCGCGCCACAATATTTGAGGCCTATGATAAAATGTTGTTTAAAGTGAATGAGCTGGTCCAAACACAGGAGAAGATCGAGCTTATACGAGCAACAGCACTTCGGATGCACCTTGAGAAGAAGCTTGCAGCTTTGAAGACTAGAGATGCTGAACTCAATGAGCTTGGATGCACAGATGATTATATTTACTTTCTGCAGGTGCTTATGAATGCTTCCTTGTTATTTGCTAAGAAGTTTGCATCTTTGCTTGGAAAGCAGCACTAATGTTTTTAAACATCCCAGTAAGTTTTTTTTTTTTTTTGCTGTTGTTTACATTTATGTGTTTAACAGACACGTCAACCATTAAGAAACACCCTCACACTGTGTTGATTCTTGTGTGTAGTTGGTTAAAGACCAAACGTGAGTTTTATATCAAACGCTAATGGGCTCTGTACGCTAATCTTAACACTACAACTTTGCTGCCTTTCAAGCAGTTATATTCTTGCAGGAAGTCTCATTTAAGTTAATCTAACAATTTAAAAAAAATCTACAACTTTCATACTCTTAAGTCTTTCTTCTGTCTTTATCAACAGAAATTTCAGGCTTTCACCACTTCAGTGTCGAGCAGCATGAGTTTTGTGAAAGAAGAGCCTTTATTTGCCCTGCTCAGGATTGAGGCCACTTTGTCTGAGCACCAGAAACAGCTTGAGGAACTCTTTCTGAAAAATATCCTAATGTTTTCAGAGGCTGGTAAAACAGTTTTATATATTACAAGTGATATTTCTCATTATACAACATTTCTGGTCCTTGAATGTGATATCACTGGGACACGTTTTGTAACTTGAAACATGTTATGACATGTAAAGATAGTGCTTCCAGCAGAACCAGTGTTCAGAGCGGACTATAGAGAATGTAAGATGATCTTCAATATTATACTCAGGCAAATGTTCACTCTTTTAAATATGCAAATACAATGTTAATATGTTCACTGGATTTCTTCAAAAGCCTAAAAGCATTTGAGGTTTAAATTCAATTTTTAAGTATCAGCATTGCTTTAAACACATTTGCTTAACCATTTGGGACTTGTCTTGCAATACAGTGGTCCCCAAAGTGCAGTATTTGTCTTTAAAATGCGTACCTGTTATCTAAGAAAATTACACTTTGATATTTATTTAATATAATGATGTTTTAAATATGACTACAGTGTCCAAATTCATTTTTGGTTTCACTTAATTTACTGGTTTATCCATGTAAATTAAATCTAAATGTTGTCTAAATGTGAATCTTTCAGATCTCTGTAAGTTGGTATTGGAAGTTAATTCAGCTTACCCCCGGATGAAGATATCACAAAATAAGCAAAAAGTGGAGAGAGACAGCTGGTATGTCCTACCTTGTTCTGATCATCCGAAGCGGTTTACCAGTTGGAACCAGATTCTGTGTGTTGAGGAGCTCAAAGGTTGCAGTTACTGGGAATCTGAGTGGAGTGAGGAAGGTGTCCATTTTGCAGTGTCTTACAACAGCATAGTCCGGAAAGGATGTGATAGTAATAGTAGGTTTGGATACAACAAGCAGTCCTGGAACTTAGCACACTTCAATTACGAATGCTATTTTGTTCACAATGGTGTTAAAACCAACATTCAGGCTCCAAAATCTTCAAAAATAGGAGTTTGTGGACGTAAAGACTGGCTTACTGAGTTTATATAACATTTCACAAAGTGGCACAATGACACTCTTGCATAAAGTTCACTGAGCCGCTGTACGCAGGGTTTGCACTCCAGGGATACTCATCTGTAATGCTGTGTTCTTAAATTCATATCTTGTCTCCAGTTTGGAGCTACAGTTTTTGAATTTTGGACACCCAGTTTGCACATTTATGCAGATTTAAAATCACAAACTAGAATTTAAGCTTTTTCTTGTTCTAAGATGATGAAACTACCTTACATTTTTACAATAATGCTACATAAACCCAGTCCAGTTTGTTTGTTTGTGTTTATTTGTTTGTAGACAACATGTCAAGGTATTCAAGATTTCTATTAATTCAATGTTGCTTTAAAATATGTTGCAGGCCTTTTGCTACAAATATTTGGTGTTATGTTTTGTCATAACAGTGAAAAAAAATATATCAGTTATATCATCTGCAAAAAAATAAAAAATAAAATCATACATTCTGTTACTGTGTATTTGTCCATATAAGCAACATGCATAGGCAACACATTTTCAAAAACCTTTTTGCTTGTATTTTTACTTAACTATAAAAACTATGTAACATTTTAAAACGATATGTATTTGTAATTTTATTATTTTGTTTTGCTTTCCATTTTAAAACCGTGGACCATGTATTACTTTGGGTTTTTGATAAATTATAGACAGTTTTGATTTTACAGTTTATCATCCTGACCAGCCGGCACTACCTACTTGCCACAAGAGGGCGCTTAAATCAAACGATTTGAAGTCTGCAACCAGGCCGATTTTAAAATGCTGGTTTGTGAGTAGGGCTTGTAATCAGAAGGTTACTGGTTTGATTCCAGCGCTGACAGGTATCAACTGAAGTGCCCATGAGCAAGACACCCGACCCCCCCATTGCTCCATGGGTGCAGCAGTATGCTGCCCACTGTGTGTTCACAAACGGCATTGTGTTTACTTCTCACCAGGGATGGGTTAAATGCAGAGGTCACATTCTGGGTATAGGTTACCATATCTGACAAATGTCACTTTTACTTCACTTATGGTGAAATTCTCAGTCAATATCATCATATTCTGCTCTCAGACCCCTCTCACATACTTTAAGATTACAGCTTGAATTAAGTGAAGTACATACTGTAAAGAAGTTCTGTATAGGCATGGATGTGGTATGCCATGTTTTCATTGTCATGTGACCTGTATGTTTGTTCACCTATGATGTACTAACAATAACCATGAAAATAATTGACTTTTAATTTTAGGTGTTAAATAGGTACAATAGGTGCCTATTTTATTCCTCATGGTATAGATAAGTGTCCATCTGACACATACATTGGCAAAAGTAGACCATCCGGGTATTGGTATTTCTCGCATACTGTTTTTTGCACACTAAGCATTCGGACATACTACAAATCACACACACACACACAGGCACTGAGAAATGTTACAAACAGAGATGGTGACAGAAGTATAATGTTACTAACTGCAGCTATAACATCACACTGCTGTGACTAGGCAGGGGACAAAAATGTAGAATCTAATTAAGCTGAAGGTAGGTAAAATAGATAATGGGAATTTTAATAAAGAAGGCTTGGTTTTTAGTTTATGGCTGTAATCTTAAATTGGCATGAAAATGGGTGTCAGGTTGAACTGTAGCTGGGTTGATCTGTCCCAGGGGTTGTCCCGTCCCGTCTCCCCACCATCTGGTCTGGATAAAGTCCAGATCTTGTTGACTACAAGACTCTGGGGAAATGAAAGACAGGGATTTGAGCAATAAATCCATAGGACTATATGTAGGCTAGATTAAAGAGATGGGTCTTTAATCTGAATTTAAAATGACAGAGTGTATCTGCCTCCTAGACAACAATGGAAAGAGTGTTCCAGAGTTTGGGTGCCAAGAATGAAAAGGATCTACCACCTGCGCATGATTTTGAAATTCTAGATATTATCAACTGGCCAGAATTTTGAAATTGCAGTGAAAGTAATGAGAAAGGGGTTCACTCAGGTACTGAGAAGCTACACCATTCAGGGCTTTGTAGGTAATTAGAATTTTGAAGTTGTTTAATAGACGATATTTAATAAACAGCCAGTACAGTGTTGACAGAACTGGGCTAATATGGGCATACTTTTTCATTCTCGTAAGAACTATGGCTATTATATTTTAGACCAGATGGAATTTTTGTACTAAAGCTGCAGGACCACCAGCTAATAATGCATTACAATAATCTTAATGAAAGTCTTGATATTATGAATGCATTAATTAAGTTTTCGGTATTTGACAATAGAGAACGTGTTGTAGTTTTGATATATATTTTAAGATTAAAACAGTGCAGTTTTACAAATACTGGAATTGTGGCTTTTAATGGACAAATTTCTATCAAATAGGACACCCATATTCTTAGCTGGTGAAGCAGGCTTTAAAGGACATCCATCAAAGAGTAAGACAGTATTCTAGGTTGTTACATTTTGCTCCAAATAATTAAAACTTCTGTTTTGTCTGAATTTAGCAGTAGAAAGTTGCTAGTCATCCAAGTTTTTTATCATCTATGCATTCTGTTAGTTGGTGAATTTATCTTGTTGGGCCTTATATTGTTGGGAAATATACAGCTGAGTATTGTCAGAATGGCAGTAACTAACTCTATATCTTTTAATAATTGCTCCCATAGGTAGCATATACAGGATGAAAAGCAGAGGTACAAGTACTGAGCCCTGCGGCACTCCATACTGAACTTGTGATCAATATAACACTTTTTCACTCACAGCAACGAACTGGGATCGGCAGGTAAACATGATTTAAACCACACCAGTGCAGTTCCGTTTATGCCAACATAATTTTCAAGCCTATTCAACAGAATTCTGTGGCCAATAGTGTCAAAGGCTGCACTAGTCGAGTAGCACTAGACGAGAGATGCAACCATGGTCAGCCAACAGGAGCAAATTATTTGTCACTCTGATGAGAGCTGTCTCTGTACTATGATATGGTCTAAATCCAGGAAAGAACATATCTGTGAGGACACCACCTTTTCAAGTATTTTTGAAATGTATTTTGTTTATTTATTGTAATTTACTAGTTCCCTGGAATTTTTAAAATTATTTTAGTTTTGTTATAATCTGTAATTTCAGAAAGTATTTTTTCAGAAACCTGGTAGCTATAGAATCTAGCATACATGTTGATTTAGAAGATTTTATTATTTTTGACCTTTACCTATAAGAGAATTGGAGAATTGGAACTGGAGTTGCCTCCTGGGCAAATTATGATGTGCTGTCTGGTGAGATTGTGTAGCAGGCAATTGCATGTTTATATTGTCTCAGTAACAATATTTTTGACTATCAATTTTGTTATTAAAGAAATTCACAAAATAATCACTACTATGATATTGACAACTGTCTGAAGCAGCTAATGTTTTTTTTGTTAATTTAGCCAATGTATCAAATAAATAGCTAGGGTTGGGTTTGTTTTCTTCTAAAAGATTTAAAAAGTAGGCAGATCTGGAGTTTTGTAAGGCTTTTCTTTAATTTGAAACACACAAGATGCTGTGGTCAATAGTGTCAAGGGCTTCGCTAAGGTCGAGTAGAACTAAAAGAGAAATGCAATGCAACTTTCTGTTGCATTGTCAAGTATTACAAAGTTATCAGTTATGCTAAGGAATTTAGACAGTTCAAATACATTGTTGATAAAGCAATCTTTAGTGGAAGAAGTTATCGTTCTACTGTAGGTGTTTTAAATAGGACATTAGATAATAATCTAAAATGTCTTCTCTGCTGCAATAATATCAATATTAATGTCACCAACATTTACATCATGGGGCAATATTAAACTTAGTATGATAAGATTAGTATGATTATGACAATGAGTGGGTCCTGACACGTTGTGAAACTCTTAAAGCTGTTTAAACTGATAGAGTTTAAAATGTCTTTGAAAACCAATCCCAATGTATCTTTTTCATTGTCCACATGGATGTTAAAATCACCAACAATTAGGATACTGATAAACTGATACAACTACAAATAAAAAGTCAGCAAATTCTTTGATAAAGGGTTGTACAGGCCTGTATACAGTAGAAAGTAGAGGTTTATTATTTTTATTAGTTATATTAAGCACTATTATTTCAAAAGAACAATACCTGCCCTTTGCCTTTTGAACGAGGCTCATGCTTGTAACATTTATTTTGGGGGACAGACTCCTTTAATGTTTTCTTTTTTTCAGCCACATTTCGGTCAAGCCGATCATATCTAGGTTATGATCTATGATCATATCATTAACAAAAAGTGCTTTTGTACAGAGAGATCTAACATTAAGTAAACCAAGCCTTATTAATTTGTCTGTATTATGTATTATTTTTATTATGTTAACAGTGTTTTTTGTATTTACAAGTCCGGGGGACATACAGTCTCTGTATTATGATATTTAGGTGATTCTGTGTGTTGCAAATTGTGTGTCTTCTGTGATGCCAAAGCTAGCAAGCAGCAGGTTAAGCCAGCATCTGCTTCCTGACCTGGACCCCAGTTAGTCAAGTAATAGTAGAATTAATAGCAAGACTGTGCCAGATTTCTCGACAGAAGAGCAGCACCACCCCATGAGGGATGGAGGCCATGTTTTTTCAACAGGTCAGGTCTACCCCAAAAACTTTTCCAATTATCTATAAAACCTATATTATTCTGCGAGACATCTAGTCATTAAGTGATGACAGTCTGCTATGAATTTGGTATGAATATCGTAGAGACCTGGGGGTGGGCTCTTATCGCTCAGCTTAGCAAGCAGCAAAAAATTGTGACATTACAACTTCATAGCCACACCCGGGCAACCAGTTACCTTACCCTAGCAACTGCCCCATAGACTTCCATTGAAAAAAATCCCACAGACGTAACATTGGGCAGATTTTTGTGATGTCACAGCGCAGCATCAGAATGTCGTACAGACTTAGGGGTGGGCTCATATTACTCAGCTTAGTAAGCAGCAACAAATTGGTGACAAAAGTGACATTTTACCTTCATAGCCATGCCCTAGCAACCAGTTACAGTACCCTAGCAACCACCCCATTTAAAAATTGGCATTTAAACATCGAACAATGAAATAACCTTCCCCCCTTTTTTCCCAAGCCGGCAATTAATTATTCTGGAAACTGTCCAGCCATGCCCTAGCAACCTTTTAGAGCACCCTAGCAACCAACATGAATTAGTTATATCTCATCATAACATCATATACACATGGGAGTTGGCCCTTGACTGACACAACTTCTGTCCATTGGTTTAGCATGTTAACTGTCCAGATGCACCCTAGCAACCATGTAATTAAACTAATAAACCATATCTCAGTATTAGAACATTGTAGAGACAAGGGTGGGCTTATTTGACTCAGCCTGTCAGTGGAGTTTAGGTATTGCCCTGGCAACTTCCTGACCACACCTTAGCAGCCATTCAGATCACTCTAGCAACCTCATAACAAAAACATATTTTAGTATATTTATCATGCTAAGTTATGCTAGCATCATGCTAAATCATGCTAGCATCATGTTAAAACATGTTAACATTGTTTAAATATTTCCTGTTTAAATATGTTTTGCCACGGCAAGCACCACTCTATCTGTCTAGTGTTAAAATATTATTCTGACACTGCTATCATTAAACTGCTAAAATGGGAGTGATTCCAATCATTAGATATGCTTAGTTATCACAGACAAACATCAATATATCACCAACTATCAGATTCCTCTGTGTAAAACAACGAGGCACAACTGATGTATAAAAACTCTGCAAGTGGCTTGCAATTTTATGTTTCAACCACAGGTGGCAGCTTTGGTTTATATAAATAGTAATATCAAGGATCACAGAACAAAAATCAGCTCATTGACGAGTCCTGCCTTTCAACCAAAATCCATCATCCTGCTAGTGAAACTCCCAGCGAGAACAAGTTTTGACTTTCTGATGAGAAATAGGTTCAGAAAAGTGTATTTTTAGTCCCTTTCTGTTTGGCAAACATGGTCCCTGTATCACTCTTGACAGGACAGTTTGTAAAATGTGAGGAACATGGGGAACTTGTGACCAGATCCATCATGATCAAACAGAGAGGAAAGGAGAGGTCGTGGGATATGGTGACACGAAAAGGACATGACGATGAGCGTTTAGGGGGCCTCTAGAGGCCAATAACGGATGCAGGGATTGATGCTTGGCTGTTGAGTGATGTGGCAATCATCTATGTGGTGGAGGTGACCCTGCCATTGCATTAGGAGCCCATACCACAGTCATTTGACACTTTATAAGACACCAATTTTTTATGGACAAATGTTAAAATGGGCAACAACAGCACAGGGACATGACCGCAAGCAATCACTCTCTCAAAACTGACGGCTGTCTCTGTGCTAGACAGCATATCCATCTGAACACAGCAGAGCCGATTCCAAAACTTTTTAAACACTTAGCAGTAGTAAAATGCATGGAAATAGAAAGCAATATCTACAACATATAAAATCATGCTAGTTATATATTTCAAAACCTTAAGGAAAAAGTAAATTAAGATGTAGTGTTGTGGAGGCTAAACATTTTACTAAACATTTAATAACGTATTAAATTAGAGCCAAGCTATTCTTTTAAAAAGTCACTGCCAATCTCACCCCATGCCAATCACTGCCAATCTCTTTTTACCTTATAAAATAAAAACTGAATAGTTTTAGTAATAGTATTTATACATCACAAAACAATAGATTCTGTTTGGGGTAACAGCCCAAACTTTGCGTAACTTGAGCAGATACATTTACACAAAATATTTAAATAAAAATCCAGAAGCACCTTAATTTCTATAACTAAGCCAAAAATATAGTAATCAACACAGCATTTGGTAATATGGCTATTAATAATACTTTAAATGTGTGCTGTTGTCCATGCATTTAAATTGCATGCAATTGAAACTGAACATTTTTCTATTTAAATCTATATCTTAGTATTACGTTTCATATTGTTAGGCCTGAGCTGAATAGTAATATTAATACAGTTTGAATTTGAGGACCTTTGTCATTTTGATGTTATATGATGAATAATTTTTGTTAAGAAATAATTGTATATAATAAACAGCATTGTGTTAGGACATATAGTGTAATGTGTCCATAGGACGATATGCCGTATGTGTCCATAAAACCAGCAGAAAACCACGACCAAATATGACACTTTCCTGAGGGTCAATATTAGGACAAATGGAAACATATTGGCCTGCCTTAGAAACAGAACGATGGAGAATCTAATGGCTTCTACCTTTGCCTGTGTTGTAACATAATGTTCCATATATATTTTTTCTGTATGAACTTTGACATATATATTTGTGTTGCCTTTATCCTTTGACAACTGCAGATATGATGCAGATGTATATAGAAGCTGAATTAGTTTAGTTCTCTCTTTTTTGTGCTCATTTTCTTATGACAGGTTATGACAGTTGAAAATTTAGACAGATCAAGTAAATCTCTCAGCTGATTGGTTCATCATCTCACTGTCACCTACGTTTTGCGTTGAAGGTTACTTATGAATAAATTTATTGTATTCTGACATCAGCTCATCCTTTCTATTTTCAGAATTAATTCCACTGGTGATTTCGCTCTGGGAATAAATCCTATTTCTTTCATTTTTGATGGTGGCTTTAAGCCGACACTCCTCATTGTCATTTGTTAATGAGCTAGCATACTGTTTACCCGTCATGCACAATGCACTGCTGCACACGGGGTGATGGCTGCTTGTTTTTAATGATCCTATGTGCCATACACATCGTAGTCAAGGGACTACTGGGCTCTAGCTGTTAGTGCTGAATGTTGCAGCTGCTAACTTTCCCACAAATGTAGTTTTGTATTCACAAACAACCCCTACTATGGACTCATGTCCATAGTTGTATATGTTGTCTAAGGGTGGCCACCCTTGATAATTTTTTTTGCTGTTATTCACTAGGTCAGCCTTTCTATATCTGATTTATAGATTTATTATCAGCTGGTCCACATAGCTGAATATTAAACAGATTGGCTGTGATTTTGTTGCTGGAAACTTGTCACATCTTGCCTGGTTAGAAAGCAGTTTGAGATAAGACTTAATTGATCCCGGATGGAAATTTTGAGAGATAAGGATAAAGAATTATATGTGTAACAGTTTAAAACAATAGCCCATAGAGACCAAACTGAAACAAAATACTAAGAAATACTAAAAAAAAGTATTCAAATATGCTAATTTTAATGTACATAACACCTCCCACCTGATTCTAGCTGAAGTTCAGTTCATGTTAAAATATGTTTCTGTCTGTTGTGTAATATATTCATTAAATTCTTTATTAACGAGCATCTACTACCTGGTAACCTAGTATCAGTTTAAGTTAATGATATGAGGGCGTGTTTAGAATAACGATCATCAGTGTCATAAAGAAGTCAGTGACACATGCTGTAATTGTATAACAGAAGAAGAGCCTTCCTTGTAAATATTACCAGTACTACACAATTTTGGCACTCGACCCGGTCCAAGCAGGATTAAAACCAGTGACCAAGCCAGCATGTCAGATAGTACAGTTACACACCACTCAGCTAATACCAAGTGGCATTAATTGCATAAACATGAAGCCCTGATGTCAGTGGGTTGCTGTGACTCAGGATGTCAGAGGTGGGACGCCCGGTTTGGCTCATTGGTATTTGTCAATGCCTTTAATTCTTGTTGTCACCCAAAGAGAGAAGGTTTTATTATTTGTTTGTAGGATGGTGAGACATGTCAGAGCAAACTAGAGGAGTTTATAGATGAAATCTTTTTGGAGGCAAGCCTGTGTCACAGCATGACAAAACAAGAGATGTAAGACTTAAGTGAGGGGTCAGAAGGCTGCAGATATTGGTTTTGTCTTTGCCAGATGCTACCCACTGGTCTTTGGATAAACTCAGATTCAGCGTGAAAATTACCGGGCTGGATGCAGG
This sequence comes from Chromobotia macracanthus, assembly GCA_036877525.1. Taxonomy (NCBI): domain Eukaryota; kingdom Metazoa; phylum Chordata; class Actinopteri; order Cypriniformes; family Botiidae; genus Chromobotia; species Chromobotia macracanthus. The sequence continues at coordinate 9,099,484 of JAZGTH010000012.1, read as the reverse complement.
TTAACTGTTTTAAACAACAGACTTGATGCATTCTAGTCCCAAGGATCAGTAGGAGCAACCTGCAAGGGCCTGAGAGATTTAAACATTCTGCAAGCATATTACATTTCCATTCACTAATAATGACAGTAACTGGGACTAATAATGAGTAATTAGGACTAATTAATTGCACTAATAATTACCTCTTCCACCCCACCACCCATCTGTCAGAGTTAAAAAATATAGGTAGTCCTGCCCAAAATCCATGCTATTGGTTTTTTATGACACATTAGAACGGTTTTCTAAAAAACGTTTTCTAAATCACAGTTTTCTAAATAACCACAGATCACAGTGTTTATGCTCTTCAGGAAAAATAAACTACAAGTCTAAATGTTTCAAGCTTATATAAACACACACAAACTACTTTTAGAAACTGTATAAAACTAACCAAATAAATTAGAGCTTGCCAGTTTGAGTCAATTTTTTTGTCCAATATGCATGAGACAGTCAGTGAACAGACTATGAATGCTATGAATATATATATATATAATCTCTGCTTGTCAATGGACTTCCTTGACTGTCTTGTATGCCCAGGGGTCTCTTTACCTTTGAATAATGAGGGAATGTGATGCTCACAGCTTCTGACACTGAAAACTGTGATGGTACATTAGTTATATGGAGTAACTGTGAGTTCAGGAGTATTTATCAGTCTGCAGAAATCTAAGTTCATAAAGAGGTGTTAAACTCCTGACTTCTTGATGGAGCCATTGACCCTTGTATTTGGAGATTTAGTAAGGATTTAGGGTGTATGAAACAGTCTTCTTTTTCATTGTAAATTAGGACAAGGAGTCTGAGAAGCATATTAAGGAAGTATTTTTGGTGGGTTGCAACTTAGCAGATACAGTTTTATCCAAATCAAATTAAAGTAATTATAGTTCCTCCAGTACCACTTTCTGTCTGTCTGTTTGTCTTAAGTTAGTTGATGCCAGTTAGTTTCCCAATACCATGTTGTTTGCATACATTCTTTTTATATAACATGGGCTAAATGTCATCTGTCTGCATGTCTGTCTGCACAGGCAAATATTTGGCTAATTGGTTTTAAGTATAATACAGCCATGTCTTTTCACAGATAAACACAGACATGGCATGGCATTTATATTAATGCAGCTAATATGTATGTATATAATAAGGTGTATAATCTGTTGCTCTGATGTTTTATTTAAATTGCCCTGATTTGCATAGTTTTTCCATAGTATTTTTACCTCACTCTTGGTCTGTAAAAATTTTTCATGCAAATTTGTTTAGTCAGTTTGTACACAGTTATTTAGGGTAGACATTAGTTGGGAAATCTGTAGTAGACCGAATTTTTCATGAATCAAAACAAGGTTGTGTGCATTAGAAATTGATTATAGTCATTGATTACAGTCAGATCAGTAGGTTGTAGCCTCTAAAAGGGATACCTGAAAATTCTTCCATCATTTTCTGCTTTCATGTCATTAAAACCTGCATGATTTTTTTGCTTCTAAGATATTTTGAAGTATGTTGGTAATCAAACAACAATGGCACCCATGCACTTCCAGTATATGGACACAAAACCACTGAGACATTTCTCAAGATATCTTCTTTCGTGTTCCACAGAACAAAAAATCATACAGGTTTGAAATGACATCAGGGAGATTAAATGATGGAAAAAGGTTTCATGTTTGAGGCTTTAAGGCATTATGCTCCATCAATAGTTTATACCTTAACTAATGATTGTCACGTTTAGGTTCAGTTTGTCATGTTTTTGGTTTCCTTGTGTTTCTCAGTTCTTGTTTAGTTAATTAGCCCCTTCTCCATTTCCTTGGTTCCTGATTACCCTTGTTCCTGATTAACCTCTGTTTTGTTTAGTTAGCTCCCTTCCTTTTGTGTATACACTCCTTGGTTTTGTTCAGTTCTTGGTCAGTCCTTGTTTGTTTTGCTATGGTATTTTGTGTTCTCCTGGTCTGCTGAGTTTTGGTTATTTAAAGTGTGTTTTGAGATTATCTCCGTTTCCTTGAAATACTCCCACACCTAACCCTAACTAAGAAATATTAGAAATACTCCTAACCCTAACCCTAACTAACCCTAACCCTAAACACCCATACAATGATACAGCAAAAACATTACCACCCATTGAACACACTGTACATCTGTCTTTAACAGGCTAGTTTTTATTTTCAAAATATAAAATATCTACCTTTTCCATAGTGTGGCATATATTTCTGCAGTTTTACAAATGGCCACCATATGGTGCTCATGGAGCGCCAAATGCTTGTGTGCTAATAGCACAGACCCGCAGGGCTACTGCCTTCTTGCTTTCACCAACCATGATGGATTCTAAAACAGCAAGTGAGCTTTAAATGCCATGCCAAGCCAAAGAAACACTGCTTATCACCCCACGGCCATACTAAGAAATCATCATTGTTCACAGGCACATCCTTGGCCCATTATGGTCTTTGATGCTTCTTTGTTCATAAGCGCCACCATACAATTAGGCTGTACGAACTCCCATCGGACAGCTCTGTGCTGCCACAGTTACAGATACAATGAGCCATGGGACTGGTTGCAGTCAAAGCCCTTGTTTCCATGCAAGAAGTTCCCACAGATACCATGTGTGCTCTGAGCTACATAAAGGCAGTTACATTTCACTGAACGAGTGAAACCTCTGCTCTTGTCTTTAGAAGAGAGAGGTATTTGGCAGGCCACTGTGGGATCTCGCTTGCTTTGTGAAACTCTGTAAAATTAGTAATGCTGGTGAGAGCTTTTAAGTCAGAGCTGTGGTTGGAAAGAGAGCTGCATCTCAGAGGGTTGAATCACTTTGGATGGGTTGGGTCCTCTGCTCTCACCTCAGGTATTTTTATTTGATGATGAAGACCCCCTGCCTGGCAAATGTGTGCTTTGTGTGGTGACAAAAAACATTTTTATTTTTATCTGATCTCTGAGAATACTGAGTAACAAGCTGCGCTAGTACTGTAGCTATTTTAATCCAAATTAATAGTGTACCAGTTATCAAGACTGGAACAAATAAGTTCAGTTTCTGTTCACAGAAAGCCTTTAAAAAAGTTCATACTTTTTGGTTCTTATTTTTTACTTTTCATTTTTTGTATGCTTTCTTTTTTATAAATGTTTTGTTTTGGGACTTTGGTATGCACTTTTATGTTTAAAAGGTGCTATACAAATAAAATTATCTGGGATGCTTGTTGTTGCTCATACTTAGGTTAAGAATTTGAACTTAATTTTAGAGGTTTTAGAGGCAGAATTTAAAGAGGTCTGTAACGTCCTGCACTGCCACCTGTATGCTACAGACATAAATTATACATTTAATCGTACAGCTTGCTAAACACTGGCCGGTTGATGTCCAATGGGGATTTTTATCATCCTGGGGGATATAGCTGGGTATTGCCAACTTATAATATGATACATACTGTGATGACAGGATTCAATACATATTGTTGATTCATATCAACTGGATCATGCTTGAAACTGCACCAAACACATGAGAGAGACTGAAACTTCCCTTAAGAGTGAGTAAAACTGCACAAGAAATTCAGGGTGTTCATGAAAGAAAAAGTGAGATCCAATATTATTACACCTCACACATGTGGATCTGGCCTTGGGAGGATCTCTTGTTACAAAACACAGCAGTTTGACATAGTCAGAACACACCGTTTTGCATGAGCAAAAAAACTTTGGATGACAATTTGCTGAACAATTCCATACTACTTTTTCCTTTTTAACAATACAATTTAATTCAATTTTATTTATATGGCTCTTTTTACAACGTTACATTGCTTTAAAGCCGCTTTACATATAATAAAAAACAATTATAATAAAGAACAGAACAAATGTCAAACAACATAGCCAGCGACCCTTTTTAGCTCTAGTAAGCACTGAAAACTATGAAGAGTAAAGCATATATGTAATTAATGCTTTATCAGTGTATATTATTGTTCTCCTGCTGCCACAGAGAATTATTGTAAATGTTGTTTGGTCATGCAAACCATACTAGATCAATATTTTTCATCAAGAAAGTATGTACAAACTAAATTGTAGTCAGCATTCACAAGTACTATTATTCTTTAATTGACACACAGCTCCCTAGAATGTTGGTGCTCAGGGAAAATTCAGTTTCCCACTGTCAATTACAGCATTGTATTGCTATTCATGTGCGCTCGTCTTGTAAATAGGATCATTCTGACATGACTTGAAGGGAGCATAAGCCCAGAATGCTTCAAGCACATGACTTGACTGCCAACACTAGTTTTATTGTATTTCCTCTCAAAATGATCCTTAAAATAGTCCCACAAGCCAACTAAAAGCCCTTGGGCAGCATTATGAGATCATAAGACTATATCTAAAGCTCTGTGAGCCATTTCCAAGTACTAGAAGCCTAAAATAAATAGGATATTATCCTTAATTAAGAACAGAGCTCTTTTGTTTAGCAGTCTTAAGAATATGCTGTGATTAGATACTAAATACAGACTTATGGTACTAACAGCACCATATAAATTCTTTTATAACTTCTTTTCCCTCATGCTCACAAACACACACTCTCATACACATGCACAGTTTGTCAGAGGAACGATATCTCCCGTCTGTGGGTTTCCCGCGAATTGAATTTATTGTGGGTGGTGTTCCCTCACCACTGGCCTTTTAGAAATTAATTTAGTGTGAGCATTACAGGTGTTCCCAATAAAAAGGCATTGCCCACAGGAGGGACATGAAGAGAAAGAGGGAAGAAGCTGATATAAACATAAGTGAGTGTTATATTGGAACAGTGAATTAGTAGACAGGAAACATGGAGTCATCAGTCTTTAGCTTTTTGTTCTGGCACAGATGACTTGCTGTAGTACGTGAGCCCATTATTGAGCAGTAACTATAAAGAAACACATACATTGTTTTAGAAGATTTGTACAAAGGAGTGTATTAAGGTTGCCTTTTGATCTCTGAGTTTGAGTTACAGATATATGATTTTTAATTAAAGCAATAGTTCACCCAAAAATGTAAATTCTGTCATCATTAACTGTAACCCTCTTAACATTCCAAACCTGTATGACTTCCTCTGTGAAATTTAAAAAAAGTCTTGTAGAATATTTTGGCCACACTTTGCCAAATAATGAGAGTGAATAAGGTCAAGAAACAAAAACACCAAGAAACTTATCAAAATGTAATCTATTCAACATTTATGCTGTATTCTAAGTTCTGAAGTCTTACACTTTGAGAAACAGACAGAAATTTAAGTTGTTATCCGTGCACTAATTATCTTCCAGCCCAGAGTGCCGTCAAACACTGTGAATGGACCATTGAATCTGCATATAAGCTATTCTATAGCTTCAGAAGATTTAGAATAATGCTTGATGAACTATTATTCATATATTATTATTCCCGTGTTCTTGCACTTTTATTGCTTTGAAGTGTTATTGAAGTGAAGGTTATTATAAGTGGCCAGGATATTAAACACTTTAAATAAAGTGTAAATACACCCTTGACCCTATTCCTAACCGTAAACCTTCCTAGAATAGTACAGTAAGTACAATGTATCACATGCTTTTTTCATATGCAAGTACACAATATTTAAAGACACTTAATAAAAAGTGTGACCAAATGTTCTAATTAGAATAGTTCAAAAATAAAATTGGATCTTGGGAAGAGCAGAGCCAGCATACATGTTTGGTCACTGTAGTTTATTGTATTATATTTTAGGATATTCAGATGAAGTTAGGCATAATTAGAAGTTCCCTGTTAAAATAAGACAGAAGCTTGGTGAGCAATGTAGGAATTTGAAACACAGTAGGACATTCATCTTAATGATTGATATGCTGTCTGAAGGAAAAAACTAGACAATCCCTAATGATGTTGGGCGCAGTTGGAGAAATCTTGCTATCCAGATGATATTTCAGGAGGGAGTTGAATGTTCTTGGCTTAGTCATTAAGCAGCATAAGGGCAACTTTGACCAGTTTGACCTTATAATGTCCAACATTCTATTTGAAAATGCTCTATAATGTGAGTAAGTGCAGTGCTGTTGGCCATGTATAATAATTGTGGAAATAAGGGGTATATTATTATATTATATATTTATACTAAGAACTGACAATAAAAGCTAATTCACAAAGATAGAAGATGTTAGAAGTAATATAATAGATAAGAACATTGTTAGAAGTTGGTGGGTCCTTCAGAAACTAATTATCTATTATTACATTCATAGACGATTTTGACTGCAAACAGTTTTAGTCTTAGTCTTGCAGTCTGGAAAGCACTACAGAGACATTGAATTGTCAAAAGAACATTTTTCTGCAAGTGACTTTACAGTCAAAATCAACAAGTCAATTTCAGTAAATTTCAACTCAGTCAACTGAGTTGAAATTAAACACAATGCATTGGCTAGTTTCCTGCACAGTATCTGTCTCACTCCCACTTACTGAGCAGGTATCATGACATCCATCTCCACAACTTTGAAGATGTTACACATCTGAGAAAGGGTAAGGCATAGATAAGTTACAATTATGTATTTACTTGGTACACTTGATGCTTTTATCTAAAGTGACACTGAGAGCTTTGAGAACTGATTCCATTTGGTGGTGCTAGAACCATGATATACCATTTCCTTATTCTGCCTCGGTCCATTTAAACAGAACATCAGTATTCCATATATGTGCTCTATTTCCAACAGTACAGCATATATAATGCACATCTTTTGATCAGGATGGTAATTTTTGGCACTGTATATATATATATATATATATTAAACATTTACAACACAGAAAACAGAATGTACATGGTATTATTGCACATTTTTATTTTCATTATGAGATGCACAATATATTAAAACTAATTAGGGATAGTAGGTTAGTAGCTGATTTATTAATAAAGAGTTGACTGAACTGATGAAAACGACCACAAATTTGGACCATTTGAATAAATGGACATGCATCAGAAATACCTGTCATTACATGTGTAGGCTTGTACCTCTCTCAGTGGTCTATGAGAGGGTAATGTATTCAGACTGCCTACTAAAACAGTATATTCTTCTGAGACTATGCAACATTTAGTCAATTAATGTCATCTGTTGACATGTAACATTCTTCCTCAGTTGAAAAAATATGGTCAGAAATGTATTTTTTTCTGGTGTTTTCAATCTATGCATATGTGACCAAAATATATTGGAAACAAAATACTGTCCTGACAGGAGCTTTTTCACAGAGGTAGAGACTGACTTCAGACAATTCTCCCACAGTACATTAGCTTGGCCAGACCCACTGCTGTTTTAATGCGGAGTTCACAGATCTGAAAGAATTTAATTTGGGTTTCTAATTCACTGCTTTTGGCAAAGTCATTACAGGTGATTACACATACAGTATTTGCATTACATCTAGCAATATTTTTCCTATTCAAAAGTCATGTGTTAACAGGGCCTCTATTCTATGCAAATTATCACCATCAGTTTGCCATCTTAAATGCCCCATATTGATGCAATGTGTGAACAAACAAATCCATAACTTCTTAAGGGTGTACAACGTTAGTCTTTACAGGTGACATCTGTGCCATTTGTCACAGATATGCAAGGATAACACAATTAATTATATTGACAATATATCTCTTACATATAGCATATATTTCCTAGCTAGTCAGCTAGTGATGGTATTCCAACTGTAGGGAATTTAGGATTAGCCACCTTGAATATGACGGTTTTCACCATATTTTTAACTTGATATCTACTCATCTGAAGTGATTTATGTTGGTGGATGTCATTATTCTGGCACATGGTCTCTGTGGTCTACTTAACATCAAACAGTAGAGCTTTGATCTGTGTTACGGGAGTAGAAGCAATGACATCTTTCACAGTTGTACTCAAGGCTGAGTCAATAGCCTGTTAAAGCACCTGGGGTATGTGAGTAGCAGAAATTATGGTGTCCTTCAAGGATTCTTCAGAAATATCCAGATTTACAGATTAGTCTTTTGGGTATGAGGAAATGTATGTGTGTCATTGTCCCATTGGTAATGTAATTTCAATATAATATTTCATTAAATAGCAGGGCTTAATTTGTCAATTATGACATATATGGATGCGTATGTGGCTTGACCATTACTTCATTTTAACTTTACAGACAGCATTATTATTATTATATTTCTATCCATTTATCCATCCATTTTCTAAACCTGCTTGTCCCCTTTCAAAGTCTGTCTAAACTAGTTATTTTTAAAGGGGTTTCAGACTTGTCAGCTAGTCAGTATGGAAGATCAGCAAGACTAGCTCAATGCCCTGTACACACATACAGTGACAAAATCTAATTTTCAATTCATTTTTAATGAGACCTGTGGTCATCTGGAAACAAGAGTGATGACAGTCTTTGGCATATAGATGTGGGCATGTCCAGCAACTTGAAAAAGTTAACAACCCACGACAACAAGTTTTGGGAATGATAACCAATAAGTGAAGTTCTCCATGTCATCTGTCTTCTGCTTTGGAAAACTGGAGTCAGCTGCAGGCATGACAAAACAGAGAAGTGTACTTAATTTTCTATATGCTTTGTCTGTAACCATATGTCTTAATATAATAAAATTACGCATAGAAATAATACTGTCAGCATAAAACTGTTGTACCTATCTGAATCTCCCACTGATATGTACAGCAGTAGGTACACCCACAGTTTTTCCAACAAGATTCTGAGATCATGTGATATCTTCTAACATAGATGTTGGATTTTAAAGTGGATCTGGCTTTCTACACCACCAATTCCTGCTAAAGAATATAATAGATAATATAACTGCTAAAAAGTGATAAAGTCATGCTAACTAATGAAGTTGTAAATGTTCTTTATCTTACAGCCTTAACAATTACTGATATCTGACCCTTTATACAACCCATGATCCTACATTGCTGTTGTCATTTTGTTGCTGAATGCATGGGCTTCCCTCTTTGCCATGGTACTGGGCCTTGGTGAAATGAAGATGAAAGTGTGTGGTGTGTTGTAATCAGGTTGTCTCCTTTAGTTGAGTCCTGTATTTATCTTCTCTTGGCAACCTGCTGCTCTACAAACTTTGGCTGACATAAATCACAATTGGGCCTCAGTCAGTTTTCATTCCCACAGAGCCACTGAAAGCCTAAACTCAGCCCAGCAGAACCCTGAGCAGAAGTCTGTTCACAATCAACTCAGTATGACTTTATTTCCAATATCTAGTGCTTTTGTGTTAAGAGAAAACACAAATTAAGATGGATTCCTAATTAATAACATCATCATGTTGCCTCCAGGGGACCCGTGGTGACTTTTTGCTGAATTCTCTAGTTAAAATAGACATCCAGTGGCCACTTATTAAGGTTCTTTCAGATTCTGTGACAAGTTTTTTTCTTTATCTTTTAGCATAATATATCGTCCTCTTCTTCCCAGATATCATTATTGCTTTTATCCTTTCAAGTTAATTTATCTGATAACCTTCAGTTTTAGATGGTGATTGTAATGGCAGGTAATCTTGATGCATGTTTATTTCTTTAAATATTTTAAATGTGACACTGTTGTCATCTTTCCAGTCATTATTCCAAAAATTTCAAAGTTTGTAATCTGGCATTTCTGAATATGCCCATTATTCGCATTCCCTATGTGACCACATATTAAGACATACTTGCTTAATAGCATTATGAATATAACGGTCCAATTACAATCATAGGCAATAAAATAAATGTAATAAATACTATGTATTGTATGTATTTTTCATACATCAAAAGCAACATGTAAATTTCAGAGTTTAATGTTTAACTCCTTTAAACCTTTAATTAGCTCTTCTTGAGTTCTAGGCTGGTAAAACAAAACACCATATGTAATTGGCCTAATGGTTAGAGAGTCAAACTTGCAACCCAAAGGTTGCATTTTTACTTCTCAATGACAGCAGTATATGACTGAGGAGCCCTTGAGCAAGGCATCTTTCCCCCAGTTGCTCCCTGGGCACTGCAGTGTTAGCTGCCCACTGCTCTGGGTGTGTGTTCACGGCTTGCGGTGTGTTCACAACTTAAATGTAGAGGTCACATTTCAAGTATGGGTTACTATGCTTGACAGTGCGTGACTTTTCACTTTCAAACTTTCACTTTCAGGTTTTGACCTTATCCTTTTGTCTTAGATTCGATATCTTTATGTTTGGTGGTAAAAATGTCAGTGTGAATGCTAAGTGAAGTGTGAACACATCCTTAAAATAGGAGGTAGCTAAGCCTACAGATCCAATCAAACACTTTTCATTGTTTCTTTAACAAATTAAAATATAGATTTATTAGCACAGTCATATATGTCATTTAGAGTTTAGGGCTGCATCACCTGTGATTGCTGAACATATACAGCAGGTTTCTTATTTGCTATTCCATATGTGGTTCACCATTTGGGCCACACATCTTCCTGTCTGAGGCCAGAGGAGACATCTGCCACACTGTCTGACCAAGCTCTGTCTCTAAGCAAAATCAACACACCATGGTCCCAGGCTCAATTTGGCAGTCATGGACTGCAAGCAAGTCTACGCTGACTCCTTTTCATTGAACCAACTACTTTCCATATGGTGCATGACCATACAGTATATGGAAAATGATCACAATCCATTGAAGAATGTATCACGTGTTGTTTTCAGACATAAACGCTAGAAACATTTCACATGTCTATATAATGTGAAAAAATAGCCTGGCTTGCCATCTGAAGCAAGGGGTTTGGGCATAGAACAACTCAGGTTTCCTCCTGGACCTAATTATGGAAATAAATGTGCAGCTGGACTGGTGGAGGGATGTCAGAAAAATTGTTGTGTTGTAGTTTGGGGTATTAACATGCATGAACTTTCCTGAACTTTCATTTAGAACTGCAACTGGACTGAAATATTTTCACTTGCTTACTTGTATGAATTAATAGGTTTTGACTTTTTGAGAGTGATTATACTCTTCTGGTCTGTTTGTGCTTCATGCTTGACTGGACTATAACCCAGGGGAATCCGCTACTCCCCCATCCAACCCCTGCTTTTATTCTGCTTTTTAAACAGAGTTTAGTTGGCTGATATTAAAATGTATCTCTGCTGGCTCAAAGGAAAGGTACTTTTCTAAAATAGACTATAATTTGTTTGAGGTCCTGGTGTTAGCTCCAGGTCCAGTTTCAGGTACCTGGTATTATTTCTAACATCAAAAGTACATTTGCCTGGCATTGTAATCAAGACAGATCTAAGCATCTATTTGTAAAGCTGTGTTGTTGCTGGTTATATAACAGTTATATATAACAGGGATAATGACAGGTGGTGAAATCAGAAAAACAAACTGAATATCCATTCATCTAATCCATAATTCTGTATGTTTTTTATGCATATACTACCACCAAAATTACTAATAGTAAAGGGTGATGTAAAAAATATCTGAGAAAATGAAACACTGTCTTGATATTGTAGCTTAGTGCCAGTTTGGAACAATAACAATGTTTAGCACTTGTTAGATAATTGCTTGTGTCTTGTTATTGGCTTCTGCAACATTGTTAAGCAATTTCTAAAGTATTCTGCGTGTTGTTTGTGGTGTGCTGTGTAGTAGTGTTTTAGATGGTTTTGAGGGGTTTAATCATTGGCTGAAGTTAAAAGAGCCCACCCTCTTATATATCATATTATCAGATATATATATCTTGTCTTAGAAAACACAACTAATGCAGCACTTATGTTAACACAAGCATTTGTTTGTTTCAACAATATTCTCTACCATCGTGTCTCATTTGTGTTAATAACACAGCACACTGGTCTTCTCTCTGAAGTTAATGAGTCTTTTCTATTTTCACGTTACGACTTCAGGCAGATGGTGCAAATGTAGTACAAAACAGCAGGTAAATTACAGTCATGAACATTAAGACAGATGCCAGAGTTGCCCATTGTCACTTATTGGAGATGGGTTTAAAGATTTGCATTATAGTGGCTGAAGTGCCACAGTGATGCAAGTTGTAGTTTAAATATAACATAGATTCACTACATTTACCAGTTTTCCTGCTGTATCGATAATTAAAAGGCACTTTAAATATAATTAAAAGATGTATTCCAGGTTTTAAGAATGGTTAAACCTAAAAATCTAAAGCCTATACCACATTTCATATCAGCCAAATTGCTAGTGAGCCTTATTGACTGCTGATTGTATCCCTGCAGTCACTTTTGGATGGGTGTAAAAGACTACTAAGTATTATTTGCCAATTACATAACTTATCATCACATTTTTTTCATTATCTAGTAATATAAGCATTGCTTTTTTCAGACATATTAAATATTTTTATCACTTAACTTACTAATAAGCATGATTTGGGTTGCACATATTATATATCCAGGTAACCTTCAGTCACCTTCACCTGCATCTTGCTACTTTAACCCATTAAGGTATGACCTTCTGTTGCTTTGTAACAATAGATATTATAAAAGGTTTTAGTTTTCCAGATATGTTTATATCATTAGATAATAACTCATAACAATTTTTATATATTTTATATTAGTTTTATTAATAGCTTTTTTATTGCCACACCCACAGCTCTGGCATCCCAACACTTCCTCTTTTGGCATCAGCCAGTCTGAGAACCCCTGACCAGATTGACCATCAGGGTCAAGTTAAAAGAGAGCCGAGGATGCTCCACCAGGGTAAAGCTACAGGACCCAATGGCACCCATCTCAGGGTTTAGATCAGTTATGATCAGCTATATGGGGCGGTTTAGGACCTTTTCAACATTAGTCTCTACCTGGAAAGTTCATGGGCTTTTGAAATAAAACAAACAGTGCCTGGTTCTAATACATTGATTAGTTTGATTAGACACCAAAAGCACTGACCTGTCACATAAATGAAGGGCATGAAAGAATGCTTTATCTGAGATCCATGGTTGGCATGCCAACCCTAAAGTTTGTTACAGTACTTTCCAGTCTGCACTTCTGGTAGTGTAACTGGAGGATAGGTAGGTGCATGTCATAATCTCTTGGTTCACTGACTACCTCACAGGCAGGCCACAATTTGCGAACCTGCAGAACTGTGAATCTGAGGAAGTGGTTATCTGTCTGTCTTTTTGTCATTGTGACGTTGAGATCACATGGCCAGCTGGACACTACTCACTTTTTGTTGAAAAAGAAGTAATGAATTGCTGTGAATATCGATTTCTACAATACCATCAGTAGCAAAAAACTTGCATGATGCATGTTAGTATAAAGTTCAAAATGTAAAAAAAATACACCATATGTTCCATTACACCAAAAATACCATATGTTCTGTTGGAAAAGGATTGTTTTGAATAAGCTAATCTTGAAGAAAAATAAGCCTGCAATTTTTGAAACATGAGAAATGACTGAATGGTTGCAAGAGGAAATGGAGGTGAAGGGTAAAAGGCTCAAAAAGGGACACAATAGTCGACAAGAGAAACCCACTGAATGGACGTGTCGTAATTAACAGCTGGCTTTGCTCTGGCTCCATTTATTATTCATATTATTTATCTTGCGGTCCTGCCCCATGACACCTCACAGAATGAGATCAGGTCCCTGCAGATGCCCAACATCTGAATAGGGCTCTTTTAGGTTCCTCTCTCTTTACCTTCTGTATGTGCAGCTATGTATGTGTATTTGCCTCAGTAGTCTGCATGCGCTATATAGATATGGTAAACAATATGGTAAAAAGATATGGTATGTAAGTAGTTAAAAATAACAAAGGTGGGAATCATTCTGAGAATGGATTGATTGTGCAGGGCACTTAATGAAAGAGTGTAGAGAATAAATAAGGTGTTCATAACAAATATGAGATTCAACTCATATTTCAACCGATCAGTTGGAATTTAAGGAAAGATCTGTTACAAATTCACAGGGTGAAAATTACCATGCAAAAAAATGACTGTCTGTTACTCAAAGGGTCAAAACCTACTCAACCACAAGGCAAGCACAGAGATAGAGGGGAAAACACTGGCAGGAGATGCAGTGGTAGTATAAAATGACTGTCAAAAGGACACTGTCAAATTTCACAAAATGAGATCAGGTTTCAGTTATTATATTTCAATAATAACTACATTTCTCACAAAACTGATCTAAAACCAGATTATCTTAGCTTTATAACCTATATTAATTTTATACTCCATACTGTTAATGTGGGGCTACTGGATCTAAAACCAGTGTGGAACATGTGGTAGAATGTGAAATTTGCAGCATGAATGTGCAGCTCGTTTATCTGCACAAATTGCATGATGCAATCCTGTCAACATAAACCAGAATTTCAAAAATGTTTACAAAGAATTGAAAGAACTGAGTCTGTTTTAAAACAAAGTAAGACCTTACCCAGTATGTATAACTGCATCTGTATGTATTTACATAAAAGAAAAATAATAATTGCTGAAATTTTCAGGCACAAAAAGGCTTATTTTTTGATAAACCCAGGTACTGACAAAAACTGAATAAAACTCAAGAGGCAAATGAGAGCAAGAAACAGACAGTGGTGCAGTAGAAAACAGTCAAAAGAGACCTAAGGGCATGAAACATTTCTGTTCTAAAAATAAATCTGAATGATCCTTCCCTCACGGTACAGCTGAACAAATGATTCTTATTACCTATGTAACCACAACCGCATCTGTCACTACATCAAAAGAAAAACTCTTCTAACATCACTCACCTTCTGATTGATGTGCCCTTCATGAGGTTTGTTGGCCGATTTGTTAGGGCATGACCCATGTGGCTTGATTACAAAAGGCCAGAATCCCCTGACATCTATACCAGGGCTTAATGTGGTGAAAGTAAAACTGGGATCTTTTCACTCAACACAGAGTAAATTTTATAGCTAGATAGGCAGTGAGGCTGTTTTGTCTTTTGTTGTTGTGAGGTTGCACAATGCCGCTGTTGACTGGCTCTTTTGTGGTCTTATCGGCCGTGGTGACAGTTAGCCGGAGACTGTGGGGTTCGGCTTAATTACTCCCTTTGGAAATGAAGGACACTAGATTGAAAGGAGTGGCTTTCAGTATCTTTGTTGTTAGTTTATATCCTGTTCTTTAAAAAGGATGACTAGTGTAAGACATTGTCTTAGTAAAACCTACCTTAATAGTATAAAACCTACTTTTGATTTAAATGACCTAAACCGATTTGTCAGTGGGTAGGGCAACTGGAATTGTTTTTGCTATATGTACATTGTATTGTACATATAGCAAAAACATTGTTTTTTTGCACATTATATGTACATTGTTATTGAAAGTTGAAATTCATGAGTTTTTGCTCTGACATGTAATCGTAAATGATCATAAATGCATATTTGGCGTGAGGGACAGCTATATGTATATACCCCGTGCAATGATTGGTTGAATTACATGACTGTGCTTCTCCAAAATTTTGTTAAATAAACTTCATGAAGTATTCAGTACTTTTCTTTACATTACAACCACAAACCAAATCTGTTTGCAAGTATTTTGAAAAACTACCTAAAAACGTATAAGACCTAAAAACTAGGCCAGGGAGCAAAACCAGTTGATAACACCTATAACGAGGGAGTGTTTGGTAATGTGACATGGAATTCTGTCCTGTGTGCTTAATAAAGGGTGGAACAGTTGTACCTGTACATACTAAAAATTACTTCATTCCTGCATGTGAAAACTGTCTGAATTTGTTCATTAGACTATATAGACTTGTATATAGACTGGAAAATGTATTCTAAAAATATTGATCAAAAATGATAGCAAACCTGGAAGTGGACAACATTGACAACATCTCAAAAGCCCAAATACTGGCCATCGTGTATAACAGCACCCTCCCCAAGAGTCTGACTGGTTGTTTCTCACACAGGTTTGTTGGACAAATGACTATTAAATGAGATTTTCTATCTGAGTTTGGAACCAGGTCTTTTCTCTGTTTCCAGGTGGCTAATGTTGGTTGTGCTTCATTGGCTTGCCCCTATGAACATGATCACCAATGGTTAAGTAAAGGCAAAATGGGTGGCTAAGGCATGTCCAACTGACAGGCTGAGGTGAGACAGGCTGCTGATTGTATCCTTACTGTGAGGAGGTAAGGGAGATGAGCTTTTGATTGGCTGGGGGGCTTGGGGTACGACGAAGATGGATTTTTGATAGTATGAGAGTGCACAAGGTCCGTTTGGTCAGCCTTGAAGAGAACATGTCCCAGCAGGGACTGTCATGATCAATGTGGTCATTACGGATCTTCTTTAGCTCGACTGGAGCTCTGCTCCAGCTTAAATGTATGGAATAAATTAAGGGGAAATGGGTTATAAAGAGAAGAGGTCAGTTTAGAAGCAAAGACCAGTCTTTTTTTTAATACTGGCAGGTTGTGTTTATTACCCAGCTTACTGGCTGTGATGTATCGCACAAAGTCTATCTTAAATTACAAATACAGAGACATTGTGGCATTTCAAAATAGAATCCAAACGGGACACTTAATTCTTCTGTACTAGCAAAACATATATATGTTGTGAGTATATGCGTGCCATTTTCAGGTTTATCTTTAATTGGCACAGCTAATTATTTAGTTGTTTTGTATGTTATTTTAAATATAAAACCAGGCTAAACATTGCAAGTGGACATGCTAACAGCATGATAACATTTATGTAGTCTACATTATCACAAACCTTTCATGACTTTAATGAACTATTGGACCAGAGTGGACCTTTAATGTTGTGCTAGCCAATACAGCAGTCAGCATGAGTTGGATGCAGAAGCATAGATGCACAAAGTTATAATTAATTTAGAATGTGAAAGTATTAAACAAAATTGGGGGTTGACAAAATTAAGTGATGTAGTATTTATATTTTTAGTTTTCAGATTATGAAACTAATAGAATACATGCAAACATTCAAGATTTTACAATGTAGTACTGGTAGATGGGTCCTTTTTAAAATGAATTGCATGGTTCTGCAACCATTACCAGATGAGATTGGTCAATGTGGATGACAGAAACAATTTGCATCTATATCTCAATGCTATCTAATCTGGTATGAAATGAGTAGTAGAAATGAATATTTTCAGAGATCTCCTGAAGGGAAATGCCTACAGCTTTGTTCCTTTTCATCTGACAGTCGCACCCTGAGCCTGAACCATATTTGGATATGAGAATGACTGTTTGCTTGTTTTAATGGATTTGCTGTGTGGAACAACTCCAGATATATAAAAGTGCCTGAAAAAGACTGTGTGCATGAGAAAGACTGAGAGAAAGATAAAATGTGACAGAAATGAATCCATTTGGGGGAGCTGTAGGACCAAGCACCACAGAAGGCTTAACATATAGAAGATGGGGATTCAGGGACATTTCAAAAAGTATGCAAAATGCTAACTTTTTATGGACAGTTGCCAGGGCATTTGCTTTGTAGTTGCTAGGGTATTCTTAAAAGTTTCTAGGTGGTTCTTTACTAAACCAAGTCAAAACAGAAAACCCAAGTCTATCACATTCAAATGTCTAAATGTGTCTTTTCCTTGTTTTATTCAAACAGGCACAAAGAGACACAACAAAAACTAACAAGATATATAAAATTAATTTAGAGAATAAATCATTGTTTTCTCTGAATTGAAATGAAACCATAAGACAATAATGTCAATGCAAAATGTTAAATGCTGCTAAAAAAAAAATTCTATTTTTTTCATCAAAGTCTTATCTTTTCATTTTGGGGAAAATATGACCAGGACATGTTCTTAACAGGTTTTGTGAAGTCCACCCATTTTTGTGTCACCCATCTTTATCTTTTCCTTCTTGTCATTCACTTTGTAAAGACAAACATTGTAGGTTAATTGTGTAGCGGAGAGAATGGTAAACTGCTCTGCGTGCCAAGCCTGAGAGTAATCTTTCGCTCTTTCTCCACGACAGAGCTGCTCAGTTAAACCGTGTCCTGAGGGCATGTCAGTTTAACCTTATCTGATAACAACGATATTTGTTTCTCTTTGTCAGCCTGCAGCTCTTTCGCCCATGCAGCAGCCCAAACTCCCCAATGATGAACAAACATTCAAACAAACAAAAAAGAGGAAACAACAATTTGTCTGTAAATATTGGAACAGCATTGTAAAACAGCACAGATTTTTGGAGTACTGCTGAAAGTAGGATAGTCAGTGTTTTACAGAATGCACTTTACTATTTTGGCTTTCTTTGCCAAATGTTCTCATTACAAACCAGCAGTTCATTTTATTTTCGCTTAACATTTTATTTTTAACATTTTATTGTAAATACTCTTGTCTGAACATCACACATTTGGTCATACACTCTAAATAGATACACATTTTAGCATGTTTTGCAGAAAGCTGCTCACTTATACAATGATGATTTACACAGTGTTTATTGAAAGTGTTCAACATTTAAAACATTCTTTACATTGCCAAAGAACTTGCTCTAACCATGGTAATTTTAAGTAAACCTTGTTTTCAGTCAATTAAACTCTTAGTGAACTGAAACTCATTTGGTTAGCCAGGGATGCAATAAATGCAATATGGTTAATGGCATCATTTAGCAGAGAGCCATGGCGCACGCACTGATGAGGCCCACTGAGGGAAGGAAAGGAAAAACATTACAAAGTGTAATTACTTTAAGCACCATTAAGAATGCAATAACTTGTAGGAAAAACAAAGTCCGGCTTTCTCTTTGCTAGAATTGTACAGAGAAAAAAGCATGAAAGGTTGCAGCTTTGTCTTTTTCAAAATAAGTGCAAGAATGGAGTTGTTGGCTGTTATGAATTGGATTTCACAGTTAAAAGGTTTAAAGACTAATCTAAGCACGTCTTCTCTGCTTTAAAATCTTGTGTGTATTTTTTAAACAATTCATTTGTTGATTAATAGAGCAGGTAATTACTAGGGTTTACTAAGTGAAGCGTCACTATTACTTTTGTATATTTAAGGTTAAACCCCTGAGTAGAGTAATGCAAACTGCATTGTTTGTGCTATGGAAATTAAAGACAAGCATGGCTCACATTTTCTTCAAAACCTGTAAACATTTAGTTTGTCTTGTGTCATGTTTGAAATCCAAACGTGGAATGACATGTAACAGAAAACGTTTTCCAAATGACCTTTGCTTTGTTACACCATAAAGTAGTGGACTAGACAAATCGTAATTTTGTTGAAATAATAAAAAACAATGAAGATTCATGGGACATTAAGCAATGCTCTCTAAATGTCACTTATGATATTGTCTTGGTTTTAGATCATTAGCTCTATATGACCCTCAGAACATTTCCTGTGTGAACTGAGGGTAGATTTTTGTTATTACTGAATGCTCATTAAACTGTGAATTTGAGCTAGTTTGCAGTGTTGTCTGTTTGAATCTCTCTTGATGTCAGGAACTATGAAGGTTTAATAGTGTATGGTATTGTGGGTAAGTGTACTGTACATTCTCGAGTCTTTCTCTGTAAAATTATAATCTCTCAGAATATCCAAAGGGCTTGGGATCAACAACATTTAATAACAATTTGGGTTGGGATTATGTTCTCATTTAATACTCCAAGCTATAAAAGGTCCCTAAGGGATAATTGTGTGGTCACTAATAGATAATATCAAGGGCTGAAATGTATGTTTTGAATGTATCCCCATTCTATATATTTCTTTAAACTTCTGTCTGATTTGAGTTTGTTCATTAATTTAAACTTTTATAAACATTTCTGCACTGTACAAGCTTTAACATTCCTTATAATCTTTTCTTCTACTAATATTTATCCTTTTAATCAAGCAGAGACAAAATCCAGTGGTCTAAATCTTACCCTACACCACCAACTACATAAATTGTGAAGATTTTAAAACTTTAAAGGTAGGGCAGGTAATTTCAGGGAGACTAGCAATAGCAAGCTAGCTTTGAAAGCATATGACCCTCCCGTCAGAGCACTCTTCAAAGCCACACCTCCTCCAACATACATAGTGTACATAGTTTGACAGGAAATAAATAGGAATAGAGTATCCTATTATGAACAAAGTGAAATATTATGTATCATAGTGTAGTGCATAGTATATATACGAATTGATACACAGCCTTAAAATCAGTTGTCAGGCCCAGAAACAAATAAGTTTGGGGCTCAGGTGCATTTTGGATGGACTCTTTCTGGCCTTGCTGAGTTATTTAAAGGAAGAGCGCTTTAAACGTGCATCAAGACGCAGATGTTATCACTGTTGCAATGAGTTATCTCCAAACAGTGATTTGAGAGCTTGCAGACAGCTGTTTGTTTGTCTTTGTAATGTCTCCAGGGAAGTCGCAGAATGAGATGGTCTCAATGGGATGCAGCAAAGAATAAATCAATAAGGACGTGGTGAAGCCAGGAGGAAAGGAAATGGAATTTACTTTGTGGATGGAAGATGAGAAAATTACCCAGCTTCATCTGCATGCTGATCCAAATAGCAGGTAGTGTATGGACCATATCGAAACTGTGAGCGGAACGAAGAATGAAACGCAGAGCTTAATATCTCTCCATCTCACTGGAGGAAGAAATATATTTTTCCCCCACAGCTATCTTTTTGTAATAAGCCTTTCAGAGGCACTTAATTCATCCGTTTTCCAACCAATCACATTTGTCAAAACACTGGCTCTGTCATTATTAAATACT
Organism: Chromobotia macracanthus; assembly: GCA_036877525.1. NCBI lineage: Eukaryota > Metazoa > Chordata > Actinopteri > Cypriniformes > Botiidae > Chromobotia > Chromobotia macracanthus. The sequence continues at coordinate 9,078,989 of JAZGTH010000012.1, read as the reverse complement.
TTTAAAAACAACATTGAAACATGCATGGGTTTTATGTTGAAGATTCATAACAGCTCTTGACAGGTTCTGCTTCCTCTGGAGCTGAGAGATCAGACATTTTTGTACTTTTACAAATGTGGGAGGAGATATTATTTAAAGGATAAGGTACAGCAAAAAGGGCACAGCCAATTAATATTCACCAATGTGTAATATGGTAATGGGTTCTGGCAAAAACTTCTTTGAAGCCTAAAAGTGTAAAATTCACGCTATTATTCCATCTAAATTCAATTTTGTCCCAGGTATTCAGAACTTTACCTGGTATCTGAAACCACGTTAATACATATTATGGGCTGTGCAGTAAAAGCCTGAAATATCCCTAAAGTCTTATTACTTTCATGGAGCTTTAGAGCTCAAAGGGTGAAAAGGACATAAAGGGTGAGAGTGAGCAAATTTATGGAATACCTGTTTCTTTAACTTAATTACACCAACACTCAAGCAAAATACTGTTTAATTCACTTTATTTAAGGATTTTCTTTTAAATACAATCAAACAGGTAAAGATCTCCTCCAGGTAAAGGTCTCACATCTTGAAGCCTGCAAGATGAATTATTTTAAGATGATGATTTCAGTCACTGAGTTCATTTAAGAAGCTACCTGCCTGCATTGACACATTACTGAGAAAACTCAGCACAAAGGTGAACACATACACAAAACATTAAAACATGCACAGTAATATATTAACCACTGTGGTCATGTATATAGTCAGATATATATAGTCATAAATCACCAGCACCTGCCAGAGCAGCCCCAAGGTGACAAACCAAAAATGTGGCTATGTTCAAGTGTTTCAGATGGGTTGATATCTTTGGATCAGTAGGGCAGCTGGTGTCACAGTGCATATAAAGCATGTATTCGAGTCTGATTAGGTCTAAACTGATCTCAAATACACAAAGTTTTTACACAAGACTAATAGTACGCACAACACAAATACTGATCACACAAGAACAAGCCACAGTGGTTTAGTCAGTTGTGAGCGCTTAAATTATTGGGTAGCTATGTTGAAAGAATTGATGTCTGTGTTGGGGTAAAATATTACCAGTACATTTCTTTAATGTGACATAACCCTTTTTACTAGTCTATGCATCGTGAGAAATCCATGCCCTCAATCACTGGTTCAGCTCAGTGAAACACTTGGCATGAGGCAGCTGACGTGCACAACATCGAAATGCAATTTCTTAGCCTTCACTGTCTGTCATAAACTCTTTCATCCTTTGATACTGTGAGAACAATAAGAACCTTCAGAAGAAATAAGACATCAGCATTAGAAGCAAACACAAATTCATTACAAAGGAAGGAAAGATTCCCAGGGGGCAAAACCCAGGAAGACAACGCAGAATAACTACAGTATTTTCATTTACGTTCTGTCTGATAGTTAGAAACAGCCATACTGTTTCTAGCTTCAGACACACACTGAACCTGCAGTGACACTGTGCAGCTCTCAATGTTTGTAATTTGGCTCAATAACGCTATAGTACATTCAGATGCTTAGAAATGTCTTTATCCATGTAAAGATCTCATGTCTGTGTGTAAATAGATGTTCATAAAGCTGACAATCACAGACTGTTACTAATCTTAGGTAAATCTGATTCAAAGTAGGCTACATGTCTCAATGTCTACATGATGATACCTTTTTAAAGAAACAGTTTGCGCAAAAATGAGACATTCTGTTATTTTCTCACCCTCATGTTATTCTTACCCCAAAAGGAGATGTTTTAAAGACTGCAAACCCTACTCTTTTGAGGCAATAAACTATTGTATGGCTTCAAAACACTTGCATGCTATATAAGCCAACAAGACAATCTTGCCCTGATTCACTGTGATTATATTCAATCAATTCAATTTTATTTATATAGCTTTTTACAGTGTTACATTGCTTCAAAGCAGCTTTACATATAATAAAAAAAGAATTATAATAAAGAACAGATTATATGTGTGAGCTTTCTGTCTAACATCTCCTTTCGAGTTCCCTGAAACGAAGTCATATGGGTTTAGAATGACTTAGAATGACTTTCATTTTGTAGTGAACTAACAGTTTAACACCAACAAAAAACAGAAACCCAAGTTTATTTGGTTTATATTGGAGTTAACATCACCTGACCACCTCGTGCTTCACTCTAGAAAGAACAATATAGGTGCTACCAGAAGGAATGTTTCTAGAATGAAAAGCATTTCCACAGTTTTACGGCTTAATTTTAGAGATTGAACTAATGCTACTCTCAAGACCAGCTTAATTGGTGGAAGACAAATGCTGACAAGTTCTACTAGAAGGTGTCCCACACAGCATAAGATATAACCAGCAACTTCAACATGAATGAAAAAATAAAGGAATAGTAATGCCTAAGTGAAATGGCTAATCTATCTCTAATCTATCTAGATTTAATACAGCTTTACAGCCTGCATGAAGACACCATGATGATGCTATTCTCTCCAGCTCTGTGTGTTTCCTCAAATGAAGACATCTTCATATGAAGGATCAGAGTATAACAGCATAAGAAACAGCTTGACATTGTGCTCAGCTGAAAAGGACTCCTCAGTTTAAAGAGTCTCAATTCTTTGAGGCAGCAGGAGGTTTCTCGAATGAATTCATAGCAATCTATATTGCACAGAGAGAATACGGGTCCTCAAACACTGACTGCTCTTCGATGCCTCTTGCGAACAGCGTGATCAGCTGACCATGGACCCTAAGAGTGAGATCGAATAAAAGAAAAAGAGAAAAGGCATCAGTCACACAAAATGCAACCACTGCAGCAAACAGCATGATAAAAACTTGTGGAAAATGTTTTGATAATGTGCTATGTTTTGGGTTTCTGAGGAATTTTAATTGTTGCTAAGATGTTAAGTTGGTCTAAGTGGTTGCTTGGGCATTGCTAGGCAGTTTAGTGTGTTAATACACTGTGTAAATACAGCGACAAGTGAAATCCAAAAACCAAGCACAGCTAGAATTGCCCTATTGAGTTGTATCATGTTTGTTTTCGGCTTTTAAGCACGAAGGTAAAATAATTACAGTCAGGGATTTGTTCAATCCCGAAAATTAACTATAAGCAAAAGTAATTGATGCTTGTCTTACCAAACATCATACACCACCTTTGAATAATAAGTTAAGGCACTTCATGTTGTAGAAAGTTTTGTAGCAAAATCTATATGCTTTTAGGAGGTTTGGGGCCTCTAATTCCACTTAATACTCTAGAGGCAAGTTTAGCACTCAGAAGAAGGCTTTTTTCTACCGTGGTATCATCATCAATTAGCTCAACAGGTTATTTGCTTACTCATTCAAGAAACAATTACTGGAGCTGAAAATAGAATAAATGAATGGACTTCCATTTTAATTAAAGGAGGTGAGCCTTTAACAGTGAGAGGGCCATTAAATTAGGAGCATTTCATGGCTACACATTGTTGACAGAGAACAATGGGGCGTTAAGGAAATTGCGTGTTCTGGAGAGCTGTCACACCACATCAGAACAACTTGAGTCCACAAGCACAATAAAGAGACTTTTAATAGCATCTTTTCTAAATGGTCAGAGGACAAAAGTCCATTTATTTACCTATTTTAATATTCTAGTGCTATCCTGTCCTTTTTAGACATATCAACTATAGTTACCAGTGATAAACTTAATGGTGCAAGTTTTTTAAGAGGGTTTTAGGATGAAAATTGTCAGTAAAGTGTTTATCTGTTTAAAGCACTGTCTTGTGTGTGTAGCCATAAACATTTAGATGTGTTTTTGGATGTTATGTCATACAAACCCAGGGGCTGTATCCTAACTCAGGGGATGTGACCTAACTTTAGAGGGGCTATTCAAGACAAAGGGGCATGTCTGGCTTCAGGGAGCATGTCTTACCTGACTTGAATGGCAGTGTGAGGGAGGATTTCTCCATCGCAGTTCCAGTTGCTCTGGGCCGGCATGCAGCTGCAGGCTCTGTGTTCTCTGCAAATCTGACTGAGGAATCGCTTGCCTCCCACTCCACTCTCTCTCAGATCCACCTCAGAATCCCATTCCTGATATTTGGGTGTAAAGCGGAACTGTCTGACCCTGTACACCTCCACGAAAGAGTGATCAAACTGTATATAGAGACAGACATAAATATTATGTTTTACTGAATCCCACTTTTAAATATCTGCTCTGAAAACAAGTAAATGTAATGTAAATGAGGGTTCATTACTGAATGATGCAATGCATCATAAAACTAAAATTTAGATGTCTTTTAACTATTATTTTGTTGCAATTCAATTTTCTAGAAGTAGTTTGGAAATCTACATTTGGTGGATTATTGCAATTACAAAATAGTCAAGAATTGTACTTTCTAAAAATGGGTAACAGACTATTTCCAAATGATTATTACATTCTATAAACTGTTATTGAATTCTGTAGTCATTGCATTGGATTTTTATTGACAAGTATTGTCAATACATTTATCAATACATTAGATCTCCTTTTGTTTTATGCAAAATAGGGCTGTTAGATTCTGGAATTTTTGTAATTGATTCCAATTCTGGAATAAAAAAGGATTGATTCCATGAATTAATTCCTAGCTATTCTTTTTGAATGTTTTTATTCTAACTTCGTGTCTTCCACCGTTGTTTCATTGGTGGCATGACAGAGGTACACATGTGGTTCTTGTGCACCCAAAAACACACCGCTTCCGTGGGCACTCTTTGCAGCTGGTGCCACTGAAGATAAAAATATTTTTATCTTTTTCTGAGCAACAGCGACAGTCCCGTAGGCTTAAACCAATCATTGAGCAGATTATAACAAACAATCATAGAACATTTTACTGACCTCACAGTCAGGAATTAAAAAGATGGAGGAGAGTGTTTTAAATGTCACAGAATTCCAGGAGTAATGACTAACAAGTAATGACTTGAGTAACTCTTTAGGCAAATCATTAAAACATTACATGGGCCTAACAAAAAAATATTAAAGTAAATAAAAATAAATATTTATAAAGTAAATAAAATTAAACAATTAGGCTAATGACAAAATCACAAAATTTCTATTGTTTTTAGCAAATACAGATGTGATATTGTGTACTGTAATGGCAATGTCTGCCTGAGACAATGTGATGCGAGCACTGCCTACTGCACAAAACACTTCCACTATGAGAGAAAGTGGCCGCTTTCTTATCAAGTTTTTTATGAAGTCTGAACTTTTCTTCACTGGTGACCATGTGATTGAGAATGACAAATTAAATTGCTAAAGTTTGTGCTTAAAGTCCTTAAAAAATAGATGATTCCCCTTAAAGGAATCAATTCCAACTTTGAAGACGACCCTTTTAGAAGTCTGAAATGACATGAGGGTGAATACATGATGGCTGAAATTTAAATTTAATTTCTGGATTAACAAATCCTTCATCAAATCCTTTGTGTCTGGGCATTTTTCAGGATTGCAAAACATGAGTGATGTCTTCTTTAAAATGATTAGTTACAATCAATTTCACTGACTTTTCCTCTGAGATAAAGATACCTGATCATCTTTATTGGTGTGGCGCAGAAGGTGCCTCAGGAAGTCTAGACGAGAACATTTCCTGACAAGGATGAGGTCAGTGGTTCCGTCTGCGAGGTGTGCTGATGGAGACAGGCCTTTAGGACTACGAGGACATGCACAGCTCATGCTGGCGGCATTGATGGCCAGGAACTTCCCTCTTATTACTGTCCATTCATCCTGACACTCTAAAATACAAGTACAACCCTTAACACATATGCAGACCTGCAGAGTGAAGCCATGCTCTATGTGGATACTAAAAGTTTTCTTTTTCCTCATAAACCAAAGTTAGCATACATATATATTCATTTCAGTCTGTCAATGGCACTATTAGCGCCCTCAGAAATGAACTACAGTCATTCTCATATTGTATCTCTGTAATATGAAAATGCATTTTTAAAAAACATGACATTACCTACAACAGTACCCTTAAACAATACTGATTATGAGTTTAATTATTTAAACAGCCCTTTATTGACTCAACATTTAATTACACTGCTAGATGGTAATGCATTACTGCGTAACAAATGCATACCAGATTGGAAACGTAAAATATGCATACCAGCTTGGACATTTCTTAGTATTGCATAATGAGACCCTTTTTTTACTTATTATAAAATGTTTCCTCTCCAAAATTAAGTTAATTGTACTATAACTTCCTGTAAAGCTGTTGCATTCATTTACTAATGAAGGGCCCTTGACTTAACTCTCTGCATCACTCTTTCATTCATTCATCCCAGAAGACTCTATTTATGCCACACGGTCTAAAAGCACTCAGGAAATCATCATGCATAAATGCCAATTTGGGACTGTGAGGGCAGAGAGTGTGTCTGTAAACAGCACTTATCAGCGCTCAGGGTAAACACACAGAATGCTGGGTAACCGAGGTGCCAGTTGTTTGGAGGGTGCTGAGAGACAGAGATAATATGCTGTGTGTGTGTGTGCGTGTGTTTAAGCGATCAGCCAGCCGGCAGCTTGAGCCATTTGGCCTAATGTTCACAAACAGTGTGCCAGGCGAGCCGACAGATGGGGGCATTACAAATCATGGCTGGAAATGCACTTTGTTGGCCTGCACTGTGGGTGGGCACATTTATGACACAACAGATATGATACTTTCTTGCCAATGCCAAGCTCAGTTAAACACTGGCATACAGAAGATTCCCAAATGTTTCCATACCAGCACCTGGAATATTGACTTCATCTTTGCTGACCAGTTTGTCAGATGAAGATCGCTGACAGATACTACACCTGCAAGCCGAGAGGAAACGTTACAAAAAATGCTCAGTGATATTTCTGATTTTAAAATGTCAAGTAATTTCAAACTTTTAACATATAAAGTAACATAAAAACATAAATAAATACATTTTATTATTTAAAATGCATTATTTATTAATTTTGCAATTCAATTGTATTTATATAGCACTTTCCTCATGCACAAACTGTCAATATTAACACATAATTGGCTTTAGCTGTACATATGTAAATCACAAATAGCACGTTTTGTAAATTGACCCGACAATAACATCTTGCTCATAATATAAACTGATAAAAACAGAAATTACCCAGATCGGCACTGGATTTTGTCTCGGGGAGTTCCCAAATTGCCATCAGCAGGTAAAAATGACACGGTTCCCTCATAGTAGTGATGTGACAGAAATGTTTTAACACCTGTACCAAAATATTTTTTTTTTAAACTGCCACTGGATAAAAGTTTCTTGTAGAAAATCTCTCTTGCAATGTTACTTCACTTACCTGAGATATCATAGCGGGCAGGCCCCATCCAGCGCTTCCTCTCGCTGTCTGTCAGCACATCCCCGTAGAACCCATAGCCCAGCAGTGACACAGAGTACCGCAAAAAGGTGTCATTGTTGTGTACCGAACAGACATCCATTGGCTGAGAATCACCTGTGGGAAAGTCAGGACAGGTTTCAGGAAACACAGGCTGATAACATCAGTATTCTTTGATAGAACATGGCTGAAAAATGGAGCAAACTGCATCAAAATCAAATCTCTTTTTCTACCAAATGAGTTTTCAGAAAGGCCTTAATTTCACACAGGTGCAATGCTTTCAGCAATAAGCCAATCAAAGCAGTAATTTTGTCATAGTTAAGGGGGGACATATATTTTACCCCAAAATCAAAAGAAAATAAATTATATTTTGCATAAAAAAATGAACAGTTATTTAACACCATTAGTATTTTTCAGGGCTGCTGATTTCAGGTTCAAAGTTCAAAGCTTTTTATATAATACAGCATAGGTGTCTATGCACAGTTGCATATGTGGATCAATGACTGCGGTGTTAAATGAATATTTAGTATGGAGATATGGTGAGAGTCTGTGTTAAATTTAACCCTACCCTGTTTTTCCCCAGACCTGTACATCCCAGTATTACAACAGGCTGTACTGACAAACGACAAGCATGATGCACAATGAAGGCAAATATCTGCATTGCTCTCTGAAGAGAACATTTAAATTGAAAACTCATCCCTATGGAGCCACTGATAAAACAGAAGTCATTTGCATTGTCTGCAATAAGGAATTTGCATACTATCAAAGCAGTTCTAACCTGAAATACCAGCTGAACCCAAAGCATGTTTTAGCGAGCTCTGCAGTTAGCACAACCATGGCTCTTACAGTCAACATGCTGCACCAAACCATGCTGCCTACGATTAGTCTACAATGAAAACACTAACAAAGGTGATATCTAAATGGATTGCTGTGGACTGTTAGCCTGTTAACATTGTGAAAGACATGGGGTTAATGGAAGAATTTCAAATAGCATCCTCCGATACAGAGGATGTACAGTACTTTAAATACTGTCAAGATGTACGGTACTTTAAAAATAAATCAGCTGTGTGACAGAAAAAAAAATCAAAAAAGGACATATAACCTCAAGCTAAATGTGATGCCCTGGTAGAAGATCATTGGATTTTGTCAGTAATCACAACTATCTAGATAGTTACTACACATTTCATCGACTGTGATTGGAAACTTCAGGCTACTTTAGTAGAAACAGAAACACAAGTTAGTCATGCTGAGTGGGACAAACTGCACAAGCTACAGACCATCTTGAACCATGCCAGTAAGTCCTTCACACACTCATGTGTTACATAATGTATTTTCCCTTTAAAAATACCATCATAGAATATCATGCACATTGTGTAAGAAACAAAATAACAAAATAATTACCATTATAATTAACAAAGCTATCTATAGTGGAAGTGCCCAATTGTGAAATGTTTGTTTTTAGAGCATGCTAGTCTCTGCTTACTGTGAGAATATTTAAATGGTGTCATATATACTATGGTGTAAACAGTAAAACCAAACTTAGGATATTTTGTCATACTGACAGCTACCAGCAAACAACCCAACCACTATTAGAAGAGCATAAACTCTATATACTCTAGAATATACTCTTCTAAAGCATAAAAAGCATGTTTTGGCTCATATATATGACAGTCAAGAAAATGAAATACATTCAATAGATATGTGCACCACACTGCAGATATGGAGCTGTCTTCTTACCTACGACGATGTGCAGTGCAGAGGTGACAGGGTCATTTGAGCCCACTGTGGCATAGCATATACAATCAGTCGAACCTGTTTCAGAAACACATTTCATGGGTCAAGGGTTCAGAAACAGCCCAGATCTATAACTCATAATTTACTCTGAAGGTTAACGTATGAAAATCATTCTTTCAATTTCAGTGGCATATGGGGGCAGTAGCAATCTAACTTTCAATTGCGAATGTTAACTAAACATCAGAAGCCAATGAAGTTTTTGGTCCATTTAACCCATGAGAGAATAAAATCTTTCGATCTTCTTTATACAGAATAAAATGACTGTAGCTGAAGCATGGCAGGTCACTTTTATATAGAGAGAGATGAGATTTCAGATAAGTTCAGACATTTCTCTATCTCCTGTATGCTGTCTGATCTAATTCTGTTTTCTTAAATTGCTTATATAACCACTGTGAGGTTGGAGGTTTAAAAACACACCGACTGCCAAACTGATTATTTCAGCATCTATTGTTACCACAAAAATAAAAAACAAGGTGTTTTTGAGTTTAGTTCCAATATAAATCAATATTTGTCAATGGGAAACTTATAAATATAAATAACAACTTAAATCTACTTTGAATGTCCCTCCCAAAATACTATTTTAGTGTTATGGTACAATGATTAAAAAAAGATGGTAATACTACAATATTTACAGGCATAATATGGATAAAGCATCTAACAGTATTTACATGGTCTTCCAGTCTGAAACAAAATGTTGTTTATCATGGCTCACATTGAAGAATCCATGGTACTACCATGGTGCACATTAAATTGCCATGGCACGTCAAAACAAAAGTCAGTTTTTATCCATAACATATTTAAGTCACAGTGTTGTCTCGTTCTTTTTGGATTAGTAATCCAGTAACATTCAAATTCATAAAACATTATGAAAAAAAATGACCAGTAGCTGCTTTTTCCTTTCTTGTATGTCTGGACAGCATGAGATATGGCAATAAATAAATGAAATAATAAATACGCTGATAACATTACTAATAACAACATGGACTCGTAAACTCCTTTTAAGGGTGTCTTGTTGTCAAGTTAACATAGTATACAATATCAGAAAACATAATTTGATAAGTCACAGTCATTAAATTATCAAGGGTTGCCAGAGCTCTGAATGATGCTATACAGTACATGACAACAGTCTTATCAGGCTGTGCTCTTTGAGGTTTGTCAATTATTAATAATGCCTATGCTTAAGTATTGAATATTTATCTTATTTACCAGACTTTCTATAAAGATTACCTCACAGATGAACTACACACCTACACTTCCTCTTGCTGTCTATTGCCTAGATGGCTACCTTCTAAGACAGCATATGTGAGTGATTTTGGAATGCTCTACAAAATAGGTTCCAAAAAAGAATGTGATATTAGCATGTTTCTAAACTAAGAACAGGCTAAAATAACCATACAATTGCATAATACAGAAACAATAGATAAAATTGTATTTTGTTTCATAACTTAAAACATTTACATTTTTAGATCTGTTTTCCTGCATTGAATAAACTATATTTATTGTTAATTTTCTCAACTTGGTCCGTCTACTTGAATGAATTTTTGTGATTAATCCATGTGATGCTTCTTTAATGGGGCCATTCATAAGTCTTAGCATCGCTACATAAATGTGCTGGATGCATGTCCAGCAGGACATATTTTCCAGTGTCAGGTGTCATGACTGCTTCATTTAAAGACATCAAGCAAGCTCAAAGTTTGAAAATGTGTTTCAAGACCCTATTATTCTGTTGCATTGTGTGTCAAGCTGTTTTTAACAATCATCCCCGGCACACAGTTGTTTATGCAAAGACATCAAATTTACAATGATTTAAACTATGTTTCAAAGCACAGCTGCTGTAATAGAACTGTAAAAGAACTGCTTTCAGGCACACAGGTCCACTGCAAATATCCACGAAAGAGTAATGAAATCTATGCTCAACTGTACTATATAGACTCATGAATCTAAGACTTTAGACTAACCTGCAGGAATAATGCCGATGCGAAGTCTGCATGGAACAAGGGTCTCCTCTGTGGAGTTCTCGTCCACTCCTGTATTCCTCTGTGTATGGGAGATGAGGCCATGCATAATCTCACTGAACATGCCATCTCCTCCGACACACACCACACTGCAATCAGAGACAGTACTGAGCACTTACTTTGAAATTATATTTATTCAATTTCAAATTTATTTATTAATTGTATTACAGAGCTGTATTCCTTTTCCTGAACGGCAATGATCTCACACAATGAAAAGCAATGACTAGCTGTAAAAAGATGACCAGTGAGTCAACATCAAATATTATAGTAGTTCTGTTCCAAAATCTTTTACATTTATGTTGCAAAAGGTACCACAATAAGTAGTCCGTTTCATTTCTGGACTTGTAAAAGTGTGTCACAGAATAACTAGTAGCAGTCTATTTAGGTGAATTCCGATTGATTACAGAAAGTAAATTAAATGTTATTTAGCAACAATTTTATGGGCTTTGCATAAAATATGCATAATATTGTGTGTGAAACCAGTTACTTTCAATATTTCAACCTAGAATCCTACAATATCATCATATATACCTATGTTATTTATCTGTATGTTATTGTGCTGCAGTCTGCCTTTTTGCTGCTATGAGCTGAGCATTCTGTCATGAGCATTTCAATGTCCAGTGTACACAATTTGAGTTGACTATATTTCTGGTGAAGCTAGTTAGTGAAGTGACAGAGAACTGACATTCAAGTTTAATACCACTATGACACAAATGGCCCTGCCATTAAGTAGCTTTCTACAGTATATTTCCACTGGAGGTAATTTCTAGGCCATTTCAATTAAGTTTCAACATAATTTTGGAATAAGTAGGTAAAATGGTGTCAATCAGCATAAAAGACAGAAAGCTTCTGTTTGTGTAAAGAACATATGAGATACCTTTCTGTAAGTTAGTTCTTTAATTGTATGACAATTATACAGGTTTCATGTGTGACAGTTGCTTTTGCCTAAACCGCTATTCATAGATCCAGACAAAAGAGTCTGAGACGTTTTTGAATATAGCCTCTGGCCTAGCTTTGATATAGCCACCATGTTGCATCACTGTGGTCATTTCCAAAGTTTCCTGCCATCATCTGCTGCAGTGCCGGACCAATGTACACTGATGTGTGAGTCACTGGACTGCAACTGTGTTCTCCTTGCAAGACCCACTCACCCATCATACTTCTTCAGATCAGCTTCTGTCTTCAAGTGGTCCCTGGCATGATTTGCATACTCTGTAACTATAGAAACAAAAGGGAAAAGTCATTGTTCACAGGGCAATGACAGCAAAGCCAAGAAAGTGGAGGGTAGGGAATCATTATGCTCATCTGGCAGTAAAATTGCATTTTTCTGGGGCTTCATGGAGAATATCATTCAGACTATATCAAATGATGAAGCTATAGCGGCAATAAAAACAATCCCTGGTATATTTAATTACCAGTTCTTCACTATCAGCACTGATGTAAAACTGTAACTCGGAGGGATGTGTTGAAAATGAATGGGACCTAGCATAGAGCCCTGTAGATCACATTGATGATGTATGCCAAAGGTGATATATGGAGCTTATTAAACTGTCTGCAGAACATCTTGTTTGGTGCCTCTAATGATTTGGTTTGAATGGTATTTGTCCAGCTGGACATGTAGTTCCAGCTATACATTACCATTCACAAAATGTTTGTGTGGTCATAAAACAAATACGCTGCTCAAGCAGCTGCTGAGTAAGCCTGTAAGCCATTGCTCTAATAGCCAATACTCCAACCAACCCAAGGTCTTCCTCTCTCAAAACTAATAAACACTGGATGTCTTTGCATTCCTTTTTTTTGGCTATCATAGTTTGCATTATGGCCAGCTCTAGTGATAGATGACACTGTAAATAAAATCATATTCTTGGGATAGGCTGGCTGGTGGGGCCATTTGGCAACAGAGATCTATTTGAAAAGCATAAAAGCTCATTTTTTATTTAAATGTTAATGTAGGCAACTGACGGGTGCTCACCAATCACATTGGTGGAAATGGAAGCCCGGGAAAAGATGGGGGCCACTTTGTGGTCATAAATCTGCTTCCCACATTGTTTTCCTCCGTATGGGTTGATATAAACCAGCAAGTGCTTTGGTCGATTGGCTGCAAAATAAGAAATAGGCAGAATTTTCAAGTCTTGCCAACAGACTTAATATTTTGCTTGGGATCTATTGGCAAGTAAACTTTCGAGTTAGAGTTTTAGAAAATCCACTACAACATGTTTAGAAATATAGTCAAATAACTCACGTTTTTCAAGTCAAGCTTTAAGGATCGTACTAAAGACATATTTCTCAACATTATTTGGAAGAATTGGTTATAAGGACATACTCAACAATGTTAGCTGTTCCCTAATAGTTTGGACCCAGAGCAAACACTGGGCCTGTTCAGAGCAGTGGAAAGTCACGTCGCTGCACCGCCAGCAGTGCTGCCTCGTCCTCTCCACATAGGAAACTATAAAAAAAAAACATAGATGACCACATTATCTGTTTGATCAATTTCATTCAATAACACAGTCATGCTACAGTAGATTAAACTTAAGATGCAAGTCACATATCTACTGTTATTAGCTAAGAGATAAGCTGATGACAACCTAATGTGCCTGTGCTATTGTACCTGTGAAAGCATGCTGGGAAAAGTGCGTTGGACTCTGAGGAACCTTCTGCCATTTCCCAGTGTATTTACTTGGGGAGTCATCGTCCTTTTCCTGAATGGCTATGATCTCACACACTGGGACACAATGACTACCTGCATAAAGAGCACCAGTGAGATTTCTGTTTCCAAACTTAGTGGGCTCCAACGCAGTCTACTGCCTCCACGGGCCAGGTAGCAACTAAACCATCACAGAACCTCATAAAATGACTGATCTAGAACATTTAACATGGTAAGTTTAATAAATACATAGCATACACAAATATTGATACTTTTCAGTATTGAACAAATAACATACTGGATATATTTAATTTCCTATATTTTGGCCCTGTTGCAATGCATTTTGGTATTGCCTTCACTGTCAAAGATGCATGTGTTTCTCTCTTAGAATTTGGCTAAACAAGGTATCTCAGAAGGCAGAATAATAAAGTTGCCTATCTTCTGGAACAGTCTTTGTGTCAGGAACGTCTATACATTCAAATATTATATTTGTAGGCAGCTTAACAGGTTTTAGAACAAAGACTGACATACAAGACACAGCAGGAAATTGCATTTTTATTATGTTACAGCAACATTTATAGACAAAAAATAATGACTGGTTGGGTTAATGGTTGCAAAAACATTTTTATAGTTTTATTATTTTCTCTGAACATGATGAAGTTGGCAGCTTCATTTTGTTTGCTTTTGCAGTGACACTATGTAAATGTCAGTTTCCATCACCTCTGCTTGCATGCTGTGGAAAATATCTAACCAAACCATCAGGGATTTCTTTGCATTCTGACAGCCTGTGCCCAAATATCTTGAATCAGCTTGTGTCATTTTACATAATGCAAGCTTCCTAAAAAACCCCTGGGAGAGGAAGTTAATGAGGTTTGACCTTATTCAAAAGATCAGAGAGTTATGTGGAATAGAATGAAGTGATTGAAAAAACTTTACCTCATACCTAGATATACCTAGGGTAACAATTTATCTTCATTAAAACTTCACGATGCATTCTAATGAGATATACATTGTGATAGTGTGTTTCATTTTTACAGAGCCTAATGAAACCTTTCATATGCTTTTATAGCCATAAACCTGATGGTCCCATAACAAGGACAAACAACCTGATAAAAGGTTTATGATACTTTTAAATTAGGATGCTATTGTGCAATGCATGAATTCATCATAGAAAGGGGCTAAGAAATGTAAAGGTAATATATTAGAGATATAAAGGTATAAAGTAGATGCCTATGCATTCATAATTTTCCACATAGCTGCTGACATTCACTGACCAAGTAAAACTTCTGCTCCTAAAGTATCATAAAATGGAGGCACTTAAAACTCAATGTTGCTTGGAGGTCAAACTAAATATTGTACGAGCGGTTTTATTTTCTGGTTATTTTATAAGAGGTCTTGCAACCCCGTTACCATAATATAGGACACATCTGACTATAGTTTAACACTTTCTGCTAATAAATATAAAATTAACATATTAAGAAAATCCTAGGCTGAAGTTTCTAATAAACTAAAATTACACCAGAATGGGTAATAGAATGGGTTGAAAGTATATTGGGTTGCAGATTAAGCTAGCAGTCAGTAAATACTAGCTAAAGTTTGCAATTGATGCTAAACTATTTTCCATTGGTAATTTTACCAATACCCAAAATAACTTGGATAAAATGGCTGAATGGTTGAGCTTGCCGAATACAATATTTAAACAGTATAAATGTTAAAATGACGTTCTGTATTACATTACATTCCTTTAATCAGACATGCATTCATGTAAATATATATTTTGTGCATTCTCCTGTTTGTGTTAAATACTGTAAATTGTTGAATGGAGGCAGTCAACTAGGTTACAGGAAATGTCTCCAAATAACTGTTGGCTATCAAAGATCCATTACTGTAATTTCGATTTGATTTACCAATCTGAAGCTCAACTACTCACAGCAAAGCAGTTCACTATACAGAGTTTAGAACATGGTTAATCACTGTGGTGATGATGCTCAACTGATAATTAAATGATTATACTGATAAAACTGAAAAATAATTATTCTACTGCCAGTACAATATGCTGCAGAAGGCAGTTTCCACCTCCCCAAGGTTTCTCCTACCACATTTAAAAAACATCCTGTGTGCTGTGGATAACATTTTAGTTAGTTACTGATTGTTACTGACAAATAGCACAGAATAATTATTATTGAATACAAAAAATATTCTTTAGTCTCTTCTTATTTAGTGTTAAATTTTGGTTAAACCTAAAATTGAAAGTATAAAATAGATCGGGCTGCAAATCAACAAATTACCATATGTCCTTGATCATTTTCATCTGTCTTCAAAAAAACTTTACACACCAGGCCTTTAATATCAAGCCCTGCACAGGACAGGCAAATTCATATTAGAGACACCCTCACTTCATGGTATTGATTTTAAAACAATCCTAATCCCTACATTTCACATCCAAATCATGATTCACAGCTGCTGTTATATTGTGGAATATTACCTGCATCTTTTTATACATCCATCGTCATGGAGACAAGTTTGGGTTATGTAAGGTTGGGTGACCAGAGGCTTGCAGACTTTTACCTAATAAGTTTACTCTCCTCCAGCAATGTTCTCAAGTGCTGTGTTTGAGTAGCATAACCTGCACGGCATTCATTTTTGTGACCTTTCCAGCAAAACATTTGTTTAGTATGAAAGGGCCTTCCACTAATAACGTCTTTTTTCTACGTCCCCTCTACTCTTGTTTCATGCACACAGACAAAAACTTACTCAAAGTGAAAGGGGTTAGATTACACAGCAGATGAGCAAAGCACACTAAGCACTAGATAGTCAACACTGACACAAGTCACATTGGCAAGCTGAAGCTCTCCACAGTATAAGCGGATGTGCAAATAAAAAAAAACACCATATTATTATTATTATTACTATTATAAATTAATAAACTGACAGTTGATTACCAAGAACACATTAAAACCAAGACAAGATAAAGCATTTGGTGATCAAGTGGTTATACAATTACACAATTTTCTTCATTATGTGTTAGGGAGACAGCATTAAAGTCAGTAAAATTAAAAGAAGGCATGTCTGCCAGTTTTGTTTTTTGCAAAAGATAATCTGCAATAAACATGACGACACTATCTTATTTTTATGACCTGCACTGACCAGTGGCACTTATCAACCTTTAGAATGTGTACTATGCACTGCAAAACACGACATGGAATTGTGTAAAGCATACCAAATCCATCCACTGCTTAAAACAAAATAGAAAACAAACAAAAAAAACCTTAAAAAAACGAAAACAACATGTATTTTGGAGTGCATACACAGCTTCTCTGGGTTCAGTCATTAAAGCTTCTTACACCATTGCTATGCAGATGATACACAGCTTTTCTTGTCATTCCAGCATGGTGACCCCACCATCTGTGCTCGGATCTCTGCTTGCCTCTTAGAAATCTCAGGAACAACATTTTCAGCTCAACCTCAGTTAGACCGAACTCCTGGTGATCCCGGTCAACCCATCATTCAGACACAATTCTCTTCAAACTCTTACCCCTATTCGGTCTGCTAAAAACCTCAGGGTGGTGTTTGATAACCAGCTAAAATTCTTGACTCAATCTCTCTGTCATGCAGGTACATGCTCTACAACATTAGGAAAATCAGACCTTTCTTGTCTGAGCATGCAACGCAGCTCCTAGTCCAAGCACACATAATATCAAGGCAGGGCTACTGCAGTGCCCTACTGGCTGGCCTTTCAGCCAATACAACCAAACCCCTGCAAATGATCCAGAATTCTGTAGCACATCTGGTCTTCAATCA
The DNA here is from genome assembly GCA_036877525.1 of Chromobotia macracanthus. Lineage (NCBI taxonomy): Eukaryota > Metazoa > Chordata > Actinopteri > Cypriniformes > Botiidae > Chromobotia > Chromobotia macracanthus. The sequence continues at coordinate 9,061,432 of JAZGTH010000012.1, read as the reverse complement.
ACCATATATATATATATATATATGCACACATTATATACATTAACATACATATATATACATACATACATACATACATACATACATGTTTGTTTTATTCTATAAACTACTGACAACATTTCCCCCAAATTCTAAATAAACATAGTCATTTAGAGCATTTATTTGTAGAAAATGAGCTCTGGTCAAAACAACACCGTTTTCAGACCTTAAATATTGCAACAAAAAAAAGAGTTCATACTAATTTTTAAACAACACAATACTAATGTTAACTTAGAAAGAGTTCAAAAATCAATATTTGATGGAATAACCCTGGTTTTTAATTAAAGTTGTCATGCATCTTGGCATGCTCTCCACCCATCTTTCACATTGCTATTGGGTGACTTTATGCCACTCCTGGTGTAAAAATTCAAACAGATCGGCTTTGTTTGATGGAAATCAATCCTCAGAGTTGGGGAACATCATCATAGCAGAAGGAAGCAAGTTTTCTTCCAGGACAACCTTGTATGTGGCTTGAGTCATGCGCCCTTCACAAAGACAAATTTTCACAATTCCAGCCTTGCTGAAGCACCACTAGATCATCCCAGATTTCACAGTGGGTGCGAGACACTGTGGCTTGTAGGCCTCTCCAGGTTTCTGTCTAACCATTAGACAATCCGGAGTTGGGCAAAGCTAAAAATTGGAGTCATAAGAGATGATGACCTTACTCCAGTCCTCTGTGGTCCAATCCTTTTGCAAACCTCAACCTGGCTCTTCTTTGCTTCTCATTGATGAAGGGCTTTTTTCTAGCTTTGCATGACTTCAGCTGTGCCTCTAGGAGCCTGTTTTGAACTGTTCTAGCCGTACAATTCACCCCAGCTGCCATAGTTTTTTGTCTCCAATGTCTGCAGCTTGATCTTGTTCTTATGAACCGCTGTCTTTGACATTTTAAGGATGGAAACAACCTGATTCTCACTGTATCCCTCTGCTAGTAAAGTCAGAACTCTTGAATCCTTCTTTTCTCCACTCAAAACTTTTCTTGTCAACTTGTTTGGTATTGTCAACAGTTATTATTTGATTACACTGTTGAGGTTCTACTCTCACTGTTTTTGCTACCCAGCTGGTCCTTTTGCAAGGGGATAGTGATGACCACAACCATGTTTTCTATATGTTTCCTAATTAAATAATACATGGTTCAGGTAATCACTATCATCAGTACATCAGTGGAATGAGTTGGAATGAGTTGTGCTTGTGTTGGAATTCAACAGACACTAGAATGGAATGGCTGCCATAAATGTAAAAATGCTGATTTAAGTAAAATTTTAGTTGAGTATTCAACTGGTCCACGATCCACTGGTTATCCTGTCCCTAGCAACAGAGCTATTCCTACTTCTATTACTCCTAAATGTAGCTTTGTGGACTAGGCTTGCTGGTTCTCAGGGCAAAATGTTAAATGCTCTTTCTCTTTAAAAGTTGTAAGTTGCTTTAGGAATATATAAGTAAGATATAAGAATATGTAACATATATTTGAGTAATTATGACAATCATCACAAGTTTGAAGTTGTGTCCCACTAACAAAGCCCCTCTTTGTGAGCAGGTGATCCTAACTACCTTGTGCAAGGTGGAGACGTGATTTCAAATGCATCATGGCCCTGAGAAAAACATTCATCAAGACTTTTAAATAAAAACCTGCTCTGTGTAATGAATCGTAGTATTGGAGGTCACCTAGTTCTCAACTTCTGCTGTGGGCCCACAGACTGATGCAAGATTACCAAAATTACTGGTACCCATTACTGGTACTGGTACCACCCAAACTTGCAGCTTAGTTCATTGCAGATATCTAAAAATTGATTAACAATCACAAATATTACCAATTAGCACAGAGGGTCCGGGAGAGTGCAGTGTGTTGTACAGACAGATGGAGACACACAATCCAATTCCTCAAGATTACCAGTGACCTCTTTGACCTCCCAGCAGTCTGAGAGCACTTCACACACTGCAAATTTACTACTATGATGATAAGAATCAAGAGGTACTTGATTGAGACATAATGAATCGTATATCGGGCACATTTTTTCACACTGGTATAATGTCTGGAAACACCTTATAAAAGTTATCTGAAAGATACCTTTTGTGTCCGATAGCTTTTTAAACACAAGGGAAGCTAATAGCCACACACTTGGAGTTGTACATAACATTCAGAGTAACAAATGGTATTTTTATATTTCATTTTCAAAATCACGGACACAACCTATACCCCAAAAGATGTCATCCGAGTCGATGCGTTTATTTTAATCTTCTGTACAATCTGTACAATGGGTAGCATGCGACATGCTACGTGTCAGAGGACCAAGAGCGCTCACTAGGTAGGCAGCTCATGCTACGAAAAATACACCACTCGACCAAACAATAGCAGGGCATCTTGTTTTCTACTTGTTACAATGTTATTACTGTATCAGATATGTATCTCACCAGCTTTGATAGCTCCACATATGGCGCGTCCGGTGTGTTTTCCGGCGGTTTGGGACTCTTTCCACGCGAGAACAGCGCAGTTTAATATCACCTCATATGGTCTGCGCTGAACACAGAGCACAGAGCACAACAGACGCGGCTGCTTTTCCATTTCCGCTATTAACAACAGATACACACCAGTTATCTTACTTTCATCCTCACAACAGATTTACACTACACCGCGCTGGCGTTTTAAATACAACGATAGTCGCTATAATGTTGCTCATCTCCCCCTGAGCATTTCGGCTACATAGCGGTTCTTTCTTTCCTGATAAAATGGGAGGAGTCTGAGTAAAATGCGTTACTGCTGTAGGGGGAGCGATGTGACACATACCTTTTACAGGTTTTGTTGCAATTAACACAATTTAGTTATCCATACTAATACTAATATACTAATAAGTTATATAAGATGTGTTCACTTAATCCATGACATATATAACTTGTTAAATGATACTAATTCTGGACTAAGATTCATGTATTATTCTCAATGAAGACCATTTATACATTTTGGATTAGTTTTATGCATTTATTTATCATGACTGTATAACACGACACTAACATGCCAATAGGATACTCAATTACACTGTCTAATGGTGTATTCCACTGTGATTTAAAAGGGTTGTAATATGACGGTGATAAAATGAATATGATAAAGAATCATATAATGACACACACAGATATTTGTCTATTTTTATTTATTTTTTTTAAAATATTTGTTTAAATATTATAGGAAATATGCAGAATTTATACTTGAGAATTGAGCATTTGAAGGTACTTGAGAAGGTATGTATATATATTCACTTGTGATTGGCTATCCAACAGTCACTCATGACTGCCTTTAACCAATCACAGTTGCACTTTTCTGCTGTGGGTGGTGCCAATATGGCGGCTCTCTGAGTTTGCGAAGAGAAACTGAGGCGTAAATAAACTCTTCGTGCTCCATTTGGACAACTAATCAGCTTTATTTTTTAAACTAATTCATGACCGATCGATCAGAGGTCAAAGGATGTCAGGTGACAGCAACAAAAAGCAGTTCTGGAAGAGAAACACAGCCAAGGTTCCTGGGAAGTAAGTGACGTGTTCATGCTAGTGTCTCTATGTTAGCTTTATATATGTGTTTATGCGTTTAATTATATATATATATAACTAATGAAACAGTATTTTATAATTGCACACCTCGCCAAAAGAGGTCTAAATACCTATAATAACACCTGTCATTGAAATCTGATCTTATTTAGGCTGTCTAGGCTGTGATTGTGAGCTAGCTGTACAGCTCCATGTCTACACTGTTGGCAATGCATTAAGTTTGTGTTGATCATGACTGGTGTCTTTTAACGCCTAAGACATGTATGGTAAATTTACATCGGATCCGATGATTATATCAGATATATTGATCAAAGCCATATCTGCCATATCTCTTATCTGTTTTATAAGTCGTGTTAGCCTGTTAGCTGGGTGCTGTTGGGGCCTCTCTTTGACAGTGCTTGAGAAAAAGTACTAAGGTGGTATATTAATGGTAATACCATGGTACTTTGATATATATATATTCCATATTACCAAATAATTACCATAATAATATACCATTTATATGTTACTTAAAAGTAATTCAAAGGATATTATGTCACTACCAGAGAAATACCATATTACTTTATGGTATGTTTTGGTAAAGATATCATTATAACTAAAGTGTTGTTTTATGACCATATCGATAACGTAATGCATTTCACTAATACTTATTAATTGAATCATGTTTATAGTTGTGTTTTAAAGTAGCTGTATCATTGTTGACTTGTCAAACCAGTTTCAGGTCACATAAATAAATGGTAAATAATTTGTAAAATAAATATAGATTTAAATCTGTTGTTTAGATTATGGTAACACTCTTCTTTTTCTCAGTATACAGCATGTGTATGGAGCCCAGCATCCCCCATTTGACCCTCTGCTACATGCCAAGTAAGCACACTTGTTTGAATGGTTCTCTGAGCTTTAAGTAGGTGCTGCTTCTCAAAAAGTTGACACTGGTGACTTTAAATTTCCCTGGATAATGTTTTAGAATGTGATAACTGTATTTACAGCTGAAACGCGCATATTAAAAGATACAGGTATTTTCACATTTTTCTGGTCACATGAAGATTTTAATTTCCTCAGCCTTTTGTAAAACTCAATTTTGTCATGTTAGTATTTATTATTAATTACATTAATAGAGCATAACAAATATTACAATTTTTCAGGGTCAAGCCCATCAATGGCACTAAGTGACGCATTTGTGGGCATCAATGAAATTCAGATGAATAAGATTAGGAAGGCTGTTAAATAAAACGTAGACAAAACGAATCTCAAGAATACAGTTGCATGACTATGTTATTTCAATCACAGTATTTATTTATCGCACATTTTATGTTTTGACCACTAGGTGGCGCTAGCCCTAAACTTTGCAGGTTACCTCAGAATATGGTGATAATGAACCATATAAAGTTTCGTAATGATGTGCAATTGCGTTTGTTAAATATTGCATTTTACGACAATTAAAAATGTGGGGTTCCCAGAATGGCTGACCATGGAACATCAGATATTGTTTGACTATTGCATACCTCAAGGAATCTAAATAGACCATTCTCATAATTATAAACCAAAGCATTCAAAAGGTATGAGCAAAAATAACATTTTTCATATATCTGGACCAGTAGGTGGCGCTGTGACGAAACTGTGCGCATGTCCTCATGTCATGCCTGTGATGACATGTACCAAGTTTTGTGTCAATATACTAAAGCATTGCCAATATACAACGTCATATCCGTTGTTGTGTGCTCTTCATTGAATTCATTGATGCCCTGTACGAGAATGGATCAGCTGATCAAAAATCTTTTAATAACTTTTTGTCAGGGGCGTTTGTAGATTATGCATACCAAATTTTGTGCAAATTGGACAAACTCCCTAGGAGGAGTTTGAAAAAGTAAGTTCTTCAAAAAATCGAAATGGGCGAGAAAATGGTAGTAGTATTATTTTTGACTGTTAGCAATAGTGAGATTAGAATGTCAACCTCATAGTACAGATTAGATGTTGTGTCTAATTTCCTGGTTAAAATTGATGCCACCCTGAAAATGTAAACAGAACTAGCACTTCCTCATTGTGGAATCAGTTTCTTTTTAGAAGCAGCTCATTGTGTGCACTGCTGCACATTTATCAAGCATAACTCCCTCCAGGGTATGTTTGGTAAAAATGAATTTATTATCAAGCGAGTGACATCTTATTTTTCAGTGTCCAAACATTCCATGTGTGATTTTTAGTTCCATCCATTCCATCAGTTTTTTAGTTGCCATGACTAGTTGTACTTTCAACCAATAATGTCACGGCATCCAGCAGTAGAAATAACCACTGTTAAAATCTGTGTTAAGACTTTTAATTCTGTTGTATCTGCAGTTTATTCTCTTGTATCTGCTATTTAGCCACAAAGACACATTTACATATGTATGTTTATTATATTATTATTATCATTATTATTATATTTACATTTTTCTTCTCAAACTTTATCTCAAATTTAGCCTAATGAAAGCAGGAAATAAGCCTCCATCCACCACCACCACACCAGGAAAGCCAAAGAAAGCCACCACCTTCCAAGAGTTTGAGAGCATTACAAGTGACGCCTGGGATGTGGGTGACGATGACGATGAACTTCTAGCCATGGCAGCCCAGAATCTCAACATTGAGGTTGTCATGGAGACAGCCAATAAGGTGATAGAAAACCACAGCAAGCTACAGGAAAAACGACAGCAGCAAGTAGTCAAGACTGCTGAACCTGAAGAAAGAGACGGGGAGGAAACACACAAGGAAGATGAGGAAGAGGCAGAAGATGAAGATGAGAGAGAGGAAGGTGCAGAGATGACGACAGATCTTTTATTCAGCTCAGATCCTCTTTCACACAGTGATAACAGACTGGTGAAGTCACACAGTGAAGCACCTGTTGGTTCACCTAAAGGTGAGTAACCAGAACAATCAGTACAACAAGTTCAGGTTTGCTGTGTGGCTGGTTTCTCTGTGTTCACAAATCAGACATGGCTGTTGTGTTAGTAATGTGTGTTTTAGATTTCTAATAAAGCAAGCCTTTCCTATGTTTCTTTATTAGCGTTGATCGCTATGTGAAGCATAACTGCTGTTAAGCATAACTATTACTATTGTACTTAGAATTAAAATGTCTACTCCTGAAACTTTAATGTGTAACTTGATCTAGCACTGTTTGTGCCAGGACATGAATGATACCTTACCATTATTGGCTTATTGATGAGAGGTATGTTATCACTTTAAGTGACCATTCTCACATTTATACTGATGGGTAATACAACCCCAAATCAGAAAAAGTTGGGACAGTATGGAAAACACAAATAAAAAAACTTTTTTTGAAATGTGTTGCAAGAACCAAAATAGGAATTTAGATTTTTTTGAAGAAAAAACAATAAAAATCATGAGGAACACAATAAATAATGTGCTGTTGTATTGTCTGCAATGAAATACAAGTCAAAGTAAATTTAGAAATCACTGCTTTCTTTTTTTATTTGTGTTTTCCATACTGTCCCAACTTTTTCTGATTTGGGGTTGTACATTAGGTTGAAAAAAACATTATTTAAATTTGCCCTGTTTCCTCATAGACATTTTTACCAATTACCTGATGTATAATTACTGACTGGCTGATGATACCCCCACCAAAAAAACACACAAAACAAACGAGTTTTTAAATCAGCCTTCTTAAAAGAAGATGGCTGCTGTGTCTCAAGGTGCTGTTTTTTCTTTTTTCTGAGTGTCTTTAATTTAAGAACAGTTCTACTTTTAAAATTGTGATTTGAGACCCCTCCCATTCTTTTTTTAACACTGTAATTTTTCATGCTGCATTTGTATGCATGGATGCATCTTATATGAAGGCCCTCTAAGAAAACGTGAATTGAATGTGAAACCAACCTAATTATACAGACTAATTAGTCATCTAATCAACCAGGCAACCCTCCTTGGACCACCTGATCCCAAGGAGAGTCACGCCAGTGGAAATAGATGTGTTGTTCCAAACAATGGTTTATTTTTTAAATTCCAAAGGTGCAAAATGTGCTAATAAAATCAGTGTTAGGACCAAGAACAAAAACTAAGGTTTAATGTTTATTAAATAAATTACATTGTGCGGAAAATAAATAAAAACGTTGTACGACAATGTAGACAAAACAGTATATAGGACATTATTATATATACTTTTGCAAATATTAATGTTTATTATTATCATTATTAAAAACATTTTGTTAATATTTCCTAAAACAGTTAAAAATAACATTTTGGGTGCACACTTTTTATGGCCATTTGCTAAAATAGAAAATCAAACTTAAATCTGTGGCAGTACGGGAAAACGTGATTTTGGAAATCGGGAGGACATCCATAATCAACACTTGTGCCAGATGTTTTGGATCAGACCTTTGACCTGTTTCTGATCGTAAATATAAATGCTTTAACCTGTGGTAAGTAATTGGCAGTGTGTGAAAACCTTGTGGTTCAGACAAATAAGTGTCACTAAATTGTCAGTCAATCGTTTTGTTGGATTATAAACAGTATTCTGTTTATATAGCTTGTATGTTTTCATTTCTCAGGCTCAGCAGGTTAAGCGAATTTATTTTAATAATGTGGATGCCATGGTGTTCATGTCATTGTATATGTAGTGTTGTATATGTAGCTTTTATCTGTGAGACACCGTAAGTTGTTAGTTTAGACAAGAATGTGTATACATGGATACCTGCTATATCTGCTGTCACCTTGCCCTGCTATGACAGACAGTTCTGCCTGTCTTTTGTTTTGCTAGTCTCAGTGGTGATAGATGACTGACATTGGACTTTTTGTTGATGTGTACTGCCTCTGTTATAGCAGTACCTTTACTTTTACACTGTCGGCACCAGACATGCACTGTCAAATTTCTACAGGGATCACATGCGTGTTATTAAGTATTAAAGACATATGATGTCAGAATGATCTTTCGAAGTAGTGAAAGACACGTTTTGCCTCTAACAAGTGTACAAAAACATTTGTAAATGCAGTGTTTGAATTAGGGTATTCATTATAAAATTTGAATTGCTGCTATTGGTAATACCAATAACAAAATTTCACAATTCTCAAAATAGCAAAAATGAATATGCTGTTGAACATGATCTTTTAATAATAAATAATACTTGCGTACAACACACTGAATACAGAATTCATGCTATGATTTTATTGTTCCGTCTAAACTGTATAGTAGTAAAACTAATTAGGGATACTAGGATTGTATTGCATTATGAATATAAAGTTGACTGAACTGATGATAACTACAACACATTTGAACCATTTGAAGAAATGTGCATTCAAAATACCTGTCATTGCATCCGAAGGCTCATACCTATCTCAGTTGTTTATAAGAAAGTAATCCAGACAGCCTACAAAAATAGTATGTATTTTGAGACTATGCAACACTTAGTCAATTAACGTAATAGATGACATGGATCTTTTAAACTAGATATGCGTTCCATCTTACATGGAGATGGCGCTTAGAAAGATAAAAAACAGAACAGGAGTATAAGGGATTTGCAATAATAGCATAAAATAGTAGAGTCTATAAGGCTGTAGTTAGATTATTATACAGAAAACAATATTAACAATTTACAAACCCCAAGCCAAGCTTAATGTCAGCTGTCTCCCAGTAAGTAAGCCAACATGGGGACAGTGACAAGGAACCAAAACTTCAATGATGTATAGATGGAGAAATAAACCATGGGAGAAACCAGGCTCAGTCAGGAGGGCCAGTTTTCCTCTGGCACGTTAAAGCAGCAATCCATAATTTTTTTTGTTTAAAAATGAAGAGTTTATAATAATGATTTATGATTTTATATCGATTTAAAAACGGTCGGGTCTGATTTTGTGACAAATGATAGGCACTGAGGAATGTTACAAACAGAGATGGCGACAGAAGCATAATGTTACTAATTGTAACTATAACATCACGCTGCTGTGACTAGGCAGCAAACTAAAACATAGAATCTAACTGAGCTGGAGGTACGTAAATAGGTAATGGGAAGTTAATAAAATAAAATCATCACATTTCCACTGCTTTTGGGTGATCCCAGTTATGGCTGTAATCTTCTTAAGTTGGCAAGAGGATGAGCATCTAGCTGAACTGGAAATTGGACAGGTGTCAGGTCGCACTGGAGCTGAGTCAGTCTGTCTTAGGAGTTGTTCCATCCCGTCTCCCCACAATCTGGTCTGGATAAGGTCCAGATCCTGCTGACTACAGGATCTTAGGGAAGTGCAAGACAGACAGACAAAAAGTAGCGCCAGTTGTAGAAAGTTGTTAGTCATCCAAGTTTTAATATCAACTAAACATTCTGTCACTTAGGTGAATTTATGTCTGTCATTGGGCCGCGAAGAAATAAACAGCTGAGTATCGTCTGGGTTGCAGTGAAACTAAACCCATGTCTCTTAATAATTGCTCCCAGGGGTACCTTATACAGAGTGAAAAGCAGAGACCCAAGCACTGAGCCCTGTGGTGCCAAATTTTTAAGCCTATTCAAGAGAATTCTTTGGTCAGTAGTGTCAAAACTGGGCTATAGTCAAATATCAGTAGAAGACTTGCAACCATGACAGGAGTAAATCATTTGTCACTCTGATGAGAGCAGTCTGTTTGTACTGGAGTTTGTACTGTGATACTATAAAACATTTTCAAGTTTTTTTGAAATTAAAGAAGGTGGGGTTTAAGGAAGATGAGTTAGATGAGAGGTGAGTAATTTTAGGAAGCATTTTTTTCAACAACCAAATTTTAACCAGTTTTAACTAATTTTAATCAAATTTCCATATGCTTTCCTGCTGTACAATCCAGTATATTGGTGGCAATAAAGCTATTAAAAACAACTTTGGTGGATGTGGAGCTGCTGTGCACACCCTAATAATATATACAGGCTATATAATGTGGATAACGAAACAATACAGACGTATCTGATGTATATAAGAATACATTTAATTCCCAGCACATAGTTTGGCAATGTGCTGAAGCCTCATATATTATGCTATAGGTTTTTACACACTGCATACACAATAGCAAAAAAGTTTTATTAAAACCTACAAAAAGAACCTTGTTTTACTCCAATTATTTGTTAAAATAATTTAAAAAATAAAATGTTAAAATCATTTACAGATAAACAATACCGTTATGACTTGTGTAGAATGTTTTAATGGCATTAAACGACTCATAAAATTATGCTTAATGGGTCACAGAACAGTTTTTTATTTTGTTATTGGTAAAATTGCTTGTCCCTATGTGAGAATTTTTATAGCCTTTTCCCAGTGTGCATTGTTTCAAAACAGCTTTAAAGAAAAGTTTAGTACAAAAAAGTTTTCATTTTAGTACAAAAATAGGCAAAAAATGTTTTATCTGTTAGCACCCAGTGAGCAAAATAAAGGCAACTATGCTACTAGATACTAGAAATCCATACATAAAAAACAAAAGCATCTAGAAAAGTCTACAGTTACTATTGATGCTTTTAATAAATAAGTTATGATAACTTCTTGTAACTTTCTGTCTTTACCATGCATTATTTAGAGCTTACAGACTACCACGACGAGTATCAAAAAATACTAAATGAAAAATTAGTCCAACAAGCTAGATAATTACGCAAAGCAGGGTTATCAGTAGGAGAAAACATTTCCCATATGTTTTGTTGTCTAATCAAATGCTAATAATTTGCTGCAAACTCATCTGTGACTTAATAGAAGGTAAGGACAGGTTATGTGACACCCTCATCAAAAAAAAAGAAAGATGGTGGGTATGGCCAACCAGCAACTGCGTCATACATGATTACAATCATAGTTTATTGTAACAATGTTTTTCAAAGTTCAGGCACTTTGTAGTTTGCTATTAGGAAGGGCTTTTTTGGGGAATTCTTTCAATTCAGACATTTAAACAGAACACTACTTTGGTACTAAACTAATGTGTTTCATTAGTGTTTCATTACCATTAGCTGGGTAACAGCTTCCTCTGACCTGCCGGCAAACTGATGTCCTGTTGTCAGGGTGTTTCAGGAATAGACTCAGCCTCTGTAATTAAGTTTAATGGGCTGAGGAGTGTAAGAGAGCCTGTGCTGTTTATATGGTCATTAAAGCTGTGTTTTTGTCTTGTGTTTGTGTGTTCATGGTCAGAGGTGGGAGGAGATCAGGCAGGACTCCACAGACAACAGTCACTTCCACACAGGCCTGTGATTCCACTGGTTGCCCGCATGGCAGACCAGAACACATCCGGAACGCCAGCCATGACAGAGAGAGAGGCATCACGACTTGACAAGTTCAGACAGATTCTGGCCGGGCCAAATACTGACCTTGGTAAGACACTGTCCAGTAGTTCTGTTTGTGTTCCACAAAAGAAAAAAGTCAGATGTCATATTTTGGAATGCAAAGATATGTGCAATTCAGATTGCATAGCTAGAAGCCTTCATGTTTGTATATTTGCAAAGTTAATTTTTGCAAAGTACTTTCTCATTGTATGTCTGTCTTTTGTAGTCAGTTAAATGTTCTGTGAATCATAGGGTCTGATTCAGTGACCTGTGTTTTATGCAAAAGAAGTATCTGCTACAGGAATAATTCACTTAGAAATTAAAAATCTGTCATTAGTTTAACCTCATATCATTCTTAAACTGAATACGGCTGTTTCATGTTTGTAACACAAAAGGAGATCGATCACACAGGTTTTAATCTGATTGTTTATAGTTATTACATTTGTCAAGATTAAAAAAGACAAAAGCAACATAAGTTGTACATATGAGTTGCTGTATTTGCTGTATGCATTTTCAATGCATACAATATCTATGTGTAGCAAGAACAACAAAGTTGATAAGCTATGTTATAATTTGATGTTTGGTCAAAATATGTGAAAATGTGGACTATTGTGTATGGAAAACAAATGGTTGAAGGTTCTTCTTTGTGCCAAACAAACAAAATAACAGGATACAGGTTTGGAATGACGGAAAGGTGAGTAAACAATGACAGATTTTTACTTTTTGTGTGAACTCTTCTTTTACACATGACAATGTATCTCTGAGTGAAAATGTGGGGCATGACTTTATTTTATCCATTGTGATTTCATTTGATGGTGAAATGTGAGCTATAGTATTATTGGTATTATCGAAAAAGCCAGAGATGATATTTCATTTTGATGAACACACAGACATTTTTCTATAATTACTTGCACCAGTTAATCGTACATAAAAGGACCTAGAACATTTGTTATGAAAGTAAAAAGGGTACATTTGAATTTTATGTTGACTTCAACAGTACAACATCTGCATGTCTCTCACAGTGGCTCAGTGAAACCTCTGGGGCTTAAACAAGACACATCCATGAAATAGTGACAGTGTAGATGTTGACAGGCCTCTGGGTGTTGGAGTGTCAGTCCTGGTTTTGGTTGATTGGCTCTCAGGGTGTCCCTGAATCAGTTTAGCTGCTGTTGCCATTATTAGATATCTGAAAGGAGAAGTCACATGTGCAGTGGCAGAATGAAATACGAATGAAATCTATAATTAAACTGGGATTTCCAGCATGCTAATGAATTCTCATCCCTCCACAAGACAAGTGACCCTCTACTGTCAGCGACCGATAATAACTTAAAGACCCCATAAAATTGCCTGATGAGCAGGTTTTTTTTTCTTTTATGGACTAATATCCTACTGAAACAAGTTTTGGTGGGACGTTGTGAACAACAGGTCCTGTTTTTTAATTGGCTGATAGCCTTAAATCGCAGGTGGTATTAGGGAGAGAGGAATTCTCATTCTAGAAATCAAGTAATTCTAGTAATCATCCTTATATGCTCTTGAGTGCAAGATAAAGTATACTCTGTCCATTTTCAAGAAAGTGATCACCTTTTTAGAGTATACCACCATTTTGATGGCAGTCAAAGCCAACAGATATGAACAAAAAGGCAAATAAACAATTTTGATTTCAACTTTGGTTTCACAAGTTTCATTGTAACTTTTTCAAAGAGCTTGTATTTTGAAATTCAGGATTTTCTTGCTGTTTGGACATTAAAAATGATTGATATTCAAAGGGGTCAGACAATCATATCTTATTTATGCCCAAGCTTAGTTACATATAGAAGTTTGTGGATGTGGTTGCAAGAATGTACATCCAGAAAAAATAGTGACATTTCAGGCAATACAGGATGGTATTTGGGTGCATTAATGACCCTTGAATTACCATTTTCATTTAATTGTAGTGGGATATGCAAGGTGCACCCTTTCATTAATTATATTATGCTAATTAAATATGTAATTTTTTATAACAATATTAATTTTCTATACATAGTCTAAAGAATATTTTCTGAATACATTCTTCACTTTTTTCAATTTTATGTTGCAGCCTGATACTACAGTACCTCATAATGAGAAAGCGAAAACAGAATTTTAAAAAAGTAAAAAACTGAAATATCACAGGCATAAGTACTCAGACCCTGTGCAACAACACTTAAAATTTAGCCCAGGTGCCTCCCATTTTTCTTGATTATTGCTTGGATGTTCTGCACCTTGATTGGAGTGAACTTGTGGTAAATTAAATAGATTGAAAATTAAATTGATTTCCATGATTTGGAAAGGTACAGGCCTCTCTATGAAAAGGCCTCACATTTGACAATGCATATCAGAGCAAAAACCAATAACCTAATCTCAGATTAGGTTGCTGTGCCAAATCTCAAAAGTTTGGCACAGCAAGGACTCTCCCAAGAGCTGGTCACCCGGCCAAACTAAGCAATTGGGGAGAAGGACTTTTAGAAGGACTATTAAAAGAGGTGATCAAGAACCTGATGGTCACTTAGGCTGAGCTCTCGAGATTTTGTGTGGAGATGGGACAAAGTTTCAGAAGGAAAACGATCACTGCAGCCCTCCACTGATCTGGGCTTTATGGCAAGGATGGAAGCTTCTTCTTAGTGCAAAACACATGAAAGCCTGCTTGGAGTTTGCATTTGAATGACTCTCAGACTGTGAGGAACAAGATTCTGTGGTCTGATGAAACCAAGATTGAACTGTTTGGCCTCAATTCTAAACGTTATGTCTGGAGGAAACCAGGCATCGCTTATCACCTGCCCAATACCATCCCAACAGTCATACATAGTGGTGGCAGCATCATGCTGTGGGGGTGTTTTCTATCAGTAGGGCCTGGGAGACTGGCCAGGGTTAAGCTGAATGGAACAAAGTACAAATATACCCTTAATGAAAACCTGTTCCACAGCACTCCGGACCTCTGAATGGGCCAAGTTTACCTTCCAACATGACTGTTAACTTAAGCCCACAGTCAAGACAACAGAGTACTGGCTTAGGGACAACTCTAGGAGTGTCCTAGAGTGGCCTAACCTAAGCCCTGACTTGAACCCTGTGCAACATCTCTGAAGACCTGAAAATGGCTTTCCATCAATGGTCTCCATCCAACCTGACCAAGCTTGGAAGGATTTGCATTGAAGAACGGCAGAAAATCCCCCAATCCAGTTGTGCAATGCTTATTGCGTCAAACCCAAAAAGACTTGAGGTAATAGCTGCCAAAGGTGCTTCAACTATGAACTGAGTAATGGGTAACTTTAATTTACTGAGTAAATTTAAATGTAATATTTCAGTTTCGTGTTTCAAAGGGGGGGCCTGAATCTTTTTTGAACGCATTATGTATATTGTGAGAACTTAGAGTGAGCATTTTTGCTTAATTTTTATGTAAAACTGCTTGCATTTTATCAGTGATTCTGTAGCAAAAACAGCCTGTTTTTTTAAGTTTAAGTGGGTGGAGAGGAGGAAAATAGTCATGAAAACTAAATTATAAATAAGAATAAATATATAATTATATATTTAATAAGATATATATAAATAAATATATATAAATAAGAAATTTTCACCAACCTTTATAGTTGACTTCATGGGAAAGATTTAACCGAGAGTTTAAGTGCTCTAAAATGCTTTTTTACATTGTTGGTTGGCTGGTTATTAAATGCATATACTGGAAGCATTGTACCAAAGACTAGAAATAAAACAGACCAATTAAGTTTTACAATGCTCAATAATGAGCAAAAAGGCATTTTATTCCTTTACAAGCTTTTATTTCTCAAGCGTTTGGCCTCTCTGTCTCTCTATATTAATGAGTACCTGCACACTGACAGATGTGTTTTTAAGAAGAAGCTTTGTCAGAAGGTCAGCTTTCTCCTCTCTGAGAAAAAGAGAGACTTCCACAACCACAGGAAGCAATTACTCCCTGATGCTGGCCCCTGTTGCTATGGCAATGCATCACCTGCTGTTGAACCCTTCTTTTCTTATAGCAAACCATTTGACTACCTTTTCTCTCTCTGTCTCAGATGGGGGAGCTGTGGTGCTCTCATGGTAGTCCTACATGACCAGGTCTTCTTTTAATACTCAACATCAAAGCCATGAAAGCAATTAGAGTCAATTTTGTTTTAGTTTAGAGGTGTTTTAATTGAGTTGTGACACAGAAATACTTTTGTTGCTTTAGGGAATTTATGAATATCATATTGGGAAAAGGAAAAAAAATCCTGGATCAGTCCTGGAAAGAGGCAGTGTTCTGCCTATGTAAGAATGCAAAAGGACAAATCCTGAACTAGTTTTGTAAATATGCATGTTTAATATTGGAGTCATTATTAGTTAGCACCTTTGGTGGATTAATATGCCTAAAAATGTCATTGTCATGATTTTCTCACACTTTTGTTCCAAATGCGTGGATTTTTTTTGTGAAACACAGAAACAGATATTTGGAAGAATTTATCCACTGCTCTGTTTCATACATTGAAAGCATACAGTGCTGGACTGTCAGTGTCCTATAAAGTCAAAGACGATAAAAGAAAACAAAGAAACATGAACAACCCAAAAGTAATAATCCTATGCTGTAGCTCATACACGCCTATGTGTATTCAAATATGGTGTTACAATCGAGAGTGAAGACCATAGTGCTGTGTTTCTCACACAAAAATATTTTATTGTAAAGACAAGAATTTATGAAGCCTATCATTGTGGTAATTCTGCTGTGAGTTTATGTATTTATTTCCACTTATACACTATTTTGTTGCGTTATATACAATTTTGTATATAATATAGTTGAGTTATATATATTTATGGCTAGTCTTTTTTGTTTTCGATACAGGTAAATAATTAATCAGAGTGTGCTTTTAAATAAATGTGCTTATAAGTTAGTCTTTCAATTA
Source organism: Chromobotia macracanthus (assembly GCA_036877525.1). NCBI lineage: Eukaryota > Metazoa > Chordata > Actinopteri > Cypriniformes > Botiidae > Chromobotia > Chromobotia macracanthus. The sequence continues at coordinate 9,044,724 of JAZGTH010000012.1, read as the reverse complement.
ATTATTTTTACTAAAATTATTTATTTATTAATTAATTAATTATTTATTTTGACAGGTCTGGTTTCTTATAATTAAAGGTGTTGTGGTGTGCCTTTTTATTGATGTATCCAGAAATAACACAAAGCATTTTATAAATATGTTATTTTAGAAATAGGGGCATATTTAATTGTTGTGGTTGCTCTTCCTGAACCTTCTTCAGGAATTGTATGGGAGTGAAGCTTGTCTAAATGTGAGGAAAAATTAATGATGAGCTTTTAAAGTAATAGTTCACCCAGAAAAGAAAATTATCTCAATTTACTCGCCCTCATGTCATTCCAGGCATACATGACTTTCTTTCTTCAGCTGAACACAACCAGAGTTATATTATATTATTATGTGCATATATTATAATATATCTCATGAGGAAGCATGCATATGACAACTAGTTATGAGATCCCTTTTTAAACTAGTAAAAAAGTGAATTGGACTGTTTTATACTGTGAATTTTGCTGTTGATCAGCACCACCTGTGGCAAATTTTCATACGAACAGCCAATTCATTAGCAGTTTGTTTTGCATTGGGTTCGAAGGGGTCTTAGCTTTATGTAATGTTAATACTTCTGCTGGTATGAGTTAACCATTTATACATTTTGACATTTTTGATCTTCAGCACTGCAGAAATCTGCATATTGCATTGAATTTCTTGTGTGCACATCCTGTACATGTAAAGGCTGTGACCCATTATATTTAACAACATGATTTGTTTATAGATTTATCTAACAAAGCTTAGGATCTGCTGGGTCATCTTAAACTCAAATCACCATTGGTGATTATTTAAAAAAAAATCTACTCAGTCCTGAAAAGCATACTTTGCAAACTTTTTTGTCCAAAAATATGTCACCTGGCTTGCATGTTGTACTTGCCCCATGATGCAATCCATATGAAAGAAAAAGCAAATGTATAATGCAATCAATGAAATGCAGCTGTGCAGATATTATGCAGTCTCGGAGGAAGTGTCTACTTTCCTTTCCCCAGACACCTGAACTATATATCATCTTTCTCAACAGCCTGTGTTAATACAGTGAAGTATCTCTTCACTTTTTAGAGCTGCATTAGTTTATAAGTCTCCCATGTGCTGCTGTTCCTTTATTTAACTTAATGGTGCCATTCAAGAATCAAATTTATGAGCTTTAGAGCTAAACTTTTACAGCACTGAATAAAGACGTTCATGAGGATGTAATTAAGTTTTGGAAATTGTGATATGAGATTTTAATTTTCTTTTTTTTTGTGAACAAAAAGGCTCAATATTAGGAAAGTTATTATAAAACCTCCTTGGTGATCTCTAAGGCAGTCACCTTAAAAGGATAGTTTATCCAAAAGTTTGTAATTATTTATTCACATATTGTTAAACCCCCTTGTGGCTTGCTGTTGGAGATTTGTAAAAAGTGTTTTGTTTTTTTCAATGGAAGTGGATGGCTACCTTCTGAAGCTTCAAAATAATGCAAAAAAATAATAAGCATTCTAAAATAATATATTCCACATGTCCTGCCAGCATACAAATGACTTTGTAAAACAAACTAAAATATAATTCATTATTTGATGAAAGTCTTGATCCATGCCTCTCGTCTCTGTGTGTCAAGTGCATTGCTGACTAAATTGCATATGGATTGTGTACAGAAAATGTTAATTTTGTTTAAGGGATATCTTAAATAACTTTTTTTAATATGATAAAAATTAAAATAGACTTGATTTGATGAGCTCTAAAATGACCAAAAACAAGCAAACATTTTGTAATGTCTATATTTCTTGCACTCTTACTTTTAAGTCTTCTAAGGACATACAATAGCTTTGTGTCAGGAACAGAGCCAATTTAGTGCATTCTCATGCATTTTCACCTGTGAATGTGTGCATTCATTTTTAATAATTCACTGTGTCATCTACACATAATTTAATAGGTCATAGAATGTCATTCTATTTTTAGATTTTGTTGAATGGAATAACCAACGATGACTCATCGATGTTTATTATCTCTTTCTTTATGATTTTTTAAGCTCATTAAACTATATTTGTTGCATTTGCTGAGCTTCAGAAATCTTGTTGAAGTAGCAGAATATATGTTTTTTTGTTCTTTGAGAAATTATAGAGCACATGCTTCCTGTGTAAGTACATTCAGAGCTGTTTTGTTTAATTCACTTTGCGACAGTGTTTGAAGTGCACAATAGAGTACTAGACAGCTGATGCAGAGAGCCAACACGTTCTGTCATTGTAATCTGAAGTGTGTTCTGGAGAAGCAATGTTCTTTTATAAAGAAAACATAATGGACTGCACTGAAGAATTATTTTTTTTCACTCTTGCTGGAGAACTGAAATTGAAATTTCATTTTTTATCCTTTAAAAGGGATAGTTCGCTCCTTAGTGTACATAGTTTTCTCATCTTAATGTTATTCTGGACCTTTAACTTTAACCTGTATGCCTTTCTACTGTAAAAAACAAAAGATTATGTTTTTAAGAAAATACCAAATATTTCTATATATTAAATAAAGATATATGTGATTATATATGAATAAAATAAGTATAATGAAAGAAAAATAAAAGTAGTCCAGGCAAGTCTTGTCGTATTCCAAGTGTTTTGAAGCTATATGATTTTTTTTTTTCTGTTGTAATCAGCAATTGTTGCCATTTTTAACTTCATTTTGGACTGATTCTGACACAAAACTTGGTATTATGATACTTTTAGTGTATTTAAGAGTTTCAGTCCCAGTCCCCATTTACTTTTATTTAAAAACTAAAAAAACAAACATTGTGAATGCTCTGAAAAGCATCTACTTTTTTCATTTGTATTTCATGGAAGAAACAAAGCAGGTGACAATACTGACTAAATGACACAGAACAGAACTCTTGCTTTAATGTGTTTTTATGGTTGTTGGGTGAAGCCAGCTATGGGTTTAAGAGAGCAGAGATTTGTGGTAAAAACATGTATTCAGGAAAATGGGTTGAATCACTTGAAAACATTTAATGTAATTTACTGATGTATTGTAAAAAAAAAAAGAACCTTATTTGTTCCCATCCACATCATTTTCAGAATGAACATGTTATTATGTAGGATATGGATGGACGCAATATAGACATAGATTCCTATTGATGTTGAATTTGATTACAAAATAAACTTTGCACTTTGTTAATACAAAAAAAAAATCTAAATCAAGCTCAAAATGCTTGAAATATAAACAGGCAGTGTTTTCAGAATACAGCTGTCCTGTTTCCATTAGCTGCTGCTTTTATTATAGAACTAACAAAGAAAAATGTGTTGTAGAAACAGTATCGGCACACAAATAAACAACCCTCACCCAAATGACATAAAGTAAATGAAACTACAACTTTCCAAATGTAGGGTGACATTGAGTACTACCGGCTAAAAAAGCACATTGGAACACAAAAACCTACAGCTAGTACAGTTAGTTGTTTGAGTTGCATGAAAACATATCTGGTCACAATTTAACCTAAAATAAAGGAAAAAGAAAAAAACATTTTTTTAATTTAATTCTAATTTATGAATTCACAATATTATGTGTAGTATTAAGATGGTATCGATAGTCATGGTTATTAATATCACGGTTATGTCACAATTTTATTTTCACATTGTAGTTATGAGAAGAAATTTGTTTTGTTCTTTCTCTTACATTAGGCTAATGACAGGAAGAAAATCATTAAAATAAATAAAACATTGTGCAAAAAGAAGAAAAAAATGTAATGTTTAATTTTACGTTTATAAAATGTTATATGAAATATGACCTAGAATGGTTCTTGACTGGTTTTGTGACATTCACTTAGCTTGCAACCACAGATGCTTTTTAGGTATGCTGTCCTCTTCTGAGGTCACCGTTTACAGAGGGACAGAGACAGTGACAATGAGAGCATGAAATAGTGTCCATGCAACTGACCTCTCTTCATCTCTCTCCATCGTGAGATTAATGCTACACGGAGGAAATATAACAGATAGTTTAATTAAGTGCCCAGGCACAGGATTCATTGACTAATTTTTGCAGCTGACAGTGCAAATGAGAGTTCAAAGGTGCGGGCTGAGGAGATACCCTTGAGTGGCTCCGCGTTTAGTGAATTGAGTGCTTTCCCTTTAAAGTTCCTCCATAAAGCAGCATGCACATTAAAGTGTGCCTTCTGTGTATCAGGACAGTCTGCCTGCATTATTTACTACACCAGTGCTTGTACCTGCCCAGAGAGAACCAACTCTCATACCCTCTGCACGCTAGCCATGTTAGCGTTGCACAAGTGGCATGCATTCATTAAACTAGGGAAGGTGTCCTTAATGATGATATATAGCTTAATGATGAATTTGGAATTTCCTGGATTTCTGCATGACTGTCCTTTAAAAATTAAGTTCTGTATTTTCATGTCTTCAAGGAAGTTCACCTGTAAATGAACATTTTAGTTCGGTCATTTAAGTTGTTCCAAACTTGTATGAATTGATTTATTTTTATTGGTCAAACACAGAATAAAATGTTAGGTGGCATGTTAACTCTGATGTTTTCGTGCACTGGTAGCAGTGGGACTGGGGCTGCCAAGATTGTACAAGGACAATGTGTGTGTTATTTCAGACAAGGCCAAAATTACAATCATAGTTCACCAAAAGTCTTCCGCTCCAGTCTTATTCACAATTGCTTGTCACGGTGTCAATGACGATGTGATTTTAGATGGCGTATGACATTGATTATTGTCAATGTTTTGATTATTTCTTTGGATTAAATATGGTTACATTTAAACATAAACTTTGTCTAACATCTTACATTTTAACTAAATTTGTGTCCAAAAGTTGTACTGAGCTGCACTTTGTTTAAAGATCTTTGTTCTCTTTGTTTGTGTGGGCAGGGCTTGCCTTTGTCATCTGAATGTCATCTATCTGTTTTATAACCATTTGTAAGTACTCAAGGTGTTGTTTTATGTAGCATTTTTGATTGACTGATCTGATTAAAATAAGAAATAATACATTCTAAGTTAGCACTTCTGGTGTCTTTTGTCTTTTCATAGCTTGCTTTAATTTGAAATAAAATTTGTTTTTTTCCTACATTAAAAGTAAAATGGGATTGTTTTTAATGCCCATTTTTCCACACGCTCTAATCTCAGCTTCAGATGACACTCCAGTAGGCCACCACTAGTTTGTTTGCTGATGCATACTGCACACAAAATAATAAAGTAGCTGCTTGTGATTGGCAGTTCATATCTAATTAGCTGCCTTTACACTACTTTTTCCATCTGTCTGCATGGTAACAAAGTCGAGGGTATCAGGTAGATTCAAAAAGAAACTTTAACAGTATGAAATAACTGTTCAATTTTTTTTGACTAATTTTTCAAGGTTAGTGGCACCACATACTTGAAAACTATTCACAATCTTCTTTGAGGAACTTGGTGGCTGGAGATCTGTGAGCAGAACGTTTATATTCAGTTTTTTGTTCTTGAATCATGAATGTTCATTAATTTAGCAGAGGCTGTTATTGTTGTATACTGTGATTGTGTTTCCGATAACCCTACCCTTTACCAGCACTTAAAACAAACTGCTATGGTCGCTCAATATGTCGGTCAGATGGCCTTGCTGTCTGAGTGGTTCTTAAAAACATGAGGACCAGATCACATGCTTTAGTCAAAGGTATGGCTTTGTTTAACTGCTGTCTTTTTCAATCAATACAACTAGGCTAACAGACTAAACATTTTTAGAGTTTTACAGAGCACAGCAGAAATATGGCTAATAGCATAAAACTGTGAGGTGTCTGTGCAAATAGACTGCCTTCAGAAATAATGAAAGATGTGTGAATAAGTAGACTATATTTACATAACCTCAAGTCACTTGTAGATTTATAAATCTAGGCTTCGTTTTTTATTGACAAAGAAATGGCACAAGAAACATTAAGGGCTGATATCAGAAAGGTTAGTTTTCACAAAAAATAAAAATGGTTTACCCAGAAGGCTCTTGATGTATTTATGGCACATTTCGTCTATTGTATGAATTTTTAAACGAACATCTGATTTAAAATTTAGATTTGTCTTTGATGTCAAAAATGTATGCACATTACATCGAGGACTGTTTCCAAGGCCCAGAGAATTTGACTAATTCACATCCGACACATTTTGATCATTGCCATCAACCCTTGGAGTATGAAATAGAAATTTTAAATGAGGTCTGTTTGGTATTCAAGTGTTTCATTATTTTGAAGACTTGCAAGGTGTCTTTTTGTATCTATTTTAAAAGTCCGATGTGCCACGTTTACTTACACTAGCACACTGGGCTCATAAATGCAGACTTCAGTGGTAGTTTTGTATAGTATGTTGGGCAGAAGTTGTACTAAAACTTGTTGTGCTAAAAATAATATATATTTTATATTAATAATAATAATATTTTTTGTGTATATGGAATGAAAACATAAATATTTGGAATGAAAGTCTTGATATATGGAATAAAAACTGGTAATATATGGAACGGATGTCTGAAAATATGGAATGAAAACTCATGTATATGGAAATATATGGAATGAAAGTCGGAATATGTTGAACAGATGTATGGATATATGGGATGAATGTGAGAATATTGACCTAAATCTGACGTCATGAAAGCGCCATCTTGTGTTTGTTCCATTGCTGCAAAACGTCCAGCTATGAGTAGTTCCTACTTACCAGACAAATATTAATACAGAAAGTCTATACACTTGTTTGGCAATAATGGAAATATGATCCTAAAGGTGATGGGATGTACATAGACTCCAAACTGTTTGTGTTGTTTGGAGTATTATCAGCTGTTGCAAGAAAGTTTTCTAGTTCAACAAAATACTGGAAAATTTCAGCCTTTATGATGTTATTGTATGTTGCATCAAATATTGCCTGTGAATTTAAAGAAATTTCTTTTAAAACTTTCTTTCCCTAGAGGAACTTCGGAAGTTGAGCTGGTCTGGAATTCCACGACAGGTGCGGCCCATCACGTGGAAGCTGCTCTCAGTAAGTTTAATATTCCCAATGCCCAGTTCTTCAACATCAAGCTCATTAAAATACTGCCACACACATCCAATAAAAGATGAATCAAAGAATACATAATACATTCTAGATAAATACACATTTATAAGTAATTAGGCTTCCTGCTAATGACTTTAACTGCCTAGAAGCTCAGAGGTTTAGTGGACTGAAAACTAATGGCATATTGAACCATTGCAGTGTCTGTGAATGTAACCTCTCGTGGTATAGTGTCTTTAGAGAATGTGTATTTTTTTTTGGTTACTTTTGAAAATCAAATATTTATTGGAATTTCTGTATATGTAATTCCCTCTACAGAAAAGTCTTTCAGTAGCTTCACAATTACATTAAAAAATATATGCTGTCAGTCAAATGCCATAATGCACCTCGATAAGAAGTGTACCCAAATCAATTCACTTTATTGTCATATCCTTAACACAAGTGTGCAGGGTGCCAAAATCTTGTGTACATAATCCCAGCAACAATGCAGTTAAGAATGTATTGTTGTAGCAGTGTACTAAATACCCTAAACACAGTATACATTATACACAATACATTATACACAATATACACAATACAATATAGATGGGTAAAAACTAGTTTTTTTAAAACAGTATACACATTGTTATATATTGTGTAGAATACAATAAAGACAATATACACAGAATTAATGCTAATACAATGCTACAAGACAGGATGTGGCAGTAGTGTAGTGATAGATAGTATCATTTGGTGCCTTATTGGCTTGGAGGTAGAAACTGTCTCTAAACCTGCTGGGCCAGGCTTTGATACTGCAGTACTGTTTCCCTGATGGGAGTAGGGAAAACAATTTAAGGCTTGGGTCCTTGACAGTTTTCCTTACCTTCCTCAGGTAGCGCTCTGTGTAAGTGTCCTGGAGGGAAGGGACTTTAGTTCTGATGATGTGTTGTGCAGATGGTGGGCTTTACGATTGAGGGCAGTTCCCAAACCAGGCTGTGATTCTGTGAGTTAGGACGCTTTCTATAGCACTCTGTAGTTGTGAAAGTTCCTGAAGATGTGGGGCTCAAGTGTTCATAGTGTTCTGTATGTACTCTGTACACAGCAGGCCCTCAGTGATGCGCTTTCCCAGAAACCTGAAAGAGCTGACCCTTTCCACTGTATCACCATTGATGCTGATGGGGAAATGTAATGCTTTCTGTTGCCTGAAGTCCACTATTAACTCCCTAGTCTTGGCAACACTGAGGGAAAGGCAGTTTTCCTGACACCACACCTGACACTTCAGAGCTCTGACCTTCTAATGATATGCAGTCTCATTGCTATGGGTAATGACACCAGCCACTGTTGTGTCATACGCAAATTTCACAACAATGTTGAAGCTGTTATGGGCCACACAATCATGCGTGTAGAGGGAGAAAAGAAGGCTAAACACACATCCCTAAGGGGAACCAGTAATGAGGGTAAGTGATGATGAGATGTTACTGTCTAATCACCTGTCTTACAGGAAGCTCAGGATCCAGTTACAGATGGAGTTGTCCAGACCCAGGTTGTGAAGCTTGATGTCTAGCTTAGAGAGAACTATGGTGTTGAATGCTGAGCTTTAATCAACAAACAGCATTCTTACATAAGTGTGTCTCTTTACCAGGTGGGAGAGGGCAGTGTGCAGTGTCAGGGCTATTGGGTCATTAGTGGACCCGTTCTGAGGGTAGGCAAACTGTAGGGGGTCCAGGGTGTCAGGTAAATGTCCTTTACCAGTCTCTCAAAGCATTTGTTCACTATGGGAGTTAAGGCCACCGGATGCCGGTCATTTAGACATGCCACTTTGGAGCTCTTAGGTACTGTCCGCAAACACTCCAGCCAGTTGGTCTGCACATGCTCCCAGTACCCACCCAGGGATGCCATCTGGGCCAGCAGCTTTACATTCACTCTCCTCTGATGTCTCTTTCAAATGTCCTCTACTGAGACAGAGAGAGCAATGACGTCATCATTGGCCAGCACTGCTTGCACTCTCTCACAGGTTGGTGACTAAGGGCATCTGCAAAAGAGACACCAGTGTGGGGCGTGTTGGTAAATTCATTTATAGTATGTCCTAGTATGACCTATAATTGTTATTTGGTTTAACTCTTGACACATGCCACGAGTGTTGAAGTTAACGTTTGGCTGCTTTTATTCTTAAGGAGGGCATAACTGATTGCCTTGTATGCAATCATATCACCCAGCTTGAATGCAGCTGTACAAGCATTAAAAGCTGCACAGACCTTGTTCATCCAAGGCGGAGGCAGCATGAAACATGTTCCTGTCCACATCATCAAAACAGACTCGTCCAACAATGGGTGGGTTGTCCTGGTAACAGGAATCTCCTGCTTCAGTTTCTGTCTGTAGGCAGGTAAGAGTAGAATGGAGCTGAATGGATCTGATTTCCTGAACAGGTTGAGTGGGAAAGCTTTTGTGTGCATTGCAGAAAGGAGTGTAACATTGGTTTAGAATGCGGTTATCCTTTGTATTGCTGTTTATGTGCTGATGGTACTTTGGCAGTACTTCCTTAAGTGAAACTATTAAAGTTTCCAGCAACAATATACACAGCCTCTGGGTGTGCGGTTTTTCTGTTTACTTATTATTGTGAGTAATTCTGTGAGCTCCAGGTCAGTGTCCGCTTATGGGGGATGTAAACAGCTGTAGTGATAACACACAAGAATTCTTGTGGGAGCTAGAAAGGTCGACACATGATCATGATGTATTCAAGAGTAGGGAAGCAAAAGGTTTTAAAGGTGTGTTTTCTTTTACGATTACTCCACAACCTGTTAATCTTAAAGCATATGCCACCACTTTTCTTTTCCCTGTGAAGTTGCAATCTCTGTCCATGCAATGAATGAAAACATTGTATAAAAATAAATAATTAAAAATAAATAAATCCATTGGCAATATAAACTAAGCACAATAAATAGAAAGACAATTATACAAATAATGTAACCTAACCTTAATTATTCCCTGGCAGATGTTCTGTTTGTGTTTTGGTCACAAAGTGATGTCAACGTGTAAGACTTTAACACTTCTAATGACATATTCCTTGGAAATCTTTATTAAGGACCCCCAAAAACCATAGACAAATATTACACATTTTTTTTCACAGCTGAAGCTGTGTTTTTGGTGTTTTTGTTTTCAAGGCTGTTTACTTTTGATTGTTTACTCAAATAATACAATTTTGTCATGTTATTTTCCCCTTATGTCATTTCAAACTTGCATGCTGCTGTTTTATTCATTAAACACAAAAAAGTTACGGCACTCCTGCTGTACAGTTCATAGTGACAAGGCGATGTCACGCTTCTTAAAAGACAAAAAAACAAACAAAAAAAATCATAATCAACACCCATAGAGTTCTGCACTGAAATCCAAATGTTCTGCAGACAAACAGTAGCTTTGTGTGAGGGTCAAATTGCAGATTACAAAGTTAGCGATGCAACCTAACTGTAGCCAACAGTTATGTAGCCACCACTAATTAATTCTTGTGTAGTAACAACTGTGTCATTTTTGAATTCTAGGTGGTAGCTTCGGGTCGCTTCGGGAGAGCAAGATTATAAATAAACAAGGACTTAATTTTTGGTCTGTTCCTCACATAAAAATAGCTTGAAAAGACTTGACTACTTTATGGTGATTCTGTTGGTTTTTGTTCATTATTTCTGAAATTCGAATAGTTCATGGTCACTATATAGTGTCATTTAATGTGTGGAGTTGTGTCTTCAAATCTTTTGTGATCCATGGAAAAAGTAATTGCATATGGGGTTGGTCTGTATGATATCTATTATACAATATGGTTTATTATACAGTGTGTATAATAGACCACTGTACCTGCCAGTCATGTTCCTACACTGTTTATTTCAGGTCTCTTGTCATTATCTTGTCATGTCCATGCAGATAATGTGGAGATTATTATTGTAAAATGTACCACTTAAAGATCATTCTTAAGTGGTATATTTTACAATAATAATCTCCACATTATGGAGATTATTTCCTTCACATTGGGAACCTGATCACCCTGTCTGGGCTTGTTTTGTGCTACTGATGGGTGGAGGGGCTTAATGTGTGGTCATACCCTGTGACACGAACGGCAGGAATCTGCCCTCATGCCACACTGATAGATGAAATGCCATACTAAACCAGGATGGAGCAAAGGAGCTGGGACGATTTTATATTCTTAACCCCATCTAAGCAAACATGTGGTCTCACACACACAGAAACATCCAATTCACCCATTTGACCTTCATTTGTATGGCTAGCAAATCTGTCATCTTGACTCAAACCCTGGACTGCAGCCTCATTCAATCAAACCCCATCGATCCACACTATTGAGCTGCTACTTAGGTTTGTGGTGTGTGAGTTCATTGCTATGTGTGTGTATTTGTGTTTGAGTGACTGTGAACAGTTGGAACTCATTCTTTAACAAGAGTGATGACTGACGGAGGGTGGTGACGCTGTTTCAACAGGCATTTTAAATCGTGATCAAATTTGCGCATCCTGCTGATGTCTCAAATGCCAGTTGCACTTCCTCCATGCTTTCCTAAGAAGAAATCATTTACGTTTTGTCAGCTGGCTACTAGAAAATAAAGATTTAAATTGCTTTGTTGCTGGAATTGACTCCTAAGCTCTATTTTCAGGAGGGGTGGTGGCAAATGTTGTCAGAGCAGATTTTCACAGAGGCATTAGAGATATCAGGAGAATTCAACAACTTTGTTGTGTTTGCCTATGCCAGCTAAGCTATTTTTATTGCTAATACTTAGGGTTTGGGGTTTAAATCAAAACTTGGGCTTGTAACTGGTCTGCACTGTTTGTGCTATGGAAATAAATTCAACCTTGAATAGTGTTGCTTGTATAAAATGTACTGTTACTATTCTAAACAATCGCACAACCTATACCATAAATTTAGCTGCCTTCAGCAATTATGTGGATAAGCATATCAATGTCATAAAGCAACACATTTTTAATCTTACTGAGGATTGTTTTAAGAAAAGCGGTTTAACAACCATAACATAACTATGAATTTGTTCACTTTTATAACTTAATTAATAACTTTTGAACAGATAGGTTGTGCTGCCACCAAATAGGTTGTGCTGTGTTGTGTTCTGCACAGCAGCGTGATTAAACTATATGCCTTCAAGACCCTACAGTCTGCATTATTGCTGGGCTTTACAGCAATAACTGCTGAAAAATTGGCTTGCATTTTGTTTAAAAGTACAGTTGTGAGTTTTAAAATTTTGTAGGTGTACAAAAAAGAGAAGCAAAAACAACTTACTGTGCCTACCTCAGTGTCTCGTATTCTCAGCGGTAACTTTTTGGGGGGGTCTAAGCTGCATCTTTCTCCCACCCACACTCAGTAAATTAGCATGCTGTGGGCTTTAATAAATAAAATGATAAAGCTGTGTGGATTATTAAATAGTGCTTTCTGTTGCTCTGATTTGAGGTGTTTGAGTAATAGTGTCTCTTGCTGAGCAGGTGTAAGAGAGCTGATGCAGAGCCAGTGCTGGACACAGACCTTATGCATGTGTTCATCCAAACCCAGCTGCTGGGTAGCATTTATTACCGGCCTGTTGTTCTGGAATTCTGCACCTGCTGTAAACAATGCCACATTCTCTTTCTCTTTTATTTGACAAAATGGGAACAACCCCTCCATTTCGTGTTTACCTTACATCATGATGTGTTAAGTGTTGTTGCTGTCTTGTGTTGGTGTTGATCTTTTTTATAAAAAATCATCTTTGTTAATCTCCAGCACCCTCTATATATGCATTCAAATTTTCTTCAATGTGTGTGATCCCTGTGAATAGAACCCACAACCTTTGCGCTTCTAATGCAATGCTCTACCAGTTGAGCTACAGGAACACCCAATCACAGGAATGTCAATTAGCTGTAGGTGTTGTGTAGTGGTAGCTGTGCTTTATCTAGTATTGGAACTGTCCATAGCCATTGAAAAAGTTGCAACACTCCTAGTTAGTTAATGTTTAGTTAATGTTTATTAAGGGGTAATACTGTCTGAAATTGGTCATTTGACAAATTGTCTGTCAAATGCCACAGCTAACACAAACAAGGCCACACATTTTTCTCAAATTTCCTGAGGCAGATATGTTGTGCTATTAATGTGAACAGCATGTATACAATCAGTTAAATTAAAACATTAGACAAGGGACCAGATAAACAGGCAAAACACCCTCTGTACCAATTTGCCTACATTTGTGTGACAATTATAGTTACAATAGTTATTTGAAAAGCCTGCTTTTTGCCGTCTTTCGGTACTTGTCAGAGGTTGTATGAGTTTCTATGAGGACTGCCCATGAAAAAGTTAATCTACCCTTGCACTGGATATATTTTATAAAAAAATGTTTTGATGACTGCAGTTGATTGCCTTATTTGTGTAGCAATATTGACCAAGCCTATTTGTTGGGTTAAATTGTGCAATTGCTAAAATTTCATATTTAAATATTAATTTGTTGGGTATGTTTATGTGATTGTCTTAACATAAGGATGTGAGTAATTATGACCAGAGAAGTACAAGAAACATATTATGTATATGTGTATATATATGTAAATGCATTCTACATTACGTAGTCTCTCCAAAATAGAACACAGAAAAGCTGGTTAATGCTGTCTCCATCATTCAGACAGATGCAACTATAAATGTGTAGTCAATATTGTAATCAATGCATTGTGCATTAATATTTAGCAAAAAATGCTGCAAAAAAGTCACTGTTGATGGCTGTCCCATTCAAACCAGTGGACTGCCCAAACTTGCTTGGAACTATCAAGAGCTGCATGAACCTTGTGACTGTGTGTTGCAACTCTGGAACTGTCTATTGCCCATTTATCAGATTTATATAGATTACTTCTTTGGATTACTAGTGGGAATTCTTTTTAATTTGACTATTTCATTACGAAATAATGTTCTCAGCAATGTAAATTGAGTCATAGAAGTAAATGCAGAAAAATGTTCGTATTTTCTAAATCCCTTAGTATTTTGGTATGTCGTCATTTTGCTGTAATGATAGCACTGGACTCCACAGGCTTGTCTAATCTCATGCTTTTCTACTGCAGCATTATTTGAGAATGTTCCAAAGAGCATCTATTGTGAGCTAGAAATAAAACACACTTTTAAGTTATTGTTGCTCATTATATATATGTATTTATTTTCTGTTCAATATATTGTGGTCAGTGAATGGCTGTCTTTTTCCCTCACTAATAATATGCACCGTTCTCCTAAAATTCCTTGTTAAATTAATTTTGAGATGTCCTGTAACAACAGATCAGGGTTATTTTCAGGGTTAACCTAGCACACACACAAATTATATTTTGTGTTTTTTTTTTATCTGTAAATTACTCATATGTCTGTTTGACTTAATTACATGTATATATGTTAATGAGCTGAACCGAAGAGTACTGCTTGGTTCACACACATCTTGTCACAGAGCTCGCCTGTGCTCGTCGTCGACTGTGAAAGTAAAAAATAGCCACATGGGGGAGCGTCTTCTGTGATAAATGGATTTCTGTGCTTGTAGATTTTTGTGCAATCAATTACTTTATCAAGAGACTTTCCTTTTTGGGCCTGAACATCTGCTGCGTTCTCGTTCTCTTGCTGTGGCAGTATTAAGAAGAATTGTAACTTTAAATGTGACTAATATCAACTTAGTGGCCACAGACTGTAGAACCTTCAAACTTTCCCTTTAACTCTTGAATTACAGTTCTAGTTAATTGCATATTTGAAGGGTTATCAGAAGGGTTAATTGCATATTTGGGCATGTGTTAATGACAGCTTAGGTTGTTTTAAGCAGCATAGCAACATTTCACTTGAAACATGGTGCTGGTCTTGTTGAGCAAGTTTCACCAGTGTACATCTTTAAAAACCAAAATGGATTGTCAGTGCAGTCAATTTTTATGTTGACTTAGTGATGTGAGAAACATACGGAGGCCCTATGTCTTTTACATTCATTGTGAAAACTTTGCATTGTCTCATAAAGATTTGGTATTCTCCTGAAAATATTTTGCACTCTTGCAAAACCTAAAAACAAAAAGCCTAATCTTACCTAATCTAAAAAAGTGCAAGTGAATTTAAAGTATCTCTGCTAATTGCAAAAGCTTTGTGAGTGAATGCTACGCCCCTTTACTCCACAGGAACACATTGCATGTATGACCTTTCTAAGGATAAAAGCCTGACATATGTCTTGAGATGAACACATGTACAGTAGCATATAGCTGGTAGCTATATGGTATAAGCAGTGTAATTGACTCTGGGCTGTTGAATTAAAGAAAATGATTAATAGGTGTCAAACTGAATGTAAACAGAGAAGGAAACAGCAGATTAGGAAAAATACAATCAAATAAAATTATGAGCCTTTAAATGTGAATTTTATGCCAATATCACCCTCATGAAATCAAGATTTGTGACTTAGTTTGTCTTTTGCTATAGTTCATTTCACATTTTCATTGTCTTTTGGGAAAATGGACCAAAAATATAGATATATCAAATGCTTATTGATATTTCTAAAAGTCAAATTTCATAGTTTCGTGCTATAATCGATGATGACGTCCACCACCTGCAGCAACTAGCACATAGCAAACGGTTAATGGCTGTATAAACAACATTCTGTTGGCTATTAAAAATAACTGAAGATACACAGCAGAGAACACAACAAGCTGCTTTCATGATTTGATGACATGAGGTCTTAAACACTAGCATACGTTTGTCTCAGATTAACAAATGTTTGTTTTTGGTATTTGGTCTTTAGTTTTTGGTCCTATTTCTATATGGCTCACTTTATTAGCTATTGCACTAAAATAGTCAAACAATAATTTTGTGACATGATCAATATTCGATCGATTTTGATGAATCTCGGTTGTCCCGTTTTAGCTTTCTACCCTATTAGCTTTCTGTCGTGTCTCTTCACAGGGATACCTGCCTGCCAACGCTGAGCGGAGAGAAAGCACACTGCAGAGGAAGAGGGAGGAATACTTCGGCTTTATTGAGCAGTACTATGACTCTCGTAATGATGAGCACCATCAGGACACCTACAGACAGGTAACCACATAGACTTTCTGGCAACTTTTTGAAATTGAAATTGCACTTACCCGCCAATATGTATTAAAAAGGCATGGTCACAGAAATGCTGAAATTCAAACCAGGCATAATGGGGAAGAAAGGTCATTTACATTACTTTGTTGCCACAGTTTACTTTGTCTTAACGCTTGAAGAGACCCAGCAGTAAACAGATGAATCAGGGGTGCGGAAAGGTTGATTCATCTCCTGTACATCTCCTGTCTTTAACTTCCTGTTACCCCTTTTCCCCCATAACAGCCTGTTCTAATTCTACTGTTAATGGAAGACTTAATTAGTTCAAAGGCAGCAGCACTGTTTGTGCCAGGGGTTTAATGTAACATTGTAGAGGTTTTTGGATGTTTACACTTCCTGATTGATGTGTTGGCAGCTGCGGTATGTTGCCAACTGTGCCAAAACACAGTTATGTTACGAGCTCACAATGTTTAGAAATACAACAAACAGATAGTGTTTGGTATTTAAATGTAAATGAGAGAAGCAACAAAGATGACAAGTAACGTTTAAAGCTTCAGCGAATTGGCAGGGATGTGTGAAGATCAAACTGCTGCTGTCACTATAATCTGATAGATGTCTTCATGATTTAAGACTGATGTCTAGTGATTGATGATTTTTCACAGTCTAACTATATCTAGGTGAATTTAAATTGAATCAAGAACGTCAGGGGTGACATTTCACCATTCCAAAATGAATGTTCAGGACCATTTTTTGTGTTGTTAAATTTCTCTGTATGTTCTATAACTTTCATTGAGAATGTAAGATATTTCTGATGGTTAATATTTATTTTCTCCAGCAGCATTTCATATTGTAAAGCTCTTTATATTTTTAGGAATGCATTTGTGTGTCCTCTCTCACTTTCATCACTTTGTGTTCTTAACATCCATATTTTGTGTGTGTACATGTATTTGTGTTCTGTTTTCCCAAACCATCAGATTCAAATAGATATTCCCCGGATGAGTCCGGAAAGTTTAGTTCTGCAACCCAAGGTAACAGAGGTAAGAGGACAGATGGAGTGCCCAGAGTCACCCTACATGCTTTTGTTCACCTGTCACCGAGCAGCATGTCACTCAAACATCTGTCTGTCTGTTTGTCAAACTGTCTTTCTGAGCAGCCTGCTGAGTCTCAGTTTCAAAGTGTTAAAAGGCACGTGTTAAGGTGCACAGGAAGTAGAATACTAGAACACAGGAACTAGGCTTCAGTCGGTTTTGTTCTTCCCCAGGCACAGCCTCATATGGCCAGACTTGTTTCACGCCAAGCTCTCTCGCTGTACCGATCTGTCCTAACCTGCTTGTGCTCCTTTTTTGTGTCTTTTCCCTGCAGATTCACATTGACATTCCGAGAACTAATCCTCTTATACCTCTCTTTCAACAAGCTTCTGTGCAAGAGGTGAGATGTTTGCACCACCCACTTCACTCAGCTTGATGCCATCTCTCACAAACTCACACCCAACCACAAAAACACCAATGTTTACACCCTCATGTTGTTATATTCCTGTATGATTATTTTTTTACAACACAAAAGGTGGTTTTTTGAATATTAACATAATAAAGGTGACTGGGTGTGGGTTTGTAAAGCTTTAAAAATAAGTGTAAAATGACAATAAAAAACCTATAAATTAGAAAAACTCATGCTATATTTCAAGTTGTCTTTACATAGTTATAATTATTTAATTACAATTATTTAATTATTAAAGCATTTAACTGGAGAGCTGTAGTGGGGTAAACTTAATTTAGTGTTATGTGGCTTCCTATATTTTTCTTTTTGTAATTTGGAGCTTGACAGTCCCGTTAAACGCAGCCAGGATATTTTTCAAAAACCACCTTTTGTGTTCCATGAATTTAGGATGACATGAGGGTAAACAATAATACCTCCTGAATTTATACCTATAAACTTATGATCATGTGGGATGTTTGCAGGTTGGCTTTGTAATGCTTTCAGTGCCTTTATAGTCACTTAATAGCATCCAGAGGTGTCTTCTAATAAGGGCTGTGGGAATGGGCTATGTGCCATCACTGAAACAACATAATCTTGAAAACTGTACTCCACAATTATTACACATGCTATCCTGTGATTGGCTGATTGAAAGAGTAGACGGGTGTGAAGGTCATGACCTTTAACTTGTGTAATGCTTGTGTGCTGCAACCATCTTGCAACATGCTGGATGAGTATGTGTTCGTAAGCATGCCACCAGAGGCTGCCCAGTCATCAGAGCAGCACATATTCAGACCTGAAGTTGTCCTTGCTTCATACAGCATATCATTATTTTTAGTGCAATGGACTTGTTGGACATGAATTTCTTTTGCAAACAGAGATTTGTCGATGCATTGTGGCCCTGAGCAATTCCTTCCACCCCCCCCACCCCCCACCCCCCCACTGCTTTGGAAAAAAACTATTTTGCATTTAAAAGCTTTGCCTCAATAAACAGGAGCAGGGTTATGAAAATCAGGCATGTACAGAAGAGGCCTGCACTCTGGATGGCTTCTAACCAAATAAATGGATAATGTATTCGCTCCCAGCACTTCAATACACTCCAGCTCGCTCATTGATTTCTGCTGCCTGGTTTAGTGTCTAATTTCCACTTTCTAATGGGCTTCTGGAGGAGAACGAGATCTGGTCCTTGACTTCCTCCAGGAGAGGAGAGGGGGTGGGTGGGTTTGAGAAAGAAAGGAGGCAGGAGATGTTAGCTATGTGGAGAAACTCGCATTGTTAGTCTAAAGTTTTGATAAATGGAGTTTTGATCATGGAAGAGAACCCATGAGAAAGCCATGCCGTTTGATTGACAGATTCCCAACAAACAAGAACAAGCTGCCTTGCACACTTTTATTGTTTGGAGCTCAATGTAAGAGATGAGTTTATTTAGGGAGTGACAAATACGCAACGCCCTGAAAGGAGACGGATGGAAAAAGAAAGACTTCCATTTCCTCCCTGGTTTTAAACTTTACGCTTCCGTTAATTTGAACGAGCTGACAGCAAAGTGAAACATACATAAACCTGTCACCATTGTTTTGAATTAAGATGGTGGTATTGCCTAAAAAAGCAAATAGGAGTCCCTTAAAAATCATCTGCTGTTACTCATTACTTAAATATAAGACTGTGTATATTTATATATGATAGAACGTAACTGAATGAACTTTTTTTTTTGGCTTTGGAACAATATCACTTTCAAACTAATACAGTCCTAACACCAGCTCTACCCTAACCATAATCGTTAACTGCTTATAATCTAACTGCTTACTCTAACATTAACTACCTGCCCTGAATTCAGAAAATTACAGATCGATTGGTATGTTGCTGAAACCCTGGCCCTAAGCCTATCTCTAACCCTAGTCTTAATGCTATTCCCCACACCACACCCCCCATCTCTAGTCTGCTCTTCTATCAAAGGGAAATGAGAGATTAAAAGGAAAGCAATGTTGCTGATGCCGCAGAACCCAGCCATAAACCACTGTGCTAAAGCAAAATTTAACAAATAAAATTGGTTGGTTGATAGTAGTCGTTGTTCCAGGTGCAAATCCTGCTTGGCAAAATCAGATGCCATATATAGTATAGAGCGCTGTTTAATAGTACATGCTACACATAGTTAATTTCTCACCTTGCTGTCTGCACTCTTGAATGTTGTGATGTTAATGATTAAAAAGATCAGACGGCTTAATTGATTTTCTTAATTGATTGCTGGCTGGGGGTGGCTAATCCCACTGTGTCTCTAATTAAAACACTGAATGACCTTGTACATGCAAATTGTAATACTAATAGTAG
The DNA here is from genome assembly GCA_036877525.1 of Chromobotia macracanthus. NCBI lineage: Eukaryota > Metazoa > Chordata > Actinopteri > Cypriniformes > Botiidae > Chromobotia > Chromobotia macracanthus. The sequence continues at coordinate 9,024,916 of JAZGTH010000012.1, read as the reverse complement.
CATTTCACATGTAATAATGCCAGGTTGTGTATATTTAGATTTGCTTCCTACATATTTATGTCTGATAAACACATATCTGTGCCTGATATTTTACTCTTTTCGGCTTGTAGATCTTTGAACGGATTCTGTTCATCTGGGCGATACGGCATCCAGCCAGCGGTTACGTTCAAGGCATCAACGACCTTGTCACACCCTTCTTCGTTGTATATGTTTTCGAATATATTGGTGAGTTGATAACCCTTTTGTGAAATCTGATGATAAACATTCCATAGATATGTTGTTAAGTTATGCCCTGGCAGACAACTAAAACAGCACAGTGATTAACTCAAATGGAGTTATTCTTTTTTTTGTTGTTTTCTCTTTCTGGTTTGCCAGCGTGGGTGTTTTACCATCTGAAATAAGCCTACCGGCTTGAATTTAATTTCAAAGATATTTTCATTACCTGCCCCTTTAAGTCCTTCCAAATTTTCAGTTTCTTTGTCAGATGCCAGTTGCCATAATTGTACTCAACCACTTCACCTCCTTTTGACCTTGCTTTAGAATTGATTTGGAAAAGCCCTGTGGGATGCTTCCAGTGGACTTATGGAATGGTAATAAACTGAAACATGCAATGAATGAGGGTGCAAACAAGCACTGCAGCTGTTTGCGTACATTGACAAATAGGCACTTTCACTTTACTTTCACTTTAAAGAAAAACATAAACTTCTTGGTTGACGTGGGGTGAGTAAATTATCAGGAAATTTTGGGGTGGCCATATCAACTCCATTTTTTGTGATGCTAACACAAACTATGCTAGTGCGTGTGTAGGGTCCCATTGTACATACTTGATGTACCTGACTCTATGACTTTGGGTTGTGCTAAGGGCCATTTAAGAATGGTTGTGTATCTAATTGTATCAGTTGGCAGATCACCATCTGCACTGCTATTTGTAGTCACAGCATCACGCTGCTGCTCATTTGCATAAAGTTCAACTTTGCTGAACTTTTGTCTCAGTTAATGTGTATACATGCTCGACCATGCTAATGACATCAGAAGCCTTGTGGTAATGTTGCTTAATTGTTTTGGAGTCCTGTAGCTTAACGGGTAGAGCATTGCATTAGCAGCGCAAAGGTTGTTGGTTTGATTCCCAGGGAGCACGTACTGACAATGTATATATATTTATTTTTTTACATTTTCCTCATTTTTACATCCCAGCACACCATCTTCAAATAGTGAAAATGAGGTGCTTAATTGCTCTTTGCTGAAAGGTACACTCTGTTTCTCTGTGCTCTGTATGTGTGGGTGTTTGCATGTCTGTATCCCAACAGGAATGGCCAAAGATAAAAAGGCCACAGTTCTTCCACAATTAAGATATTTTGAAGAACTCTCTTTTATTAGTTTTACTTTTATATGTACTTGTTTCCATTCACTTTCTCAGCCCTTTATTCCCCCTCAGTTTCACTCAGTGCACTAAGGTATGGTACAATGTGTGACAGACACTCACTCAGAGTGTGGTATTTGAGCCAAATGCTGACTGCTGAGGCCAAGCTGCAGCAAAACATAGTTTCACTGTTGCGAAAGACCCATATCCATCAATACCATAGCACACCAAATATTGATGACTATATGTATACATGGTTAATAACTTTATATTTGTATATATTTGTTACTTTGACAAGATTTCAGTTAGGATTTCAGTTAGTAGTTTGCTATTACTTTTGATACTGCTTGTCTAAATTACTCTAGAGCAGAGTAACTGGATAAGAGTCACTCTCTGCTTTAGCTGTATTACTACAAGCAGTAGTAAGTTTGTTGCTGAATGCGGGCTGACATTTAGTCAGTGAAATGGATGCTCATTAATTACTTTTAACGGACTCAAGTGGTTTTCTTTAAGCCACAGATCATTCTTGAATCCTACTTTAAAAAATGTATGATGACAGGGCTAAATTAGAGGCCTGTTTGTTGTGTGTACATTGCTGTTAGGGTATTGTATTATTAAACAGTCATTTTCATTATTTGTAAATAAATGCAGCACGGAACACAGAAAAAATCTTCATTGTGCATTTCTGCTCTTGTTCCAAGAACCTTCAAAACATATTTGAATACTATTTACCCTCAACAAATGAAATTCCTAATCTGCTTTGTAAATAGTTGCATTTAGAGTGCCAGAGCCTGATGGAATTAAAACACTGAAGTTAAATTCAATGCTATTGATTTGTCCTAGTAGCAAGACTGCAGGGAACCCTCTTTATGTTAGTCAACCTATTGTAGAATAAGTGTAACTCCTGAAAGTTTTGAAACATTTGTCTGCTTTAAGAGTAGTCTTACATAGCCCGATGTTTATAGTGAGCATAAAGTGTGGTCCACATTAAAACTTAATTTGACCAAAAGCAGATGTCTAAAAAGGTCAAAGGTTTTTCATTTTACATGACCTTTGGAAGCAGGTTTATCTAAAGTTTGTGGTATAGGAAAGTCTACCCATTTTTCACTGGAATAGATTTATTGCCACAAGCATCACAATTTTGCCATTTGAAGCATAATCGAGTGCTTTGTCAAAAGTCTTATTGTGACAGGATGGTTTCCTAGTCTTTTTTGGTTCCTCATGGACTAATTTAAAGAAAAGAATGCACTAACTCCTTGAAATTGAGTAGCAAGCTGATTGGAGCTTATACTAATGTGCAATATACATAAAGTATGTTGTATATAAGCAAATACACAAAAAATAAACTACAGAAGTGAAGAAGTATAACACGAATAAAAAGGGCAGTGTATTATTATAGTTCTCCTGAAAGGTTGGACATTTTTCTTTTTGTGGTTTCTTTTGCATTAATGCTCTCATAGTCTTTGTTGTTTTGAAAATCTGCCTTTGCTGTAATTCTGTGTATGAATAAAGGCTTTCAAACCACCAGTCTTCACCAGACCCTCCCGTTATCCTCATTCATTATTCCTTTAACCAGGTGGCTTCGTTTGCATACCTTGTTAAGCTACATATGTCTATTCTATCGACATTTTTAATCTATAGTGCTGCTCTTCATGGAAGTAATCATCCAGTCAGGCATCTGCTTTGTGTGGGGAGCTTTTGTTCTCTAAATGCCCTGTTCTTATTATTTTCTCTGTCCGTTTCTCAGGCCAGAGCTCTTTTCCCATTAAACAGCTGCAGAGCCTTTTTTTTATCACAGAGGAATGACTGTGATAAAAATGGTATGTTGCAGTGGTGTGATGTACTGTTGATTCTGCAGTGAGATGGTGCCATTTGCATTATCTTTATGTATTGATGTTTTGAAAATACAGTTCTGGAGGGTCTTTACTGGTAAAACACCATTAAGAGATCATGTGATCATGAGATCACCCTTTAAAAATGACCAGTATATGGGTCTTTTTAATTTACCAGTAGAAGTTGTAACATTACCAGTAAATTACCAGTGTGGTGCCATTTGTGAACACAGAATAGGATTACTGGTATGCGCATGAAACGCGCTTATATATGAGTATTCCTTGGTCCAATCATAACATTCTGATGCATTTTCTCTGTGTTGTAAATCACTTGCAGTCACTTACAACACACAGTTTACCGTATGAATGGCACACATTTGTGTATTTACCGGTAAAGTAATTATTGGTAATTTACTGGTAATTTACCAGGATTACTGCATGTCCTACTTTTTAAAGAGGTACATGATTGGTTGAACAATTACCTTGGGTGGCAGAATACTATACTTACAATGCTGATACTATACTGAGAAGTGGTTAATTTGTCAGCAAAAGTAGTATCAAAGGTACTTTTGATATCTCCCGGGCTTTTGTGAAAGCCACAGATTTAACTTCTGCATTTTTGTATATAAAATGCACTGGGCAACAGGCCTAGTGCATAATGGGTGTTAAAGTTCTCCTACTGATTTGGCAGAAGGGAAGCCAACAGCCTTTTTTTCTGTTTTCTCTGGTAGCACCAATTGCTTTTTTCGCCTTTCTACTGCATAGGCAGCCAAGCTAATTTTGCCAGCAGTGAAGTACTCCTTTAAAGGACTCACTTAACACCCTAGTATGTGGATACTTTAGGGTATGCATGTTGGGGCGAATATTCAGGATGCATTATTCTGTTTTGTTTGCACTATAATTTTAAGTGTCTACGTACATGTGTGAGACAGAATTGTGTCAAAAGCATCTGAAACTGTAATTTCTACATTCTAATTTTTAGATTAAAAAAAATCATAAATTGAGAAGGCTGCATTCTGTTTCATTCTGCTGTGTTCTTTCTACTCTTATAAATCATTGGTGTATGTAGGTTTGTGCGTTTTCGTTATATATGCAATTGTCTCTGCTAAACACCTCTTGGCCATAGCGTGAGACAACAGCATCTACATCATTCTAGCATAGCAAGACCATGAGCATCTCTAACATATTCTAATATAAACATGTTTAACAATTTGCCATTTTTAATACATAATTGAAATACAAAATGATTCAATTGCCCAAATGTTACAATTTTGGCCAGTGCAGAAAGAAGAGAATGGGAATCTCTCAGAGCAGAAAGGACGCTTGCCAGATACCAGCATTAACAACTCTACATTATGCTGCTCAGTAGAGGATAAACACTTATCTACCTGAATGTTCCCCCTGGATAGTGTGCATTTATTCACTCTGGAGGCACCCCCTGCATCACATGGCTCATAGGTTTCCATTAGCCTATGTCTGTTATGGCATGTGCATTATTAGGTTCACTCACCCTATAACCGCTGACTTCTGTTTTCTGCCCATCTCCTGGAAGGCCATTGTGGGCCGACCATTGACTAAGCGTCACAGGGCTCCATGGCTGAATTGAACGGTTAGTGGTGTGTGACCCACAATCTAGGCTCTAATGAGTATCGCTTTGTTTGGATTTCTCCCTTTGAAGAACTAAGCCGAGTGCTGATTTTAATGCAAGTCTGATTAACTTTCCTCATTTGCTCTAACTTTAAGTTGTTAAATGAGTGCTTTGGGAAGCCCTAGATGTGTAGTGACAGGTATTTCCCCTCTTTTTTCCCTTGGTTGAATTCCCTCTGGGACATTCTAGCCTTTCTGACAGAACAGAAGTTATTGGTAGTTTGAAGAAACATTAAGTGCCAAATTAAGTGCCACAAAGTGACAATTTGTCAACTAGTTTGACATTCAACTTTAGATTGTTTGACGTTATAGCTTGTTTTGAAGTTACAGAATGATGTTAACAAATAGCAATGTAATGTCTAGCCTTTTGATAAAAGGCTAACATTATCAAATGACATGGTTAGCGTTAACGATAGTGTCGTTAAGTTTGATACACAGCTTTCTTTCCTCTTCATAAGCTAGCCAGTTTTGTGATCTGCATGTGCAGTTTTTCATCTTGGAATGTAAAATGCTAAGAACGATCTGGAAAAATTGTTATTGAAAAATTATCCTGCCATAAAGTCATTCGTTTTCTCGGACTAATCACAGTTTTTGAATATTTTTGGATCTAGTTTAATTACTTGGCTATAAAAAGCTATAAATTGAATTTCAGTGCAGATCCTCATTCACTTTTTCATTTACATCACTGAAACGTGTCATGCTTGACTTGGTGCAGTTTATAACAATTAACAAAATCCATTTTCTTAGAGTTTGTCATATTTTAAAGGGAACACCACACAGTCACCCGTGTAAATGTTTCTGCCATGATATTGCATAACTATCTTTTATATTTGCTATCATTTAACACGACCTGAAAGTACCGTATCACAGTCTGGTCATGCTCATGAGTTTTCTATTACAGTATATGTAATAGTTCCCCTTACAGTTCTCAAAACTATGAAGAGGCAAAATGTTTCTTTGGACAAGTAACCACGGCAATCATTGAGATTGAGAAATGCGCAGTAGTCTTGTGGGTGTCCCAAAACACGCACACACATATATATGTATAATGAATATATATAATGTTTATATATAATATATATATATATATATATATATAACATTTCATTTTTATATATTCATTGAGTACAGTCATTGAGAAATCTCAATGACTGTCGCGGTTACTTGTCCAAAGAACCATTTTTGCCTCTTCATAGTTTTGAGACACCCCCAAGACTACTGTGCAGGGATTATTTTAAATAGCCTTAAGTGGGTACATGGGTCCTAACCCACACGAGAGCAAAAGCTTTTTTAGAAGATTCTATTACATGCAGGTCAAGACACTTTGTATTGATTTGTATTAGTTATTCTTTGCCTTTAGTTTCTCATTTTATTTTACACACACTTGAGATGTGTGTTATGAATATCATTTTATTATTGCACTTAAGGTTACACTGAGGGAGAGTAGCTCTGCCATTTTGTATTTTCCTATGTTTAGTAAACTTTCTTTTTCACAATTTGGAAACATCTGATTTTATGCAACAGGTGGTGGTGGTGATTTATAAAAAGGCAAGCTCTCTCAAAAACATGTTAGCACATTTCTAATCAATATTGGTTTGCTTTTTCACTAACTTACATCTATTACCTCTATGATTCAATTTCCTTTACTGAATTAGTTTTAAAAATGTAGTTAGGCATATTTCCTAATTAAGCAACAAAGAGGATATTTGGCATTTAAAAGGTCATATTGGTGCTTTTATTATTTTTTTCCTATTTCTCTGGAATTTGGTATAATGATGCTTATGTGGGCCTTTACCTTCCACCAACTGGCTCCAGGAACCAGTTGCGAGACTTATTCATCTGTTCCCATTGCCAGTTGTTCTTCCCCTACTGCAGACATTTTGTTTATTATGAATAGTTGACCTTCATAAATCACAGATGGATCAACACCTTGTCTTTCACTGCTACTACTTTTACACTGTAATTACCAACCCAGTGCTCGTTATTTTACTGTGTTGGAAGGCGTGTTTGCAGCGTTGACTCATGTTAATTAACCTTGCCTTCAATTACACAATCATAGATTTTGTTTGACACTCATTAACCAGCACGGGGTGTGGAAGTGGACAGTAACAGGTTAAAGGATTAGGACACCGTATGGGTCAAAATGCATAATCTATCAGAGAGAGTTCTGACAGTGACTTCCAGCAGGTAGAAAATGTACTTGGTTAGGGTTGGCTGTCTTTGTTAATGGTTAACCAAGCTTGTAATGTCCTTTAACCTGAAGTCGACTGCCTGCAGTGACCTGCAAGCTGAGGGCATATGATGCTACAGGCTTGTGCATACAGTCAGAGTCAGACATACATAATGATTCCAGCATCTTGCAGTTGGGCTGGTTCTTCATACCAGGGAAAATCTACTTGTTGCTCCTTCACACAGGCAGGAGCAACAGGCTAATAGGAAATGAAACGCTGGCCGAAGAGCCCATCTCTAGATGAAGTGATTTGGGTCAGCTTTGGTTAAACGTGTTCATGGTGTTATGGTGTTATGATGTTATGTTATGATGGTGTTATGGTGACCTCATCGGGTTGATTTGTGGTCATGGAGTCATGAACCTGTTTTTGTGAATATATGTAAAATATGCATGCATGTGTGTAATCCTTATTATTACTACATGAGTAACATGAGTAACACACTCTGTTCAATTCATTTAACAGCATCACACTTGATTCACACACTTGGGCACAGTGTTTTTAAAAAGCTTTTGGGGTTTAAATTTGTTTAAATGAGTCCACATAAAATGTGATTCAAAATCTAGTTTCCTGTTTTGTTCTTAAATAAACAAACTAATTTTCCAAAACTAATTTATGCATTGACTTTTAAGCAACCAATGTCAAGATTTTTTTAGTTTATGATTATGTTCACAGAAGTGTTAAAATATTTCTTGGGGCCACTCTGTAAGAGATACTACTAAGGCTGCAAACCCATTAGTTGCAGTTTCATGGTTGACCACAGGAGGTGCTGTTGGCTTGTTTAAAACATTCATATTCTCATCAGTTCTTCTTTGTGTGTCCTTGTTTTGTGATGAGTGAAAGTGCCGTTAAGGGACTCTGCTTGGAGAGAACTCTCACAACTAGAGAGATTAACACTGCCTTATAACAGCCCACACACACAAACTTTTAGGAAGCCTCGTGAGCAAAGCAGAAGGCCGTTGTGTGAAAGCACACTAAGTCTGTCTGCCATTTGGAGGTCATTCAGAGCCAAACTTAAAACCTTTCTTATGTTTTCCCACCATACTGCGGGAATCTGACTCCATCTCTGTTGTGACTGTCAGACATCAGGCTGTGATGAGCGTCCAGAACGAGCATAGAGGGCCCATGGTGTTTAAGGTTGAAGTAATGCGGTGGGCAGCCTAACATTCAATGTTCGTTCACTAAACTGCAGTGCTGCAAATATTCCCAGCAGCCCACTGGTCCTGTCAGCCAGAGCTCACCATATGCTTTAAGGTTAGATCCACGTTGCCAAGGAGACAGAGAAGCGCAGCATGTGTGAATGTTTAGTTCTGCAATCTCTCGCCTCTGCTCAACCTGTACCTTTCCTGTCAGAGCTGCGGTTTGAGTCATTCGCAGTGGTTACTAAATAAGTCTGGAGCCAAAGTATACAGGTTGGATTAATTGGTCTCTGCTTGAGGAAAATTATTCTGACATTGTGCGGTAGAGTATGATGTGTGGGGAAACACAAAACCTACACACAACCTACGTAATTTTCATATCAATCAAAACTTTTTAACAAGCATATTTCTTTAATGTTTGATTTTTTAAAGAATCATTTTCGGTCCATGAAACAAATAAGGGTCATGCACATAAAGGATATAAATGAATTAATATAAAACTTTACACACATGTAGTTACTCATATAAGTCAGGCTTAAAATGCACATTGTTGCAATGTATAATAGTTGGTCCCTGCTTTATTTTTCTTGCCCTGAAAAGGTTTGAAGACCCCTGGTTTAAAGTATACACAGTGGTTCTTTCTATCTTTTTGTGCAACATGGCTTTCACTCTTTTAATTTCTTTCTCTGTTTGTCTTTCTCTCTTATTCTTTTTCTTCTGCTCTTATTTTCTTTTGTCTTTTGCTCTTTGCAGAGGAAGAGGTGGAAAATTTCAATGTTTCCAGCTTGCAGGAAGAGGTGTTGCGGAACATCGAGGCTGACAGCTTCTGGTGCATGAGCAAGCTTCTGGATGGAATTCAGGTAAATTGATTCCCTATCTGCCAGCGTGTGGACCTGATTACATCCACTATGTGTGTGTGAAGAGCTCACCGCTGGGAAAGAGACGAATGTGTCGCGTTGAGAGTCCCTGCGTTTAGATTCCCTGTCCCGTTTCCTCCTTTTGCCTTGTCTCCCTCAGCCTTTCCAGGAATAAAATCTATGATAAATATTCTTACTCCACACCACAGGCAGGAAATAGCCTTATACAAAGGGCCTAGCAATTCTTGAATTGTCATGGGAAAGTAAAGCGATCCCCATCCCCCCATTCACTTGGTCTTGCCTGCCTCATCTCTAATTGATTTAAGGATGTAAAAACACCAGTGCTGTTTACGCTGTGTGGAGACAGGACATTCAGTACAGTTAAAGGTAGATGGTTGCTGTCTAATTATACTTATATTTTCACAGTCCTCTTACAGAGGCTGACAAAAGAGTCCCATGTGGCTGGTTCTGTTGTGTTTTTTCCTGCTTGTTGGTAAAAGACAATATTTGGTTGTTTCTTCAACTATGGACACCTTTAGCCTTTTAGTCCTTTTGAAATGAAACTCTCTTAAAACATCCTAATCTTCCCCCAATGTCATATATACTACAGCATTGAATTTTGTGGTGCACTTTTAAAAAGAATTGTATTAGGGGCAAAATTGTTTAATTTGTTTCGAAAGATAAACATTTTCAAATAATAAGTTTTGCTTATTGTAAGATTATCTTTGTTTTTAAAAATAGTATTTTTAGTATTTTTTATGATGTATTTTTGATTTCGATGCTTTCGTTATAATTAAAACTGTCATATTACACCTAAAAGGCTTTGGAGAAATCTAGGTGGCCAAACTAGATGATGAAGGCATGGTAAAAAGTTTCAAAGATAGTGTTAATGCAACCTTATTATATTGGCAAAAAAGCAGTTATCTGTTAGTTTTAATAAAAAGCAACCCCTAGGACATAGAAGTGTCCATAGTTTAAGAAACATATAATTATGGTGAGGTGTTTGAAGTGGTTTGATGTGAATGAAGATAGATATGGACTGTGTACGGATGGAGGTCTCCTCACATAAAGAGCATTTTAATTCAGTGAAACAAGCCTTCTCGCTGGTATTACATTGAAATGCACTCCAGGCCCTCCAAAGCTTTTGTGGTATTTTGTCTCTAATTACTGCAGTAATTTGTGTGTACAAAGCATATTCTCTTAGGTGTTAATGATTTTTCTCCACTCTTTGTTTTCCTTACACCTTCACACTATTGCTGCTGATAGCTCTGAACATTTGCTCACAAGTTGTTAGCGCCGGCTGCACTGTGCTCTCTACATGTTCTGGAGTGGTTGTTAACACAGAATTTAGTTTTTAGTGTGATTTTTATAGGCCCAGCTGTGTGTAATTGTGTTGTTTTCTCAGGAGAGCGCTTCCATTTTAAATGCATAGGGTAGAAAATGTTGTTAATTACAAGTATTGTATTTCCCTCCTGCGTTGGTCAATATAGTGATATTGTTGCAATTGTAAAGACTCATTATAAAAGAAAGTGCTTTATTACATGCATTTCGTCTAGGAAAAGGGAACTTAAATTGCCTTCCCCTGTTTTAAAAGAGCAGTTTACCCACAAATTATCATTGTATCGTTATTTTTACACACACTCATGTCAATCCAAATGCAGATCACTTTTAAAGAGACTGGCAGAGTCCAAGCTGCTGTTTTCTTTACAATGAATTATGCAGTGACTAGGGTCTGTCAAGCTCCAAAATGGACAAACCAATATCTTAAAAGTAGTTAATTGCACCTTTTTGTCTTGGTCATTCGAAGCCATACAATAGCTTTGAGTAATGAGTAGACTGAACTATAATATGTAATTCACTGAAAATCTTCACCTTTACTACTGCGTATTCAAACATACTGCATAGTAATGCAGGTTTGCAATTACATATAGGTGAGTAAATTATTAAAAAACTATATTTACTAAATATTAAACTAAATATTACAAAAAACATGATCAGGAAATGAAACCAGGGATGCTTTCTTTCACAGGATATTCCATGGGTCAGTTTAAATGAGAATGGTTTACATTTTTACTTTTTTTTTAAGATCATGTAGTTGTAAGCCAGCAGTTGTCCTTCTGAGCTCCTGTTCTCTTTAAAGTCAAAGTAAATGCTTGCTGAAGGGTTATGACTTATTAATAGGAAGACCTTAAGCCTCTGAAAAAAACTGTTGTTTGTCCCTTGCTAGCCAAGCTGACTGGTGTGTACATGTGTGGATCCATTAGGTGCAAATCCATCTGTATTCTTAGTCCTGAAGAGGGGAAATGAAAAATGTGTGTTAAAGTAGGCAGCTCACTGCAGCAACTATTATCTGTGATGTCCAACCCCGAGGCCAGGACACCACAAAGCAGCTTCTGCCTCAGGACTGTGGGTGTCCCATTGCAAATCAACACAGTCATTTTGATAAAACATTGCAGCCTGTGTTTCTTCTTGATATGATCCTAACATCCAAATACAAACTACAGCATTTGTTACTGTAGCTTAAACACATGCTCCTGAACTTTTAATCCCCTCTCAATCAACAACTAGGACCTAAAAATCCCAAAACACACTTTAGATGTGTTGGGAAAATGTTAACTGCACAACAGGTTACTAACACAGAGTTAGCTAACCGCATCAAAGTTTTTAAATTAAACTAGACTTAATGTAAGAAACATGAGGACTAAGTCAAATTGATAGTCCTGGATGCTGATATGTCAATACAGCCTTCCAGTTGTGCAAAAATGCACAGTACAGTATCAGCTATTATGTAAAAAAGTGATAGGCAGCAATATTTATACTTTTTTTAAGGAGGACTTAAAAAGGAATGTCTGGGAAAACATTTTTTAACTGGTTCATTAAAATTAACTGTCCAAATAAACTACACTAAAATTAATTTCCTGTGCTTCCTCAGAGAGAAAGGACTTTTAGATTGGCATGCTTTCATTATCATCTCAGCCTATCAATGCAGCATGATGTTAAAGCTGTTACCAGCAAAGCTGCACTACGAGGCTACTGTCCCACTTTTAAACATGTACTCCCCACAGCTGCTGAAATTGTGTTAAAATGCACTGCACCTCTCTCTTCAGCTTGCCATCAGATTCACCATCTCCTCGTGTAGGAAATGAACATAGACAGCGGATGTGTAAACACGCATGCAAGAGCAGCAGCTAAAGGAGAAGACCTTTGGTCTTCAGTCAGTCATGGAGTTGGGATGGAGACAAGGTCTGCATGAGACCGAATGGATCAGAAACTTCCTGTCAGCAAGAACGCAATTTACCCTCCTCGCAGTAAACGTTGAGATGTAGCGTGTTGTTCAGAGGTTAATAGTCAACACATGACCTTCTGACTCTGGGGCTTTAGGTCTAGTGATGTTTTGGAAGCCATTACGCCAGTGATATTTGAAAGATAAACAGGGTTCTGCACTGTACTGAATGTAGGTTATAAAACAGGTAATAGAACAGGTTATTTTTTTCCCCCCTTTATAAAATAAAGCCATCCAGCCATACAAACCTGCTGGATTCTTAGGATGCTGTCATTGGAATGGAAGTTAAAGTCTGTGTCTGATGACAGCAGGACTCAAGGGAAAACACTGCTTCTAATTCCAGCTGTCTCTCTGCCAGTGACCGTTTATACTCTCCATGCGTGCTTTCAAACGCAGCACCTGCTATGAGTGCTGATCTAAGATCAGCTTACTGTTACCAAATGCTCACTTAATCGTAGCGGTTCTTAAGCATACAGGCACATAATGGCAATGGCTTCTGTACTTATATCTGCTTTCTGTACATATCTGAATATGTCGGCTTGCTGGACAGATTGTTTGGTCTGGGACCATTGTTTGTGGAGTTAAGCAAATGATTAATTTACCATTTACATATGGTAAAAGATCACAGGTGTATGTATATCATACTTTACACAGTTACTTGTGTGCACGATTAAATTTAGTGTGATATTTTAAATCAAAGTTGGAAAAGAAGACAGTTTTGAATAACTGATTTTTGTTCATTAGAGTTATGCATCTATTTACCTTTAAGTACTCAAGAATCTATATTTGAACAGTATTTTATGATAGCAAGGTTACCACAATGATGTTTTTCATGCTTGTGCTTGAAAAAAGTGGCCAGGCTTAAGAAATTAATAATATATACTGTATGTTAGGGAGAAGCCCAAATCAACTGCTAATGCAATTTGCATCTAATCAAGATGCTAACTAAATTAATATGGTAGCTACTAGCTACTGTACTTACCTGTATTACTAAAGCATTTTTCCTTGGGATAAGCCTATTGCAGGATGGATAAGCCAAATAAGAGGCATAAGCCAGATAAGAGATGAGGGGGACCACATCCTTGGCTTGAGTGGTCCAGATAGGTGTGTTTGTACCCATAGGCCCGAGAGGCTAATGGAGGCCAGATGTTTGAGGTCATGCATACAGCTCTGTTGTGATCTGCTTCACAGTTGGAGCAGCCACTGCCTTACTCACCCTTACTTCTTTCCTTGCTTCTGTCATTTCCAGGTCTCTTCCACCGCTGTTTTTCTGTCTCTCTTTAAAGCCCAAATGCTTTCAGCTGTTGCTGTGTTCGTTTAGTAATGCTGCTCTCACTCGCCAAACTTAAATGGCAGATCAAAACTGCCTCATATCAGCCATCTGTTAAATCCAGATGGAATTGTTCAACTCTCGTGTATAAAGGAAGCTAATACTATTTTGCATTAGCATTGGTTACTTGGAGAACTACACAAATTGCAGCACATGACAGGGTGGTTTGATATAGTGGCTAAATATCTGGACTGGTAACCAAACGACTGAATCCCAAAACAGGCTTAATTAGACATTGTGCACTTGAGCAAGGCAATCAATAGATTATTCCAAAGTTCAGGTTAGATACAGCTTTAAAGACAGGGTAGGTGAATTTATTTACCGAATTTTGAACGTTTGTGAAATGTAGTGCATATGGCACTGAAATATTGTAGGTGACACTATTGAGCCATTTTACCACACCTAATTCTAAAACCTTTACGAGACGTGTATTTTCGCCACTTATGATATATCAGTACTGTGTATGAGTACCTTAAGTAAAAGTTACTTAATAACTCCATCCACAGCTGTTACATACATTTATGCATAGTCCAAACTGCATTCATTTTAAAAATCTGTACCAATTGAGCTACAGGAGCACCCTGCAGACTTCCATGTGCGTTAATGTACATGCCGTTATTTTTACATACTGGGTGAAGTTTTTCTTTGAAAATAAATAGCACAGATGCAGTTGTGTATTAAACCTAAAATATGCATTTTCCCCCATGTTGCATTGTACAACAAGTGTACTGTGAGTTGCGTTGGATGTAAGCATCTTCTGAATTACTATGATCATGGCAGAGTGTGCCCCTTGAGACAGTGGGTGCTGTTATTAAAAGCATTTTTTATCACCTTGTGTGACATATGTTTTTGTCCCATTTAGTTACATAAACTCCACTGTATTATGTATATGTTACCCAGTGAAACTAAACAAGTACAGTACTCTGTGAATGTCCCCCTCAGTAAGGTTAATACTCCACTACCAGACCTTGCCTCCATCAGCAGCAGAATTGGAGGGGGTTTAGGGGTGTGAGCCAGAGGACTATAAGCTAATTAAGGCTGTAAAAGAGTGGAGCCCCTTTAAAATTGTTTATAAACCATTAGGGGGAAACATGCTCTCTCAGGGATCTGCAGTGCAATTAGAACCAAGGTCAGACGAACAGCGGAGGGGAGTGGGGCATGCTCGGAACTGCTGCTGTGGACAGAAAGTGGCATTTACACTGGGGCAAATGCTCACTTTTATTAATTTCCTAAATAAATAGATGCCTCTTGAGGCCCTTTGTCAGTAAAATGCACCTTCGGTGATACTAATGAACCTCTTGCTTATTTAGCCTATTTTTTTCCTCTTTCTCTCCCTCCCTCTTTTCTTTCCCTCCCTCTTTTCTCTATATGCCAACTTAAAAGAAAAAGAAACGAAACCATTTGCGACCATTTTGCACCTTGCAGCTCTTGGGGGTTGGTGTCAAATGCAGAAATGGAATGTGTAAAATTGGTTACATTAGGAGGGAAAAAGGGACTTGTTAATCATTCATTGCTGAAGAAAAGCAAATATTGTTGCATTTTGCATTAGTTTCCATTAGGTCCCTCCTTGCTACTGTGTTGCATAGGCAATAAAGGCTGAAGATAAATGGTTTATGATGCATTTACCACAGAGCAAGCCTGTAGGTAATCTATCCATTTTATTATCTCTCTCATCTGTTATTCCCCAACCAGGTCACCACCATTCTCAAAAGTGCTTAAATAGCTAGAACAAATTAATTGCCAGCAGAGCTAATAAAGATTGAGTGATCTGATAAATATTTGCATGCAATGGTGGAGAAAAATGAAGCAAATGGGTCCTGAGGCCTTAACAATTTGATTTGCCCAATTGGTCCCCTGCTTTGTTGGTACAGTTTATTGATAGGAAGTGCAGAGCTGCAGATTGCGTTGACACATGCTCAGGCAGTTGTCTGCCACTATTCTACCAACTGTTACACAGTTAGCATTGATTAGTTTCATCCTTGACACTTATGCCAAGTCAAGTTCCAGCCTTCGACACATGATCCACAATCCTTGAAGAGCTTACACTGGATGTCAGATTTCTTGCAGAAAATGCATCCTGTGGTTTTTGTGAATTTGTCAGTATGCCTCAAGGTTTGTCGTAGAATACAGATAAAATGGTCCTCTTTATCCTTATCAGCTGGGCATCTCTCAGGGCAAAGGGTTTGAGCTGTCCTTCACATCTTCATGCAGAGCCAAGCAGCATTACAGCATACCAACCAGACAGTATATAATACATCTCAATAGAGACATTCAGATATATCTCTTCTCATCTCTTTCTGTGTATCTACTTCAATTGTGTATATGCCATTTATTTATTTATTTACTCTTTCTCTCCCTCTGTGAAGAACACACTATTGGGCCTAGTGTGTAATTTTATTTGTATCACCAGGCTATTTTCTGAACTGTTGTTTAAGAAAAAGAAGGCTAGGGTCTTATATTCTGGCTTAGCACATGAGCAATATTGTGACTCAGAACAGATACGACGACTGTATGTGACAGAAGCGAGAAACATTTTTCTCTATGTTGCATGAGGGCTGCAGTAGGGGCCGCTCTTTGTTTAGCAGCCTCTGTCATCTTTCTGTCCCCCTGCCAATTATATTCAATCAGCCACTCTTGGGGAAGTGGCAGCAGGAAAAGCTTAGTGTTCTGCGTGGCTGCGGCTCTCTTCTGTCCCTATTTTACTGACAGCCGTATGCCTCTGTTTCAGCTCACTGAGCCCCTCAGTCAGATGTGTGATAGTGCAGCCTGTCGCTCCTTTTCTTCCTGCTACGTATCCTCCCTCATTAACTCTCCTTTAAGAGAGCACATAGGAAAGCAGTAAACTCAACCACATCTTTAGCAGGCAAATCCATCAGCCCCTGGCCACAACAACATGCGTATGCTGCCATGAACTTGAATGTACTCATTTTCAAGGGTCTCTTCTGGTCCATCAAGATAATGTAAAGGTCTTCTATGTCAAGAAATGAATCATGAGAGATAAGTGCTTCACTCTGAAGTACTTCATTTCTTCTCACAGGCTGGTATGTTTATTTTGTTACATGGTGTTATTTTTATCATGGAACATTAGGAGTTTTTAAGAATTATAATGCCACGCTTTCAAGTTCATAGTGGTGGATGCCAAGCTCTAAAAAATGACAAAGTGAAAATCTCAGCAACAAAGAAACCCATATGACTTAGTTCAAAGAATTTAAAATGACTTTAGAAGTCATTTTACTGCATGAGTCATGTGATCTACTTTTTCAGTGTGTTTTAGTCCCTTCTGGAGCTTGACAGTTGTGAACTCTCATTATATGAAAAGGAGCTGCTTGAACACACTTCAGAAAATTCCCCTTCTATGTTTCACAGAAAATAAATATCAGCATACGTGTTTGGAACAACATAAGGGTGAGTAAATAACGACAGAATTTAATTTTTAAAATCGAGATTGACACAGACAAAGACAAAAAGACAAAGAAAATTAGTGGTAGAGGAAAAGAGTTTACTAGGAAATCGATGTACACAGGCGTCGTGTCAAACATAGAAATACTCAGAAGGTAAACTCCTGATCCTGTATATGCCCATACTCTGCATTGTTATTTCCAATTTAGCTTTGCCTGGAAGAGCAGGACTGATCGAGAGAGGAAAAGTGGGCTGCTTAAACTAATGGAAAGGCATCAGGAGCTACAGAGAGAGCATAAAAGACCTCTGTTCTCCATGAATAACACAAAACTGAGGTCTTATTATGTGCTCGGGTTATCAGAGGTTGTCATCACGACTCCAGATCTTTTCAGCATTGTTGTTTGCATCAAGCTTATCTTTTAACCCTTCTTAACAAAGGTTTGACCTTCATCCCTTCAGATTATCACTTTTTTACAGAAAAGTCACCATTCTCTTTTATTGATCTCAGATCACCTTTTTGTTTAGTCTACCTTTATTCTTTTCACCCAACAGAGGAATTGGCCCCTTTTTAGAAAGTGTCAAAGGGAGATTACAAAAAAATGTTGAGTTAGGAAGCTCCAGCCACTTTACTGGATCAAAGGTGGCGTATGCAAAAATGTTGCCACAAAGTTTAAACTTGCATCCAAGTCAAACAAATCGCTAGAGAAAAGGATGCTCTTTAAATAGTGCTGCACATAAAATGTAACACCTGCTAGAATCTTCAGAGACCTTTTTGTCGCAGCTTGTTATAGATATGCAAGTCAGACTTTACCTTGTCCTGTTTTTTCAAAATGTTTTCAGCTTGGTTTAGAGCTGGTTAACGATATTGCTATGGATAGTCCATTGTTTACAGCTCCTAGGCTTTAGTGTGTAAGCACCTGCTCTTTGTTAAGGCATTGGTGCTTTAATAATGCAGATGTAATTAGGGAATTGTCTGGGCAGGCTTAATGCATGTTTAAGACTGACCCACTCTTCCTGCCTCAGTTAACTGCATTGCATCCATGTGCTGCCAGAACATGGCATACAATGAGCGAGAGAAAGCTCCTTCCATCCAATAGATTTCTTATCCAAAGTTGTCTTTAGGATAAAGCAGCAGAGAGACAACAGAATTAAATGGGGAGTCCCTTTTGCTCTCTATCCCATTGGGGTGTTGTTTCTGAGTCACACTGCATTGTTAGCATACACTTACCACATGGTTGGTAGAAGAGAGTCTGAGCCGAGATCTGTGTTTTGCCCATGAGATGCGTGTACTCAGATCTGACCTGATTGTGACTGAAACTCAAGTCGTGACTCTCGACCCTTTCCCCACAACTCTCAGGGACTCCTACAGAGATAGATTAGCCTGGCATGGAGCGTTAATGTTTACTGAGCCACAAGCATCCTCCAGGGTCAGTGCTCCAGCTTAAGATTAGGTGCAGACCTGTAAAAGTAGGCCAAACACGGACTCGGCCGCCAACGCTTCATCTGTTTCAGCACCACCTCATTGTGCCGCCTCTTTAAAAGTCTTTTTCGAGGTCACGGTGAAGTGTAGGATGCTGGTTTTAATGGTTGGAATCCAGTTATTCATGAATTCATCTAAGGCATCTCTGGAGCACAGAGGCTGCACATCTGAGCCTGAAGGACAGCTGGAATTGTTTATCGGTTAATGACTTCTTTCCCCTCGCAGGGTGTTTGCCACCTCAGCTACTCCCAGGCTATATTAAAGTGTCCTGTCTCTCTGAAGCTTCTTCAAAGATGGAGCTACAGTCCTGCTTACACACTAACAGACCATATCTGCCTGTCTGCATTTACAAGTTAAGTACTAGGAAAGTGATTTTCTTTGCTCAATCCAGAAGATTCGCACTTGTTGGGGATGCCAAAACAGCGAGGACTGCAGTATTTGGCAACCAATTAGGCGATTGTCTGAATAGTATAATTGCCTCTAAAATTACTTTTAAGATTTAGTAATGATTGACAATTTTTAGATTCCTCAAAGAGCCACTTAGAGTTGATACAGTGAAAATTGATTGAAGTGACTGTCCTAAAAGCCATTAAGATAATACTAATCAGCACAATTTGATGAAAAGAAAAAAGGCTTGCTGCCATTTTGAATGTAGTCTGTACCCTATTACGGATCTCTTTTGCCAGTAAATGCACTTGAGCTTCACAAGTTCTTGTAAAGGTGTCCCTATTATATATGATAAGTCAGATTACCATTGTGTCACTCAAACTGTCATTTCTATATTTGTTCAATGAAATGATCTATTCTCATGGTCATAATGTTAGTTGATATTTAGCGACATCTAAAATGATCAGGAGTCTTTTATAACAATATTTTAAACCTATAACAAAGTAACAAAAACTGAAAATGTGAAGTAGGTTACAAGCAAGACTTGTAATGTCCAAAAATCTGCTATGTTCTTTTATTTATTTTTTGTTGTTTTTCTTTTCATCTGTAACAATTGTATGACCCTCTCAGTTTTTAACTTGGTCTGTCACATACTACACCTTTTCCACAACAGTTCAGTTTAGTGATCTATTTTCACAGCGGGTTTCTTGGATACTGTTTATTGTTTGTCTCCTCTGCATACAATGCACATGACGTTTTGCTGTACTCTCATACCACTTGCACTACAGCAGTCTTATTGCTGTGAATGATAGATCATTAGCTTCTGTTGTTTATATCCATGTCTGACAACCCACCCAATTTATAATTCCTACATTGCTTGATGCACACTGGCTTGATGATCAACAGCTGAACCTATACTTGGTGTCTGTAAGTGTAAAAGACTTTTACCAGTCGTAGCACAGATGGAGGTGGGGTGGGGGTCTTTTAAGTAGCTGTCTGGTCAAGAAAGGACCTTTAACATAGGCTGAAATGAATGTGGTAATTAGGCTGCACTGTGGCCACAGGACCTTGATGAATATTATCGCTTAATTAAAGTGATCACTATATTCCCAGCACGCAATTGAATTCTGCCAGCACACAATTTTTTTCCCAGTGTGAATGTGTGAGGGTGTGTGTTTATGCATACATGTGTGTTGTTATATAGTTGTCTGTGTGCACCCTGTCCGCAGTATACAGTATGTTTGTCATTGTGTTCACACATCTCTACATTGTCTGCCCCACCTCCTTTGGCTAGTTCATAGATATTATGTAATTATTACTTTATTGTTGCAGAACAAATGTATTATTAATGCTACCTTTGTAGAAAACTTTAGAAATGATTTAGTTTAGAAATGTCAAGATAACAAAAACTGTAGCCCTTTTTGTGAATTATATAATTGCAGCAACATGGTACCAGGTAATGCTGTAAAGTAACTTTTCAGCAAACTCAAAATCAGAAGTAACATTGTTACTGATTATAATCTCAAGCTCAGGTTAAAGAACAAGTAACATTTTTATAATGAATAGCTTTGTCAAACTTTAAGTGAAGTATTTAATAAACTCACTCAAGTAATTACGAAAACAAGTTGTTATAAGCATTTGTGTAACAAATAACATTGTTGTAACTATAAATTGTTTATAACCTTTCTCTTTCTTTTTTCCCTTCAAGGACAATTACACCTTTGCTCAACCAGGGATTCAGAGAAAAGTGAAGGCGTTGGAGGAGCTGGTCAGCCGAATTGATGGTGCGTACCCTTAGTGAAGCACAGCCTACTTTCTCTTTTCGCTCTAGCTCTCTGTCTGTTTCATGGATAACCAACCCCCCCTTCCTTCTGTGTCAGCCCCAATCAGTGCACCAGTGCTTTGGCCTTTAGCAGAAAGTGCTAGTTGGTGTGGCCAGGAAAGCAAAAGGCACTGGAGCATAAGCCTCTCATTTCTTTCTATTAGGTGGCCGTAATCAGAATACAATGCCCATTTTTAGAGACAGGAAACCCCCTCCTCTCTTCCCGCACGAGGCCTCTATCTCCTCCACCTGCATTAGACCCAGTGATTGCTTTAATTTCTGAAAGACTGCAGTCAGAGCATATTGTTGATGTTTTTTTGCCTCACTTTGTGTCTGTGTAGGAGATAGAGACTTCGCATCAGTTTTAAAGCTATATAAAGCACTGCCGTTTTTTTTCCCCCACTTTTATTTTGATTGTTGTTCAAACAGAAGGGTTTTTTTAGGGAAAAAGGAAAACCGTCTTTAAGCAAGGACACTTGCTTAAAGACCAACACCATCTAAAACAAGTTTCTTCCTAAATGCTGCTAAATATGGAGGTTCCCCTAGTTTGCATCAGCCATTGCAGTTTTTCTTATGTTAAATGTGCAGAGACGTGCACATTTAACATTGGCTTAATGAGTGTGTTGAACGAACATTATTCGTTGAAGTCTTTGTACTCGGGTTTGTTCTTGAGTAACCTTCACATTGTCAGGCACCAGAGCTTTTTGCCTGTCACATTTATTGTGTTAAGCAACTCATGGTTACAGATAATGTGTTCCATTAGGCATTCAAATAGGATTTGGAAGTGCTTTGCAACCAATGAAAAGGAACAATTGATATTTTAGAGGCATGCATACAATGCCTTCTTTTAATTTTTTTATATTCTTCCACAGTTTGAAGCTAAAGAACATCTTAAGCTTTGTAATGATGAAGGACAAGGTTTGTGAGCCTGATGAGACTGCGTGTGTGTGTTGTGGTTTTCCACTAGGGCAGTTACTGTTCTTATTAGAGACAGGGCTTGTCTTCGTGTATGTGCCTAGGTATATGTATTACATCACACATGAATAATGACACATACACAAAATTCTTGTGTACCTTGCTCTAAATTACAATTTACATGCACCTAAACTCATGTAATAAAAGAGCTGTTATCGGTTGGTGTTTTCATGTCCGCCTACAGTTGGTGGTTCTTAGGTAAGATAAGAAACAGTATGCCCCAGACTTTATGGTATAAAATAAAGGGACATGAGCTGTAAAATTCAGCAGATCGTAATAATGAAAGGCATATGATAATTTAACCCTCCTTAACTCAACTCTAGAAGTCATCTAAGAACTTTTTTGCTGTCAGAAGTCTGCATTGCAACAACAATCAGCTGGGGAAAGTCTGAGTCAATGTGGTTTATTGGTCTTGTTGATATATTATTCAGCCACTACTTGCAAGTTTCAAAAACACCTTGTAAGTTGCTAAAGGCGCTTTTTGTTTTTAGCAAATTATAAAACCACATTATAAAGGAGCCAAAAGAGGAGCTAAGATGTTATAGAGCAGCGATGTGGGCGAGGAAATTTGCAAACGTGTAGATCATGTGGATAAAGGACTGTCAGCTACTAAAAAGTTGCTATTTTACAATAATTGGCATTTTTTGGTACTTGACAGCTCGAACAAAAAATGAGTTTCTTGTGAGTGAAGTTTAGATGCCAAACACCTCTTTCACATTTCCCATTGTTTCTTAGTTTGACTTAATCTACCTTGATCAAACCTAATTTGATCGAGTCAATTGGGCAGGGATTTCTTGTCCACATCAGATAATCACATTGATTCAGTCCTATGGGACAACAAAGAAAAAATAGTGTCAATAAAGAAACGCTACTGGTTTACGTTTACATTTATGCATTTGGCAGACTGGTTTCTCGAAGGGAATTCTCTGTGGTCATCTGAGTGAAAGTGAATGTCTCTTATACTTCTGCTAACTAAAGGATCAAGTTCAAGTTAATAGGGCAAGGTGAAAGTGCACTTATCCCTACAGCTGTTGCATATGACTGCTCTCTCATTCCAGCTAGCCTATCGCTTTGTCCTCTCAACATCACTCTTTCAGATGGGTTTTATTTTCCCCATATATGAAAGACATGCCAGAGATGGGAGGGTGTAATTGCTGGTCGCCGGAGAGTTGGGTTTCTGCCATGCTCATCTTCATCAGGCTGCCTGGATTACTGTCCCATTATTTCCAAATTTCCCACTTGTAAGGACGACACATGTCGACCTTAATCAGGCTGCTCTTAGATCTGGCACTGTCATGGTGTTTTACATCATATTCTCTGCTGTAATAAAGTTGGCGATGTAAATCAATCAAGCGAACCCTTTCTCGCACTCATTTTTGAACGTGGGCGCATGCTTGGTCACTCTCGGGCCCCGAATTGAGGTCGCAGTACCTTTTCCAGCACTTATGAGGCTAGGGGTTTAAGACACAGGACTGCTGGGAAGGTTTGAGTCCAGTTCTGCGGTCGTGATTAGGGTACGTTACTGTACACTCCTGATGCTCCACCTTTGTTCGTGCATTCATTGCCATATGGTTTGTCTTGTCTGGCATACAGCTAGGGCATGTTTGTCAAGGCCCACAGCAGCCCCACAGCAGCTTAGCGACATCATAGGTGTTCCCTGTAGGAAGCTTCCCCCCGAACATCAGCGAGAGAGGCCAGAGGTCATTTGACCTTGCAGCTGTGAGCTGTCCATTCCTTCTCGCTGACATTGGCGCAGGGTGTTCTTGCACACACAGATGTTCAAGTGCAGATGCACTGCTCAGGTGCTGAGGTCACGCTCACACAACACCTGCTTTAGTGAAAGCATGGCTTAAATCAGAGATGGTGGCAGGGTAACACCAGCAATACATGCTGGTAAATGGATAAGAAAAAATGGTTTACATAAAAAAAAGTAAAAATCTATCTGAAATTGTAGATTGATGTATTTGAGATTCTATCTGCAACACTGTAAATCTAAATAGGTGAGTGGCTAAATGCTGTAAACCTAATTTGATATCTAGCATGTGATTTTAGCACATTTTGATCCAGTTAAACTGTTTGTAGCTTCTGTGTTTAATGATATGTGCTCTGTTAATGAGGAATACTAATTCATACTAATTTATTCATTTAATTAATTTTGGCAGTTGAGCTCTTAAATGGTTTTTCTGACATTGTATATAAATGCAAAACAGTATAAAATGATTAATTTCTAGAAATTGTATTATTATTTTTCCTTTTTTTAATTTTGCTATTATAATTACTTAATATCCGTTTTATTAAGAATATACCAGTCAAGTCAATAAAACCCAGCTTCAATGATTTTCTGGTCCTTAGATATCCTTTAGGTCATTTATATAATACAAGTCCAGGGTTTTTTTTTAGTTTTGTATTGTATGAAAATTTAGGTGAAAAATATAGTAACGTACCTCTGCTTTAATAAGCTACATGATATGAGATATTTATGTCTGTAGCACAAACAGACGAGTTGTATATTTAATATGTGTGACAATGTTTATTGGTTTGAGTGAATTTAGAGTTAAGTGTTCCTGTAGCTCATCTGGTAGAGAATTACAATAGAAACGGCAAGGTCGTTGCAAGTTCGATCCTCAGGGAACACACAAACTGATAAATGAATTTCTTGAATGTCACTTTCAATAAAAGTGTCTGTCAAATTCATAAGAGAACAAGCATGATACATGTAGTAAATATAAAAGTACATGAAAATGCCTTGCATGCAGATGACTCAGAATGTTTTATTTTTGAATTCAGAATTTAACAAAGAAAAGCACACAGTGAATAATAACTTTGGTTCTCTATGGGCAAGTGTATTACTTTAAATATCAGTGCTACACTGTAGTAGAACCTTGTGTTTCATTGTCATGGAAACTTCACTTGTGGACCTGGCATAACATCATCTTTCTGTTGAGTAGGCTGAAAAGTTAATCAGTTCCACAGGAAACAACAATATAGGTTTTAAAAAACGTTTGTGTTCCAAAACTTAGTGGCTATCCTCACTGCTATAGGCACAAACAACATGCCCTTTATAAAAGGACACTCTGGTTTTAATACATGTGACACATAAAGCATGTTTTTGTTTCTTTTGTACACAAATAGTCTCTCAAGGATATATTTTGTATTATTTAATACTTTAATAATCAGTCTTTTTAAAAAAAAAAAATATTTGTATACTTTTTACTATTAAATAAGCATATCTATAATTGATTTTTTTCGTTTTGTTAGGAATCTTATTTTTTCATTGTGCTTCCTGCAATGCATTCTGGGATTGATTTCTTCGTAAAGCATACGTGTGATGCCACTTTATGTTCTGGCTAAAACAAGGTCTTGTAGAAGGCAGCTTAGATTCTCTACCCTTCAGAGTGGCCTTTTTAGTTGGGCACATGTTTATGATACCTTACAAATGCTGCCTGTTTAGGCAACTCACATGGGTTTGCAATAGAGCAAATAACACCATCCTGCCTGATTTGAGTATATGAATCATACTTTTTCCCAGCTGTGACTGTACGATGCATATGTGGATGTGCTTTAATGGCTAACCCCATTCTTTTAGTCATGAGTCATTTTTGTCAAGCTCTGCTCTACTTTGTCAGAAAAATACAATCACCAGGTTTGTCAAGTCATTGTGCCAGACCAACCTTCAAACAGCTACACTGATTTCTTTCTCTTTTATATCACCATCAGGCTGTAAGCAGACTGTCAATTTCCTCACCACAGAGTGATCCTAGATGTTAATTATCTTCCTGCTTTTCAAAAGAGCCACAGGCACTTTCATAGGATTTCCACATCATAGTTGCCTTCAAGATACGACCATTTCCACTTGCTGTTTTCATAATTACAGGGTGTGGTGACTTTAGACTCACCCAAAACTCTCACCAAGCCTGAAGAAAACTTTAGTGATTATGATATGACAGGAGATTTTTATTTTTTAATGTTAAAGATTTAAGATGAGTTTAAAATAGATTTATCCTAAATTCATTCTGAGTTATGAAAATATTTAATATTAAATCAATATTGATTCTGATTTGAAATATAAAAGACAAGCATACTTCTGAATGAAATCCTAGCAAATTTAGTGATTTTGGAAACCAGAGCAGTACTGCCTATAACAGAATTGGTGGCTGTTACTGGAATACTCCTTTGAGTCAGTGTGACTTCATAGTGACTTCACTGCAACACTCATGCTCATGCAACATCTAATTCAAATTGCACACAAAATGTCTTTCCAAAATGAAAAGCTCCAAACTGATTGGTGGGCTTTATGTACTTTCTAGTCAGGGTGCAAAGGTTTGTTGTTGTCCAAAGTTGTCTGTACGAGGTACCAGGTCACAATGGGCTGTTGTTGAATTTTGTTCTCGCTGCAGTTCTGTTTGAGGCCTTTAGTAGCAGGTAATCAGGGTATTTGGGAACGCCATTATACCTTTGTATGATTTGTAATGTAGTGGTCAATACTTTAGAAACATTTCTGCAAATGTGTTTTTATAAAATAAAGGGTTACTACAAAGTAGTAACATTTTTCATTTCATTTTTTAAGTTTTGAAGACTGCTGTTCCTATTGAGTAAGCTGTCATCTTAGTTGGACGCTGGTCTATCACTGGTGAAGTTTATATTTATTTATTTATTCATTCTTTTTTAATTTCTTATTTTATTTCTCCCCTTTCCTAAATACCATTTAAAAATAATACCTGCTGTTATTGGTTCGTTTATATGTCAGTCAGGTCTCTACCTGTTTAAGTGGCCTGGTCAGAATAATCTTTAATGTAGACTTTATGCCAATACAAATGACTGGCTATGCAAGACTAAGCAGTTGCTGATGTTGCTCATACATGAGTTCTGTGATCGATGACCACTTCCGACACTCCTGATCAGCTGAATATTAATTGCTGCTCAAAAACACCTTCATTTTTCAACGCCTTGAGACTGGCATGGAAATAAGTAAGTGCACAATTAAAATAAATACACCAAGCAGACTGCTAGATAAATGAGGATATGGGAAAAGCAAGGAAAAGTCACCTTATATGTAGAAAAGAGATTGAAATGGTACGTTGATGATATGTCTGAAACCATTATTCACTGTGCTGTTGTGTAACATTTGCTTAAACATTAGATTCTTGTAACATACACTTGTTATAGGAAGTTCTCACGATCCAACTATTCTAATACATTGACTGGTGCTTAGATTCGTACAAAATTTTCAAATTTTCAGATGTAAAGAAAATCTGAGTGAACTTGGCATGCTTTTTTCCTGATTTTCTTTTCCTGACATTCTGGTTCCATAGTATGGCTATAGACTGGAGAGATTCATAGTGTAAACATTTCATCTATGTTTTTGCAGTGTTTTTTATAATTCCAGTTGCTGGTAAAAAAAAATTAATAATAGAAATCCCCTCCTCAACACAATACATTCATTTAGGGCTGCACAATATTAAAGAAAACTTGCCCTTTACCATGGCTTACTAAATAATATGGTATGTGACACAAGAATGCTTTAAATTTGTAAAATAAACAACAAAATATATAACCAGTCCTTCAAGTGTAAATTATGGATTGCATCATGTTTTGTCATGTTGTCTTTATAGTTTAAATGCGCCGGTAATATGGTGGCTTTTAGTGGAGATGACTCGACAAATGGACTGTACTATGTGGACTGTGTTTCAAATCTGTCTCTTGCTGTCTCTCTCTAGTTTGTGCTTCTTTCTCATTAGGAACACAAACACACTTTTGTCACCATACGCTTTTCAATTCGTTTGAGAGCTTGTAGTAATTAGCAGGCGTATTAGACAATAGCCCATAAGAGTTGTTTAATGTTAAAACAATTCTGTTCTTCAGAAGGGCCCCAGAACGTGAACACTGTTTCCTCTTATCTCGTCTGTTTTGTATGAATATATTGAGGTTCATCAGCATGCAAATTGCTCAAGGTGAATTTATTTATGTAAATGAGGACACATTCTTGGTTTTTGCACACAAATCATATAAGGTTAGAAAACACGCATTAACATTTAAGCAACACAGAACAAAGGCACCTTAGAACGTAAGATAAACCAGTGGTAATTTTTATACCACACATGATGTTGGCTTTTTATATGTATTTCTCTTTCAAACATTATTTTTTTAATCAAGTTTCCCCTTCTGGCCCCAACAGAACAACTTACACTGGTATGAACCAAGTCTCTTTGATTTCTTTCTTGTGCCGATATTTCCCTTTGGATATTTGAATGCCTTTGATTTCTTTTGGCAGCTTTTTCATGCGCAATTCCATATTCTTCTGAAATTGGTCAAATGTTTTGTTGCAGTGCAGCAGTAGAAATCTTCCAACAAAAATTTTGCATTTATGGTAAAAATATTAATGTCTATTTGTGGACAGAACTGTTTCCCATTATTTACACGTCATAGGGCTGAAATGTGGAGAAATGGGAAAAAATTGCTATGTTTTAAATGAAGTGAAGATGATTAATTGAGGTACTATTAAGTAATGTTTTGTACGCAGTACAAAGCAAAATTTTTGTACGCAGTACAAAGCAAAATTTTTGCACAAATATATAGTTTCATGGTGCTTTTGAAATTGATTCTGTGGGCATCGTCAGTGAGGGCAAAGAGTGAAAAGGGGGCAAAAATTAATAATTGCATAATAAATGATAAATAATTACAATTAATTGGTATAGTAAATTATTAATGTATGCTAAAATAAGTTATGCATTATTAAAATTGATTTATTCATTTTAATACACATTTTAATTTATTATGCAGTATATACTAATAAATATAAGACAGTCTATATATTATTGAATGTCTAGCACATTTGTAGGAATTTGTAGGAAACATCATACCTGGTTTAGATCTCAATGTAAATCTCAAATCTCACACTACAAACAATACAAACTGTCATCAAACGTTTAGCTAGGAAAGCAAAAGTTTTGTTTATCTTAACATGTCAATGGGTCTTGATGTTTTTGTTATAGGTGTTTTTCAGACTTTCATCTTGTTCAGATTTGCTGCAAATACACAGGAAAAAATTACTGAATGGGTAAATGTGAGAACAGCCAAGAAATGCCTTATATTTTACACCAAAATTCAATTTTAGTTATTTATTTTATTGATTAATGATTGAGGGATTAAGGCTGATTACAATTTTGATTTTGTGAGACTGGATTATTTGCATTACATTATTACTGTAATAAAAATTGGAAGTAATGTACAGGTGTGTGTGTTGGTGTGTATGTTAATTTATTCAGTCAATCATTCAGTCAGCGGGTAGTAATACGTTCTCAACTTACATACCATAAACGAAGTTCTCTATAGTGTTGTACACCCCCTCTTTCTCACGAGGTTTCTGGTCGGGGTTTGCACTGGAAATGCAGCCAGGGCAAAAGAGGGTCACTGCAGATGTAATTATGGGATAGATGGGCGGGGGCAGAAGTCGACGAGAAGTCCATTGCTCAGCAGAATCGTGGCAAACAGCTCACTTGTCTTTCTGTGACCTCTGATCCCTGCCTGTCGCCACCCTCCTCACAACCTGCATGTGTTTTTCTGGGTTAAAGGTGGAGAAATTTTGCTTACAGACAATCTGAAAAGTGTACTTTAATTTTTTACATAATTTTCCTTAAATCATTTTTTTTCTTCACAGTCTTTTTGTATTTTTCAGTTAATGAGGTTAAATGAAGAAAGATTTTTCATTTGCAGCTATAGATAAAATTTGTTGCTTGTTTTGTCAGTCTGTCATCTGCAGGTCTAGTCGGTGAGAAGTATTCAGTGTTAACAAGGCTAAGTTGTTTATTCAGAGAAAGCTTGATGTGAGAACCACTCTGTCAAGACAAGTGTGAGATTGAACACAGAAAATGATTTTTAAGGCGTGTATGCAAACAGGCTGGGTGATGCAGCCTAAAAAATATCGTCAAATTGTCATTTTTTTCGACAATCTTCAGCATATATCTTGATATTTGTGTATTTAGTCTAAAATTGCTTAAAGAGGTCATGTTTTCATCTTTTAAGAGCCAAACAAACCAAATCCTGCTAAAAACGTGATGCCCAAAAAATGGACAAATGAAGACGCCTACAGAATATTTCAACATGAACATGCAGTCAGGCATGTCACACGTGCTACCCATCAGTAGCACGTACATGTTGATTAAAGAGATGCTCCATAAATAAAGCTGCTGTTTCCTCTCAAACATAACATGCTGAGACGCTGGGCTGACAGCTTAGTAATTACCTTATGCTTACATGACAGTGCCGAGCACAGGACAGTGTGGACAGAAAAATTGTTTATGGCTTTATTAGGGTGTTGTGTCTAACGCCTGGTGGGCTGTCTCCTGTATGTTTGCGAGAAGGAGATAAAATGATGGCTGTTACTGTGAGGTGTTCGTACATCTTCTGTTTAGTCTTAATCTGGTTGATGAGACTTTAATGATGCTGTAATTGTTTGTGATGATGAATGAGATGAAGGTGATGGACATCAGGATAATTTATTGTGTTTTCCTTTTTTATATTGTGTCTTAAACAGAGACAGTTCATCGGCACATGCAGCAGTATGAGGTGGAGTATTTGCAGTTTGCCTTCCGGTGGATGAACAACCTGCTGATGAGGGAACTTCCTCTACGCTGTACTATTCGCCTGTGGGACACATATCAGGTACAAGAAGTTTTTGCCGTATATTGTCTTAAAGAAACAGAGAAAACTTTTGACATTATTTATTCAAGCTCATGTTGCTCTAAATATGTATGACGTATTTCCAGTTTGCTAGCAGAATGTTTTTGCATTTTCATGCAAAAAACGGATAGTATCCAGAGGCTGTCAAAAAAGACTTTCTATTGTAATTTCATTTCAGTCTCACTTTAATGCTTTCATATAGGCAGGGTAGGTAAATTTTTATCCTGAAACATTTTTTACGCTGGTTGGAAGTCTTTTCACATCCTGATAGCAATCACCTAATAACGTGGTCTAAATATTAAATATAAAAAAATGGCCTGAAATTGTCCTACCCTACCTTAGTTCAAATAGTATTTACAGTTTTCCATCCTGTTTTTTTCAATCCCAGTTGCACTGGAAGTT
This sequence comes from Chromobotia macracanthus, assembly GCA_036877525.1. Classification (NCBI taxonomy): domain Eukaryota; kingdom Metazoa; phylum Chordata; class Actinopteri; order Cypriniformes; family Botiidae; genus Chromobotia; species Chromobotia macracanthus. The sequence goes on along the minus strand of JAZGTH010000012.1, from coordinate 8,994,096 downwards.
AAAAGGCCTTTTCAATTCACCGCATAGCCCTGGTGTCTGATGAAAGACAAAATGGTTTTTCAAACTTGAGAGCAAATTAAGCTAACCTTACAGCTCTGATAGGGCATCAGCTTAGGGTGTCAAACTTTCACTTTCTTGTATGCATTTTAGATTTAGGAAAATTTAGTTTAAAAAAATAGTTTATAAAAAAAAAAAAATATATTTATAAAAAAAAAGTTTTTTTATATCAGGAAAATGTAACTGGTCCTATACTATTATAAAAATCTGTATGTGTCTTTATATATCACAATTACTCTGACAGAAAGAGAAGTAAAAATTAAAGATAATTTCCATACATCCACCCTCTTAAATGTCCATCATTGAAGAACACAATGGCAATGTACCTGCTCTTATATCATCTGTCATTTCTGAAGGATAGTTACAGTTACATAAAGGTTTTATAGATCTTGAATGTTAGATTTTAAAAGCAGCCACCAAATGAATAAAACAACAAAAGAATAAAAAGGGGTTAACACACTGAGGAACCTAAAAAGTGCTACTGACATCTAACCCAACACTTACAGAGCTTCACAACCTTTTCTTGATGGTACAGATGCAGAAGGTTGCCATTTCTGAATGATTGCAATAGTCTCAGCATTTCCGTGCACTCAGCCTAAAATAGTCTAAAATTATGCCTAATTCTCACTCTGAACAGATTTTGAAATGCTTTCACTGTAATTGTGATACGCCATTATAATTTTCTTTGTCTCAGGAGGCTTTCTGCTTCCTGTCAACATCACACTCTCACTGCAGTAAATGTCAATTTCCTTCTGTCTCTGCAGAGGAATGCTTTAAATCAGCTGATTGTCTCTGCCTTTATACTATTTGACAGATTTGGATTTTAAAAAGGTAGTAACCATTGACAATAGACAGTTAACATGGTTTGTTTTCTTATTAGTTAAGGAGTCGTGCTACTGGCTTCATTTTATTGAATTGAAATATTGAAATACACGTTGACCCGTATGTTAGTGTGGAGGCACCCACAAAAACACCTACCTGTTAGGCCAGGAATAAGTCAATATCTTTGGGGTATTGTTTAACATTACACTATTGATCGCCTCATCCGATAAAGAGAAGCTGGAAAGGTACAGAGAAAATATGGTGCATTAAAATGATTTAGAGAAAATCTTACTTTGATTGCTTTAATTCATTGTAGAAAGTCCAAGTTTTTGTCAGGTTATAACTGGGTGCACTCTTAAGTTTTCAGAGTTTTTAGTTGCTTTCTGATATTGATTTTGACAACTAAGCAAACTGTAAAAACAAGGGCAAGAGGAGCCAACTGTGGCAGGAATCGCAGCGGTAAATGCTGTTTCACATAACTCACATTAGGCCATCAACACACAAGCACAATTATCGTAAGGTTTTATGCATTGTAAAAACAAATTATGGGATACTTGCATAGTTTTACTTAATTTACACTCAATTTACATTTGACTTTTTACTTCAGTTATGCCATTTTAAATTTGGCAATTAATATAGATTTTTGTAAATAGCAAATTAAGGCAGTGCTATTTTGTTGCTGCTATTTGCTACTGTTACTACCATTTATACAAGAATATACTTTTTTTATGCATTCAGTAATGTGTAGGGGAAATTTTGCTTTATTGTTGCAATGCCACAAACCTAAATACTCTGAAAGAGGGCTTTAATGTCTTACAGCAAAATTTAATTTCGCTGTGTCTTAGTTCTCTAAATCTTTATTCCTTAGTAAGCGTTGACAGCTAATTGTAAGGGTCCCTTGATTTTTGAGCTGTTTCTTAAAACTTTGGATGACTTTGTGCATATGCAAACTGTGTGCTTTTCAAAGACAAACTCACCTCATCTGTCTTTGAAATTAAAAATGATGTGTGCCCTTCTGAGGACTTCTGAGTATGTGACTTTTTCAATATGTAAACTTGTGCGCTGACCTGATACCGTCACAGTGGTCATGGCATTATAACATTATAGTTAACTAAGCCAAAACCCATTTTCACACTTTCATCTGCCTCTCGTACAAATCAGAAGGCCATTTCACTCATGTTTGGCCAGAAGCTATGAAAGTCCAGCTGTCAGGGCAGTGAGCTCACCTGGAAATGCCTTCTCAAAAAGAAGAGAGCCCAGCTCAGTGGTCTTTGAACTCTGGGTAGAAGGATGTGATAGATGGAGGACTTCAGGTAGTGTTCTTGTCTGCACTGATTTAACTTCAAATGAAAAGTGCTCATGGAAACTCTTTCAGATGTGAGTTCTTGTAGTTTTCATGCTGCCTGATTGAAAAAATATAGATGTAGTAAAATTTAAAGGTGAAGCATTTAATAATCGATGACTAAGTAAGTCAGTTAAGTAAGTAGGTAGGCTGACTCCCTGAAATGTGTGAACAATGTGGCATCATCCAGCCATTTTTCTATTTAGGTTATTTGACATGTTAGGGCTTAGGAGTGGAAAGCAGTGAGTTGGTTGGAGTGTTTGGAAAGTCTTGAATTGAAACAATGACTGTATCCAAAATCAGACCCACACCCTTATATAGTTCACTTTTTGAGGGCAATTTGTTGTGGTGTCCGAAACCATACTAAACATTCTCAAGTTCACTTTTTCAATCTCGTGATACACCACAATCATGGTGCACCAACGTGCAACCAATGTAAATTCAATGGCTAGCCTCTAAAAAATACTCATCCACTGTGAGGGATGCGCCAAATTCTTGCGATTTATCGTTAATAAATCATTGTTTCTTTAATAATTGCATTATACATGACAGACCAGTGTATAAACGTTGCATTGCCATTTCTGTTTAAAACCACTCAGTTACACAATTTCCACAAATTAGTTCTGCTCATGTTACATGAGTTGTTTTTGATTCACTTATGTTTCAGGGGATTCATTTTTTACTTTGCTATTCCGTTTGATGCTGCTAGTGGCATAAAATTACATACTTTACCTTTAAGGCTTTGGTTTTCTGGATTATAAGAGAGATTTCTGAAAATAATGTGCCCAAAAATCCTAAAGCAGTTTAACTGCTATACTTTCTTCATTTTAAATATTCAATTAAATCATATTTTATTGAACACTGTACTGGTCTTTTATGCTCAAGTTAAGTTTCTGAGATTGGAAATTTAAAGTTATTCTTATTCAGTGTTTTTTGCCAAGTGCTTGATTTTGGACCCTAGTGTGAATTCCTTAACAGAAGCCAAGAATAGAATGTAATTCATCCCATGCATTTTTAATGCATAACCAAATAGTCTGAAAATGACTGCTCGCACTATCTCCCTCCCTTGCAGACTTTGACAATCTGTGTCATACTAACTCACCTTAAAGATCTTGATGGCCTAAACTAGCCAAGTCTGAATAATGAATATGTAATGGCCTTTAGAAAATAAAGAGTACCTTCCCCTGAGCTGGTTTCTATGCCGTTCACAGTGCATTGTGACTTTTTCTCAATCTGTGCTGCTTGTTGTTGTCACACTTCTGCTTTACATGCTCCCTCATGTTCCGCAGAGCTCGCCTTTTTCTGAAACGTACAAGACTCCACACAAAACCTCTGCACAGTAAACAGAAATCATCTGCACTGCAGTAAGGGTTACATCAAAGCTCAAGGTCGTTGCCGCTGCCCCTCTTTTTTGTAAATTTTTATTCCCTTTACCAAATAATTCTATTGTAATAAAGTTCAATGCCTCTAACTAAAAAGTAGTTCAACGCCAGCCACATATGTATGCATTTTGATGTTTTCTTTCTGATTCAGTCACATTTAACTTCTGTAAATTGGTTTGAATCGCATTTGCTTAAGAATGTTACAATAGTTGTCTATGAATAAGCACAGACCATTGGTGTCCCACGATGCCACATTGTGCATGTAAAACCACCAAACCTGAGGTTGCCTAATTATGCTTATGGTACACTTCTCAGGGGTCTCATATACAGTATCCTTGATTATTTAATGTTCTACGCAGTGTAGTCGTTTTACCAATTTCTGCCATTAACTTCAGAACTTAATGCACTGATACTGTCTCTGTATTGCAGAGTAGAAATGCAGTATTGTTTGCAGTGCATGAGGATTCTCCCCTTAAATTTTTTGTATGTCTTTACTTGAACCTAAAAGCAGTAATAGTCCCTCTGTGGTCTTTCGACACACGTTATGTGCAGCACAGCCATCTGCCATGTGTGTATAACTAAGCAATACAAACGCTGCTTAAGGCCTTGAGATTCCTGCTACAATTACTCTTGTCTTGTCTTTTTATTTTCCTTAGTGTAGGTCTATACTGTACAAGATTGTTATGCAAAATGTGATCATTTGGTTTTCTGTGACCTTCCCTAGATTGAGTCTAATAGTAACTTCCACCTTCAACAATATGTTTATTTAAATGCAAATTTAACGTATGAAACATTGCTCTCTAATGATGCAGCCTGTAACCCAGCAGGTGTTTTTTGTAGTTGTCCTCCTTTCTAATGCATTAATAGCGTGGCTTTCGATTATTGAGCTATTTTGCCCAGCTAAAAAATGAGCAAGGATGTTTCATGACCCATCACAGTCAATAGATATCAGTGGTACAAAAGAATAAATGTGTGTGTGTCTGTCTGTGTTGCCCACAGCAAGGTCTTACAGTCTTTATTGTACAACCACTGTGTTTCTCACATATGATGTCTTCTACATTGTTGGGTTTTCTCAGCAGGGTATATAGACTTAATAGAAGCCCAAGGCAAACACCAAGCCTCTTTTAACACTGTGTGCTAACACTTCTCACTGCACGTCACACATCTGGGAACCCTTTGTGAGACACCACCCAGGTTGAGCTGTACATATCTGAAACAAACTTCTACCTTTAGGAGTTTTATTTCAAACCTGTTTTACCTCCATTTTAAGCTTGTTTTATTGGAGAACAGTTTGAAGCATTTGCTGAGCAGGAATTAGCAAGGAATTGTTGATTATGGCTAGCATGGCTATGGTTAAGCATGTTAGCATTTACCCTAAAATACATGGTGGTTCAGAGTCAGGGGGATTCACAACAGTTTGTTGATGTGCTGTGAATTAACAGATTGGGCTGGAATGCTCGCAATGGTTGATGCAATCCTGCTGTTCACAGGCATTTTTAGCTCTGTACAGTTTAGCAAAACTCCCCAAGCTTATGCCTTTGTCTCCATAATGAGATAGAAGATAGCTTCTGCTAGGACAAGCTCACCTGCAACATCATCTCCCCAAGGAAAGAAACTTTAGGTTGAGACAATTTCAACTTCACTTTTCTGCATATCCCTAAAGGCCTTTCTGAATACCAGTGAGATCTGCCCAGGTTTGCAGTTGGTGATCTGGCAAGCTTTTTCTTTTACCAAACCTCTGTTCTGTTCATGCGTCTGGATTTACCTGTACACCTGTGCAGTGTCTAAACTCATGCCAAGCTATAGTTCATCCTTCTTTCTCCTCATGCAAGACACAGAAGGAAGGAGCTTCCCAACAGGGATTTGGACCTGCAACCTGAAATCCTTTACCGGTCCCATGGGTTTCCCCCTAATGGCTGGCCTGTGTTTTCTGGCACAAAAAAGCCGGCACCCAGAAGGCATGGTCCAGGTCAGCAGCACAGCCTTTGGAACATCAATATTTTATCACTTCTCACTTGAAATCTCCACTGCTGGCTCCTTCAAAGTTCCTCGACACTGCACTTATAGAGCAACAGCTTACCGGGTGCCCTAGACTCAATTATTTTCTATAAAAATGTTAGCAGGAGTCAACTTGCAGAGCACATCTTGAGTGGAGGCCAACTTGGTTGAATGGATTAAATAATTGGATGTCCATTGGACAAACTGATAAATAAGTGAGACTTAGTGCCTCTTAGACAAAAATTTGCCCTCAGAAAATTTACTCTTTCTTTATTCCTTTCTTTATGCAGCACAGGTTAAGACAGTAATAATTCACAGATAGTGGTCAGGTTTTTTACTCTTTTAATCTTTCTCTTTATCGATATGCCCTCTACTTTCTTAGTTTCAGTTATTTAAGGTACAATCACCACTCTTTATGGCAATGGAAAACCTTGTCGTTTTGGTTTTGCATGTGTTGCCAAAAGTCAAGTTAAAAATGGTCCACATTTTTTGGGCCCCTTATTACTGTTACTACCAAGTAACAGTAATACTACCAAGACAACTAAAAGTTATCTTGACAGCAATGGCCAGACTTCTGTGGTGCTCATGTTTAAAGGGTGCTTTTGGGAAAAAATGGTGGATTATCAGTATATCAGTATCAGTATTCAGAGTCTTTTATGTAGATCTGTTAATATAGAGGTCTGGGCCCTGTGTTGTGGCAAATCCCGGGAGAATCATCCACTCAGACACCACTCAGACTCAGTACTATCATCAGAAGAATGCTTTTTTTTAGCTATTCAGTGTCTAAAAATAAAACTTGTTGATTATAATTTTTCATTGTATATCATATTATTTTGGTATTACTTAGTTACAGCAGCAAGCTAACCAACTGAGGAACTATCATACCATAAACAAACAAGAAAAACACATTTTTTCTCTTAAACGTAAACCTTTTGAGTGATATAATGCTAGTTTGTATTAAAAAAACACTTTTTTATTTTTTTTTTGACATTTATTTTTATTCCATATTTCCTAAACACCAAAACTATACTGTTATAATCAATGCTATACCAAGCAAAATATATTGCTTAATAATGAATATATTTAATTAATAATGAATATATACTGCTTAATAATGAATATACTTAAATGAGCAGCTGTGTAAAATGTTCATTTTTGTCCGGCATTACCCACAGCTGCCCCTAGGAGCTCTGGGGTGTAGTATTTAGTAGACAGTTAATTGAATTTGGCATGGCATAGATTCTCAATTGCCAATTCTTAAATTCATATACAGTTAGAAAACAGTTCTTCTTGAACTGCACACATAGTTTAAAACTTTTCACTTTTAAACTATAACTGCAGTCTGAAATCTTTCAGTCATCCATTCTTCAACAGATGATTCTTAGATTGACACAGGGGTATGATTCATCATGTTTTGAGTGGCATGTTTGTTGCCATGTAGGTGTTTTATTGCCACCTGCTGTAAGATATACACATACCCCCAAAGTATTGAGTGAATTCTCACTTTGACATTTGACTGCACACACGCAGCCAAGACAGTGGGCGATATTTTTTTCCCCCCACTGACAGCAGGAGTCTCGCATCTTGCAGGTAGAGAGAGTTTTAATAAAGTAATAAAGCACAGTAGCAGGGAGCATGTCACAGCTTGATACCCTCAGACGGTCATCTTCCCTGCCACCCTGATTAAGGCCGGTAGGTTACACCAATAGGCAATCATCACCCTGAACATAACTCAGAGGCCCACTCCATTTCATCTTGCTTGGGGCTGAGGTATGGGCAGATATGAATGGTGTGTGCTGTTCGATGTCAGATCTACTCCATCTCAGCAGACTTGTTGGTAAATTTAGTTGTTGGTAAAATGTTCAGTATTAGAATTTTGACACTTTAACTGACTTATTTTGTAATGGAAGAACTGACTGGAAATGTCAACCAATGACTTCCATCAACTTCTGCAACTTCTGCCAAAACATTCTGCTTTTTATTATGACAGTGTATCTCACATCTGCACCCTTACCGATTTTATGGCTGTAAACACTTTAATTTACACAGAAATCATTCAAAACATTGAAAGGCCCTATTTTAAATGGCTGCTTCTGCAAGCAGGCTTGTATTCACATTTGAACTTGTAAAACAATGATTAGTGGTGGTGTTTTTGCTCATATATAGGGTTAAGGATTTGAACGTTGTATGTTGACTCAAGGTGAAATGCTATGATGCGTCCATGCGTGTATGAAGGGAATTCTGTTGTAATTGCATGCTGTAAGCCATCATGTGGACCAAAAAAAGCTATGAATATCTCGTAATAAGCTTGTCCTCATTTCCAACCCACCTGAAGTGTCACCATGTTGTGTATGAGAACGTTCCAGGAGGGGCCGCTGTGTCTTTCCCCCATTGTCACCATTAATTATGACCCATCATCAACACCTGACTCCCGAAAGGGACAAACAGACCAAATAATTAAATGATCAATGAAGGAAAGTTACAATCCATCTGAAGGTGAACAAAGCCTTTACTAGACCACTGGCCTTGAAAATCATTTAGCGACAGGTTTTTAATATTACCTTCTTCATGCATAAGCCACAATATGGAATCTACCAGAAGGAGCTAACTGAAAACCAACCGAGCCATAACCCTCTGTTTGTGAATTGCTTAAAATAATTATAAAAATGTATCAGCTCTATGCCATCATTCACACTCCTTTATTTATTTAAGTAACAGTTTCTAAAAATTAATTATTTTAAATAACAGGTTAAAATTAGTGGAGCATGACATCAACAGTCATTCGGACAACATACTGCCAGTTATAAATATGTGGTAGACAGCCAGAGCTCTGCATTGTAGCGACAGAACTTCATCCCCACTCAGCTGAACATATGCAGATGCCCTTGCAGTCTGACCCTGTCCATTGAGTGTCTAATTAAGTGCATTTCACACTTGTGTGGTCACTTGACGAGAAGGTGACTGAGAATGAATGCAGAGTAATTGGACATGATGTAATGTGTGCAGTCTGTGCAGGTCTGTGCAGCACTGTTTGTGTATGGATTCTCTAACCCACGATACAGTTGGGAAGATTTGCATTGGCCGCATTTACCCTTAAAGGGGAGACCCGTCCTTCTTGTTTATTGCTGGAAGAAATGCACCCATTGGTTTTCTTCAGGACCCTCTGTTCGTGGCCTGCATTGCAGATAATTGTCCCTCTGTGTGTAGAGCTCATTGAACCTCAAGCTGAAGTGGCTGCAACATGTTGTCTTCTCATGTTGGGTTTTACGTAACCAGATTTTATACCAACAGCATAAAGTCTGGTCCACTTTGTAGCTTGTTGAACAAGCTTCTTCTTGTCGTCTTGTCTAGCTTCTTAGACAAGAATACACCATCTTGATTGGCATATCAAGTAACGTCAGTTTGTGTTGTTCTTGCATGATGTCTACAGGTGGGTAAAAAAAAGTGACAATTCTAAAATCAAAGGAGAATTTATGTCTCAAGGAGATTGCTTTATTGATACTAAGTATCTCAAAGAAAGATTCATATTTTTCAAAGATTTGATGCCATGAACCTTAACTACAAGTGAAAAATGATGTAGTTCTTTCCTACATCATGTCCTAAGCAGACTTAATGTCTCTTCCGTGTGAAGACCAAAGACAAAAATGTCTTTGGTCAAGAATCCCACTCCACACTCTTTTTGTTCATATTTAGATTGGTGAGATTGGTTCAGCAGGAGTAACCAAGGTGTTACATGCAGTGCTCTAACACGTGCCCCATTCAGCAGATACAAGGGTTACTATTATTATCCCCACTAGGCCATCGCACAAAAGCTCCTCGTGTTCTGGCCTGCCCTTTAATTTCAATGTTTTATTTTGCGGTCAGCAGAAAGTGTGTCAGGAACTTAAATAAGTGGATAAAGTAGTGACAATAAAGAAAAGCATATTAAGTCAAATGCTGTGTAAAAGTTTTTACAGTTTTGTTAATAAAAGAAGATATTTTACTCATACCCATTTTCATATTTTGATGACACCATAGCCTAGAATATTTTTCTCTTGTGTATCACGTATTCATGTATCATGTATTTATAATGTTGGCAGAGGTTTTTGTTTCCAAATTGCATCTGAAATGTATAAACCGATTACAGAATACAAAACCACCTGTTTGTCTTCTCCAAGACTAGGCCTGCCTGACCAATCAGAGCAATTTGGGAGGAGGTGCTTCAAAGAGTCCAGAAATAACAGCAAAGAGACTAGGAAGGGACTTGCTGTAATAATGTAAAATATGAGAAAAATAGTATTTTTTAACAATTAAGTATGAAAACCTATTATAGTGCACCCACAAATCAAAATCAAGACTTTGTAAATGGGCATGATAGGACTCCTTTATAATCATAATCTTCTAGTTTGTTTAGAAAAATTTTATTCAAACTGTAATTGGAAGTAGGAAACTTAGTAGGAAACTTTGAATGTGATCAAGCTTGTGTCACTGTTTTAATGAAGTTGCATAGTGTATGTTTTAGCCCTAATTGTAATCTCTGTCTTTGCATTCATAGGCGGAGCCAGAGGGATTCTCTCATTTCCATTTGTATGTATGTGCCGCCTTCCTTGTCCGATGGAGGAAAGAGATACTGGAGGAGAAGGATTTCCAGGTAATATTGTTTGTGTCATTTTATGTGCGGCCCAAAAGCCGCAGTAAGTTTTGTCCTTGCATGAGCCCCCTTCTCCCTCATTAACTCTTGGGGTTAAGGGGTCAGTGCACCTGCATTAGTGTGATGACAACCGCAGCTGCTGTAAGGTGACATTGTGCCGTCCCTTTGAGACTTCTGTATTTCCTGTCCTCACACGCATTCACTTGTTCCATACGATTAAGAAGTAAAGGGTATATATATATATATATATATATATATATATATATATATATATATATATATATATATATATATATATATATTTATATATGTGTGTGTGTGTGTACATATATGTATATATATGTATATATGTATATATAAAATTCAAAGTCTTTCTAATGTTAAAAAGATTCCAGTTCCAATTCCACATATTCCAATTGTTACAATCTGAATTTTACCCAATCCTTGTTGATGCATTAATGTACACTGGTTAACATTAGTGTAAGGGGGTAATGGAAATAATTGCAATGCATTTGAAAAGAGCTTTGGAATATGTGAAAATTCTCTTCTGAGTGAACTTCATGTTCAGTCTTGAAAGGGTTCTTAGAAGATGTTGTTGTCATGGTGTTTCAAGAGCGAGCTAGTCGCACATAATTCACTGCAAACTCAGGTCTGGCTCCATTTAGCTACGGAGTGCCCACTTTTCACCATTTAAATTGTTCCTGATGGATTGTTCCTGTATGGTTTCCTGTTGACTAATACTGTAACATTTTTATGAGCCTTCTTTTTTTCATCCACTGTTCTTTCTTTTTCCAGTCTTCGTCTTTGATACTCATACTATTTTTTTTTTCTTAATTACTTCCCCTCCTTTAAACGCGCATCTCCTTGCAGACTGAATAGGCTCCTCAGTGTATTTGTGTGTGTTCAATATGCAGCAAGTCAGTGGTGTGTATCAGCAGTGTGTTGTAGGGCTGTTGATTTATTGTGTTTACAGTGCTCAGTGATTCAGGATTATCCCCTGCACCAGCGCTGCAGCACTTGGCCGCTGTTTGGCATTCAGACAACAGCCTCAGGCCTCTGTCTTTACCCTGCTGTACCATGTGTGTCACAGAGAGACAGTCCTTTTTCTCTGCTCACTGCTATCTTTCTTTGCTGATTTGTTTTTGGAATACATGATATAGCTATAGCTGATGAGCTATAGGCTGTTATGCTCTGCATGACTATTAAGTTAAAAAACACCAGTTGAAGATGGAGTTGTATGTTGAACATCTGTGTCTTTGTAAGATGATAGAGACGATTTAGTTTAGTTCCTGCAGTGTAGTGTGCCTTAGCCAAACAGCTATCTCCACAGATTTCCCTTTGCTGTTGATTTTTGTTTATTGTTCTAGCAGGTCCCCCTCCAGCTGTAGCTCATATGCCATAATCATGACACATTAGCTTTCTTCCAAAAAGTAGTGAGCTGTCTTTTGTCTACATTAGCAGTTGTCGTCTTTGGATATTAAATGAAATGCAGTCTCTGAAGTGAGTGGTTTTAAACGCTGAACACACAAATAACGTCTGTCACGAGCTAGACTCAATTGATTACAGTAAAGTTTGGCATTACCATGTAGCTAAACTTTGATAATACTAAAAAAAGCCCACAAAAATTGTCCAGTTTTCCTATTGCTCAAATTCTCCAATTAAATAAAATGGGGACTGTTGGTAATAGTCTCAGTTTTAGCTGATTTTTAAACTACATCAGTGAAACTTTCCCTGTATTTGCACACAGTGAGACCATTTAAAATAGATTTTGACTGAGACAGAATGAGTGCTGGTTTGGAATGAATGTTTTCCTGATGAATGTAACAGTTTAAGGAATGTCCTTAAGCCATTCATTACAGTCCTCATAATGCTAGTCTGAATTATGTATACATTCAGACAGGTTTATTAACGTGTTACAGAAAAGGTGTTCTGTGTTCCACTGACTTTTCCCTGACCCCCTAGTGGATCAGGGCATTTGTAATGGCTTCTATTCTTGGCAGGTGGGCAATTAATGAGTATGGGGGTTGGATCTGTACTGGGACAGAATGATAGCTGAAGCAGTTGCATTTTCTTAAAAATATTAGAACTGAAAGAATTTTATGATGTTTGACTTTCACATTTTGGATTCAGGATGATTTTTTTTCCCCATGATTCCAATTTTTGTCTATAGGTTGGGACAAAGGAGTGCTATACATTCCCATTCATTCTTTTTACACCTTTAAATGCCCTACAAAAACAGTGCTAGCAAAGCATACTATAATATAGCACAGTATGTGTATAATAAATATATATATATATATTGGCCTTCATGTTCAAAACATTACATTTTCTGTCTAAATTAAAATAGATGAAGTGCCAAGTCAGTTCTCGCAATGTTTTGGGAATGTGTGCAATGGATTGTGGGTGATTTGAGGCCGCTAAGGATACACTTTATGTGTCCTTCAAAAGAGACTGAATGACACAAAAAAAGGCTGCCTTCCAAGAATCCTTTCAATTGAGATGTCTTTCAACAACGCTTGATGACGTGGCATTTACCAGCAGGGGCTAACTGGAACATAAGTAGCCAAACCTTGGCCCCTTGGTCAGGATAGTTTAGTGTGTCCTCTAAAACAAAAGCGCAGCTCCTGTTTAAAATCTACGCTCAAGAAAGTCCTTTAAAGGAAATAACAGAGAAAGGGAACCAAGAAATGATGAAAGAAAATAAATGGGATGCTGGTGTGTTTTGGTGAGCAGCTCTAATGGTTGGGTAAGTGAGCGTGGAGACATGATGGTGGCTGCTATCTGTGCCTCCTGAGCTCCTCTTATTCACTGCATTGTGCTGCCGATACTAATTACTTTATTTATACTGACGCTCACATTGAAGCGAGGCAGGTAGAGATGAACAAGAGTGAAGGGACAAAGCTTTGTACATCTGAACATGAGCTTTGAGCTACATCTTCCCCTGCAGAGTGCCACGGCAGGTTACAGACAGCCAAATGTCAACCCTTGATGCCATTTAGTGAGGGCAATATGCAGCAAATAAGCTCTCATTAGGGGTTTATCACGTAAATGAGAAAGCCTTTGGTGAAACTAATGGCCTGAGAACTTTTTCCCTTTTTTGTCTGTGATTACCAATTTACTCTTTATCGATGGGATTTCGATTTTCCGAGCACTGTTGTCTCAAACGCCTCCTAGAATAGAAACGTGCACTTTTTTTAATTTGAAAATACCATTCTCAGAAAGTGAGCACACAGTTGCTGTGTTCCAATTAAGTTAAGTCTCCTGTGCAGTGCGCTGTTTGTGTGACTTGCATAAGTTACTGCCTATAAAGAGCATTCCAATTCAGTCATTTATTAAATTCTAGTTAGGTTGCTGCCTTAGAAAGCAGTTGGCTTTGTTGAGAGTAGACAGTGAGGCAGCTAAATACGTTTTGCAACAGAACCAGTATATCATGTCTTGTAGTCTCGAATAAGTGCCTGCTAAGTGCTAATGCCATAGTATTCTATTCCATTTCCTGCTATTAAATGAAATCTACTTACAACTCACATTTCTCTCTGCAAGTTTAGAGGAAGGTTTTCATGACATTATTTCACAGTTCTTTTTGTGATTTCTTGGTACAAAAAGTTGATACATGTAATGCTATCCTAGATTTTGGCAGATTTTTTAAAGGTTTCTTATGAGACAGCATAATGTTGGTGAACAGCATTTGCATTGGGAATGTGCCTGTGATGCACAGCTGTGATTTATTTATTTTTTTCTGCAGGACATTGTTAGCATCATATTCTTTAATAAAAAATACTCTTAATATGTACAAACAGACTTTCACCACACTCTGTGTCTATTAAGCCTTGCTGTCTTTGTTGCATTTCAAAGCATTAACATGGTGGAAGCAGTCTTTAACTGCTAAACGCTTTAAGGTGTGAACTTGGAATACGTGTTTATGCATGAATAGGAGGAGCAATTGGAGAAATCAGTTTTTCACTTTGGAGTTTTAATGGCTTGATAGAGTTCATGACAAAGCAGCACTTAATATGCGTGTGCACAAGCTAGTTATCTTTGGAAGGGCGGTGACTGCAAAAGTAACAACTCAAGCCCTGGTTCAATACCCAGGGGCAGGCCGCTGCTATCTCCAAACCATGTGAAGTGGAAAAATAGTTCACAAATGTGAGTCTTGTAATATATGAAAAGGGGCTATTCATTACACAGTCCATAAAAAGAGCATGTTCCCTGTGTATGATGTATGCCTTCATGCCATTTTTATTAGTAGTGCATATTAGAAGCTTGTGATCTGTAGCTGAACATGAATGCAATCTTTTGCTTATTTAAAAAAGGTTTATTGGTCAGTTTGTTCTATTCAGTTCTTTTTCTCTACCTGTAGTATTTGGTTGTCTTTTTCCCACAAGGTCCCAAAGCTTGTTCATTTATGTGGCTGAAAAGTATAGTTAGTAAGATTTGCTAAGGCAAGCACCATTATTAATATTTTAATAATATAATTTTGTACCTAAAATTATGGATTTAAGTGAAGTGAAGTGACTTGCAGGCCAAGTATGGTAACCCATACTCTGAATTTGTCCTCTGCATTTAACCCATCCTATTAGTACACATACATAGTTGAGAGTTGATTTTTAATGTTGCTTTTACTTACGGTTAAGAATTTAAACCCCTCAAAATATACATAACTCTAGCCGAGCATGTACTATGAATATGAGTGATCCTTAAATACCTTAAGATTTTATTGAATGGTAGTACAGCTTAGTGTTCCACAAGCCAGAACACTCTACCACTGTGTTGGTGAGTTTGGCATTGACAAGCATTTACATTGTTTGAAAATGTAAAAATGTAGTGCAACACTTGCATGCAACACTTCTTAAACTTTAATTTGCCCTGCCTAGATTGAAAAACTCATCTCCAAATGGAACAAATGAGAAGAATATTTCATCTTCACCTCTCTCGTCTTTAGTTAAAATGACTGAATAAATAAAAGTAAATGGCAAAGAGCTCAGAGGGGAAGCAGAGAGAGTCACGCTTGTTATATTCATTATGCTGCTAAATTAAAAAGCAACAACTATCAACTCCTAATGTTTTGTCTCGTTCCACCTCAGGTGGTTCAAACAGCCGAAACTAAATGGATTCGCTGTCTGTTTGAATAACTGCAAGCAGACAAACTCTAAATTTGTTGCACAGGCTCTTTGGGGCGTGTGGCTAAATGGCTTACCATTCAAACCTCTGAGCTAATGAAGGTCTTGAATTTGTGTTCTGTGGTGTGTGCATCACTTAAATGCTTTGTTTCATCAAGTGTTACAGTAAAAGAACACTAGCTGTGTTTGTCATAAGTTCGTCTTGGGTGAACTATTGAATTGATTATGTATTTCGTTGTTATGGTTTCTTTGGTTGCTGTGGTTTCTTTACTTGGAATAGCTAAATTTAAATACCAAATTGTGTTTAGGAATAGTATATATCCTTCTTCCTAGCATTTATGTACCAAACAGTGTATAAAATTATTTTTTAAAAAAGAGAAAAACGTTTTCCATGATATGATCTTTTGATGCCAAAGCTGTAGTTGCTCAAGAGTGCAAATGTCAAGCACTTTTTCAATTAACTTCCCATTTTATGTTTCATTGGGCGGTATTTTATGACATATTGAGCTTTAGATAGTTCATAGCAGGCTATAATTGAGAGCAATTAAGGATCAAATTGACTGTGGGTCAGAAGTTTCATTTTTGGGGGGCTGGTTTGATCTGAAATTATTTCAAATCAATATAATATTTTGATTCCTTCTTTTCAGTTTTGTAGACTGTACTACAGTTACACTCTACAGTTAATCAGTTAGGTGAATTTGTGTATCATTTTTAAAAAACTCATCTCTGGAGATTAATGGTAGTACAGATATTTTGCAATCTTGTTACTGAGTTATAGTGTTGACTCGATTAGGATGGTTGCATTGAAGGATTAGGTGAAATGAACTCTTCCTGATTAATCGAAAGCCCAACACATTCATCAGAGAACTTGTAATTTTGTCTTCACCAGAGCTCCTGAAGGAGACTACCAGTATTGATTAATCGTCATACTTGCAGGTCTCAAATGAAGAGCAAACCTCCTGCCTGTAAATGTGCTTTAATACAGTTTAATGATAGAGTGTCACCGTTGTCACAGGAAGCCCACTCAATGAGAGACAGGAACAATTTACATAAAAAAGTCTAGAAAAAGCATGGAGGACTTAATATCCTGGAAGTAATTACAGCTTTGCTCCTTCCCTCATGCACCCGAATGCTGAAGCTTAACCTATCACTTTCCGTCTTTCAAAAGCCTTGATAAACAAAGCTGTTTATAAAGTTCCTGGCAATCAATCAAAGCTTCTCCACAGGTTAGTCTCACAAGCATTTAAAACACAGGGATCAAACACTGAGGATCTGCAGAGCTGCGATTTGCCGTTTAATAGAGTGACTGTGGCGATGTTCTTGAGCTATTGATTGATTCATACAAATTCAGAAGGGCTTGCAGAGAAGATGAGGGGTGAAAGTCTCGGCTCACCGTAATCCGCTGTGGCAAACATTCCTTTGCCAGAATCGCAAATGGATTAATGACTCTGCAATGCCAAAACACTGGCATAAACTTGTTTACCAGCGGAGGTCATTAGCTAGTTGTCATCATGGCAGCACATCATCAGTCCAATGCCTTTGTCTGTTTGTTGCATCAAAACGCATATCATTGTGATGCTTTCCCCATGATTGTTTATTTGGCTTGAGTACCGCTACTATAGTTGGGAGTAATTGTAAGATGTCAGTTAGCACACACAACTCAATCACTACTGAAGATAAGGCACAACAGAAGAGAACAATCAAAAAGCCCCGGGGATCATTAAGATAAATGGTGCTTTTGAAGAAAATCCTCCCTAAGTCCAAGTCATTATCTTTACGCAAGTTTATTGTGCTTTTTCTACTTTTCTTCACCTTGCCATTGTTAAATAGGCTGTCAGCCATGCTTTTGTGCATAATTAGGCCTACTCATCTCTTTGAGTGCTGTATGGTATTTATTATTGATGTACAGTTGCACAGCGTGACTTGATTAAAGCCTGTCCCAGTTTATTGCTGTCAAACTAATGTGTAATATATGCAAACGTCTATACTTGAGACATACTGAGAACATATGCTTTGTTAGTGGCAGTTTAGCAGTTAAAGGGCTATCTGGCTAGGTAATCAGAAGTGACGATTCATGAATTTGGAGAACTAATGGCATCCACCATTACCACTGAGCCCTGGAGCAAGGTGTTTAACCTCCAGGCTACTCCAGAAGGACTTTTCCTGTTGAAAATGCAAGTCAGTTTGGATGGGGTTGCATTTGCTACATGACTAACTAAACATCAAATTATTTACACAATTTTGTTCCCATTTGAGAACAAAATTGTTCATAAGTGATTTATAGAATTCAGATATTTTTTGCTGTCAGATTACTTAGAAAGTAGATTCATAAAAAGTATCTGGCAACTTTACCTGTTAATTCAGATTTTACAAACCTTCTGAATAGAGCCATACATATCTAAAACAATTAACATTAAGTCACAATGACTCAATTTCCTTTCTTAATATACATTCCTGATTTTATTGTGCATGATTTACCTGTGCATGTTATTCCAAAGAAACAAATAGCATTGTTTTTCAAAACTTACCTTCAGGTCTGGCTGTTTTCCCTTCTGTCTCATTGATTGCTTCATGTTTTATGTGGATTTTATTGATGGAAGTTGGCAATGTAGTTACAGTATATCATTAACAGTATATCTGTCTACGTACTCCAGAGAGGAAGGCCTAAATGCACAAAAAATTAAGTCCCAGATAAATTATGTTGGTTGGCTGTGTAGATCATTAGCTTATTCATTTATTTCCAATTTTGGCTTAGCTCATTACAAGTACTTTGTGTCTGAATCTAGTTGTTCTTTTAGGATGTGAGGGCTGTGTTGATTAGATGATCAGATGTGGCTATTACATGGATGTTTCATTTTAAGTGTAGTTCACAACAGTTCTGCGTGCACATCTTTCATTTATTTAGTTATGCACTATGCTCTTTAATACCTCAGTATTTAAAACCCAGTCTGTCTTTAAAATATATATTTTCCTAATTGTTCAAATTCTTAAAGGATGGAGAAAGGGCAGATTATGTTTTCAAAGACCAAAGCTCATGGAGTACCACCTTCACGATCTTATAATGTTCTTCAGGGACACTGTTTGCCATCAATGTTTTACATATCCTTGCTCTTCTTCATTAGGAAGTCTACTTGGATTCAAGGAGAACAGGGACAAAGAGAACAGAACATACTTAACAAAAAAATATGATTGGAGAAGAAAATGGTGTCCTTTGGAACTGGGTTTTATGCATAGACTGATCTGTGTTGGAGACAATGAATAGTCATTTGGCATTTAACAGCGATGATTTAACGTGCTACCTGTAGGAGTGAATTATACTGCATTATGTAATTTATCTCAAGACAGGTTGTGTAAGGCAGTATTCTAACTGTGACAACTCAAAAACAGACTGTTCGACTGATTCAGATATATAGTGGTGTGGGTGTACAATGTTAAAAGGTCATTATTTGTAATCAAAGTCATTCCCTGTAGCATTGCTTCTTGAATCATATTTTTGGCATATTGTCTTGATGACTTACTACTCTGAGATAACAAGAACCACTGGCACTGGAAAAGATTATATATTTTAGTAATATATTTGAGCCATTATGTCTCAGTTATATAAGGTCTCAGTCTAGGGCTACTTAACTCTGGAAAACTCAGGGGCCACTTCATTATGCTTAATTCACTTTCATTACTATTGTAAGTGCATGTAACAAAACTAATAAAATTAACCTTTTTATAAAAAGTTACCTCTACATTTCATAATAAGACCCCTGAGCTCTTTGGTTCTCATTCATATGACCCTTTGCATGCTGTATATTATCCTTTTACCTTACTTATTATACAACTGATAAATACAGGAGTTCTTTTAAACCAGGGGTAATTAACACTTCTGTAATATAAAAATAGGCCTAAGTAATCACACTACTTTTATTAACTCCATTGTCTTTGTCGAACTCAAATAGAACGTGTATAAGAATACCAATGTGTTTGTAAGTGTAGTTCTGTTGCACATGCCTAATGTGTGTTCCAGTGATCCATCCAGACAAAGTTACCTTCAAATGTCTGTGCCATTAAACACATTCAGAGGGCAACAGTGTGTGACAAATGTGTTTGGACAGAACTGTCCAAGACTCTAGGTTTAATTTAGAGTGCATTGACTTCAAATACTTATTACCTCTTAAATAAGTAATCAAGTTGATAAGTTAATTATCAATCAAATTTAAGTAGCATACATTTGGTCATACATTATTAAATGGCATGCATATTACCATATATCTTTATTATAAAATACATAATCATTCTTTCATATCTCTCTCTCCCTTGTATTTTCTAACACACTCATTCCTATCCACCCCCTCCATACCACCATGCTGTGATAGAGTATTAAGCACTCTCATTCTCCTTCATCAGGGCAGGCAGGATAGGTGAATTAGGCTGGGAGATTGAGACTATGTCTCTGCTCTAAGCCACACTAATGCAGTCATTGACTCTCAGGCCTGCTGGAGTCACCCAATGCCGTCTTGAGTGAATTAGACTTGGCCCTTCTATACCAAAGAGAAATGGGCTTCCACTAGCGAGGTCCTGACCACACAGAGTGAGAAGAGAAACACATATCTTGATGGGCAGCTCGCTCTATCTGCCCTGTGCTTAAGATGTAGCAGCTGAAGAATCCATGATTGAAAGTTATAATATTTAGAGGAGTGCGGTGATACTTTGTAATAGCAAGGCCTGACCTCAGTGAAGAAAAAAGAAATAAACAGCCTCATGCTGCGATGCCTTCTCTTGTCTGCTAAACATTAAATAAACCTTCTTCCAGAAAAGTGAGGTCGTGCGGTGTCCCTGGGCAACACTCCTGCTATATACGTTTTATACGTGTAGGATTAGGTGAAAGTGGTTGACTTGTGATCCAGGAATTTAACCAGCTAGGAAGGCTAATTACTGATCTACATAGATCTTGTTTGCCTAATCGGTTGTTTTGTTTTAAATAAGAGATGCATTTAGATGCATCTCTTAGATGCAACTTTTTTGGAGAGGGTTTTGATGTGTTTAAATGTTCACATACTGGATTTGAATGCAGGGTTTTGATGTATTCTTTTTTATTTTTATTAAAGTATTTTTTAACCAGACATTGTATCTTAAAGTCACAGACTCCCTCCATTTCAGCTGAGTATTTACACCTCCAGTTTGAAAAAGGTTTAGAAAGCCGTAACAGCACAAATGCATGTTTTCTACAATGTCTTGACTGTTATGGACACTGCTTATAAAAACTGACTCTTAAAGCTGCAATATTGAACTTTTGTCTCTCTATCATCTCTATTTAAAACATGAAATTGCAAGTTACCTGCAATGTTATTTTCTTAATGTGAATGACAAGACTAAATTTTAAACTACTGTAAGAACAAGCTACGTGTCTCACTGTTCTCAGCTCCTATACACGCAATGTTGCTGGGTCTTTCTCTTTACAAGCAAGACAATCACACTGAAGTCAAATGGACATTTACAGCAAAATCAGACCCAAAAGCTTAAAATATACATGTAATATAAACTTAACATTGCATCAGGGTAGGGTAAATAAACAGTTTTGAACACGTCATATGTATTGCTCAGTAGATTCTTCTTCATTTTTAACCGAAAAATTTACAGATTGCAGCTTTAAATTTGTTGTTCATAAAAATGTATCTTCTTATGTCTTCAGTAGCATCAATGTCATTAAAAAGTGCTGTTACAAAAGTGCATGCTCACAGGCTTAAAGAAGGATAGAGAGCAATGCAAATCATACCTGTGTGTTGCTGCACTAAGGAAACTGTGCTCACAACAAACAGTTGAAACTCTTACCAATACCACAGTTAAAACAAATGCATAACATTTTGTGACGTTGCTGAAAAAAAACAGGATGGTTAATATCACTAAACCCTTTCTATTAAACAAATGGTGGTATCATTTTCTGTGATCTTCAACCTTTGCATGATGTGGTGTTATGATCTTAAAGATGTTTTGGGTTTTTTGATTACGATTGATTACTAATTGACTGATTGATTACGTATTTTTAAAATCAATGATTTAAAGGGTTGTCAAAATATGTATCCCTAATGTGTACGTACATAGTAAAAACAATTTTTAATAAAGTCTCTTTTCTGCACAGGGTCTGATGATATTGCTCCAAAACCTACCCACAATGCACTGGGGCAACGAAGAAGTTAGCGTTCTTCTGGCTGAGGCTTACAGGCTAAAGTTTGCTTTTGCTGATGCCCCCAACCACTACAAGAGATGAGTCTTCACCCAGCGCAACTACTGAATGTGACAACCCCGGCCGACCTTGATGGCATCATTGGCTGCGTGACAATATTAGACTGTTAACAGGAGATTTTATGGGGGTGGAAATGTGTACAGCAAACTGCAAATCTTTGTGGAATTTTTCCGTATTTCTCCTAATGTCAACACTCCAAACACCATGAAGTCATCCGGATATCAAACTTGTATACTGTTATACACTAATTAAATTAATCTTTGTTTTCGTATGGCTTTCTTCTTCAATTAATTATTTTCAGTTTTTTTTTCTCTTCTAGAAATATTTCTAAGAAAAAGTTTTCTTCATGCAGTGAATCTGTGGAAAAACAATGTAAACAAAGGATTTCTTAATACTAATTGATTCGTCACAGTAACAGCAGGAAGGATGCTGTCCTGGTTTATTCAAGGCAATAATCAAGCATAACTGAGAGAAGATGGTTTATACAAATTTACAATAACATTGTTCAGCTTGAGCAGTCTATAAACTTATTATAACCTTGGTCTACCTCAGAATGCGGCTAGGAGTCATAGGGTGATGATTTTGTCTGTGTGTTAGAACAGTACTTATAATTTAATAAAATCTGCCTTATTTTGGCTGTTTCAGTTTTGCAAGGTGCAGGTCAATAAAGGCAGCTTGGATATGCTAACTGAAAAGCTGATTACATATCTGCTTTTTTAGTGGTATATGGGGCTGTCATTTTGACATCCTATTTTGATACTGTTAAAGTAATCCATACTGACTGTACAATGCTGTCATTAATAGGCGTGTTTGGAGAAATCAGCTGACTTGCGACATTTTGTCAGTATTTGAACTGTGCACTGCTTCAATCATATCATCCTGCTTTTAAATTTGTGTGCCAGTTCTTCTAAATTTAAGTGAACCTGCACTTGATGTCTGTTTTCCTCTTTTTCTATAAATCAGCTTTTAATTCTTTCTTTTATATACTGTTTACATCAGCCTGTCGAGTTGTGCCTAACTTTAGAGATTGATGACATTTATTGACATGACAGATATTTTATGTTTATGATGATTTGAGATCAGGCAGAGCAAAACATTTGCCGTCACAACATCATAGCAGTGAATTCAGCAGCTCTGCTCGTCTTCTTTGCCAGGTTGATAAGCAGCAGAAAATTTACTGTAACTGACATTCAGTGTGTGGACATATGGAGTTACAGTAAAAGTCACATGGGGAGCTTTTTTCAGAAAACCAAACTTCTCAACTTTAGCTTACCGAAATGTCTGACAGGATTTTAAAAAAAGGTGTGGGTGAAATATTCTAAAATGTTCTGGAATTTAATAGTTGTGTACAGAATTATGTTTTCAAAGACATGTACATAGAAAATGTGTAAATAAATGCTATATATATATATATATATATATATGCTAAATATATATATAATATATATATATATATTATATATATATATATATATATATATATATATATGATTATTATTTGTTGGCTTATTTGTTACTGGTGCAGGTTTGAAGGGGATTAAATTGTTCACCTGTTTATAGCTAGCTACCTGAATAAAAACATTTGTTTTAATGGGACAGACTTTTGGGTTACACTTTAAGCCCTTGTTACAGTGTAGTTATACACTTAAATACCAAGCTATATTAATTAGCAATGTACTTACTGTACAGTTACAGTTATGATTAGGGTTTGGTTCAATTGCATGCAAAAGTACATAATGTGTAACAAAGACACTGTAAAAATATAGCTGCAAGCAGCAACTGCGAGGTCAAGCACAGTGCAAGGGAAATATTTGTGGACATCACTGAAGATGGGTTTAGAAAATAAGCTTAAAAAAATGTAAGATGGTCCAAAAATGTATGACGCCAGACACCAGCGCTGAATCTCAAATTGTATACTAGTCATATTAAATATTCTAAATTATAATTAGAGTTACTATTAGCCTATTACTATGCATTTGAAAATTAACTCTTTTGCCCCTTAGTACTGTCAGTTACTGCCACAGTACTGTAAAGTATAATTCTGAGGCCTGTCTTGCAAAGCAAGTTATCATATCAACAGGAGGAATGATTTTATTATCTTGTATTGTACTATATGTTTAGAATTTGTTAACCAGAACAAAATTTGCCTATGGACAGGTTAACCATGAATGTTACTATGGTGATAAACTTTTTTTAATATCACAAAGGTGGCTACTGCGAGAGTAATTCTGCACCCTTCCCACTGCATGCAACTTGCACGAGCAGTAGAAGACGTCTATTGGTTAGCCGTATCTCACAAATCCTTCAGATAAGTTAGGTGATCTCACAAATCCTTCAGATAAGTTAGGTAACTCCCTCCGATTTACATAATTTTATTTTACTGAATGGTCCATTTCAATCACTCTTATACTGTTAGGGTGAAATTCCTTAGTTGGTCCCCCGAGGTAAAGGAGAGAGGGGTCATCTGACATTCACAAACACATACTTCGGGTGACGTGTGGCCAAAGCCCACCACACCTCTAGTGCTTTGTGTGCAGCTTACGTAGTTGGTGCCCTGTGTTAAGATCTCTACATCATACTTGTGCACACTCATGATTAGTGATAAGTCTAGCTTAATAGTCATGTAAAAGCAGCAGTACTGCAGTACACTGCATACATGAACTTCAGCTCGAAAACATATTATGACCCTTTAGTGTGATTATATGAAAATGACTTTAGTCAGACAGTCTCGTTAAAGCCTATCAGACTTGATCATTGCCTCAGACCCCACTCCATTTATATTTAAAAATTGGAAATTACGTCACCATTTACCCATCCTCTTTCATCCATGGTGTCAAAGAGAAATTATAAAGTTTGATGCTACTTTTTCCTTACAATGAAATGAAGGTGATGCTGATGGCTTAGAACAATTGCCCAGCATTTCCTTTTGTGTTCCATGGAAGAAAGATCATACAGGTTTGGAATAACATGAGGGTAAATGATGTTTGAATTTTTTAAGGGAAAAATATTCCTTTAAAACTCTCAGATCCAGGTTATGCCCTCATTATAGTCATTTTAAACACACTTTCAAAATCACCATTTTAATGTAGTTTTATATGGGGCAGGAGGTAGTCAGGTCCCCATGGTCGTTTGCTGCAGGTTTACTGATTAGAGTCTTAATATGCGTGCTGCATGCAGGGCGGGAGTTCCTCTCATTAGTCTGAGTGATGTTCACAGTGGCAGGTAATTAATGGCCTGCAGCAGCTCTGCCAAGCCATTCACATGAATTAAAAACACATTCAAATCACCATGGTGCCTGATGCCATAAAATGACAACCTGTGAGAAAGATGGGATATAGAATTTGTAAACACTAAGATGCTTGTGCATTTGCAGTTTCATGGCATTAAATGCTTTTATCATTTAATATTTTAGAAATCCAGTCAAAAGCAGTCAAAAGTTTTGATCATTCAACGTTGTGCTGTAAAGTGCTGTCACTGTCTGTCAAATTCATGCTTCAGTACTCATAGCAAGAGTCCCACCACACTGATACAGGACATCCCATGTGGAACATTTATCATGGGAACTGTGAAAAATCAACCGCCGCCATCAACTATTACATTAATGCAACTGTTATTCTATACTCATATTTTTAGTAAAATACATGATTCTGTCTATACCAGCAGTTTGATGTTATAGCTGCTCACCTAAACATCCCTGATTGTATTATGTCATCAGGCTAACATAAAATGAATATAAAATCACCAGACCCAAATTAAAACTAGTTATTACTATAAATCAATATTGAAATCATAACAGCACTGATTACAACGTTGCAAACATATAAAACTTTAAATCAGAATACTGATTGCAGTTGTAACGCGTCAGGAGAAATGGCCCTCCTGGTGAGCCTGGGTTCTCCCAAGGTTTTTTTCTCCACATTCATCATTGGAGTTTGGGTTCCTCACATATTAAACACTCTGTAAACTACATCAGTTTTACCAATCATGTCTTCCAAGTGTTTCATAAACAATACAATGCAGATTTAAATCTCCAGGTAGGCTGTACTCAGTAAAGATCAAAGTGCTGCTTTGGTGGGTGATACAGATATCCAGCCACACCTTGGATCTGCCATATAAAGATAGTTTGCTTGCTGTAGAAGCTACTAAAATGTGTATATTGATATCTTGGAAGTCAATCTCCAACACCGCAGCAATAATGAAATGAATTTTTATCATTTTGTACCTCAGAGAAAAGCATGT
Source organism: Chromobotia macracanthus (assembly GCA_036877525.1). Taxonomy (NCBI): domain Eukaryota; kingdom Metazoa; phylum Chordata; class Actinopteri; order Cypriniformes; family Botiidae; genus Chromobotia; species Chromobotia macracanthus. The sequence continues at coordinate 8,968,277 of JAZGTH010000012.1, read as the reverse complement.
ATAGCATTTAAGTTGCAACAAAAATGAATGTAAAAACTCATTAAAACCTGAGAATGAGCACTTTAATCATTAGTGAACTGTCTGGACTGTGAAGTACAGAAGAAAATGTTTATGTTTCAAATATTATAAGGGCACTGCATACCACTTTAAGGTACAATACAGAAACATTGTAGAGGAACCCATTGAATCTGTCAATGTTATATTTTTACAATCTCTAAAGCACATCTTTGTGTTAATACAACACAAAAAATTTGAGTATTCTCATGTTTTGGACACTTGAATTTCTTAATGTTTTAATACACCATCAGCAGAACATTAGATTTTTTTTGCATTTCTAATTCAGTTCCCTATGGAATTGCTGAATACATTTTAAATGTTAAAAATAAATTTTGTCTACATGTCAGCATAAACTTTCACAATTTTTCTTATGTTTCTAAGAAGCAAGATTGGTATATGCTAAAAAAAATTTGGATATTCCTAATTTACACATTTTACCTTCACAGATCCAAATTTTTGCATAAAGATTTCATACACAAACTGCAACATGATCAAAACATGATTCTGCTCCCTCTTAAGTGTTACAGATAAACCTGTTAAGGTCATTTTGCTCTTTATAGTTTTTTTCCAATACTAGCTGTTTTCTAAAAGCTGTAGATCTAGAGGCAATAAACATTAAATGTACCCGATAATGTGATTATTGATGGTCTCTTCCCACCCAGTGACAGCCATGTTAAAGCCATCAACAATACTGCATATTATACAGTTCTGAAAATGAAAAATGGATAACAAATTACCCACATGCCTTGATTCCTCTAAAGACATCTGAGAAAACCTGATCCACCAAACAATTCAAAGAGCAAAGCATTTTCAATGAGTTTTTAAAGCATCATTTAATTCTAAGGATCAGAGAGAAAGTAGAAAAAACTGTTGGATGAATACTATTGTTAAATGGATGTGTGTGTTAGGATTAGGATGCTAATTAATGGGGATAAGAAAGCAGGTTAGTATGTTTTGGGCAGATGATGGTTTTGGACACCTATCTTACTGCAACAAGAATGTTGAGTAGAAACTCATTAGCATGTAAGTGTATTGTGACTTGTCAGGATAAAGCACATTTGATGCCAGTGATGTCAAACCATTTTCTGAAAACTTGCTAAAATTTTCAGTCTAAGTCTACATTTACATAGGTTTGTTTGCATAGAGCTAACACATGACTTCAGAATGCTTAAAATAATGAATCCTTATTTTATGGTGCCTAGTTCATAATTTTGCTGATAGGGTGAAAAGTGATTGTAATTTTATGGGGCGACAGGCCTGGGAAGCCCACAAGAACCCCCATTCAAAGGATATCACCACACCTTCAATCACCACACACCTTTTGTTGTGTTCAATACAGCAAAAAAGATTCAAAGAAATTTTGAATGACATTACTGGTAATCAATGACAGAGCTTTTCCTTCACAGCACCTGTGAGTCAAGTACAATTGATTAAAGACAACTGCATGGCAAGGCAGCTGTTGTTTGTACAGCAGTGTGGATTCACTTTGTGATTCTGACCTTCCATCATGCACAGATTGGGAGCATCAGATTACGGTTTCTAATGGTCATCGTTCTTAGAGTGGATCAAATACATATATATCCTCTGAAGGCTGTTTCCACAAAAAAAATGAGCAGGACAGGGTCGCAGAAACAAATGCTGACATTCCAACTCTGAATCAATTTAAACAGACTGTGTTCTCCCGTCCTTGGGCTATGTGTCCTCTGTCAACACTGGTCATATATCTGTTACTCAGCAGACTGCCTCTCAATGCTGACATGCTCTGTGATTGAGACAAGGGTCACAAGTGTGGTTTACGTCAGAGTGTAATTGCCTTTTGTATATGTGCACTATTACAGTTCAAATCGCATATTCAGTTCCATTGCTGTTATAAGCTGTGTTGGTTAAAGTAGAAATCAATATTAATATTGAATTGAACAAACACAGAACATCCTTGAAACAACCTAGTAATACCCTAGCAACCACCCAGATCATCATCCAGTATGACAACTGCAAAGCAACATGCATAAACACCTTAACAACCCACATAACCATCTGGTAGCAAGTTTTGCTAGGGAAAACACTCATAATTATCTCAGAAATAATACAAAAAATTTGAATGGTCACTTGGTGCAATAGCTATCCAGGCTTCCATGCATTCACTGCTTGTGGTTCAGCCGAAAACATCTGATTGGGTCACTCAGCTCTTTCTGGCTATTTCCTCCATGTTTCATCAGATTGCTCTGTTTTGCTTGTTATGACATCCACGTGGCATGGCTGCCATGGCTTCTCTTTCTCATCAGACAAAGTGGGGTATAGCTTGAAGGAAAGCTTGCAGTAAATCGGTGTGCTTTTTGGCCTTCATTATTCACCCTGTCTCATTAGCAGAAATTATTCATTTTAATCCTGTTTTCACAAGAAACACTGCTGCATTTTAAGAGAATGTGTGGGTAGAGCATGGGCATCAGGGGAGAACCCAAAGATATAGCGCATAATAATTGATCACCCACGCATCAAGAAGTGCAGCTGGTTCTACTCATGCTTGTGATGGATCTATGTGTGTTCCTCAATGGTCACATTATGAAATGCTTGTATGCAGAGCCAACAGATTTTTTATTTAGTGCAGGTCTGGTAAAACCACAGATGTTGGCACAGAAGTTATTCCTGTAAAAGAGCAGCGGTTCAAGAAAAAAAATTGTCCTAAGGTTAATACAGGTAACTGAATGGTCTAACACAGGGGTTTTTAAAGACAGTGGGCCTCCCTTTTGAGCCAATGTACAAAATGACGAGCCCCCAACACACCCAACTGGCAATTGTCAAACTGTTTACTTTTAACATTTATCATTTGCTTAAAATGCCTAAAATTATGGAACAAAAACAATGCTAGTTTCATTTAAAATTACAGAACATAATTACTGTCCATCCCAGTCATAAAATTATAACAGATAGCGGGATAAAAACGTGTAAACATCTCTTTTATTAATTAACATGCCTAGTATTTCGGCTTGACAACCGCATTTACTTACAAGTTTGAGTATGAAAATTGTAAGGCCCCACATTACATTATCAATGTAGTGTATATAACTTAGATTTTTTTATCCACAACGCTTTTGTTGCCTTTGCTGTCCATGTGAGTTACAGACAGATAGCCCATAATGCTTTATTTGTTCCTCTGAATAATGCAGTCAACCAACACTGGAGAGGATGATCTCCAGCTTTTCATTTGTCTGAAACAGGCATAATACTGCACTACAGCACATCTGTTTGGTGTCAAAAGATCAACTGAGCATAACGAAAATGCAGCTGAGTCCAGTGATGGAGTCTCCACCTAATCCTGTATATTAAGGACTAAAATACAGGACTGACAACCATATTCTGGTGCTGTGTGAACAAACATGGCCTTTATATGTTTCCCTGCTGCACAAAGACTATTTTTTAAACTTCCCTGGCACACTCTGGTGCCCCCCTTGGGGAGGCATGCCCCACACTTTGAAAACCCCTGGTCTAACACATTTTCTAGGTTTAACTGTTTAAAGTAGAAGTTTGTTAAACAAATACCTTTATTTTAAGTGTTGGGTGTCTTTTCATATGATGTTTACATACAGAAATAACAAGAAATACAAGAAATCATTAAAACAAAAAACTTCAAATTTATACTGAATAACTGGGACAGGTTGGGGTTGATTTAAAAATGAACAAAACTCTATTTCTGAAGGGTTTACTGACAGGGAAACCACACTGTGGAAAAATACTTATGTGGGATTAGCGAAGGAAATCACTACCTATAGCATATGATGATCTGTCAGCAAGCTAACCAATCGGGTAGTAACAAATGGCAGATCCAGATGCCAAGCCCCTACGATGGGCTCTAGGCTAAATTGAATACAATGTCCAGGGTTCACCAAAGAGAAAATAATTATTGCCTCCAGGGGGAAAGATGCTGTAGCATGCTCAATACCCTATTGGTTCTTCAAGGTGCTTGTCAGACAGACAGCGTAGTGGAAGAATCCTGATGATATAACCTTGCAAAAGTTTTGGGTGTGGCCGAGCCTGCAGCTCCTCAAATGGGGCACCTTTAGCAAGCATCCAAGATGAGGCTACCCCCTAGTTGAGTGTGCTTCCAATGGACACAGCACACCCTGTAATTTGTAAGCCAACAGAATGGCATCCAATGGGATAGCCTCTGTTTGGAAACAGCCTTCCACTTCTGCTGATCTCCAAAGCAGAAAAAGAGCTGTTTGGATCTTCTGAAGTCCTCTGTGCGATCCAGCTAGATATGGAAAGTATGTACTGGACACAGCAGGGAGAGGGCTGGTTCCTCCTCCTCATTACTTCATGTACTTATGTACATGTACTAATGTAGCTAATGTAAATGTAAGTATTAATTAATAATTAGCTTCATTTTATGTAGGCCACTTGGCCATGTTAACCAAGACGTTCACTATCATTTAGTCACATATTTGTTGGCCCTAGAACAAAACAATCAGAGGGTAAGTTTAGGAATAGGTTGGTGTTGGGGTCGTGGGATATGCTTAGGCCATGATATTGGGTTAGGATATGGTTGCTGAATAGAAATTTTGATCCAATATTAGCAAAAGATTTTTGATAGAGGAACATGATCCAGGAACCTTTGGTTACACTTAGAGAATGAGACACACTCATAATTTTGACACTCTTAAAAATAAAGGTTCTTTAAAGGTTCTTTACAGCAATGCCAAAAACATTACTGGTTCAAAGGTTCTGAAAAGAACAATTTCTTTCTTTTTTAAGAAAACCTGCGGCTTTGTATGCTTTAGAAGGAATCAGGCCTTTATGATTAAAGTATGTGGTCAATGCTGGCTAAATAACATCTTACATCAATACATAATTGTGTATGAATATGGATGTTCTTATCTAACAGAGCACCACTTTGGCCTGATTGTGATAAATGTCAGAAAGTATTGATGAGACGGGGGGTCATGAAGTATGGATTTGTAGATTAATTTAGTTACATTGTAAAGATGTCCTTTCATCAGCTTTAGTTTAAATCCTCCCAGAGGACTTGTTTTTACAATCTCTGAATTTAATGTGGCTTGGCAAACAATTGCGTACATGTCAGCTCTGGTGATTAATGGTCACAAGACATGGATGACATAATGTGAGATCCACAGCACACAGACATCGTACATACGACCTTCTTCCTTTTCTAATGCACAATTGTCATGATAACAGTTTCTGCCAAAATAAACTGCAGTTATTACAATTAATATTACATCAGTAAACTAGCCTAAGATAATTTGCTAGTCTTAGCTTGTTTTCCAGCCTAGTTTTTAGTCCAGGCTAGTTTTTAATATATTATCTGTTCATCATCAAAACCCTACTGCACGCATGCAATGTATTAAATATACCTCAAGTAAACATCATTAGCCTGTTTATATAACCTATTAGTATATCATATTTTTTATTACAGAGAGCAAATCCCAAAAGTTGAATATAAATATGGTGATTTACATAAGATATGACCAAGATTTTTACTGAGCAATCATGTACAGTATATACATTCTTTGCCCAGTGTGGGCAAATAAATTATTGATACAACATTTTGGTAATCTCCCTTATTCTGAAAAATGCAATAGTGTGTTAATGGTGATTATCTGTTGTTACTGATTAGCTATTGTGTTCACTTTGGTGCAGGGTTATAATCATAAATGGAAAATTAAACCTGGAAAAAAACAGAAAAAATTTTTTTACATCTAAAATACAACTAAAACACATTTTCATGGCTTCAAAAGTAACTAAAATAAAAAAGCAATGTAGTTAAGGAATTGGCCTGACAATGCCTTACAATAAACTAAAACAATACCTATACTAAAATTAATAAACTATAATCTCTAATATGTAGATAATATAAGTAATGTAATATAAGTTCTCTAATATGGTTGGTGGTGGCTTATAAATCATACAATTTACTTCAGAGATAAAGAGTATGTTGACTTTATTCACTAAGCACTCTTTTAAACTCATCCAGAGTTAATCAGAGCGATTTATTTCTTTAAGTCCCTGGTGGCATTTCAGTCTAGACGGGCTTTGTTTTCAGTGCCAGATGTTGTTTGTGACCTTTACAGGAAATGGCAAGAAAATTGTTATAGCACAAATAGCCAGCAGTAGTTAAGCAGCAGGGACAAATTGTTTGGGTAATGAACACCCCTTCGATAAGCCACTTAAAATGGAATGCATGTCAAGGCCATAGAATTACTTTTGCTCTCTTTTTGTATTGTGTTGGATGGACATGTTCATTTGTTGTTCCAAATACATAAAAATCCAATGTTTTCTTTTCAATTCCATTAAAATCTAGTTATACATTTGCATTTCAATACAACAACATTCATTATGACTCAATAACACCAATTATGATGTATAAAGGGAATATCAACTCAGTTACATTCCAAATGTCTCATCTGTTTAAAATGATCCCTTAGGTCTTGGGTTTAGAATGAGACTCCTCTACAGGTCAAGAATACTAATTGAGCTTATTAGATTGCAGACTTACATTTCTCAATGCTCTGCATGATATGGCGTTTTTGTGATTTGACAATATGTAGCCCAGCAACACTAATGGGGGCAATGGATCGAGCAGGAGTTAATGTACTTAATAGATAGCGTAAGAACCTCCTAGTGATATTTATGAAATACCATTCTTTAGTCTGTCTCTGGTGTCTTTACAATATGTGCTCTAAAATCACTGATTAGTACAACTGGATTAACTTGATAAATTTGCTCAGAGATGTTTTATTTAAACTGTGAGTGGGTTTTGTTATAGCCCATAGATTTGCACTGCCCTAACCTAACCCTATTCAGCCATTTCTATGGACTCCATTCATCCAGCATAAGTATGCCACTTTCTGTCAATAAGAAAAATCCAGTGTAAAAACTGAATATTTTAAATAGACAATTGAATGAAAACCTTAAATCATCACAGTTTATGAACAGGATAAATCATTAATACAGTAAATGTTTTTAAAAGCTTTTCTTTGTTTTTATGTATATTTGTATGTAGATATTTATGGGATTTTGCAAAAATGTAAGTAGTGAGTCACGGGCTTCCAGTTAGACCAAGTTTTTATTATTTTACATTTGGCTAATGAGAATTTTCTATCTATCATTTTGAAGGTAGTAAAGCTATGAATCACTACACACCTTAAATGGATGGAGTACAACATATTGTTGGCAGTGGGCAGCGTGTGTTGATTGTGTGTCTGTTTATGTGATGACAGCTATAGATGTCATCGCCAACAAGGCCAAACACTTGTATTCATGGATCAGTCCCAGAGCACCACCAGCTCCATGGTTGCTCATCCAAATTCAACAGAAGTGGATTTAACCATCTGCTGGACATGGAGAGAATGCTCGCTTTAGCTGCCACTATGGTTTGTTCCCTACATTCTATTTATGGCCCATCTTCTCATATATTTTTTTGGGTTTGTAAGACACAGAAACAATTTTAATCTGTTATGAGATTTAAGTAAACCCTATAAGTGACCACTAAACCCAATGTGATAAGTCAATGTTGCTTTTGGGTTACTTGGGCTTAAAATGGGAGTTGAGATTTAATGCCTCAAACTGGAATTTAATGTGACAAAACAAGTGTTGTTCATGCCATCTATGACAGCATCATATCAGGCATTTGGAGCACCTCTGGGTGGTATTCACTACAGCATGATCTTGTCCTTCTGCCTGTACAATGCTCAGGGCTCAAAACAGTCACTGTTGTAATCCAAGCGGATGTATTACTATCTAAAGACTTCTCAGAGACTGCTGACAATTTCTGAGAGAGCTCTGTCATTAGAGATGAGAAACAAATTGTTTGCTTTTCTTATTCGATTACAAGCCCCCATAACAAACAGTCAATTTTTTCAGTCACATTTTGTTTCTTGAAAGTCAAAAGGGTGGAAATAAGATATCATGTTTTGCAGACTATTAAGACTATTATGGTTTTGTTTGTGAACAAATTTTAATTTTTCTGAAAAAAATCACTGTAATCAATTTTTATAGTAGACAAATATAGAAATAACATGTAAGTGAATGTTTGCGCCACCTTTTGTATCATTGTGTATGAGTCCATTAATTATCCCCAGTACTGTTTTTATCCCCAGTAGAACTAGTCTTTTGAAAGTCTGTATGAGATTTTTTAACAAAATATTCTTGACAGGATTTATAAGACTCACAAGATACAATGGTGTACAAAAGGTTCATAATATTGCAGACCAAGAGGAAACACTGTACTTCTGGTTAAATATACTTTCTTTAGCCTTACAGTTGTGTGCTGCAATCACCATGGCAACAGATGCTGACTCTCAAAGTGATATCTACTGGTCTATTTGCACTAACCACAAATAGCTGGCACATGGACCGAAAAGACAAAATATATGCAGCTTTTGTGGTTCAGACATGCACTTTGAAACACATTCAAATCCAGTGATGGAGAAAAAGGGTGGAAAGAGAGAGGTGTGGACTAGACTGAAAGAGAAAAAAGAATATTTTAGAAACAGTTTAGAAACATTCTGTCTGAATGTTCTGTAAGGCCTTGGTTTAACTTCTAATGCAAGCCAAACCGCAGTTGGAGTCAAACTCTGGAACAAACAAGTGCACTTGACTGTAGAAGGGCAGAGGTTGTGTGCCTAATGATGCTCTGAGTTCTCATTGAACATGAAAAAAACAGTTCTGCATCATACAACTGGACTTTCTGAAAATCCAGTAATTGTTCCCAGAGAGCAGTGTCAGACACAACTAAATACTACTCCACATGAATCCTTTAGAAGTGATATGCATAAATTATGACTAGGTAAAGAAATACCAAAGTCCTTAACTTTTAATAAAAGTTAAAAAAATAATAATCCCAGTAGTGCCTTCTGCATGTTTTCTGCTCTGGCGATTTATTATATATATGTGTATGTATGTGTGTGTGTTGTAATGTATTGGGCAGATTCAAGTTTCTAAAAATCTAAAAAAAATGTGAAATAAATAACGCATGCATTACTTATGCATAATGCATATCCCCCCTCAATTATCTCTTTACTACAGATTAGTGGTTCTTAATCTTGGCCTTGCAGTTCATTTTGTATCTCTCCATTAGAGGAGGAGCAGGACAATAGAACAAAAGGAAACAAAGACCTTCGCTCTTGGAGGAGTGGGAACACAGGGGTGCCGTGGGAGCTGGGGACCAGGGTGGAGCCAATGTGGTTGAAGACGCTAGTTGAGCTGCAGGCCATGTTAGAGTGGAAGAGGAGAACATACCTGAGACCAGAGGGGCACAGGGATAATAGAAATAGATGTCTTGGCCATAGTAGGGAGTACAGGGAACACAAAGGATTCAGCCGCCTCTGAAGGAGCTGCAGCAGCCTTGTCCACCTCTGGGGAACCTGGTGTAAACTACTTGACTCACCTGTACAAAGCACAGACCTAAACCATTATTTCTTTATTATGGACCACAGCATATCTTTGATAGTCTAATTACTCTAAAGCACCATAATAGTAGTCTAAACTACTCATGTGCTATATATGTAGTTTTACAGTTACATTTTATACATTTCACAAACACTTTTATGCAAAGCGATTTACACTACAATCAAGCTACACATTTTGTCAGTACATGTGTTCTCTGGGGATCAAAACCACAACCTCTTTCACTGCTAACGCAATGCTCTACCAACTGAGCTACAAGAACACCAACACACTACTGCACCTGGGAAGCAATCGGGAGTAAGGTGCCTTGCTCAAGAGCACTTCAGTTGCTACCTGCCAGTGCTGGAATCGAACAAGCAACCTTCTGATTACAAGCCTGACTCACTAACCAGTAGGCCCCAACTTCCCCACAGCTGCCCCCTAACTGTGTCTTTGTGCATGCACTTGTCTTGGTAAAGCACATCTTTGCTGAAAGCTCCAGCAGGCACCCAAAGACGACTTTGTCTGTCTGAGCTCAGGGCAAAACAAATTAGTACCCCACAACTTCTAAGCCTCTCAGCAAGTTAACCTCTGGCCAAACTAGAGCAGAATTCAGATGGACAGAGTGAGGGTTTAATACAAAGGATACTTCAGTCCCATAAGCCCCTATCAGCCACAGACCACTATATGCCTGTTTCCATCTATACACCACAACTTTGAGCCATCTATCCACACATCCATCTATCTACATATCCACACATCCATAGGTCTATTAATTTACTAATTCATCCATTTAATTATTCCATTTACCCATGCATCTTTTCATCTGTCTGTCCTCCCATTCATCCATCAATATAGTTTTAATCCATCCATTCAGTTATCCACACAACATGCATCTGTCTATCTATCTGTCTGTTAAATTCATTCATTCATTTACCCATCCCTCTACTGATAAAACTTTTTTACGCATTTCGCTATGCATTTAAGTGATTTATAGTGCATTCAAGCTATACATTTGATCAGTATGTGATCCCTGGGAATCGAACCCACATCCTTTTGCGCTTATAACACAAACGCACACAGTGAATAGGCCGTGAGCTGTCAAGTGTATATAATTTGTACACTTGTTATTGTGTTGCATTTTAAGATTAAAGAGTGCACTCCAGTATAGTTTCAGATACCACTTCAAAATTGTTGTCCCCTAAAATAGTACACTATATCAGTGTATCGGAGGCTATATCAGACACATCATTTTTGTAGAATTCCATATAATATTTATGCTGAGTAAAGGGTTAATAAGGAACAGAATTATATGATATTCAGAAAGGATTTGACACAGAGGTTCTTTTGAGACACAATTTAAGGCTGACAAATAGCTCATTAAAATCCAGTTATAAATTCTTAACTGAAAAGATGTAAGTTACTGAATAATAGAGAATGAAAATCTTGCTGAAATTTAGGGTTCCAGTGTTGGCAGTTTTCAAATAATGCAATGCTTCTGTCTGTAAAAGCTGAACAACAGTCTGTGGTACAAAGAGAAAAAGAGGGGCAGAGAGAGACAGACACAGCTGAGATGAAGACTGGCGATATTTGCTCTGTAATACCTGCTGCTGAGGGGGATCAGTGAATTGAAAAGCTAATAGTGGCCCTGGTGTGTGGGCGTAAAAGGGGGACGTCAGTCGACTCCAAGCTTGATCTTTAAAGCAGTGTACCAGCACAGGTCTTTCCATCTCACTTCCAGTGCTGCTTTCTGCCAGAGCTCCGGGCAACATGATCACAGAACAACTCTGACAGGCTGGGACGCCGATCCAGCTCATTACCAACAAAACTAATGGAGCCCGCATCACAGGTGTGTGAGGGGACTGCACATTTGTATGTGTGTCTGCAATTTCAGAGGAGCACCAAAGTTTGGGACCTATGTGTGTGTTCAACAAATGATAAGGCCCTAATCACAAACAATATATAGGCAGCATATATAAGCAGCAACCCTACACTGATTCCTTCTAAGATACGTCATGTGAGCTTAATGTTATGATGGCATGTGTCTTTCACAGAAAAGGCAGCCAGAATTGTTACATGCTAATATTATACTATATTTATAATTGTAAGTCAAGTCCCTCATGTGCTTCATGTGAGGAGGTCTGCTAGTGTGATGTGTAGAGTTGCTCACCATGTAGAGCATTTCAAATCAGTTATGAGGGTTCATCTAAATAAATTAATAAAATAATTAATAAAAATAAAAACTATCAGTTCTCAGACAAACTCTCAGTGGACATACTAACACTGTAGGTACACCTGAATAGGCTACATTTGTGCTATTTGGAACTTCACAGACATGGTCGCTATTAATTATTGTTTTATGGTATAAATTTCAAATTTTTAATGTAAATTTCAAAATATCTCCTCAAAAAACAACATGCTGTTTTGGAACCACACGAAGGTGAGAAAATATTACATAATTGTCATTAGGTAAATGAACCTTTCAAGATTTTACTGCAGCTTACTAATTGAAGTTTACGTTTATATAAACACACGTGCATGCATTTATCCCTACAGTATATTTCTCATAAAAACAAACCACAGCCCTTTAAAAGCTGAAACTGATGGTACGAGAACTTTTCAACACATTATAGACATTTTGTGTCCTTGGGGAAAACATCTGGTGGAGATGCCATATGGATCTTACACAAGAACACAAGCATAAACTGTATTTGAGATGACGTTTGTGCTGTGCAGACATTCGGCCAGTGTGGTGGCAGTTTCAAGCTGTCATCTTGACACATGACACTTTAGAGGGCATCTTTCACTGCCAGAAAAGATGGCCATGAAAACTCTAGTGACTGTACAAAGACACATGAGAAACAGAAAGCAGCATCCTGTCTGAGTGCAGTCTTGCATGAAGCTGTGAAATATAGAAGAGTTGTTTTAAAAGTTGTAGCTGGTGAGGCGGTGGTCTTGGCAGCAAGCCATATCATCAGGTTTCCCAGAAAATTACTGTTCTCTTCTCACACACAGACACACACACACCACGACAATGGTTCATTTTTTTCTGGATCACAGACTGACCTTTGAGACACCTTGTTGAGATATATTTGGCATCTCAATGTAGCCTAATGCTATAATGAAGACAGGTGAGCATCAACTGAAAACATAGCCTTTAATTGGCTCCATGCAGGTAAGCACCTCAACAGCATTTCAATAAATAATTCATATTAAACAGTGCGTTACTGATGTATGTAGTACAAATTAGGTCACATATAGTATTGGTTTAATTTATATTCTCATGATAATTGTAAAAATGACTTAATCTGTTAGCAAATTAAAAATCTGTTATACTATAATAATAATAATAAATATTATACTGTATATATAATAATAATATATGTACTGTAAATCTCTTTGGATAAAACTTTGTCAAATAAATAAATGTAAATGTAAAATGTGAAATAGAATGTTTAAAAAACTGTCTCTATTGATATGGCATTACAGAACTACTGCACTAGTGTATCATAAGGGTTTGTGGGTAATATTAGCCCAAAAAGCATATTTAAATGCATGCATATACTAAGTTATGATTAGAGTTACTATTAGCCTATGTAATATGAATAGTATGCAATTTGAGATTCAGCGAAGGTGTCTTGCATCATACATTTTTTGGGGTAATACAGGGAAATGTACAGCCTGTGGCCTCAGCCAGAGAAGCACAAGTTTTTCATGCTGAAACATCATACTGACAAAGTTTGTGTGTGAACAAGTTACTTTGAACAAGAGAAGGAATCAGAGGGTTTTTGTAGGACACAGAGACGTGTACATTTATATTGGTCAGTGGATCCTGTGGGAACACAGATCCACTCCAGTTGCTTTGAGCTGCTGCTGGGGTCTGGCTGCAGCTTTTATACACACCAACACAATGAATTGTCAAACGCACATTGCTCACTCATGTCGCCCTCTTGTCAGTATCTTTCTATATCATTTCTTTCTCCAGTCTTTACTGATACTATGAAAACATGTTTAATTGCAGAATGCTGTTTCCTTCTCTTTTTATTGGGTCTGGCATTTCATGAGATGTGTCAGGCATGAGAGTACATGTGACATCACCCTGGATGTGTTTTAGAGTTTCTTCTTGCTCTCTGTAGGTATACACATTTTAGTTTTGAATATCAAATGGCATTTTTTTCTGTGTCACAACTCCATCTTGTTTCCCCGGACCCCCTGCATACAACACAAACATCTCAGCCAATAGCCTTTGATCTTTATCAGCTCGTCTCTGGGCTCTAAAATGCAAAGAGTCCCTTTAGGCAACGAGATGGGGTTGTGACACAGCAAAAAATGCCAATTAATAGTCAACCATACAACATAAAACATAATCTAACAAAGTGTGTGTCTTTGTTACCAATGTCACAAATTTTATTAAGGGCTGTCAAATGTATTAAAATTAAATTTCAAAAATTACATATAAACTACTCATGAGTAATCAGGTATTTGTGCCCTTCTGTATTTAATTTGTGTGTAATGCTTCAGTCTTGTGAATATTCTTTTACAACATTATGTATTATCACATATAACATATTACAACCAATATAATGGCTTGCGTGGAAGTCTTCCATTGTGCTGTAAGTGCTGTAAACGCAATGTTTTCACAAACTAAGAGCAAAGTTGGGATTATTTTATTGTGTTATAAAAAGCATGACATAGGAGCTGTCTATAGACTAAAGATGTATTGAACTTAGAACATTTCTTGAAATTTAAACTTTGCAGTGTGAGCTGGTTGTCCAGTTAACTTGACAAACTACCCCTCATGTCTAACGTTTTATTGTCAGCACTTCAGCAAGTTGCAAAAATGAAGAGCAGCAGAGCATAGCCTTTCTTATAAAAACAGAAGTGACAGGTGTGAACTTCCTGGATTCATTTATACCTGTTTGCTGTTAGTTACTTTTAAATTTGAGCTTCTGAAAATGTTAAGACAGGAGCAATGTCATCACAGATATACGAGTAGACTTACTACCTATAAAAATCTAGAACAACAGAGAGTTTTTAGAAATTTGTAGTAAATAAAATACAGGTACGTGATCCATATTGATACAGCATACAGTAGGCTTCTTTTTTAATTTAACTGCCAAAATAATTATTGCTTTTGATAATGGTTGTCATAAACAATCTGAAAAGTTTTTTTTTTGATTTAAAAGTTTTTTTTTTAAAACCTTTTTAAGGAAAAAAAAAGGTAAACTAATATTTTTTGAAGTAATATGAAATGTTAATACTGTTAATATTCCTGGAAATGCTTCAGTTACATTAAGTGAAAATAGCACGCCTTGTTGGCATACACTAATTCCGGCAACCATTGCATAATGCATAATAGCAATAATGGCAGATTTTTTGTTTTTGGATAAATTACAAGTTGAGTTGTAGTTGTTTGGATGGGGAAAATAGTTTCAACTCTTGAACCTAACTTCACATCACATCTTTTAACTACATCAACTCCTTCTGGCTCTAATCAATACGTCATAGAGATATGAAATGACAGTCTGATAGGCAGTCTGAGAGACTGGAGCGGCTGTGAATATCATCGATCTCTTCCAAAAAAGAGCCTGCATCCATAATCATCTCACGCAAATGCTAACACCTTTCTAAGCATGTGCTAGGCATTTCAAAATGTTGCTGGTTTAAGTTGGTCTACCAGCTTATACCAGCCAATAACCCATTTAGTGGAGTTAGAAACCAGCTACCATGTTCCAAAACGCAGCTACCTGCTTTAGGCAGATTTTCTAGCTGGGTGTGGTAACAGTGAATTCTGGTCTAAAGGAACATAACATATAATCACATACAAAAGGTTTTCAAAGGTACACAGTATTTGCACTAGTGATGCAAATGATTTGGGGTCATGGGTCCCGTGAAATAGATTAACCTGGAAAGACCTCACCGAGACCAGTCATCAGGTCAGTATATACACATGTAAGGCAGAAAAGCAAAAATAAGCAAACTTCTTCAGTATTCTCATAACAGAAATGCAACCTATTAATCTCTACAACAAACAACTCACAACCACAACCACGGATAGGTTTTTATCCTCATTGGGCTTGTGGGTCATTATGTGTGAACCTGACTGCCATTGACTGGAGGCTTCATTAACTGTGGCATTTAGAGGTGGCGTTGCCATATGGCCAATAAAAATGCCAGCATGTCTTATGTGCTGCACATATTACTCTGACACGCATGGAAAGGTTAATAAAGTATGAGTGGAAGACATCCATGTTCAGATTTAGAGCTTGTCCTGCAAACACATTTGAGGCTATTAACAACATTTATACCATTGAAATTCAAAACGTACCGCGATTCACGTCTGGAACCCGGCATAGCTCCAACCAGACCATGACCACAGTAGCACCATTTCACTGTTTCTAGTTAAAGTGAGCGGTGGGTCATTTACAGTAATCATCTTTCAGCGCTAAATCCTCTAATAATTTTATCTAGAGCCAAACACGCTTAATTAAACAACAGTTGCAAAAACATGATGAGCAGCAGAATTTTAAAAACTTTGGCTAAAACACTGCAGAAAGTTAGTTTTATAGTTTTTTATAATTATAGTTTTTTAATCTACTGTACATACCCTATGACTCGGACTGTTCAAACCAGGTGTCAACTTTGTGACATTTTTTCATCGACATTTAGCATTATTAATCAGTATGCTAAGAGCACTTCATAATAGTTATGTAATTATTATAATTAGAAAAATTAAAATGAAGGAAGACAGCGACAGTTCTGAGTGTTTACTACTGTTTGTTGGATTACTCGTTACCGTTTGGACTGTTTATTAGATTATTGGATTGTTTGCTGCCTGCCCTGATTCTTGGACTGTTTACCTGGTTTTTGATTCACGGACTGCCTTATGTTTATGTTTGCTTGTTGCCTGCCCCAACCCACGCCTGAATTACGTTTACTCTTGTACCTTGTCTCCGTTACACCCGTTTGCTGTTGTTTGCAGTTCCTGTCGGCCTGGTTTACGAATAAAGGTCTGCAAATGGATCCTCGTGTGTGCCCCTCCGTTACACCCACAGAAACAGTATTTTTCTGTAACATGGACTTTACATATATCTAAATGTAAAAAATAATAAAAGCTTGATAAAACATATCTGACCGTACCTTTAAATATTGTAAGGCAGCTGGTCTAGAGATAAACACTGGGTTCGTTTGCAGAAACGTACCATAAAACAACAAAACACCATTTGATGTTTGTTCCCAAGCTATGGTTCCTTGCTTCCCCCGATGGGGCACTGAAACCCTGAATTTCACCTCTGCCTTCCCTCTTCTCTGTCATTCTCCCCCTCCCTCTAGGCTCAGATCAATGGAGCTCACTGAATATGTATGTGCAACATACAGTGTGATGTCATTGAATGTTCATTGTCATGTTTGGTATCATTTTGAAGGTTATGGTGTGTGGATACAGTGTTGTAAGGACTTAAAAAATGTAGGAAATAATCTACACCCCTGGTATGGGTGTGTCTTTCCCAGGAGTCCTGGACTTTGTAGTGTTAACTCTCCCAGTGGGGTGCCCCTTCAGGTCACAAGAACTCTCAGACCAAATCTTGAATGAGATTATGACTCTTTGTCTTATCTGTGTATATAAGAGGTATGATTTAGACTTTGTACCTTGTTTTTGTGCTGTTTTTTTGTATTCAAATTCATATGATGTCTTTTATTTCTTTGAATTGATGTTTTAACCTGCCTGGCAAATAAATTGTTTTCTTGATACATTGGAAGTTCTTAAGAAATTGTTATTACTGGTAGATTAGAAGGAGTCCAAAGTTACCGCCAAATAAGTGTCAGGATACGATCATACTGGGGACTTGTAGTTGAAAGGAGCTAGGAGCACATCAACCAAGATCTCCAGGTTTCTGTCTATCACCTGTCTTAATAAGTTGCATGATCGTGACTAAGATAACTGTTACTTGATCTGAGCAAGCATGGAACAGCCAGGTTTAATAATATTAGTTTACCCAGCAACCTCTGAGTAAGATCAAAATGACCATTTTGTGATTGTGAGATCTGCGTATATCGGCCGGTGTGAGACCATGGGTCCCTAATGAAAGAATAACTAAGAGTATGGGAATCTCCAAGTAATTAAACCTAAATTATGATTAACAGATAATTTGGAATCATTCATCTAAAATTCATGTAAAATTGGAGTCAGATTGGAACTGACCACAGGGTCAATAAAACTAAATTGTAATAAATTAAAGAAATTTGTGGAAGTGCTACGGAAAGGCAGAACACGTGAGATACCTTCACCCACACCACTGGATTCCATCATTGGGCCAATGGGTGGTCCTTACAATATTTATATCTAATTAGGCTCAGCTGATGATTTTTTCATTTTTTTTGGTTTATAGAAAGTTTATCTAATGACATAGAAAGAGAGAGAGAGAGAGAGAGAACAGACCTCTTGGAACTTTCTAATTGAATTGAAATCATAAACAGGAATGTGTATTAGGATACGGAGTTAAACTTAAATTGCATTTAAACTTAAACATGCTGAATATGGCTAAGAAATTAGCTCTTGTTCTGACAATATCTGAATCCTTTTAAAACCCACTATGTATGACTTTTTTTCTGTCTGAAACCTATTAGTATATTAAAGATTTGTTCTCATTATACTTTGGGCTTATTATTTTGGGCTCATACACTCCTGAGCCAATGACATCCTTTAAAATGGGTGTTACTATAGTCAGAACGAGACAATTCCAGCCGTCAAATGCTACGATTTAATTGTGATGTCATGTTTCAGTAACATTCCTATTAACCCTAACAACTAAACAAATGACAGTTTGTTCTTTGTTGCCCTGTCTAAAACAAGTACAGCAGAAGTCGTTATTTGAAGTAGCTATTTGATTTGTGCACTTTATTCCAAGTTTTTTAACATATACAATAGTTTTGTGTGAGAAACAAACAGAGATTCATACAGATAATTTTATAATAACCAAATATACAATAACTTGTAATTCCCATTTGAACCAGCATCTGATTGCTCTGAAATAAGTAAAAAGCTTACCCATTGTTGGTTGTTTGCTGTAGGAAAAGGAAAAGGTTAAAGTTGCATGTATTTACCCTGATCAGACACTTGAGTTCTCATTCAAAGTGTGACTCACTTGCTTAGGCAGGACCAAAATAACTGTCTGTCCCATCACGCAGTACATTCTCTGTCTCTTACATGAAAATATGCTTGTTTGTTGCCACTATCTGATGACCAATTTGGTGAAAAGCATACATAAAATGCAGAGATCTACATTAGATGGAATCTAAACTTAATTTATGTTTAAACTTCTTTTCACCCAAAAGATCTTTCATGCCCAGCAATCATTTCCTTTATACTGTTTTGCCTTCCCTAAAATTGTTCTGTTTTATGATCACATCAAGATGATAGAATTAATCGAAACTTATTAAAAGGACACACACCATTTTCTGCACTTGTGGAAGCCTCATAACACAAGTTTTCCCATTATGCTCTGTTCACCTCAAATCAGCAGCAGGCATCTTAGAGATGGCCAGACAGACAGTCTAATAAAGCTGTAAATTCATGATGCTCCAGCGGCTCTTGGAATATTTCTTTCATTCCCTTTCTAATCATTTAACAGGTTATGTTCCGTGGCTTATTGAGATGATTTGCCACGTTGTTGTGTAACCCCTGTAACGCTTTTGAGCAGTGCAAGAATGGAACAATAAATTTCTCTGTTACAGCTTGATTTAGAACCATCATAAAATTGATGTGTTTACCTGTGCTTATACAGTAACTTGTCATAAACAGCATACAATACCTTGAATATCAAGTAGACTTATGAGAATGGTTTGTGAATGTGAGAAACTGCCTTACGAACTCTCATCTAAAACCTAGTAATTTTCTTACGTAGACTGCATTTTATAAACCAGTAATTGTGTCCTTAATCTTTTTCTGAGCCTTTATTCCTACAGCCTCATGACGATGTGATCTAATGAAGCCAGTGTGAAATAAAAGCTTTGTTCCAAAACTTAGTAAGCTTCTAGACTTGTCATCTACATAAGCAGTTAACTTCAAAGGCAACACACTAACCAAGATGCCACCACATTCTGTAGATAAATCAGCATGTCAATTAATCTCTCTGATAATTGGTTGGTGTTGTGTTGCAGTGTAGGCAATAAATGTATTTATTGGGATTGTTTTTTCTATATTCTGTCTCCTGACAGTCTGTCTTTGAGAAATTTACATGATGCTACAATATGTTAGTTCATAAGAAATTGAATTGCTCTGCATAGTCAGCAACTCCTTATAAAGTGCACCATTTGTATGGCATGCAAAGTGCACAAAAGACTGGAATGTGTGAATGACCACGTTAACTACATGTTAGTAACAGTTAGTAATAGATAGTTGCATTGATTGCATTAATTACATTAGATACATTGGATATGTAGTTTTATTACTGAGAAGCAACATAAAAATAACTGTTCTGTATATAGTAAGCCCATAACAACAATTTCCATTTAAGAATATCAATTTGGTGAGAAATTATGTTCTTATATTGCTCATTCTTGCATGTTTATGTAAATACATAAAAACTCAGGATAATATAATGCTTGTATGGTGGTCAAAGGTGTGGTAGTAAAAGCTGAAAGTTTACAGCCACAGCAGATGAACAACATTAACCATGGATCATTTAAAAAAGGCAACTGTTTGAGGAATCCTGTTGTATAAAAAAACGTAAACCAAGTAGAGTCTGCAAGCAAAAGAAAGGTGATGTGATAATACACAAATTAACTTTAGAAAAGAAATCATGTGCCATGCAAGCTCCCTATACCAAACGTTTAATTTATGACAATATGTAATGATGCATATTTAATTCAAGGTCAAAGTACTTAACATTCTTGTATAACTTGTTTGATTCAGTTAAGTAAATGCTAATTAATGCAACAATTAAACATGTACTAATAACCAGATTGCACATTAAAGCATACCGCCAGTCATAGTTAAGGTTAGTTCTTCATTGGTACCACAAAGTACAAATGGATACCATGGTACATACCACGAAGGTACAGTATATTTCCATAATAAAAATGAAGTTATTTTTAATTATGCTGCCCTGTGGAGCAGGCTTCAAGGGCATGCTTGTTTGGAGTGTTTTCACACCTGGCTCATTTAAAGCATTTGTTTCAGAATCTGTCCTATTTTCTCTCTTAGCTCAGTTTATTTAGGCATATATGAACACAGCAATCACACTCTGCACCAAAACAATTGCATTTATAAAACTCTTTTGTTTTTCCTCTTTGTTCTCAGATTCACAATGTTCTCTGAGCATAAGCTTTAGTGTGTAAAGTAGTGTCGCCTGGATACTAGCTAAGCCTGACTCTGATTTCTCAAAAATATCCCCCTCCTCAATCTGGAATAAAAATATCAAAAGGGTTTCCTACTGAAAAAACACATAAAACATTTTTTTTTGAGATACTCCTTTTACATTCCTTTTATTCCTTTAATCTTATTTCGATATTGAATTGAGTTAGAGTCTGTTGGAACATAAGATACAAGGCATGTTTAAGAGAATTGCTAATATTTGGATATATTAATGAGGATTTCATTTTGATGATACTGCATTTGAATGCTTTCAGCAGTGTTGGGGTAACACAATATATTATTTTGCTATTTATTTGATACTGACAAATACATTATTCTCCCATTATATTCTCATTTATCATGTTATTCATAAACATATTACAATCTTAGTATAATTAATTAGTCAGATGTTAGTAGCTCAATTGGAAGAGCGTGTTAAAGCAGCACAAATGTTGTGGGTTTG
Organism: Chromobotia macracanthus; assembly: GCA_036877525.1. Classification (NCBI taxonomy): domain Eukaryota; kingdom Metazoa; phylum Chordata; class Actinopteri; order Cypriniformes; family Botiidae; genus Chromobotia; species Chromobotia macracanthus. The sequence goes on along the minus strand of JAZGTH010000012.1, from coordinate 8,947,005 downwards.
ATTCCCAGGGAACACATGTACTAATAATTGTATACCTTGAATGCACTGTAAGTCACTTTGGATGTAAGTGCCTTCCAAATGCATTCCAAGTGTAACTAGTATTAATTAATTAGTGTTCATTATAAATCATTATCATTAATCATTAATTTGTAACTTGCATACAGCTTATGCAGAAAAACAAAAATAGTTTCTTTTGTGTGCTTTTTCATATATAAAGCTGCTTTGCGACAATGTAACATGGTGAAAACGCTATATAAATTGGATTTGACATGCGATTGAAAACCTATACTCACATAATGCTTTTAGTAAGAATGCATTTAAAATGTCAGAATTGTGTAAATTTGATCAATTGAATTCAAATACATTTTGATTTCCTGCATAGAAATACAATAACACAAGTTCAGTTTTAAAAAGCTTTACAGGGTTAATATGAAAAATTACAATAGAAATTTTGACAATGAGGGGTGTGCTTAAATTTTGTGTTAAATCTGTGTTGTGACGATCAAGTGTGAGTGATTAGTAGTCAGGTGACAGGCAGAAGGAATGCTGGGAAATGGAGTCCTGAGTGTAAGTGAGCGAGTACAGCACAGAAGAACGATGAAATCCTGACAGTAACATATATTTGTGTGTGTGTTTGTGTACATTGCATGTGTGTGTGTATTAGCAACCATGAGAATATTATAATCATATTTACAGCATGTATGACAAGCATTTGCTGAAAGCAGAAAGGAAAACAAATGAGTCAATGTTTCACTGAATTTAGATGCAGATGTCCCACAGTGCTTTGAGGCAAATGAACAGAGACACTAATAACCCTGAGAGAGAAAGACTGTTTACTGTATATATTCTGTTTGTGCCTATTGAAGCCTGGAGAGCTCTTGAACACATCTGCTGATGCCAAATGCAGAGGATTGAGTGATAACACAATGACATTCTTAACTGAAAGCACTACACAAATTGATTTGCTCAGAAGAATGTGCATTTAGTGCTAAAAGAAAGGAAGGAAGAAAGAAACACTGCAAGAAAAAGCAGCATCACCCAAGAGGCTTTTAAAATTTAATACTATGCCTTCAAAATTTGTTTACTCCTTTTCAAATACCTTTTATGCATAGATTGTTTTGTTTTATCTTATTGTTTTCCATAAAATATGTTTACATTATTTTCATGCATCTACATTGTTTCCATGTCTGTTATTTTGAGTTTTTTTGTAGTTTATGTCTTAGTTCCACTGTGTCCATTTGTTATTTATTTCCCCTAATTAGTTATGTATATAAACCCAGTGTTTCCTGTTTTCTCTTTTTGGTTATTGAATGTAATATTTTGTTGTTCTGTGTTCTGTGTCTAATGTATCATGTTCATGGTTTATGTTTGTCTGGATTTCATGGTTGGATTTATTATACAAATGATCTGCATATAGATCCTGTCTTAAGGTTTTAAGGTTAGTGTATTTACATCCTTAGCACTACAATGTGTAGGAAATTGCATTGGAACCAGGGGTTCAAATTTGTCCAGTTCTTCCATTTAGCTTTTGCTGGCAGATGATGAGACATCACAGATTCTGAATCTTTCTCCATTGACAGACATTCAAAAGCAGCAGTATTTTCTGACAAAATGCATTTAATATACAGTTTAATTGTGTTATGATTTACATGTACTTAGATTTAAATTTTATGTTAAAAAAATTAAACCTTTCTTTTACACCATTTGTTTCTCTTTAGAATACATTTATTAATTCAGCCCATGTGGACTACTTTTATGATGTATATGCTTTCTGTAGCATCAACATTTTGAAACCTTTAAAAACATAGATCTCTACAACGTGTAATGTAACACAAAGATACTGATGAACCAACTCCAGTTCAGTCAGATGTTAAGCCTCTTTGTTATATGTTACAGATACAAATGTTACTACAGCTGTAGCTTGCACCAACCAGATAGAGATGGGAATCTACAATGCTTTGCATCCTAGCCTGCATCACTTCAGCAGTGTACCTAGGACATCCGCGGCTGACCAACCTCCAGTTTACCACGTTGCAAAACAATGATTGCTTTCTCCCCACCACTACACCTTTTGGTATTTTTGATTCAACAACAGAGCTTTGTCCCCACCACTACACCTTGATTTTTATTTATTGCCACAGGCACCTCTGTCTTACCAACGGGGGGACTATCTATTTATTTATCTATATCTGAATGTTACTGTTAATGTTACTGTAGCCTGAATAGACTATAGATATAGGCTGAATTATTTTAAAGATTGTAATGTTTGCCCACCCATTTCATGCCTTCCAAACCTACAAACAGTATTTGGATTGTCAATGTAATTTCCGATTAAAAACAATCAGATGTGCGTTATGCCTTCACCTCTGGACGTAAGAGCTTTATTTCATGGCTTCTTCTACCATTCTTTTATCGGGGTCACCCTGTAAGAAATTTGTGATGCTCCACTTTGAGCTACCCTGCACACATTCATAAGATTCTACAGTCTGCACTTTCCGTCAACTCCAGGGTCTCATGTGCTTTTGTCCTAAGCTGTGCCTGGTACAGCTACACACAAGGACAGACTTTAGTCGGTGTGGCACAGTGGGTATTTGTTCCCCAAAGTGTCTACAGACAACAAAGCGCAAGTTTTCTCAAAAAGAAAGCGACTTGCTTCAGCCTATCAGAAGCTAATGCTATTGTGTATCAGTGTCCTTTTGTAGCTTCTATGTTCCTCATCACAAGCTACATCATGGCTCAGCACATGCTTCAGGTGCTTTCCCGCTGAGGGTGTTTCCCAAAGTGTCGCCATATACCTCAAGTGTCACCATATCACGTTCTCCTCTCCCTTTTTAGCCAAGATATTTATGTTGAGGCTGGAAAGGGTGGATGGTGACATCAGGTTTTGGATACAAAGATTAACATCATATCTTATTTGACTGGGACATGGGTTTTCTTTTGTTTTCAGCAATAACCAGTAATAAGTGACACCTTGGATGTTTGATGTGAGCTATGTATCATATCAAGATTTGCTGCTAGAAATAGACACTGATGTAAAAGCTCTCACATCATGCCTTGATCTTTCATCATTGTCTGGTCCTGCCAAATCAACTCAACTGGCTTTGGGTCAAAATCATACCTTAAATTAATTGTTTAAATTTCGTTTTGAATGTTTAACTGTGCCAGAGCCCAGCATGAGACTTTGCAGACAGAAGTATGTAATTAGTTGCAAGTCCATGAAAGGGCTTGATTTCTCCAGCATTTAAACAGATGAGTGTTTCTGGGAGAGAAATCTCAAAGCAACAAAAGAATTGTTAGCATAATATCAGAAACTGCAATGCACTCCAGGAGGCAAGGAAAAGGCAAGGTATCTGGTAGATCGAACACAGAGTTTCTCTTTACATTGATATTAAGGGTTATATATAAGGGTGTATAAGGGTTATTAATAACACCAAAATGCTAAGATAACAAATCCAGAGGAGATAAAAAGGATTAATTACACCACAGGGAGACGCATGCATGAATGGTGCGATGTGACCCAAACTCTGGGTGCTCCCTTCACTTATTCTTGCCAACAGCTCCGCCTCCCTTCCTCCCACATAATAAACTGAAATCTACTGATTGACCCCTCAATCATTCCCCATTCATACCTTAAATTAACAAGTGGTGCTGGCCATGGACATGGAAATGTGGTGTCTACCCATATAGGTAGTTAATTGGTTAAAAGATAATTATCTCAAATGTATGGGGTGACATGGGGTTCAGATGATATATGAAAAGGTTTTTTATTCTTAATTAAAAAGTATATAAATCAATGAAAGGTAGAAACTCTGTATAGAATGGCCTACTTCTTATATCGATAATCCATTATATATGCAGAATACTGGCTAATTTTAAACATTATATATGCAAAATACTGGCTACTTTAAAACAGTAATTTAAACAGCATGCATTTTGGTAACTATAAACATTTTAACACTAGTATGCTACAAGTTTCTTAAATAACCATATTATATAAAGTTTTTCATAGATGATACAAAAAATGCTTAAAAACTTGAAGAAAGCTATCTGGTAACATTTCAGCTTTTTCCTATAACAGTTGCTCAGTAGCCCCATCATTTCTTAGAAGTACACAACCTGAAAGCTGCCATGTTTGCTCACGGGAAGACAATTCTGGGAACACACATTTTTAAGCCAATCACCTGAGCCTAAAATGCAAAGTGACTAATCATGCTGGGTCATTTGCTGTTGGTCAGTCACTAATCCAGTATTAATTAATGCCAACTGCATCTCCTTTGCAACAGACAACTGTAATTCATGGGCATAATTAGAGTGACTGGAGCAGAGTCAAGGCGAGGCAGATATGGGTCAAAGCAGTTAGCCAGCCATCTGAGAGATAGCATAGGAAGGGTAGAGGTTGCTGACAGGTTCAATCCCAAAAAACCCTGTGATTGACAGCAGCATTGCTTCCAAAACACTCCCTCAACATCTGGCCATCTGATCGGTGGGCTACATGCCTGTAGAGAGGATCAGGCTACAAGCTCACCATCGCACATGCCGTTCATAGATACCGATCTAAGCACTAGGGATATGACTTACATGCTCTTAGCAAACCTGTTTATTTGTTCGCTGTACATGTTGGATAGGGTTTTAAGTGTTGTTGGTGTGACAGGTACAGGGTTACTGTACCAGCTCCGGAAAAGAAGACTTAAAATCATGTCTTTCATCTTAAATATATGTATGTCTGTTTAAACTAAAAATAAGGATACTTTCAGCCTACTTTTTATGTACTTCTCAGACAAACTAGTTGTAAACTAGTTACACTTATTGTAAAGTATACCTAAAGAGCACACTTTTAAAAATACACTTTTAAACTAAAAAGTGGGCCAATTTTATCCCAAATATTATTGAAATTGGACACTTACAAGTATACTTGTACTTGCTACATAAAGTATACAATCATAAAGTAATCATAAAATAAATTATATACTTGAACTTGACTTAAGGATACTTCAAAAGGCTTGAAATATACATAATTTTTAAAGGGAAATCATGCTGTAAGCTTTCCATCAATTATAGACTCAAATACAAATATGTTTGTATTTTTGAGAGTGGTTTTAAGTGTATTAAAACTACTGTATTAGATACAGTAGTTTTAAATATGTTAGTATTTTCACACCAAAACATGGTTTGGCAAGTCTTTCACAGGCCTTCCAATATTTTTTCTGTCTTCCAATGTTCTTTTAGCTCCGGTAGCTAATTTGGCAGAGCACTGTGTTAGCCATGCAAAGGTTGCAGGTTCAGTATCCATGAAACACGTACTGATAAAAGTGTACACTTTAAGTCATTTTGGATAAAATCATCTGCTAAATCCATAAATGTAAATGTAAAAAGTATGTACACGAAAAACACTTTTATCCTAAAAGTGGGCATCTTTAAGCATGTGTGGATAATACTGTGAAGTCTGCAGTTTGTGATAATAGATTCTGGTTTCTGGAAATGCACATATATAAATTGAAAGGATTGCTATTAGTGTTTTGCTATTTATAGTTTTAAACTTTGCTGCTTTTATCTGTGCTGTTGTTTTGTGCTTGTCACTTTCAGTTATTTGCTATGTGGTGATTATTCATAGTTCATAGTAGTTAATGTGTTTTTGGTTGTTATTATTTTGTTTTGTATATTACAATTTAAGACCCATTTGTATGGAACAAGCTTTGATGCATTTAAAAGCAAAAACTAAATACACTGAATAATGTTGGACAGATAAAGTTTTGCTGCATCGTTTTGTTGAGACACATTGCTGGTTCAGAAGTTCTTATCTGCAAGCCCTGTCCTTATAACATAAAGTGGTCTTTTCACATAAAAATATTCTTATAAGGTGCTTTTCCTATTTTCCTTATAGCTTATGATGTTTTTCTTACATTTCTGAGCTTGGCAGGTATGTATCGTTATTATGAACAGTCATTGTATGGAAATGAGCTGTGTAAAGGTTTCTAAAAGATTCTATTTTTGTCTCTGTTTTCCAGGTAAATAACAACATATGAAATGTTGAATAACTCATTTATTGTGAACGTTTTCATTAAGCCCTTTGAGTTTATTGTGCAGGGGATGATTGCTTTATTTTTATTTTAATCACCTTTGCACTTAACTGTGTTCTTGAACTCGTTGTTAATTTACTTCATGGAGACCTCTGCTCTTCCAGGCTTTTGGCGGAACTGATGTGTCTTAGTGGCAGTATGCAATTTGCAGCAGCCCTTTTCTCTGTTACTGAGACTCTACAGTGCAGTCATTGTCAAGGCAGATATAGCCTGTTTCTAACCTCTAAGAGGCAATTACTGCAGCCCACCCTTCAGGGCGAGAGAACAGAGAAAAGTGGTTATAGGACAAAGTACTGATGAGAGGTCTTATTGGGCCACACATGTTCTCTGACATGGATCAGCCTGCTGTATGACAATTCGGAAGCTTAATGTAAGCTGCATGGTTCCAGGCCCCCAGCACGCCTTTAGCTGGAGCAGCAGCCGTTATGAACAATAACAGAGCACAGCTGCCAAATCCGCTATGTACAAGTGTTCAAATTTGTCCAGAGATTACAGGCCTTGGCCACAGGGTTTTGGTTGTCTGGTTTAGTTGGTGATGTTGTATAAATTGATTGTGGCTAAAACTGAAAGTTCTATAAATACATGAAAGAATAAAAATGATTTAAACCTTTGACTCAAAGTATTGAGAATGGAAAATGGAAGTTGAAAAAGAAAAAATATTTTTGCTAACTTTTTTTTAAAGGGCTTCTTACACTTTGTCCTTAGAAGACACAATACATTAAAAGGTATCTTTCACTAAAGTTTCCCAGACCACACTGAAATCTCTTTAAAAAATACTGTTCCTCATTGATTATCAAACACAGACAAGTACATTCAATTCTCTACGACAAATACAAATTTGAAAACAACAATCAGATGCTGAAGAGGAATTTCAGAAGAGGAATTTCATTGCTGCAGCATCAACTAAACAGAATTATTGTATTTATTATTAATATTATTATTGTTATTAATTCTGAATAATTATTAGAATTGTTTTTCTTGTGGTATGTACAATATTCTTAAATAGTCATTTTGTGTTCAAGTCGATTTAAATTGTGCTTTTCAGAATATACTGTATACTGTTGCAAAGCAGCTTAACAAGTAATAGTGACTTACAAACCACCCACTGAGCAACCCAAGGGCAAGAGTGCTAAGGTAAACTCCTTGAAAAAAGCCTTGAAAGGCTCTCAGACTCAGCAGGGGAAGCATGCATACAGTATATGCAAACATGCATTCATACAGTACAGAAACATGTTAAGACAAAATGTTTGTTGTTGACTGCATCATTCAGGGGAACGCATAAGGCGCAATGGATTTTTGATCTGTCTGTAACTTGCATGGACAACAAAGAGAACGAAAGTAATGTGGATAAAACAAATGAAAGTTATTATTAACTACATCGATAGCAAAATTAGCTTATTAAAGAAGAATAATGGAATAACGCTATTCCAAAATAATACACTTTAAACTTTTTAAGCGATTGTTGTCTTGGTGGTGCACAGACAGCAGCGTTTCAGCTAAGGCGAGTGGTGTGAAACAGGCATTATGTAGTGTATATAAAAATACAGCTTTGCATCTGAGTGTTGCATTTTGTAATGTGGTGGTCTAGCAATTCATAGACTTTGACTTGTAAGTAAATGTGGTTGTACTTTGCCAAATGTTTGCATCTTTGTTTACAGTGTCACCCCTCTATTTGTTACAGATCTTCTGACGATTTTGACAGGGATGAACAGTAATTATGTTCTGTGCTTTTTTTATATGGAAATAGCATTTCCATTTTTTGTTCTATTATTTTCAATCATTTAATAAAGATAAATGATAAAAGTCAGTAAACCAGTTTCTAGGATCTTAATATCTTCCCCAAAGGAGCAATATTATAGACTTTCTTGCTAAACATTCACTGTATGAGTGTTAGCCAAATATCTTAAATCAATTCTATCAAGATTTCCCCAAATCATTTACTTGATCCAAATACTTATAACTGATCCTGAAAAATATTTATAAATATTTCCCTTTTGGGCTAACCATCTTTGTTTCCCTTACAAATAAGATGGTGGAAAATGCAGTTTTAAATTAAGGTTTTAATTGTTTGTGCATCTTTCATTAATGTAGTCCTGTGCCAATATTTTGATATTGCATCCTGTTTGCTCAATTCATTTAAAATTTGTAATTATCAAAAAAATTAACTAAATTTAATTAACTTTTACAAAAGTTGCCATAGAGCACCTCAGTAGTATATGTGTGTAAGAGAAGTGGCTAACTGGGGAAATTACTAGAGTTTCACCACACAAGTCCCTTAAAGTGCTGAGTCAATTGTAGGTGTATGGGTTTAGGGGATATGGCTTTCTCCTCTCTAGAGTTGAACACAGCTGCCACCCACACTGCAGAGTGCTTCATTATCAAGCCCTTGCACCTGCAGCCATCCTGCAAAGTGGCACAGTGCAATTACCGCAGGAATAGCAATGAACCTTAAGCACATAGCAATAATGAGAAGAGAAAGCAATGCTGTGGGTTGTCTAGTTCTCTCAAAACAGCCTGTTACATCTGTTGCATCAAAATTGAATATCAAATATGATGCAAAACAATGACCATTTATAATTGATCATCTCATTCTGGATCATTTATCATTCATCATTATGCATTAAACATTCATTCACAATGTGAAATAAACATTAACCGCAGTTTCTTGCAAGACAAAATATTTTGTGAGAAAAGAAAACAAAAAAACTTGATTGTGCTTCGATTATGGTGTCTAATACCAGGAAAGACGTCATCTGTCATTTCTTTTTTATATTTGGGCTGGTGGTGATATGTTATTAGTATGAAATCTCTGTATTTTACCAAATGTGTTAAAAATATTTTGAATGTTGAAAATTAAAATGTTATAGCTCTAGGATAACCTGTTTATTTACAAAGAACCCCGGCTATAGTACATTAAGTGGCAACATAAATCTACACTTCAATAAAAATTCCATAGAGGCCAAAAATTTATATGCAGCATTCACATACCAACCATATAAACTGATTCCTGTTTAAGATTCTGAGTTTAAATATTTGGCCTGAAAATCCTAAAAGCTGTTTTTTTAAAAGACAGTTTTTGTTTTAATCCAGAAGGCACACTCGGTAATCATTACAAGACAGAAAACTGCCCACAATTTTAATGGGCTATTGGCTGTCAGTCTTAAAGTTGTAATGAAATCCCTAGAAAAGTAAACAAACACACACACATACGCAAACGTGAGCCTTCTATCCCTTATTTCTCCACTGCTTAAGTTTCTTGATTCTCAAATATTTCTCTTCAAAAAAAGACCCTAGTAGTTTCCAAGCCAAATGATATAATCTCTAATTAACTGTACAGCATTATATTCTTACTATATATCATCAATTATCTCATTTGTCCCAGATGTTTTGAAGAAACATAAGGGACACAGCTGAAACAACTTGGAACTCCTTTAAATTAGGAAAGACCCTCTGAGCAAATCAATTTACCTTTGAGAAAAATCATTTCATCAATTGTTCTCTGTTGAGTTAATCAAGGTCACTGAGTGAAAAGCTTTGGAGAGCATTACATATTAACAGTCTAGGGGTTCTGTTCCTATCTGTCTTTTTACAATGGGAAAGTTATTAAGACCCTGTCAATATCTCCTCTACTGGGTATTTCCAGAAACTCTCATCCACCCTTTTCTTCCCTTTTGCATCATAAATTTAAAGCAAGCGGGGCCACCATGCACGTCATGTGGCTGGACTTTTGATCTACAGACCAGCGCTTCCAGACCCCTGAACATGACATGTTTAACACAGGATTAACACAAGTGTTCAGATTCTCTAACGCTTGGGGCTGGCATTTAAACTCCCCTAGTAACAAAATATTGATTCATTTTTTTAACCTCCCTTGTGTTTTGCCTTATTTAACTTTTACTCTGACAGCCAACCACATAGCACATATTGTTAACCAAAAGTTAAGGAAGTGATTAATTGAATCACTATGACTTCACCTCACATAATGATTGTTTTAAAATTACCATAACCTTTGCAAGGCTACCTGATCAAAATAATTCCTAATTCTATATTCCTTGAATTTCACATACAATAGTACAAAAAGTAATACAAAATAGTACAAAAGTAACCCCATTTATTTTGTAATACACGTGCAGCCACAAAGCAACCTTGCTAAGATCTTCAATAGTAAGTTAAAACTTTTGTTCATTAATATAATAACTCTCTCTGCTGATGGGAGCAGATAGGCCCTTTCATTATTTCTAGCACCATCCAGACAACAGAGCACCAAAGAGGCACTGGCAACCTTGCCAACGGGAGTCCTGCATTAAACACTAATTAGGATGACTTTGGGAGAACAGCACCACAGGAGGGAGAGAGCGAAAGAGAGAGAGAGACAGAGAGAGAGGAAGAGAGAGAGAGAAAGGAAGAGAGAAAATGCAATGAAACAGTCCTAAAAATATACAGCAATTCAAACTTAAAATCTTATTGATCAATCTAGACTGACTTTAGCGAGTGCTATTTCTCTTTCTTGATGTAAGCCCATCACTGTGAATATATGAAAACTGCATGCATATATCAGTAAAAATAATTTGGGTTAAGTATAGTTGGCCTCAACACTGTTAAGCACTGCTTACGCTGACTTACTGGTGTCTCACTTGTAGAGCATGGCACTAGAAAGGCCAAGATCACAATTCAGTTTCTAAGGCACGTATAGTAAAAATGTACTTGAATGGACTTTAAGCTTTGGATAAGATTATCTGCCAAGTGCAAAAACCTATGTGCATATCCCTGCAAAAAAGTAAAAAAAAAATGTTAATATCTATTAATGTTAATATGTATATAGTATAATTAATTAAAAATATCCATAACTGTAAAGACACTGCAGCAATACCATTTTACTTCTCTCTTTCTCACACACACAAACAAATATTTCTCAAATGGCAAACAAAAACTTTCTTATGTTATAGACTTAACCTGAAATTTCACATCTGTTGAAACTGTAAATCTCCATTTTCTTTCTTTTGTTTTGTATTTTTTATTGTATCCCTATTTAACAAATATTACTGTGCTCTGTGCAATAAAATCCTAAAATAAAAAAAAAGTTTATTAACAGTTAATCAATTAAAGCCAATAAGCGTTCTTAAAGAGAAAGGACAGAGGTACATTTTTGCACCAATGCTCTTTTGCTCTTTGAATGACATCCACATGTCAGTGTGCACAGGTTTACCAGTCTGCCTGGAATCCTGGAAGGCCGTATTTACAGTGGAACCCTTTACCTACTCATTGAATTTTTAAGACTGTCTGTTAATAAAATAAATAAAATTGATCACAAAGTATACACATTCTGCTAATTTTCTCAGTGTTATCTATTGAACCAACCATGAAGATTGTTGTGGCATTTGAATATATGATATATATCCATGAATATATCCATGCCAGTTTATTATTGTGGTTTCCTGGATTTCAGATTTTATTATGTTGGCCAAATGGTTTATAACATATATAGAATACACAGAATACATTATATTATTGAAATAATTTGTTTTTCCACATATGTATATGGTGGGTTGGTGGGTTGTCCACAAGATGGACCAGACTTTATTCTTGTCTAGTACAGTCATCACTCAGCTAACATATGACAGCCAAAAAATTGGTTTTTTGGTTGCTCTATAAATATAGTTATTATGGAAAATATGTCATGCAACAGTACAACACTTTCTTCACAACAAATCATATTTCAGTCAGTGAATAATATGTAGACTTTATTGGCAATATTGAAGCAATCTGTTAATGTTGACAGTATTGTTCTGTTTTGGGCAAACTACCTGCCCAAAACCCGCATAATAAAATGACAACACGATCACTTCATTGGTGTAGTATACAGTAAATAGACATATAAATCAAATGTTATACAAGCGCTGTGTAAGTACTATATATTGAGAACAAGGTTTTAAATAACACATTAAATATAAACATACACTAGATTGCTGGTCTGAAATTCATGAGAGCATAGATTAATGAGACCGATATTAAGAGGACTAAAGAAAAAGATCTGTCAGACACGTGTAGCTGGAAGAGGGTGTAAAGGGCAGCTTGCATCCATGCAACAGAGAAGCAGAGCAAGAATAACAGAAGACATACTAAGAACTTTTCTGATATGTTCCTGAACTGTATTGGTAGACTTCAGCTAAACATCAGCTGATTGCAAACTTGACTAAGGTGACCTGCTTTAATGGAATGCTTGCTCAATGCCATATTAAATTTATAAAAATAGGTTAATCTTGTCTTAGAGCAACTCCCCGGACAGACAGGTAAGTATTTTTGTTGAGTTGAGACTTATTTCTTCGCAACAAATACATTTGTTATATAAATAAATACTTTGGTGTAAATGCACCTTAAGCTTTGGAAATGCACCATATACATTTTTTACAACTTTTGTAATATATAGCACTGAGTCACTAGAGAACAGAGTTACCATGGAGACATGGAATATATACTTAACTGGACTGGAGAGGATCTAACATCTACTGTATGTCTCCAGTCAGTTATTATGAAAAATGATCAACAACCATCAGAGTAGTTAAATCACATTACCTACCCTACAGCTGAAGTGATTTTGTTTTAATTAGTCCCATGTCTGTTTGGAACAGAGAGAAGAGAGGTTTAATGAATGTTTCTGCAGCGTCATGTATTATTGCTATATGTTTTAAAATAACTTAAAATTGAACAAATGTTTATTTGCATTAGGTGTCAAGCTTCAGTGTTCAGCTTCATTTGTTAGAAACAAATATATTATATTATATTATATTATAGTATAGTATAGTATAGTATAGTATAGTATAGTCAGTTGCAGTTTTGTTGCAGTTGCTGCAGCCTCTAGTTCTTTCTATCTTTAACTGTAGTGAACTAGTTTCATGGGAACTGTCATAACTACACACAAGTTAGCACACTCTAAGAAAGATATTAATGTTACATTTTCATTACCTGACTCATCAGAAAACTATACAATTAAACACAATCATGCGTGTTCTCCCTTGTACAATGGAATTGGAGGACCTCCATTAGCTTTGACAGACCCTCACCCAAACACCCCCGAAACACTGGTGAGTGCAATCATGATCTTGTTCTGGGAGCACTGTGCCACATTTCAGAGGGCTCTGCTCGAGCCTGGTGTAGGACAGACAGATGTTGTGGGTGAGTGGGTGAAACACTGGCTGAGGAGAGAATAATGCAGGCAAACCTTAGGGATCCTTTACAGATGTTCTCCTCCTTAGCATCTTCCTCTGGTTGCCTAACACATACTCTGTAGAGCAACTCATTTTTAAATAATGTAACCGAGGCTGGTAACCGAGGGGTATGATTTTATTGGCAATGTTTGCTGTTTGTATTTGAAGAATGATTTGAAAAACCTGAGGACAGTGTATTGTCGTAATAAACTTAGGGTTGATCTAAGGGCACTACTAATATAATCATTCAGAGGTATAACAGTAGCTTAACTGGTTTTTAAATAGTAACACAGCTTTCTCCAAGAACTGTAGCATGACAAAACCATAGCCATAGTGGGCATCTTGGTGATATAGTCTGGTCTAGGGTGAAAAATGCCTTTAACAAAGCCAGGGTCAAAATCCAAAGCATCAGGGTCTACAGAAAGAGCCTGCGGATCCCTACCCTTTTGAGCAATGTAAGAACTAATAGTAGAGCCACCTTAAGAGTCAGAAACTTATCTAAGGCTGACTCCAGGTGCTCAAATAGAGCTGAAGATAAGCCCATTAAAACTAAGTAAGGTACCAAGAGGGCACCTTACTTAGACGTTTCTGTGTGTGACAGAAACGTCTCAGCCATCTGGCACCACACAGAAAACAAGCCAGGAGGCTCCATTAACAGGTTCGTCAACATGGTGTCGAGAGAGAAGATCTCTTCGAACTGGGAGCTCCCAAGGGACAAAGATATTAGGTCTAAGAACAAGACTCAGGTTGGCCAGAGCGGCACTACCAATAGTAGATGAACTTGGTCCTGGTGAACCCTGGCTAGGACTCCAGGGAGCAAAGCTATTGGGGTAAAGGCGTTTAGACACAGCCTCAGCCACATCTGTACCATGGCCTCCAGTCCCAGTTCAGCTGGATGAGTGAAGCTGAACCAGAGGGGACAGTGTGTTGACTCCTCTGAGGCAAACAGATACACTTCTGCTCGACCATACCTCTGCCAAATGGACTCCTCCATTTGTGGATGGAGCTGTCACAGCCTGTGCCTCAATAGGCTAGATTAAAAGGAAACACTCGATATTGGTAAGCTTCACCCTTGAAAGCAAACCTGAGAAACGTCCTGTGTTCTGGCAATATCCTGATGTAAAAGTATGCATCTTTCAGATCTTTTGTGACAAACCAATCTTCGGGCTGGATTTGACACACAATCTGAGCATTAACATCTTGAATCTGTATCTCCTCAGAGACCGATTCAAAAGATACAAATCTAGAATTGGATGCAATCCCTGTCTTCCTTCTTGGGAACTATAAAATATCATCTTTAAAAGCCCAGCTCTCTCATGGGAGGGGGAACGCGTTCTATAACCCCTCTCACATTCTTTAGCCCCTTTTCATACTAAATGCTGCTCTCGTACTACAATCATCAAATTGCCAATGAAATGAGGAGGATGGGAGATTAATTGAATTCTGTTCCCTCTCTCTGCTGTATTTAACAGCTATGGGGATGAACTGGGCAGAAGTTTCCATGCTGCCAGAAAATCAGAAAGAGGTTCTATCCTGTCTACCTGTCCAGCCTCCTGAAACAGCACACTGGCAGGAGGAGCCTGGACAGATAAATTGCTGGGTGCTTCTGCCCCTGAAAACACCTGGGGTGGTGGAAAAGGCAGAAACAGCCACTGGAGGCTCTGAGGGACGTCTGGCATGGATGTTGGCATGTACAACCACCCTTTATTGGGGATTCGACTAGGGAGGAGCTCCTTAAACACTTCTGAATGATTCTTGGCCTCATGGTATACTGCAACGACGGAGATAACTGAACAGACCCTAAGGAGCAATTGGGGCATCTAATAAGAAGACCTTATGCCTATCATATATGCTGGATAAGTTGAGCCACAGGTGTTTCTCCGTTGCCACCAAAGCAGCTGTAGGATGATCGATGGAATGGGCCGTTTGCTCAGTGGCACGGAGGACAAGATATGTGGCTTGGCTGAGCTCCTGAACCGCGTCCGGTTCCAAACCCCACCTTGGTCCAGGCAAGGCAGGTTTCCTCCACAACGACACCGTAGATGGAGAGAAATCTTCTACCCTGGCCATTGCCCCATATCGGTGCTCATGCAACCCTACGAAGGAAGAATATGTACTGGCAGGGTAAATAGACAAGCCGAATATGGGTTCCTCCAAGACTTCAACACTTCAAGAAGGTCAAGAAAAAATGGGAGATTACAACAGGGAGGCTGTTCTCTGTGAGGCTGTTCTGTGTTTGACAGTAAAAATCTATCATCCAAGTTGAACGTTTAATCAATTCCTCAAATGTGGCTGAAAGATGCTGATGCTCTGCCTCAGCACCCACCTGTCTGACAGCAGTCAGATTGTCATCCGACACTGACAGCATGAGCTCATCTTCTCAACAGAAGTGAGACCCGACCCACGAGGTGCAGCCGCCCGGCTCCCATCCGGATTCAAAAGAGCCAGTTGGGAGCAGTGGAAGCGATTTGCACTGAGGGCAGTCAGCTCTTTCAGGAGCTGATCTCGCATACTCCACTCCCAAGCAAAATACACACATATTGTACACACAAAATACACACATACACACTTTTTAAACCCATTACTAATGTTTTTTCACTTGTCTTTTCTTACTTAAGAATAGCTGCTTCCTAGCACTAATATTTTTTCACTCATGCTTTGACCTGATTAACGTGCAGACAAACAGGCTTCCTGAACACAAGAAGCTAATGAAATATTTTTCAGGCATCTTTAAAAGGCTTTGTGGTACACAATGCTACATCACATGACCTTGACCTGCCTGTAAATAGGCCTGATTTTACAAATGTTCAGACTCGGGCGTGCCTGAAGCACGTTCCCTGTGGCATCAAGCTCAGATGGTGCAAGACTCACTGAAATGATAAATTGATTGAAATGATTTAAAATATACCATCTCATGGTATATTACCATCTTATACTTATTACAAATGCTGTTTAAAGTAAATCACATAAGCTGTAAATGTTGTATTTATAAAGCTATTGTTGTTTAAAAGGATATTGTTCCAGAACAAAAAAATTTAATCTGTACACATGTATAGCTTTTGGTAAATGAGGAAATGCATTTATTCATTGTTGAAGAGTTCATATTATTGAACTGCTGTGTGTCCTTGGACAATTCAAAATAGTACTTATAGATCTATGCTCCATTTGGAGGTTTACGCCATATGCTCATTGTGCCAGAATAAAGTTCTGTTCTCACTGAAGCTCATAATTTTCCACCAGCAACACAGTCTGTATTTACATATGTTGACTTATTTGGAGACATTATTTAGGTTAAATAATTATTACAATAGCCTCCTCATCAAACAGTTCTTCATCTTTGTATGTATCTGTCTGGAAAAATCACTAGCAGCAGTTAAGTTTGGCTGCCCTGATGAGGATATTTCAAGTTGATGTTGCCTAGTTGTTAACCAAAAGTTTGTAGGTTCAAACTGTTCAAACAAAGGGCTCATCAAAGTAAGTATCACCACTGAACCCCTGTGAAAGTTTAATTCAGGAAAGTTAAAATCAAATCAAATTTATTGTCACATCACCTCAACACATGAAGAGGTGGGTGAAAATCTTGAGTGCGGCTCCAAACAGTGCAAATACAGTACGTAACAGACATGTAACAGTAATAAAAATATACCATTGACAAATTTTCCATTGACGTCACCAAGGTCTTCCATCCATCTGTCATAAGAAGACAACTTTTCACCATACAATTCCTATGCTCTCACTGAATACCCAACTTTCTAGAAGCTAGAAGCTAAATCCATTTCAATTGCTAAATTATGTTGGCTTGTGAATTCAGCTCATAATTCATGTGGGAAAAAATACTTTTTTTAACAAATTTTAAATGAATTTATTTTTCCAAATATGATTGATGCCAAACTGGCATTGGTTCTTATTTTTCTCAATGTAATGTGTGGGCTAGATCATGTGCTGAAAAAATGATTATTTTCCATTTCTACCTGAAATAAGGCCATTTGAAATGTATTGATCGTCAAACACTCTCATATAAAACAAATTCACGTGTTTTATGTAAAAAAAAGTGTTGAAGTGAACAACATATGTGGACATATTCACTCTTTATAGTATAGTAAGCTCTTTATCTTAATGCCTCTCCCATAAATCAGAGTGGCAGTAAAAAGGTTAAAGGTCAGACTCCAGGGGCAATAAAAAGGTAATGCTTTCTTAGTCCTGTAGAAACAGGTCGATATGTGATTTGTGGGATCAGAGAGTGAGAAGCACCTCTTCTGATGACAGACATTGTGGCTTTGCATTGTTACACACCTGGTCTACAGAAGAAGAGGTCAGGTTAATTTGTAAGTTGTCCAACACACACTCTGACAAAGATCAAGAGTGGCTGCAGGGTGCAAGCAGCCCTTCTGAGCAGGGCTTCTGTTTGATGTTCGGTGATGGGAAAGAGAAAAATGGAATCAATAAGAGGACAGAGGAAACATCTAGACTTTCAACATGTAATGAAACACCCAAGAAATCTTTGCAAGAATCCCAACTTAAATTTAATTTAAATGTATTTTTACAGGCGAAAAAAGTCCTAACAATTAATAGTAAAGGAGGGACCATAGTCATAATAAGAGACCAGTGTATCGGTAGAATCTTTGGAATCTACCTCCCAGAACAGCCACCCAGAACACCAATAGTAACTAGATTACAAAACCACTTTGACCATCTTAGCCACTGCATGTTATTGCCCTGTCATCGCAGACAACAGTGAATTTGGCACAACTCACATTTTCCTCAAAATTGTCATCTACTGTTTCTGGTCGTCAGTGCAACAAAACAAAAGTGAATGGAAGTAAAAATTCAAATCACTTTTTTATGCACTTAAAATGACAGATGAAACAAAGTCCTGTGTGTATGTATTGAGTGTAAGTTGTGCCTATAAATGTTTCACTACAGTGTTGCACATTATACTTTTTTTAAACATCCCTTGGGGCATAGCACAGACACTCTTGCTTTTGTCTGTATTAGTTGCTGTCAACAGCAGAAACCTGAGATCTCTTATACTCCTCCAGGAAGAGCTTCTCTTATAGCATTGTCTTTCTTTCCAGGCTGGTTTGATTTATCTAGTGATTTCTTCAGAAATAATTCAAAGCTGGACTTTATATCTTCAACATGGGACACTGTCTATCTTCTTTACCCCTGGGCTCATCCTGATAACAGCAGATGCTCTACATAGATCACAACAAAATCCCATTTTTTGAAGGAAATATAACTTCCACACCAAAAGGGTCCTCGTCAGTTTCAGCTAATTCACTGTCATCAGTTGATCCATGTTTGGATATAGTCACACAGATGTATTTCAGATACTGCCTCTACACTTTTTCCTCATTCATCCAAGCTACAAGAGTCATAATCAAAAGTCTTGTTCAGTAAGTTGTTTTGGAAAGAAATTTAAGCAACGCTCGAATAAAAAGTAACATCTGTTTAAGTTTTAAACCATGTGTGTTTGTTAAATTGAATTGAATTGCTGCACTGATTCTGCTGATTACCTACAAGGTCCTAAATGGTTTATCTCTTCAGTACCTGAGCAAGCCCTTTCTTATTACACTTTTTCACATTCATCTAAAAAATTTGTCCCAAAATTCTGGCCAGTTGATAATACCCAGAATTTGAAGTGTGGGTGATAGATCCTTTCTCTACACTTTTCATGCTTGCCGCCCAAACTCTGGAACAGTCTTCCCAATGTTGTCCGGGAGGCAGATACACTCAGTTTAAATCTAGATCTCTTTAATCTAGCCTACACATAATGCTATACATGTATTACTCAAATCCCATATGGTTAGGTTAAGCTGCGTTAACTAGGTAACTGGGAACTGGGAACACTTCCCATAAGAACAGATGTACTGGCTCCACACAAAGTCTATCTGTCTTTCATTTCCCCAAGGTCCTGTAGTCAGCAGGATCCAGACTTTATCCAGACCAGATGGTGGGGAGATGGAATGGGACAACCTCTGAGACAGACTGACCCAGTTACAGTTCAACCTGACACTAGTCCCATTTCTGGGTGAGTAAGATGATTATCCTTATGCAAATTTAAGAAGATTATAGTCATAACCTGGATCACCCAAAAGCAGAGGGAATATGATAGAACCTATTTCCTATTGTCTATTTACCTACCTCTAACTCAGAGTCTACATTTTTGTTCCCTACTCAGTCACAGTAGTGTGAAGTTATAGCTGCTGTTAGTAACATTATGCTTCTGTTGTAATCTCTGTTTGTAACATTCCTCAATGCTTGACATTTGTCACAAAATCAGACCAGACAGTTTTTAAATCAAAAACTTTTAAAAGGTACAAATCAGTATTATAAGTTCTCTGTTTTTAACCAAAAAAGTTACAATTTGCAGCTTTAACGTGCCAGAGTTAACATGTCAGAACTGGGCCACCTGGTTGAGCCTGGTTTCTCCCAAGGTTTTTCTCCATCTGTACATCATTGGAGTTTTGGGTCCTTGCCACGGTCACCCTGTTGGCTTGCTTCCTGGGGAACTGCTGACATTTAACTTGGCATAGGGTTTTGTAAATTGTTAATATTGCTGGAGCACTATAACTTGCTTAACATGACACCTGTTGTCTATCATGTTAATTGACTAAATGTTGCAATGTCTCAAAAGTGCTGTTTTAGTAGGCAATCTGAATACATTATGTTCTCTTAGACCACTGAGATAGGTATGAACCTTCGTGTGAGATGACAGGTATTTCTAATGCACATCCATTTATTCAAATGGTCCAAATGTGTTATTATTATCATCAATTCAGTCAACCCTATATTCATAAACCAATTACAATATTAGTATGCCTAATTAGCCTTACTAATATACATCTTATATTGAACAATAAAAATGCACTAATCCCATGTATCCCATGTTTTCTGTTGTACATGTTTGATGATTTTTCTGTTTTCTGTGTTTTTATATTCATTATATGGAAAAGCACTATATAACTAATATTGAATTGAAACACTTCAATAGCAAAACATTTATTGGTAAATTCACAAAACAGGTGTGCCACTTTTCAAAACATGGTACTGTACAAAAATGTGCATCTTATTTCTTAGCATCCACTTATGATATGCTAGTGATTCAACAAGTGTAGTTCTCTCACTTTCAGGATTTTGAAGACCTAGTTCAGGTGTTGGGATTGTATGGGCAGAGTGAACAAGTTGTATCACTCCTCTACATCATAGCACTCAAAACTGGCATGCAAAGGAATTATGTGAGTAAATTCTATACAGCACAAATTGTTGGGCATGTTTGCACTGTTATCTGATTTGCCTATTTTACTTTTTTAATTGAGTACTACGACAAACATTAAAAAATATTATCAGTGCAATTCATTCTTTGTGAATATCATCAACAGTGCCTATAAATATTTTTGTGGTGGTGCGTAAACAGAAGTCAGGAAAGGTGGAGTTGGGCTTTCTTTGTGGGTATGAATTTGAAATCTACTTCATTATATTGTCTCTTTTATTATTATCACTTATTGCAAAGTTATTTAATAAAATATTTCATTCTGATTGTTTAATCATATTATTGAGAATTTTGGGATAATTACCACTGAGCACTCATCCTTCATAACTGTGCTTAGATCAATATTTTATGTCTATGTAATAATGTATTTGTCACAGAACCAGTCACGCCTCCCGCATCAGACATCACAACTCCGCCCACTCATTCCCTCTCACCTGCTTACTGATTCTCTGCACCTTCACAGCTAATCAAGGACTCTCTTTATAAGCGCCACTCTAGCACTTCGGTTTTGTCCGGTCTCATTGATGTTTACTTCTCAATGCCCCAACTCATTATACCACTGTTGGATTGTTTATATGTCCTGGTTTGTCCATCATCTGCTACACTGACATTTAACCATAGAGAAAGGACTGTGTTTACATTTAGCTAAGTTCATTTAGCTAACCATTAATTTATCTGTGGATTCATATTCATCTGTTGTTCCTGATTCCAGTTCTGTTTGCTATCAGTATTCATCTGTTTGAACTTACTTCCATTAATAAAGATTACGTTATCCACTATCGTGGTCTCCATTCCCCTCTGTGGTGTGACAGAAGACCGGACCAAACAAACAAATTGGAGGCAGGAAGTTTTCCCTATGACCCATTTGCTGAGCTGGTCAATCTCTACAGCCACATTTATCCATTTCTTCTTCCACCATTCCCATGGCCCAACGTATCACATTTGTGGGTAATCCGGATGAATGTAATGGTTTCCTGCTGCAGTGCTCTTTACAATTCGAAATGCAACCCTAATTGTATCCCACTGATCGATCTAAGATTGCTTACATTATCTCCTTGTTATCCGGTAGAGCACTGCAGTGGGATCTTTAACCAGCACGCTGGCAGCTTTTCTCTCCCACTTCAAAGAAATGTTTTTTCAATCTGCTCATTCCCTGTCAGTTCATGAACTATTTCGACTATGTCAAGAGAGTGTGTCTGTGGCAGAATATGCCTTATAGTTCAGAACTCTGGCAGCCACCAGCGGTTGAAATGAGATAGCTCTTATCACAGCATTTCGTCAAGGTCTTAATCCAGTGGTTTGTCAACACATCACCATATATGATGACAATGTGGGATTGGAAAATCTCATATGACGCTCTATCCACTTCTCAATGAATACAAGCCTGTGTACCAGATTATAGTCCACCATCTTCATCTTCACTGCCTTCTGCTTCCCCTCCAGCACCTGAACCAATGTAAATTAATTACCAACGCCTAACTCAGAACTCCAAAATCGCATGACTGACTGTTTGTGCCTATACTGTGGTGACAGTGGACACTTCATCGCCAACTGCCCAACTCATATTATCAATATACTTCCTCTGGTCTCTGATTTAGCCAAAACTGATGTCATAGTAACCTCCCGTAAACTTTGTTTCAGTGAAAAGCCCTCATCGACACATTCTTCCAGGAACTTCATATCCCTAGAGTTACTCCAATGACTTCAGTTATCCAGAAAGACCTGTCAAGAATCCTTTCTCCCTGAGATCCAGAGACCATCTTTTTAGTCTTCTTTGTTGCTAGTAGGCTCCACCTCCATTGAATGTCCCTCAGTGTCATCTCATTGTGAGATTCCAGAAGAGTACTGGGTGTTCCAGGATGTTTTCAGAAAGCAGATAGCTAGACAATTACCACCACATCGGCCATGAGACTGTGCTATCGACTTGCTGGCTGGAGCAACATTACCTAAAGGTAGGATATATCCTCTGTCCATCCCAGAGCATGGATGAATACATCCAAGAAGCTTTAAAACAACAGTTCATCAAACCATCTACTTCCCCTGCAGCATCCAGCTTCTTTTTTGTGGCAAAGATTGGAGGTTTGAGGCTTTGCATCGATTATCTACCCTCAATTCACAAACCATTAAGTAGTGATTCTTGGGACACATTGGCAGTGTCCCAAGAGCTTGACAGACCCTGCAGTTATGATATCAGCCTGTATTAAATCAGGATGTGTATATTGCAATGTTTACTGTATGTGAGGTAGTTAAGAATAAAACAGCCTTACACTCTAAGAACATGGTTCATAAAAGGTTCTTTAATAATAATTGTTATGCTATTTAGAGCCATGTCTTTCTAAAGAACACTTTTGTGCCAAAATAATTATTTAAATCTGGAAATGATTCTTTAGTCATGCCTTTTTCTTTTTAAATTCATGAAAGATTATATGTTATTTTGAATGCTAATGAATTAGAGGCTTTTATAGAACCACTGAGATTTTATATAATACTTGGAAAGGCAAGGTTCTTTATGAAACCTAATATAAAGGTTTCTATTTGGCACCAGAAAGGGTTCTGCTATTGTTACAAGCTGAAGAACCCTTCTTGGTACTATTTAGAACTATTTTTTTCTGAGGAGCATATACCTAAGATGACAAAAATGCCTATTGGACACCACCATGCAGCTCTGAGACAAACTTTGTTTGGTTACATGTCACCAATGCTCTGGTCCTGGATTCAGTTTAAATAAAATTCAGTTACTGGTACTTATGTACTTATTTGTGGAGTGCTTTCAGATTCAAAATTAATTTTTTTGCTTAACAAATAATAAGTGTTTACAATATAGTAATGAATACATAATCAACAACAATAGGAAGGATTTTAATTTGTTGATGTAAGAAGTATTGCAAAATCATGATTGTATTTATTAGTTAAACCGATGCTATGACACATCAGCCCCATGAACAATGAAAGTGAAGAATCATTTAATTCAATAAAACATGATTAATGAGGCTCCAAGCTGTAAAAAGTGCTCCCTCTTTCACACAAACGTCCCCTTGAATATGTTTTTCATTTTAGCTTTATATTATGACTGCATGTGGCAACAATATTATACACTGTTGTTTGCCTCTTTAACATTTGAATAATTATATACTTACATAAAAAAACTTTTATTTCCTCCACATACATTTTCTACCTCACTGTATTTGATCTGTTGAAGTTATTATTGCTATATTGCTATTATTATACTCTTTTACAAGGACTAACTTTACATAGTCCAATGTTACTAAATGTTCCCCTAATTTGTTCCTGTTTGCCTATATGTATGTTTTCTGGGTGGTTTAAAATGTAAACATCTAATAATAACCTGCTGTAGATTTGCTATGGCACACCAGATTTACACTTTCTAAATGACAAAAATAGAAAAAGCTGTCTTTTAGCAAACTCACACAAACAAATAAAGGGAAAAGTGTTAAAGAGAAGGCTAAATTCCCCAAAACAACCTCAATGTCTGCATTTATCAGTGATACTATTTTACAAACCCTTGTGCATGATGACAATACATAGAAAACATAAAATTAAGCAAACAAAACATAATGGACAGATTAGTCTCAGAAATTAAAATACATTGTAAAACTGTGTTCCAACCACACTCAACCTGTTCCATGTTAATCAGAATTTTTGTCCTATACAGCCGCAGCAGCAATAAGTAATGAGTGATAACCCTACTATGCATCTTTTGTGATGGAAAAGTACATACATTTCAGTGTTAGGACAGACTAACACAACAGAGCTCATACTGCTCATACTTATGCAAAAAATTTACACATCAGTGACGTACACGTCCCATTTTCCCATTTTATGCAAGTGCAAAACAGCAGCATACCTGCAGAGAGCTCCGCCTTCACACTGTTTTGATTAGCTGTGTTTTTTGATTGACTGTCACATCTCGTAGTTGTGTTGCATCTGTTGTGGAGAGACAAATTGCTTGTCGCTGGAATCTTATCTTGGTTAAGATTCCAGTGACTGGTTCCAACATTTGATGTCTGTCACATTTTATTATTTATCTTAATTTATATTAAAAACAATAATTCCATTTACAATTACTTTTGAATTTTGATTTCTTAAACAAAACGGTTTCTTAAAACAGTGTTTTGTAGGCACATGCCAACAAAAGTTGAAAGGGATAGCACTGGCTAGTATTGCAGGCATTACAAGAATGAACACAGTATAATTTTGTAGTCTGTGCCAGACTGGGACATAAACTATTGCTGGGAATGAGAGAAGCTAAACTGTGTGCAGGTTTAAAAGCAGCAAGGCTAAGTCCTAATCCACTCTACCAAGGGCAGTTGGCCTTTAGTGTTAACCCAAGGCCATAAAACAGGGGTGTCAAACTCAGCTCCTGGGGGTCCAGTGTCCTACAGAGTTTAGCTTCAATCCTAAGTAAACACCTGATCCAGCTAATCAAGATCTTCAGGATTACTAGAAACGTCCAGGCAGGTGTGCTGCCACCCCTGCCATAAACCTAAACAAACATCTTCTGCCATTTAGACAACCCATGCTGGCAAAAGTGAGAAGCCCATTCTGGGCGGTGAACGGGCGGTGAAGCGGGAGGAGGAGCGGGCGGGAAGCAGGAGCGGCACTGCATAATCCGGGGAGGAGAGAGAGAGGGAGATGGTGAGGAGGACCGGACAGCAATTCTGCAAAAGAAACAGGGCACAGGGGGAGACAACAAAAAACACACGGCTTGCGTCTCAGACAGAACAAGACAAGACAGGGGTCAGTAGCGGTATGAACCGAGACAATCTGACAAGGGACGCACAACGAGAGGGGAAATATAAGGGGAACGAAATCAACGGGGAACAGGTGAGGGAGATAATGAGGGGACAGGGTAACAAGGAGGGCGGGGGAGGACACGGACACCGGAGCACGTGGCGCGCCACCAAAACATTGCCACGCGCCCCGACAAAAAGCAATACAAGCTGGGTGATCAAATAATCAAATATCAAATAATTCTAGACAGTATTATAATTACATTCCAATAAAAAACAAACAAACAAACAAAAAAAAAAACGGTCAAGGGCAAGCATCAAGGTTGCATTACAAAAACAAATGTTTGGTCACAAATTTACTTAACAGCATCATTTACTCATCATTTACACAAAATGCTGCTTTTTTTAAATAAAACTGTATTTTCAAGTTAACAGTCTCAGACCCTTTAACTGTTTGTATAAAAAAGAATCTAGGATATTCTTAAAATTCATTCTACCAAAGAAGAAATGGAGTCATACAGGTTGGGATCGGTATATGTGTCTCAAACCTTCACACAGACTCTGCCCCTCTGTTTTCCAGATGTGTTCAGGGTTTGCCTTGAATTTATTTACCTGGTCCATCTTTCATCAGGGCAACTCAACAAACATCTGTCCATGTTGGTGTTTCAGAGGGGTACAGTGAGAGTACTGCTGAAGATATGGACCATTCAGAGCAAAATGTACACACAAATGATGGGATTACTTCAGGCTGCCACTTGGTTGCAGGTGGATATCATGGCACAGATTGGGGGTTGTGTACGCTGACGTTGGGGTTTTTTTGATCAATCGTAAGGGAAACAGGATGTGACAGGGTGAGGGGAAATGGGAGGCAAGGGATAGGACCAACAGATTGTCCCTTCTGATAGTGACTGGACTTGCTGGAGCAGATGGCAAGAGAGAGAGTGAGGCACACAGGTGTGACATTGATCCGATGGGACTGGTCTTGCCGGTTTTGATCTGCAAAAGGAAGATGAGCATAATGAAAACTCTTAGCTGTCCGACTGCTGGGTCACTATCAGAAAACAAGACCTTTCTGATAATTATAAACAATAATATGTAATACATGTAAAAAAAACACAAGGCAAAAGTAAACACAATCCATAGTTTATTAAACATAGGGTTTACTTGCAAACAGTATAAACATGGTTTGTGCTAACCATAATGTGTTTGTGTTGCATTTTAAATTTCTCTTTCACACAAACCCAGATGTGTTTAAATTGTACATTATATGTTTATTGAATTTAAATAAAACATTTCATTACAATTCTTATTTAGAAGGACACAAATAACAATCCAAAGTCTGAAATTTGGTTTTATTTGTTTATTGTCATACTATTAACTGCACATGATAGCAAAAACATAGCTGCCATAGTAGTAGTACTGTTTTAATACTATTATTATAATAATATTACTATTATTTACAAAGTATGTGTTTCTGTGATTTTAGTTTTCTGTGCATGTAAACTAAAGACATCAATGTTTAGTGTAAGGAGATAATATGGCACTAGAAGCAATGATCATAACGCTTAACAAAAGGTAGATTTTAGATGCTTTTAGATGAGTACAAACTGTTTACTAACCTGTTCATTTACATCAAGAAATTTAGCACAATTTTATGCAACAATTATCTTCATTCATGGCTCTGAAAAAACAACACACAAGTCACTCACTCACGCACTACACTGTTATAGCAGTCCATTGAACAGTAGCCAGCATAGTCTTTGTCTGAATAGAATGCTGTGCATGGGGGCATCAGGAGCTGATCTGCACTTGGGAGCATCAGGAGCTGTATGGAACATCCAAGGAGCTGAACTGCACTCTGGGGCATCAGGAGCTGCATGGAACATGCAAGGAGCTGAACTGCATGTGGGTGCATCAGGAGCTGTACTGTACTCAGGGGCATCAGGAGCTGTATGGAACATCTTGGGAGCATAAGGAGCTGTATGGAACATCTGGGGAGAAAATCCGCACACATTTATGTGTTCTATTAAATCAGATTTATTAATTATTGTTTTGTGGCAGTAGCAGCAGTGAAAATGTTTTGTTCTGCACCCCAATTGACAGTCAACAATTATGAAAACTTTACAAATCATAAACAACAGACTCAATTACAAGTAGTAAAATTAAGCAAAATATTTTTTCCACATTAGCATGATACGTAACCGTTCAGATGAGCATTTATCGCAATTTATTAGCAATTTATCGGTACCAATAAGTAAAACTTCTGTTTTGACCAAATTTAGTAGTAGGAAGTTGTCAGCCATCCAAGTTTTGATATCGACTATGCATTCTGTATGCATTCTGTTAATTTGGTGAATGTCTCGTTGGGCAAATGTACAGCTGAGTATCATCAGCATAACAATGAAAACTAACTGTCTCTTAATAATTGCTCCTAGAGGTAGCATGTACAGGGTAAAAAGTAGGGGCCCAAGCACTGAGCCCTGCTGTACTCTATACTGAACTTGTGATCGGTATGACACCTTTTCACACACAGAAACAAACTGGAATCAGCCAGATTGATATGATTTAAACCATACCAGTGCAGTTCCATATATGTCAATGTAATTTTCAAGTCTTTTTAGTAGAATGCTGTGGTCAATAGTGTCAAAGGCTGCACATGGGCAGCTGACAAGAGCAGATCATTTGTCACTCTGATCAGAGCAGTCTCTGTACTATGGTGTGGTCTGAATCCTGACTGAAAATTCTCGCATATACCATTTATTTCCAAGAAGGAACATATCAGTGAAGACACCACCTTTTCAGTATTTTTTTTAATAAAATATACATTTGAGATGGGTTTGTAATTTACTAGTTCCCTGGGGTCAAGTTTTTTAATAAGGGGTCTGATAACAGCCAATTTGTAGAGTTTTTGGGACATATCCTAACACCAATGATGAATTAATGATATTAGGTAGAGGATCTATAATTTCAGGATGCATCTCTTCCAGCAACCTGGTAGGTATAGGATCTAGCAAACATTAAAACTGTTTTAAACATTAACATGTTGTTAGTTTAGATGATTTAATTATTTTTGACAGTTCATCCCTATTTATAGCAGAGAATGACTGCAGTTGTTCCTTGGACACGTTATGATGCACCATCCAATGTAATTGTGTTGCAGGCAATTGCAGGTTCAGGTCAGAAACTTTTGGTTAATTGGATAATTAAAGTAATTTTGCTGTGCCAGATAGCAGGTATTTGCTTGCCTAAGTACCAGCCATCAGGCTAACATAAAATGAAGAGAACATAAAAAGTACTGTACATAAATAGTACTGTTTGCAGCTGTAACGCGTCAGAGGAGAAATGACCCTCCCGGTGAGCCTGGGTTCTCTCAAGGCTTTTTTCTCCACATTCATCATTGGAGTTTGGGTTCCTTGCCACTGTTGCCATGTTAAAGTGCTCACTGGGAGACTGCGGATAATAGTTATTTGATACTCCATAGTTAATATCTTACTTGATACTTAGTTATTGATAATTGATTGATAATTGACATACCGTTGTTACTGTATCATTGTCTTGATTTCCTTGTTTTTTCTTTTTCCTCCCTGTAAAGCGGCTTTGAGACAATGCCACATTGTAAAAGCGCTATACAAATAAAGTTGAATTGAATTGAATTACCCTTTCATAGACCTCTAGGTCTAGATAGGTATGAGCCTTCACACACATTGACAGGTATTTTTAATGCACGTCCTTTTATTCAAATGGTCCAAATGTGTAGTTATCGTCAGTTCAGTCAACTCTATTCATAAACCAATTACAATTTTAGTATCCCTAATTAGTAATATATACCTTATATTTAACAATATAAATTTGCAAGAATACCATGTATCCCGTGTTTTGTGCTGCACGTGTAATAGTTTTCTGTGTTTTTATTTTTATCATATGTAAAGCTGCTTTGAAACAATGCAACATCTGCCTGACTTTTGTTGCATGACTTTTGTTTTTATCACAGACATCTGGCACAGATTGGATTTTGTCACATGTACATAAACAACAAAAGATGTTAGATATTTTTTTTGGCATCTAATTTGGGACACTTGCTATTGTGGATGTAAATGTGATACATACAATGTCATTTGATGTACAATATATCTAAACATTTAAGTTTGATTCTCCTCTTAACACTGTTTTGTTGTACCACAGTTGACAGAATTCATGGAAATTTCTATTTGCAAACTAAAAGGCGTGCAAGCATTATAGTCTGCAATAAGAGTGATTAATGTTATATGTTTTAATCTAGTTTGGTTTAGAAATGCTGAAGCGCCTTACATTTACAATAACTTTGTCATTTCTATGCAGCATGTCTTATTTAGTATATAAGCTGTATAGGAAGCCAAATGCTCCCAAAATTAAATGAATTGTTGTACTCAACTGAAATATCAATATGTACTAGAACAGATGGGATAAAGACTTGCAGAAATAATGTGCTTGCATTTTAACTTTACACATGCAAACAAGTTTGAAGCTTTAACTTACTTTCTCTATAAAATCCCTGTAATATTTTACACAAAGTACAGTATATATATATATCAATCTCTACACACTGCTGACAAAACACAGCTGTTACGAAGAAAGGCTGGGTTTTTAATAACATTTGTAAATCTATTACCCTGCGCCTAATTCTCAACTGCCTAAATTCTAATTATGTCTGAAGTCTGTATTAATGTAAATGTGAAAAATTGTTTCGTTTTAAAAAGGATTTATTTTGGTACAGTGATCACCTTTCATTTTGTTTTGGGTATAAAATGAAAACACACTTTTGTTAAATCTTTTTTTGTGCCACATGAAATGTCTAAGAAAGCAGCTTAAAAATTACCAGCAACATCTGCTGCTTTAAGTAAAACAACTATTGATTAGAGGTTTTAGGAGAATGAACATATGGCCAGAAATTTCAATTAGTATCTTGAGCCTTATGGGTGAGAGTGGGCAGATGTTTTCTAACTAGTCTGATCAGAGCCGTATGCCACTGTGACATCAAACGTGTAGTACCCATGAGGCCCTGTGGAAAAAAAGCTGGAGTTACAACACTAGTGCCAACTTCAAAATATGAATTATACACAAAATATCTTGGAATAACCATATCTACCATTCTAGCACATTTCCATGAATGGGATATTAAATAAAAGTAGTCCTAAACTAACCCTTTAAAACTTTTTAAACGGTTAGTTTGCCCAGAAATGGTTTGTTTTTCTTTCAAAACATCCCCTTTTGTGTCCAATGAAAAAATAATGTTCACTTTCTTATCCATACAATTAAAGCATTACTGTGAGCTAGGAGCTGTCAAATAAATCCTGAGGCATTGCAAATGTTACAAGACACGAGAACCATTGGGGTTTGGCATCATTAATGCCAAACATCACACAATAGGTTGTGATATTTTGGGGTTAGCCATTCCTTTAACATTTCTCCACTGTCTGTCTTGACATTGAGTCTGTTTTGAAACAACTGGAAACATTATGCAAGGATTTTGAAATTACCCCTATCTGTTTAAAAAATTAATGACAATCATGCTTTGTTAGATAGATCTTCCAGCAGCATCACATAAAAAAGCGTTTGCCACAGAGACCTGCACATTGTCAGTTTTGCTGATCATTAGAGGAAAAAGATAGAGAATCTATAAAAACTAATGGGAAAGAAAGGGAAAATCCCACCAAATTCCCTTTTTAAATCTTGCGGTCTGCTCCAATCTCTTGTAAAGATTGCCCTCATCTTCTCTTTTAAGTGACAAGTGGGTTTGTTTTTCCTGTTCCCCATGAAAATTGGCATCAAATAGCTCATCCTGCCAGATTCTGTGTTCTACTTCTATTTTGACATAATGAAAATCGAAGAGATGAAGAAAAACGTATATTGAAGCCAGAAATTGAGGGAGCAATTGGGCCTTAGGGAAAAAGGTGGATGACAGCCAATTACCAATGACAGTATTAGATATTGTGTATGACCCCTGTGTGGGCAACAGTTGAGTCAATGACCTGTTTTGAATCAGGCAAAACAGGAAAGGCATCTCTTTATTTATTTCCTTCTTTTTCCTAAAAAGCGGCAGGCCAACTAAAGGTCTAATCCTGCTGTTGACAAGGCCATAGGGAATCAGCCAGTCTGCGACTGATTCGTTCTTGTGTCACTCTGTCTCTTCTGATCCTCACAGCCGTGATGGCGGGTTTGGGAAGAAAGCTCTTTTTCAACTTTTCTTTCATACTCTTTCATTTCTCACTCCCCCTGCCACTTCAGCACTGGTTCACTGAATGCCCAGCAAGAGGAAGCTGAAGTCTAGTCCCTTTTGTCCAGTGTCACACAATCCTCCCCTGCTAATACCAAAAGAGGCCTAGAATTTGCTGAAGTTTCAGAAGAAAGCTATTTTCAAGGATGGACCCCATTATATCAAAGTGGCCCAATGACAAATCAGATTGCATCTCAAGAGCCAATGCCATCTATTTTCAATTCATAAGTGGGCACTTTTACCCTGTGATCTTTGAGAACTTAAATAGTTTTAATATACATGTTTTCCATTTTCACTAGCTTGTTTAATTTATTTTTGTTTCATTTGACTATCAAATGACAAATTGCTTTCCAAGGAACCATGGAAGATGACGGTTTATATCTCTTTATGCTCTTATGTTTAGTATTTTGTCCAATAACCAATATTTCTTTAGTTTTTCTACTAACAGTATTCATGTGGGTATATTTTGGATATATGACAATGAGAATGTTAAAATGTCTGATGAGTTCAAATTGTAATGCACTGCACCTTAATCACCATTCTTCCCGTGGTGTAAATTACAAAAATTGAAAGGACATATTCAACCTTAAAAAATCACTGTCTACATTGCAAAGGATAACTTCATAGCTTTATTTGCATTTAAAGTCATTGTGAATAAAGAAAAAACTGAGACAGTGCAATATTCAGTCCAACATTATATTGTGTATTTACATATGTGTACTTACAAAGGAATCATATGGCTTTAATACTTTTAAGTTTGTATATCAGAAATTGTTGAGTAAAGCTGCCATAAAATGCCTCTGCTGTAGTTTCTTCACAATTTACATGATTCTATGTTATTCAGTCATTATGAAATTCTCTTTAAAAGCCTGTGAGGTGACTGAAGTGCTATTGGATATTTTGCTTAGCACCAGTGTTTTCATCATCATCCTCCAAGACCCTTTTACACATTTGCCAAATGGCTGTTAATTGTGATGATAATCAATGGAAAGCTGTTATATCTAGCATAAGCTTAAGCAGAAAAGCACTACAAATTAACTGATGGTTCAACACTTATAAAACTGCTATAGTTCCATCTTTGAATATCAAATGCAGGAAAGATGGTCACAATGTTTTAAGTGAAAAGGTGTTAGGTTCAAACAAGTGTTAGTTTAAACTGTACATAAAAGTATTGTTTTTGTGCAATATACTTAAGATTACCAGTGTTCATGATTCATAACTTTTTTGAAATGTTGTTCGTATTAAAGAGGCAAAATGTATATACACATATAAGCAATCAAACTTTACATCTATCTAATATAAATACTTTTAAAGAACCAGTATAACAGCCTAAACTATATGCAAAAAAATTAACTAATAATTTAACATACATATTGAGACAGTGCAAAAAGTCAAATAGCATAGATGTAAACTGTTTGCTCAATTTGTATGATGTAGTTTATGTAGCAGACAAGGAAATTAGTCTAGTGCAGAGTGAGTGTAAACAGTTTCTTGTTGAGCTTGTGTTGCAGTACCAGAAAGTGCCAAGTGCCAAGAAGCTAAAGTATCTAAAGCTATAAGTGTCCAAAGCGTGTGTATAGCAAACACAGTATTGCATGTGAAATGAAGAACCCACCGTTACTTATGTTACCCACCAATACCTACTGTTTCAATACTTGAACCCACCGTTCAAGTATTGCACACAGTATTTCCACATAAAACTATGTAAACAAATTTTTGAAATGTTTCAGGTTCATAGGCTAGAGGTCTGAGTGGGGGAAAAGGAAAAAGTTCCTCCAGAAGTCCTCCAGCACAATCTCTTTTGTCTTGCCCACACTGAGACAGAGTTGTTTGCACAACACCATTTCACTGGATATGATCCACCACAGTTGTGTCATTTACAAACTGGATGATATGGTTGGAGTTGAACTTAGCAGTGCAGTCATGAGTCAGCAGCATGAAGAGAAGTGAATTGAGCACACAACCTTGTGGGGCACCTGTGCTCAGTATAGTGGTGCTAGGGGTGTTGCGGCTGACAAGGATTGGCAGGTCTAACGCTGGCAGGTAGCAACTGAAGTGCCCTTGAGTAAGGCATCTAACCCCTGATTGCTCCCCGGGCACAGTAGTGCTGCTCACTGCTCCAGAAGGTCATTTAGGAAGGTCACAGTTGACTTGTTTGGTACCGGTATGATGGTGGTGGACTTGAGACATGTGGACAACTGCTTGGTTAATCAAGGTGTTAAAGATGTTCGCTAGGACATCTGTGAGCTGTTCAGATCAGTCTCTCAGATCAGTACATGACCAGGTATGTTGTCTATACCTGCAGCCTTACATGGGTTAATTCTAGTTAGGGTTTTTCTTACATTGGCTGGCCATTAAAGACTAACATTGACCATTCTAATCTATTGACCATTGAGAGTTTCAGACATACAGCTTCAGTTACTCTAGTCCTGCTTTATTTCAAACTGACTCTTTACAACTGCTTTATTCCACACCCTCAAAATTGATCTTAAGCATGCCTATCCATCATTGTTTCATCAGAGCTTTCTCAGTGTGTAAGCACTCTTTCATAGTTCAAGTCACTGCAATTCAAGTGGAATCAACAGTATTGAATTGAGTTTACAAAACAGTGACATCTATCTTAATGGCTCTTTCAAAAGGCAGCAGTAATCGTTCTTTTTCTTGAATGCATTTAATAGCTACCAATCTAGAAGCTGAAAAAGCCTCTACAGAAGCAAATGAGAATACATAATATCAGTAAGTGTTTAGAGCAGTAAGTGTTTTTTCTTAGAAGCTCTACACAAGATTCATTACCTTCAGAGAGAAGCATTTGGCATTACTCCATTCTAATCAGCCTATTAATCAACATCTCCAGTAAACTGCAACCATAAATCATACAAACCCAATAACAAACTCTAGAATAACAGCACGCTCTGTTTGAAAAGCTCTTCACTGTCTCACAGACTTAGCCTAAATAATGGCAAGATTGTTTTGTTGTTGCCTCAGATTTGCAGTCTTCCCATTACCTTGTCAGCCGGAGTTTACCAGAGAAAGAATTGTCACCCTTTAGTGTCTATCAGGTGTTGCAAATAAAAGCAACAATGGCAGGGAAAGACAGCTTGTTTGAAATCTTAGTGTCAGTTTCAGGTTTGTATCATTTTATTTACAAATAAAGTAAATAAATAAATATAAGCATATATTTGTGTGCACAAATATAATTGTGTGCACTGCCTTGAGGTTTTCATCCTGAGATCCAGATCTGTGCAGATCAAGATCTGTTCTGCAGACCTTCAACCATCTTCTCTCATCCCTCAACTATTCCTGAAAAACATGATTACTCCAGTCTCCTCCCTGCATCCCTTTAATGATCTCTAGATCCCCTTTAATGATCCCCATCACTTTTTCCATAGGCAACTTTGTCCCCACCATTGTAACAGTCTCCAGCAGGAATGTATCTAATACAGGGATTTTCATTTTACTAGTGGGTATTGTAGTGAGAGGTAAAATTTAAGAATTCAAAACTTCCTCCTTAGTCCAAAAACAACTTTTAATAAAACCATGCTGCTTTACTCAGTGTAAAGTTTACTTGATACATGAACACCTTACAACCAGTCTGACCAATACCAATTCAAAATGCTTTCCACAGCCAATGCACAATGTAATGAACATTTTGCAAAGAAACTGTAATTGAAATATGGGACAGCTGAATACAAACTGTCATGTACAAAAGTACACATTTTATTGTAATGTTACATCTACAGATTGTGATATGCACAAGTATGGCTTAGGGTGCAATATATGACT
This sequence comes from Chromobotia macracanthus, assembly GCA_036877525.1. Classification (NCBI taxonomy): domain Eukaryota; kingdom Metazoa; phylum Chordata; class Actinopteri; order Cypriniformes; family Botiidae; genus Chromobotia; species Chromobotia macracanthus. The sequence continues at coordinate 8,911,663 of JAZGTH010000012.1, read as the reverse complement.
TTTAAGCTTATTTCACGGTTGTCTGCTGTAGTTTAGATTGATTTTATTGTTGGCAGCTTTCAATAAATTCATATCAGCATATCACATATAAAATTTTGATAGTGTGCTGACATTGGTGTGTTTTATCATTAGTATTTCAATGTGCATCTGTACTTATTAATAGGTACACAGACTGCTGGGTTCTTTGTGGTAATTGAGCTGATTCAGGATCAGTTTATGTCTCAATCACAAGCCTGTATTGATTGTAATTTTCAAGTTGAAGTTGTTGATATTTATGTCTTATGCAAACAAGTCATGTTGTGTTTACATAGCTGAACTGAGTGTCATATTACAAAATAATATATATTTCTGAGTGCAAAAAAAAATCTGAACTTTGAAAGCAGACATTAGAGAAAATAATAAAATAGTTAAAAAAAAAGTAACAATTTTTCAGTAAAACTGAAAAATGTCAGTTCAATGCAAATCTATAAATGTATCCATTGACCTACAAAAACAGTGGCATATGTAATGTTTAACTGACTTTGGACATTTAGTTTTTGACTGCAATGCCATTAAATAATAAATCATTTCTTCATTATACCTTGATTGTAGGAAGCATTGTGCCATCAGCACAGGCCACATCACTTACAATCACCATAACCGACAACATCCAATTGACCTAATACACACTGAATCACGATTTTACAATTTTCCTCTGTTAAGTCTTGGTGCCTCCTCCTCCTCCATGAATTTAATTAACTTAAATTTAAAAAGTTTGGATTTTAAGAACACATCATGATTTAGGGTGCATCGGTGCTGCACACAGCATGACCACCATGCAGCAGAGGTAAACAGGTGTTTATTTTGACAGTAGTAAATAATGTACACTACTTTCAGTCTAAATCTAGCCATTTATAGTCCATAAAATTCATATAGTTACATTTAATATTAGTAATACCAAAAAGAATTAGCCATCCAATGGGAAGTCCTGGACAAATCTCTTTGCATCAGGGATAGGGTGCTCAATCCTGCTCCTATGCATCTACCTTCCCACTAAGTATAGATGTAACCCAAATAAATAAACCCAAACCAGCTAATCACATTCCTGAAGTTCATTTAAAAATTACAGGCATGTTAAAGTGTTGCTAGACCCAAAATCTTTAGGAATGTAGATGTCAAAGGTAGGGTTGTACCACATATGGGTGCACATTGTATGATTTTGGCCACAGATTAGCTGTCAGAGACAAATTTTCAAGAGTCCTAAAAGATTCCTCTGATCCTGGGCCAAAATCAGTAGACTTCGTTCATTTCTTTGACATGTTTGCCAACAGCTGATGAATAATCATTGCATTCAGATTTTTCCTGAAATAAAATTCTGTTGTTGTCAGACATTTTGAGACACAGTCCTCCAGTGTGGCTTATCCTAAGATGAAGTAAAAATAAAATCCAGCAGGAGCAGGGATCAAAACTGATGCTAGAAATTGTTTTTGTTTGCTAGATACCATTTTACTTTTGTACATTAATGTGGATTTTTTTTTCTCAACAGCTATCAACAGCAATAAATCAAACTACAAAATTTGCACTGAAATATTAATAATTGAGAAATATAAGATATAGTATTTTACTATTTAAATAATAAATATTAATGAACTGTATATTATATTAGGGTATATAAAGTAATAGTAGTAATATAACAAACAAATTTAAAAGATACATTTATAAAAGTAATAACATAATAAATAATAATATAACTGAGAAAAAAAATTATGTTGAACAAGCATTTTCTTTTTGTAGCAAATGCATATAATTGTCAACATTGAAGTTTATATCAAAAGGATTAAGCTGTGTTATGCAAGCCTGTGAATTTATACCATACAACTGGTCTACAACAATTTTATTGTAACCATTCCTTCTAGTCGGACACTTCTAAAAAATTTAGTTCATACGTGGGTTATGTTTAAGGGCAGTGTTCAGATATTTATTAGAACTGAGCACTTATAGATTGAACACTCCTGCTTTATGATTATCTGTGTGTACTCCTGGTCATTTTTGTTTATTATATGCAAACAGTGCATATCTTTTAGCTGTTTGTAAAGCTATTGGTTAACAACCATTGATGCACAGGAAATTAAGACGCTTCTGGCTTTTAATTATCTGTGGAGAGGCTGATGGAACAGGGAGGCATTCTAATTGAGATCATGCCAACACAAATAACCATGAACAAAGACAATGACACACATACACACAATCACCTTCATGTTGAAAATTCAAAGGCAAAGTAATGTAAAGCAAACAGATAAACAATTCCACTCAAGCAAATCAACCATTTTATTTAAATGATTGCTGTCACAGTGTCTATGAGTGGTTTTAAAGTCTGCACAAGTTCCAGGGCATTCTCTTCACCTTGGTGCAAGGTGCCACCCTTCTGGCAAAGGACCCAATAGAGCCTGTCCTTCTGACCAAGATATAAAAGGGCTTCTACAGCCCTTATTTCATTGTTTTGCATCCTATTTTGGATCTGCACTCCATGAACACAGCACTCCACAGAATGCTGCTCAAGATGCATCTTGACATTAGTGTGGCACAGGACTGGTTTGTGACATTAACCTGAAGGACACATATTTCCGTGTATCGATCTTCTCTCATCACAGATTTCTGTGGTTTGCTTTTGACAGGAGGGCATATCAGTACAAGGTCTCAAACAAGGTTTCAGTACAAACTGGCTGATTCTAGGTCACTCGAGAGATCAGTTGTGTGCGCACAGGGGGTATGCATCAACATGCACTGGCTGCATGATCAAGTCCCAAGGAGAGCATAGCACCACAGCACTCAGTGCGTGGTCATCACTGAGTGCCAGCAAACATTCAGCCCATGATAGGCCAGACCTATCTTTCCTTCGGACTGGGTCCCAATAGAACAGGTCTTAAGGTATGGTGGTTACATCAGATACCTTGCAGTCAAGCTGGGATGCGGTTTGCAATGAGCATGCAGTATTAGGGCTTTAGATAGGGCACCATCTGCATTGCCATATCAAGGACAGCACGGACAGCACGTCTGCTGTGGCAAACATAAATCATCAAGGTGGCATACACTCACGATGTATGTCGCAGTTCACTCATCGCCTCCTTCTCAGGAGTCTGCGCACCCTCAGATCTCTGCGCCCCACTCATTTTCCCAGTGACCTCAATTGTGTAGCCGATGCACTCTCACGACAGATTACGCACTGGGGGGAGTGGAAACTCTACGCTTATGCAGTCCCCACCATGCAGTTATGCAGCTAATTTGGGAGAAGTTTGGTGAGGTACAGGTGTACCTGTTTGCACTGATACTTCCTGTCCGAGGCTTTACTCTGCATAGATGTCCTGGCCCACAGCTGGCCATGGGATCTCCTCCAGTATGCCTGTCCCCAGTGAGCCTCATTGCACAGCTGCTGTCCAAGCTGCAAGACCTAGCCGGCCTTCCCCAGGCTGTCACTTTTACCATCAGTCAAGCTAGAGCCCTCTTGAATAGGTATGCCTTACAATTGAGTCTCATCCCTCAAAACAAAGTAATTTTATGAGTTTCAGTATTTTTTTGCATTTAATCTACTGTAAGAGTACATGTGTAAGCAAAGCCTCAAATTCAATAAGAAGCTGATATACTAGTATATACTACAGATCCACTCTAGGGATACATCAGTGTTGAGAGAGGTAGCCAAGAATTCTCCTGAGATCCTACTAGAGTCTTGACAGTACATGTGGGATTATATGTGTGTGAACTGTAGCATCACCAGCTGTAACCAGTCATTTGGAGAAATTAGTATAGGCCAAGTAGAGGATTTGAAATCTGTCAAACATTAGATAGATGCAAAGCTTTAATCATCTGTGTATCCTTAAATTTCATCATTTATATCATTTAGCTCATGAAAACAAATCAGAGCCCAGAGGATAATTTTATTGATGAGAGGTTGCTCTTTAATAGTTTAGGAAACTGTTTCATTTAGGTTATCAGCGTTGTTTTTGAAGTTTTTGAATTTCTTGGAAGTGTTAGTACTGTTAGTCATGCATTGATAAGTTCAGCAGATGTCATATTAAAAAAATGAAAACAGCTCACCTGAAAAAATTTCCTTCACCTCTCGCCACAGAAACACAATCTTTGGGTGTTAAATTTAGCATCTGAACCTTTTGCCCTGGATCTTTTAAGTTGCCGTGCTCTTAGCACAGTGAAAAGCACAAAAAGACTTGGGTTTAAAAGCATCTGTCACAATAAAGGTCATCTTATACAGGTGCTAACACGATTAAAATTGTACAGCTAGCCGCTGTGGCACTTTTCATCCTCTGAAGAAGCAATGTTCAGCCTAACCTTTGACTGCTGTCGCCCCCTTACCTCGTAATCCCGACGGTGAGCATTCTGGAGTGTTCTTGTGGCCTTTTTATCCCAGGAGCAGAGCTAGAACTTTCAGCATGGATTGTAATTGGATATTTTATGCTGTATATTTCTCTTTCGCTTTTTTTGTAGAAGGGTACTGGCACAAGGTGAATAAAACCAGTATAATCACCCTGAGCAGTAAGAACAGTTTATTATATACCATGGCTTCATTCTTAAAGAAGGCAGCTAATACTTGCTGTACCAATGTGAGCAGATTTGTATGTGTGTGTATTTTATGTCTCTGAGTGGAAAATACTTTGTGTAGCATTCATTTCCTTAATCTCTTTAATACCACGGTAGAGGTGGGTGGTATATTTGAAATCTTTAATCACAGTATGATAATTTATATCATGTAATTTTTGCTGAAAATTTAACAACTAAATGGGTTATATACTAAAAAACTATGTGATAATGCCTACTTTAGTACAAAACAGGAAATTAAACACTTTACGAACAAAAGGTAATTTGATTACTTCCTTTTTATTTCTGGAAAGTGTGCAAGCATAGTTTATTAAAATACACATGGTGAAACTGCCTTTAGTGCTAATAGACTCACATGATGAACTCAAGTTAAAAACAAAAGACTGAGAACAGTAAAAGTCAAATTAGATAACTAAATGAGCCTTTTTTAAAGCTGTACAATTACAATATAATATATGCAAATCTGTGAGGGCACATCAACTGCACTTTATTTTATTTTATAGGTTGTAGCATTGATCACATAATAACAAGTTTTTTGTCCTCTTGACTTCTTTATTTTCACATTATTTTATGTTTCTTCATTGCTTTCAAATGTACAGTAAATGTAACACAGTATAGTTAAATGTCTTCTGTTACCATCCATTAACATTGTAATGCACAGCATGTCTTCAGCATGTTTAAATATACATAAATATTTTATTATAAAGTAAGCAGTAAGTTGTGGTTACTTCAGTAATTCAGACCACCACTGGATATTACACATTGCAAAATAATTTGAATAGTGAAATGTGGGTGTTACAAATCAGAATGAAGCAAGACAGTCGGAATAGAAAAAAATTTACAAATTATATTAATAGTCCTCCTCATCATCCATTATAAAATAGTCAACCATCCAGACACAAACCAATAAATGACAATTTGACAATCTGTTTCTTTAACTTGGCAGAGCCACAATCCTTTCTCATTTCTTAATCACACAAACTTCTCAGCTCTTCAAGCTGTTCTGTATATGTGGAGCTAAGTGTGTGCCATCTGGTAACTTAACTACTACCAATTCTCTCCTGTTGAGGCAGCGTGCTCATGAATGCTTCACTAGGCATCAATGGAGAAAGCACCAATGAAAATATAATTGAACACAGTGCAGTCAATTTCACTCTCTCTCTCTCTCTTTCGCCTTCTTACCTCACATTCAACGTACCCCAGCTTCAGCTGTGCAAATATTGCAAACATATTATTGCCTTACCCTATCTTGACAGTTCACCTCCTCCCCATGCGCTCAATGTGGGACATTTTATTATCTTAATGGATACAGACAGCAGTGGGCTGGAACCAATGCTGTAAACCAATTGCGATAGGAATCCACAGGGATACAAATTCACATCCCCTTGTCAGTGATGGTGTGTTTGTGTGTGTGGTGCATTTTTCGTTTTCACTTGTTAAAATGGTAGCTAAATACTGTCTTCTTGGCTGACGACTGTATCAAATGTTTCTGTAGCCCAATGGGTAGAACATGGTTATGGGTCCTATTTACAGGGAACACACAGACTGGTAAAATGTACACCCAAATGTACTGCACTTGGTTTAGAGGCAGATACCAAATGCATAACTAATGGTTCACTTGCCCATCCAGTGTCAATAGAAATAATGGTAAACAATTTTGGATCTAACACTCCTATCCTCAAAAGACTGCAACAATAAGTAATGGGATAAACTTGTCATTTAAATTTACACCTTTATGTCTTAACTGTTTTAAAGCTGTGTCCAGGTTTATTAGTTTATCAACATTCTGTTACTTATTTGACATGGATTCAAAATAGATGTTGGATCATAAATAGTGTATTCCCTTTGTTTCTGCTCATACATAAGTAATGTCAATAGCATGGGACATTTATGTGGTTTAATATTTTATAGCATACGTATGTTAACAATTTGGTGTGTAAATACATTACCTGGACAAGGATATTTGTGATCAGTTTGTAGGGTTGGTATAGAGGGGCTAAAACATTGAAAACATCAAGAAATAAATGCTGTTCAGAGCTCCATAACACCTGGCAGTGTGTCAGTGAATTGGAGAAGTGGGTGTTCAGGTGACACGAAGTCTCAGAGGAACGTTGTATCCCTGGTCAGCATCATTTCTCCCACTGCTGGAGTTTGAGGATAAAAGCTTATGCAGTAAAGCATTTATCCAACTACTCTCACTCATGTAATTTTCTGTTGGGGGGGGAGGGGAGAGATGGGGTGCATGCAAAGACTGAGAGACAGAGAGAAACTTAAAGTGAGGTATATTATATGTACTTTCTTGAAAGTCAGAGTGATGGATTAATGAAAACAGGAAATGCAGCAACATTAGCAAAGATGGAATCCTAATGGCATCAAATCTTTACCAGATTATTACTTATTACTTTTGGACAAACAGAACGCACACATTTCACATATTCACTACATCTGTGCGTTGAGTGAAATTGTTTGAACTCCAGTTCTTGGCCTGGATAAACTGCGAAGTGGACCAGACTTTAGGTTGATCACGGAAAGTCAGGCTATGCATAACTAATTAAGTTAAGTAGACATTAAGTAGGCTGTTGTCCAAGTACAACTGGTACAGTACTTCAGCAGTTGTTTGTTTTGAAGCAAAAGTTTTAAAAGTAACAATGTTGTGTTAGTTATTGCTATTTTTATACGTCTAAACTTTAGTAAAGGCTGATAAGAATACTGACACAGTCTTATAGACAGAATGAATGTGTCTGGGTTTAAAAGCTCTTCTGGGGAATATCACACTAACTTACATTATATAAAACTCAGACAGTCAATGCTGAGCTACAGCTCCATTACCACTACATTTGTGTGTAAGAGGGATATTGTATAAGACCATTTCTGACACAGTGCAATAGGAGCAATTTGAAAGAGGACTGGCTTTACATATTTAGATTGAGGCATTTTACTGTCCCACTGAATTTCCAACCATTTCTCCATTTAAATTGTGGCCGTGGGCTATGCTCAGCCAAGAATCTTCATTGCGCTCAGTAGATGAAAGGCTAATTTCTCAGCGGGATTCCTTATTGCCTCATCCTCGTTTATTAAAGTTACTATAATTTCATTTATTAGGCAGGCTGAAATCACACGCTTTCTATTTTTTCTCTCGCCTTGCCTTGATGCTATGATATTTCTATTCGTCCTTGTAGATTTAGCAGTTCTTCTACAACCCCAAATCAGAAAAAGTTGGGACAGTATGGAAAACACAAATATAAAAAGAAAGTAGTGATTTCTAAATTTACTTTGACTTGTATTTCATTGCAGACAATACAACAGCACATTATTTAATATGTTCCTCATGATTTTTATAGTTTTTTCTTCAAAAAAAACAAAATTCCTGTTTTGGTTCTTGCAACACATTTAAAAAAAGTTGGAACAGGAGCAATTTAGGGCTAGTAATCAGGTAAATTGGTTAAATAATGATGTGATTTGAAACAGGTGATGTCAACAGGTGATTGTAATTATGATGTGGTACAAAAGCAGCATCCAAGAAAGGTCTAGTCCTTTAGGAGCAAAGATGGGCCGAGGATCGCCAGTTTGCCAACAAATACTTTGGCAAACCTTTGTCAAGTACCACAATACGTAGTTACGTCCACAAATGCCAGTTAAAACTGTACTGTGCCAAAAGGAAGCCCTATGTTAACAGTGTCCAGAAGTCGACTTCTCTGGGCTCGGAGGCATCTGGGATGGACCATCACTGGACCATTCATCTGTGGTCAGATGAATCAGTATTTCAGGTATTTTTTGGGAGAAATGGATGCTGTGTGCTCCGGACCAAAGAAGAAAAGGATCATCCAGACTGTTACCAGCAACAAGTCCAAAAGCCAGGGTCTGTCATGGTATGGGGTTGTGTCAGTGCCCTTGGTAAAGGTAACTTGCACTTCTGTGATGGCACCATTAATGCTGAAAAGTACATAGAGATTTTGGAGCATAATATGCTGCCTTCAAGAAGACATCTTTTCCAGGGACGTCCATGCATATTTCAACAAGATAATGCAAAACCACATTCTGCACACATTACAAAGTCCTGGCTGCGGAGGAAGAGGATACAGGTACTTGACTGGCCTGCCTGCAGTCCTGACCTGTCTCCAATAGAGAATGTGTGGTGCATTTTGAAGCGCAAAATGCGACAACAAAGACCCCGTACTTTGAAATGTTTTGGGAACGCCTCTATGTGACCATGCTCTGAAACACATGTATAATCCAAGGGAATCCCGGGTAATGTCGTCGGCGGGGATGACGTAGCAACCAGGAAGTATAAAAGCACATGCGGTGGAGACAGCGGCAGCTTCTGGAGAATGAAGCTCTCGCAGGGATGTAGGAAGAGATGCAGCATCTCGTTCCCTTGGGGAACTACGGGTACATACGTAACCTAGTGATGTTTCCCTTCAGGAACTCAAGCTGAGTTGAAATGCTTTGGGAATGAGTATGTCCATGTCCTCAGACTGACCGATCCCTGACTAGTGTGGATCAGCACAGCTAGGTCGAGAGAACTGAGGAGCCAGGAGTGGCATGAAGGTCAAGGCTATAGAACCTGATGAAGGTCAGAGGGGTGTACCATCCCACAGTGTCACAAATGTCGTGCATAGAAACACCAGACGACAAGGCCTTGGAGGTCGCCATACCTCTCGTGGAATTATCCCTGACCCCCAAAGGAAAGGGAAGATCAGAGGACCATTGTGAGGTCTCTCAAGATGTAAACAAGTCAACTTCTTCCTAATCTCAGTGTGGAGCTTCCACTCCCTGGACCTCAGCCCCTGCCTTGACAGGATCTATGCTCCCTGACTGAGGTGCCCAGGGATGTACGCTGCCTTCAGGGAGAGCAGTTTCCCCTGGGCCCACAGAAGCATCTGGCATGCTAGTCTGTAAAGGGGGCACAAATGCAGACCCCCCCTGCTGGTTTATGTAATAGACCACTGATGTGTTGTCTGTGCAAACTAGAATATGATGACCTCTCAGGTTTGGGAGAAAATGCTTTAATGCTAGAAACACGGCCAGCATCTCCATGCAATTTATGGGCCACATGCAATGGGAACTTTCCCACAGACCTTGGGCAGAGCGACCGCTCACGGAGTAGTGAGAGAGGCGTCCATTGTTAGCGTTACACGACGACAAGGAGCCTTCAATACAGGGCCTTGTTATAGGAACCATGGTTTCTTCCACATGTCTAAGGCTCATAAGCCAAGCCGCATGACCTTGATCATGCAGAACAGGGTTGCCCCTAGGGGAAAACCCTTTGGTCCTGAGCCACCACTGCAAGGATCTCATGTACAGCAGGCCAAAAGGTATCATGTTGGACGCAGCTGCCATTAGACCCAACAGTCTCTAACACTGTATGACAGTCAGTGACTGGTCTTCTCTCACTCTCCTGACTGCCCTGAGGATCGACTCGATCTGAGCAGGAGACAGGTATGTCTGCATCGTGGTTGAATCCCACATTATGCCTAGATAAGTCCTCTGTACTGGAGAAAGCACACTTTTCTTTGAGTCTTAACCCTAACTGCTTCATGTGAGGGAGAACGACATCTCAATGCTAAACCGAAATCTGCCCTGATTGAGTTAGTATTAACCAATCGTCGATGTAATTCAGTATTCACACACTTTGTAAAGTGTAAAGTGAGAGTGCAAAACCAAATGGAAGAACCCAATATTGGTAAGCTTTGCCCCCGAAAGCAAACCTCGGGAACTTCCTGTGTTGAGGAAGGACAAACCAGTCGTGACAAACCAGTCCTCAGACCTGATTTGAGACACGACTTGCTTGAGCGTGAGCATTTTGAAATTGAGGGAATCAGTCTCTCTAGACTTAGGTGTGTGGCTAGATGCTCTGGAGACAGCAAGCCTCCCAGAACTGCTACATTTCCAGGCAGAAACTGAGACCTGGGCTCACTAATGAAACGATCACCTGAAGGCACTGAGGAGAGACGGGCATCGTATGCTGAGGTGTGAACTGCTCTTCCCCAGAGGGGCCCTCAAAAGTCCTGATGCTCTTATGTCAGAACTTCTTGGGTGGAGCCTTCATGTTGATAATGACAGTCCTCAGATCCGTCATCTCTCTTGTACATGGCTGAGCCCGCCTATCAGCCCCATGATAGCAGCAAGGGAGAAAGTGCTAGAATGCCGCATGTTTCTTTGCCTCCTGGAATCTGTCAACGACTGTATTTACAGCGTCACTGAACAGTCCAGAAGGCACTAGTAGGGCATCCAGGAGAAAGACCCTGTCTTTCTCTTTGATATTGGACTCAGATGTCTACAGATGTCTTTTGGTGGCCACCAGGGCTGCCATAGGCCGTCCAATAGCTCTGGCAGTCTCCTTGGTGGCCCGATGTGAAAGATATGTCTCTCTTGAGATGCTCTTCCTGCATTTTAGTCAGTCAGTTGATGTTTAACTTGGCCACAGCTCTAGTCACCACCTCCAAAAGCTCTTCAAACAGGATGGAATATAGTGGCAAGTCCATAGACTCATCTCTGTCGGTATCCTCCTCATCTCCCTCCACAGAGGAAGATAAGAGGAGCACATAGTGCTCTCCCGGGGCAAAAGAAACCATTTCCAAACGTTCCCTGAAAGAGAGCTCTGGATCTGGCAGGTGAGAAAAAAGAAAAGGACCTGCCCATCTCTTTTCCCTCTGCCACATCCATTTGCGAACCCCACGATCTGAGTCGCCGGCAGAGGCAGAACCCGAACTACAGGGAATGCTGCAAGAACACCCTCCGTAATGAAATGTGGGCAGGGAGGAACACACAGTCTGAACGATTGGTTGTCATGTTTCACTTTTTCTTTGCTCACCCTTGTGCCAAAGACAAATAACAAAGATAAATAGAACAATACATGCACAGAGGACTTACTGAACAACAGAAGCTGCTGTTGTCTCCACCGCATGCGCTTTCATACTTCCTAGTCGCTATGTCATCCCTGCCTCAGACGGATTACACACAATCTTTTTATTCTATATGACAGGTTTGTGTTCATTAAACAAACCATAAACTGGAAATATAATATATTAACTCTATATTAGGTAACTATAATATACCATGATAATAAAAATGACTCAAAAATGGTTTAAATTTTTTAATAATTTTTTTCACATCTCCATGAAAACTGTCAACAAACATTTTAATAATGAATGGTTCTCATAGTGATGTGACAGGAAGTAGATTTTCCCAACTTCCAGTCTCTGTCACTATATAGTGAATTCTTCTAATTCTTCTTTTTCATTTATAATACACTAATAATAGATAAACGGTGAAACTTTTTTTAACTATATTTACACTACATTTAATATATGACAAATTACTTTTACATGAAATATTTCTGAATGATGCTGAAGGATGTTGAAGGCCAGGATGGCTTAGGGAGCATTTATTGCATTTATTCTCAAAGATTTTGTGTTCTCCTGAGAATATGGTTTTGCGAGAAAACGTCTCAGGTTACGTATGTAACCCTGTTCCCCGAGCTTGATGCTAAGGGGAACGCGCCTCAGGTGCCCCGAGTCTGAACACGTGTAAAAAAAGGCCTATTTATAGGCAGATCAAAGTCATGTAACATAGCATTGCACGCCACAAACCCTTTAAAAGGCGGCTGCAAAATACGTCATCAGATTCAAGTCTGAAGGAAGGCCATGCAGGCGAGACCAAGATGTGGTGAAGTAACGCAGTGTCTCGTTCCCCATCTCAAGTAACAGGGTTACACACATAACCTGAGACATTCCCTTTCGAGGGAACTCAACGCTGCGTCAGCTTGACACTTTAGAGAAGTAATACCCACTATGCCACAGTGAGGGGAGGCCTGCCCCAAATTCTGTGAAACATTGGCACAGAGCATAGGAACAGATTTAGACTTGTCAACCATGAGCACCTGGAGCTGAATTCAAGTATAAACTATAAAATTTCATAAATGTGTATGGAGGGGGCCAGCCTGCCACAGCACAAATATCACTTAGGGATGCTCCCCTAGACAGAGACTTAGATGATGCTACACCCCTGATAGAATGGGTTGTAATGCCCAAAGGTGACACAAGGTCTCATAAACCAGGGTAATAGCATCTGTTATCCAGTGAGACAGGTGCTGTTTTGTGACAGCATTACCTCGGTTGCGGCCACCAAAACAGACTAAGAGCTGAGAGATCTTACGCCACTGGCCTAATCCTCAAGGATTAACCTCTAACTGGACACATCAAATGAAGCCTTTCCTGTTCAAGCAAATCAAAAGGCGGAGGACAGAAGGCTTGAAGTATGACCGGATGACCCTGGGTAATATAATCTGGTCTAGGGTGCAAAATGGCTTTAACAAAGCAAGAAGCAAAATCTAAGCAGGCAGGATCTACAGACAGAGCCTCTAGATCACCTAGATCGCGATCTTTTGAGTGATGTAAGAGCCAAAAGTAAAGCCACCAAAGTCAGAAACTTATCCAAGGCTGGTCTTATAGAGGCTCAAATAGAGCCCCAAGAAGGGACATGCATGTGACAGAAAGGCCTCAGCCATAAACGAGACACCAGGGGTGTCTTCCACATAAACCTTTAGGGTGGCAGGAGCCAACCCTGCAGAGAGGCACTCTTAAAGGAACTCCAGCACTGAACCAACAGGTCAGTGAACCGGGTTAATATGGTGTCGCCCACACCACAACATAAAGAGCTGCCACTTCAGAGCATACTGTCTCCTAGTAGATGGGGCTCTGGAACTCAGAATGGTTGAGAGACCAGAATTTAAGAGCTGGCCCCCTCAGGGGCCAGACCCAGAATTTCCAGACCTCTGGCCAGGGGTGATAGATCAACCCCGAGCCTGGGATAGGAGGTCCCTCCAGACTGGGAGCTCTCAAGGAGTTCCGTCCAAGAGAGACATTATGTATGAAAACCAGATCCAGGTCAACCAGAACGGTGCAACTAGAAGCAGCTGAACTTGAAAGTCCTGGCAGACCCTAGCTAGGACTTCCAGGAACAAAGCTATCGGGGGAAATGCACACAGATGTAACCTCTATGCTGCCAGAAAATCTGAGAGAAGTATCATTCATTAAGTCCTTAGGCAGGTCAGTCTGGTACACCTGCTAAACTTCTGATCCACTGCTGCATGTGTATACATGTTTATGTGTATTCAAATATATATATATATATATATATATATATATATATATATATGGGCAGCGTGCGCTCTTTTAATTCGGCAGAAATCGTGAGAGAAAAGGCAGAGCCCATCTCACGCTGCTCCTCCGCCAAAACAAGCTGTGAGTGCAGCCTCCGAAGCTGAAGACTCGACCCGCAAGGTGCATCTGCCCGGCTCCCATCTGAATTAAAGAGAGCAAGGAGGGAGTGGAGCATATTTAGTGGAAGCGATTCACCCGGAGGGCAGTCAGCGCTCTCAAGAGCTGATTTCAGATGCTCCACTCCCAAACAAAATACATATATATTGTGTGTGTCACCTGCCATGATGTAGCATGGAAAGGGTGGTACACGCTTCTTAAATCTCATATATATTTTCTCTTTTTTGCTTTCTTTGTCTCTGCTTCCTAGCGCTTATATCTTCTTTTATTCCCCTCACACTCAGACCTCACTAATGTGCAGACAAACGGTCTTCCTGAAGACAAGAAGCTGATGACGTATTTGCAGGAACCTTTTAAAGGGTTTGTGATGCGCAATGCTACATCACATCACCTTGACCTTCCTATAAACAGGCCTAATTCAGACTTGGGCGCGCATGAAGCGCATTTCTCATAGCATCGAGTTCCCTCGAAAGGGAACAAACCATTCTTTGAAGGCAAAATCTTTGCAAAAGAACACAAAAGTTTTGCAGGCAAATGCAAAGTTTCTCAAGCGAATACAAAAACCATTTAATATTTTTTTTACCACCATGTACTTTTAGGTCAGAGGTTTTCAACGAGGTCCACAGACCTGCAGTTAGCTCTAACCCTAATTAAACTTACTTGAACCAGCTAATTAAGGTCTTTGGGGCTGCTAGAAACATTCAGGCAGGTATGTAGAAGGCTGAAGCTAAACTTGCAGGTCTGTGGTCCTCGAGGAGCATGGATTAAAGACCCCTGCTTTAGGTATATGCTAGACTCAAGTAAAATTCTGTAATGCCTCAGTACAACTTTATTGACAGATCCTTGATACTGATAAATCCTTGATACTGATAAATCCTTGATATTACAGTATACCAACCTGTAAAATATTTTCCCTGACAATATTTCAGTACATTTTGTGTGTTCCTGTTTATGGACAGTGGTTTAGAATCAGAGCAAGCAATGTTCAATTCACAAATTAATCTGACAGCTCACTCATGGATTGAATCAGCTGCAGTGGTTGCAGTGGTCCGCACTTCAGGCATGCTGCACGACAATGGAATCTGGTGAAATTTAATGCAGGTGAATTATGGTCTTGGTGATCTGCATTATTATGTCTGACCTTGGCATTGCATAGGCAATTAATATAAATAGGCATGATTTCACTCATGTTCAGACAATGGGCATGCCCAAAGCTTTCCCAATATTGTAAACTCCATAATGCAACGTCTCATTCCTTCTTAGGGAACCTATTTACATACGTAATCTGAGATGTTACACTAGTATACAAAAGAATGTCAAAATCCTGAACTAAATATTTTGATACTGTTTTAGCAAAAATCTCTCACACTTATTACGGCTCTAGAAAATATGTATATTATTTTAAATGGGACACCTATGTCTCAGTACTGCTTAAAGACTAGAAACTAAAAAATCATGAACAACTAATAAACGTAAAGCTTGGTGAAACAGGTAGTTTACCTATTAGTTTAATGATATGAGGAATGTTAAATATAAAAGCAACATGTTACATTATGGTAACATTAACAGAAATACTCTTTATTGCCACAGCTTGGCTAAGAGCACTCTCTCTATCTCTCTCTCACTCACTCACTCAATCACACACACAATACATGACATTAAATACATAAATATCACAGATGCTCTCATCCATACACCAATAAATAATACATTTGGTCAAAAGATTTGAATAAACCCTTTAAGACATTGTGTGCAACTGCATAAAAAAGCATTAAAAGTTTTTTGCATTATTTTTCAAGATTTACAGAAGTAAGCATTTGTCAAAATGGATCAAATCTATATATGCCTTACTGTTGCAATAATGTGAATCATTCTGGTAAAAGATGGTGGTCTAAAGAGAGATCAGAATCATGTAAATGGACCAGTCTGCTTTATATAGATGCAAACAGACTCTAAAATAAAGATGTCCAGACAGACTCTGTGCTCACTACAATATCACTACAGTGAGAACAACAATTCATCAAACATAGACAAGACATGGCGCGCCCTTCCTCAAAGCCAAGATAAAGACAGGGCATCATAATATTAGTTCCAAAACTAATAACGAACTGCTGTACTGTTTATTGTCTACATAGGCAGCTGCCTTCTAATAAAGCATCCTAACCTCATAACCTTGTGTTAAAAGCAATGTTTCTGTCCACACTGAGTGTAATACTGCTGTGAGATGTAGCCCTATCCTGTCTACCTGGTAACCGCATAGTAAGTGTTGCTATAAGAAGGACCTGAGTTCTTGTGAATATTGTATAAAATCTTGTGCTGTTTTCTGAATAATTAGTGTCATCTAGAATTAATTATTCCTCAAATAACAAAACTAGTCTCTGTCAGAAAAAAACAAGCAACTGCATGGTGAGACAAATTATCACCAATCAGTTAAAACGTGTTATAAAAGTGTTATTAAAGTAATAAAAGGTAAAGAAAAAGAGAGAAAAAAGTTCTGATGTGCACACAGTACAGTTATTCATGCCTAAATAGATTAGAGTGTATAATAAACTTAAATGAAACCATTTACAGTAAACAAGCACGGGCCCAGTTACACACACACAGTCATGCTCCACACATGTTGATGGTTGGGTTCGTAGTGGCCAAGAACTTACTGGCCCTTTTGCTTAAACAGCAAATTTGGGAACAGAGGAATATTTACTTGCCTCAGGATATGACAAACAGAAATATAACAATCACAACAATGTAAAAAAAATGTACTATGAACTGTATTAAATTTGATATTGTATGAAATATATTCATAATCAACATTATAAATTATAACCCATATATATTTACAACTCATTCCTTGTCCTCCATGTTTATTTTTTCGTCACAACCCATAACCCGTAACCCATCCCAAAATGTGATCACTGCATTTAACCCATCACTGGTGAGGAGTGAACACACACACACCCAGAGCACTGGGCAGCACTGCTGCGGCTCAAGGGCACTTCAGTTGCTACCTGCCATCATTAGAATCGAACCAGCAACCTTCTGATTACAAGCCCATCTCACTAACCAGTAGGCAACAACTGCCCCAATCCAGTCTTTATAACTCTTCTAAAGACGTGAACAAGCATATCTGGGGCTGGGAGGTTCATGGGAACGGACCTGGGGAATTATCTCCCAGTGTATCACCCAGATTTTCCCCGGTGCTTACCAACCCAGACCTCATAGAGGTCTACAGACAGGGAGAATGCCTGCCTCTGAGTGAAGCTGTTACGGAAGAGGTTCCTGCTCCACCGCCTCCGCGCCACAAGAGGGAACCCTCTCCCAAGTATTAAGCTTCATCCAGACTACAATTCCCACAATGCCCCATACCTGGGACTGATTACTTCCGCTGACCTGAACTCAATTTACTTTCTCATCTAAACCCCTTACAAACTCTTATGCTTTGTGAAGTCTTGTTTGGCCCTGACAACATTACTCAGCGTTTTCCCATTGTGATTCTGATTATCTGTGGTTGACTTGGATTGGTTATCTCATTTTGGATTGTTTGCTGCCTGCCTCTGTTTTGGACTGTGTTTTTGGATTTATGATTGTTTGCTGTCTGCCACAACCCTCTGCCTGTTTACCGTTTTTGCCTCTGTTTTGCCCTCTACAATTCTGTTTGCTGGTTGTTGACCCCTTGCCTGTTTGACTACGAAATAATGCTGTACATGGATCTTCTGCGTTACAGAAGACCACCGATCCAGCAGCGATCACAAAGTTGACCTCTGAGTTGTCCAATCAAGCCTCACAGTGTTGGCAACACATCACCAACAATTAAATTGTCTGACCACGCTGACTGAAGAGTTAGTAAAGACCCTCCAGAGCATGCAATCCGCTACTTCTGTATCAACATCAGCTCTGGTATCACCCCCTGGATACCCCCATGCCCGGTCAAGCCAACATTAATACCTATACGGCTTTTTAAGAAAAATACGGCAGTAATCCTGCCAGGATTACCGAAAAATATGGCGGTAATCCTGCCTTGCAAAGGTTTTCTGCGTCAATGTTCACTCTTCCTAACCCAGCAACCAGCCCTGTACTCCACTAAGACAGAGTCAAGCTCTGGATTGGGTTACCGCTATCTGTAATATAAATGAGACCATTTTCCCCACCTATGAATCATTTATCAAACAATTTTGTGAGGTGTTTGATCATCCCGCTGAGAGGAGGTGCCCAGGAGAACACTACTTTCCCTTTCACAAGGAAAACAAACAGCAGCAGAATACGACCTCACATTTCGTACACTGTCTGCTCAAACCGACTGGGTCGAGAACACTCTCAGACTGCTATTTCGGAGAGGATTAAATATGGAGCTCCAATCGTAAACTAGCTTGCCAGGATGAGGGGAAAGATCTTTCTGTCTACATTGAGCTCTCACTTCAAATAGACAACCTAATTCACTCACGTCACCCAATACCATCCACACCAATCTCCATGTTCAGAGGAATGTCAGCTGCAGAACCCATGCAAATTGGTTACACTCATCTCAACCCCCGAAGAAAGAGAACGCTGTAAATGTCTTCATTTGTGTTTCTATTGCGGTCAGACAGGCCATGTAAAGTTCAACTGCTCAGTAAGACCTTCAAAGAAGACCACATCAGTGAGTACCAATGCTGTTTCATCTATTCAGAAAAATACTAAGCATACCTATTCAAATTATCGCCGCTAACAAAGTCAATATCAACCCAAGCCCTTGTAGATTCTGGAGCAGGGGGTAATTTCATCTCAAGCAAGTTCGCCCAACAGCATAACCTTGCACTAACCTTTTGCAATTCTCCTCTGGCAGTGGAGGAGTTAGATGGCCGTCCTCTAGGTAAAGACAAGATCCAACAAGTTTCCAAGGAGAACGAAGTTATGGGTCGGAGCATTGCATCCTGAAAAGATTCGATTTTCCTTCATATCATCACCCAATCTTGCTGTGATCCTGGGTCTTCCCTGGTTACGTTTACACAATCCTGTGATTTCCTGGACTGAGGGTCAGATAACCAGATGGTCCTCATCATGTTTTGTCAATTGTCTCCCTAGTATAGTTCACCAGTTGCCTTGTTTAATGTCCCCAGAAAAAGAACCCAAGCTTGCAACAAACTTCAAAATTCCCCCCGAGTATACAGATCTACATGAGGCATTCAGCAAGAAAAGGGCTTTACAACTTTCTCCTCACAGACCGATTGTGCCATCGATCTTCTACCTGGCGCTACACTCCCTAAGGGTAGAGTTTTCCCTCTATCTCAACCAGAGTCAGAGTCCATGAAGCAATATATCAAGGAGGATTTAGCCAAGGGGTTTATTCGACCATCCAGTTCACCCGTGGCAGCAGGGTTTTTTTGTCAAGGAAAAGGATGGCGGTCTCCGCCCATGTATTGACTATCGGGTGTAAATGATATCACAGTTAAGTTTCGCTATCCATTACCATTAGTCCCAGCAGCCCTCGAGCAACTACGTCACGCCAAATGCTACACTAAACTGGATCTATGCAGTGCTTATAATTTGATTTGCATCCAAGATGGAGACAAATGGAAGACTGCGTTCTCTACCACCAGTGGCGACTACGAGTATTTGGTTAAAACCTTTGATCTTGCTAACAGCCCTCCTGTGTTTCAGTCCTTTATGAACAATGTATTTAGAGATATGCTTGATAAGCAGGACTTCTTTTCCAGGAAATCTCCCGCAGAGCGTAATTGCGACGTGGGTAATCATGAACTGTTGGCCATCAAATTAGTCTTGGAGGACTGGAGGCACTGGCTAGAGGGAGCGACTCTATATGAATATAATCCATTTACGGTGTTAACCAATCACAAGAATCTAGAATATCTTCGATCCGCTAAACGCTTAAACCCAAGACAAGCTAAATGGGCGCTTTTTTTATCCGCTGTAATCGTCCTGGGTCAAAGAACACGAAAGCAGACACTTTATCTTGTCAGTCTGAAGAGTCCCTTGATCTCAACCCACAGGAAAACGTTCTTCCCAAGAAATTACTCATCACGCCAGTACAATGGATATTGTAACAGAGATTAATCAGTATAATACTCAAAATCAACCACCTAATGAATGCCCTAATGATCTCATTTATGTTCCATAACAGTTCTGGACACATCCTCTCTCACAGATCCATGATTCACCCATCTCCGGACACCCTGGAATAGCTGCCACAATACACCTTTTAGGCAGAACCAGTTCTGGTGGTCTTCTTTTCCCACAGATACCACTGCCTATGTCAAGAACTGCTCTGTATGTCAAACCTCCAAGACACCTCGACAGCTCCCAGCGGCATTATTGCAACCACTACCCATCCCGCAACGACCCTGGTCTCATATCAAGGTCGAGGGGCCTGTTTGTCTATGAAATAACACTGCACATGGATCCCCACGTGCCTCACTCTGCGTTACAGAAGCAGGCAAGCTGAAACTTTCTTAGAGTCATGTTATCGTAGTGAAAAGATCTGAAGAAGACCTGAAGAACTAAAAAGTGAGTGTTGCAAATTCCACTCGCCAATTTTCATTGACTGTTTTTATAAAGATCGGAGGCTCTAGTGTTGTCATCAACACAACGTCGAGTTACTGACAGAAAGGGAACAAGTTACAAACTGTAAAAACAACTGACAAAGACATGCCATTATGTTCTTGTCATAAACAATTAATGAATTAATGTAGAACAATTTATTCTTAAGAGACAACTTTGGAAGAATGATGGTAAATTTTAACTTTGCTAATATATGTTGACATTTGAATGAGAAACGATTCTGGTCTAGCTAGTCTTATCAAAGCTATCTGCTGTTTATTGGCAATACATATCAAAGAAATCAACTCTAAATATAACATTTGATTACTGTCAGACAGATGCAATCTAGGGCATCAATAAGACAGAGATGCATAACATTCTGTACAGAAATGTAATGCATTTCATTCGGCTTAACGTTTCTTTTGGCCATCCATCCATTTTTCTTTCTTTCTTTCTTTCTTTCTTTCTTTCTTTCTTTCTTTCTTTTCTTTCTTTCTGTTTGCTTGTTCTTTCATTTGTTTCTTATTATTTATAGTTGCACCGTACTGTTCTGTTTTCACACTCTATTCTGATTGACAGTGATGGAAGGCAGAGGCAAAGAGGGTGTTAGCGTGGGGTGAGAATGAAAAAAAGCAAGTGAAGGAGAGCTCTGGGATCATAGATTTTACTTTGTAGTGCTGACAAAACTCTATAAGCTTCAATGGCTTGGCACTCACAGGCAGAGCAGCAAGCAACAGACTCAACTGTAAAATGCAGTTGAAATATGGTAAATTTGTAATAATGAAGCATTGTATAGTAATACAATAGTGTTCAGGGTTTAGGTAAGCAAAGGATTTAGAGGGCATTTAGACAAAATGAATCTGTACTTAGTGATGCATTATGGCAGGACTATGTACTCATGTGTCAAACAGATCTTTGACCAGTGTGCTGTTATTCACTGCTTTTCACGAAAGAATTTCTAATTGTGAAATGTTTCAATTATTAAAAAGTTCAGCATTTGACACAAAATATTATTTTAAATTATTATGAATCTGAAGGTGGAATTTACATATTTACATACAAATATATATCAATATATAAACAAAATTGTATTTATCATATTTCTATATCATATCTTTATTTATATATATAGATAGATAGATATATCATGTATTGATATCATGTATTATATCATATCTACCTTCCACAATTCTCCATCTAGCTTTTTTTAGCACCAGAATATGTTCTGTGTTCATCCCCATATGCCCTTGTTCTGCCTTAAACTCTTTTTCATAATCTGTTTTCTGGCTGTGCCTCTACATGGCCTACGTGTAAAGTCACCTATCAACTACTCTCAAGTACATTATGTCTACAGGAGGTGAATTGCAACAGTTGTGTTTGGCGTTCACAAATAGCTATGGGATTTTACAAGATTCCAGCAACAAGTAAATTGTTGCTTCACACAGAATATGAAAAACCCAACACCATGACTTATAACAGTATGTGGACGAACTATTTGATTGCATGTTTAAAACAGATCTTCTGATTTGCAAACTTTAGCAAAGCTCTAACCATGCCTTAAGGTATCACAGAAAACAACTAAATATTCACCTCAGTCACCCATGGATGGCAAAGATATTTGGGTATTTTAAGTTCCAGCTTTCTACAATCAATCAAGAGAGGTGGCCATGAGCATTCTAAAAATGGTTGGGTGTATGCTCTTTTCCAGCCCTTATCAGCCTGTTCACAGCCATAGATCACTGGTGGAATTAAAGTCATCTGGTAGATTTGCTGTCTGATGGAGTGAAGTCTCGGGTGAGAAGTGTGACACAGGTCTTTTGTGGCAGTCTAGGAACACAGCCCTTTTGACCAGCTAATTTCTAAACAGAAGGTGACAGATGGCTATGAAGTAATGTATCGCATACATGTCTCTCAGAATAAAAAAAGGAACATCAACATAAATTCAGCAGTGACAGTTTTGGCGGGTGGCAGAATCAATACTGTACAGCACAGTTTATGCCCACTAGAACTGTATGCCTGTGGTTAAATTGACTAACTTTCATGTTTTGTTCTATAAACTGTTCTATAAGTTTCAGATCTCGCTGAAAGCGGCTCTGTTTCTCATTCTGGCATCTGCCAAACATATGGTGATTTACAAGCGCTCTCTGTAAATGCTGACTGTGTGCAGTATGGGCCAGATGACTGTAGTGTTACACTAAGGCTACACTTCATTGTCATGTTTACTTCTCAGATTGGCTAGCAGATCATTCAGTTGTTAGATTCATTTTGCAGCACATTTTTATACTGCTGGCTAGCCCCCTTAGTATTTGCATGTGATTTGCATAATTAAATGGCATTGGTCAGTTTATTTCACTGGCA
This sequence comes from Chromobotia macracanthus, assembly GCA_036877525.1. Classification (NCBI taxonomy): domain Eukaryota; kingdom Metazoa; phylum Chordata; class Actinopteri; order Cypriniformes; family Botiidae; genus Chromobotia; species Chromobotia macracanthus. The sequence goes on along the minus strand of JAZGTH010000012.1, from coordinate 8,888,906 downwards.
TTATTCAATAAGATTTTAGGAGATTTTGTAGAAAGGGAATTCAGCTACTGACACAATGTCTTGTTCCCATCTCTCAGCGAACTGTGGTTATAATACTAACCGGAGAGGTTACATGTGGATAGTATAATGGATAAAAAAATAATATAACATACAACAATACAACACTTTAGCTACAACATAGCAAAGCCCTGACAACATCCTAGTACCATGGTGGCGAGTTTTGAATGGGAAACACATTTATAAATATCAATTCAGAGACACTTTGTAGCCAGACCCTCCCTCAGAATTATAGCACAGCAACTTTCCTATTTTATGTTGCCTTCATTGATACAGACCATTTTCTCCAACAATGCTGTGGTCTTCTTTGCAGCAATTTAAAATAAATGATCTGTTGTCTCTGATCTGTAGCTATCTGTCAACAATGCTTTGCTGCTGCTTCTTCTGCTGTCACCTTACTCATGTATTCATTATCACCAACTAGTGTTTTGATTGTGTACTTGCAGAACAATGTAGAAGCACCAATGCAGAGCTATAAATGCAAACAACCACCTAGACCATAGAGACCTGGGTTGTTAAATTATAATTGGCCCATAATGTACCACTGAGATGTTACCTTATGTCTGTTTTTAAATTACATGAAATGAAGAAAAATCATGAAAAATGCCATGTGTTTGTTATAGCCGTTATGTTGTGCCGTTATACTATTTGCAGTGATTACATTACATTGTGCTACAAGCAGGCTCAATGTAATTACTGCATGCCCATGAATGTTGTGCTTGTAATTTCCCAACCAGAGTAGTATCACATCCAGGGACCATTTTAGATCCCAAAGAAGTATATTCATTACCGTGCAAATGGTTTGGGAATCATTGACTAAAAGCATTTTACATACTTCATTTGAAAGTACATAAATGCAATTAATGGGACCACATTCAGAAAAAAATAATTTGCAAATAATTATTGCCGGGATTGCATTAAAAGTTTTTCCCCTTTCTCAATTCCCAAAGAAAAACAGTCTTGTGATGCCAATGACATGGAAGCCACTGTGCCATGCCATTGTTGATGACAATATCATGTTCAGTAATAATGCTCTTTTAATATGAAGTGAATAATGCAATGTTCATAGAAATGATTTTTGTTGTGGTTTCTGAGAGGCCTGTTCAATTACTGCCCCCTGTACAATAAATGCAAACATCAACAATGATGTACACCTAACAGCTTGTGAAAAAAAAACAACTGTGGTAGAATTGTGTTGATTTAAGACTGTTATCAGAAAGTGATTGCATATTGACACATCAGTTTGCTTTCAGCATTCAAACCCTGTCTCATTATGACTATCTCATTCTGTTTTGCTTTTGTCAGGATGTTGCTTTCCAAATGCAGCTGTTGCTAAAACTACTGTTTGAAGTAAACAAGGTAATCTATGTATTTCTGAGTCATGTAAAGGTTGAAGTCTATATTCAGTAATATAGACTTCAATTTCAGTAAGAAATTAAGTTAATAGCATAAAAAAATCACAACACTAAGGATTAATAAACAAGTTCAGCTTGACTATTTGTTCACTGAAAGAATGTTTTACTTGTATCACTTGTTGTATAACTTGTAGATAATCTTTGCCTACCACATATAGAACGTAGAGGTGCTAATGCACTATTTGTAGTCTAAGTCATCTGTCTTTAACTGTATATTCTTTGTACCCAGACAGCACATTGACATGGCCCATCTCTCACAGGTAATCAAGAATCATTTCAGCCCATGTCTCAGAGAGCATGTTGATAATGGCCTTCCATTAGATTCTGAAATAACAATGTTATTTCATAACACAGGAAGAGACACCATATTTCCCTGACAAAAATGTCACACTGCAAATAAATAAATAAAGGCAAGATAAACAGAACAAACACTGTCAATGAACTAAACAAGGTTTGATTGTTGATTGTTGGACCTGACATGACCAAGGCTAACTGGAGTTCATTCTTTAAGATCAAAACTACTGTCTTAGAATTTCCTCTTTATGTGAAAGATTAACCCTTATTTCATGAAAGAACGTACTGTGTTTACTGAGTACAAAATCTTATTCTCAATGTTTTAATATAGCTTGACAACATTTTAATTATGTATTGGTTAATATATTTTTAACAAATACTTGCATGGTGTATCCATACATTGACATATATGTTTTGGCATGCTTCTGAAGACTAGCCCAGTAGGCTCTGAAAAAGCACTAACTGTATTCCTAGCTGTGGTAATATGACTTGTGTCTTTGAGCTTTGAAAAATAACAGTAAATTAAAGAGAAAAGATGAAGAGCAAAATAGCGCCATGGCTGAAGTTCAAAGACAATTCTCCATTGTGATACAGGGGAAGCACAGTGTGGAAAGATCAAAAGAAGAGTGATGTGAAAGGTCAATGCTCAGTCGATTACAAGTGACTACATAAAGAGGTGTTCCTGCTAAGTAGTGCACTGCACAACCACAGAGAGCCAGAGCAGTACAGACTACTGAAAGAGACATGGTGGAATGTAAACTCAAACCTTTGAGGAGACAGGTGAAGAGTGAGAAAAGAGAAACAACTGTCTTTAGGAGCAAAGCATTTTTGCAGAGTAATTTACACATTGCCTAATGGGAAACAAGCAATAAATCTTCTAAACTTGTTTATTGTCAGGAAGTTATTTTTATGCAGTACATCTGTTTTGCGATAGTACAGTATGTGCAAACACGATTATTTAGTCAAAATGTGTACAGATATTATTAAAGCTTTATCCTTTTGTTATACCAGAAAGAAGGGATAGACAATAGCTTATTGTTATCCAGTATTAGTAGCAATGCTTCTGATCAGTATCAATTTCATCTCAGCAAAAACATTAGAAATTAAACCATAATTAACTAGAGTATACTACAGTGTATACATCAATCAGAAAATTATAGCATTGTTTATGTTTTACATGTGCGACCACAAACAGATATGCTATTTTTTCATGGGTGAAGTGTAATAAATTACATGTGTTAAATGTATTGCATTTTGTTTCCTACTTCATTTTTATTAGAAAGATTAGAAAACATAGAAAATAAAATAATTTTTTAAACCAGATGGATTTCAGTTTTATGTTAATGATAAAGACAATAATGATACAGAATCAAATTATTATTGCATGAAAATACAAATAATGGGTACACAAATCTTAGATATTTACTTACATTGTATGTTTTCCAGTGTAATGGAATGGAAGCAGTAATAGGCCAGACAGAAAAGCTAGCCATCCAAATCCAAGCACTAATTTACGTTTTTTTAATTACAAACAGATGTAATGCTTACCTGTTGTGCTTTTTCATTTTCTCATCACATATTACGACATACATGACATATATGGGAACATAGGAAACGTACTGCGCGCTGTAGTAGGAATGGCCATTAACGTGAGAATGCAACACATTCAAACTCCCAACCGTGAGCTGGAGCTGTCCAGTTTTTGTGGTGCTGAAACTTTTCTGAAAACATCGAGTCTGTCCTCTGTTACGACTTTATCTACGTACTACGTTTATCATCTACTGTTCCGAGTTTAACTATTCGTTTTGTAAGAAAACTAATGGTTTAGCTACTAATCGTTACAAACGAATCGTTTTGTTACGTTATTTTTTATTTACACACTCGCGCCTGCACGTACCACTTGTTAGCCCCAAGTTGTTAAGTCTTAATTCCAATGTGCAAATAAATATCAAACAGTCAATAAATATTTGATGCATAATGCATAATATAAATATCAAATGCATACATGCATATCTAAATATATACAGTACTAGTCAAAAGTTTAGGATTACTTGCCGGATAACGTATTTTCTTTTGAAACCTTTTGCTTAAATGTAGACAAAAATATAATTGTGCCAATATATTAATTTCTGTTATTAGAAAATTACAATTTTATTTAAAAAATGTTTTTGAAATGGGTGATGGGGGTGGAGTTGGCGGGGGTTCCAGCTTAGTCGCGTCGTCCTCAGTCTCAGTAAAAGTTACGGCGTCACGAAGTTTCGGTTCACGTGTCGATCTGCGCAGCTTCGGGGCTCTCGAGATCTTCCCGTTTCTTCTGCTCACAGATCTTAATGTTGCCCGTCGTCTCAAAATTATTGGAATTCGAGATGATTCAGATTCCCTCTTAATGAATATTTGGCAGATGCAGGCGGTTTGTCATGGGGTTTTCTTCACGTCTGAGAGTGAAAAATCGCGTTTCATATCGGTGTAGCACCAGACATGGTCTGATCGTTAACGAGTTTGTTCGTTCGGCGAAGTCGTGCCAGCGGAGAGTTTCATGTTTTTGATCAAATTTGAATTCACGCGGCTCCTTTTGGATTTACTGTTTCCCAGGATACTGATTCGATTACGCGCCAACTAAAGACTAGCGTCTATTTATTCGACTTAAAACCGCTAATGGGCTTTGGAAATGAGCAGCTCGTTTTCAAAATGTCATTTTTAAGAATCACTCGCGGAGAGAGACGTTTCCTCAGAGGACGCGAGGGTTTGTAATACTGAATTTTTCGCTGATTTCACGACACGCGTTTCCATGGCTCCGGCTGTAAGATCGATTAAGCGTAAGGATGCGATTAACTGGCCGAGGATGTCGACAACTTTCTGGGCTGTGCTGCTGTTGACGGCGCTTCTGATCCTGTACTGCGGTGAGTTTGCGGTTTGTGTCAAGATAACGTGTCAACATTTCATTGATATGACCTTAAGAATAATGTGTCGTATGTCTTGTTATCAACTTGGAGAAACATAAACAACCCAAACTCAGTCATGGATTGTCCAGGAAAGATCAGCTCCGCGTATTGAAATCATGTCAAGACATGTCAAAGGCATGAGCGTAATGTTCAGAAATGCACATACATGTTTCACCAGAGACTCAAGGGCAAAGGAAAGTGTGTGTTTTTCATCTAGACTCATATCTGAGGGGTATTATGTTTAAAGCTTTGTAGAAACTGGTATTTTCCTTAGTAAACCCATAATGCCATTATTTAGGAAATGATATTGAACAAGCATGCAAACATAAACCCAAACAACTAATTTTCTTACCACGTAAATATGATTAATATCTTCTTCAGTAGAGATCAGCTTGGGCCATGAAAATGTCAAATCATGTCAAAGGCATGTTGTTCACATTTGTCACACATAATTCTGTACTCAGGTCTACATAAGTGCACTACAAACACACATAAAGGGAAAAACAAATAGACGCCTGCACACCTGAATCAGTGATTGTGTATCTATAAAATGTGGCTTTGTTTTTCTAGGCTTGGTTGGGTAGTGGTATATCTCAGAAAGAATTTAACCTGTGACACCCTGCCTGCTGTTCAGATTGGGGGACATTTTGAAGCAACAGGGTGCAAATATGGATAAGCATTTATTTTGTTAATATCCTGCAATTGCGTGATCAATTATCTGCTGGGCCACAATCAATGCCAGATATGTTTGGTGTGGTTAGCAGTCTAAGGCATACATATATTATTTTATTTTTATATCTCTCTCTGTGTCATACTAAGTAAACCTCATCTGCAGCTCTGCCCCGACCTGCTTGTTGTCTGTGATATTAATCTTCATCTAGAAGGGCACAACTGCACAACATCCATGTCTAAGTTGCTGTCAAGACCCCAGGCTGACACCTCACAGCTCAAGCTGGTATTACTTGTGCAAATGAGAGTGAAAACCATACAAGCATGAGCACAAGCTAGTATTAAACAGGAAGTCTGCTAGTTGAATTGTTTATTTTTAGCTAGTCTGAACTAATTAGGTCTGCATTCGCTAGTGAATCATGCAGTTGCTGCATCTTTATATTAGCATCTTACTGCAAAAAAACACCTTAAAAGTATCCTGTTCAAATTAGTCATCATTGTGTGTAACATGGTGTTTGTGTTTCAGAAAAAGATTGTGGGTAGCTCAGGTTAGTAATAGTAGAATGGTACTCATGCTGTACCAAAGCTGTATAAATTAATACCAAGCTATATGATGATGTTGATATTGAATGACTGTTTAATGAATGATATGGAAAGGGCTTTGTTCTGTGCGCTGGCTCCCTCCTCTGGATGCTATTCCACATGTTTGTTAAAGTCTTACAGGGGCTGGTCAAATTTACCCTTCAATGAGTGTTTAAAATAGAGATAGAATCATTGATTTCTTTAAGGAAACAATTGATAAAGGTATTATGTTTAGACCAAACTATTACTTCTGTATTGGACTTTGTAGACACCAGAAGCAAGGTTACACCAGCTATTGGAAAGTTACAGTGCAGTCTAGTTATGGCATAAATGGGCACTTTGTAACAACTGACACATAGTTTATTAAAATAATTTGGCAGCATTCAAATAGTTTTAGAATTAAAACATATAATAAAAATAATAATAAAATGTAGCATTTAGCATTAAATAGCAAAATTAAAATTCATCCTCTAATTTAGATTTATATACAGTTTCTGAATACTTACATATTTACATATGTACTATTTACTATGTTTGAGGATTATTTACATTTCCTGTTGAAAGTTACAATAAAATAAGTCAATAAATAAATAAATAAACATCAATGGAAATAAAACACAAAATAGAAATTATTGGCTTTTAACACAACTTGGGTGCATTGGTTTATATTTGAGAGTAAATACCTGGGAATGCTCAAATAGCCTGGCCATCATTAAAGTTACATGGTGCAGAGCGCATGTGATGCTTTATGTATGAGAGTTTGTGTGTGCTGATATTTATTGGCAATGTTTTCTTTAGATTCATACAAATTGAGCCAAATAAAAAGTGTGTAATGGTGAAAAAAGGAAATCAAAAACATACAGGGATGAGTGCTCTACAGCCACATTTTCCATCACACCCCCACAGGGTAAATTATGTGCCCTGATGAATCATACTTGCTAAACACTGCCCCTAAAATGCACCCACAATGCATTGCGGCACATTTACACATTTCGTCCTCTAAAACAGCCCATGCTGTCTTATACATTGCTCAGACAATCACAAATACACATTCACATGGACTTTTCAGTCATATCAAACCAAGGAGGAAGAAACTGAAGTTCATGTGCTTTAGCAAAGAACCAAATCAAAGCAAACACGCACAGGGGTAACAACCAATATCTAACAACCAATAAGCAATTTTGTTACAGTAATCATCAATTAGGTTATTCTGGTTATTTTAGATAATCAAAAGAATTACTTTACAGATAAATTAATACAGATAATTAATTATTTTATCTTTTATTTAAATCTTGATGGACACAAAGCAGATGCATTCATAATAAATCTGACATCAGTGCAAAAACAGTTTATGTAACAATTGAGTTAAAAACTAACTACTGACTACAGTAAAACCAATATTATAGTATGCAATCATTTTATTATCCTTGGCTATTTTAAATCTAGCCAAAGGCCTTTTTTTATTGAATGAGCAGCTTTACCACTGTTTGCATCAAAAGTTAAGGATGTGAGTTTATGAAGTTGTCAAGTTTTCTGTCTGCCCTAGCAAGCACATTATGAACCTCTTACAGAAATAGAGGCAGCTTTATGGATAAATATTGTATCAGCTTAGGAGATTTACAAGGTTTTCTAACCATAGTTATTACATTGAAATTGGAAAAAAATATCTTTACCAACCCAAAATATATGTAACACAAAAGACCAAATGTTTTTCTTTGAGACGCTTAAAAATATATTTAAAATGTATTAACAGTTCTGTTTTTCTAACCTGATGGTAAAAAGTGACATGTCAAGAATGTTGATATTTCATATAAAACAGCACTGGAATGTTTGTGCATCACTCGGCTTGTCTGTTTTCTCTTAAATTTGTGAGAAGAACAGATTGAAATTTAACACAGGGCATCAGAAGAATAAGAGTAGCCCACAAGTCATGATACTCATGGTATGATGTGTTTTCTGGTCATTTTGGAGCTATACAGCACCAGTCTTTATTCAGTTCATTACAATGGAAAGAGTGATCAGGATATTTAAAATAATATTATTATTTTAATATTAAAAAATAATAGATAATAAACTCTTTTCTGTATCAAGGAGCCAAGAAAGGCATTTTGGATTTTGAGTTAACTGTTTCTGTTAGTGCCCACATTTCTTCTGGGACAATTGCAAATTAAGAAGACTTGGTGCCTAAAACATTCAGTTCCAATGTAGACCATTAGTTTGGCATTCTAAAGCATCAGTGCACTTTGTTGACACTTAATGACTTCATTTGGGCTCTATTAAATCGAAATTACAAGGTATTAAGAGGAGACTCAGTGGCTTGTTTTGTTCCCCAATGTAAAGACTGTGATAATCTGAGTCTATATGTAAAGAAACAGAAAATTAGCGTCTTGTCTGACTATTAATATTCAGGAATAATGATTTATCTTGCTGTTGGCTCATGCGAAATCTGAGCATGTATAAAAAGCTAAATGCTTAGTGTTTATTAATGTGTATCCAATCGGCAGACGGCTCCTCCAGGCTGTTACAAATTGATCACTAATTGCTGTTTAAATGACTGCACGTTGCACCATAAATTCATTTAAATTTGGTATTGTTTTTAATGACGACAAGTAGCATGCATAATAAATAACTATTGACATTTCACACAAGGGTCTTCATTTAAGGAGATTGACCCTGCTTTGGGGGGCTAGGAAAGACACGAAAGACTGCTAAGATACTTACAAAGGCTATTAAAACGACTCCACTGCTTTATTATTGAGGAAACCAATTGCTTGGAAGAAAATGCCACCCTGGTGTTTTGAAATCCTGGAGGGCTCCATCAGTGTGAGGCCGCTCACAGGCTGTGACAGAAAATATCTGGGGTGGAAACACTGTGAAGAAGTGGAAAAAGAAAAAAGTGGAAGAAAACAAACAAGACAGGCACAGATGGTAAAAAATGTGCAGCAATCAGTTTGAGAATAATGTGTAATGCTAATGGTATTTTCCATGAATAGGGCACAGTTTTGTAGTTTCCTGCATTGAAGGCACAAATTCAGCATTTAACAGGTTATTGTTACATTCTAAGAATTAGGTGCATTTGTTTCCATAGTCATAGTTTAAAGAAAAGAAAAGACTGCCTTGCAAATGTGTATTGGAGAAGAGGTAATGGAAGTCAACTCATGCAGATTTGTCTTTTTCCAAAACATGGGTGCCATACTGTGATGCTTGTTTCAATCTGACACCTTTCAACAGGACATTCATCAAAACACGAATCAAAAGCCTCCCTGTGCATCATGAAATACAGCTACACGTGAATGTAAGGCAGTACCATCAAAGCTATTTATTTAGTTAAAGAAAATCATTGAAACACAATACAACTAAATGCACCTAAATAAAGACATAAAGATGACGGATGACATACAGATGATGTGATGATAGATAACTATAACATTCTGCTCAAGTCTAATAATAGTGGAAATGCACACCCATGAGCACATCACAAGTTTACATTATTGTACAAAGTTGTAGTGTTGCATGGCAGCCATAAACAGCTTACTGAACTATACTACTTAGTGAAATGATAGTACATTATGATGTTAATGTTAAAAATTGTAAATGTTGTAGCTGTTTTTTTAAAAGCAATAAGCATTAAAGGTCCTATAAGCTGTTCTATAGTTGTTTCAAAAAGGTTAAGTGGTGTTGTTATGCATAATACGGTAAATAAAATTACTGTAACACATGGCCTCAAGTGACTTATTTACTGTATTTCATAAAACAGTAGTAACAGCAATATAAGAGAGACACCAATGTTTGTGACAATGCTGTTTAAGTAATTGAACAGTGGGTTACAGCATACTCAACAATAACTCAAGCACTGGTTGGTATTAGTTGTATTATCATAAGTTTCATAAGTAATCATAAGTTCTGCATATCATAAGTAATCAATTGTCCTAATTTGTCTCAGGGATCTGTCATGCTCAGTATTTGAGCAGACCTCTACACAGAAGTCTTTATAACTTCTGTAAGGCTAATATACAGTCAGCTGGAATATGCAGTTATTATTGCAAAATAGACCAAAGAGTCACCCAAAATGGAATCTAAAGAGACCACTCTCATGATTTTAGACTAAAAGTTTTCAAAAGTTAGCAAAATAAACATTTTTTATATCTATAGACCAGTAGGCACCGTGACAAACTGTGTGTGCACCCTCTTTTCATGTCTCTGATGACACACATATTTTGTGTCAATATACCAAAGCATTGCTGGTTGAATTGCTGGTGGTGCTAAAGGGTTTAAGGTAAAGACACCAAATTGGCTAGAGTAACATATCAGACTGTTCTCTATCTGTGTGCCAAATCAACTTTCTGTTCTATGGGCTGCCATAGACTTCAAGAGCAAAAGAAGAAGAAAACTTATGGATACAATAATAATATATAATAATTGTTATATCACATTAATGTCACTATCTGTTCAATGACCCATGCTCATTTAGCAGGGATTGACTCATCTAACCTTGTCACTAATTCTATTATACCTTTAATTTCTATATTTACACAGACACTCACAAGCTATACTGTAAATGCATCTAATAAATATGTATAATAATTAATGCTGTAAATTGATTACTCATTTTAGTTGAAAAAAATACATGATGTGACTTAACTTTTAAGAAATGCTGAGAAAAGAGATATTTTTAATAGCTGGTTGATGTACACATGCAAATCAAGGAGATTTCAGTTTTGTTTAAAATTGTACATTTTGTGTGTTGGCTTACATTGGAATATTTAATATATTTAATTAACACAATTAATATGTTTGTGTTATATAACATCATCATCGTTTCATTTATCTACTAATATGTGTGTGCATGTATGTGTGTGGCCTGCAGCAGTTCTGACACCTTATTGGAAATCACACAAAATAGAACAAATTAGTTATAATTTAACATAAGAGAAATGTGTTATCTGTGATTACATATTTAATCCTTATAAATGCACTTTATAAATACTTGCAAATAATTACAAAAACTATTAAGATGAGGTTTAACTTTGACAAAGAGACTGTGAGAGACTGTGAGACCACCCAACTGTCTTTAAAAGTAAGAATGCATCCTTTGTCATTGGCTACTCATTCTATGTGGCCTGTCCTGCTGAAGCATGTTGCCTATAGTAAGCTAGGATAATAAATGAGAGATATTAAATAATAATTAATGATAGCATGATTGGATGTATAGTTTATTTATACAGACCGAAGAACAGACCTAGTAAACTTTCTCATTGTTAACTATCTACAAAGAAAGCTACCTTCTAAAGCATCATCCTAATCAATATGGGAACTTGACTGATTTTGACAAGCCTGCAGGCTGAGGGTATCATTTGGAACAGGTCCTGATACAGTTGTTGCCAATAAAGTTTGATGTTGGTAAGCTAACAACACAGTGCTTTAATAAAAGTACAAGGACACATAGGATGCAAACAATTCGCAAAATGTTGCAACTTTTTAATCAATATTGTGCACTATTGAAAAAAACTCTTGACTCTGTCTCCAGTAACAGAGCTTACTGCATTACATCCAAAGGTTGTATGGTGGTTTTCAAATAACATATAATGCTGTCTTAGATTCTGGTCAAAAGAATGCATCTTATTGTTAGTATTTCAGAAGTGCAGCTTGGTTGGCTGGTATTATAAACAGCTTTGCAGGAACAGGAATATGCTTATGATGATTAAGGTTTGCAACATGACTACAATATTTGGGTGAGTCATAGGTTTAGCTGGTGTCAGAAAGAGAGTGATGGAAGTGTGTGTGATGATGATGCAGCTGCTGACGCTTATGCTGGATAGATAATGTGATAGATGTCAAACCTGCTACACTGAGCTCATCAGCCAGACCAAATCTGGACTGAGAGAGAAAGATGTCAGGAGATATAGAGATGACAGAGTAGTGAGTGCACAAATGCTACATCATACAAGCTCATTGTTAGGATAGAACCAGAAAAGAACCCCAGAGGTATTTGCTTGGGAGCTGTGTAATTCCGGCTGATACATTCATTTAAATGCAAGACATGGCTTGTTAAGCCTGATTTTAGGTTTTAGAAGCTAAAACTCTGCTCTTCTCTATTACAAAAAGGATTTTACTGTATTACTGCCGTGCATGTGAATTAAATGAGGGCAACCTGGGGGTTGCAGTAGTCATTACATACAGTCATTACATAATAGTCATATAATAGTCATTACTGTAATGCAGTCAAAACATGTTGTACGACACTGGTAGGAAAATTACTGAGCTATTGTTTATTTTATTCAAGGCCCTTTCTTTCCAATTCAATTTTAGAAAGTTCCTTAAATTCAGATGACTGTAAAGAAGTTTTAAGCTTATGTTTACATTTTTGCATATAATAGTAAAAATATTTTTTTCCAGGAAATGTGATTGCTGTTTCCCCATGCAGAACTCACTGTAACACCCACAACACCCAACTGTACCTTGGGTGTTGTGGGTGGTTGCCAAGCATTGCTAGGTGGTTGCTAGAGTGTTCTGCACAAGTAGAAATGTAAATAAATGTAATAGCAAAGCCCTTCTCGACAAATCACACAATTAAAGATATAGCATTTATATCCGTAACTCAAAGGTGCAGACAATTTTCAGACCCTCCATAGCAGACTGCAAGCCAAAACTTCTTACCTTGTACACTAAGATTATATGGGCACACAAACTTGTTTAACCCTCTATGGCATGAATTTTCATGTTATTGGGAAAGAAATATTCATTTTTTGGGAGCTTAGGGGTCCCTGATAACATATCCATCATAAAATGTGTGCCCCCCCACCCCCTGAACCAGATATTGGTTTGTTGCCTCAGGGCAACAATGTGCTATGAGGCTACTGAAACACAAAGGTTTTCTATATAAATGGAATAAGGACAACAAGCAATATATGTACTGGAAAAAAATTATATTTTGACAAACATTAACCACAAATGGTTCTAAACAATCTCAAACATCAAACTATCAAATAAACAAACTACTACTTATTATAACTAACACCTGTTGTATAATGGTTTCTAACATTTCATTTCAACATAAACCAGCGTGGAAATAACTGTGTGTTTATGTGGGTTATTGGTTGTTGTTCGAATCAGTGCTTATCTTTTTGATCTTCTCCTCTGATCTTCGCTAATTCTGTATTCTGTGTGAAATCTCAGAAAGCTATTGCTGGTTGATGTAAAACAGAGGTGGACATCACATTTCTGACACTTGACTTTGGGTGTACCCGTGCACCCTGGTACCTTGCATCTCCCCTTCTTTTCAGTCATAATCATCCAGTGGGCTGTGGCATCCAGGCGCACATCAGGAACTGGAACTGGAGCAACGGGTCCTTTTCTCCTCTTTTCGTCATACTCACCAGCAATTTTGGAACAGGGACGACCTTTCTTGCACTCCAGGCTCTTTCCACTTTTGCAAAGGCATTCAGCGATGTTTAACTTGAAGGTATACAGCTTCATATGTTCATTCTTTTTCATGCCAGTGCCTTCACAATCTCTTCGATAGAGCAGCCAGGTGGTCATAATGATCATATCCATTAAGTGGAACACCAGCCGGTGGTACCACTTCTTTGATCTGATTTTTGTCTGATTTCGGTACAGTGCAATCAGTGAATCAAGCAGATCCACATCACCCATATTCCTTTGGTATTCTTTCACCACAGCAGGGCAGGGGACTTTGGTGATCATCTTTTGCTTGTGATCCCACCTGTCAACCTCGATGACTGGGTGGGCTTCAGCATAATCACTGAGCGATTATTGTACCACTTTACAACATGCAAAGGGGTTTCTCCAACCATGGCCATCTTCTGTACAAAAGATCCATATCCTACTCTCTTTGCGCAGCATCACACATGAAGTTGACACCTGGTAGTCTGTTGCCATGAACAGTGCTAGTGCAGTGAATTCCCTGCTGAGCCGGTGTAAGCATAAGAAGGACACTGGTAAACCAATTGTCAAAAAAAAGCTTGTAGTTCATTTGCTTGGGTATAGGCTGGGCCAGGCGGAGGACAACGTTGCCCCTTGCTCCTACATCTGTTAGCTCGGGGGGTTGTACATTGTCTCCCTGTGTAGATTTTTAAGTTGTGCGGGACACCATCAGAGCCAGCCAAGATGAATATCTTGTAGCTCCATTTCTCTGGTTTTGATGACAGGTATTGTTTCAGTCTATTTCTTGCCTTGAATGGGACCACCTACTCATCAACAGCCAGCTTCTCACTCATTGGGATTGACGTCAATTTTGAGGTTAGATGAGTAACCAATGGGTGGATCTTGTAGAGTGGATCATCATTATCCTCCTGTCTCTCTTCATTGTTAGTGAAGTGCAGGTATTTTTTGATGGACTCCCATCTATTCAGTGTCATGGTGTCAGCTACATGGAAAACTTGGCAGACTTTGTTCCAAAACATGCGGGTGCCTGGTAAACCAAACAATGACATGTACACCACAATACCCAGGAATTGCCCCAGTTCTTTTACAGTGAGGTTAAGCAGCTTGTTTGCATCACATTGTATTGCATAAAGATTTGTGTGCTCTACAATAACTTCCAGAATGTTTTTAGAGAAAAACTGCTTGAAGTACTGGAGGGGGCACATATTTTCAGATCTTGGAACCAAGCCGTGCCATTCTGGGTAAGCTGAGAAGCATGCTTTGTGGGGTGTTCTCCCCCAGGGTAGGCATGGAACATTGACCTCTGCTACATGTGCTACATCAAAAACAAACTTCCCAGGAGGACATGACTGTGCATCCAAGCACATCTCCACATTTTAGCATGATATTGTCTGGAAAAAGTGGTCTAACTGCACAATGTTGCTCTGAGGCAACAAACAAAAAACACTGTTTAGTATATAAATAAAAACCACATAAGTATTTAAACAAGCATATTTCTTTACATAGTAATGAACATGAATATATTTTTATATAAAGTTACTTCAATTTAAACATGTTAAAAAGTGACATTTACCTTACCAATTGGTGGCACTCTGTCCCATGCAGCTTTGCTTCCCGAAAGGACTGCTCCACCCCCAAACAAATGGCAACACCCACTTCAGCCCTTCTTTTTATTGGATAGACATGTCAGGTGATATCACATATACATATTTTTTATAAACAAAAAAATTAAAGGGGTTGTGTGCGGTCCAAAAAGGTAGTTTCTTGCCTGAGGGGCAACGCCATGCCATGGTCAACTAATCTTGTTGCTGTCATATAGAAATGATTCAAGAAGTCTGACACACAAATATTTATGGCACTGTGCATATTCACTGTTTATTCATCTATTCATCTATATTTAAATATCCATGTGACTACATTATGGTGCCTGTCAGTGCTGAATATCACAACAAACCTGCCCCAAAGTGTGTGCATCTATTGGTAGCATTAAAATGGAAACTGTGCACAAAGATTGCATAAATTTAATTAGTTCATTTGTCAGTGTCACAAGTCCAACAATGCTTAGATTTCATAGAGCTCTAGCACAGGAATGGAGGCTATGCTTTACCTGTGACTTCTTATTTAAAATCTCTTTAATATTCAATAACTTATCACTGCAGAATGTTTATCAACCTATTTAGATAGTAAAGGAAATCCTACTATCTTGTTGGGTAATTAAATACAACAAAAAAAAGTCGGTTCTGGGGTTTCCGGAGGTAAAGTCCTCCTTTTCTCGGTCTCCTTATACTTTCAAAGATTTTGTATATTTTTGGCTATATATTTTGCAAAAAATAATAAGATAATCAGTGGGTATATGTCAATAATTTAGTTGTCATTCTGAGTTACTCTCAAAAAGTACATGAATTATGTTCTTGACCATTTTATTAATATTATTTTGTGCTTAAAATAAGTTTGTAATAGACAAATTTTGAAGAAACCCACTTCACATAAAAGGGGGTGGTTATTAGAGGTAAAATAAAGTTACAATACAGAATCATTTTGTATCATATGGAGCTGTCTTATACAGAATCATTTTGTATGAACTCCATACAGAACACAGTTTATCAAGAATCCTAGCATTGTACACATCTTAGCATCTTATTTCTTGCTAATTCTTCCCAACAGAAAAGTAATGGCTAAGCTTCAATTAACAAATCCACCTGCACTATTTTACGAGCAGCCCCAGCTAACAGGGAAAGTTATCAATAAACGTTAGTACGTGCACAAAAACATGCAGTAGCATTAGTAGAACATTTCCTAATGTTATCTACCATTGATAAATGTTCTAAAAATATTAGCACAAAAAACATTATTTTTGCATTGTTATTGAAACGTTTTAAAAACATTAGCATAAAAATGTTATCATTGCATTGATAGAAGAATGCTCTAAAAATTTTAGCACAAAAACTGTTATTATTGCGTTGTTAGTAAAACATTTCCTTAATGTTATCTTGATAAACATTTTAAAAACATTTGCATGAACGTTATCATTTTCATGTTAGTGGAACGTTCTAAAAAGTTAGTATAAAGTAAAAAAGTTATCATCTTGTTGTTAGTGGAACATTCTAAAAAGTTAGTATACAAAAAACGCTATCATTGCGTTGATAGTGGAACGTTTTAAAAATGTTAGCGCAAAAACTTTATCATTGCATTGTTAGCAGAACGTTTTCTTAACATTCTATGCCATTGATAAACGCTCTAAAAACATTAGCATGAAAACAATATCATTTCATTGTTGACCCATTGTGATAGAGTAAGTCATCTGAAATGGCAGAATCTATAAAAATAACAAGTGGAAAGAAAATAGAAGAAAATAGAATTTCAATTGCTGATAACTGTCACTTTTTTTTTTTGCCTGCTGCACATCTGCCAGAGCGCATATGCTAAAATTAAGACAGTTGTGCTTGAAGAAAGCAGAGTTATGGGTGTCCACTGCTAAACTACAACACAACATCATTTGTCATGCAGAGAACATTAGAATATACTTTATTCTAACAGTGTAAAAAGTACTAGAAGCCAGGGCAGACCCTCACTTCTGCAGTGGCAGAGTGCATTTTACATTCAGATATTCATGTGAATTGACTGCATTTTCTTATGCAGTGAAAATGAAACGAACAATTGGCCAGAAGCTCAGTGGGGGCATAAAGATGGTGTCCGCTGGGAGAGTTGGTCCTAATCATTGTAAAGTATTTCCTCTCACACACAGCACTGGGCCAGTAATCTAATGCACACATTATTCAGCTTGCATCTATTAAAAGAAAGCTGAGGGAGATTTATCGCCCAGGTTTAACTGTATGGTAAAATAACGCATTAGGCAGATGATATCACAGTGTATGAAATGATTATGCATGCTTGCAGAAACGTGGAAGAGGCCGTCTTAATTAAATGCAAGGTCTTGGTTATACATCACTGCATTTCTGCTCAGTCCTTTTAACCAAATTTGCTTTTATTTTTAAAAGCAAAAAGCTGAGAGAAAGCTTTTTTTCTGTTCTACATTCCCTGCTATTTTTAAAGGAGGCTGAGGATGGGGTGTGCAGTGGGCCAAAATTTTGCTACCATTTTCTGCTCTACTGCTCATATGCACGCCAAGGATGGCAATTATATTTCAGTCAGTGTAGCCCGTTTTCCAGATATGGCAATGATTTTGAATGAGCAAATGGGAATTGTAAGTGCTTTGCTTCAGGAAATAGCATTTTGCTTAAAATTTAACAATAGGGTAATATAAAATAAGTGTCTATGCCGTTAATATACTAGCTAAGAATCACTTCATGGTTTTAGGTTTAGGAGGACTTAAACTGCTTTCTCTAAGAAAAGTTCAAAGAATATATGTAGTTTGATTAAAATGTTTGCCCCTGCTATAGCTCTCAAATCATTGTGTTGTGCTGTAGTTAAACATGAAAACTTTAATGAAAGTAATAAGAACCATTGTCATTAAAGTTGGCATACACTTTGTTGTCTTTGTTAAATATCTAATTTAATGAAAATCTGTCCCTCCTGTAGCTCTTAAATCATGCATCTTGGTGTTCGGATCAAAACATGCAAACACATTATATTGCAGCCAGTCTCAAGATGCATGAAATCAAAGATGTTTTTTTGTCAAACTTGAGGCACCTGGTGTGAAAACTAAAGTTTTCCTGTTATAAAATAGGGTTAGGGGTTAAATAGAAGGTCATGCAGATTTGGGAATGAAGTGACTGTTCTTATCTATTCCTAATTTTATTCCTAATTTCTAATTTATTTATTCCTAAAACAGCATTTTTGGACAGCATGAATTTAATTCTGGCTGGTACGTAAAGATATAAGTCTTGCACAATGACTGTGAAATCTGTGTGATATGACATCACACTTTTTCATGTTTTAGGAGTGCACAACAGCAGCATCTCAGAACCTAGTAGACTAATCTTGTAGAGTAAGCACTTCTACTCTTTTACAAATATAGTCTTGAAGTCTGTAAAAGTGGTCTATTTACCAGATCTGTTCTTTTGAAAGGGGTGCTGTGAAGAAAAATCACTGAAAATATCAGCTCATGGGTAAAACAGCTTTTGGAAAATGAACAAAATCTGCATGTCCATCTGTGACTATGTGTTGTGTTTTAAACAGTGTTGATGAAGCCACTCTTAAATTGTATTTTGACAAGCTCCAAGCTACTCTACTACTCTACTACACTACAATCTAATACTAACTATAGTATAATTAAATGTTTTTTTGTTAAATGTATTTTGCCTCAATAACATTACTGTAACGAGGAGACAGAGACGGTCGGATCCATTTGCAGTAATTTATTAGAGTAGTCGTACAGGCAGAGTTGGCAACAGCAAACAGGTATGGCGGAGGCTAGGCTAATCGGTAACAGTAAACAATCCAAGGGTCGGGCAGGCAGCAAACAATCAGAACAATGATAAACAATCCAAGTCGGGGCAGGCAGCAAACAATCAGAGAAACAATAAACAATCCAGGTAATAACAGGTAATTCAATAATAATGTAAACACTCAGAAATGTTAGCCGGGGCAAAACAAGACTTCGCCCTGAATTAATCAAATGCTGGGGTTTATATAGACAAGAGTTAATGAGAATCAGGTGAGCAGGAAGTAATCAGTCCAAGTATGGGGCATTATGGGAAATGTAGTCCCAGAGCAACCTAATGTTCAGGTGGCGGTTCCCCCTGGTGGTTTGGGGGAGGCGGTACGGGAGCCTCCACCATAAGCAATGTACGTAGCAATCTATACCTTATCCCAAGATATCAGAATCATTAAAAAAACTATAATTCACCGCAACAGCCAAGTGACTATGTGACTTACCATATCCCACTGTGCAAACCAAACTAATAATCATGGGACGATCTCTTCTTAGTGCACCATAAAGGGGCAAGATGTCTGACATAACAATAGATGGTAATGAACAATTTTAGTTTGTTACCTAGGATGCAGATGAAGAGTGACACTGCACTGCTCCAAAGTATTGCTGATTTGTCAAAACACAAAACAAAATGTAGCTTTTGGTCTCGCTACACCGCTGTTTGCTGGAAAATGTATGTAGCTAGTGGAAAAACAATAGCTACATACATTTAAAAGTAACTGAGCTACGGTCCAGCTGTTGAAAGATGTAGTTACGTTAGTAGTGTCTCTACTTGTAGTTAGCTACTCCCAAGCACTGGTCTTAATAAGCAAGTACTTTTACATAAACACAAACTTGGTTGACAATACAGAAGGACTGTGTATATTCAATCTGCTATGGATTTGTACTGTAAACTTTTCTGCCAGTCACTTCATTTCTGCCTGTAGTCACACAAGCAAGCAGGGCAGCTATTCTATTGTGTCCTACTCTCTGTTAGCCTGATATAATTGAGCTAAATGTTGAGGCATGCCAAGTAGAGTCTTGCAGCCTCTAAATAATGTAACAAAATTGCTTCTTTGGCATGTAAAAGATATTTGGCAGCAAATACAAAGATAGCCTTATGTAATCTCAAGCATGTACATCTAGTTTTAAGTTTGAATGCTTTTCTAATCCAATTAAATGTACAGTAAATTTAATAGCGCCGGTGTCCTTACCTATTCGAAAACTTTCATTCATTTATTTAAGGATACAGCAGATAGTTCTTTCCAGGCAATTTGCGTTCAAGGATTGCCTGCCTGGGCACTGGCAGCCACAAACCCAATTTAGGCAGAACAAACAGAAATCTATGTAAATGCACTATGCTAGCACAAGAATTATATTTAAATCAATGAGTTTTTTTATGTAATTCTGTCAGTGTTTTAGTGACCCAGCTTACTGTAAAGAGAAATGTCATGAGACTTCCCCTAAGTAGCCTATAAGTTTGCCGACTTCCTGAAACACTGTGACAATTTCAGTGTTTTTTTTAAGCAGCTTGACATGTCAGTTTTTGGTTTAGTCTGTGGGATGTCTGTTCAGACAATGAAAGGCAAAGATGAGGTAGAAGTTTTTAGCAAGGCTCCTAAGAAGGTCTGTTTGGTGTGGTAAGTGTCACAAAAAAAGCTCAAAAAAGTTCATATTCAAATTATTCAAATTCAAAAAAGTTCTGTCAAATTGTCATAGTTAGATAATAGTGCTAGACAATATGAAGGTGTACACAATCCAATAGTAATAATGTAAAATATGTGTACCGTTTATATGGTGACAGGTTGTCAACTATGGACAGTTTTGGCCTTGATCTTTTGTTTAAGCTGAGGCTAATTCATAGCTTCCATTTAATGTATTTTATGACGTGTGAATTGGTCTTGGCTGACAAAGTCATTATGTCAATGCACAGCTGGTGGTTCTGCTGGTGGTTCTTAAGAATAGGGACTTTCAGCCTGCCCCTCTTAAGTTTTATGACTAGTCTAGGTCATATTGACAAAATGACAAAATGATAGCTTGACTGGAAATAACACACAATACAAACATTCTAGTCAGAAATTATGTATGCGCTTTTATTTCTTTATACATCGCATCTTACATTTTGTATAAAGTATGCTCATTTCTGATGTGGTAGAATTAATGCCTGTGTGACAGATAATTAATGAAAAAATCATACTTCATTTTCATACAATAAATATTTAAATGGTTCATTTTATTCTTTGTTTACCTTACCAAAGTTTTTTGGCATGTTGTTATTTTTTGACAGTGGAGAAACCAGGAAGGAGAGATGTGAATGGGTTCAGGAAAAGTCCTGGGTCTGGGTGTCCAGCACTAGCCCTTTACCACTAATTGGTTCAAACTGCCATGGCTAAATTTTGCTGTTGCTGTTATGAATATGAAAAAGTAAAATACTACCTTCTGTAATTTAGTGTAACTCTAAAAATGGAGAAACAATGGGCTGTGGATTTGATCATTAAAAATCACAATACATTCACATTTCTAATCTTGACAAAAAATAGTACTGTTAGACGGGCAATATTAAAGGTTTAATTCCCCTTAATTTCAAGCTCTGCAAACAAAAACTGAAACCACTAAAACCAAGATACTAATTACTGCTGTTACTTTAACAGTTAGATAAATCAACTTCTCAGCAGGGCCTAATTCAAATGCTGACACCTTTATTAACAAACAGGTTCTGCTAAGAAAGTGTCTATGCCAGTTGGACAAAAGCACATGCTCTGGCACCACATACAAACCTCTCCTCGCTGTTTCAGTCTCCTCATTATGATTTAGCAGCCATCACAAGCAGCCCGCATTTTAATATAGCAAACAAGCCCGGGTTTAATGTGCTTAGTCTGTAGCATAAATGGTTACAAAAATTGTCATCACTGAAATCACCTGCTGTCGAAAGACTGGAATACCAAGTGCAGTAGAAAGGAAAATGGCCACCAAGGCCCAATTATTATCTTCCCTTTCATTTACAGACCCAGCAGCAGACTTCTGTCTCCACTGAGATCGTTTCCTACTCTGGCAGTGTCACTTGTGCCTCTATTTTATGGTTTGCCTTGAAAAGAGACTCATGTGCTTTGCATATTGATGAAAACAAGACAGGTTGGGTTAAGTCAGAGGAAAGAATATGCATATTTGATCCTTCAGGCAATAAAATCCTTTTTGTGCAACTTCATTTTCTGTTTTATGCCATTGCTTGTCCCAAAAAAACTGGTTTCAGTGTTTAGAAGGGAGTGAATTATCACCACCACCAACACCACATGAAGCATCTTAACATTTAGGTTTTTTTAGTTATTTTAAATGATGTTCAGAGCACTAAAGGTTCTAGCAATACAAACAAAAACTTTTTTTTACTCATACAAATTTCCCAGGGAAATATAAACCTCTGCTATAAGCCAGACTGGGGTGGACCTGGACCACTACAGTTTTTCTTGACAAGATTTTATATTTCTATCTCTGCACCTCTGGATCCACAAACCTTTGATGTGGCAATCTGCAGCATCCCTATAGATGCCTCTGCCTAGGTCCCTTCACTGGGGGCCCTTTGATCCTCCAGCTTTGGATACCACCTCCCCGGCCATGATAAAGGCTTGGCTTCAACCTCCCTGGCCTTTTGTTGATAATGGCCCGAGCAGGATTTCCCAGCATGCAGCAGGGTCAGAACCAGAAAAGAGAGCGGTAAACACTGTCTGGTCCGTCTGGCCAGGATGTGTCCCATCAGCTCTGGCCACTTCTTTAAAGAATGGGTTTCAGCTAACCCTCAGCTAAAGCAGAGAAAGGATAATGCACACTTTGACTGTCCAGTGTTTCCTAGACAACAGAAACACTGTATGTCCTTGGCCATTAAGAAAGGATTATCAGAAAATGCATCACAGGTGTCAAGAAGTAAATATGACAAAAGTATTTAGACTCTCATTTTTGCTGCAATTCCTACATTTAAAGTACAAAGTTGGACAGTTTTCCATTCTTCCTATGTGCGAATTCCCATATGTAAAAGACTGTAAATTTAAGTTGTAAATCCAATGGTAATGTGCTCTAAGAAACAGAGGCACTTGGAGGGCTTCAAATTCTCAAAAGCACAAATCAGAAGAGTTTCTCCTGGCATACTGTGACAATTTAAATATACCTACAGTAAATGTCCTGATGCTTAGGCTATGAGTATCAACCATTTGGTTGCATTATTTTCTTTTTACACAAATTACACTCTGCAAACATGCTAGGATATGTGCCAGCTATATGTAGAATTCCTTCTTCTAATGTGTTTGTGTGTGAATGATTTTTTTCACTGAGGCCCATCGCCTTAAGTCTGTGAGAGGATATGTTATCAGAGGTACTCCAGTGAGAGCCTGACAACTTAAAGTAAGGGGCCACATGTTTATTGGGTAATTGAAACTGAGCAATGTAGGTATGAATTCAGTGTGCCTGTCAGTCAGCTGGCTCAGGGGATGGAGTTTGTGACAGCCTGTGGCCTGACTAATGTCGTACTGAAATTAGAAAATCAACAGCATGTTATCCACTGCATATAAACAGCTTGGCTTGCATGTCTCCACTATATAGCAGTTAGCTTTCTCTATTCTTTCAGTGAGACTATTATTGTATTGCAAACAATTTCAGATTTATTTACCCTTTAGCAACATAGCTTCAAAGAAAGTTCACAGATTTCCTTAGAATCAGAAAACTGGTCTTTCAGGAAGTTTTACACATGCCCCTAGCATGCTTTATATTTACAGGTGAAAGCTGTTTTTTTGCCGGTAACTTCACCAAACTGAATCGCAAAATAATTGCTTTCAGACACTCTTACCATCTACCATCAGTTGGAAAAACACATCACTCCCCAAAGTAATGCTATTGGTTGAGCTCATAGTGCTTATATTGCTATTGGTTAGTAGAGTTAGTCGGGATGTTCAACAAAACAGCAATGTTTTAAATAGCACCAGTGTTTAATTTTGTTGGGGGAAATAAATCTACAAATGGATTACTTTTAATTATTACTCTATGCCATGTTGGGATAGGAAAGTGTTCAGTTTAACACTGAAAACATTACACACTTCACATTAAAATATATTTTGGATAATGTGATTGTTTTCTGCCTTTTTTCATTTTGCTGATTTTCTCCTCAAATCCAGCACCAAAAATTTAACAAAAACATTTTGTTGTTATATCTCACACCTCCATTCATTTAGCATGTTTTTTAAGTTTGCGTTTTTAGGTTGCTATTTACTGTGTGTTAATACCTTTTTGTGTTTTCTCACTTGCAGAGGTATACATTTCTGCAGAGGAGAAAAGGATATCCCGTCATGCATATCAGTGCATTTTGTTGTTTTTTTTGTTGTTCATTCAGATTTTTTATTTAGTGTGCATGGTGATATTTTAGATCTTTGTCCTCAATAAATGTCCTCTTATTGTATTGTCACTTTATTCTGTACAGTGTTAACAGCATGGTGAGAGTAAAGATTTCCTTTTATTTTGCCTGCCTCAGTGTTTTGTTTAGTTATTGACATGCATAGAACCTCAGTTCTGAGAGTCCTGCATTGACCTTTGAATATATTATAACACAAACCGAGGCATTCAGATGCAGAAGCAATGAAGCTATAAAAAAGTTTCTTTCTTGGTCACTTATGTAACCTTGGTTCCCTCAGAAAGGGAACGGAACACTGCATCTTGTTTGATACTATGGAGAACACCTTCCGTGTGACCGGTGTCTGAACTTATGTCTAATCACACCAATCTAATTGGCCTATAGCAGTGCTTAATGTTCATCAGGTGCACCTGCAAGAATATTAGGGAACCTCTAGAGCATGTCATCAACTTCTCTGTCTGAAGGAGATGTAAACAGGTGCCCATGAGGCATGGCAACAAGATGCAGTGATTTGTTCCCTTTATCAGGGAACTGAGGTTACATACATAACCAAGACGCTCCCTTTTGAGGGAAATTGACACTGTGTTTGGTTTGATGCTTTGGGGAACGCAACACTAACTCTGTCATGCCAAGGAGAATAGAGAATAGAACCACATGGTCCATGTGTAACATCACGCCAGAACATCTGCTGAACTCTGAACTTTGAACCCTGAACTCTGAACTTACTTCCTGTTTGGCATCTATATAAACCTTGCTGCCACAGGGCCACTTTGCGAAGTATTGCCAGCTTTACACCTGACTACTGAGCATTCTCTTTTACTGCCTGATTTCCTGTGTTTTACCTATTGTTTGGTTCTCGTTTTCTGATTTTTGCCTTGCCCCTTTGTTTGACGCCTGGATTGGACTGTTTGTTTGGATATTGATTCTCTGCCTGGATTTACGACCTCTGATTTACGTCTCTCCCTTTTGTTGTGTTGCATGGTTGGACTGTCTATGTTTATTACGACCCTTTGCCTGTTGATTATGGATCACGACTCATTTGATAACCCCAATAAACATCCGCAACTGGATCCTGCTTCAGCTTCTGCCTCAGCCCCCTTACAGAATACTTCGCCTACCCTCAATCCAGCGGATGTTTCACAGCTGTAAGCTGCATTTGTCTACCAGGGTGAACTATTACGCAGCTACCACGAACAGCTAGCTAACTTACAGGCATCGAATGAACTACTGCTCCAGCGACTTCGCTCTCCTCCTTCCACCACGTCGAGCACGGTAAGACTTGCTCTTCCCGATAAGTTTGATGGTTCTGCAGAACGGTGTAAAGGGTTCATTTGACAAGTACGCACTTATTTGGAATCGTTGGGGGATCAGTCTCATGCTAGTTCTAATCAATGCTCTTTTATCATGTCATTATTATCTGGCAAGGCTATTGATTGGGCTGCTGCGGTTTGGGAGACGGACGAACAGTTTAGATCTTCACCTGAGTATTTTTTGCAACAACTCCGAGAAGTATTTGAATATCCTGCTGGGGGTCGGGATGTTTCGTCTCATCTTTTACACCTTTCTCAAGGCTCACATAGTGCAGCAGAGCACGCAGTCGAATTCAGGACTCTTGCAGCTCAGAGTGGATGGAATGATGCTGCACTTAAAGGGGTGTTTCGGGAAAGCCTATGTCCCCAATTGCAGTTGGAGATGGCATGTCGAGGTGAGGAATCTTCTTTCAATGACTTTGTTCACATGACTGTTAAGATTGATAATTTGCTCAGGAACTCACCTAAACCCAAGCAAGCGCATGCATCCCACCTTATGTCACGACCTGCACTTCGGAGTCCTGAGGCACCATGTGTTACCGAGCCCATGCAAGTAGGATCTACCAGGCTGTCTGAGGACGAGCGTAGACGAAGGTTAATCAACAACCTCTGCTTTTATTGTGGTGAACCAGGTCATCATAAGTCACAGTGTCCTCAAAAGACCCGGAGGTCCCTCACAGCACAAGACCGAGTGAATGTGGACACCTTTTCAAAAAATCCATTTAAAGTCTTCACATTACCTGTACAGATTTCTACTGAAAGTGGTTCTCTTATGTTGACAGCATTAGTAGATTCCGGCGCCGCTCTCAACCTCATCAACTCGGACATCGCCCGGAAACATCAGCTACCCACCATTCCATGCTTTCCACCTATCAGTATTACGGCTGTCAATAACCAACCCATCAAAGGAGGAGTTCTGGAACAGACCCGATCACTGAAAATGCAAATTGGGGTTTTTCATGAAGAGAACATCTCTCTATATCTGATCGACTCCGCGCACGGGTGAGCTGACCCACTGGTCTCCATTCTGTTTTAGTCACTGTCTAACCCTTAAGCAGTCCAGTCCATGTCTGTCCACAAGCATTGAGAGCCCTCCGAGCCTGACCCAACCAAAGATCCCCAAGGTTTATAACGAGCTTTTGGAGGTCTTCAGCAAGGTTAAAGCCACACAGTTACCACCACATCGGCACTGGCACTGTGCTATAGACCTTCTTCCCAACATGTGTCCTCCCAAAAGCAAAGTCTACCCGCTGTCACGCCAAGAAGCACAGGCTATGGAGGGCTACATCAAGGAGGCTCTGGAAGCTGGCTTTATCCGTCCTTCTACTTCTCCCGCTGCAGTCGGCTTCTTCTTCGTGGAGAAGAAGGATGGGGGTCTGCGTCCGTGCATCGACTACAGAGGCCTCAATAATGTCACTGTTAAATTCAGGTATCCACTGCCTCTAGTCCCTTCTGCCCTAGAACAACTCAGGGAGGCCAAAATTTTTACCAAACTCGACTTGAGAAGAGCTTATAACCTGATACGCATCAGGGACGGAGATGAGTGGAAGACAGCTTTTCTCACCACCAGGGGGCACTACGAATACCTGGTTATGCCCTTTGGCCTTGCCAATGCCCCAGCCGTCTTCCAATCCTTCATAAATGAAGTCTTCAAAGATGTCCTCCACAAGTATGTCATTGCATATCTTGACGACATCCTAATCTATTCCCTGAATGAAGAGGATCATGTCACTCACGTCAAGAGTGTTCTTTCCAAGCTTCTCAATCACCAACTCTATGTCAAGACTGAAAAATGTGAGTTTCATGTGAAGCAGACAACATTCCTGGGGTACAACATCAGCCACCAGGGCGTTGAAATGGATGCTTCTAAGGTAACCGCCGTCACTGGAGTGGCCGCAGCCCTCCACGTTGAAAGAATTGCAGAGGTTCCTGGGCTTTGCTAACTTCTATCGACGCTTCATTAGGAACTACAGCTCTATTGCTGCACCTCTCACTTCATTACTCAAGGGAAAACCCAAGAAGTTGTCATGGAACGCTTCCGCCAATGCAGCCTTCCAAAAGCTCAAGACCAGCTTCACGACGGCCCCCATCCTAAAACATCCAGATCCAGAACTCCCCTTCATTGTGGAGGTCGATGCTTCTGACTGTGGGATTGGAGCCGTGCTCTCTCAACGTCACGGACAACCTCCCAAGCTTTTCCCGTGTGCCTTCTTCTCTCGGAAGCTAACCCCCGCTGAGTTTAATTATGATGTGGGAAACAAAGAGCTTCTGTCAATGAAGGCTGCCATGGAAGAGTGGAGACATTGGCTCGAGGGGGCAGCTCATCCTTTTCAAGTTATCACGGACCATAAGAACCTTGAGTATTTCAAGTCTGCTCGACGTCTGAATTCACGCCAGGCAAGATGGTCCCTGTTCTTTTCACGATTCCATTTTACAGTCACTTATCGTCCAGGCTCCAAGAATAGCAAGGCAGATGCACTATCCAGGCGCCATGATCCCCCACGACAGAACTACAATCCTGAACCTATTCTAAGTCCAGCCTTGTTTGTTGCTCCGGTCACTGCCCCCCTTCCAAACAATATGTTCCCCAGACACTACGTCACCGGGTCATCCAGTGGGTCCACACATCACTCAGCACGGGACATCCCGGCATTTCACGAACCCTTAAACTTGTGCAGAATTCCTTCTGGTGGCCTTCAATGACCAAAGATGTGGCCAATTATGTCAAGTCTTGCTCCGTCTGTGCCCAGTCCAAGACTCCCAGGGACCTGCCGACGGGACTTCTACAGCTTCTCCCGATTCCCCAACGACCTTGGTCTCACCTCTCCATCGACTTCATCACTGACTTACCCCTGTCTGATGGTTACACCACAATCCTGGTCATCATCGACCGCTTCTCCAAAGCCTGTCGTCTGGTTCCATTAAAAGGATTACCTACTGCCATGGAGACTGCTCAAGCCATGTTCCACCATGTCTTTCGAAACTATGGTCTACCTGAAGACATTGTATCAGATCGAGGAACTCAGTTCACCTCTCAGGTTTGGAAATCCTTTTGTAACCTTTTAGATATCAATGTGAGTTTAACCTCTGGCTATCATCCGCAGTCAAACGGTCAGGTGGAGAGGCTGAACCAAGAGATCGGCAGGTACCTGCAGACTTACTGCAGCCGAGAACAACATCGCTTGGCTGAATTTCTCCCTTGGACTGAGTATGCCCAGAACTCGCTCACGCACTCCTCTACAGGACTCACACCATTTCAATGTGTGCTGGGTTACCAGCCTCCCCTGTTCCCGTGGTCGGGAGAACCATCGTCTGTGCCTGCTGTTAACGACTGGATTCGTAACAGTGAGAGGGTGTGGGACAGTGCCCATGTGCGGCTTCAACGCGCTGTGAGGAGGCAGGAAATTAACGCTAACCGTCACCGTCGCCCACACCCTCCATACCAACCTGGACAAAGGGTCTGGCTCTCCACGAGGGATCTCAAGCTACGTCTGCCGAGCAGGAAGCTCTCTCCCAGGTATGTTGGCCCATTTAAAATCATAAGACAGATTAATGAGGTCACTTACCAATTAGAGCTTCCTGCTGACTACCGCATCTCTCCTTCTTTCCATGTGTCACTCCTCAAACCTTTCCACCGGGACGCTGACCCCAAGGCCATATTGCAGGAGCCACCGCCACCGCTGGACATTGGCGGAACGCCGGCCTACAAGGTGAACGTCCTGCTTGACTCACGGCGAAGAGGGGGTCAGTTACAATACCTGGTGGATTGGGAGGGATACGGCCCAGAGGAGAGATCGTGGGTAGCGGCAGTGGACATTCTGGATCCCTCGCTCACGGAGGAGTTTCATCGAGCCAGACCTGACCGTCCAGCACCACGGCCACGGGGACGCCCACGTAAAGCACCTGGAGGTGCTCCTAGAGGGGGGGGTTCTGTAACATCACGCCAGCAGAGGGAGCCCTCACCGGAATACTGACTGCTCATGCTCCCTCTGCTGAACTCTGAACTTTGAACCCTGAACTCTGAACTTCCTGTTTGGCATCTATATAAACCTTGCTGCCACAGGGCCACTTTGCGAAGTATTGCCAGCTTTACACCTGACTACTGAGCATTCTCTTTTACTGCCTGATTTCCTGTGTTTTACCTATTGTTTGGTTCTCGTTTTCTGATTTTTGCCTTGCCCCTTTGTTTGACGCCTGGATTGGACTGTTTGTTTGGATATTGATTCTCTGCCTGGATTTACGACCTCTGATTTACGTCTCTCCCTTTTGTTGTGTTGCATGGTTGGACTGTCTATGTTTATTACGACCCTTTGCCTGTTGATTATGGATCACGACTCATTTGATAACCCCAATAAACATCCGCAACTGGATCCTGCTTCAGCTTCTGCCTCAGCCCCCTTACACCATGCTAAAGCACAATCACCACAACGCAAAAAAACCCTACTCGCGCACTGTTGGTGACAAAAAGACCTCTCTTGGGCCACTTCCCAAATGCAAAGCCTTGGTAAAAGGAGTTAGCTCTTAAGGAGTCTTAACCCTTGATAGTAAGGGTGCTACTCTATTCATACCCCAAAGGACCAGCATTCCAAGGGAAGCTAGTAAGGACTGGCTTTCATCGCTCAAAACCACTATCCCCTCTAACAAGCTCACAGGGATTAAAGAACCCTGTATAGTGAGGATGGTACTCCCCACTTGCCCTATGACCAGAAATCCAAGGGGAGCTAGGGGACAGCTAGCTACAACTGTTTAAAACTACTGTCCCTAATGCAGCTTTGGGGGAGCTGGGGATCCTCTATGGTGAGTGAACCACTCTATGCTAAACCATTGTATGCAGCCCAGCACCAGCCTAACCTGCTGTCATATATGCTCTATCATTCAGATGCAATGAGATCCGAAGTCAGAACCTGCTAGTACTGTTCTCGGCCCACTAAAATATCAAATGGGAGGCATCCTGTCTGTGCTCTTGCATTCCCTCAGCATTCTCATAATACATGAATGTGGTTAAAAATCATGACAATTACCAGCCAGGATTTGCTCGTCGAGTCACCCACAAGTAATTGTGGCACGAGAAGCTGGCATCTACATGATCTGCAACAGCTTCTCATTTATGGAAGGTAGATGAGAACAGAATTTCTTCAGGGAGAAGCCCTCACAATGTTGGCACTCAGCTCCCTTGAGCGTGCTGAGTGTGCATGTTCTTCACCCAGCAAATAACACTGAATTTGTGGGTGTCCTCAGGTGTCAGAAATGTCTGACATGGAAGCACGCACTTTCTGAAGTTCTTTGCAGATGGGTCCACTGGCATTTCAACATGAGAACAACAGTCAAATGGCTCCTGAAGACAAAAAACTGATGACACGGTCTACAGGTGTTCTCTTATAATCATAGGTACACCTAATGCGCATTAAGCACTGCTGTGGGCCAGATAGATTGGCGTGATTAGACATGACATTCAAACACCAGGCATTACTTAAACTAGACACAGTGATGAGTTCCCTTGAAAGGGAACATTAGCTGCTCAAATATATATATATTTATTCATTTAATCTTTCTAGATAGATGCAGGAACATAAAAATCTCCACATTTGCAGTAAAGCTTCTTATTTAAGCTTAGTTTTTTAATGTGGTCTTAGACTTTAGACATATATCACTATATAATTAAATACAAATTGTTTTTTATTTCCTGTCTATCAAAATTGAAAAGTAACAGTCTAAAACATATGACACATTCACAGGTGTCACCATAGCAATTAATTGTAGTTAAAAAGTCACTGTGGGTTGAAACATTAAAATAACTAAATATTCTGGGACTCTGCAAGTCAGAGAACAGATCAAGCAGAACTGATTTCTCTAATTGGACACACTGAGCTCACTGCAGCTCTAATGAATGCTACTTTGGTTCAGGTCAATTAAGGACATTCTGTGTCCAAAGTTATGAACTTCTAAAACTTAGAGTAGAGATACAAATCTGAAAGTATTTGTTTTTTACATTATAAAATGTTTTAAAAAAGCAAATAATTGCAGCATTCTGCTATCATCTACTTTTGTGTCATAACAGTTGCTCCAGCTAACAATTTCAGTCACACTGTATTTTTTGGTGTCTGTTATGTTACCTGTACTTACTATAATATTAACAGTTATTTAGGCATACTTACTTGCAACTAACCCTAAACCAAACCCTAACCCTATAGTAAGTACATGTTGTTAATTAATAGTACCACATACTTAAAGTTGCAATCTGTAATGTTTGCCTCTCTATCGCCATCTCTGTTTGAAACATAAAACTACAGGTTACATTCATGTATGTATTTTAAGTCAAACTGACATTTGTGAAATCCGACCCGGCAGCTCAAATTATAAATCATTATTAGAAACTTAAGGTAAAGAAACAGTTTTGAACACTGATCTGTTATGTACTTGCTCAATAACTGCTTGTTTATGTTCAGTTTTAATCAAAAAAGTTACGGATTACAGTTTTAAATTTTTATTACACTGTTAAAATAAAGTGTAACTGCAATTTCATATAAAGCTGTACTAGTTTCATGTCATGTGCATGGTACTGTTGCTAATGTCTGTTTATTATATAATATTTTATTATTAAAATGGATTAATGGAACATTATTTTTCAAGTTCATTTAGTTTCTTTGTAAGCTGGTGTGTAATAGGATATATAGGATACAAAAGATATACTGTATAGAATAATTCATGGTCAGTACTTTTTATTATTTTTTTTTTATATTTTTGATGGGAAACAAGTCTAAATTTGGTTTAATGGCATGAATTGCCAAGAAAGTGTGGACATAACATTTTTAAAACCCAGTTTTAAATTTTTTAATTTTTGATTTTGTTTATGTTCTTTCCTCTAATGACTATGGCAGGTTAGGGGTTTTCATAAA
The DNA here is from genome assembly GCA_036877525.1 of Chromobotia macracanthus. Taxonomy (NCBI): domain Eukaryota; kingdom Metazoa; phylum Chordata; class Actinopteri; order Cypriniformes; family Botiidae; genus Chromobotia; species Chromobotia macracanthus. The sequence continues at coordinate 8,856,574 of JAZGTH010000012.1, read as the reverse complement.
TGGCCTTTGGGCTGCGTTTACACTGGCACAAAAATTTGACTTTTTGCATATGACACAGATCAGAATTTGTTACACGTATGTAAACACAAGATCCGATTTTTCTGTATCCGATCTGAGCCAACTTCAAATGTGGATTTAAATCGGATACATATCCAATATCCAGACATCCAACCTGCGTCTAAACACATATCTGTATATCCGATTCACCTTGGCTATAATGCCACTGGATTGCATTGAACATCATCTTTCACACATGTACTGAACCTGCCAGCGCAAAATAAAGAGCATTAAAGCCAAATATAAGGAGGCTATAAGGATGTATGGAGTTTAAAAATGTCTTTATGAAAGCAGCATTAAAAAACATTCATTTTTTTTGTATAATTGCTGCTGGGCGTACTTTTACCAATTTTTGAGGATCCAATGGATTTAAGATTGGATCTGAGCATTAAGACTTGCAGTGTAAACACAGTCTTTGTCATTTTACAGCATGCTTTGCTAATAATGTTTAAAATAATGTTTTAACTTCAAATCACATTGTAGCAAAACTGTATTCCTGTGCAAACAACTTAAAACAAATGTGGAAAATGGGCACAATCCCATTGTTTTCATTATAATATAAAACGATTCCATAATAAATATTTTTTCTGATACTCATGTTTTCATCAATGTCAATGTTTAACAGAGTGATATACTGTGATGCACAATATATCATCTCTGTGTTTGGTGCAGATTTTAAGAGTTTGTCTTTCATCAGAGCTGATTTGGAAATGTCAGTCTTTGTCTATTTTTAAGGCAAGCAATTTAGTCTTTACACAGAAGTTATTTGAGCGGTTAATGAGCTGTCGACAGACTGAGCGTTTAAGAGGCTGATGAATATGCATCAGTCAGTGTGCTGAAGCCTGTAACGCAAACACTAATTCACTCATGTATAACACTATGACAACTGGTAACAAATGGGATGAGAACAGGTGAGATCTTTGTCTTGTGAGTGAAATGGAAGTAATTAACGTGACCAAAGAGGTGTGAGGTAAAAATACTTGAGGGGGTTTGTTCTTGAGGCAGTCATGTGCCTCTCAAGACCCAAGATATTGCAAGGTTTATACTGATAGTTTAGATAAAAAATTATGTTAAGACAAGCATTACCAATACTATTGGGTATACTGTACACAGGTTATCCCTGTAGGTATTAGACATTGATAACATCTTTGAGCATCAATGATACCTTTATTGTGTGGCTTTTTGAGAAAAGTTGTTATAGTAGTTTTCTTAGCTATTACATTTCATTGTACAACTTGTGGACAATAAAAATAGATAAATGTTTAGACACATGTAAAGTACATTAACGAATGGAGCCCAATAAATATGTACCAGAACATCTGTTTTTCTGGCTTGGCCTAGTAAGCAACCAAACTCAAATCACACTTGCAGCTACCCAAAACACCACAACGGTAAAAGCATTATGGTAACACAATTTACAAAAAAAAAAAATCTTCATAATGTTGTTTAATTTTGTTTATTTTAGTCCTAATAAACAGGCAGTAAGATTTGTCAGTTAAATTGGGAAAATATTTATCTAATAAAAAAAACCTGATGAAGGTCATGGGACTGAAAGGTTGTTAATGTTATCTTAAAGAGAAAGATATAATAAGCAATAATAATATACAGAGAACTAATCTTCCATCTGAACTAACATTTGTAATTAGATAATTATTACTTAGTTTGCAATAACAAGCATTATTGTCCATACTTATAGTTCATGATTTGAACAACCCCCTAATCTTGAGTATTACACTTTCTTTGTAACTTGTCTGGCACTGTTTGTGTACAAATGATACCTCAAATCACATGGTTATGGAGAGGTGTGCTGTTAATTGTGTTCATATCTACAATTTTTGCCAGGCAGATGATAAAACAGGAGAAAAATTGCCACAGACTTAAAATGAAAGAGCAATAATATCAAAATCAAACATTGGCTGTATTGGCTGCAAATGCAAAAAAAAAGTGCAATAATGTACTGGTGTTTCTCATAGTTCTCATTTTTGGTTCAGAAGCCTTTGAACCTTTTCCAGTTTAATCCTTCTAATGGTAGGTGCTAGATTTGTTGTTTTATTACTCTTGCTTGTTATCCTAATTAATAAACTATTATGTAACAGTACATTAATTACAAACCGGGGATACAAAATATGCAATGGTGATATACCTTGTATGAATCAATCCAGTAACATTTTGATTATTCATGAGTTTAATGAATAACTGTTTAAGGACAGAAATTACAGGATAATAAATAATCCAATTACATATTCAGAAGATAGTTGCATTGAAATACCAAGGTATTACAGTACTTGACTGAACATGTCTGGCTTTAAAGAAATCATGGCCAAACACAACTGGAAAGCTGGTGTGCTGTTTTTATTCAGGTCGTTGCTGTTTTTCCATTTCAATGGTTATAGCATTAGATTTGGGAATTGAGTGGCTTTATAGACTATGGCAGCTGGCTGCCACGCGCAGCATTTACTTTCCCTTAGAGTATGTCACAGGCACACACTATGATATGGTTTAAAAGTGCTGAGGCTCACCTTTCATTCAGGCGATGTGAATGTTAAAACTGGGACTGAAGGACTGAACTTTTCTTGCTTTGCTGTAGGGCAAATAACTTTTGGGTAACACTTTATTTTAGTGTCTTTGATACATATGTTACATATACGCACTACAGTAATAACAGTTAATTATGCATAATTACATGCAACTAACCCAAACCCAAAAATCCTAAGTCTAACCTTTTGTAAGTACCTTTTGTTAATTATTATTACTCAGTACTTAAATGTATAATTACACTGTAACAAGGACCCCGTAAATAAAGCGTAACTCTTTTTTATAATCTGTTGATTAGTTGTTTAATCAGATAAAAAATCCTATTCTCCAACATTTAATAAAGTTTTTTTTTTTAAATAACATTTTAAATATAAAATATAATTTTTTTCCAAAAAATTAGAAGTTTAGCAATGTGAGTCATCAATTACAAATAGACAGTAAAATAAAAACATGCAACAATCTCCCAGTCATGCAGGTACATCCTCTACAAAGTCAGACCTTTCCTGTCCGAGCATGCAATGCAGCTCCTAGTCCAAGTACTCGTAATATCAAAGCTGGACTGCAATGCCCTTACTGACTGGCTGCAATGCCCTTTCTTTACATGAACAGTAGAAGATTTCTGTAAAGAAATCCTGTCACTGAAATCAGAATTATTCCTTTTGTAAATGTAGCTTGTTTGCTAAATCAATAAATGTAAATGTAAAACCATTGATTTAATTAACCATTAGCATAACATGCTCTGAGGCCTCAGATTCCAAGAGGCCCTAGCTCAAGGGACCCACCAAAAACAGAGCACTAGTACCATTTACCCCTCTGGGACAAAATAAGAATAGCCCAATATGTAATTAGGGCTCATATTCCTGTCAACGTGTCTGGAAAAGTACAGGGTACTCATTATATAGATATTCATTATATAACACCAAAAAATATTTACGTTCTGTTATGGAGATTATCAAAGAAAGGATGCCAAGTCTTCAAACCTTCTCTTAGCCCTGTAAAGAGTCACATTTTGGAGCTATAACATTGTGTTTTCATTTATCAATTATTTTGTTAATGCATGAATTAATTGTGGAGATCATGCAAATTTACTAGAAAAGTGTATTAATAATTTGCCTATTGAAGTCCGCTGCATAACTTGGAGAAAAGAAAAATCTCTAGAGAAAACTAAGTCATCATCTGAATTTAAAAACCTTTTTTAATTACATATATATATATATATATATATATATATATATATATATGTGGTCTGTGGCAGCGTCTCACTTGAAGAAGCTACAGTTTTGTAACTGTAAAGCTACAGTTTTAGCCACCGATTAACTTACAATAACAATTTTGTGTGAAATATTTAGACCCTCTTTTGTCCTTGGTAAACATGCACATAGCTTTTCAGGTAGCTTTGCAGTGTCACAGTTCTTCTGGATTTAGTCTGTCTCAGTTTTTTTTGTCAGTCTCCTTGTGTATACAAAAATCTCACTGGATTATTACAATTAATGGCAAAAAGAATGTTTGGAAATGTAATCGTATAATTCCTACTGACACGGCAACAAAATAACTTGCTTAAAACCATTTTTGGGTATGAAAATACTAATGTGCCTAAGACTTTTGCACAGTACTGTATACTGTGCAATATATATATATTATATATATATATATATATATATATATATCTACAGCGTCCATTCTGTTTTCATTTTCCGTTTTACAATCTTTTGGTGAGTTTCATTTTTAACTTCTGACGTCTGACGTCAGACTGGAAGAGCATGCGCTCTGACGCATTCACCGGCGAGCGCTCCTCAAACGCTTCTCTCCAGGCGAGTGTGCGGAGGCGATGTATGCGTCAGAGCGCTAAGTGTGTTGGTTAGGAGACGAATCAAACCCGGGTAACGGAGACGGAGGCGGGGATAGAGACCTAACACTTCACATGCGTCGCGTTTGGGCCATTGATCATGCGAGTTACCGCGGACATTACGGCTGTTTTTGAAGCAGCGCTGATTTTTTTTCATCTAATACATATGAAGAACCTTTTAAAGACTGTTAATAAAGAAGATTGTCACACTTTTCGTCCATCACCGCAGTTCTCCAAGTGCGTAAAACATTTGTTGGAGAGAACTGTCGAGTATCACTCGAGTTAGATCCATGCAGCAGCCACAGACAAACTGGAAATGCCTGTATTTCTTGCGTTGGGTGGTGAAAGCTCTGAATTATCAAAAATATTGTTTTACTAAAGTTGACATCTCCTAATTAAAGGACGGAATCGTTTCCTCTGTTGTCGGGATCTGTGAGAGAAAAGCGCAGCAGTGGTGCTTTTATTTTCTTTTATGGCAGGAGGATGGAGATGTGGTGCGGATGGTAAAGCCAGTCAGGATGCTGATGCTGAGAGTTGCGTGGGCTCTAGCGGGAGCGGCGATCTGCTGTTTTCTCATCATACTCATTCACTCTCGCTTCCTAAGAGACGGTAATGAGTTTAATTAGTTAAATACCGTATATTTGATAAACCAGCTCTAATATACCACACCTGTAGGTTCACTTTAGTCTCCTGTCTGGTGTTTGATGGAGGAATATTATAGATTTAATGTGTAATGATTGTTTTTTACAATTCAATATTTTTGAAATCTAATGTAGATAATGAATTGCAGGATTAAATTATTACTTAATGTATTACTTAATTATAGTTACTTAATTAGTTGTATACTAATAACACTAAACCACTTTTATAATAAGTGGGATTTGTTACGGACTCAATGGGATACGATTTACAAGCAAAAGCTTTTCTCAGATTTCATTGATTTTTATTTCAGAACTCATCTTTAAAATGTATTACGATGGTATCAGGTGGTGCTGCTCTGTGATTTCAGTGATTGATGGTTGTGTTTCACAATAGGTGGCACTATAGTCTATCTTAACGGTAAAGCTGAGGTCAGAAAGCAAATATTTCTTCCCATTAGTTTATTTGAGGTTTATATCTTGCAATAAACTACTGGACACTGGAGGCTGAATGTATAATGCATTATAAAGGGATTCATAATGCCTTATAATACACACTGTAATGCATTATATAGTTTCATAAATAATTGTAACCACTGATGCATTATAATGCTTATACTTTAGATGTAACCATTCAAATACACAATAATATGCTGGTTAAAGCAGTAAAAATTCTTTTTGAGAATCATATCAGGTAGAAATAGCTGTTAACTGTAAAAAAAAAATGTCTTTGGTAACAATGGTCATGTATTAAGAGTTGTATATATCACATTGCATTATAACTGTATCATAACATAGTACATATGTGCTACACAATATATAAAAGGTATATGTATACACATATTTTAAAATGCATATATGGTTACACTTACAATATAAAGTAAAAGAGCACTTTAGACATTAACAAGCATAAAATTTAGTGTGGATCATGTGTTTTTATCACTTTTTATGTATTTTTATGTATTCTAAAATGAATGGTTACATAAAATATATTGTCATGTATTTAAAAGTATTATTTTTTTAATCATTATATTAACGTATATTAACGATAACGATTAAAAAAATTACAAAAAATGATTATGAGGCATAAGGCATCATAAATGTGTTTTAATTAATCAAGAACATCTTTATAATGCATTTTATATATAGACTTATTTAAAAGGTTTAAATGCCATTAAGGTATTTACATTTATGTTTACTTTAACATCTGATGGCAGTAAATGAGGTTTAACAGACCAGTTTAAAATAAATACAGTAAATGTACATCTTTGCAGATCATGCTTTTGAAGCATAATCATGTCAACATGAGTGGTGTATGGTGAGAAATGAGTTACACAGACAAGTCAGCCAGAAACTGCTGCTTCACCTTTTTCACACTGACACAATAGATTTAGGGTGTCCTTTTCAGGAGACATCTATCCTGGCTTCAGTGTGCATCTTAAGGGAAGACAAGAGCGGTTTGTTTATAGATGAGAGAGAAGGTCAGGTGGTTCCTCTGCTTAGTTGTAGAGACTGAAGTATTTTTTAACCCTCCCCTGTACTCTTAGTGTAACTGTAAAGATCAGTGAAAAAATAATTTAAGGTAAACAGGAGCACAGTTTCTATAAAAAAGAAAAGAAACTAACAAAATATTGCATGTAAATACAAAATATCCAATGGTTTTATGGCATCTGATGACGTGTCATGCTCAGGTAAAAATCACTGCTCTTTTCTGAATAAAGGATGTACATGTCCTGCATAGTAAAAGTTCACCCAAAAAGGAAAATTTTGTCATTCATGAATCACACCTCACAATTTTTCAAACATGTATACTGTTTTGTCCTGTGTAGATTTTTCTGACTCTTCAAGCATCTTTTTCTATACAACATACTGTGGTAGTCATAGTGACCAAAAAAGCACAATTAAAATAGGCCATATGGGTCATGTGATGTGCTATATGACAAGTCTTCGAAAGCTATACTTTTGCTTTGTGTAAGAAATATGCTAACATTTAAGTCATAATTACCTGATAAATGTATCTTTTGTAGCATAACCCTACTCAAAGAATTGAGCCTCACTTTCCTGTTCAGCGCATAGCCATTCAAATATTAGATTTGCAAGAGATAATGACAAATCATTAAGTGTGACAGGGCCTGTGCATTTTGTGTTTGAGGATTCTTGTCCATTTATTTAATTACATAATACAAGGCTTGAGCTAAGAATGAAAAACAAAGATAAATCAAAGAGATGTTTATTGAAACCTCTGCTGAAGTAAACAAGGCATGGAAGTGAGGGCATGTTTCCTTTGGCTGTCCAAGGTCATTGCTCGTACTAGAAAGTGAAGTAATTTATACTTACGTGCATTGAATAAATTCCACTGACCACAGGAATAACGAAGACCAGCTCAGGGACTCATTTATAGTACAGACCTTTAAAATAAAGTCTTGAAGTGGCTTCAAAGTACAAATTTTAATGCATTTATTTTCTGATTAATAAATCTGTTGGAAGCACTCAGCAACGTAGTTACGAATAAATATACTTACATTCAGTCATTTTAGAGATTGTGAAGTGTCATTCATGAAAATGTTACATATGTTACAGTATAAATTAATTTAACAGTATCATCGCTAGAATGATATATTATTGCACTTGTCTTCCAATTCTATGGTTTACAACATTGTAACCAAACTATTTTTGGTGGGGTAGCATAAAAGCTGACCATATTGTATTTAAAATGGCAGATACACAATATGAAATTGTTAATAGAGCAGTATAAAAGCATTACCACTCGCAATGTTGTTTTACTGAATATCAACATAGCTGTGATAACCTGTGGCCAGCAACAGCCCAATTGTGAGTGTGGTATTACATGAATGTACCAGAAAAAAGGGACCTGAGGCTCAGGCCTTGCTACTAGAAGGTTGATGGTTTACACCCCACTAGGAATAAGCAAAAAGCTTTGTGTTCTTCAAAAACTGTAGCTCTAGTGAACTCTAGAGTTTTGATAACAGCATTAGGAACTGTAATTGTATTGTTCAATTAAATATTATGTAAACAAGAAATTACTTAGCCGAGATGCTACTTCTAAAAATACCCTTAATATATGAATACATGCAGGAACAAATATTAAAAAAATTGATTTAAATCTGATTTATCAAACTAAGCATGATATATCTACTTTATAACAGTTAAATTGATCCCAAAGCACCCAAAAGAGCTGGTGATCTGAAAAGAGCTGCGCTTTTTGTTTGCTTTGACGATGCACTGATTGCATAATTGTAGTTAACCTACTGTGGTGTAATTTGTAAGTGACAGTGGTCTGGCTTGCAGATGGCTTGGTTATTCATCTAGCAGACTTCACTAAATGTGCTTAAACTGAAAGTGTGAAAAGATTTGGCAGTTTTGCCCTGGAGTGGCACGTCAGTCTGAAGTGCCACTTCAATACTCCTCATCACTTAACATTCTGGTAATACCCTGCAGTGAATACGTATGAATAGACTCATTGCCATTGTGCGTGAAAATCTCCTTTTTTGTCAAACCCTAAACAAGCTGAGAAGCATGATATTTGTCAAAAGAACTAGCAGAACTTCTGGTACCACAGAAATGTGTTAAAACAATCTACATTATAACTGCATTTCTAAAATTCTAAATTTCAAACAACTACTGTAAAAACAAGCTACAAATGCTGTACTATCTACAATACCAGGACATGTGATGTACTGTAGTAGCCGAATCAGCTTTTTCTGTTTACAGATCTGACGAAATCAGACGCAACAGTATTATACATATTATATTTATTATAAATCGTATCTCCAACTTGAGTTGGAATTAATCAAGAAATTATGACAAACTGATATTCATCATAATGATATGGTTTAATTGTGAATGTTGACAGTACAATTTAGTTTGTGCAAATGATTTGTTGTACTGCTGATTTACATTTACATTTATGCATTTGGCAGACACTTTTATCCAAAGCGACTCACAGTACATTAAAGTTAAACATCAGTACATGTGTTCCCCTTGGGAATCAAACCCACAACCTTTGCGCTGCTAACGCAACAGTCTTCCAGTTGGGCTGCACAAATACTATATGATGAATGATAGCTATCAGGGTTTCTAGAAAATTCTGCTTGTTGTTTTTGGTTTAACATGCAACAGACTGACCTACTGACCTACATTTTCCTATATTTCATTTTGTAGCAGCACAGGGATAATAAAATACACATAGTTTATGTAAAACATCACAGTATAAAGCATAAACTAAACACACTGCACATAATTTGCTTGTTTTGTTGCACTAGCACTAACGTATTGCCCTATATTGTCAAAAAGTGAAATCTGAAATTACTCACATTAATTTAAATTTGAAAAAAACTGTTGATCAAATAGTTTTTCTGAATTCTGAATTTCCTAATAGAACTTAAAGGAAACATAAGCACCAGCTTAATCCTTTATCCCAGAGCTGCTTGTGTCTTCCAAGACACAGGCCTGATTTAGAGACAACTCTTGTAGATCTCTTAATCGACTGTTAGGAAACAGAAGATTAGTCCACCCATAGCATTTTTCTTGTGGTGGAGGACAGAGCTTTAAAGTAGAGTCTACTCTTGCGGAATTAGCAAGATATCAGCCAATATGCTGCGTTTCAATTTAAAGCAGCTCCTTTCTATTTTTTTGCATCAGCTCTGGACTATCCAGTCTGTTGAAGCTCTAATTCCCCTGAGTAACAAATCTAGAAGTTCATGTGCTATTGGCTTAATATTTCTTACAAAAAAAAAATGCAATAAAATCTTGCTGTATCTAATGAGGCACTTCTTATTGACTGATGTAAGTTTAATACGTTTTCAAGGTTGATAATGTACTAATTGACATACGTTGACATGGTTCATTGATATTATCGCGTGTTAGCTTTTGAATAAATGCGACTTTCGCAAAAAAGGAACAAAACAGAGCATAAAAAAACCCCATAAATGGTCATGTAAAAGTAGTGCTGCAGGCTGGCAGCAATACGGAACACCAACGAAGGAGCAGGACCAGAAATATTCCAACAATTCAGTCTTTTTAATATTCTGATTCTTCTTTTCTAATCCTCTAATCAAACATAGATAGCAAACCAAGAAATGTTAGTAACCAAAATCAACTGAACAGAAAGAGGAACTAAAACAAACTCCATGGGCCCGACCAATGGCGGCTGAGCAGGCGGTGGCAGAGCCAGAGCAGGAGTGACAGAGGACTGAGGAGAAGCTGGAGGAAAGGAGGACCCAAGGGAGCCGGAGGGATGGAGTGACGAGGTGCAACAGGAGGAGTAGAGTCCTGAGGCAATTGCGAGTTGACGACTGACCAAGGCGGAGCCGGAGGGACGAGGGAGCCCGGTGGAGCTGGTGGACAGACGGACGATGGTGGTGACGAGGAAGCTGGAACCCCAGGTGAAACCGCAGGGTCATAGGGCCAAGTAGGAGTCTGGGCGTTGAAGGCAGGAGGTGGAGTTGAGGGATCCTCCAGCCTCAGCATGGGTAAAGCAGGAGATGGCTCGATGGTCGTGGTGGGCATCGGCTTTCCTATCTGCGGTAGGCACAAAATCCACACTGCAGGGTGGTGGTCCTCTGGGCTTTGGATTGGCGGTCGTGACTACTGAGGACTCTGTGCAGGCAGCGCTCGCACATGATGACCCTGGGCTGGGCTTGGCTTTATCTACCGAAAAAGCTGATCCGGCTGTCCAGAGCACAAAGTTTACGCAGCAATACGGGAACACCAACGAAGAAGGAGGACCGGAAATATTCCAACAAATCAGGCTTTAATAATCTTTCAAACATAGACAGCAAACCAAGACACGTTAGTAACCAAAATCACTGAACAGAAAGAGGAACTAAAATAGTGCAGATGATGAGGGGTAAACCGGTGATGGGAATTAACTAATGATTAAACAAGACCAGGAAAATGACCAAATAAGGTAAAACAGGAACTAAACCAAAACAAAGGAAACCAAAAGAACAAGACATAAGGGTCTGTATCTGTGACAGCCTAAACCTTTAAAAAATTAAAGGAGGTGGTGAAACTAAATTTATATGAGCTTTGTTATTTTACATTTATTTCTGATAAAGGAATTTTTAGCAACCCTATTACGATGTCATTTATTTCTAAAAACATTAACTTAAACAGTTTTGTTGTATTTTCAAAAGTCTATTAACACATTTCAAAAGTTTAATAACATACAATAAACGAATTATGATGTATAAATGTATGTATGTAAAAATTAAGACAATGCAATTTAAGTAGGGAATTTTATGTAGAAGAGGGGAAATAAAGAAGCAATAGGTTTGCACACAAAACAACTGAAAGGGACTGGACAATATTCATCATCTCCATGATGCTTCCTCCAAAATTTGCCACAATATTTATTCTTCTTTAGTATAATAATAGAGATATTTTTCATCATAACTTTGACAGTTGTAGCCATTGTCATGGTGGGCAGTTTGTGTCAAAAGCAATCATGGTGTGATTATTATCGCCTGACTCACAGCAAAACAACATCCACTTTGTCTTCTGTTGCACCATGATTGGTATTCTTATTTTCATTTGAAAATGGAATTAAAACCATTTCCATTTAAAGAATATCTTAACGCAGGATGTCATATTCTCTTAGCCTTGAGCACTTGAATAAATTGCATGCAACTAACAATTTTGTCTTGAAGCAACGGCATGGCAGCATCATTTTTTGTAAGCCATGAATAAAAAGGAGGAAAAGCAATAAGGCTATGAAGAATACATTTATTTGCCCTTTTATTTCATTGCAAGTAATGATGGTCTTGGATGCTAATGTCTCAGAGTACACAGTAAACCTTCATTGTGTGATCAAAGACTCACATGAGACTGTAATCAGTTTCTTTCCAACAAATAAAAGCAAACTTAAATGAGATTCTGCCAGCATTTTTACTGCGCAAGAGATAATCACAATCCTTGTAATTTGCTCACTTTAGAACTATGTTGATTCTTATTTAGCTATAAAGGTGCTTAGCATCTCCAGTTACCTTCAAATGGCAAATTACAATTCTTTACAACTGATGGCAGTTGCGTATTTCAGTTTAGTATTTTATGCAACTTCTGCAGCAATAATGGCACTAGATATGATATTGATTTCCCAGAAATTACAGTACCTCTTTCAGCCCTGCCCCATCTGCTACCGTTGTGTCTAGGTGGTAACCTTTGTCTTGTGGAAAGTCTCACAAGATTCACATGTAACATTAACATTTTATTGTTGGACCATTCGATAAAATAGAGTGATGTTTTTAAAGCGTTACAGAGCCACAGTGTTTACACTCATCAAGTAGTCAACCTACAAATGACTTACAAATGTTTCTGTATTTTAAACTACACTGAAGTAGAGGTAGTGTTCTACAGACACGTAGTATACCACACAGGTAGTATACCATAGGAATTACTCTCTCTTTTTACTGCAAATTCTTCCTTCAGTTTATGTCAAGCTCATCAACAGATGATAAACCTAAAACTATCCCACACCAAAATATCATTCAGAAAGAAGTGGGTGATGCCTCCATAAAACTAGTATCTGCTGGCAAGCGCTTAGTGATTTGACAGCAGTGTACTTCCTCACAGGAATTGCTGGATGTGGAGGAAGTGGAGGACAGAAGGTCCACAGGCATGAGGCCAATTAATGTCTCTCTCAAACTCTGCTTATTTAAAGAAACACTCCCTTTTTTATCAGTTACATATAATTTTATATTACTGCTTAAAAGGGAGTGTCAAATGCGAACAAAGCCACAAATGCTTAATTTAACAGAATTGTTAGCATAATGTTATTATAAATTATGCATTATTATAAATGTTATTATGAAGATTATATGTTTATTTAAAATGGAATACAAACAACAGTATGCAACAGTAAGCTACGAAAACAGGAGTACACTATAATGTTGCCACATTATTTTATATGTTATTTGCTATTACTAAAATTTTGCATTTATGAAAGGAGATTAGAGGAAAGGAGATTAGAGTCTTTGTATATACCGTGTGCTGTTTTGTATACTGACAGATGTCATCCACACAGAAAATTGCATATTATGTATGTACTGTATGCATTTCCGAACATAGATTCAGAAAGTATTTTCCTTGCTTGTTTTCCTAGCTATGCACTTAAAAAGGAATTCAGATTTAGATTGTCTGAGAGTTTTATGGTCCACTTGCTGTTACATAATGTTAACTGGGACTTCAAGTGTTCATTTTTTGCATTGACCTACATTACCTTTTATATTGACCTATAATTGCATGCTCTGTTACAATTTTTACATTTTTTAAAATAACATTAATTCAGTTGTATCTAGTCATTTACTCCATTAATTCAGTCCATAGATTTTTATTTTTTATTAGGTTTTTAGTACTATTTATTACTATAATTATTATTAAAAGACCAGAAACTGCCTTAATGCTTACAATCCGCTGGAATTACAGAAATATGTAACAGCACAGGTGAAAACACAAAATTAAGTATTTAAAAATTAAAATCCCAGATATTTGTCAGATAGGTAACTATGAGACAGTGGGAGACTGAGCAGCAGATGAGGAGGGAGAAACCAGTTGGGGAGAATAGCAGGGAACTGGAGGGAAGGGAGAGTAGAGTAGGGAGAGTAGGGAGATGGAGATGGCAGATTAGGGCAAAGGAAACCAAGCGGGGGAAGATGAAAGAGAGGGTTATGAAGATATTAAGAAGAGGTCTGGTGATTCTGGGAGGAAGAAAGAACTAGGAAATGACCAGGAAAAACCAGGACAGGGAATAGCCAGGGGTCTAGACTGGTCATGCAAACTGGACAAGATCCAGACAAGACAAGACTGGGGTCAGCAGTTGCTACGAGGGCGAACCAAAATGAACTCAAAGAATATTTGGAAAGACTTACAAGGCACACAAAAAAACCTGGATAAGAAAGGAGGAGAGAATTACACACAACAATATAACAGCAAATGCATTTGATAGTATTTTGTTATGATTATTTAATCTAATGATGGATAGATACTACACTGATGTAAAAAAATCCAGAATTTCATATGTACTGTACACTAGCACAAACACATTTCTCTCCAGCAAACATTTGTATACACTATAACACAGAGTTTTCTCCTGCGAAACAAGATTTTTTTTAATCTCCCCAGTTTTAAATATTACCAATAAACCAACGATATTTGCATTACTGTGAATGCCCCGTAACTTCCAAGAATTATGATATATGGCCATAACAATACTATTGCATGTGTATTATTGTCTGTTGAAATAATGTTAACTTTATCACAGTATCATTGCAACAGTGTCCTTACTGTTTGCTGCGTCTGTCTTGTCTTAACTGATGATCACAACATGCTATATAGCCTGATCATATTTACGATTGGTGAATCAAACTTTAGAGCCATTTATGTTTTTATTTAGTCAGTTAAAATGCTAAATAAATAACTAATAATGACATTTTTTAATTGTACAGTACTTATAAACAATGGTAGTATTTGTTCTAATGTCTTTAATTTATGCTGCTTAACAAAACAAAGGTGAGGTGTTGGGTGTTGATGGTGAAAGAGAAGCCTTGCAGTGAGCGCAATTAATTGTGTAGACTAATTGATTAACTGAAAACCCATCACTGTGTGCTGCAGCGCGCAAAACTGTGAGGGCTGTGACAGGTGATGAACTGTCTGGACAGTAATAAAATAATTGCCACTATTGGTTATATGCAGCTTGCATGTATTGTAATGCTTCACTTGCACGACAGTCTGATAACTTCTGGAACAGACTGATATCCACAAATTAGCTCAACATAGCTCCAAGAGCAGCTCTGATGCTAGTTATCTAGAACAAGATTAGAGTGTTTCTTGGGGCCTTTGTCACTCCTTTTAAAGCACATTTTTCTCTCATTAATTTATTTAATTTGTTTGTTAACAACATCCAACAATGTATTTTTACGCATCACAGCATGATTCTGTTGTTACCTTTTGCAGACCAATAAGTAATTTAAAATAAAATCATGTAATTACTATCACATCTCAAACAATGTAGTTTGTTTGATGTTTGATATTATTCTGTTGTAAAATTGTTGTAAAAAATTGTGTTGGTAAAAAACATTTTAAAGATTTTTTTCTTTAATGGCAGACTGCTTTGTCTTGCTATGACTAATTTCATATCATTGTATTTTCACACATGAAAATACAATTTTTCATGAAAACATTGGTTTATTATTTATTACTGTTATTTATCTTCTTTCCTTTCTCTGTGATGGATTTAATTAAAGAGTCTGAGACAAAGAATATAGACAAACAATAAAATCTTTACACACATTTTGGTTTAGTATTTATTACTAATATTTATCTTCATCATACTTTTAGAAATGTCTTTGTGATGGATCTTATTAATTTATGGGTCTGATACAAGTGCAAACAATACAATTTTTACACAAAGGGTATGTGAAAAGGAACAAAAATACATGAACGCATGGTAAAAAGTTTCCATGTTTTTTTTTAATCTGACCTTCACATTCCCAAAAACGTGCCTTGTCAAAATCCCTAAATGTAAATGTACCTGTAGTTAATGAAACACACAGTTTGCTGAACTTCTCCCGTTTCGTTCTCTTTTTGAAGACAGATACTATTGCAGTTTCTTTTTGGGAAGTTGTCATGGAGACAGTAAGCCATGACAAGGTAATTAAAGGAGACGACGGTTGTGCTCTGTCCTGTGAAAAGGGCAACAGAAAGAAATATACAGTGACAGAGAGAGAAAGAAAGACAGATTTAAAACTAGGCAGCAAGAAAAAATGAATAGAACTTTGGATTTTCTCACAGATTTCTCCAAGACTCTTTCTGTGCAAGGACATGCTGGGTAGTTTAATGTGAAAATATTCTTTAATTATTGACCATAAGGACCAGTTGCCAGTTATTTGTAGATGCGAGTTAAAAAAATAATGAACTTGCACTTTACTTCCTCTTTACTACTCTAGACAAACAGACAAGCTTGTGTGTGCATGCTACAATGGAGAGACTGTTAATTATGGAGCAGACATGCTCTGGCTGTAGAAGACCCATGTAAATATATCACTGAAGAGTGTATGTAAGGGTAGAGAGAAGTAAATCTCAATGAGGGTCCATGAAAAACAGTGCCATTTGTGCCAAACAATTTTAGGATAACCTTTATTTATTTAGTATTTTATTAAAATGAAATGAATTAAAGTTAAAGAAGTTAACTAATGTTAACAAGCAGAATCTTATTGCAAGTGTAACCAAACACAAATACAATGTTTGACCTCTTTATGTCAAATAGAAGCATACACCTAGTCAGGCCTACTATAGAACATAATGAAATATATCATGTTTGATATTTAATTTTAATATCAGGGTCTTTTTTGTCATTTTCAGTAGCATTTTGCCATAAACTCAGGTTAAATTCTGATTAGTATATTGTAGTAATAATTAAATAATATTATAAGTAATGGATAAGAAAGGGATGAGAGAATCTAGAGGAGTATGAACAGGAAATAATAAATAAAAAATGTGAATGGCACAGGAAATACCTTAATTAGTTTAAAGACAAGGTGCTGATGTAGCAAGACAGTGAAAGCAAGAAGAGACGGAGAGAGATAAGAAGGATTTACTATTTGAGTTTTTTTTATATTTTCTATATTTTTATAGGCATGTTTCCACTGTTGTTCTTTTAATAGCATTCTCATTTATGTCATATGGCACGAATGTCAATCCAGTACGTTCACTGCATACTGAGTCATTTAAACTTCCTGGCTTGTTAAAAAACCTTTTAGGATGTCACATATTTTAGATCTGTTGCCAAACAAACTGAGGGTTTGCTGATCTGTTTCACATTTACTGTGAATACTAGAATTTCAGACTTTTTCTTCCTTGGTGTTTCTTTAGCTACAGGCTAATAGTTAAAGATAATTTACCAGGATTAATGTGTAAATAAGGCTTATAGTTTTTTCTCACCTACAGTATCTGCAGTATCAGGGACTAATACAAAGTCTAAACAGTAGTTCAAGTCACTCCTGACTAACACATACTAAAGAAAGAAGGTGATAAAGTGTTTGTGTAGGATTGTGGATGTCTATTTGGATGTCTATTTATTACCCTGGTGAGAGAAAAGAGGAAAATACTCCCAAGCTGGCAAAAGTAACGAAGACTCAGCGAGTGAGAGAAAGGTAAAATATAAGCATTACATGTACACATATGTTTACAGAGGGAGAAGCTGTGTTTTTATACTGCAAAAAGTACCTTGATATTACTTTGTGTTTTTTGTACTATGTTTTTGCACAGAATGTACAATATTTTAAAAATAAAACGTAGGTGACTTGAATTAAGCAGGGCGCGTTAAAATTGTAATTATTTGGTATAATTTAGTAAGGAATGTGTAAACGTTGATATTCCATAATTGTTTAAAATCTAATTTTCAAAATATAAATTTAATTTAGTAAACACTACAATGGGTCATATTATAGAGAAGTGACAATTACATTACAATTACAATTACATTCATATGGGATAAAGGACATGTTTCTGACAGATATAGAATGTTCAGGCTGTCTTAACTTGAGGAAAGTAAAGCTTGTTTTTATTACTTATAAAGATTAAGATTGTACGGTAGATTGTACAGATATTAAGATGTTACCTGCTATTAAGATGCTGCCTGCTATGTTGTCTGTTATCATTGGAACATTGGCTGTGTCCAAAAGCTGAGGCACTTACTTTGCAGGCACCTCCATAGATGTTTCGGTAAGGCTTTGTAGGCAGTGTAACAAGATTGTTTAAGAAGTTAACAGAGAGTGCTTTTGGCAAAAAAATAACAATACTAATTTATCTGTAGAAACTAAATGAAAAGTTGTTGAAAGTGTAAATAAAACTTACATTTCTATAGAAATGTAAATGTTTTTGAGCTTGCTCAACCAATCACCTTCCCCTCAAACGCACACACAGAGTATTGTGAGATATCAAAGGAAGCAAAATATACATAGATCTATTGATCAGATGAATGTAATACAGGAGACAGGTAGTGAGGCAAATATTGAATTCAGACTTGCCTTGATGTCTTCCTACCTTGAAATTTGTCCTCCGGAGGCAGCATTTTACAGCTTTTGGACGCAGCCATAATATAAGTGTACCTGTCTTGTTAAATTACTCGTTTCATGTATAAATTAACTGACACACTTACCATAATCAATTATTTAGAAAATGTTTTTTGGGAAACCATGTGGCTTGTTTTTTTATGTTAGTGGCAGTTTATATTCTGCTATTTAATTATGTCCCATGCAAAGCCATGAATTTAAACATCAACAGAGACACTTCACTAATTTTATGTATAATCATGATGGGGATAAATAATCATGAGCAAATGGCTGCATGATCATGTGTATGTCCATAATTATGAAATATAATCACGTCCTAACCTAATATAGATGCTTGTGTTCTACACCAAGAATACAGGTACTACAAAACGAGCTGTCCTCTAAAATGGTGATTCTATCATAGCTTCTATTTAGTTTACAGTGTAGTCATGGTTAAACGGTCAAAAAATGAACATACAATGAATCTATATCAGTGACCTTTAGCATGTGAGTGTGTAATAACCCAGCTTACAATTTTAGGCTGTGAGAACATTTTCCCAAAGTTTCCATTAAGTAACAGTAACATTGAAAATGTTATGTTCAAGAATGTTCAAGGAACGTTTAAAGCATTTTAAGTTTTTTAGACTTTGTATTACCATTATTGCTTGGTTATAAAAACGTCACTCAAACATGTTTATTTTTTTATAAAGTTTTTAAAATATTCCATGAACAACATTAGAATAATGTGCGTTTTATATATATATATATATATATATGAAATATGTTCAATAAACCCGTATGAAATGATGAATTTTGAGTTATCTTGCATGAAGCAGCCATTAGATGATGCTTTATGCTGTGGTCATAAAAGATGGACATTTTCAGCAACAGTACTGAGGTTTGCAGTGGCATTTAAACAGTGCTCAGTTGGCACTACGAGGCCCAAAGTGTGCCAAAAAAAAATAATATCCTTACCATATTTTGAACCAATTTTGACAATCACATGCCCACTGTAGTCTCTCTTTTTTCTAGTCTTTTTTGCTGTTGTAACCTGCTTCAAGGTTTGACGTATGGTCTGTTCAGAGATGCACTTCTACATACCTCAGTTGTTAACAAGTGTTTGTTTGACTTACTGTTGCCTTTCAATTAGCTGGAACCAGTCTGTTTTCTGCCATCAACAAGGTCTGTTTGCCTGAAGAACTCCCACTTACAGATTTTTTCTGACCATTCTCTGTAAACCTAGAGATTGTTGTGAGTACAATTCCAAGTAGATCAGCAGTTTCTAAAATACTCAGACCAGCCCGTCTGCCACCCAATAATGATGCCACATTCGAAGTCCATTAGAAGACTTTCTTCTGTATTTTGATGCTTGCTGGAACTTCAGCAGATCCTCTTAAACATATCTAAATGCCTAATGCATTAGGTTTCTGGCAGGAGATTGGCTGATTACATATTTGTGCTAAAAGGCAATTGAACAGGTGTACCTAATGAAGTGGTCGGTGAGTGTATATTTAATGAAGGACTGTATAGTTACTAGGGGCCCTGAGCCCAGAAACTCAAGATAGTTGACCTATCAAAACCTTTTGACATCAAAAAGGTGAGCTTGCCTGTGCATCATTGTTCCACTGTGTAACACTGTGTAAAGTCAGATCAGGTTGAATACTCTTTATAGGAGTTCTCAACATAGTCACCCTGAGGCTAACATATGCGTAGTACCACATGGAGAATTGACCTTTTCTGTGCCTGTTTTATCAATCATTTTTAATGAAATCAAATATCCATGAAACAGTGTGTTTCTTGTACTGTAAGACATGCTTTATTAATATCATTAACATAATAAATAATGAATACATAATATAAATGTAATCATATTTTATTGTCATTATTCACTCCAAGAAAACTTATTTTGTTCAAATATATACTTGATCATCATTTAAATATATATGATATTTGTAAAATATTTCTTTGAATAATATCATCATTGGCCCATACATAAAAAATGCCTAAGACAGGTGGGCTGATATGCAGTGTATATATGTATATTTAGCCCAATCTTTCTTCAGACCTAAAACACTGAACTCTCCATGCACTCCCATCCAACTCGCCACTAGTCAAATGCAGTTGATCATGAGGGCTATAAAAACAGTGAGTCAAAGCAATGAGAATGAAGAGTGAGAAAGAGGGAAGTCTAGCAAGCTCCTGGAGGAAGTGGCGGATGAGAGGATGTGAGATGTCTTTATCCTCCATCAGACCCCGCCAGCTGAGATTAAAGGCAGACCATCTCAAGGCGGCATTCACGCTCTGAAGGCAGATCACCCTCCTAGCTGCATGCTGATGAAGCACAATGAATGGCCTCATGGACTCCATACTCTCTGTCAGATTGTAGCCCCTGTGATGCCTCACAAATTCATGCAAACCCCCAATAAGCCCCCGGGGTTGAGATTGAGTTCCACATTAGGGGTGTGTGATGGTTGTTTAGCAATCTAAATGTGTAGAATTATACTTACAATTTAGAGTGAGAAGATAAATAGATATAAAAGAACACAAAATGTAATGTCAGTACTGTGAGTGAGCGCTAAATGGCTGCACTGCCACTATTGTTGTGTTGAAAACATGGTATGACTGTTTCGAATGGATGCAGTCCATATTTTTGTTGATGTTTTATTTTCATGTTATGATTGGCACAAGGTAGACTCTTAATACATCAGCACATTCTGTGCACATACAGGTAAACCTATTCATACATAGCCCTATATCAATAATTTAACAGTTAAGATAGTATGTGTGAAAGGGGCTTTAGTCATGTTTTTCCTATCCTTGAGTACAGAACATATAGCTGAGCTGGTGTATGAGTTGGTTACAGATAGGCTGCATGTTTTGTACAGCAGATGTACTGCAGTTTACTGCAGCAAGAGCTCTGACAGTGAAATTGGAGACGATGGGCAGTAGTTGCTAAAATGAAGTGATGTGCTGGCCTCACATCTGGGGCTCACACCTCCTAATTAAACTTGTTAAAGACATTTAAAACTACCTTGCCAGCCAAAAGTAAAACAAGATCCAAGATTCCTATTTAGTGTTTGTGGAGGCTATTTGGAATCATAGCTAATTGATTGTCTTCACATTGATTTTAGTTTACAGAAAGAGCCAAAGTTGGGACAGTATTATATGTAAGCAATTGGGACTATACAACAGAGGTGATGCTGTTCTTTTTTATGTTCATTCATAAATATCAATATGTTTTAGTGCATTAGTAGAGAATATCCTTATGTTTTAATCAGTGTTCAAGCTATTCTATCCAGAACTGTTCACTGAACATTAAAAAAATCAATATGGTTTGGCAGAGAACAGTTCTATAAATTATTTTAAGGATGTGCACCGAGTTCCCTTGCATCCATAAATTCCATTAATTTAACATATAATTTCATAATAAAGACATCATTTTCTCTTTATTATGAGATCAAAAAAGATACAGCATATCTGGACAATGTCAGTTTTGTTTTAGAGGGTAATGGTCTTAATTTACTGCAAAGGGCTATCAGCTTAAATTATCTAGAAGGCAAAATATTGACCAACATAGTTAAACAATTATAGCAATTATAAGTTCTTTTTGCCATATTTCTTTACTCAGCTCAGTATAGGAACATGACTACGGTTGCAAAAAGGCAACCATTTAAGTATAGTGCAAAGTTTTTTTTATGTTGTGTTGACTTGGCAGTTGAGTTTAGAACGTCGTAGAGCTGAACTCTAAACCTGTAATAGAGGAGCAGAGACGGTAGGATTCATTTGGAGCAGTTTCATTAAACGCAATGAAACAGGCAGGATTCGGTAACAGCAAACAGGAATGGCAGAGGCTTGGCTAATTGACGTCTGTACAGGCAAGGGTCAGAGGCAGGCAGCAAACAATCTAAGTAACATTAAACAATCCAAGCTATAGCAGGTAATCCAAAACACAGTGTAAATGCTCAGAAATGTCAGCCAGGGAAAAACAAGACTTCACCATGAGCTAACGAAAGCCAGGGGTTTATATACAGGAGATTTAATGGAGTTCAGGTGAGCAGGAAGTAATCAGTAATGTGCATTATGGGAATTGTAGTCCCAGAGAGAGATCAGTACTCATGTAACGGCTCCCTCTGATAGTTCGGGGAAAGTGGTGCGGGAGCCTCCATCGTAACAAAACCAATGGATCCTGAAGAAATCCATATTCAGCTTCATATTGTGTGTTATATACTGAGTAAAATTAATTAATGACGTACTTACTATAAAGGGTTAGAATTATGGTTAGGTTTAGGGTAAGTTGCATGTAATTATGCATAATTTACTGTTATTACTGTAGTAAGTGCATGTAAGATGTAGCAAAGACACTGTGAAGGACCTGCAAAGGAACGACCTGTATCATATTGATACACCAGAACAAGGTCTTTTTTGGTTGTTTTGGCTTCTGAGGTGAGATTTCCAAAGGCTAAGCACTTTAAACTGTGGGGCAGTACTTTTAAATAACACCATAAATTGTAAGAAAATACATTTAATAATTATGTAACATGGCTACATGCAAGTGCACCTATACTGTAGAGACATTTTCCCCGTTTAAATTGCTATAAGGTACTAGATCTATTAAGAATTTTGTGCTCTAGTAATAATTATTGGTTATATAGATTTGGATGGTGATGATGTGGCACAAAAGTCAAAAGAAATATGGAGTTCAAATATTGTTTTAATGAACGTGGCACCCTTACACATACAGTAAATGAACATTAAAAATGTTAAAAAGTTAAAAACAAGAAGTAGAAAATCAGTGTGGAAATATTCTTGCACTACAAAGTTCACTACAAAGAAATATAATGTTGGTTTGAGTGGTCTCTGTTTAACTGGTCAGTACAAGCGGTGCATGAGCAAAGCGTTCACTTGGATCATTAGTAAATAAGTGGACCGTGCGCTCATAGAGTGTAACATGGGGTGAAGTGTCACATCACTTTGCTCACTGGGGGCAGGAGTATGAATGACTGTAAATGGCAGATTTGCTGAAACAATGGCACAAAAACAATGTTAGAGATTTCTGTTGAGAAATGTATTATTTTTGGTTCATTTTGAAACTGGCCAATTAGACATTGTGAGAATTAGTGAGTCCGATGGGGGTAGAGGAAGAGGCTCCTTGAAAATCATCTCCTTAGCAACTGCATAGCAACCAACAACAGCACCATGACCTGGTAACCAACCACAGCACTCTGGCATCAGGGTAGTGAGGTTTGCCTGGGCAAGCCAAGCACCACTCATATTTTCTTGAGGAGATTCCTTCTTTGCTTTTAATGGCCTTCTTGAAGCAGCACTTGTGTGAACTCTAGTGTTCTTGAGCAATGGAGAGTCTTCAACAACAATTAGGAACCTAAGAATTTAAAAATATTTCACCTGGTGTTTAAAAGGTTTTAGCCATTTCTCTTACTCCTTCAGTAAATGGATAAATAACATACATATATTCTTTCAAAATGACTGATTAATATAGAAAAGCATAAATTACTTTAAACCATTTAGCATTTCACTTTTTATGTAACAATGCATTCTTTAGTAACCGTTTTGCTAAGCCTGTATTATGTTGTGACATTTGATCAGAACAATCTGAACTGTGCCATGTAAAATACAAAGATCAGACTAACATAATTAGGGACTGTAAAGGGACCAGGGATCTTCCTAAAAACAAGAAGGGTTTGGGTTTACTTAACCATTTACTGGGACAAATTTGTACACAAAAGTCAGCAAAACTTGACAAAACTGATCAAAACTTCCTTTTTGTGGACTGGGGGCCTCCTCATATGTAAAAACACTATAGTATAATATAGTAACTGAAGTTTTTAAATATTGTAAAAATGCAAAAAGTTCCCTTCTGAGGAAACTGAATACTGCATCGTATGAAGACGCTTCCATATAGGGAATGCTATATGGATATTACAGCACAGCCTCCACGTCGGAGCCTTTCATCCTTTCCTGATCTCCACACTGAGGTGTCAAGTTCTGGAATAAGCCATTCTCTGCTAGGATATCTTGCCCTACGGTCCACAACTATGCTTCTATCATGGGGCTTTGAGGAGAATAGCTGTGGGCTAATGCCCAAAGTCAAGGATATGCTAGCTGCGTATCTCTCTCCAGCTGCTGCTTGGTCCCTGCCACACTAGGCCATGCAGTACTACATCTTTCTTTGTGGGACATGGCAACAGGTCAGGTGGGGGCCTGTCATTATACCATGGCCCTCTTACAAGCCTACCAAACTGAATTGCTGAGGGGCTTGGATAAAGAGGAAGGTGTTGGGCCCAACACCATTAAGGAGCTGTGTTGGGCCACCGACCTAGCTCTCCAGGCAACCATCGGATGTTCCATTGTGGAAATGGTGGCCATGGAGAGACACCTCTGGCTGAACCTCTGGCATCAGGGAAAAGGACAAAATGTTCCAAGGAAATGACAGAAGGGAAACATCTTTGTCACGTATGTAACTCCCATTCCCTGATGGAGGGAATGAGATGTTGTGTTCCTCCTGCCACAATGACAGCTGAAAGCCGGATACGTCTCGGATCCTTTAAGCACAAACTTAATTGAGTGGTGCATGCCAACTTCTTTTTATATACCTGGATGTCTGGGCGGAGATTGGCATGCAAATTCCACACACAATTCCTATTGACGCTAAAGTCAATTTTTTATTGCTGTTTTATTAAAAGCAGAGTGATCTGGCTCCCAAGGTCAAACCCCATATGTATGTAACCATAACATATGTAACCAAGACATTTTCCAATGAAAGAAATGTATTTTTTGTCTACATAATTATTTAAAGCATTAAAGTCGTATCATTAATCGTAAGCATTAATCAGTCGTATTGATTCGATTTTGCAGAGATAGAGAGGTTTTTAAACAGATTTTTTTATAAAATAGTTTTTAGAGTTACTTAGTAAAACAAGTTGAGAAAGAAAATTTACACACCTGTCTGTTAATTTACACAATTGTGTAAATTTACACCTGTCTGTAAATTTACACAATTTGTCTGTTAGTAACAGGTGTAAGCGAGTGATGTCTGCTCCTAACATCACTCGCTTAGAGAATGGTTGCAAATAAACAACACTGAAATTTGTTCTCAGACTTCAGTTTCCACTGTAATTCACAGTATTTATCTGAATGAGTGTATGTTCTGAAAAATCTTTTTTTTTTGGTAAACTGCAAGAAAATGGTTCAAATCATTTTTAAGGGTGCATCAGATTTTTTTCAATTCAATTTAATTTTTATCTGTATAGGGCTTTTAAAATGTTGCATTGTTTCAAAGATATGCTGTTTCAGCTTAATGGAGATGGTGTTTAGAAAGATGACATTTTATAGGACAGGAGTATAACACATTTGCAATAAAACCATAAATTATCTGAACATTGCATAATGAAAGACAATGGGAGAAAAAGAAATAGCGAAATAGTAGTCTTTAGAACTGTTCTAAAGTTAGATCCTTACGCTAAAAGCAACGTTAACAATTTACAAAACTAAGCATAAATGTTAAAATTAACTTAAATGTCAGCAGTCTCCTAGTAAGCAATCCAGTAGGGCAACAGTGGCATCAACCTCTGGCATCAGGGAGAAGGACTTGTTCTTCCTCCTCGATGCTTCACTCTCACCTTCTGGTCTCTTCACTGACACAGTCTGCACCGTTATTGGAAAGCCGCTGATTGCTGAAATCTCTCAGAGGTTCGTTCTCTAGCATCATAGGTCTCAAGAGGCAGCCCCAACCCTGTACATCTGCCTTATCTTACAGACAGCAACAAAAATAGAGCATTACTGCCACCCCTCAATGAGATTTGGGGTCGAAACAGCACTCTTACCTATAGCCTTCAAAGGAGAAGACAGATCTTAGGATGGTCCTTCTCACTAAGAAGTCTTCGGGAAAGAGGTCCTGACACAAGGCTCATGGAACTGTTACATTAACCCTACCACTCTTTGCCACTCTTTTACCACTCAATCCAGTAGGGCAACAGTGGCAAGGAACCAAAACTCCAATTATGTATAGAAAAACCTTGGGAGAAACCAGACTCAACTCAGGACCAGTTCTCCTCTGGCATGTTAAACAGAACAGTAGCCAAATTATATTAGAAAACACAAATATCTAGTTAAGCTTAATGTTTTTTAACCTTTGCCATCATACACAATTGTGTACTAAGGCAGTATGGCTGTGTATCTAAAGAATCCCCATTAGCTGAATGTGACCTGTGCAAGTTAATTAACCCTGTTTTACCTCCACATGCTTACTCTGATTCAATTTAAATCACAGTTCTTGCTCACTGCCCATCAGACTCTTCAAGCCCAGGGAAACAGGTTCTCAGTGGACTGGCCTCAGGGTCACACATGTAGATGGGTTAATTTGAGGGCCACAGTGGAGAGGCCGAGGATCACAGGAAGCCATAATTGAAAATCTTTGATGCTTTTAAAGTTGTGTTCCTTATTTGCATTAATTTACTTGAATTATATGCAATAAACAAGGTTGGATTTAATGTTAAGACTGTGAATTTAGGGGTGACTAAGGGCCATTGTTAGGCCTCAAGTGCTTTTAAAAAACAAATAATAAAATGTATTTGTATTAAGCCAATTATTAACTGGCTTTCCTTCAAAAACAATCGCTCAGTACCAATAGTGGGAGCTGGGATGCCTTAATACTAATAATGGGAGCTGTGCAGTAATATAGTGTTTCATGTCATAGCTGTAACTATATTTTATTATAATATATTTTGCTGTCATAATTATTAATGGTTCTTGTGTGTTTTGGTAAAAAAAAAGCACACTGACAAATTTTATAATTTTAATATTTGCATATATAGTAATTGCTAGATTCTTGGTATATCCCATTGGCAAGAAAAATCCCACATGAGATCTCTTCAGTTGTTTATTTTAGTTTGTTTATTCTATGATGAGATTAAACATATAGCAAATTAAGAGTTCTGCTCAAGTCTCCTGCTTCACAGATTTGTCTCCTGAAATCTGTTCTTACATGTGTCACTTTTAAAATTTCCTCTGTAGTCTAGAATTTCAACAATATCTCAAATCATGTTTTTGTGTCTCATTTTGATTTGCCCTAGGGAACTTCTAGGAAGAACATATCATTATTAAATATTACACATTACTGAGAACTCTGTTAAAGCTGCAATCCATAACTTTTTGTTGTTGAAAATAATAAAAAATCTGTTATTGAGCAAGTACATACTGTACATCAGTGTTCAAAACTGTCTCTTTACCTTAAGCATATTTGCACAGTAAGCCTATAATAACGATTCCTTTTCGAGGGAACTTGAGACTGTATCTGGTTTGATGCTATGGGAAACGCCTTCAGTGTGACTGGTGTCTGAATCTCATGTCTAATTACGCTAATGTAATTGCCCCACGGCAGTGTCTGATGCGCATCAGGTGTGCTCACGAGTATATTATGGCACTTGTAGAGTGTCATCAGCTTTTTTGTCTTCAGAAGCCGTCTGTTGTTCTCATGTTGAAGCACCAATAGACCTAGCTGCAAATAACTAAATGGAGTGCATGCCTTCATGTCAGACCAGAGGACATGCGCAAATTTGGGGTGAAGAACATGCACACTCAGCTCTTGAAGGAGCTGCACGGACACCCC
This sequence comes from Chromobotia macracanthus, assembly GCA_036877525.1. Lineage (NCBI taxonomy): Eukaryota > Metazoa > Chordata > Actinopteri > Cypriniformes > Botiidae > Chromobotia > Chromobotia macracanthus. Next base: position 8,828,803 of record JAZGTH010000012.1, on the reverse strand, counting down.
ACACGGACGCAGATGCAAGAAGACGGCAATCGCTCGTGGCTGGCTTGATGAGCAAGTTTTGAATCAGTTATAACTATGCTTCCATGGGCCTGCCCTTTCTCCTCCATCTCACGCTGAGGTGCAGAGATTTTGGAAGGAGCTGTATCTCTCTCTTTTCTAAAGTGCATTCATGGATAAACATGTAAGGAATGCAAGAGCACAGGTATGCGGGACACCTCGTGCTGACGAGACACTTGCGGGTGATCCTTCAGTGGGCAGGGCTTTGTCCCTGAAGGCTCTGACTCTGCCAACTGGATCATTTCAGGTCTCTTCGCGTCTCAGTGGCAGAGCATATGCTATAGTGGGTCAGGTTGGTGCTCCAGAGTGTACAGTCGCTGTATTACAGGCATACCAACTGACCTGCTCAAGGATCTGAATCGGAGGAGGGGCTTCTAGTACACGTTGTCTCAGGTCCCCACAGACCAGGGAAAGGCCAAGTGTTTGGTTCAACTTCCCTCAACGGGTTGGTTTGGTGTGGGTTTACAACCATCCCTGTTGTATCCTTATGGGATCACAGGAGGAACCATTTCTGATTCCTTTATTCCCCTCAAGGAAGTGCCTGCTGCCAATATGATTCAACCCCCCTTGTTGTATATTCAGAGTTTGTTTCGGTCGAGACCTCAGTTCCGAGTGTCTGGAGCCGAGCCGAGTGCGAAGTCCCTTGGTGCTGTACCAGCCAGTCATTGCTGAGCACTCAGGGGACCTTGTTCCTGCCCTCTTGGAGTTTATATGCGGTTTATTTTTAGGCTGAGCTCAGCAGTTTTGTAAGTCTGGCTCCCATGGATTGGCAGAGTGGCACCCTCCCTCTGTGGTGGACAGGAGTGGTTCAGCCTTTCCACCTTCTGACTGGCAAAGGTAATGGTGTGTTTGGCGGTGGAAGCTAGCGATCAGCTAGCTTCTGTCTGACTGCTGCCTTCGGGGTAGTGTTGGAGTTGTACCCCCACTATAGAGGGTCCTTCACCCCCATGAGAGCATCACCTTCCTGAGGTGTCGGGCGGGTATAGAGCGGTTCCTCATATTAGGGGATCTGTCCTGCTCCCCCAGAGCTCCAGAGGGCCAGTAGCTGCGGGCAGTTGTGACTAATTTACAGCAGGCTCTGCCCCTAGGGTGAGTGTGATATAACACCTGTTGTAGAGGGTCCTCCACTCCCTGCGGAGCTCACTGGAGAGGATAGCGGTTTTGAGGGATGGCAGCTAGTCATTATTAGCTCTCCTTGGGACGCTGGTTCTCTGGGGTTTAGGTTTAGTAGCACCCTCTCTGTGGAGGGTCCTCTGCTCCCCTTAAGATCCTCAGGAAGGTAAAACAGGATGTTATTAAAAGAGGAGTTTTGGGTGGTTGTGGCCGGTCATTCACAAGCTCACCTTTGAACTTGACTTCTCTGGGTTGCATGCAGGGTAGTACCCTTATTGGTGGGCCCTCCCTAGAGCACGATGCAGGTACAATAGAATTCTCCTCTCCCCTAAAGCTCTGGAAGGTCCTTGACTCTTCTTAGAGGTTGGTCAATAGGATGATGGTTGAGCGGCTGAAGCCTCAATCTACCAGCTTTCCTCAAATTTCAACCCTCTGGGTTGAGTGTTTGGTACCCTCACTACAGAGGGTCCCCTGCTCCTTTGATGACAGGCTGGCAAAGCTGTTGCTTGCACTAAGCCGACCCTCTCAATGGCAGTGTCAGGCTTGAGAACCATTATTGCCAAGCCCTTACTCATCTGCCCCAATGACGAGCGGGGTTAGCGTGCATGCACTGGCACGGGAGACCAGGTTCAAGTCCCCTCTCAGTTACATATGTAACCTCGATTTCCTGAGAAGGGACTGAGACGTCTTGTTGCCATGCCTCACAGGCGCCTGTCTTTGTCTCCTACAGACAAAGAAGTTGATGACACACTCTACAGGTGTACTAATATATTTGCGAGTGCACCGGATGCACATAAGGCACTTCTGTGGGCCAATTATAGTAGTGTGATTAGACATGAGATTCAGACACCGGTCACACCGAAGGCATTCTCCATACCGTCAAACCAGATGCAGTGTCTCATTCCCTTCTCAGGGAACCGAGGTTACATACGTAACCAAGAGACTTTAATTTTAGCTGTCAGGTCTGATTTCCCAGGAAATGTCAGTTTGCCTTTATTTGACTTCAGCATACGTAAAGAAAAGTAAATGTAAGGTATGTAAAGTAACCTGCAATTCAATTTTCAAAAAAGAAATGGTGATAGAGAGGCAACTCTTACAAATTGCAGCTTTAAGTATCCTGAGCTATGAGCAAGTAACTTCTGAGCACTACATTTGACAGCTATTACTGTGTTGCGTAGCATCTTTCTAAACACCTGTATTGTGTTTGATTGTGTTGTGCAGGTCAGTTGGCAGCAGGCACCTGTGAGATTGTTACTCTAGACAGAGACAGCAGTCAGCCACGCAGGACAATCGCCAGACAAACAGCTCGCTGTGCTTGTAAGAAAGGACAGATCGCTGGGACAACGAGAGCCAGACCAGCTTGTGTGGATGGTAAGATATATAAAATAATAAAAAAATCTTTGTGTACATCTATCTAATTACAGAGGCACTTTTGAGCAGTATGTAGTCCTACATAGGCAAATTGCAATTAGTATTCTTCCATACAGCTGATTGAATTTTGAATTGTGGTTGTATCTTCATCTTTTAAATATCATTTGCCTCATTAGACATCCTCATTAGACAACCTTTGCCTCATAAAAAGTGGTGTCACAATGTGTTGAATGTTGTGTGTGGTTGACAGAAAATATGTAGTAAGTGTATTTTCAATGGCAACAGTTTATACAAAACTTAAGCCTAAAACTTCAACTTTACTGCTCTACTGCTATAATCATAAAAAAGACAAATATAGTTGTATTAATGTATTACAGTAACATAGACACTGTAAAATTTGTATTGTAAAAGTATTTTGGGGGGGGATTTATATTGGTCTCACAACCAATTCCATTTTCAGATTCCCTCCCTCTGAAACTAAAGTTATACTGATCCAGAAATAAGTGTACAAATACAGGATACAGCCCAATTGAGAGAAAAATAAAAATGACGATTGAGATTTTAATCAGTTTAATCTGCTGTCCTTAAGGTCTCAAAACAATTGTCATATTCAGAGGAATGTGCTGTGTCCTTGTGAAGGTCACTTCACCCACAGGATAACCCACAGTCCCAAATGTTCGCCAGTAAGGTTGGGAATCAACCACATTTTTCTAACTGTCCAGATAGAACAGCACCATTCTGAAATACTGACAATGTTTCAGGGTTTCATTCTACAAAAATCATAATGGCAAATAAACGTTTTAGCTGTAATGATGAGTTGTAAGCTGCCGGCAGAAAGAAATACAAAATAAACAATAGTGCTCTCATTGGCTGAACGCAACAACAAATTGTAGTATTTTTAGTATTGTACTTTTATTTAGTACTTTACTTGTGTTTGTTTAGTGTCTGTTAATTTCAGGGGACTGTTAACAAACTAGCACCATTTAAGTGCCAGGTGGTTATTTCAACTGGTAAAACCATTGTGAACATTGCAGAATTGAGAACTAGAGATAAGAAGTGCAAGGGACTTTTGTTCTGAGTTTCTTATAGAAAAATGGGATATAAACACTCATTAGGATCACTACTAATACTCTTTAGGGCTTCTCTTTGCTTTTAAAACCACTACAATTCTTTATGGCATAGAATCCACAAAATTCTTCTTATTAATCTACACTTAGAACCCCATAATAACAAAGAATTTTAGAAATATGTGTAAATGTATTAAAAAGAAAAAAACTGAAATATCACATTAAAATTTAAAAGTTACCTCAGGTGCCTCACATTTCTCTTGATGTTGCTGATGTTTCTACACCTTGATTGGAGTCCACCTGTGACAAAATAAATTGACTGGCATGATTTGGAAAGGCACACCCCTCTGAAGGGGGGGAAGTCAAAGGAACAGCCTGTAGAGCTCAGAGGCAGAATTGTTGCAAGGCACAATTAGGGAAAGGCTACAAAAAAGAATTCTGCTCCACTGGACATAGTGGCCTCTATAATTCTCAAATGAAAGAAGCCTGGCACAACCAAGACTCTTCCAAGACCTGGTCACCTGGCCAGAGTTATAAGAGAGGTGACTAAGAACGTGATGGTTACAAGCTTGAGAGGGTTTGCAAGGAAGAATGGTAGAAAATTCCTCAATCCAGGTGTGCAACACTTGTTGCGTCATACCCCAAATGACTCAAGGCTGTAATTGCTGCCAAAGGTGCTTCAACTAACTATTGAGTAAAGGGTCTGAGTACTTTACAGACATTTCATAAAATTACAGACATTTTTAAACTTCTGTTTTCACCTTGTCTTCATGGGATTCAGAGTGTAGATTGTGGAAAAAATGAATTTAAACAATTGTAGTATTGTGTATTAGGCTGCATAATAACAAAACTGGAAAAAACTGAAGTGGTTCTGAATACTTTCTGAATGCACTGTATATCCCATTCAGATTCTTTGACTGTGAAGGTCACTGAAGAACATTTACCTCATTGTCATCTTCATGAAACCAGTTTAAGACAGCTTGAATTTTGTGCATTATCATGCTGGAAATACCCACTGGAAGAGGGATGAATTGTGTGAAAAATGAATGAATGCACATCCTCAGCCCTTTCATAGATAGAAATGCTACGGTACTGAGGTGATTATTGATTGGTATTAATGGACCCAAAGGGTTTTAAGAAAATAGTAAACACCATTATATCACTGTTGACACAAGGTTTGACTGCATGCTGTCTGTGTACCAAAGGTCTGTATTACCATTGTGTACCTCAGTAGAAACAGACTTAATCTGTTTGGTTTTGATGAGTCTGTGCCCACTACAATAGATTTTTGTTTGTGCTGACAAAGTGAAAACTTACGTTGTCTTCTGCATTCTAAGATTTGATTCAACTCACAGAGAACAGAGTTGTACAAATTACTTATCTTAGTTAGCACAGTCTTTTTGTCAACTTGAACCAATCTGACCTCTCTCATCACCAAGTCCTTTCCACAAAACTGTCTCTTACTGTTTTTTTTTTATTTCTTTTGGTATCATTCTGAGTGATTTCTAGAGACTGTTGTGCATGAAAAACCCAGATTATCAGCATTTACAGAAATACTCATGCTAGCATTATTGGCACAAACAATCATGCCATAGTCAAAACACTAAGATCAGATTTTTACCCTTTTCTGGTGGTTGATGTGAACATTAACTACAGCTCCTGACCTGTATCTGTATGATTTTATAATGCCACATGGCTAAGATAATCATTTGAATAGGGTTGTTCAGGTGTTCTAACAGTGCTCAGCTAATGTAGCTTTCTGCTACCTTGTATTTCTGTTAAGTGTCCCATTGTCATACACCCTCAAAGTCAAATAAAGATCACATTTCAAATTGCACGCCAAACAGTTGTAATCCATTTCATCACTAAATCCACTTGGAAGACATTGCCACCATTGTTGACTTTCAAGTTGCATAACTTGAAAGCATAAAATTACTGATGGACATCAGTAATAATAACGGACATCCGCATGATGTCCATTGTTATTACTGATGTCCATCAGTAATTTCATGCTTTCTGCCCCAACTTTATATGAAGCTGTCAGCCTAAAATGTCAGTTATGTATGTAATCTTGGTTCCCTGAGAAGGGAACAAGACACTGCATCTGGTCTGATGCTATGGCAAAAGCCTTCGGTGTGACCAGTGTCTGAATCTGAATCGCATGAGGTGCGCTCGCAAGTATATCAGGGCACCTGTAAAACGTGTCATCAATTTCTTTGTCTGAAGGAGACAGACAGGCACACGTGAGGCATGGCCATGAGAAGCAGTGTCTTGTTCCCTTCTCAGCAAACCTAGGTTACATACATAACCGAGAGATGTTCCCTTTTGAGGGAATTCAAGACTGGTTTGGTTTGATACTATGGGGAACGCAATACCAACTGTGCCATGCCGAGGGAGCAGCTGCCACGTGGTCCATGTTGAAGCACAGCCACCACAGGCATAAGTACGTAAGGGCTTGGCAATAATGGCTCACAGGCCCAACACTGCCTTTGAGAGGGTCGGTTATAACCCACACCAAAACAACCTTTGAGGGGAGTTCAACCAAAACACATGGTCTTTCCCTGGTCTGTGGGCACCTTGGACAGCCTGTCCTAGAGTAGTCCGAGGTGGGGTTTGAACCCAGGTCAGTCTCTTAATTCTAGTGACTGTGTGTAACTGGCTCATGCGACAGACCTGCCATGACAAGCTCTGATGGGGAGCCTCACAGATCTCAGCCAGGGTGAGACTGAGGCTCAAACCCACACACTGTTAGCCGAAGAGGAGCTTACCAGCAGCAAGCTACAACTCCTCAGCCCAGCTATTTCCCAAAGAACTTGCATGAGGGCCGCCTGCCAACAAAACCCCGATATCCGTGGTGGCAGCCCAAGTCACATTACCCATGTGACTGTAACACAGAGCTAAATAAGCCCTAGCTGGACAATTAGAATCTGCGAAAGCTAGAAGGCCACCATAGTCATCACCGGTCCCACCCATGGCCTATTGTGGGTGCTTGTGTTACTTTGGAGGACAGGAAGACATGGGGGGGTTGGTACTTTCTGTACAAACGTGCCAAAAAGCTCAGAGGAGGTGAGACTGGCAAATTGAGGAGAAACTTCCTCTCCTTGTCTCCAATATTAGCCAGACTCATCCAAAGATGTCTCTCTATGGCCACCATCGCCATCATAGAACACTTTATGGCAACAGCTGTTTGCTTGGTGGAGCTAGATCTGTGGAGTGGCACAGCTCAGCCACTGTGTCCGGGGAAAGCCACACCTCCCTGATCCAGGTCCTTGAGGATATCAGCCTGGTATACCTGTAACACCACCACTGCCACATACACCCTGCCATTAAGCTGCAATGTGACCCGGAGCGCCCAGTTGGCAGAGTGGGAGTCTGCAGGGATGATGCCATCCCTAATGAAAGAGAGCCCGCAAGCTTCAGCCTCTTCTGCCACATCCTGCATTTCCTGGCTCGCCGGTAGCAAGAGGCTGTCCGATGGGTCTGAGGAATTAGATGAATGCTCCCCTTGACCCAGCAGACTGCTCTCCCCCTCAGTGGGGGAGCAAAAAAGAGCCATGCCCTTCTCAAGCTCCTCCACTAAGTCCACCTGCAAAATATAATGCTGTATTTTATGGTATGCCATTGGAACAAAAGTAACATAAAAAAAGTAAAAGAAAGATAATTTTCTTTTAAATGTGAAGTAATTCAGTGCCAGCAAGAAAACATAAACAATGTGAGATCTTTCAATGTCTATTAAGTAGTCTTATTATGCTATTTTCAAAGACCATTATTTAGTGTATTGGGTGTAATATAATATGTAAACATTGTAGGATTAAATATTAAATGGCATTTATTGCTGTGTCACAACCCCATCTCCTTGCCTAAAGGGACCCTTTATGAGCTGACAGAGAACAAAGGCTTTTGCATGGGATGTTTGTATTGTATGCAGGGGGTTACATTTTGTCCGTTACAGTGGGGGTTAAACAAGGTCTTCTGATTGGTCACTTTGATTATCTTAGGATGGTTTGAGTCACATATATAACTGCAATCAGTAATGTTAATAAATCCTCAGTCAGATCTTGAAAATGCAGATGACCAAGCCAATCGATCTGAATCAACCTTACATGCCCTAGTGAAACACAACACGTAGTGCATCTATGTTTGCAGAGAATAGGAGAGAGAACTGTCTGTAAACATAAATCCATCTGCACTTTTGATCATAAGAACGACAAACAGTAAACGTTACTCTGCACTTCCCAAAACTTTGCATTTGAACAGTCAAAAGCAAATACTATAAAAAAAAGAAATGCACACAGACTCTAATTCAGAAACGCCAGATTTATTAAAACTGTCTAGCAGTCTAGATGTATGTTCAAAGACAATATTGTAATTTTAATGGGTTTCAATACAAAAATAAATCTGCTGTATTTTTCAATGTGTGGTCCGTCATTGGCTCAAAAAGGAATTTGAATAAGCTTAAGTTATTAGTTCCTGTACCTTGTATATAACACAGTGCTAACAAGGCTGTGGGTTTACTTCCCTGAGAACACATGATAAAATATTTAAAATGCATGGTAAATAACTCATTTCATAAGAGTTTCTTATATAATTGGACTAATTGTACAAGGACACTTGGACCCTCTTGTTGACTCTGTTTTAGCATGTAGGCAAGGGGGCATTGGGAAACACAAGCACAGAATATAACATGGGTTTGGGTCACTGTCAATCCAGAGAATCGACTTCCCTTTTAGACAGGGTGACTTTACATTCATTGACTTTTCATTCTTTCTTTTTATTTGAGGACAAATATAGAGTATAGTGGGAGGGAGACAGAAATTTTGCTTCCTTAAATAGTAAACCAGATAACCAGCAACATTTTCTGAGATAGTATACTGCACATAAAATCTAAGCAGATAGCTTTACTCTGGACTAGCTTACCTTAAGAAAAACTTTTTACAGACATACTCTGGATTTTATTTAAATCCTGCCTAAATCTATCAGGTTTTAATTTGCACAATCTTAGAAAAACTAAGGAAAATGTAACTACTGTTGTCTAAGAACCTATTCCTGTCCAGGTATACATTAATTTGATAGTACATACATTAATAGTCTGATACTATAACTAAAGCTAAAATTCTCTTTACACTGCTGGGTACACTTTCATTATGGATTTAGACCTTTACCAAACTTTCTGGGTAAACTGCCTGACATAATAAGAAAATTAAGTACATAAAAAAACAAGAGTCTGATTACGGATTGCTCAGAATATCTACTGCAGTTGCAGCATCAGACACATTTTAATTCTTTCCCTTAATATAATATAATAATATTATAATTACAACTTGTTTATCTATATGGGTTTCATGATCCATCCAGAGCATGGACACATTCAGGCATTGGACACTCCTGATCCCGTCCAAATCAGTATATAAAATCGCATATATTCCTAGGGTATTAATTGTAACACAAGCATCATTTGTAAACTAATCCATGATGGGCTGTTTTAAAAGCAAAAATGGAAATAAACTGTCATTCCTTGTCAAACTAAGGCTCCAATTTCTGTAAGCACTTCTACAGAGTAAATATGTTAAATTTAAATATGTTAAATGTAACGTTATTTCCTGAAGGATTGCTTATATTACTTATTGATGTGTGGTTCTCATAAATTGTGTACTCAATAAACATATAAATTGTCTTTTTTTCTGTTGTAACAAACCAAAATGTAATAAAAAATATTTGCTGCTGGTCTGCAAACAGATGCATGGCAAAACAATAGCATAGGAATTACAAGATTTACTCCTGCAATCTACTACCATTCACTTACTCTTCCTTAAAAGTCATTTTTATTAGCATACATTCATCCATTTTCAGAATGTGTTGAGTGAACTTTTTGAGTGCAAAAGGTTAACGGATGCCATGAATTAGAGATGGAAATCAGTCGTTGAATGTAAGGTGGAAGTTATACATTGTGAAGACTCTTGATAAACTGTAAACACCACAATGGATGTATGTGACACCGGGATCTAAATATTAAAATACACTGTTTCAAAGGAACATCTTCAAAGCTTCAACACTGTTGAGATAATACAAGTGTGGTAAAATTATCTACAAAATTATCTACCATGTCAATGCAAAGTTATGATTTTATTTTGTTATTCATATTTCATGACAATCTAAAGAAAATGTGTGATGGAACTAGTTATAAATCACTACTAACATCAGGGATTGGTATCTTATTATAGTTAGTTATTCCTAAAAATACAATGAGGTATGCATGCATCACAAAAGAACATTCAAATGCATTTTTTACTTTGCAAATGTATACAAATCCTCAATCTATTGCAGAAAAATTAGCAGAGCATCCTCCTGGAGCCACGGGGTTGTTTGCAGTTTATGGCTAATGAGTGTTACAGAGAAAGGCAAGGCAGATATATGGCAACACTGGCCAAATATTTCCCTTATAATAAATGGCATAATCTCCACAGTAAATCCAAAGCTCTTGCCTTCATGTTATAACAAATCAGGCCATTCCCATGATGAAGTGCTAGCAGGTGTACTGAAGGATCCAAGCTGTTGATTACATCAGTTATTATTGATGTACCATTAAGTACCATTTCATTTATTTCTTTCTTGTAATTAATCATTAACTCTGTTTTTTGGCTTGTGGTAGTATTAGCATACCATCAGCAAGGTATTTGTACTTTTAGCGGTTACAGATTCTACCTTTATGTTGATGACTGAAGCAAAAAGGAGGCCTAAAGACTAAGAAGTAATCCTTACAAAGCTGTGTGTAAGATGATAAAAATATCTATGGTTGGAAAACTGCATGGTTAGCGTTTAAAAGAGCAGTTTGGCCAAATCAGTGAAAACTATTTACTCACCCTCAGATTTTTCCAAACTGTACAGTATGCATTTTTTTATGGAACGCAACAGTGCTTGCAATGCAATGACAGTTCACAGTGACCACATCTTTTATGTCAAACAACTTCCAAGAGCACTGACTCCTGCAAGACTCTCAAGACGCAGGCTAAATTGCCCAAAATAACATGTATATTTCTGATTACATGGTTCATCGTCCCCAAAATTGATACTATGTCACTGACTGTGGCAAGCAAGAACTCAATAAGATGTTTACTGTAGGTAGTGCAGGAATTAAATCTTATGAACTAATGAACTAATCTCAGATCAGGAGGCCATCCTTCTCTGGCATTACAATCAATGTACATGCTGTATGCAAATACAAGTGATACATAAAGTCATGTAAAGAAAGTCATGCTTTCATTGATTAAATTAAATTGTCTATCAAAAATGTCTAAAATGTCGAAAGCAGTAAAGTTACCTGTCCTACATTGCTGGTGTAGGCTTTATTTGTAAAGTCCATCTTCTCCCTGCTTGTCTGGTTGGTGGAGGCTGTAGATTATTTTCTGTGAAGTCCATCAGTAAAGTTTCCCTTGCTGTCTGGCTGCTTAAACATTTTGGGGAGTTCTCCATTGCTTTCTAGGGGGGTTTTAGGGCACTATTGTTTGTAAAGTTCAATACAAAATACCGTGAAAAACACTATACAAATAAATTTAAAATACCACCCCATTTTAGAATTCTAAACACGAATTACAGGGGGTTATTAATCAAAATGACTTAACATTCATTCTGTCATTCTAAGGTATCATATAGCTAGTGTGTATGGACCGCTTTTACTGTGCTTTTTTCTAATCTTGACAAACATGGGAACTATAAACTGTTTTTGTATGGAAAGAGTTGGAAAAAAAATATTATTGTTCTCCTGTTGTGTTCAAAGGCAATAAAAATAATTATTTAAAAAAAGGAATTTTATTTTTGGGGAATTATCCTTTAAGATGCACAATACTGAGAAGAAAATACATTTCTTCAAAAAGGTTTACCCAATCATCTGGGTGAGAACAAATGTCTTTAATATTGAAATCTGTCAGACATGGATTGTTGAATTATGAAGATAAAAAATGGTGTGTTTTGAAATGGGAGCATGTGTCATTAATCTTAAGAATGGAAAAGGATAGTGTAAGAGCTCTTAATTACCACATTGTTTGTACTAGAAGCATGAGCGAGCATGAGCATGAAGAGACAAGATGAGATGAGATGAGATGAGACAAGCCATCAGCAGACTGACAAAAACAAAGCTTGACAAAGACTATGGAAACATGAGAGCTATGAATACAGAGGAAAATCAAAAAGAATGAGGAACACCTGGCAACTTCACAATCAGACAATCAACTATTCAGAACATGGCATGTGACAAGGGAACCAATAAGAAAAAGACACGAAAAGTAGCTACAAAGACCATAGACATGAACTACTAATGTAGTTCAAACTAAACTTCAAAATAAAATATATAAAGGTGAAGCTCAAGACAAATACATTACATGCAATAGCCTAAAATGTTCTTTTGTGTTTCACCTAACACAAACAATAAAATGACACATAATTCACTTGAAAATCATGCTGAAATTCATTCCCTCGATTTGATTGTATTAATATATTTTTAGGTAAACTATTACAAATGTTTTATTATATTACAGCTGTGTTCATATCTCCTGTTAAAATAACGTTTCACTATTTGTATCAATCAGGAATCAAGATTTTTTTTCCCAAAAAAATATATGCAGAATACAACCAGCAGTACAGTGTGAATGTGAACTTGACAGTGCAAAAGATAATATGCAGGGAATGTGCAAGGTGAAGAATGTGCAAAAAAATTAAGGATGCAGATTGTATAAATGCTTGTATCATAGTATAGTGCAGTGTGCAGATGACAACATAACAGGGCATATGAGATGAGATATCCATGCTATAAAATTGTGTTTGAGTTCATGAGTCTGATTGCCTTGGGGAAGAAGCTCTTCCTAAGCCTGTCAGTCTCTGTCAACGTTTACCAGACAACATCAGGTTAAACATGCAGTTAGCAGGGTGAGTGGGGTCTTTAATGATTTTAGCAGTTCTGGTCCTGCATTGCCTGAGGTAGATTTCACACAGAGAGGGGAGAGCAGACTCTGAGATGGACTCAGCTAAGCACACCTCTCTCTGCAGGGCTTTGCAACTCTGACTGGAACAGTTCCCATACCACATTGAGATGCACTGTGTGAATTCCTTTTTCTATAGCTTCCAAATAGAAAGTTTTCAGGATTCCTGGTGAGACCCTGAATTTCCTCAGTTGTTGCAGATGCTACAGTCAGTGTCTGGCTTTGTTCACCTGAGCTTGTATGCATGTAGACCAGCTTAGGTTCTCTGAGATGTTAACTCTGAGGTATTTAAAACTGCTCACCCTTTTCACAGGCACCCCACTAATCAAGAGTGGAGAGTAGATCTGTTGTTGGTGTTTCCTGAAATCTATGACCTTTGCTCACCACCCTACAGTGCAGAGGTTCTTGTATGACCCTTTTGTTTATATTCCAGTGTGTGGAAAATGATGTAATGGTCTTATTTACCAAAAGCCGGTGGTGAGCAAGCTTTGTGCCATGCTTAAATGAAAAACAGCAGTGATCAGGTGTGTTTGCTCTAGTAGGATAGAATACATGTTTTTAAAAGTTTGGCATGACAAGCCTGAGGTTGGCTTTGTTAAAGTCCCCCATCACAATTAAATTAGTACTTACAGTGCAATACCCTTTTCTTCTCTTTGTGAAATGTGACTGATGATGACAATGCATTGACCCTCAAGTTCCTGGTTCTACCTCCAGTGTACAGCTAAGCACTCATCTGATGGCCCTTCTGATGTTCTGCTGATGCTATTTGTGCATGTGAAGTGTGGGACTCTGATTGGACTGGAGAGTTCCTGTCTCTGCAAAAGCATTACAGTACAGGGCCAAGTCCTTTTTGAGGGCCATGGGTCATTTAGAATTACTCTGCTCCATCATTAGATCACATAGTAGAGGAGGTGAAGATACTACAAAAGTGGACATCTCAATGAACTTAGTGCTATAAAAGCACCAACAGTGTTTTTCTTCCAGCTGACAGCCTCTGATTGTCCTTTGCCAGCACACTAGGCAATAGTCAATATGCAATGTTCAGTACCTTTAACCTCTTGTGTGTTATTTACAGCTGAGTGTGCCTTTGAAACTTGAAGCTTCTGAAGCAAGCTATGTGAATTTGAACTGAATTTGGCTGAAAATACCCCTTAAGTCATACTATTCATATACCTGAATGCATACATTCCACCTGATGTTAAAGAGAAAATTCATCTTGTGCCCTCTGATGCATATGTCTGGTATCTTCTGATGTCTCATGTCTATTTTCATAATTTATTGAAGATGGTTGATAACTGAAGTATTTGTACCACACGGATGCTTGATGGATGAGTTCAGGGTCTTGAGAATGCCACCCTTCTCATAGACTAAAAAGTTATATGTCATTAATGTTGGGCAGGCTCAACTGCTAAGAATATGCAAGGAATAATTATAAGGTTACTGCCGGCGATGCTCTATTTTGTAGCCATTATACCCTGAGAAGTGTGCTTAAATGTGATAAGCAAAAAATGCAAAACATGCCTGTATCTTACATTTTAAACAATGCTTAGAAACTTTCTTGCCTTAAAAAGTTTTGTGGTTTGAGACTTGAAATTGCAGAAATTTTTGAAATTAAGAATGATCTTCAAAATACTTCATTATCAGGCTTGATAATGAAGTCTTTGTTTATTTAGGAATTTGTGACTTTGTAATCTGTCTTTATTGAGTGGGTTAGCATCTTCCACTGAACACTAGCAATTTAATAATTCATTTTCTTGGTTGTTGTCTTCTACCCGTAATTACTAGTTGTTCTGCAGAGATGTGTGAACTGAACTGAATTTGCCTTGCTAGTAGCATGAACATGGAGAAATATAATCTTGCATAACCAGATTATCCAGCTTATTCTATCCAATGACAAGCTTTAAAGAGCACACAACATTTTTAAACAGTGACAGCTTTTGATGAGCAAACCAGTTTAGTTTAGTGCCATTAAATCTTTGAGGCATTTAATTGCAAATTAACATGAAATCTTAGTCAGAACTGTATATCCCTTTTTTGTTTGTTTTTTGAGTTATGTACCTTTGGATGGTTCACAGTTTTAAACAAGAATAAGCTAGACCATAGACCATAACCATGTGCAACATATTTAAGTTAGATGGTCAGTGAATAGACTGTGGGTTGACACTAAGGCTGCAAGTAAGAGCAGATACACAAAGAATTGGTTCTATCTTTATAAACTTACAGAAAGTACATGCAATGTGAGTGCAAGGGTGACATCCCAGGTGTGTTTAATAGTTTTCATCTATGAGATCTATAGGCATCACAGTAAAAGATTATTATCCCAGCATTTCTTCATCTAGTACTGGAGAATCACATACATTGTTTAAAAATACTGGCCAATTCTATAAAAAGGGCATTGTTTAGTGATACCAACAACAAGGTGACAAGCATATAAAGGGAGAAAAAGGAAACAAATCTATGTTTCGAAAGGAGACACAAATGAATACAAATGGCATCTCTTGTACCCAGCAGGGGGCAGACCCCCATTTCTTACATTCCTACAGTGCTCTCTAAATATTGAGCACAGCCTGGATACTTCCACTCAGGACTTTTCCCTAAATTAACCACTGCATAGCCATGGTTTACTCAGGCGTGTGTTAATTTCAGAATGAGCTTACAAAGTCATAGTCAAAAGGAGAGGTGTGATTTTGTTTGTGAAAATCTATTTGAAACAGCAAGTGTACGCTTTTCCTAAGTGCCTCAGTCTTGTGTCACACCACAACACCACAAGACTCAAACAACATGCTGACAAAGCATAACGTAATTAGCCTTGATTCAATGCCTCTCTGCCGCTTCTCAGCCTAGATATGCCCCCTTCCTAAAAATAAACAACTCACAGAGATGTCCCAGAGCCAGAGGGTAAGCTCACTAATGCCATGGTAACTGAGTGACGTAAAGCCAAAGACTCCAGCTGTCAGAAGCCAGTGCATATCCCCAGTCTTCTGTAACAATTATAACCATTATTAATATTAATGAGTTTGATCCTAATGAGTTTTGTCCCAGGAGAATTAAAAAATTTTAAAAGTGCATTACAGTCACAGTCATGAAAGTTACTTTTACACAGAATAGTGTAAAAGAAGGCCCATTCTGATGGTGATTTTCTTAAGAAATTTAACACACAATGAAAAATATTAAATCATCAAGTAGTACTTTGGAATTTAAAAAGCATCTTAAATAAATGAACGAAAATTCAATGAATGAAAAATGCACTAGTTTGTAGGCCTGTTCTGGACAGGGAAGTAAAAAATGTGCTATAGGTCTGTTCATTTGTAGTGGATAGCAGACCCAACAGAATGGCAAATAATAAAATGCACCTAAATAATCATGCATAATTACATAGATTTGTACATGATTTGTATAAAACAGCTAACAGTGTATTTAGGGTAGGCAATTTGTATCAGTTTGTGTATTCCCTAGGAATCAGACCCACAACCTTGGCAATCTGTAAAAATGTTTTTTTTGTTTTTACCAGAGGTTCATCAAATCAAACAACCCAGACTACCATAAATATGTTGCTTCTTATTTTGAAGATTTTCATGGTTTGTACTGACCATTTTCTTAACAGGATTTTTGGCTGCGCAGAACAAGAAACAAATGAATAGGCATCATTCTATTCCCTGCTGTAATGTTATTCTGTTAACATATCCAGACAGGTGGAGATTGTTGAGCTCTAATAGCATGCTGACTCATACAGCTTACAAAATGTTATGGAGACTATTTAAATGTAGAGGTAAAAGCAGCATACATTATCATTGACTACCAATCAGTGAGTCACACTGATGTGCAAGCTGATTGGCTGGTGGATCATAAGACTAGGAACTGTGCTTCTAGAATTTCGTGATTGGTATAGGTTTTTTTTTTATGGTGATAAAAATTAAGGACATGACTGATGTAAACTATATTTGTCAGGATCCTGGCTTCAATATTAGCCTAATATATCTTAGATTATATTTAATATTTAAATGTTATAGGCCTAAATATTAGCCTATAAAGCTATGTTTTTTTAAAAGTAAAAGTAAAATCTGGTAAGCTACTTTAAGACTACTTAAAGTAAAACTGCAGGCTGTTTTAAAGCATTTTTGTTTCATAAATTGTGCAGCTCTCTTTGCAGCAATTACATGTGTTAAGGTGTGGTTAACAGTCTTTCGAGTTGAAGAGCTCATATGTTCCAAATCAAGGGAACATACGCAGGGTATGGTGATTGGACTTGAAGGAATAGTCTGCAGTTTTAGTGATGATATTTCCTAGTATTTTTCCATACTGATGATCTGTTTTAAGACTTCAGAATTAAGACTTTAACAATAAATAGGTTTCTAAATAAACTAAAAATAGCAAAAACATTATAGTTTTCTTGAGAATTTTTTTCTTGAGAAACAGCTTGGGAAATGCTACATGAACAGCACTTTTTTTCAAAAAACAAAAACAATTTACTAACGTGAGTCATCACTCACTGCAGACATGAAGATGACAGGGTTTTGCTGCCCTCACTAGTGTGTATTGCATATTGAGCCATGATACCACCAAGCAAAATGTTTCTGTGGCTGCTGCAGCAAATGCTTTAAATTAGGAGTACTAGTGTTGGGAATTAATGTTGTGACTATATCTTTAGTAGAATGGCAGTAGCCTTTTTTAAAATAGTGTTGCGAGAGGAAAACAATTTTTTTGTCTCTTTCTCAAATAATGTTGGGAATTCTGATTCTTTTCACTTAGTTGATTAACTGAGTTAAAATGATACTATTCAATTAAATTAGTTCTCTGTTGTTAAGCAGTAAGTAGTTTACGTAATTTAAAAGTTTTAATGTAGCTTTCACACCACAGCATTTGTCATTTGTCAGTATACCTTTGACTGTTACATTCCTGCTGGAACTTGTTTTAACGTGTTTGAGGGGGTAGGTTTGACTTGATGAAGCTTAAAAAGATAAATGCACAGGCAGTTGATCTAGGGAGCTGCTGTTGTTCAAGTGGCTGAGTTACCTGTAAATTTGTCCAGGGACATTGTAGTGGGAGGTATAATACACCTGTCAGTCCCAGTGAGGGTTGGGCCTCTGACAAGAACATTTTGTACTCCACTTAAACACAAAGTGGCATCAGAGAGGAACAGTTCAAAAAAGGCTCCCTTTCCCCTTTGAGTATTTCAGAAAACCACTCTAGAGAGAGACAGATAACTCTGACATATGGAGAGAGTATTACAAAGTCTCAGAGAGCGTATGAGAGAGACAGTGCACAGATAAAACAAGACTGACACATCAAGCTTTCATTTCCAATTGATTGGCTCATTTAGTTGTAAATGGTAGATCCCTGAAAAGACTCCATTGACAAATTAAGTATTTATTAGGTGTTTACCATTTAGAGGACGATGCATAACAGAAATCATGATGCTAAATTTCATTATAAGGACATAATTTGTGGCATTAACAATTTATTTACATGTGCATTTTGTGATCAACATACAATTTTAGTTTCTACTGAAATGTATGATTGTAGCTGCTGATAGTATTGTTCATTTACAGGGGCTGTTTGTGTTGTTTAAGTATTCACTTTTCATTTTTATGTTCCCTTTTATGTTATTATTCTATGAGGTTATTGTACAAACACAAAAGCAAAATTAGTGCTGATGGCAGTTAGGATGCAGTCCTATAACATGAAATGTGCCCAGACAATGGCTGACAGACAAAAATAAATTTGCAGGAAAGGAACTCATGATTAATTCACGTAGGCTCAAAAGTTCCAAAATATGTCATAGAAACAATATTAAAACAAATAATAAATAAATAAACAAACCTCATCCCTTTGAAAGAAACCCTGAGCTTTGTAATAGTGCACTATTATTACATAGCATTTTAAGTTCAAAGTTAATATTTATAGCCATAATTCAATGTAGTTAGATCATGTTAATATGACCCTCAATAATTCATTTTAAAACAAGATTTGTAATTATTTCAGAAATAAGTAATTGTCTCTGACCTGATGGCATCATCATCAGTACTGATTGGACAACTCTCCAGATCCCCGCCTGCTAAACATCAACAAGTGTTATAACATCACTGTAGTTACCTATACTATCAATTCAAACCGATTCCTTTAAATGTTGAGTTAAAATTTTCAGCCGTTCCAGACAGTTTTTCGACTGACATTAGCTAACTTGCTTGATTCATTGGCACTACAGATAATTATGAAATGTTATTATATGTGCAAGGCATATACAATAATGGTGGGGAGCCGTGATCTGACAATTCAGTGATGTGTTAATTGACTACTTAAATTTACTGACTTTGGTATTTGAAGCAGCTAGCATTAGCATCCTTATCTTATTTTTCAAAGAAGAAAAATCATCTTTAAAAAAGCTCTGTCTTCTATGACTAATACTGCTGCAAAAACAGCATGTCAGACTAGTCAGCTTGTTCATGATAAAAGATCAGCTAAGCCAACATAGATCAGGTAAGACCAGTAGGAAACTTTGTCCACCAAATTCAGTGGTGAGATAAAAGAGAGTTAAGGAGTAGATTCTGATCTGGAAGCTCAGCACATTTCTGGAAAGAAGGATTGTGTTCTGATGCAGTAATGTAGGCATATCTGAACACCAAGATCAGCCAGAGAGGCTTAGCAAAGCATTACTCTAAATACATAAAAAGTGCTCTCTCTTCCTTTGCAGCCACAAGCTGTTCACATTTATTGTCTCAATAAAGCCGTTGGTGAGTCTGCAGGACCCTGCAAGACTGCAGGGGCCTAATGCAGGTGGGGACCTAGGCATCTTTAGAAGTATGAACACGTGGTACAGAATGTTTAAGCAATTTAATATTTTGGCTGTAAGTTAAGCAGGAGCAGCAGAAAGATTCTTGGACACCTAAAGAGATATTTTATTCTTGCAGTTTATTAAAGTTTCTACAGTTGATTAACTGCCGTGATGGATGCATTACTAACAGTGGGATAATAGAGTGCATCAATCAAAATGAAAAACATTTATCAGAGAGTACAGTTTCAGTAAAAGTCTAGTTGGTGGTGCTTGCTAAGCACTTTTACTGTTGCCCACCTTAAGTATAACATTTTGGTGTGTAACATACTCTTGTAACTCTTTCGCATTAATGATACCTCATACAACTTTTGACCTTTTTGAGCAACTTTTTCTTTTTAAGATAAGTTTTGCCTGGCAGGCGATAAAACTACTACACAACCTGCCCACAAATAAACATGCCATGTCACTGCCTTTGAAAGTTAAAATGTTGTTTTGAGTCTTATTTTTTGACCTGTTTTTGTCCTTATCTTGATTACTTGAAAATTACTTGAACAAAGTAATTTTATTCATCATCTTAGTCTACCTGGATAACTCTGGGCGGACACCCAACGGACGCTGTCCTGTCACTGCTCAGGCTCGATGGAGGCTTGTCTCCATCAGGCAGGAATGCCTCTTGTTAATGAGATGCTTGCTGGCAATGGCAGAGCTTTGTTCCTGGAGGCTCCAACTCTGCCAACTGGAATGCTTCGGATCTTATAATGTCTGAATAGCAGAGGATATGCAACAGCAGGTCAGGCTGGTGATGTGCTGCATACGATGGCTGCACTACAGACATACCAAGCCAACCAGCTCAAGGACTTGGATCAGGGGGAATGGTTTCCCCTGATGCAGTGGCTGAGCTGCTTCGATTTACAGATTTGGCTTTCCAGGCAACAAAATGCACGGCGGTTCTATAAGACGCTGTGTGGCAGTGATGGTGGTCATAGTTATGGGAAAAGTCTCAGGCATATGAGAATACATCCTGTGTTGGTTCAAATTCTCATCTGATGCCCCTATGCCCAGCCTATGGCTAATCTCTCTAGAGAATAGCTGTGCTGAGGAGTTGTAGCTTGCGACTGGTGAGCTCCCCTTGGATAGCAGTTCATTAGATTGAGCCTCAGTCTTACTCCAAGTGAGGTCTGTGACATTCCCCATTAGAGGTTTTAAATGGCAGGCCTGTGGTGTGAGAAGGTTTGCTATGATGTCTGTTTTACAATATCCTTGTTGTATCATTAGAGTTTCCCACATCCTCATGAGATCACGGAAGGAACCATTTCTCAGATTCCTTTACTCCCTTCAAGGAATGATTTGCTTGCCAGCAACCATAACCATATATTATGGTTATTATAAATGTTACAAAAATACACAGGCTTTCATAGAGTGTCCTAATTTTTTCACATGACTGTAGGTCCTAAGGGTTGAGTTAAAAGCTAAGTCCAATTTCTCTCCTAAAGCTCTCTTGGCCAGAAGAGTTCCCAGAGTGATGGTCAGTCTGTCATTGCTGAACATGGAAGACTTGAGTTCGAATCCCTTCTCTAACACCCCCTCAGGTGCTTGGTGGGGGTTTCTGTCCACTTGGCAATTGATATGTGGTTTCTTTATAAGGCTGCAGCCAGTATTCTTAAGTCTGGCTCCCACAGATTGGCAGAGTTGCAAAGGTGACGGCAGGTTGGCAAGTGTGGAGTAACGCCCACACAATAGAGGGTCATCCACTCTCCATGGAATTTGTTAGAGAGGATAGTGATATCGAGTGATGAGAGCTAACCCCTGCTAGCTCCCCTTGGAACGCTGGTCCTTTGGGGAACAAATAGAGTAGCACTCTCACTATTGAGGGTCCTCTGCCCCCCTTAAGACCTTCAGGAAGGAAAAAGAGGACATTAGTACCGGTGGTTGGGGCCAATCATTCTCTAGCTCCCTTTGGATTTTTGATCCTCTGGGATGTGTGTGGAATAGCACCCTTATTGTTATGGTGGGTCCTCTGGGTCCTTTTGTCTTTTATTTTTGTTATCTAAGTGTCTGTTACACAAGGTACATGTACTTACTATAGCAGTAACAGTAAATTATGCATAATTATATGCAACTAACACTAAACCAAACCAAACCCTAATCCTAACTCAACATTAAGTACATGTTGTTAATTAATATTACTCAGTACTTAAATGTATAATTACACTGTGACAAGGACACTTAAAATAAATTGCCCATGCCCCAGTTGTCATTGACACATCTGGGAAAATATATTGATAATATAAAATATAAAATATATATAATGTGTCACAACTGGGGTAAATGTTACATTTAATCTATAACATTTCTGAGGACCTTTATGCTACCCAAATCAAAATAGTACAATCATTAAGTGTGTACTTCAGGAAGCATGTACTTCATCAGGCTTGAATATAATCCAGTAGCACACTAAAATAAAGGAGATGAGGAATGAGTGTTACTCATTCACAAGTTAAAACTAATATGGACATGGTAGACATGGCAGACGCAGTAGATTTTTCTACCTATGGAAAAAGAGGTCATGGGATGGATTTTACACAAACATAACTTACATTAAAAAGGGTCCCCCACTCTATATAATCTTTTTTATTCATACTTGTGAAATCACATAATGTACAATATTGGTCTTACAATAGAATTTCTTTAGAATTTTTGTGTGTGTGTGTGGGTATGCCTGTACTGGTATACATGGTTTACAAAGACACAAATGTGTATAGTGAAGTGTATAACAACGTAACAACATGTA
The DNA here is from genome assembly GCA_036877525.1 of Chromobotia macracanthus. Lineage (NCBI taxonomy): Eukaryota > Metazoa > Chordata > Actinopteri > Cypriniformes > Botiidae > Chromobotia > Chromobotia macracanthus. Next base: position 8,806,660 of record JAZGTH010000012.1, on the reverse strand, counting down.
TAACACAAAAAACAAAATAGTGTCATTTTTTAAATTAAATAATTCCAAATATTTTTTGTGAGGGTTAGGTTTAGGGGAAAGGGACAGAAAATTTGATTCTGATTTGATTTGATTTTATTAGTATAAAAATCATGTCTATGCCTAAACCACAAATAAGAGCATGTGTTTTTACTTAACCATATATCGGGGACAAAATTTGTACCCAAAAGTGAGAAAAACCTGACAAATCTGAGATTTGTAAAGACACTATAAAATATAGTAAACATTTTTTTTATTGTAAAAATGGAGAAGGTTTAGGGTTACCCTGTTAGGGTTAGAGTGTGGGTAAGGGTGAGGTTATGTTGTTTATGTACATAAAAAAACAATAGAAGTCTAGGGAATGTCCCCATTTAGACAAATAAGTTAATGTCTGTGTGCATACACTGTATTCACCTTGGACCACTTTTGCAAACCTACACATTAATAGTTGTCTTTAGTGATAACAGTCTTGTTTTAAGCTCTTTCTATTATAAAGAGCCTATGCATGTGCAGCACCAATAACATATTAAAAATGTACACAGTGCTTGCACTTTGTGTTTCAAAGCAGCTTTACATATAATGAAAAGAAAAACACAGAAAACGGGAAAATTCTGAAATATGTATAACACAGAATACAGAATAAATGGTATTATGTCAAATTTAAAACCAATAGTAAAACCAATTAATGATAATAAGATAATAATTTAAATGTAATTGGTTTATGAATATAAAGTTTACTGAACTGATGTTAACTACAACAAATTTGAACCAACATATTATTTCAAAGCTCATACTTATCTCAGTAGTTTATGAGAATGTAATGTATTTAGACAGCCTACTGAATGTTGCATAGTCTCCATACCATTTTACCGTGATAGGTGACAGGTATCATATTAAGCAAGAAATGCTGTTTCAGTTTCCATGTATGGCCTTTGCAAAGAAGATAACATTTTACAGAACAGGAGTATAAAATACATAAAGAATCTGCAATAATTCGATAAATATCTAAAATGCGGCTAATTTACTTAAACAAGAAATGATAATGACTAATAAACAGGAACACTAGGAAACTACATACATTGGAAAACATGATGACAGAACATACATGTAACAGTTCGCCTCCTTCCAGGGACCGGATATTAACTAAGGAAGGGTGGGGGCTCTGGAGGAGGGCGAGAAACAGCTATAATTACCAGACGCCATAACCATCACTTCCATTTCAGCACAGTTGTGGGTGGGGCTTACCTCCATTCCCTCAAACTCCACTACATGCCTTCAGCACCTTCAGCTCTTTAATCCAAAAATTATGAAGGAACACAGGAAGCACACCTTAACATTGATGTTGACAGGACAAGGAGCTAAGAAACACTAGGAGTACATATACACAAGAACTAAGGAGCTAACTAGACAAGTCACAGAAAGGGCTAATTAACTTAAACAGAACTGATAATGACTAATTAAGAGGAACACTGGGAAACTATGTACATGAGGAAACACAAACAGGACATACATGTAACAGTAGTCAGATAATTTTATTAAAAGCAATATCAATATCAATAATAACATTACCGTAATGTGTTGCTATTGAATTACTACATAAAAATTAAATTCCTGATATAGTTTTAAAGATAACATTCAACTGGCTTCAAAATAGAGTCTAGAGTCAGTTTTCTTGCAGATATTGCTCTTTGCAATGATAGGCAGTGGTTATTAAATGATTTCTTTCCGCATTACTCTTGTTGAGGTTGACATTTCAACTGTTGGCTCGTAGCTATACTTCTGCAGGGGAAAATGTCAACACACATCTGTGAGCCCATGATATCACTTAGGGTGAGGTTTGCAGATGCCAGACTGCCTACTCTGGTCCGCATGGCCCCACGGCACAACCAAACAGACAGTCTCTGCAAACGCCGGCATGCCACATGCATCTGCCAATTAGGGCTCAGCCTGGCATTTACTAAACAGAAATTAGGATAAATACACTGTCCCCTACAAATGGGGTGGAGGCCTACAGGATTTAACACAATGTAACTTATTTAATCCCACAAAATGACTGTGGATATGAATTTAAAGGCTGATTAAACAACAGATGCTGAAGCACAGTTTGTGATTTCAACAACATTTACACTTGCAGTTGGAGAATACTTGTTATAAGAGCAAATACATATGTTCACAAATTTACAAATTTATGTTTTTTTCTCCTAAAAGTATTCAAACATATCTGAGCCTCTGGGGATGTTTTTTCCTGCTGAAGGACAGAACATGGTTAGAAAAGCCTGAGAAAGAATGATAAAAGGCAATGACCCACAAGAAGAGAACTGACAATGGCTGTTGTCAGCCTGGACTGGCTGCCCTCAGTATGAGTTGCTTACACTAAGGATGCTCGGCTTTAGCCTTACTCTCTTCAACAAGATGGGAACCAGGCAGCTGCACCTCATGGGTCAGGTCCCACTTCTGCTGAGGCGGAATGGAGGCTGCACTTGTGGTGTTCACAGCTCAATTTGGCGAGGAGTGGGGGACGGGCTCTGCCTTTACTCTCGTGCTCTCCGCCAAATCAGATGAGCACACACTGGCTTCAGAAGCCTGCTTTGAGGTTTCTTTTGAGCTTAATCTGTCAGCATCGGATGGCGATCTGACGACTGTCAACCAGGCAAATGCTGAGGGAGATCAGCGTCCACTTTCAGCTGCATTTAAAGAGTTGATTGAGGTGATTTCTTATGTTGTCGAGAAAATGAGCCTGGACGGCAGCGCATTACTAGATCTAAGTTGGACCATAGATTAGACATTTTGATTAAAGGCTGCAAAGAGAAACCTTTTGCTTTGGAATGATCTACACTAACCTGAAAGGTAATTAGAGGGTCATTTGATTGCATGTTGGCTAATTCAAGTTTTTAAAGCAGACCCATTTTAAAATTAACAAGGACAAACTCAGAAAAACAAAATCAAATTAGTTTATTTGTAATTATGCTTTTTCAGATCTTTTTTGTGACTTTTTCTCATAAAAGTATTCAAACACATCCAAGTCTATGGAGATGTTTCTTCAAGCTAGAGGATAGAAAAGCCTGAGAAGAAATGAAAAAAGGCAATGACCCACAAGAAGACAACAGACAATGGATTGCCATGTTGGCAAATGCCTGTGCAAAAATTGAGACACAGTAAGTTTGTTTAAGAGGGTCTTGTTTATTGAGCTATCATTGCCTACTATTCTGTCACCAGAGCAGGACTGTGGGACCTGAGACCAGACCAGATCAGTCGGGAGCACTGTCTTTTGACTACAAAAGACCTGATACAGGGTCAAACCTACTGTTATTAATGAGGTAACAAATAGGTTATGAATTAGAAAAGTACTCACAAGTGTCACTGTAAAGATAATTCCTAATGAAGAGGAATTAATTTAGCATGAATGATATTCAAAAAGCCTCATATTGTAGACAGAAGTCTTTATCACTGCATTTGCACTCTGATGGATGTGACATGACAGCATGACAGATATATCAGTTATGTGTCATTTAGGTATCAGATGTTTATCTTCTTAATGTCCCTAAGAGAAATAAATAGACAAAAATAGACCTACAAGAAAAGTATAAAGCTTAAGAACAGGAAACTTACAAATGAGACATATTTATTATTCAAGTTATTTACCAGCTCATGAAATAGTAATGGAAAGCAAATTAAGATTTTTGTTCTATTCTCCTGCTTTATAGATTTTCTCCTTAAGAAGTAATTCCACATGTATCCTCTAGTTTTGGAAGAAAGCTTAACAAAGCAACAAGTTATTTAAACATCTTAATCAGATTCACATAAAATCATAATTTCTTACAAATGTTAGTTATTTTAAGGTGCCCAAAAATGATATCCAGATAAAAATGGATTGTTGATAGCAAATGCATAAAAGCATAAAATGCAATGTTACTATAAGATCTGACTAAGCTCACATATCTTGTATATCGTCTTGTTCCTGCCAGACCTTGTTTTTCTACAGTATTAGATAACATCTAAGATTTATTACCCAGGGTTCCTAGCTTCTGATGTGTGATAAAGAATTTGAACAAGATAAGTATCTGTATAGGTGTAATGATGTTATACCTGTTCTTATCACCTCCAGATGAACTGTGGAGCTCAGCCCCATACCAGAGGCAGATTACGTTGTTGTTCTTATTTTATAATGTTGAGTTGTCCTAGAATCCCTCTAGTTGCACCTGGAGAGCAGTTACATATGTATTTTAATGGCCAGTTACATGTGTACATTTAATGGCCTCTTGTGAAAGCTGTAAGCTAGGATGGAGTAAAATGTTGCAATGGCTCAAATTAATTGGCAATGCTATCATGTCAGTGATGTATAGCAGCAGATTATAGGCAATGTGCTTACATACAACATGTAATGCAGCAGTTTTTAAAGGGATAGCTTATTCAATATAAATGGAAAATATGGGGAACAGCATTTAGGTGCACCCGGATCTGACACACTGTCACATGACCCTGACCTACCTATAAATAGGCCTGATTTTACACGTGTTAAGACCCAGGCTTGCCTGAAGCGTGTTCCACATGGCATTAAGCCATGATGTAGGGTTACCAGGTTACATGTGTCTCAGGTTATTATTATCTTGGAAGCTGGTAAGGATACTTCGTTTTTTTTAAACCTTTTTTATAAATTTTTGAAATGGAAAACAAGTGATAGTGTGCATTAATGTATGAAATGTTTAATGTTTCAGTTATTTATTATACTGTTGTCACATAGCCACAATGCATTGTGGGATGCATTGTGCACAGTGCACCCAGCACAGTGTGATTTGTGTGTACTGTACATTTTTTAAAATGTTATGGGTCATTTAGGTATTATATGCATATCATGGACATTGTAAACTGTTTTCTGCAGTTTGTAGGGTATACAAAGTAGTATGGTAGTATGCTTTTCTGCTGCTGTAATGTTATAGATCACACCCTCCAAAGACATGTCAGCACCGTGAAAATAAGCAATAGCATCCCTTGTACATATATATATATATTTGTATGTTTCTGCAGTTTACCAAGCCAAAGTCTGTTACAGAGATCTAGTGCTGCTCAGTTGACTTTTGTTGATTTCTGACGCTTAAAATTATTTTATTAAACTCTCAATTAGGCCTGATTGTGCACTCCCCCTTTTGTACAAATACTCCGCATTTGTAAAAAAGTACAAAAAGACTGCCCAGCAAAAATACAAATCAATTGATGTAGCCCTCTGATTTTTCCTATTCTCTTCCTGCATCTAAATATTGCTCTTAGAAATAAATGATGTCAGGAGCTGTATTAGAATAAACAAAGTAAATGTAGAAAAAAAAAGATTCCTTTAGAAAACAGACAATGCTGACAATGATATCCAACTGTACACACACGCACACACACACACACACACATATTATTATTTTATATATATATATATATATATATATATATATATATATATATATATATATAATGATACAAAATTCTGTTTGCTTTTTGTTTTTACAGTACTTCCAATAACATACATTTTTGGGAATGTCCAGTTTGGAAATATAATTTTATATTCAAGAGCAAAGGGCAATGTGATCCAATGTCATTGTAAATATATATAGAAAGATAGCTGTCTACTGCATTAAGTGAGACTGGAAATGTGACGTCTTTCTCTCACGCTATGCTAATGAAGTTATGTTAAAACAAAACACCAGTTGTTGTGTGTCACAGTTAGGCGGGTGCCAAACTGATGAAATGTCTTGACACGTGGACACAGTGGGTTGCTCTATTCTCTGTAATTAACTAGAAATTGACAAGTGAATTGTTTAATATAGAAAGGCTCATCAATGAAAGTATCACACCATTAGGCTCAGTATGATAGTACGTTTATGTGTTTGACTTAGTCTTCCAGATCACATCATCTTAATGATTTCTCTGATCCTCAGCTCGTATTGTGAAGACCAAGCAGTGGTGTGACATGGTGCCCTGTCTGGAGGATGAAGGCTGTGACCTGTTAGTGAATAAATCAGGCTGGACTTGTACACAGCCCAGTGGCAGAGTTAAAACTACCACGGTAAGACACAGAAGCTATAAGCATTCATAATTTTAATCACTGTTCCTCAAATCAACATAAAACAGTGTTTGAAACTTGAATTACTCATTGATGAAAAGTGGTCTCTATATGACAGGGTGTTGAAGGGGAGAAATTAATTACATCAGCCAAAAAGGAAAACCGTTCTGAGACAACAAAAATGATGATTATGAAGTAAATAGTGTCAAGAGTAAATAGGGTAAATTTTTTTCAAAATATTTTGGCTGACATGATTGCAGGTATGCGCATGTGTGTCCAGCCTTACAGCTGCCACTGTACATAGTAAATGTAAAATTTCGTGTTTGATATGTGCAGATAACTTGATTATGGATTTTGTTTTTTAAATAAAATTGCTGATAATTTTCAGGAAGGTTTTGACATGCATTTTTTAAAATGGAATTATTCAAATTTTTTAAAATAATTTTTCTAATTTTTGTGTTTTTATTAAAAATAGCTGCTTGATACCCCTGAGTTTCATGCCAAAACAACAAAAGCAAACAAAAATTAAATTGACACTTTCTGTGGGTTTTTAAAAGAAGAAAACGTCACATAAAGCCATCATTCAAACTAAAATTCCAATATCATAATGTTGGTAGCAGTCAAGTAAATTAATAAAATCAGACATATAGCATATATTTAGACAGGGGTCAATTATATAATGGAGGTAAATTTCAACCATTTCTTTGCAATGTGTTTTAATAACAAGAGTGTATTTCTATAAATGTAAAGGCAGGTTGGAGTGCAGCGGGGAGGGGCTCAGCCGAATCAGATAAGGAGCTCCTCCCTCCTTTAACACTGCAGTGTAGCTGCAGTGTCAGGTGGTCCATCCACCTCTTCTGCTTATAAATCTTCTTCTGTTAACATTCAAACAGCATATTCTCAGATCAAGATATTTCCAGAACACAGTCAGTTTTTCAGGTTAGGGATAGGGAGCTTTGAGAGTGAAGCATACCAATATCTAATGCTTTCTTTTCGGCCTAGCCCTATTGCCACGCACCTTTAAAATGTGTAGGAATGCAGCTTTGGCTCTTTGAGGCTCCATGACTGGATGGTCATGGCCAACTCTTAGGAACTAGCTGCACAGCATAAAGATGTCATGTTAGCTTATTTGAGGTGCTTAGGGCTGAGACTGTCAGGAGATCACGGACTAACGAACCCAAACGCAGACAGCGTTAAACAGAAAAATCGCTCTTTATTTATAAAACAAAACAACAACCCACGAGGGGGAAAACGTGAACAAAAACAGCACTAAAACTTGAACAAAAGAGCTCCCAAAAACCGGAGCTTAAAATGAAACTAAAAGCCGGGAAAAAACAGACAGGACAGACGCGGGACAAAAACACAACCAGACAAGACTCACTGTGACAGGGGACAAGACTGCAAGACAAGATGCGCCGAACAAGACAGGGAACCAGAAACGAGAGAGGGAGACGAGAGAACGAACCGACAAGAGACAGAGAACACGAGGGCTTTAAATAACACACGGACAAACGAGGAACAGGTGCGCGAAGGAGACAAGAAAAGAAGGGGGCGGGGACAAGACGCGTGACCGGAGAGCACATGGCGAATGTAAACAAAACAGAGGCCATGTGCTTCCACATGAGACAAGTCCCAGAGCATGAGTTCAGATCCCGACTCCAAGAAACAAGAACCAAGACAAGGAGGAATCAGGATCAAAACAACACGCTCTGACACAACACACAGGGCATGTCAGGATCCTGGCGATATAATCAAGAAAGATTCAAGACAGAGAGCCAGGAACCTGACAGAGATAACCTCAAGAAGAGCATGTTTTCTTCAATGAAGGGAACTACTTTTCTAGGGTAATTTGGGACTCCACTACAATGCGAGCACAATTGTCCTCTGAACATGTGCAGTCAGTCCTTTCTGCTGTGAGCAGTGTTTGGCTAGGCCAGCATTTATCAGTCTTCCAGATTCTGAGGCTGTTAGGCCTCATGGCAGCAGCAGCCAATGTGATTTTGCTGGGCCTATTGCATATGAGATCATTTCAGTTCTGGCTAAATAAAAACAAGTTTCATCCCAAAAACCATCCATGAAGGATGGTAAGAGTTATGCACCAAGGGATCCATACCCCGGTTTCTCACCTTGAGTCCCATTCGCAGGATTCTCATGACGGACACCTCTCTCATGTGCTGGGGTGAAGGTCTTTAGGAGGGAAAGGCTTCACTTACTGTGTCCAGTTTTAAAAATCTATGTCCACCGCTCAAGCCAGTGGTGTAAGACCGCTCAGCTTATCCTTATGTAAGACAATATCCTGAGTGGGTGTCTATTGAACAGTAATGGGAACTCAAGTCTGTGACTTGGACTCAAAAAAGTCACAGTGCAAAAAAAAGACTTGAGATTTGACTTGGACGTAAACAGCTGACTTAAGACTTTCATTGCACACAAGTGACTTGTGAAAAAAGTCACAATTTTCTTTCTCATATGACAGCATCAAAATTCAATTTTCTACTAATTGTTCTTATTATTATATTCACTATCAATATGTGCTGCAGCAAGCAAATTGTGACAGACACGCCAGGATCTTAGTCTTCCTCCACCAATCACAATGCACCCTGTCACCTGAGATCGAATTCTAATCTAAGAGTTAATTTGGCAGAGGTATGGCTGAGCGGAAGTGGATTTGTTCATCTGCAAGGAATCGGCACACTGTCCCCTCTGGTTCAGCCTTATTCATCCAGCTCCATTGGGGTTGGATGCCACAGTGCAGACATGGCCGAGGCTGCATCTGTATGGAGGGGAGCCAGTTCTTAAATTTTAGTCTCTCAATCGAGGTTGTAGAGATCATTCTGAGTATCAGAGCTCTGTAGGAGATTGTATGCGTTGAAGTGGCAGCTCTTTATGTCATGCTGTGGGCGACACTATTTTGATCTGGTTCGTTACCCGGTTGGTTCAGTTCTGGAGTTTCATCAAGAGGGCCTCTCTGCAAGGTTGACCCTGGCTACCCTCATGGTTTATGTGGCCACTGTACCTGCTAGCCACAAACCTGTCGATGGAGACTTTATTGGGAGACACCCCCTGATATCTCGTTTTTTGCAAGGTACCAGACAGCCGAGGCCTTTTCTGTCACACACAGGTCCTTTCTTGGGATCTTACTGTTGTTTTAAGGGGTTTATCTTCAGATCCATTTGAGCACCTAGAGTCAGCCTTGGATAAGTTTCTGACTTAATGCACCTCAACACCTCGGTGTGAAGATTAAGGAAGAATGGGAGATTGCAACGGGGAGGCTGTTCTCTATTGGATGATAGAAACCTGATAGAAAGGTTTGAGAGCCAAACCTAATTTGGCTCTCAAAAGCTGACCTAGCATGCTCCGCTCCCAAACAAAACACACAAATGTCATACGTCACCCACCGTAATAAATGGGCATGGTGGCACACAAGTTTTTAGAACTCATTTTCTCTCTTTTTATATAACTGCTTCCTAAGATAATATTGTTTTTGTTCCCACGTGCTTTGATCTGACTAAGACAAAAAGCTGATCGTATCTTGCAGGTGCCTTTCAAAGACTTTGTGGTGCACAATATTACATCACATGGCCTGATTTTACATGTTTAGACTCTGGCCCCATAGCGTCAAGCTTAATGCAGCATGGAGTTCCCTTTAAAGGGAACAAAAATTTTCTTGTAATTAGGGAGAACATTTGGATCAAATGTAATAGTTAAGAAGTAATAGTTTGGTGATTATGTATTAAAATTAAGAATTTATGCAAATTATTATTTTTATTTTAATATTTCCAAATTAATTTAGCCTCTTACACTGTTAATTAAAATAAATAACTAATATAACTAATGATCCTGAATGAATGAATGAGCCTCAAAAACTTGGACTTGATCTCAGCGACTTGTGAGCATCACAGTCTGTCATTAAAGCATAGGCAAGATGAAGTGGTGCATAGCATAAGAAAAAACTTAGCTATGCCTTTCATGAAGTCTGAGAAGTTTATGAGGGTGTTCTCCGAGCATAACATCTCTGTGTATTTTTATAGTAAAGAACACCTTAGGACATTTGGTCCATCCAAAGGATAAAACATCTTAAAAGCAACAATGTATATGTAGTTAAGAGCAGTGAGAAATGCAAAGATCTGTATATTGGAGAAACTAAACAGCCACGTAACCGACGTATGGGCCAGAACAGAGAAAGAAAGGAGTTACTTAATACAAATGTTAATGTTGTTTGATGAACACAGAAATGCTTTGTCATTTCTTTTACGTAGTAAAATGATTTTTTCAATAAAGTTTGTTTGGATATCATGCATTTGGTAAAAACAAAAAATTAAAAATGAACAAAAATAAGCAAAACAATTCTCTTCCATTTTTTTTACTGTTGGAACACCCCTTTCAGGTATCTTTGAAAATTACATTTACTGTAGTCATTCACACACATTTAGTCGAAATGACAATATCTTATTCCACTTGAAGTTATCTTTCAATTATCAGTATTTGTGTGAGATTACAAACGTTATGTTTCCATCCATAGCTGCAAATTTAACAATTGATATAGTGCACAAAACATTTACAAATAAAGCACTGTTTCCATCCAGTGGGTCAAATAGAACAAAATGGTAACTTCCTGATAATTTGGCCACAATCATCACTACAAATAGAAATTTCTGTAATAGAAGCTATATCTTTCTTGGATATAATAAATGAGCAACTACAATCGTAGATAGATTCTGCTATTACTGTGGTTTAACGCAAAGACATCTATGGAAACTCTTGCAGCATTAACAGCAAAACACCAGCGCCACTTGTGGGAGTTATGAATGAGGTCCTGTTAGAGCTTGTCTTAAAAATGCCTTTACAAGCGGGGTCGCCAGTGGGGTGTCAGCGTCATGAATTTTAGTTTTGTGTTTTTCCCATGTCTTCATTGGTTGATTCATTGTTAATTCATTATTAGTTAATTTCCCTATTTAAGTTCTCCTTACAATTCAGTTAACTGTCGGTTATTGTGTATACTGTGTTACTTGCATGTATATGTGTAAGTCACGCTTGTGTTACTTCTCCAGTGTTCTTGTGGATTATAATTATAAGAGATTAGTTAGTTCCTTCCTTAGTTCCTTCCTCATAGACAGCGTGACATGGGGTAGCACAGACTTTGCCCATTGTGGCCACAGCCACCCCCTAACCACCCCCTGGCTCCACCCTGAGTATATGTGCACATTTCTTTTAGATTTTATGCACTTCTTGGCATTTCTATCTATTGATTTTATATGATATCCCAAAATTTTTATACAATTATGTGGATGAAAACATAGCCAAAGTAGATTACTATTCATGAACATGGGTTTTCCAAAAACTGACCCCATAGTTCAAGTGGTTCAAACCAGACTCAGTATCTTTACAAAGTCTTGATTTGCCTTGGTGATCATTTCTTACTGTTTTCCCTGTATTCTGGTTTACCTGTGTTTTTGACCGTTCACTGCCTGCCCTGATTCTTGCCCTGTTTTCTGGATTGTAATTGTTTGCTGTCTCCCTTGACCTTTGCCTGTTTAAAAATACTGTCTTACCTTGCCCTTGTTATGCCTGTTTGCTGGTGTTTGCCCTGCCTGTTTGTTTACCCGTCAATAAAGAGCTGCACATGGATCCTAATGCTTCTATCCCATCGTTACAAGTACCTGCTGGATGGCACAAACAGTGCTCAAAATAAGTGGAAATAAATGTTTTGAGTGAGGAAAATAAGGGTTCAATTCTGGTTTTACTAGCAGAGGGTACAGTTCCATCCTTCCATCCTTAAAATATTAAAGACAGTTTTTCATAAGAACAAGGTCAAGCTGCAGACACTGGGGACAACAAAACTACAGACCAGTAAAGGGCGAAACTCTCCACTCAATGAGATGACTGCCAGCTCATTCAAATGTCAGTTAAAAATGGCAAATGGCAGCTGGGAAGTGAAGTGCACAGCAAGGAAGGTTCAAAGCAGACTCCTAGAGGCAGGGCTAAAGTCATGAAAAGCTAGAAAAAGGCCTTTCATCAATTAGAAGAAAAGCCAGACTGAGGTCTGAAAAGGACCATAAGGATTGGACCACAAAGGACTTGAGTAAGGTCGTCATCTCTGATGAGTCCAATTTTCAGCTTTGCCCAACACCTGGTCATCTAATGGTTAGACAGAGACATGGAGAGGCCTACTAGTCACAGTTTGTCACACACATTGTGAAATCTGGTGGACAATCTGTGATGTTCTGGGGGTGCTTCGGCAAAACTGGAATTGGGCAAATTTGTCACATGAATCAAGTCACATATAAGGTTGTCCTGGAAGAAAACTTGTTCCTTCTGCTCTGACGATGTTCCCCAACGCTGAGGATTGATTTTTCCAGCAGGACAATGCTCCATGCAACACATCCAGAAGATCACCTGACAAAACCCTGTCATGGCCAGCCCAATCTCCAGACCTGAACCCAATTAAAAAACCTCTGGAATGTGATCAAGAGGAAGCTGGATGGTCACAAGCCATCAAACAAAGCTGAGCTGTAATATTTTTGCACCAGGAGTGGCATAAAGTCATCCAACAGCAATGTGAAAGACTGGTGAAGAGCATGCCAAGACACATGAAAGCTATGATTAAAAACTAGGTTTATTCCACAAAATATTTTAGTTAATTTTCTGCAAATAAATGCTCAAAATAACAAAATGTTTATTTGGAATTTGGGAGACATGGTGACAGTAGTTTATAGACTAAGACAAACATGTTTATTTTATTTAAACACACATATAAAGAGTAAAACTTTTTAAAAAGAAGACTGACAATTTTGCAACACAATTGTTTCCAGAATGTCATACCAGCTGTGAAGCATGGAGGTGAAAGTGTCATGGCTTGGGGCTGCTTTGCTGCAGCAGGACCTGGTCAGCTCACCATCATAGAATCCACCATGAATTCCACTGTGTATCAGAAGGTGCTTGAAGAACATGTGAGACCATCTGTTAGAAAATTAAAGCTGAAGCGGAACTGGACCATGCAACATGACAATGACCCAAAACATACTAGTAAATCAACCAAAGACTGGCTGAAAAGGCAGAAATGGAGAGTCCTGGAATGGCCGAGTCAAAGTCCAGATCCGAATCCCGTTAAGATGCTGTGGGGTGACTTCAAAAGGGCTGTACATGCAAGAAATCCCTCAAACAGCTCACAGCTGAAAAAATTCTGCATTGAGGAGTGGGGTAAAATTTGCTCAGACCGACGTCAGAGACTGGTAGATGGCTACAAGAAGCGTCTCACTGCAATTATTTCAGCCAAAGGAGGTAACACTAGCTATTAGGGGCTAGGGTGTCCTATCTTTTTTCCTCAGTTAAAATAGGCATTTTTGTAGAATTACATTTACAGATGATCTTGAAAAGACTTTTCTTCAGTTTTAATTGCTTAGTTATATTACTTTAATCTCTCTGTATTGTTAAAATTGAGACAAAATAACTTAAATATTGAGACAAAATATATATTTAATATATAATAAATAATTATATATTTAAAAAATGTTACAAAATAAACAGGGTATCACAGGGTTTCCTAATTTTTTCACATGACTGTATTAATACCCAACTCTGCTTTTGAAAAAGCATCTTCCAGCAGAGTTTAGCTCTAATCCTAATAAAACACATCCAATCCAGCTAATTATAGTGTTCAGGATTACTTAAAACATTATAGGCAGGCGTGTCGGAGCAGGGTTGGAACTTAACTCTGCTGGAAGGTATCACTCCAGGGCAAGGATTGGTTACTGAATTAGAGCATTTGTATTTCAGAATTGGTGTGTTCTTATTTTAATCAAAATTTTTTTTAATTACTTTAGTTTTAAATTGGCAGGTTTGTCAGTGTTCTGGGTCTAGGGTGCAATCCATCACAGGTTTACACTGCACAGTAACAATTGCCAAGTATAAATTGTAATGTAGAAACAATTCCAGCTCAGAAAACCAACATTTGATACTACCAAGAGAGATTTAACACCTGTGTTTGGTAATATTTATGTATCATATTTTGGTATTTTGAGACTGTGTGAGAATTGTATTATTATTATTATTATTATTATTATTATTATTATTATAATAATATTAATAATATTATATATTATATAATATTAATAACATTATATATAATAATATATAATATAATGAATAATATATAAACTTCAAATGATTACTTGCATGTTATGTGCTATCATGTTACACGGTTTTACCTAGAGGGTAAGGAATGTGGTGACACTTTTTTTTTAACTAAAAACTAACCATTCTGAAGAGACAAAAGAACTCATCAGTATCTTCCAGTAGATGAGGTTAAAATGAGTTTCTTCTATTCAATAAGAAAATGATCACTAATCAGCCCAAGAGTCCCTGTTGGGCCATCCTTTTTGAATTCACACTCATTACTGCTATCATGTCTGTGATTTGCTCATTCTTTCTCTTTGCCTCCTGAGTAATTTGTGCGATTGTGACCACCTCCTCTTCAACAGCAGTTTAAATGAGCAGCAGTGTTATGCTCTGTGGCAGGCAACTCAGCCTTAATGCACAGGCACTGATGGAGTGAGTAAATCACCTGATAAAATGTAACAAACTTTTGGTTAATGGAACCTTATTGTAATGTGTTACCATGATAACTATAATCATGTATATTTAAAAATAACCAGACAAGCAGCATTGATTGTCTTACATGCTGGGGATGCTGGTGTGCTTTTGAGCATCCCTAGTCCCATAACAAGCAGAAAGTGAACTTTTGACATGTAAATGTCTTCAGGACAGCAATTTTATGAAATGTGACTTGAGTTTAGACAAAATACAATTACTGATTGCAGTAATCAGCAATCTTTCACAGTTAAACAGAACAAGTGTATGCTCATCAGTAATGCTTCTGGTAAGGAAGGCCTTGGGAATTAACCATCATACCTTTGGTTTCAAAGGCTCCTCACAGACACACAGAGAGTTATAGGAGTAGACTAAAAATAAGTCATTATCTGTTATTATTCTTTAACCCTTATGTTGTTTTGAACTCATATGGTATTGCTTTAGCTCTAGAAATATGAAGAATCTTAACTAAGCTCCTTACCCAACCTGATCTCATGGAGAAACAATGATTGTACAAAGTGGTGATTATAAGTGTGTTTTTTATTAAAAACGATGATTATTAAAAAAGCAAGTATGAAGGTCCACATCTCACACTCTCCAAAATGTAAAATAGTTATGAATTGCCATGAGACAGTTTCCTTACCATACAACAACAGTTCAGTTTGACCTTATATATATATATTTTTTTATAAAGTCAATAAGAAAAGTAGTCTGGACAACTTGGCCATGCTGTTTGCGTGAGGAACACACAGGAATTTTAACATTAATTTCAAAGTTTCTCTCAGCTATTGCTCTTAAGTTAAATATTAATATAATTTACTACTAAAAATACACTTCAAATAGTGTCAGTTTGTGTTCCACAAGAAAAAAACAAGTGGAACTGCATAGTGGTTTGAGTGAATAATGACAGATTTTCTGGTTGGATCTATTGCTTCAGTCAATAGCATATTTGTTTTTAAGACGTCAGTTTTATACAGTTTTATACTTGTCTGACAGTAATAAAAAGTAAACACCAAATTAAGGGTGCTAAAAAACTGTGGTTGTGGAAAAAGCTGCAGATGCCAAGCCATTGCCATTGTAGGTGTTGGGGTCTGCATAAATTATCCCATTGCACCAGCGTGCCACCTTAGGACTAATCCCTGCCCAGGCTTGGCCAGCATCACCATGGAGACAACAGCTGTTATTCCATGCAAACTGTGTCGGTCTCTCCAAACCATTAGCTCCCACTGCCAGCCCTTGCCTGAAGGAGCCAAGTCAGCACTGGAGGCTGACCACCTCCATTTGGACCAATCTCCCACTAATCCCTCTTGGAGAGAGAACCTCAAACTGCCTCTACTTGAGACTGGGGCAAGCTTCAGTGGTATTTACAAAACTAAAAGAACTCAAAAAAAATAAATTTGTTAGAACGTGAGCATTTTTACATGGACTGACCATTTGGTCCCTGCAGCCCTGTTGCCACGCTTCTGTATACATATCTGTCACTGCCAAAACTGGCCATTTCACCCTGACAAACCAGGCGGTCATTACAGGGTTTCTTTGTTACTTTACCAACCTCCCATTTCCACATGCCAAAAGAATCCTGCTCTTCCATGACCCACCTTGTTTAACAAATAGTTGTGGATGCCAACTAGTGTAATGCTTTACATAATATTGTAACAACTATGATTTTAAACACTTGTTTATCATATTACTGCATAGAAACAAATAAACTAAACAACCAAAAAATGTTTTTATAAAATATATTTTGCACATATCCTGTAATGACAAATTGAAAATCCCTGATGAAAATTCCATCATGTATGTTTTTGTGCTACACTTTATTTCAATTATATTTAATTATTTTTCTAATTCAAATTTTCATTTCCTAACATGAACTATGATACTGCAATGCTCTTGGTGGTTATTGGAGAATGCAAAATCAAAAGCATAATTATGGTAAATCCAGTTATAGCTTTGAGCAGCTATGTGGATTTCCCTTAAGAGGCAAAGCTGCACATTGTACCAGAAGGAGTTCAGCATGCTCAAATTCTTCACTATGCCAACATCATTACTTTTGATAGACACTGCTGGTTTTAGCAAATACTTATCCCTTTCCAAACATCCTAGCTTCAACTGTCTGTCTGAATAATATTTAGCAATTTATATCTTCTTTTTCATACTCCCAAAATTGCAGATGAACAGTGAGACGTGCTGTTCTGTGACATTTTGGGATGTGGAGTCATGCAACCTCAGCGAAGCTAAATGTCAGTTGAGGTCCAGATGCTGCAGAGAGAGCTTGTTTACTGCATGAATACCCCAGTGGAATCCACTACAGATGGCATAAAAAGCCTAAAACTGTATTGTGTCACACTGCTTCAGATGTACACCTCAGAAAACTCACTACAAAAATCTACATGTCCTGTTTACAGCAGGGTTCTCCTCTCTGTATCTTTGAGGCAGGGATATTTAAAAATACAAACGATCCAGACATTGGGTCCAAACAAATATAAATTATACTGTTTTAAATGCAAGTACTGTATGTCTTTAAAATTAAGGGATATTTGTTGCATATATTTGTATTTTTTGTTTGTATTTTAGTACATCCAAACATTTTTAATTTTTGATAATTCGTTTAGTTAAAAATGAAGGCAAAAAGCCTTTGTGGTGCCAGATGTGGTGACTGTGTGTCACTGGTATGGTTTAGAAATAATCAGAAATGGCTTAACTGTGTGCCTTCACACATGAAGAATTTCTTTGGTTATAGAAGCTTCCAGTACATACATTCAAGACAATGTCAGAACATGATAATAACATTGCTGTCACAGATCTGCCAGGCTCCATCCACACCCAATCACCAGCCACTATTCAGCCAAGCCCTTCTCAGAACCAATCATGACAGTTCACCAGCTCACCTGAGTACTGATCACCCACACCTGCCATGACTTATCATCTCATCAACTCACCAGATATAACCACACACACCGAGCCAACATTCACTGTCTGTTCTCATTTGCTCAAAAGGTGTGCTTACCTGATCTCCTGTGCTCCAGTGGTCTCTACTGTGTCTATGTCCCTTGTGTCTCTCCATTCGTCAAGTCTCTGGTGTCTCCTTAACAAATCACCTGTGGAATTATACCAACCTACTCATCTGGATCTCCTGCGTGGTGTGTGCTGCCATCTTGTGTACCCAATCACCATTTACAAGCTACACCACCTATAAGGACGTATTCAGTCAGTGTATTTTATTCATCATTCTAATTACTACTTTTACTTGCCTGTTTCCTGTTTGTGTGCTCCAATAAATTACCTTTAACTGTATTTCTGTGTCTATAGTGTATATATCATAACAATTACAGGGAAGAGAATGGAAAAAAATGTGGGTACATAAACAAAAATATATAAAAGACATTGTACAGGGTAATGTATCCTGGTAAGTTACATATTTGCATATTTGTACACCTGTGCAAGGAGGTATTGTGCAGATGATGGAACAACATATACAGTAAATGTTAACATGTAGAAATTAATTTGCTGTTCATTGTAGTCTTTGTAGATCTAATTTGGTAGCTAAGCCAGTTAGTGAAGTGCACAAAACACTTAACTGCTGAAATGCCTGCTGAGTAGAACTGGGTCAACGGCTCCTGTGGCAGGTCAAGCTGAAGTCTACAAACAGGATACAAGCATAAGTCCCTTTTCTGTCAAGGTGTTGCAGAATGTAATGCAATCCCGTGTTGACTGCATCATCCATAGACCTGTTTGCTCGATAAGCAGACTGAAGGGGAGCTAGAAGGGAAAAGAAACGACACACTGGCAAAAAGAAAAAACAGAATATATATAAGGAAAGAAATCGAACAATAAGAGGAAATGCAATAAGCAATTGCACTGATTAGGAAACCAAGAGGGAGATCAAACCCTAGTCCTGACATTTTTTAATCTCTTGTAATTTTTGCATGTCTGAAACAGCTTTTCTGGTGTGGGAGGATGACATGCTCACATAGTTGCTGCTGTTGTAGGTGGATCATTTCTTCTTTGTCCATTACATTGATTATGCCTTGTGGGTATGTGGGTCTTTCCTCACCATGGGAGTCGTTGTGGATGAGAGTGAGAGTTTGTCTGTTGTGGAGCATGGTATCTCCCACTTCAGCTACAGAGCTAGTCATCGTGCCCTCCCAGGATCCAGAGCCAGATGCCATTTCCAATTCAAGACCTGAGCCAATCACCAGGTCATGACTGGAGTCATCAGCATAGTCCATCACTGAACCAGATGAAGTGTACTGGCTCATTAATTTTATGGAGGCAGCTCCCAGGTTCCAGCCTTTGAACCTATCCTTTAGTCATTTCTATGGAATGTCTTAGATGACATGATCCTATCTTGTAATGTTCCCACCTCGCTGTCCACTTTCTGTTGGCACTACCTAATCCCTTGGACTCACTGCTCCACTGGTTCACCCCAACTCCTTGGCACCAGCTTTGCCCAGTTTACTGTCTGATTCCCCTTTTCTCCACATCTTCTGCACTTTTTCTCACTTTGGCTGGTGCATTGATGCTCCTCGGCTCTTCCCTCACTGCAGACCCTTCCAGGTCTTTGGCTCTGCCTCAGATTGCTCCACCAGCCCGAATTTCCTGCATTTTACACAAACTGCATTTTACCCCATCATCGTTTTGAAGCGTAAACTTGACTACACCTGTAACCCCCTACCCCTGTAACCCCCTACCCAACCCTAAAAATTCATTTGCACAAACTTTAAATAAAGAATCCTGCTCTAACAGTTCTGTATATTGCCTTGCTAAGCATTGTCATTTTCCTTTTTTAATGTCTGTAGTAATCCACTGGCATAGCAATGGCTACCAGTTTGCTAGAGGGCAGTGGGATTCTTGATGCAGGACTTAGCAAAGTGTTGAGTTTAATTACCCCAGTATATTAGAAACACCACACTTTTGTCTTTAGCCTCTGCATTCTTGGGTACTTCACCACTTTACTGAGTTCCTTCTAACACTGATTATCTCTGGTATTCCAGATTTAGACATACTAATGTTTCATCTAGTACATGCTGCATCCAAGAATATCTGCTCCCCATGCAAGTGTCAAGAGTTCATTATTATAAATTAAGCAGCAGCCCATCTTGGCAGCATTCAGTGCTTTTTCGGCCTGGCAGTGAACCATTTAGCAGATGGTAGTGACATTTCTAGGCATTTTCTGTGGCAGGTGCTCAACAAAGCAACAGTTATATTATTAAATATTAACTCAATTACAACAGAATTGTACTATCTCTGACTACCATCACATGATGAAATATAATATGCTTCCATTGCATGCAAGGTAGTTTAAATCTCACTTTTGGGAATTACTATGTTTGCCCACACACTTTTTCGGAGATAATGCTTGTAAATCTAAAGATTTTATGCTCGTTATTGAAATGACACACTTTCACTCCCAGCAACAAAGTGGAATCTGTCAGATAAATATGATTCAAACCATGCCAGTGCAGTTCCATTTATGCCAGCATAATTTTCAAGCCTATTCAAGAGTATTCTGTAGTCAATGGTGTCAAAGGCTGCACTAAGGTTGAGTATCACTAGAAAAGAGATGCAACCGTGACCAGCCAAGAGGAGCAAATAATTTGTCACTCTGATGAGAGCAGTCTCTGTACTATGATTTAAATGATTTAAAAAGTTTCTTTCCAGGAAATTCTGCTAATGTTTTAATTCTGCTAATGTTTTCGCTCTGCTGCTGAATATTAATAGCATCAGCATTTATCCCAGAGGACATTATTAAATCTAAAGTATGAATTTGACAATGAGTGGTTCTGGCGCATTGTAAAAAAACAGAGAATAAAAAAAAAGTGTATAAAATGTCTTTGAAAGCCAGTCCGAATGCATTATCCCCATGAATGTTGAAATTGTCAACAATTAAGACTTTATCTGTGGCCAAAACTACTTCTAAAACTACTGATTAAAGGTCAGAACAATCTTTGAATATGTGTGTGTGGTGCCCAGGTGGTCGATTTATCATTTGCACTAGATAAAGTTATATTAATCACCATCACTTCAACAGAGCTGTATCTAAAATCAGACCTCTGGGTAACACTTAAAAGATTCCTATAAAGTGCAGCAACAGCTCCCCCTTTGACTTTTGGATGAGGCTCATGCTTAAGTTATTTTGAGGGATGGACTCATTTAATGTAATGTAATTATCCTGTTTAAGCCATGTCTCTGTCAAACACAGCACATCTAGGTTATGATCTGTGACAGTCTCTACATTAAGATATTGTGATGATCAGGGAGGGGGCCAGAGCATATTACAGTGCCTGACATTGTTCTAGCAAGTTCACAAAACTCTTTAATATTATCTTTAGTGATCTGACTGACAGAGATGAGCATCATTTGTGCCAACGTGTATAGTAATCTTACTAAATTTATGGTTAGATTTAGCCAGCACATTTAAATTTTCTTTGTTTGGTGACTTGTGCATTTATTTTCACATTCTGTACAACAGAATATCTGATAACTAGGGCACTTTCAACAGGTGTCTCAGTGGGTGCATCACTGAGTATGTAGGACCTGTTTGCAGCTCTAATCAGAACGGGAAAGTGGTGTTTTGTTGTCCAAATGTGCCATCTTATAGTCATAAAATTTCATTAATAAAATTCCCTGCTGCATGCGATCTGCAACTGGAACTGAAAAATGTATGGACCTACTTGCATTCAAAGTCAGCTCTAAAGCCCTATTATTCTTGCTATCCTCAAGTAAAGGTTGGATGTGTGTCTCTAATTCTAAAAACTTCTTCGTCAGCCTAACTATTTCCCTGCATTTATCATAAGTGAAACCCTCAATGCTGACAGAGAAGGATACACTATAAACATCACAAACAGTGCATGTAACAATAACAGAAGAAGATGCCATGACTCGCATTGTTTGTTGATTTATTGTTGTTACATAACATTCTACTTTCTTAAGTAACTTTGCAAGTACAACCCAGTTAACAATTTTTGGTTGTAAGAACGTCCCTAACATTTCCATTAAGTAACAAAAACATTAAAAATGTTTCGAAAGTTCTAGGAACGTTTAAAGCATCCAGTTTTACTAACTGTAGTAGAAGTTCTACTAACATTACTGCAACAACAATTTGTAATAACTTTGAAAGATCTTTTGAAGAATGTTAGCCAATGTTCTGAGAATGTTCCCTGTTAGTTTTTTGAAGTCCACTTATTCTACTAACTCTAGCACTGCCCCTAACAGTTTACTAATATTCAAATAATACTAATGCGAGTTAGTTGATATGTCTTGGTCACCAAAATATCATCATAATATTAACTGCTATTTGTGAAGGGGTGGCTTTTACATTTTATAAGTTACATTATATAATATTATAATTCTTTGTTCAATGGGAAAAAATCGGTTCCCCTGTGGTTGGAAGATGATGTTCAAGAAAGTGTATAAATATTCAGTTTAAAGCAAAGACTTAAGACTAAGCACCTGGTTGCACTGTTGACCTGTTGACTTTTTGTGTTTTTCTGTTTTTTCCAGGTGTCCTAACAGTGGCAGGGGTTCCTAGAGCACTATGAGATGAGGCTTCTTGCAGGTTTGCCTACTTGCTGTAGATACTCGCTGTCTCTCATCAGCTTAACACCTGCCTCTACCTTCTCGTCTGCATTTTGGCTTTGTAAATGGGCAGCACCCTCTTGTGCCACGGAGAACATATGTTCACAAAGCGCCCATTGGAGTGCAGTAGAAGCCTCAAGGTCTTTAGGATAACAGCACGGGACAATGAGGGGCCTACCTTGAGACTGAACAAGACACTGGCTTTATTGGACTCCACTTAATGCAAGACTGTGAACCCTACTGTTCTGTGAAATAGCTTTCAGATGGAGTATGTGTTTGGCACTCACATTTTTTACAGACCAAAGAGGAAAACTAAAACATGAACAAAAAAGGAAATGATACCTTGACTATGGCAGTGTGGACAAACAGACAGATTAAGACAATACAAATTGGCAAGGAAGAAAGATATAAATTATAAATAAATTACAAACTGAGAAAATCTTTAATATGTTACAGATGTTTACTTGAATTGAACAAAACACTGTATTGTGATAAACGAGGATATATTCTATAAATATTCATGTCAACAAATTGAACTAGCATTTTTCAGTAGCAACATTTTGAACGATTTGCATTAAACATGGAAGGTTAGAATGGAAATAGAAAAAAATGGAAAATCAAAAACTGTAATATCTGATTATCAGAACTGAAATTTGTCATACATGTATTTTGAAAGGCCTACAAGTTATATATTTAACAATTTTATACATTGTATCTTTGTAGAGAACCTTATTTAACGCAAATTACATGGTGGAAATGACAGAATGTGGGTTATGCTCAGCTCCATAACACAGGCCTGTCTTATGTTTCTGTTCAATCTCAAATAGCAATTTTCCTATATTCAAGAACATGACCACAAGTACTTAAAGTAAAACAAATAGAGGAAAAAGGACAAAACACAAAGGAAATGATTTATTGCAGAAAAATGTTAGTATTCGGAGCAATGGAAATTGCTGTTTGCTATTGTATTGTAAAGGTGCGGACAGAAATCTTTTGCTTTGGATTTATTCTGGGATTTATTTTGTGCTTTTATTTGTTTGCACAGTGCTCACCTCATGTCCTGACACCTCCAGGAGGTCAGAAAGTCTTAGATTCATTTACATGAAACACTTTTTTTATTAAGAAATATTTTAAAAATAAATAAGTGAAAATACCAATTTGCTGATACAAAATTGTAATATTATCATGTTTTGGATGTTTTTTCTCTCTTTTGTCATGAATTATATCACCCATGTAGATGAATCCCTCAATTTTGTGAAGAAATGGGAAGTAGTTCATCCAGTATGTAACATGCATTTCTAGCTCTCTAGAACAATAGCAAATTAATCCCAAAAAGTTTTTCTTTATTTTGGACCTGGAACTAATTGAAACAATGATAGTTATGGAAGATCTATGGAGCTACATTTTAAAATAATAATAATGAACACTTATTTATTAGTTTATTCATTTTAATCACAATTGTAATTACATTTGCTAAATGATTTGACAAACGTAATTAAAATAATTAAAAATGTATTATTGTTTTGTTACATTTAACTACATTTTCAAACAATTTGTTTAAATGAATAAATGTCTATTTATTTCTCTATTTAAAATATTTTAAATGTTAACTATTTTTATTATATTTAAATTGATTTTTAACTGGTACTCCATGTCTTCCATAGGTATTGCTTAGTAAATATATTTTATTACCATCTGATGCCAACACTATACCATGGTCCCACCACACTATTTTTTATAGTGTAACAGACACATTTGCATAAACACACATTAATATAGCTTCCTCTTACTAATATAGCAGAAAAAGACAAATAAATTAAAAGATACAATTTGTTTTCTTTTAAAACAGAGCAACAGGAAGGAGATGCATCTTGACTGGCGCATTTATTTAATGTTGCAGAATCCACATTTATAGAGTACTATAATAGTAACTGTCAAAGATCACATACAAATACATGCTTATAGTGTATACAGTTAAAACCCTCAGAACAGAGAAAACAGTCACAAGCTGAATCATCAATCCTTCAGGAAGGCTGATTCATAAATGAATTGTTCTTTTGAGTTAATACTTTTCAATGAAGCTGTTGATGCTCTGTTGACTGCATCTGTACTTTCTGTGGCATTCCTACTACGCAATGTATTTTCATCAAAAGAATAGGATAAATTACTAACCTCATAAGGCTAAATATATTGATGATAATGTTATCATTTCATCACAATATCATAATGAAGTAACCATAGGGGTGAATTATAAATAACTCACCCCTATAACAAATAATAGCAGATGTTTCCATTTTTGTTCCTGGATGCTTTGCAGTAACTTTTAACATAACAAAATTGAGATCTCATTTCAGATCTGTATTTTTTCCTGTCTTTAAATTATGTTTCAAAGAAAATATGTTTACTTAAGAATATTGTTAACTGTGTAACATATTGTCCAAAATCATGAAACAAAGAATAGATCTAAATAATAGACTTAACGTTATTTAATAAAACAAACATAAATTTAATCCATAGCATGAAATACAATAATTAACACTGACCATGAACCAATACGCTACTTACATTCAATAACCAACAGACACTAAGGGACACACAGTGTATATATACAGAGACTAATAAAGGGAAACAAGGAACAGTTTGTCCCATACTGAACTAAGCTGTCAGTCCCTCACCGAACAATGGCTCTCTCTGTTTGGAATTTTTAAGTAATTTAAATAAAGTTGAAGTGCTGGAGCCATTTATGAGTAGTTTTAAAATCATTCAGCATAGTTCAGTAGGCACTCTATAAAAGTAATGACCCTTCTATACTATGTTTGATGACTTTTTGAACCAGCTTTTTTTAACACATTTTCTTCAAAAGAACCGATTCATGGAAATAAACCAGACTTTCCAATGAGATTGATGGGTGATTACTCGACCTGACCCTCGCGGTTAACATCCTCCTATGTCCACCATACCACTTCTTACAATGCAGTTTATGCCTAACTTGCCCATTGTGCTTTTTTGCTTTTCCAAGATAGATAATAATTAACCCTTGTTGACTGTGTAGTTGGTAGAAATTCAGATGAGATCTCAGATTCATGTGGGGATATATTGTTTTAGTCTTATTATCAAGAGGGCTGAACTATTTAATTATTGGCTTGAATTTCTGTAATTTGCTCTGTATGTTTGACGTTTTGAAGGTCAAGCCTCTGCATTCCTTTTGATCAAGCTAAATTCAGTAAAGCATTTTCTAAGAGCAATGCTACATTCATGAACAAAGACATCACCCCAAAATGTGTGTTCTTTGGGGAAGCAAAGTAGTGATTTGTTAATGATGCCATGTGGACAGTTGTGTATGTTCTGTGCACATCTAATGAGGCAGCTTGGAATTTTGCATGAGATCAAACAAATGTGACATTGTTTTTCTGCCTGAAGTAAAAAAGGAAAATGAACCATTATTTAAGCCATGCAATACCTTTGTGTGAGGATTTTAAGTCACAGTTTAAGTTGTTATTCACTTATAATCCTTCCCTCTGCTGCAGCATTCATATATCATTCATGTTTCCGCATATTCAAACTTGCAGCCATTTGTCTGAAAAGTACCATAATTTAATTAATTGGGCAACAGTGAGCAAGATTTGGCCAGTGTAGCAACATTTTATTAGATAGCTTAATTTCTCAGCAGTTACACTGCGATAGTGTTACCTGCACAGGTAACTTTTGCAGGGGCTTTTGCACCGGGTAGTTATAGGAGCTTAGAGGAACCAGCCACAATGGTGTTCTCCTGAGAACTAAATTTCCCTTTCAGTCAGACACATTCAACGTTACATTAACGTACTGGCATATGGGGTCTCACTTAAGAGCTCTATCACTTTTGAGTAGTGGAAAAACCTGGAGTTACGCCTACCCGGAAGCGGGTGTATAAAGCTGCCTGCAGCTCACTATCATTCTGATTTTTTCATTCATTGTGAGAGCATGCCCATCTCAATGCTGCGGTCATGGCTCTCTCACCTCTCTGGAGATCAAGCCCCCACTGCTGCTACCCATTCTACCACACCGACTAAGCGCTTAAAGGCGGCAGAGTTGGTCAGCACTTTGGGAGACCTCAGGGTGACAGTAGAGTGAGGAGGTCCTCATGTCTCCTCCGGTTTAGAAGTTGTGGAAGGCACTTTTTTTTGCTTGTTTTCAGGAGGTGGTGATCGCACGCTCCTTCCCCTGGAGGAAAGCAGGGTCGAAATTCTTTTGTTTTCTTTTGTTCCACCACCATTCAATCACCTAGTGGTACCCCCATTCTCAATAAAAGAGCAGTTTCCTCTCACTCTGGGCCAAACTGGATGCTGTCATGTAATTCCACATCTTGATTCTGCCTCGACACAGGCTGTTCCTTTGGTTTGTGTTTAAGGATTCTCCCCTTCGGGCTGTCCCTGTCTCTCCGTATCTTTACCAAAGTCATGGAGGCCGCCCTTGCCCTGCTATGGGAAGTGGGCATTCACATCCTCTACTAAATCGATGAATTGCTCATTCTGGCCCACTCACAAGAGCAGCTGTGTGAACACAGTGACCTGGGGCATCGGCACCTCAGCCATAATTTTCGGGTCAACTGTGAAAAGAGCAAGCTCTCCCCAACACAGCGAGCTCAACCGTGTGCAAGTGCGTGTTCCCCCCAGTGAGCCTCAGGTCTTGCTGTCTTGCTGTTTGTCCTGTACTGGCCGTTATGGACCTGGTTTTTGGACCTGATGCCCCTCATGACAACCCCTCCCTGGTGGATTCCCCTGAGGAAGGATCTTCTTTCTTAGGGACAGGGCACTATCTGGCACCCGTGCCCCGTCCTCTCGAACTGGCCATCAGTTCGATCTGGCCATCAAGCATGAACTGGCCATCAGTTCCCTAAAGGATGCCCGGAGACTGAGTCCCCGAGGCTGCCCCTCTTTTCCTATTGGGAACCTTCTGGGCTATAGGGAGGCCCCCTTTAAGCTGAGTCATTCTGAGTCTTTCTGGGCTGAGTCTTTCAGAAATTCCTCCAGCATCTAACAGCGAGTGGGCTTACAGTCACCCCTTATACTACAGTATGTTGACATAATGACAAACGTGGATGAAATGCCATGGTTATGTATGTAGCCCTTGTCCAAGCTCTGTGGAGAGGCGAGGACTTTCTATAGTATAGGTGCTACCCAGCACACACCCCCAGCATTGCCTAAATAAAGTGTCAGCACACCATCCAAGTGTATCACAGGACCAACTGCATAATGGCTAGGTTGAGCTCTAGGGGCATCCTCCATGTGGTCACCATGTGGTCAATTTCTGTGCTTAATTTAGAGTATCAGAATGCAACCCTGTAGATCTCCTGAACTCAGGGTGGTGAAGGTGAACTGGATTAATTTTACTACCTGGTGTCTGCCAGTAAGAAATTCCTGAACCCAGTCACAGAGGGAAGTATTCAGTCCGAGATCCTTTAGTTTGTAGGTCATCTTGCCGGGGATTATTGTAAGAGTGAGCTATAGTCAATGAATACCAGCCTCACATAATTTCTATTGTTGTTATTAATGTGATTAGGGAAGTGTGAAGGACATCAGAAATTGTATCTTGAAATTGAAATCTTCACGTAAAATTGAAATTGTATCTTCATGTTGAGCATTTTGTTTCATACATTGAAGGACTTTAGACTTTGGCTCTTCCTGTAAGTTGCCTCCATGTTCTTTGACCAGTTGAGGTTATTATTGATGTGATCTCCAGGTACTTGTATGATTTCACTATCTCTACATCACCACCACAAAGCTGTTGATAAGCTTCCTATATTTAATCTCCTTCCCAATACATCCATCAACACACACCAAGTTGCATTACCTTCAGTTTCTTCACAATTAATGATGGTTTAATAGTGTTGAATGCACTAAAGAAGTCAAAGAACATGACTCTCATAGTGCTGGCAGTAATGTCCAGGTCTGAGTAGATCCTCTACAGCATGTATATGGTGGTGTCATCCACTTAAACCTAGGGGGCGGTAAGCAAACTGCTGAGGTTCCAGTTGTGACAAGACTATCCTTCCATAGTCTTCATAATATGTGATGTCAGTGCTACTGGTCTGTAGTCATTGGGATCCGTGGGGCACCCCTTCTTTGGTACTGGAACCAGACATGTTGTCTTCCAGAGCAGTGATACTCTTTTAAGGCTGAGACCCAGGGTAAAGGGATGTTGAAGTACTCCACTCAGTTGATCAGCACAGGTTCTCAAGTGTCTTCTCAGTTTTTCCTTAACCTGTTCCTCTGTGATTGACAGTCTAGCATGAGGAGTGTTGTCATTTGTAAATGTATGCATGGCTTTCAAGTGTGAGGGTTTGGTTGAGGTCTGTTTTCTCATACTCAAGAGAAATACTGTGGAGGTGTGGGTGCTGCTGTGTTTTAGTGGGATGCGGGTCAAACCTATTTAAAAACTGGTTTAACTTGTTGGCCATCAATAAGTTACCCTCCATCTTTTCCCCCGGTTTTTTAAGGCCTGTAATTTCTCACATCACTCCACACCTTTTTCACCTTATTCCTCTTTAGTTTGTCCTCCAGTTTCTTCAGTTCTTTTTGTACATGCCTCACCTACTCTTTGTCCCCTTATCTGAAAGCTGTCTTTTTTACATTTAAGAGATCTTTAAGATCTCTCATGCCCTCAGTATCTCCTGCTCAGCTCTTTCAGGATTGATGGTATTTATACAGAGGCAGTATGCTCGCAGCTGTAACACCGTCCTATAACTTCTATGTTCTAAAGAGTGTACAAGATGGTGGAGGCCTGTCAAAGGTGGATGAGTCTGTTTTATGAATAAAAACCAATGTTGTGACCCCAGGAATATCTTAATTCTGTCGTATTCCTATTAGCATTTTCTGGAACATCTTTCCATTATCTGCCATCCATTCTATCTGCTTTACAGATACAGACTTTACACTGATCATTGTTGTATTCCAGCTCAGACAGACATAGATTTGGCTCTTTCATGGCAAACAAACATTCATTCTATACAAACAAACATTCAGATCCTGCCATCATCTTGGCAGGGGACTTTAACAAAGCCAACTTCAGGCTTGTCATCCCAAACTTTAAACTACATGTATCCTGTCCTAGTATGGGGCAAACACACTTGATTACTGCTATTCTCCATTTAAGAATGGTTACAAGGCTCACTCCCTACTGGCTCTTGGTAAATCAGACCATTCCACCATTTTCCTCACACCAAAATTGTCGTACCAATGGTGCTGCCAGGTAACCTTTCTGGACCATCCAAGAATCTTTTTGTTGCATCACTGCAAAGACAGAATTCTGTGACAAACATTGCACTAGTAGATGTCTCCCATTAAGAACTCAAGTAAATCTTTCTTGCCCCAAATACAGCCATTCAAATTAACAAATACTATTTACTTTGATTTATAACATTATCTGCTGAGTCAGAGTATGTTTTGTGAGTCTCTGTTTACAATATAAATCTCATTAAGTGCTCTCACTGCTCTGCATGACAGCGATTAATACACAAGCTGCTTCTTGTAGTGAGTGCCTTACATTGCCAAAAATTTCAACCAATTAAACTGTTTGGACATCTTTTTTCCTACTTGAAAGTTCCCAGGTTAAATTATAGCAAATAATGGTAAAAGGTAAGAATCTATCAGTCATATTTTTTTCCTGTCATTTACGCAAAGATGTTCATGTTTTATGTTGTCTTTAAGCACTTTTCAGTTTTCCCCCTGAAAAACTGCTGGCACTAACAGTACTCCTGAGGAATCTTGTATGGAGGTTAAAGGTGAAGTTCACCCACAAGAGCATCTCCACATATCCACATAGCATATATAAAATGTGCAAATTACATCCTGAATTATGATTTTTATGTTGACTTTAATCACAACCATGGAGGTGTATTTCTTTTAAAATCAGCAAAAGCTTTATTGCATCTGTATTAAATGATTCATTTAACACTAGGATATTTTGGAAATGGCTTCCAGGGTTTTAGCAGACCCTTTTTAGGACTCTGCATGACAAATACCATTCCAAGTGTGATTTCATATTGCTCATGGCTGTGCTCAGTCCTGGCAAGTGGGGACCAGCTGCCAGCATGTAGCCAGCACAGAGACAGGACAGTGGGGACAAAATTGTGTAGATGGTTTTGGCATATATCTGCCCAGACCCTTTCACTGCAAGACTGGCAACAAAATCTGTAAAACCCAGACAATAGTGGCCCAAATGTTGGGAAGCAACTCAGAAACATAACTAGCTCAACAGACTCAACAGACTACACTATAGACAATTTAGCTAAGATAAGATGAAAGAATTTAGATATTCTACACCCAAAGGTCAGCAAAACATGACAAATATGAGAAAAACATCCTTTTGGGAATGTCCTCATTTGTAAAAATGCTATAGAACACAAACAAACAAAAACTATGCTGAAATCCCAGGTGACCCAGATTATGTATCATTTAAATACTGATGTCTGGGATGACTGTAGTGTAAACTATGAGTTTATAAAAGCTTATGTGTGTTATGAATAAAGAGTGCTTATAAACAACTGTTAAGATAGTAGTCTCACTTGAAACAAATGGAGGCTTGGACCCAGAAAGGTTATTTCTTACATTACAATTAAAAAGCAGATAGCTTTATTATTTGCAGTATTAGTAACCAATACCGAGAAGTGCTTTCCTCTACATCCCCTACTATTATTGTTATTTCTATCCTCCATTTCAATTTTTTCTGTCCCTCTTTGAGGAATGATAGAGGCTGAATTAATCCATCACAGCTAGTGGACCAGTCTATATGACTGTTAAATCAGAGCACTAATCATCCAGTGGCAGTACCTCATTTATATCCTGTCAGCTTGCATTACAGGGAAATAATGAATCAGGTTTAAAAACACGCAAGACATTGGCCAATGCCCCATACTGAACTGAATCAACTGTCAGTAACCTCTCTCCCCCCTGAATGCTGGATTTTAATCAAAAGTGCCTTTATGCCAACATTTATGGGCTCTTAATACCACACAATTAAACATTTTAAAGATATTCAAATAAATTATCTAGTTGGTTTTTGCTCTAGTGAAAGAATTATATCAAGTCTCTTCAAAAATCTGTCCAGGTCTTACTTTAACCCCAATAAATCACAAGAAATCACAATGTTTTTACAATATTAATGATTATATAACAAAATAAATAGATTATTAAATATTAATGATTAAATGATTAAATAGATTTTAAAATAAATTTCTGGTAAATTCCAATCCTCAAATTTACCTGGACAAGAAGTGTTCCAAAAGTGCTGATAAAGAACCAGAATAATCTTTAAAAACTGTCATGAATATTGAAAAAATTATTGAATGGCTCTAAAAATAAGCTTAAATTTTATTAATGCAAATTATAGACTTTTTCAGGTTGATTGACAATCCGCCTTAGTCCAGTCGACAAAGTACAGCCTGGAGGTCAATGTGTCAAAGTGTTGGTCAGTAGTTGGTGAGTAGGTTCAAGGTTCTTTATTTGTCAATGGCACCATATGTGCATACATACAGAGGAATCGAAATACTGTTTATCTTCTCTCTTATCAAGTGTTTACAGTCAATGCAAGTGTCTTAAAGTCAAGGGTCAGATCTCTCAAGATGTGAAAGATCTCTGTGATATTTGGAAGAGTGTAGGCATCATTTTCTGTTATGTCATTGAACTTTCTGTAGTCCACACAAAACCAGTAATTCCCATGTTTTTTTGGAATGAGGACCACAGGGGAGACCCAAACTAAGTGATGGTTCTACAGATCCAGCTTTTAATATATCCTCAAGCTGCTCTTTTGTAACTGCTTGTTTAACTGGTGTCAAGCAATATGGATATTGTTTGATCGTTACTTGATGAGTGGTACAGATACTGGAGAACATCCATACACCCAGGCAGGATATTAAGTGTATTCACACTTAAAATTTGGTCTCCAGAATTTGTCGCAACTGCTCTTTCCTTTAGGAGGTAAGTGAGATTCTTTCACAGATAACTTAATTACAGTCTGTGCATTCATTTTGTCTGGTGGCGATGATAACATGGGCTGAGGTGGAGGTGGACTTAATGACCTTGTTGAATAGTTTAATCTCTGCAAAGAGTTGTTCATATTTCTTTTAAAAATCCTTTTGAATAGCTCTGATGTCCTACTTAAGTTCAGGCTGCAGTTGTTAAATCATGAAATGTACTGAATGTACTGAAGAGCTTGAAGTTCTTCAGAAGATCTCCATCTTTTGAAATTCCTCTGAAATCATAGCTTTTACAGCCTTTGTGAGATGCGAGTCTGCCTTGGACTCATGTGGTTGCAGTTTATAGAGTGATGACACTAATTTTAGATGCTGCTGTAGTTCATTTATTTAACAACCAAATTAGCAAGTTGCTTCTCTTGATTTATAGAAGTGTTCTGCAGTTCTTTGGTAAGCTTGTTAAT
The DNA here is from genome assembly GCA_036877525.1 of Chromobotia macracanthus. Classification (NCBI taxonomy): domain Eukaryota; kingdom Metazoa; phylum Chordata; class Actinopteri; order Cypriniformes; family Botiidae; genus Chromobotia; species Chromobotia macracanthus. The sequence continues at coordinate 8,774,016 of JAZGTH010000012.1, read as the reverse complement.
GGCTCTTTCCAGATGTTCCATTAAGTTTGACATGACATACACATTTCCTTGTAACTGAGTCTTAGGATGAGAAATTGCCTTTCCAAGGGTTGGTAGTCTGCCTGGCAAATCATGTTTCAGCATTGATAATGAAGATATACTGTCAGTAGAGCTTAACAATTGCATATGATCTTGTTCTTGTCCCCAGGTGAGTGCTTGTACATCAAGGCTGACCCCTATTGTCGAGGAGGCAAAATGCACCTAAGTTGTTGGATGGGTACTGCTGTGCTGTGTAGAAGTGGAATATAAAGTTGGAATTTGTGGAGGAGTTCATTTTCTTATTTTTATTAGTTAATTAATTTTCTATTTCATGACTCAACACTCAGTAACCTATAATGACAAAGTGAAAACAGAATTTTGGAAATAAACTAAAATATTACATTGGCATAAGTATTTTGGGTTTCCTAAAACCAGGACTCTTTCAGGAGCTGATCAGCCAGCCAAACTGAGCAATTGGGGGAGAAGGGCCTTAGTAAGAGAGGTAACCAAGAACCCGATGATCACTCTGACTGAGCTCCAGAGATCCTGTGTGGAGATGGGACAAAGTTCCAAAAGGTCAACCATCATTGCAGCCCTCTAACAATCTGGGCTTTATAATAGAGTGGCTAGACCGAAGCCTTTCCTCAAAGCAAAACACATGAAAGCCTGCTTGGAGTTTGCAAAAAAGCGTTTGAAGGACTCTCAGACTGTAAGGAAAAACATTCTCTGGTTTGATGAAACCAAGATTAAACTGGTTTTCCTCAATTCTAAATGTTATGTCTGGAGGAAACCAGGCTCTGCTCATTACCTGCCCAATACCATCCCAGCAGTGAAGCATGGTGGTGGCAGCATCATGTTGTGGGGTTGTTTTTTAGCAGCAGGGACTGGGGGACTTATCAGGGTTGAGGGGAAGCTGAATGGAGCAAAAGACAGAGATACCCTCAATGAAAACGTGTTTGACAGTGTTCAGGATCTCAGACTGGCCGAAGGTTCACCTTCCAAAATGACAATGACCCTGAGTACACAGGCATGGCTTAGGGACAACTCTGTGAATATCCAAACATGGCCCAACCACAGCCCTGGCTTGAACCCTATCGAACATCTCTGGAGATTCCATGAAAATGTCTGTCCACAGACGGTCCCCATTAAACTGAGCTTAAGAGGATTTGCAAAGAAGAATGGCAGAAAAATCCCCTAATCCAGGTGTGCAAAGCCTGTTTCATTATATCCAAAAAGACTTGAGGCTGTAATTTCTGCCACAGGTGCTTCAACTAAGTACTGAGTAAAAGGTTTAAATAACCATTGGTAGTCAGACTTTTTTCTTTTTAGGTTACAGTAACAATTTAAATTGTAAATGTTTTTAATTCGGTTTTACTTTATAAGAAAGCACACCCTTTAATGGTGCTTTGCACAATGAATTGTTGTCATTTTGGTGTTTCAGTGATAAGCATTTGCCCCTGTCTTTGATTCCCAGTTTTGGGTTGGTGCTTGTAAAATATGTTCCCTTTCGAGGGAACTTGACACTGCGCCTGGCTTGACGCTATGGGGAACGCCTTCGGAGTGACCGGTGTCTGAACTTGTGTCTAATCACGCTAATGAAATTGGCCTGCGACAGTGCCTAATGCATGTCAGGTGCGCACGCAAGTATAATAGGCCACCTGTAGAGCATGGCATCAGCTTTTTTGTCTTCAGGAGCCGTTTGTTTTCTCGATTGTCACACGCCATGGCATTTAGAAAATGTGTGCCTCCGTGTCAGAGACAGAGTGTCCTGCTTCTGTCCTGCAGGACACCTCGGGACTATGGCCTCCGTGTCAGAGAGAGACATGGAGAGAGCAGAGTTCCTTGGGGGATATAAGAGCAGCTAGCTGTCACTAGTCCCCCTTATGCACTGGTTCTCTGGGGTTGGGATTGAGTTGCACCCTCTCTTTGAGGGTCCTCCACTCCCCAGTAACCGTCTGGAAGAAGAGGACGTTAGTTCCGGGTGGCGGTGGCCATTGTTTACAAGCTCACTCTCGGGACTATGACTCCTGGGCTGTGTGCAGAGTAGTACCCTACAGTGGGGATTGGTGCTCTTACACCCCCTGTGTGTTAGTGCACTGTATCTGGAAGCAGGACTCTGCGTTTAGGTGGCGCCCTCGCTGCAGGAAGGCTTTGCCTCTTAGAGCTTGGTCCATAGGATAATGCTAGGGCGGCTGAAGCCTGCCCTCAAGCATCGGGATCTGAGTGTTTTGGTACCCTCACTATAGAGGGTCCCCTGCTCTTGTGGTGCTAGCATGGTGGACAGTCCTACCGCCTCTGGCCGGGGACTAAGTCCTGTGGGTAGCCTTGCACCCTGCCCATAGGAGGCTGGCTCGTGTCCCGAATGCCTCCCTATGCTTACTTCAGCAGGGTGCTGGGTTGAGGTGTGCTTGCTTGCGTAAATTAGCCTGGCCTCATTAGAGCTCAGTCAAGGACGCTGTTCTGAGCGTAGAAGCCAACTCTTCTGCTAGCTTCCCTTGGATATCAGCCTTGGGGTTGAGTGTCGGTAACCTCGCTACAGAGGGTCCCCCGCTCCAATTGTGACAGGCTGGCAGCCTTCATTTCTCAAAGGCTAGGCCCTTGAGCCGTTATTGCCAAGCCTTTACATGGTTGGCCCATTAGTGCATTGGAATAGCACTTCACCACTGACACAGAAGACCAGGGTTTGAGTCCCATGCCAAACACCTCTCTAAGTGTCCAGTATAGTTACTACAGGGCCTCGCGTTTAGGCGTTGGCCCCGAGAGTGGTATTTCTGTCAGGCGTTGGCCCCGAGAGTGGCATGAGTACAGTTAAGTAAATGCCTATGAGGCAGTCATAGGCATTCGCTCCCCTCAGCATGGCATTGTTGGTATTGCATTTCCTATAGCATCAAGCCAGATGCAGTGTCGAGTTCCCTCGAAAGGGAACGTCTCTTGGTTACGTATGTAACCTCGGTTCCCTGAGGAGGGAACGAGACACTGCGTCTCGTTGCCATGCCTATGGGCATCTGTCTACATCTCCTTCAGACAAAGAAGTTGTTGCCGTGCTCTACAGGTGCCCTATTATACTTATGTGTGCACCTGACACGCATTAGGCACTGTCGCGGGCCAATTTCATTAGCATGATTAGACATGAGTTCAGACACCGGCCACTCTGAAGGCGTTCCCCATAGCGTCATAGCATTCCCCATTCCCTTCTCAGGGAACCAAGGTTACATACATAACTGAGAGACGATTGACGTGTATTTTAGAATTGTTTAAAATCTTTGAATTAATAATTTGCTGTGTACTTTTTTTCAAAAAATAGTTTTTTTATTTACTTTTTTGCTGTATAGAAGCAGAAAATACTTTTAAGTGGTGCTTTGTATATTTTTGAATTTCAGTGATTGAAGCTTAGGCCCTTTTGGGCAAGTTTGTTAGCCTGATATGGAATCATCAGATTTTCACTTGTTGTGAAGTTTGTGACCACCCTTTGGTGCAATATCAATATTGTGTTTTGATGTTTTAATTCTGTTTGTAGCAACAAACTAACAAGCACTTTTTAAACTGCTAATACTATTGTTACATTAATTGTCACTGAATTGTTCAATGAAATGTTATTTCTGACATTTTGACACATTAACGTTTTATTCTGTTTAAAGTGAACAAAGACATTAAAATTATTTATATACTATTTGAACATGCTTATTTTTATTGCATGTCAACATTTATTTTAGAAATAACAGAGGTGTCTGTAAAGGGTAGAGGATGTACTGTAAATCTACAACATTTTCAGTTTAAGGAGTTGAAGGAAATCTCTGTAAACTTAATGGAAAAGGTACTGGTAGTTTTCTGCCAGCTGGAGTTTTTGTATTAATGCTGCAGGGCAGCCACCAACTAGAGCATTGCAATAATCAAGTACTGATGTCATGAATTAATTTTTCTGTGTTTGACATAGAGAGCAGACTTTAACAAAGCTAGGGGAAAAATCAAACAGGTGGGGCCTACAGAAAGACTCTGTAGATCTCCTATCCTTTCGAGTGATATCAAATCTAATAATAGAACCACCTTGAGAGTTAGAAACATATCCAGGTCTGAGTCTAGGGGATAAAGAACATTATAAGCCCTGTAAGACTATAGTAAGGTCAGAGAATGAAACCCCCATGCAACACAAAGGCTTCAGCCATCTGGCACCATGCAGAAAGCAAGACACAAAGGGATGTCTCCCAGTGAAGGCTCCATCAATAGGTTCATGGCTAGCAAAAATGGTGGCCACATAACCCTTGAGAGTAGCAGAGACTAACTCTGAAGGGCACTCTAGCACTCAACTGATCGGGCAGTGAACTAGGTGTTGCTCACACCATGACACAAAGAGCTGCTAATTCAGGGCATACAGTTTTTTAAAGACCATGTCATCAATCCCCAATGGGGATGAGTGAGTTAGGCTGAACCATAGGGGATGGTGGATCTGAATAGATCCACTTCTGCTCAGCCATACCTCTGTTGCATTCAAGGTGAGAAACTGAGGTCTTTTCCACATACAAGGCCCTTGTTGTGTAACCCTTACCACACTTAATGGGTGCTTTTGGGGTGAAAACCCTCTTCTTTAGCCAGAACTAAAATGGCTTCATGTGCAGTAGAACATCACATAACAGCCTGCATCTCTTATGGGAGGGGAAACATGCTCTATGTCCCCTTTTGCAAAGAGGTGTGAAGCTCTTGGGCCAAAACCTACAGCTGCTCTCCTAACACAACAGTGTTACCACTTCTGTGCTTAACAACCATTGGGATAAATTGGGCAACGTTTCCACCCTATCAAATAATTTAAGAGAGATATCACCTGCATGGTGTCCTGGATCAGAGAAATGGTAGGAGATGGTTGAGCAGGAGCAAGACAAGATGCAGACCCTCACGGTCGTGGGCAGAAAAGCCTCAGGGCTTCTTAGCAAAGAGAATGGATCTCAGGTCCGCCCTCCTTTTAGGCTGCTGAGTGTGGTGAGCAGGTCCCCAGTCTTTACGAGGGGAGCATTATTCCCAGCACTCTGCTTTTGAGCCTCCCTCCATTGAAAGGACAGAGCAGGTTGGGTGGCTGACAGTCCCTCCCTTTGAGCATGGAGGGGAATAAACTTCCTCCTGGAACCTGCTGGTATTTACCCCATCGCAAAACAGTGATAAAGGGACTTCAAGTAAAAAGAGCTTTTCTTTGATGCCTGTGAGATTTAACCACAGATACCTCTCCATGGCAACCATAGCCACCATAGAATGGCTAATGACATGGGCCTGGGCAGATATCTGTCCTCTAGCTTTGAGCACATGGAGAGCTCTTGCTCCTGTGGCCAGTCTCGCCACCTTGTCACCACCTTGAGTAACACTTTCTATGCTTTATCATGGGGGTGGAGCCCTCCTAGGTGGCACTTTCAATATTAATTTCGGCTGAAGCAAGAAATGCGATGTCCTCTGCATGATCCAAGGAAAACGCCAGGTCATGCCTCAAAAGCACTTGGGTGTTACCTTCAAGTTCACACAGGTGTCCACGTTCCGCAAACTGAAACTGAATTAAGTTTATAAAGTACTATATAAAGTACTATCATTTCATATCAACAATGCATGTCTCTGTATTCTCTAGATCTGGATTTGGATAATGTTGGAGCCAACTTTGGATTTTGGTAATTTAGAAGTTCTCCCACTTATTTAACTACATTTTTTCAATTCAGTTTTATTTGTATAACACTTTTTAACTGTGTTGCATTTAACTGTGTTGCATTTGCAAAAATACATACAATAGGAAAATTATAAACATGTACAACACAGAATACAGAATACATGGTGTTATTGCACATTTATTGTTCATTATAAGATGTATATTATTAAAACTAAATAGGAATACTAAAATTGTAATTGGTTTACCATTGATTGCTTGAGAAGACTCATACCTATCTCAGTGGTTTATGAGAGGGTAATTTATACAGACAGCCTACTAATACAGCATGTACTTTTGAGACAATGCCAGATTTAGTCAATTAACATGAATACAGATGACAGGTTTCATATTAAGCAAGATATTCCATTCCAGCTTACATGGAGATGGCATTCAGAAAGATAAAATTTTACAGAACAGGAATTTGTGGAAAGTAAGGAATTTGTAATAATACCATAAAATATCTGAACATTGCATATTGAAAAAGAATGGGAGAAAATAAAATAATAAAATAGTAGAGTCTTTAGGACTCGTAGTAATTATTAAAACTTTTTCGCGAATCAGAGATGTTGTTTACACTTTCACAGTTTTCATTATCAAGCCACAAATTTATGTTCAACAGTCTGGCACAAACCTCACGTGAGGGCAGAGCTTAATTAACAAGTTAGTTAAGTCAACACTGCTACTGTACAGGAATATTTATTATCTAAATTACATTAACTTACTTGAAGATGACAGGAGTACAGCTGAGGAGGATGATGACGAAGATGTTCCATGATGCTCCTGAGAGCTTATCGCAAAGGAATAATTGTACAATACTATCCACACCTTAAACATTAATTACTAACTAAAATGCTAATTAAATAAGTAATTTGCAGTCACTACACAGAGCAAACACTATACACTAATAATACTGATTACTGCATCCAGTTTGCTCTTGACAAGTCGCACCACTGCAGTGTAGTTCTGGGTCAGAGATCTATCCATCAAAATCTCACTAGCCAATAAGAGTAAAGCACAGTTAGGCTCCACCCACACGTGAGGTTTGTGCCAGAATGTTAAACTTAAATTTGCGGATAAAAAACAAAGGCTGTAAAAGCGTAAACGAAAATCTGATTTGCGTATGGTTTGTTTAAAAACCATGCTACACTTTTGCCAGCAACCCAGCTAACACATGACATACCAGTTATGTAATCTATTCATACTTATAAATAATTCAATTACTAACTAATTGGCAACGTAAGTGCAATATCACAGGCACATAATTTCATCACCATTAAACCATTACCAATTCTCAATGTTGCCTTTACAATCTTCAAACGTTGCAAGGTAACCATAAATGGTCCAGTTACATAATATATTTGTCTTATTTTGGTAATAACATGATTTATTGGCAACATCATAGGCACGTAATTTCATTACCAATAAATTAGGAATTCACAAAGTTGCCCTTGCATTCTCCTAACATTACAAGATAACCTAATGTCATATATTTATCTTGTTTTTGGTAATTACATAACTGGTAGCGTAAATAGAACGTCCCAGGCACGTAATTGAACACTGAGCTGCTTTATAACTGACAGGAAAGTTCCTGTGACTGGAAATTTCCTTTTATCAGGTGAGACACTCAATAAAGCATATAAATTCTGTGTGTATGTTCTGAAATCTTTATTATATTATTTTAATTGTTAAATAGGCTATTATATGCCACTGCTAGCAGTTGAAAGCAGATTTACCATGGAAACCGGAACAGACAACTGAGGACAGCAACTTCTCAGACTCCAGTCAGTTATAACAAAACACAGACACCTGAGAATAATTAACTATCTACCTTCTAGTTAAAGTGTTTTGGTTAATTATGTATTATCTTTAATCTTGTCCACTAACATTATGCTTGTTTATGTACATTTAAAAAAACTGTTATATGAAGTTTTTAAGGAAACTGTATAGTCCAAGATAATATACATACCCACCAAATATCCCCTTATACTCTTGGGTAATGCTTGGGTGATTAGTAATACGAAATGTTGCATTTTCAGTGTAAATGTGTATTGTAATAGTGGTGTCAAGTAATGGTGTCAAGTTTGAAAATAAATAAATCGAATATATCTGAGTCTGTCTCCTCATTTACATTTTAAATTAGTTTGGGGCAATTAAAGGACATACATAGTTAGACTACTGCATGTCTGCCCTTAAAAAGTGAAAAACAAATCTGAAAATACAAAGTAAAAATTACCAGATGACTACCATAGCACGGTGTTGTCACAACGTCGGGATTACTACCATGCAATGTCACAACGTCACAAAGTTACATTGATGACAAAACCGGGACTTTCACTTTTCTGGTTGCAACAATGTAACTAGTTACATTGCCACAACGGTTTACGTTTACACAATGCTTAATAGGCAGCCAGTGCAATGTTGACAGAACCAGGCTAATATGGTCATACTTTAGTGCTAAAGTACTACACTAAAGTTTTGGGTAATGTGCGTGACATAAACGTTATGCTTTGATCGGTGAGGATCTCTTTCGGGATCCTCACCCAGGAGATAATACGAAAGAGGGCATCCACCACATTCTTTGCAGAGATGTTGCGGAGAGCCACTGCTTCCGGGTATTGCGTTGCATAATCTACCACGACTAGTGCAAAGTGATGCCCTTGTGTTGACTGTTCTAATGGCCCGATGAGGTACAAACTACTGCAATGTGCATCAAGCAGCTAACAGCGTTCTCAATTGGAAGGTGAAAATAAATGGTTGTATTGGCATGGTATTCTGAGATTGCTGAGACTCATGTTGGTTTGCTGGGTTATGTAGACGAGATAGAAATAAAACAAGTCCAACATTTTTTCTGTTAATTAACAGTCCACAAAGAGACACATGACTGTGTCTCTTCTTTTTTTTTTTTGAAGTTTTGGAGATCAGGGTGGTGCAAAGGAGCCAGAATCAGAGGTAAGGAGGATAAAGACTGAAGACATCACTTTCTCTCTGGGGAAGGGGGTGACGGCATGCAGCTACAGAGGGAGCTGGAGAGGGGTGAGTGCTTCTTAGAGCATTTGGAAACAAGTAGAAAGAAATTAAAACATTTTCTGTATTGGTAAATCTGCAACAGGGACATTCAAACCTACCATCCTGGCAGAACTGCTCTGCATCAAGCTTAGTTTGAAAATGTGTAGGATGCTGTAAAATATGACAAACAAACATTGACATTATGTGATCTTTCCATTAATATAGATGGATACAAAGATAATTTGTCACACATAATTTGTCACACAGTTATCGAGTAAGACAAAAAAATAATACAGTTGCTCAACCAAGCTACAGTGCAAGACAAGTAAGCAATCTGGGTATTTAAAGTTTTTAAGTCATTAAAAGTTTTTAAGTTAGTAACTACATGTTGGCTCAAAACAAAATGTTTTAACCAAGCTAAGGGTAACTTGATTAACGTTAACCTTAGATAATAATGCAACAACATTAGCAGAAAAAGATTATGTGTGCTACAGTACAATGCCTGTAAATTTATTGATGGCATTTCTATCAAGCAGATATATATAATATCACAAATAGTTTTGGAATTACACCAGGATACAAACCACAGATGTTTATACTTACCGACATGGGCAACAACTTCATCCACTTCAGTTAGTCTTCTGGTCTTCTCGATGCTTCTTCCTGTTTCAAAGTCAATGAGAATGTGACATATTTGAACATGGGCATGACGACTGACGTCACACTTGGATGTGGGCCGTGTTAGATGTCCACTGCAGGCTTCAGCCAGATGCTTCTCCGTATAGCCATCATGGCTGGTTAGGACAAAACTTCTGTTTAACACAGTGTGGATGGTAAAGATGAAAAGAACAGGGTAATTATTTATGTATGGAACACAATACAGCATATAATATGGATACATAATGTCAGAGGAATATTTTTAAACACTAATCAAATAAATATCATACCTTCTGTTCTCTTCTTTTTAAAGAATGACAAAACCTGCACTTGAACCGCACTCTTATCCATTTTGAAAACTTGTGTGCTCGTGCACTGCTCCTTACTGAGTTCTGATTGGCCAATCACCATAGTTTGTAAATGATGATAAGGAGAGAATTTTAATATGCTATTTGCATGATAAGCTTTACATAATACACATAATAATGATCTAAAGGGGATGGTTAGGGGGCTGGTGGTGCTACAGAGCAGATGCTTTTTGTCCTTTTTCTCGACAAGGGTCGCCATCATCTGCATCAATTCAAGCCCTGCATATACACAGAAAAAAACACTTTAGCATTGCTAAGTTTGAAATCATAAATTATGAAGATATTGCAGTATTTGAAATTTAGCAAATCAACAGCCTGAACAAACCATTATTTTCTTTATTCTAACACACCTTATTAGTTTGATACCTGCTTTTTTGTCCTGAAGCGGAACTGTTTTTTAAAGAAGTTTACAGGGGTTCCGCTTATAAGCATGCATCGCTAACCTGAAGACACAGACTGACTCAAATGAAGGACCAATCAAAATCTCTATTTAAAGTTGAAGTTACACACTACACAACTGAATAAAATGCATAACAGCCTTTTTCCCTCAGGCCCTTTCTTTTTTCCTTTCCCACAGTAGTCTTGACCTTGCTTTCTATGTGTATAGAGATATATATATATATTATATATTAAGGCATTGCCAGGTACATGGATGAAGAAAACCCAATTGCAGACAGCTTTAAACAAAAAAAATCATATAAACAAGACATTAAATATTCGAAGTAGAGCTCAAACCAACAAGACTCAATGCAGGATACACTACACACCAAGAACAATACACCAGTATAAGAAGACACAAGGGCATTAAATATGGAAGGCCAACAAGGAGGATAACAAGGGCAGACAGGTAAGGGGCATGAACTAATAATTGGATAGTTTATATATGAGGAGACAAGAGGGTGGGGTCAAGACACGACACAACAGGAGAGTACATGTCACAAAGCACACAAACAATGGCCATGTGCTTCCACACAAAGACATGCAACACAGAGACCACAAGACACAGAGCCAAACATCATGCTCTGACACATAAACAGGCCTGTCAGGATCCTGGCACAAGAATTTAGTAAAATATCTAAGCAAGGAAGCCAGGACCCTGACAGGCATAATTTGTAAAATCTTTAAATGAAACTGCATTTGAAGACCTTGGAACTTTTCCTGTCAGTTAAGAAGTCTGTTTAATTGTCTAATGGGGTAGCTCTCAGCCAGAATTAGTTCAGTTATTAATAAATGAATCCATTTAAAATTAGTTTATTAGAATTATTGCTGATAAATACTAATATAAATACTAGATACGAATGCACATAAAACATTTAAATAAGTTTAATGGTTTTGCATTGAAACTAATTTAGCTTGTTTATTTTTGTTCAAAAAGCAGAAAAGTGTTTAATACACACACACACACATACAACCCTCTCACATGTTCCATAACAAAAACATAACAAGAAAAGCAGAATATAAATCTGCTTGTGTATGTTTAGCTTACTTACTACTTACTTTGGCCTGTCAAACAAAAAAATAAATATTTTATGATACAAACCTGAAAACAAATCCAGTGAAAAGGATTTTCCTTAGGGCTTATTAATAGACATTTCTGACTAAAGTTTACTGTAAACATGACTTAAATTCCAGAAAAATTGCTGCACATGTCGCTTCCTCAGAAAAGGCATCAGAAAATCAGATGCCTGGTTATTGGTGTGCTGTATGCATCAGATGCTCAGTGAAAAGACAGTGGATAGTCTGAGATTGTGACTACAAAATTAAAGACAAATTAGATTTAGTAGCATACTGTGAAACACGTCTACACACATTTTCGAAGCTTTTCTGATCATATTCTGTCCACACATCATTACATCACGAAAAATCTTTTATTTGGCTTTTTCTAATGATCTCATCATGCTAGCTGTCCATTGATCATGATGTTGCTGTGAGTGTTGCTAACTCTGGTCCGGCTGACATTTTCCACTGGCTTTCTTGTTTGTGCATAACCTGCATGTGACCTTCTTCCTGGTTTGTCCGGTCAAGTCCACCAAAGCATGATGGATAACTGACAACGCTAACAAAAGCATGAATAGATCCACACCTTCCATGCTACAGACAAACACATGATAAATTACCCTCATCAGTTTGTTTTTCCAGCAGCCAGGCACAGGTCACCACATAATATCTGGCTGACATTTTGTTCTATACTGTATATGCAAATACTTGTCAATCTATTTGCTTGCCACCCCTTGTGGTGTAATTAAAACAAAATAATTGAGATTTGCAGTTTTCTGAATTGCTAAAACTCTAAACCCCATTTTCTAAACCAAAATGTCATCTGTCAAAAGAACTTTATTGAATGAATCCCATATGGCAAAACTTTAAACACTGTTCATGTGGTTAGACACATTTTGCAAATCTGAATCACCCATTTTGAACATTTTACACATTTTCATTCACAAAACACATTTAACAGTGTTGTGCAATTTGACCCTGAATGACAGACACAGGCCCCAAAAGATAAATACAACTAACACACTGTTGTCATCGTTAACATACCACCACTCAAAACTGAGCACACGTGTCTAAGCAGTGATGTGTTGAGCCCAATCAGTAAACAAGATATAAAGCCAGGTCAAAATCAAATGGCATGTGTGATTTCAAATGGCAGGCATAATTTCAAATGAAATTAGAGCAACAATCATAGACCATTTTGTGGTTCATGGAATGAGTATGAGGGAAGCAGAACTACATGTTCAACTTAATTTAAGCAGGGTCTCAGTGGCCTCCATAGTCAGGATGTTCAGAGAAGAGGTAAATTTACTAGCAGGTAAATTTGGTTTTGGTCCCAAAAATTTACACTATAGTTTTCAGTAGAATGTCTCAGTACATACAATAAATCACTCCACCAAAACTCTAGAAAATGGACCAGGAAAAAAATCTTCCTTGAAGGACTATACCAGGATCCCCTGTGTTTTGTGTCAGAGCATGATGTTTTGATCCTGACTCAGTCTTAGTCTTGGTTCTTGTTTCTTGGAGTCAGGATCTAGACTCATGTTCTGTGATTTTGTGACCTGTGGAAGCACATGGCCATTGTTTGTTTACTTTGTGCCATGTGCTCTCCTGTCGTGTCTTGTCCCCACCCTCATTTCCTCGTTAATCTTCCCGTCATTGGTTCATTCTTCCCTCCTGTCTGCCCTCATTATCTGCCTTATATGCTTTCCTTGTTACAGTTTTTTTTTTCAATTGTTTAAGCACAATTTTGAAAACAGGGCCCGGTTTTTCAACCCCTTCACACACTTAGCACAACACTACACCAAAGTAGCACAACACCTCAGATAATTTTCAAAATGGAATGCTTTTGTCAAAACTATACAATGTCTTATAAAAACCTTATTTTGTTGTCATAACAAACACAACCATCATATGGTCTGATTCTGTTTGAATCAGTTAAACACTCCTGTGCTGGACCTAAAACACTTTTAGCATTTACATAGAGTGTGTAAAAATAAATTCACCAACACCATGCCACCAGTTGTGCAGACTAATGAAAATATTTCTTTTCATGCAAGTCAGTCAATACTGAACATTTCAACAAAACATTCATAAAACATTTTCCAGTTTTCATACAGTATTACTGAACATATCATTGTACTGTAAGCTTACAGTAATACTGTAACAAATTAAATATCCAGTTCAGTACCAAAAAAAAATAAAAACCTAAACATCTCTCAACCTAGCTGGATCTGGCCACAGGGCCTCGTCAACATCACAGGCTATATTTTCATTTGCAGGGCAACATGAGAAGAATCTTTTGAACTGACGAATCCACCCTTGTATAGATGCTGCTTCAGTTTGATCACATACATTCTCCATAGATTGAATGAGGACCATCTGGACATGGGGCCGGAGATCATAAACCTTCCACTGCCATGCTGAGAAGAACTCCTCGATGGGGTTTAGGAAGGGGGAGTATGGTGGAAGGTATTAAACTGTAAATTGTGGGTGTTGATGAAACCAGTTATGGACCAGAGCAGAAAGATGGAAAGCTACATTATCCCAGACAACAATGTATTGCATCTGGTGCCTTTGGTTTGCTGCTGTGATAATATTGTATAATCTGTCTAAAAATGTCAGAATGAGGTCAGTGTTGTAAGGACCCAAGTTGGCATGGCGGTGGAGGACGGAGGACATTCTGTGTAATGGAAGCACAAAGGGTAATGTTACCCCCTACGTTGCCCTGGTACATTGACAATAGCCCTGTGGCCAGTGATGTTTCTTCCCCTTCTCACTGTTGTCAGGTTAAATCCAGCCTCATCAATGCATATAAACTCATGCGGGACTTCCTCCGCATCCATTTGCAAAACTCTCTGAAATACAGCAAAATATCACATTGTGTAGATCAATATACTGTAGGTCTGTTATACAGTAAAATTACATGTACAGTAAAAAGAGAAAAAAATTAAAAACAACATATCCACACCACAGGACTTTCACCCTGTCTGAATTTCTTTCAAATGGCACTTTATACAGTTGTTTCATCAGAACTGGTGTTCTCGACGTTCAATCCTGTGTTGGCCAAACAAAATACATGTAGCTTACTGTAAAATGATACATGAATAGATACCAAAACTGTTGATTGTTACGGAGGAGGTCCCTCTCCACCTCCTCCTCCTGGTGGCTGTGTTTAACCAATTGGTTTATGGGTGTGTTCATTTAAAAGCCTTTGCTTTGAAATTGCAAGGAAATGACATCATGATAAATTTCTGTGTCAAATGCATACAAGTGTGTTTAGTGTTTTGCAAAAAGTGAAGCTGGCAATGTGCTTACAGTTGTACAAATCTAGGCTGGTGTTTTGCTCCTTGAGTGTAAGGTTTTGCTAATTGTGGGAACGTTTTAATTTTAGTGTGTAAACAATTGAGAAAAAACTGTGTAATGCTCTCTCTGTGTTTGCTGTCTTGTGCTGGTGTATTTTATCTTGTTTCCTGTTTCTTTTTCCTGATGTTCCTGAAAAAATTTTAGAAATCTGCCTTGTCAAAGTTTTGTTTTGGTTCTTGTTTTCCCTCCTTGTGGGTGTTTTTGTTTAATAAAGATTATTTTGTTTAAAGCTGATCTGCATTTGGGTTCTCCCTCACTGTGTCCCTGACAATACTTTGTCTGTATTGCACAGTACATATTTGGGTAAACATGTCAATACAGCATCTGCAAGTAAGTGAACAATTACAGTGAATTTACAGCACTGCTTAATTACAGTACATCTATAGTGTCCTGTATGTAAAGCAGCACATATATATAGAGACATGAAGCTTGTGTAGCAAAAATGTGTTTAAGGGAAATTAATAGTGAGGCATGTTCAACGATACGTATGTCATATATACAAATATATATACAAATGCATATATAAAATTATTAATAATTAATCAGGCTCAATGATTTGGGGAATTCTTAATCAATGTTATACATTGATTTAACACTTGTAGAGCATGTAGCAAAGATCAGCAGAATTAGGGACAGAATTAGGACAGATTATAAGCATGAACCAGCACCACAATTGTGTAGCAAATCGAATGTCAAATCAATGAAACAGTGTTGTTTAAAACACCATTTCATTCGTGGAACGAAACTAAAAGGAGAATACATATAATTAATCGTCATTAAATATACATATTTTGTAGTACCTGATCAGCAGGAATGATTCCAATAATCAGCTTTTGCATTCGTCCAGCGAGTGCATACACGGTCTTATTGAATCTAAGAAACATTATTTGTCTGGCCTTGAAAACAACGCTTCTCTGCTTTAACAGGACTTTAGAGCAGGTAGAAAGATTGAACACAGTTTAAGTAACCTTATTTGTGAGCATTAAACGCAGCAACAATCAAGGGTGGATACACATGGGTGTTTATTAAACTACACTACAGGGGAACATGTAACATATAAGGGAACATGTAACATATAACTAGACATAAACCTACACACATTAAACACATAACCAAAAGTAAGGAGAGAAAGGAGAGAGAGAGAGAGAGAGAGAGAGAGAGAGAGAGAGGATGTTAAGCCTGTGCAAGTCAAATCAGCTAAGCATTCTGAATGAACCACCAGTAGAATCACCTTAATAAAGGGGCACAACTTAGCGCAGCTATTCTATGTTTATAGAATATGGATACTTGCATTGAGCTCTAGTGCAGAGCATGAATCCAAATGCGCATGGAGAGAGTCCTGAGTGGTTCCGAAGTGATGGAGTTCGTCAAGTTCCGGAGATCGACGAAGTTAGCTGAAATGAAGTCCAGAGTCTATTTTAGATGGACTGAGCCAGAAGCTGGACCCCCCTCCCCTCATAGGGAGGGTTGCCAGAGCTGAAGATCCTTACAAGAAGACGAAGACTAAGACTAGGACGACAAGACAAAACTGAAGCTAAGGTGTTGGCGGTCATTTTTAAGTTCAGCTCGGTCACGCCCAGTGAAACTTAAACAGGCAAAGCAGTGTTAAGCAGGCAAAGTCTTACTCAACACCTTATTTGCATGTTTTATGGCCAGATGGCACATTTGCAAATATTAATCCAGATTATTGTAGAAAGACTATCATGCCTGTTATGGTTACACAGCATACATAGTCTGATGGGAAATTACAAGACGATCTGTTAGATATTAAATATGACAGAGTTTGAACTACATTAAGTTGTGATTCATCCTAATGCATGAATGCAAACAAAACATCAATTCAAACTTGCATACCTATCTACAGAGTTACAGTAAAGATACATAGTTTTGTAGCCAGCATACCATGGGAATGTATACAACTATATCAAGTCAAGTCAAGTCAAGTTGAGCTTTATTGTCATTCCGCTATATGTGGGGACATACAGTGGAATGAAATGTCGTGCCTCACAGGACCACGGTGCTACATAAATACAGACATACAACAATGACGTGAAACAGTATAAATCTAAACACAAATACTAACAGAATTAGATTATAAATATACTATATATAAAGTTGCCTATACATAAACTAGAAAATACAAACTATACAAATGTTTCACTAAATATTGCACATGAGGAAAAAGAAAGTCAAGCACTGTTCTGGCTGAAGAACAGTACAAGATGTCTGTAGTGCAAGGGCTTGTAAACATACATGTTATGAGAGTCTTTTTGGTGGTATTATGTACCCTGGGCTGTAAAACCGTCTAGTGCCCATAGAGGAGAGTGTGTTACTACAGGTGGTCTGTGAGGTCTACTACACCTGTGTGGTAGCACACTCAGAATTGCACTAGGGCCAAAAATGGTTTTGTATGTCTTAAGTAAAAGGGGGTATTTTATGATCCGTATATGATCCAAATATTGGGCCATGCCAGACACTACACTTGTGTGACTAGTATAATGGATATGCTAGCCCTCCTCCCCCCAAAAAATAATAAAAGGATGTAAAGATTTATACCTTTCTGTGCAAGGGTGGTAATTTTACTAAACTAAGTTTTGAGTGTTTTTTTGTTTGTGTTTCATGGACTCTTTCATGGACTCTTTAATTAAGAGCTCTTCACTCAGGATGCAGAAATTTGTGTATGCAGCGATGTACTATACCCAAACCACTAGGGGGAGCTGTCGACAAGAAAGATCTGCTCGAACGCGTTTAATAATATAGTTACGAGCAAAGGACACACCGATTGAGACGCTTCGTTTGTAATCGCTTTGTATTCTTTATTTTCTTTTTCTTCAGGTAAGAGTGATCTCATTCATTATAAGTTAAAGGAGTCTATGAACAGTTTTCAGTGACATCGAGAAATGTTAAGGGGGTTCTGAGTACGAAACAATGTTTTAATCATCCGTGAATATAGCGTGATCCGAAACCGCGGTAGCGAAGTCTGTAAGTGAACCCGATGGGTAATATTATACGAATGAAAATATCGATTATAAAAAGTAATGGTTATTTTTGTGTTACTTGTATTTACATAATTAAACAAGTCAGCTAAGTGTAATGTGAGTTCATTAAGGCACGTGGAGTCTATTGGCGTCCGCCATTTTAATGCGATTGTATCCCGCTGCTATTAGAGTTAACGAAAACACACAGGACATAATCCTGATCATTTAATAAACAAAAGGAGTTGTGAAATGTGACAGGAGAATATGATCATTGTCATGGTTAATCCAGAGCATGTCATTTACGATTTAACTAAGAATGTATATAATCTAAACGAGTTCAAACTGAGTTTAAAATTGTTTTGTTGTTACTGAGCAAGATGTTTATATGCTTAAGTGAAAATGCAGGTGCATGCTTACATTTAGTTAGTGAACGACAGAGAACATTAAAGTAGTTTGAAAAGGTGATACTGAGTCTCGAACATGTTGTTTAATATAGTTACGAGCAGAGGACACACAGATTGAGATGCTTCATTTGTAATTGCTGTGTATTCTTTATTTTCTTTGTCTTCGGATTACTATACTTCATCTATCTTCTAATGAATGTTACACTGGAAAAACGCCTGTTCCTTACCATACTTGTAACACATGGCATGCTATGTCATTTACGTAAACTAATTTTAGTTAATTTTCCCTGTATGTTTGAATTGGACTTCACAGAGAGGCCTCGTGCATGCATCTTCTTGGATAGGCTGGGTTCAAACTCATGAAGAGAAGGAGAGGTCACAACATAATAGGTCAATGTGCCAGTGTGTAGGTGACTGGGCAGCATGGTAGCAACATCCCCATAGTTGCTGATGGCAGCACATATGGTCTTGTCATCGCATGACTTTAGGGCCAAACAACACTGACCATCTTCTAACATTTCTGGATGTTCTGCTGTATTTCCTTGTCTGCTGCTCAGACAAGGAAATGTATTTTAGCAATTCAGAAAAACTGCACAATCAATTCAACTTTTCAATTCAACTTTATTTGTATAGCGCTTTAACAATGTGGCATTGTCTCAAAGCCGCTTTACAGGGAGGAAAAAAGAAAAAACAAGGAAATTATACAATGATGCAAGTAAAAATGGTATATCAATTATCAATCAATTATTAGTAATTAAGTATCAAGTCAGATATTTACTATGGAGTATCAAATATCTATTATCCGCAGTCTTCCAGTGAGCACTCCAACACGGCAACAATCAACACATCTGGCTTCCAGGCATCCAGGGCTAAAATTACATTATAGATACATAATGGTTACTGCAGACTAGTAAACAATATTTACTGTTATTTACAGTGTCCCCTATTCCTTATTTCCACATCAAAACCAATGTCAATGAGAATAGTGGAATGTTCTTTGACTGGTTTGGACGGCACTAAGAGGCTAATTTTTATGTTTGCTGTGTACCATATAGATTCATTGATTATGTCCCTGAGCTGAAGGACATAAAGATTGTTTGGAATCTGAACATCACTGTGGGAATCATATATTAAGATTTGTCATTCTACAGAGATAAGGGATATGACAGGCAGTCTGATTTAGAGCTGAAATAAAAAAGCAGCTGTAGAAATCATTGTTTAACATGATGTTCCCTTTCAAGCACCATTCACTCGACATTGCATTAAAAGCTGATGCTATGAGAAATCCCTTCCTCCTAGATCTTACCTCAAGCCTTAGGCCTGTTTCACACATATCCAGTACGTATGCGGTGTGTATCCGGCACATATGCGGAGTGGAGGGTGGGTGTATCCATTGTGCTTTCACACTGGCTGCATTTGCAGTGCATAGCTGATCTGTGATTTTAGTATTTGTATTGATTTTGTAAAAACTATAATAGGAAAGTTCAAATTACAGAACACTTGTCAAGAAGCTTATTTTATTTCCAGTGTAGTTTATATAACTTTGATTTGTTTCATCAACATTGCTTTTGTTGATTGTAAGGTCATCGCACTGTATTTGTTATTGTGAAGGTTAGGAAAAGCATAAAATAAACCTTTGTATTCACCCCCTAAACCAGCGCAGGAGAGAGTGTGATGTATATTACCATTTTGTTGTTGAAACTGCCTCCCATTCCTTTTCCTTTGCTTGTGAGTCTTTATAAGTGACATCACACCACTATCACATCTTTCAGTTAAGTTTTAAACAAAAATAAAATTAGCTATTTAAACCTGTAGTAGAGAAAGTGTTTCTTCTTCTGTTTTGTTTTAAAATTGCCCATATGATGACTGTTTAAAAAAACAGTAGATTTCATCAGTGTGCTTTTTTTTGTTGTTAAAATTGCTACGTTTCTGCATCAGTCCATGTGTGTTTTGACCATTGCAGCCCTGCTGCACCGCACCGCAACTGGAATGGACTGTACGCACACTGTTAACACTGATGTTTTAACCCAAATAAATTAAGTAAACTAAACATAAATCTTAAAATATTACATCCATTTTTCAGTGTTTTAAGTTTGCTGAACAATTTGCATGTTTTTTTTACTCGTTCTACTAGAAGATTTGAGTTGAATCAATTTATCTTGTCCATAAGCAGCCAGTTCACACCACCACCAACTCCAACACCTGACCCACCCACACCCAAAACTCACCTCTTGAAGTGAAGCAGAGGTGTCCAAACTACTATCCTGTCACCCCACTACCTGCCCACTTGACCCAATCCCCTCCCGCCTTATACAGGCCATATCAAGCTCACTCACACACATCATCAACTCATCCCTCCTTACTGTCACTTTTCCCTCCACATTTAAGCAAGCCCTGGTTACTCATCAGCCTAAACATTCTGCCTAGTAATGGAATCGACACTTCAATTACTAAAAACTACAGACCTGGATCACTCTTCCCATTCATAGCAAAAACACTTGAACAGGTTGTTCTCAACCAGACAACATCTTTCCTCATAGAATAACCGGCTCGACGACATGTAGTCCGGCTTCAAGAACAACCACTCCACCGAGACTGTGCTGCTATCCATCACCGAAGCCTTGAGGACAGTTAAACCAGAGGACAGTTAAACCAGAGTCCAAATCCTCCATACTATTGCTACTTGATCTGTCTGCAGCCTTTGACACTGTCAACCCTCAGATCCTCCTTAACACCCTGTCCTCGCTGGGGATCCAAGGATCTGAACTTCAGGTTTCAAGAACTTCAGGAACCTAAAAGGGCCCATGTCACACCTCTTCTCATTGCCCTTCACTGGCTACGAATCGCTGCGTGCATCAGGTTCAAATCTCTACTCCTTGCATACAAAACCACTACTGGTTCTGCACCAACTTATCTTCACAAACTCATTCACATCTACACCCCTTCCAGATCCCTATGGTCATCGAAAGAATGTCACCTGGTAATACCCTCTTCAAAGGGCATGTTATCACCTGCTAGCAGGTTCATATTCACTATCCCTTCCTGGTGGAATAATCTCCCAAAGTCTGTTTGGTCTGCTACATCTCTCACTACATTCAAAAAACAGCTAAAAACCTGCCCATAAATACCTGACACAAGTTCAATTCAGTTTTACTTAAATAGTGCTTTTTACAAGGTACGTTGCTTCAAAGCAGATTTACATATAATTAAAATAATTATAATAAAGAACAGAACAAATGTTGGACATGTTCAACAAGAAAATACAGGTTTATAAAAAAGGGGTGACTACCGATAAAACTACAAAATCATTAAGCAAGATATGCCGTTCCAGCTAACATGGAGATGGCATAAGATAACATCCCATGGGACAAGGGGTATAAGGAATTTGCAACAGTTCCATGAAATACAACAACGTAAAATGCATACATAAAATATATAAAAATACAATAAAAATACCTGAAAATTACACAGTGAAAGAGAATGGGAGACAATTTAAAACAAAAGGGTAGCAAAATAGAAGAGTTTTTTTGGACAGTAATTATCATATTGCTAGAAGCAATATTAACAATTTACAAAACCTTAAGCTAAGTTAGATGTCAGCAGCACCATCAGAGTGCTCTTAACTCCTTCCAGTCTTTCTCCTTCTCATTGATGATTCTGGAGCTTTGTCATAGAAAAGACGGTATCGTGATGGACAGGTATTGGTCAGTATGAGACAGCATCATGTTGTCTTTCCTGCTTAAAGTGTGGTTGAGCTTTGGCAAGATCATCCAGTCATTTGACAGGCACTGTGGGCCATTTTGTCTAACATGCAGAAACAGCTCTGTGGTAAATTCTGATCCCACTTCAACACAGTACTTGGCAATAATGCACCATAACATTGGTGCATGTGTCGGTGACCCTCAACTGCAAAAACATAATCTTGATTTACTGCATGTGCAGTGAACCATCACATACCATTTTTTTGTGGGTTCAAACACAACAAAGTTTTTTTTAAATCCCCTTAGCTGTTGTGGGTGATGGCAAGAAATTTGTGTTGTTCAGGTGTGTTATTCTACTATTAGAAAGTTAATTATGAACAGTACCACACAGAGACAAGTATTTCATCCTCTCTCTAATGCTGCATTCAGCTCCCTGCCCATGAGCAGTGAGCTGCTGCAGTCTTAAACACTTCAGGTTTTTAGTGGCACCATGTAACTCATGTAACTCAGTTCCTGTGTATAGGCAGTGGATTACCTTTGCTGCAGATGCTTAGTCTTGGTTCTCTGCGTGTGTACAGCGAACCATCACATGGCACGTTTATGGTTTAAACATACCAAAGTTTCTCTACAGGATTAATCACGTTTCTGGGGGAGCATTTGGTCTTGATGAGAGCACACCAGTTCCAAGAGCGTGTGTAAGACTTCATGTCTGCTGTATGTTTTCAGCCTGGGTCATCCTGTGCAAAGAGTTTTGGAGCAGTGTTTCTTGGCCATAGGCCATAGAGTGAGATGAGCTGTGTAGGCTTTAAATGGAAGTCACATTTAGCAGACACACACTAGCAGTTCAGTGTCAGTAACTGACTAATCTAATCTTGTATTCTTGTGTTGTAACGCGTTAGAAATAACAAATTTTGCTGAGAATGAGGTATGGTATTCATAAAATAGTGTACCCCATAAAGTTGGTTAAAGTCTGCTATTATGGCCAGGTCTAATCTAGAGATCTAATTGTTCACTTTGATCAGGGACAACCTGACATTGAATGTCTCTATAAATGCTAAAAGCAAAGAATTCCAAAAAATGATAGGTTACATTGCAGTCTGGGATCTGACATTTTCAGGAAAACTGCCACATCACCACAAATTATGTTGTTATTAATGGGGGGGGACATGGTAGTGGTGGGGAGTGGAACAAATTGCCTACCAAAAACTTGTGCTGGAACTGTGATGGAGCGAATATGGTAAATCAAAGGTGGAGTGGATGTGTCTTGGAGTGGGGTTTGAGCCATCAGATGAGTAAATTCTGGAGTAGCCAAGGGATTACTGAATTTGGGAAGAGAAGTGAGGGCCAGGAAGGAGGCCAAACAGGTTACAAGCAGAGTAAATCCAGGAGCGCAATTAGCAGACACTCTTGAGAACACCCAGTCTGGATTTGAGTCTTTGATGGTCTCAGAATAGCCTTGGACACCCAAATAAGATGAGTGCTGGTATCAGCTGACGTGGTGGGTAACACGTGATGAGATCTGTGCAGGTGGCTTAGATCTTTCAGCAGGATGAGAAGATGATTTAGTTGTATTCTTCCTACTGGCTTGTTTGGGCTGATCTGGTGAGGCTGAGGTAGTTTGGGGTGACATCCGCAAGTGGAACAGTAGGGCTACCCTGGATGTTTTAAGCCAGTAATTAGCCAATGGAATACCTAGGCTAGTGAATGCGTAGTGACTAAAATACCTAGTGAATACCTGAAGCCTCAAGAGTATTAATGCACCTCTCAAATTAAAAAAGGTTAGAGAGAATAAACAAATACGCAAATATCACCTGAACACTTTAGTGGTAATCATTTTATGAACTTTTCATCAAACAAATCTAAACAATAAGGGATACAATTATAAAAATAAAATCTATGACTGTATCTGATGTTTCACCCTCAAAAATAATTGCCCCTCAAGAAACGCTGCAGTGCTTTACAAACATAGGACTGGAATATCTACAATATCTACAAACGCTTATTAGACCCCATACTAACTAAACTACTCAAAGAGCTATTACCTGTAGGTAAAGAGCCTCTTCTCAATATTATTAACTTCTCTGTAGGTATAGACTATGTCCCAAGACCTTTCATGCTATCAGTTATTAAGCCTCTCTTAAAGAAACTATAACTAGATCCAAATGAAACGGCAAACTACTGGCCCATTTTAAATATCCCATTATAATTGGACCAAGGTTGCATCTTTCTGCTAGTTTTACTTTGATCTTATTGCTGCATTTGACACTTGCAGCAATGATCTGACACTTGTCATAGATCAGACCAGATGAAATCTCAGACTTGTCCACTGACAAAATATAAAATATAAAGTATTGCATTATCTGTAATTTTCTTCTTAAATTTAGTTATTAATTTAAATAAAACAGATTTCTCTTATTGGACCAAAAAATCTATAAAAAGGCGCTTCCAAAATCCAAATTTCAAATAGGATGTGTCATGTCCCTGATCTGATCAATTCATGTTTTTGTTGTCTTGTGCCTTGCATACATATTTTGTTGCATTGGAGCACATGGTCTTTGTTGTGACAGCTCACCGTGTACTCTGCTGTTGTTGTGGCATCTGAGCCCGCCCCCTTGTTACCTTGTTAGCCCCACCCTCTTGTCACCTTGTTTAGTTCATGTCCTTCACCTGTTGTTCCCTTATTTGATTCAATTTATAGCTCTTTTTTTTTGTCTTATCTTGTGTCAGATTGTTTTGGCTTGTCCATGGTTTCTGGTCTCCTTAGGCTTGTTTTGTATAGTCCACATGCTCAGTTTAGACTTCTGGCTGTTTCTGTCCTGGTTCCCTGTGCCTATCTGCCCTGCCTTCCAGTTCTTTATCATCCCAGCCTCCAATCTAGCCTGCTTCACCGTCTCAGCCGCCTGGTTCCCTCTGCCCTGCTCCGGTGCCTTTGTTCATCAGCTTCCTGCTCTATTGTCTAACTTCCTGTCTAGCTTGAGTTTGAAATGGGAATGGAAATTTGAAATGGGTTTCAGGCCTTCTTTAAACCTAATTACAACAGCAATCTTTTGTGAGTCATGAACTACACTTTCCCTAAAATAAGCCAGCAAAGAAAAAATAAAATACTGTGAAAAGTACAGTTGCAGCAGGTTAATGTTTACGCTGTTAATATGCATGTATTCGCTAGCTATCTAATTTCTGAATCTAGGATATACTCTCCTAATCTATACTCTTCGCTCATCTTCACATGTATAAACATAGTAAAACATAGTTTTACTACAGTAATGTTGTAGTAACTAAAAACATAGAATTAGATGTGAAATCTGTGTTATCATGCAGAATGGAATGTATGTATATACATATACATACGTACACACACTTATTTTTATTCTGCATAACCATATATGATTAAATGTTAATAAATTAAGTGTATCAGCAGAGCAATCATAAATCAATGAAGAAATTTCTTAAATATATTTTACCTATGTGACGAGGATCACTGTTTCTTTTTGTCAAACTCAAATGCAGTTATGGGGTTTTTGACCAGCAAATGTGTGAAAATGTCTGTCTGTCTGACTGAAGGAGAAATAGACAGGCACTCCTGAGGTCCTCCTGAGGCATGGCAACAAGACGCAGTGTCTTATTACCTTTCTGTACGTAACCGGAGACATCACTTCCTTAACACTGCATCTGGTTTGACACTTTCTGGAACTTAATACGGATGGTCCGTGTTGAAGCACAATCACCATAGGCAGAACGCAATAACACCCTACTCGCACACTGCTGGTGACAAATGGAACTCTCTTGGGCCAACACCCAACCCCAAGGCCCAGTTATAGAAGCTCACACTAGACACTGAGGGAGGTATTCTGCATGGGACTTGAGACACCTGTCTCCTAGGCTAGTGTTGGCACGCCAATGACAAGCCACTGAGCCTGCTGCATAAAGGTTTGGCAATAATGGCCCAAAAGAAATTGCCTTACCAAGAATCTGCTCTATGCTTGACCCTAGCCTCGGGAAGGTGAAGCTCTTGTGTGGGGAGGACCCCCTATAGTGAGGGTGCAACTCCAACATAACCCGAAAGACAGCAGTCGAATAGAAGCCTGCTGATCGTTAGCTGCCACCATCCAACACACACCTTTTTCCAGTCGGAAGATGGAAAGGCTGAGGACCCTGTAATATCCCTCCTCCACCAAAGGGGGAGGGTGCAATTCTGCCAATCCTTGAAAAGTAGACTTAAAATTGTTGGCTGGAACATAAATCACCAAGGAGGCAGAAACCCCCAGAGAAGGGATTTGAACCTGAGCCTCCACTGTTCAGCAATGATAGGCAGACCATCGCACCACAGGAGCCTCTGCCATTCAGGCATTCTTCCACCAGGAGAGCTTCAGAGATCTGATAAAGTGATCTGGCAGTCAGAGCCAGCAGGGATGAAGCTTTGCTCACTGAGAGTATGCCCTTGCTTTTGTATTCCCTCCTCATTTGTGTTATTCCCCCAAATAACAAACATAAGCAAATGTTACGATTTAATGCCTCTGTTGCCCCACCCTAATTCTGTTCTTCTGTGTCATCTGTGTATATTTATTTTACTTGTGTTTTTTTGTTAAGTATTGTGTTTGCTGCGTTTAGTACTGTTCATGATTCTTTGTGTTTGTTCATGTTTTAAACTAATAAAGAACGCACTTTTTTATAACTGCTTCACGTATATATATTTTTTATTATTTAGTGCTGAATGACTAAAAGTTATCTAGTTTACAGTAAACTGTATAGAAAAATCTCAATAGATGCCCTATATCTTTCTGCCAAGCTCTTTGTAGTCACGTAGCCAACATAATGATTAGAATGTATGTGTTCTCAGCAGATTAGAAGTAACAGCTTTCCCACTGTGGCCACAATGTGCCAGTTTGCATTAAAAATAAAAATGTTGCTTTTAGAACACCATATGGTAATTTAAATCAATGCCATGTTATATCTCATGTGGAAATTATTGGAATAAATAAAACAGTACATCCATATGCAGAGGTCTAAGAAAGAGAGAGAACACTTGTCAATGTGTAAGATAAATATAACCAGTGAAAGAGAGATGTTGTGTTCTGAACTAATGTTGTAGATATTTTTCAATATCTGTTTTAGACATCTCAAAGCAGTGTCTGATATATTGCTTGGCAATGGTAATATTACTTGGCTAATATTACATTCTGCATGCTATGCATTACATACACAATGAATACCTCTATTGAGCATAAAGCTATATTTTAAACATTAATCATCATTATTACTATTGCCAAAAATTAGGGTTAGGGGTTCATAACCTGTTCATATCCCGCATCTCGTATCTTGGTGTGTATGCTACAGAGATAATGTATACATCATATATGTAGTTTGTTAAGAAAAGACATCTATTATTTTTGCCTGCTTATACAACACTGGCATATACTAAGCATATGAAAAGAATCGTTGAGATTTGTGGGTGGCTTCTTTGAATTTGGCAATAAGAAACTAACAAAACAAAAAAGAGATCCATTAGAAATCAGAGCCTATTAGAAATCACATAGCAAAGTTCTGGTAACCACTCAGAACAACTTAGCATTGTAGTGGCAAGTTTCGCTAATAATTCTATATCAAAATTATCTGCAGTAATTTTGATATAGAATTAATGAACTTCCTTCTGAACAGCCATTGAAACTTTAATGATTTAACCAGCCTTGGGTGTGGTATTTTTGGTTTTCATCACTTTATACTTTCTTTAGGAATTTAAGATTGCATTTTTATTTTATTGCATTAATTTGTATACTGAATTATGAGGGGTCTTTTCAGTTTTTAATCTATTTACCATCTGTATAACTATCTACAGTAGCCTTTACATTATTGCACTTAAAGTGTGGTAATGTGTTGAACAAAGCAGTTTGAAAACGGCAAACAAAAGAAATGAAGTAAAACAGAGGAGCCTGTTTAATTCTGTAAATCGCTTATAAGTATTACACAGGCTAAAATATGTATTCTTTTAAAGCTCATGGCCCTTGCAACAGCTTGGTAAAAGTTAGAGTAAACTGCATGAATTTCAAGCATGTCCTCTGACAGAGACAAAACATCACCCTGACTTTCTGGATTCTCCCTCTGCATTGCCTCTGCTGCTCCCAGTAGCAGCTGTGCTCCAATTACAAACTTCTGACACCGCCTGGCCCATATTAGCATGTAATTAGGACCCACCATCCTTTCCTGATTTAAACAGGGATGAACATCACCACTGACCACACCATGGCCCTAATTGCCTCCTAATATTGTCTGCAGCACAATGTATTCAAGAAAAAAATTGACAGCAGTGCTACCTTGTGGGTCTTACATAAAGTGATGAAAATCAGGTGGACAACAAACCTGTCTCATATATTGTGTCTTTAAACTCTTTGCATATATTACAAATATGTGAAAAATGTCTAGATTGTTTACTACTTTCAGTGGGTTTTGTGAGTGTGCATGATTTTTGGCATATTACCCACAATCCTTTCAGTTGTAAAGAAATGATGAAAAGCAGGAAGTCTGGTGATTTTGGCACAGGTTTATGTAACATGCCTGTTTCTGTCAAATTGGTTTTGTAAAAAAATTACATGACATGCTCAGTAAAATGATTTTTATCATCCTAAGGAGAATTAATATATGAATGAATATATTGTAATATATATTGAAACTTTATCCTGACAAAAAGGTAACAGGTTTATCAGTAAAGGATGACACTTTTTAATCTTTAATAATTTAAATTAATTTGATATGAAATTACAAATCTTGTGTAATCTTATGAAACTACAAGGTATTTGTTAAAAATAGAATGTAACCCTGCCCATTGTCAGTTGTTTACTACTCAAATCAAATCCAAATCAAATATTAAGCTTATGACAAAAGATTTTAAAATTTAAATAGTCCTGGAAGACTTCTTGCAGCTACTTTCAAACAAAAAGTTAAAAATAAGCAAAAACAGTTATTGAGCATGTATATAACAGATCAGTGTTCAAAACTGTCTCCATACCATACCCTGATTCACAATCACAGTAAGGTTATAATGCTGGGTCGGATTATACAGGAAATGTCAGTTTGACTTCAACATGCGTAAAAAAAGTATATAAAGTAACCTGCAACTTTTCAAACAGAGATAGCAATAGAGAGGCAAAAGCAGCTTTAAGGTGAAATCAAAAGAAACAACAGGTGCGACATCATTTCAAAATGTGGCCAAAACAAAGAAGGTTTTAACTTGATTAAACAAGTTAACCAGGAGTATGCTGGGGTCTTTGCAAAGTTTCATTTTTTTATATAGTGTATTGCTTTATAAACACATGATGGTAACAGTGTTGACACATAACCTGGGACACTTTTTACCCATCATCCTAAAATAGAGATACATTTTAAAATTATGCAGTTTAATTTTTTATACATTTTGTCAGTTTAAAATGTGCATTTTTGCTCAGTTGATAGAGGTGTCATTATAGAGGTGGTCATTTTATTGTTTATGTATTGTTTTTACATGACAAAAATTCTTCCCATTTTGTAGAACAAACCTAAACCAAAAGCTAAATAATATTGAACTGTTCTAGATGCATAAATTAATCATAATCCACTAATAGTCCTGTAATTATTGTAGATTTTTTTTCTCACTTCCATTCAATACTGCAGCTCGTCTCATTTTAGGATGTTGTATTTTTCAGCTCAACACACATACAGGTAATAGGACACACTAAACTCATCCACATCTCTGTTTATATCACTGACCATGTTACAATTATGTGGACACTAATGAATCGCTAATAGACACTAAGGATTATGTGCAACAAATCATGAATGGTATGTGACAAAATGATCTAAGTATGGTCTGATATCAAGACGAATTTTGATGACATAGCAGTATTTCCTAATACTAGCATACTGGCTTTAAAAAAGTATGTGTGATGCAGCTCTAGATGCCAGTATTGGTGTTTAAGTACTTTACAGAAGAACTTTATCATAGGACCTGTCATCTGTACCACATGGACATGAAAAAGGTTTTGAAGAATGTTTTTTTTCACAGAAATGATAAAATAGGTTTTTAAAAATCCCAACATTGGGGTAGATATCGTTTTCAACGCATCTGAAATGTGTCAAAGATTTTCTCTTGTCCTCCCATTTTATTTTGAGATGTGTATAGGAAATGTATAGCTGTGCTTGTACACTTGTTTGTGCTTGTTTACTGCTAAACATTGCAAAGTCTTGATTTGCCATTTCTGACCATTTACCCTGTTTCTGGATTACCTGTTGTTACCTTTGGATTGTTTATTGATTCCTCATTGTTTGCTGCCTGCCCTGACCCTTTGTATTGTTTACCGTTTACAATTGTCTGCTGCCTGCCACAACCTCTGCCTGTCTCTATTACTGATCTGCCTAGCCCTTGTTATATCTGTTTGCTATTTTAATAAAGTGCTGCGAATGGATCCTACCATCTCCATCCCTGCGTTACAGAAGAGAAATGATCCAGCAGCCATCTCACACCTGTCAAGCGAATTAACAGCACAAGCTTCTCAGTCAACATTGCATCAAAGAGAAGCAATCACGGCGCCACCAGAAACACTTCAACTTTTCTACTACACTGGCAACTCACGTGAGTCCATGGTTAGCATTTCCTGAAAAGTTTGATGGGGATCCATCTCAATGTAAAGGCATTTTATTACAGTGCTCTCTGTTTGAAGAACAACAACCCTATTTGTAGCCGCATCGCTTTCATTTGCTTACTGCTGACCGGTAAGGCAACTGGGTGACTGCTGTCTGGAAGAAGGATAACTCCACCTTTCCCATTTTCGAGAGATTTATCCAGCTCTTTCGTGAAGTCTTCAAACATCCAGCAGATGGAAGAAGTCTGGGTGAACATTTTCTTGCACTGAATCAAGAACATCAAACCGCTGCTGAATATTCTTTAAATTTTCGCACTCTCGCAGCCCAGACCGAGTGGATCAAGGATACACTGAAACTCCTATTCAGAAGAGGTTTAAGTTTTCACAAGTTGATTCAGGAGTGGCAGGAAACTTTGTATCATACGAATTCACACAACAGCATCAGCTAAAGCTCATTCCTTGTGATTCCTCTGTAGCAGTGGAGGCGCTAGTCGGACACCCTATCGGAGATGGTCACATTCTACAGAGAACGGAGGAAGTTGAGTTACAAATAGGAATGCTTCATACAGAAATTATTCAATTTTACGTTCTCCCATCACCTAACCACGCAATTATTCTGGGTCTGCCATGGCTCCGAGAACATAATCCTGTTATTTCCTGGAGGGATGGCCAAATTCTTCAGTGGGGTACAACATGTCACAAATCCTGTTTGTCCAAGATAATTCGTCCTTCCAAACAATCCCTGCCTGTGCAATAGATCTCATTCCTGGAGCGACGATCCCTAAGGGCAGAATATTTTCTCTCTCACAACCAGAATTTGAAGCCATGAAAGCTTATATTGGGGAGGAACTAACCAAAGGGTTTATCAGACCTTCTAATTCTCCCGCTGCAGCTGGATTCTTCTTTCTGAAGAAAAAAGATGGTGGACTGCGTCCTTGCATCGATTACCATTGCCTGAGTGAGGTCACTGTTAAGTTTTGTTGCTTACTTCCACTGGTACCAGCAGCCTTAGAACAGCTACGACAAGCTAAGTTTTAAACCAAATTGGACCTATGCAGTCCTTGTAATCTCATTCGTATTAAAGAGGGGGATGAATGGAAAATGGCCTTTTCTACCTCAAGCGATCATTATGAATATCTAGTAATGCCTTTCAGCTTAACTAACAGCCCTTCAGTATTCCAGTCCTTCATGAATGACGTTTTCCATGACATGCTGGATAAATGGTTGATTGTGTACATTGACAACATCCTAATCTACTTAAGGTCTTTCGAGGAACACATTATGCATGTCCGAGCTGTACTTGAACGTCTGATACAGTTTCAAATCTACACCAAAGAAGAAAAGTGTGAGTTTCATCAAACCAGTACATCATTTTTGAGTTATGTGATTAGCCAAGAAGGTGTTGCCATGGATGACAAGAAGGTTCAGGCTGTTTCAGAGTAGTCACAGCCCTGTACTACAAAACAACTACAGCGATTTCTGGGTTTCGCAGATTTTTATAGAATTTAACTTCAGTTCAGTAGCCGCTTCCTTAACAGCACTTACCAAGCGACAATCCTCCAAATTGGTTTGGACTTCCCAAGCACAACAAGCCTTTCAAGATTTAAAGAACCGCTTTACTACTGCTCCCATTCTCAACACCCCAATCCAAATCTCCCCTTCATAGTAGAGGTAGACGCTTATAATACTGGAGTTGGTGCCGTTCTCTCACAACACCATGGTTCTCCACCTAAAATGTTCCCTTGTGCATGCTTTTCTAGGATATTGTCTTTGGTTGAACAAAATTATGATGTTGGCAATCGAGAACTTTTAGCCATGAAGCTAGGACTGGAGGAGTGGCGTCACTGGCTCGAGGGATCTTCTCATCCGTTTATTGTACTGACTGATCATAGGAATCTTGAATATCTTTGCTTGGCTCGATGGACATTATTCTTCACGCGGTTCAATTTCACAGTCACTTACCGCCCGGGATCTAAGAACATTAAAGCTGATGCTCTTGCCAAACTGAGAAAGTGCTAGAACCTTCAAGTCAAGAGAATATCATTATAGAAAATCTGCTAGTTGCTCCCATCCAATGGGATATTGTCACACAGATTAATAACATGAATAGTCAAGTGCTACCACCTTCAAAATGTCCTGCTGATCTTATCTTTGTCCCTGCTCCTCTCTGAGAATGTTTACTCACTCAAGTTAATGAAAATCCTAGCTCTGGTCATCCTGGCATAACAGCAACCATACATCTACTTTAATCGATTCTGGTGGCCATCCTTGTTGGCTGATACCATTCAACACATACATAACTGCACTAATTGCCAAAACAACAAGACTCCCAAACAGTTACCTTCAGGCCTTTTGCAACCATTACCCACTCCTCAAAGATCCTGGTCACATATCGCCATAGATTTCATCACTAATCTACCCAATTCTCATGGAAACACAACTATTCTCACAATCGTCGGTCGATTTTCCACTGCCTAAGCTCCCTACCTCCCTTGAGACTGCTGAACTGCTATGCAGTAATGTGTTTTGTTTTAATGGACTGCCTGAGGGACATCGTCTCCAGTTGTGGACCTTAATTTACTTCACGGGTTGGCCTTCTTTTTTCAAGAATCTTAATGTTAACATAAGTCATATCTGGTTATCATTCTCAATCTAGCGGACAAACTGAGAGACTCAATCAAGAGATATTAGCATTTTGCACGATTTCAATCAAAAATCAGTTTCAATTTCAGTAGTTTGTGTAATTCTACTCTGTGATCATTACTCACAAATTACTCATATAATCGGCTGGATTGTCATCAAAATGTTACACAGTCTACAGACCATGATTTGTTTTGAATGTACTGAATAAATTTTTTTACATTGCTGGAGCTTGCAAGAAATTGCAAGCATTTATAGAATTAGCAATGTTACATTTATGCAATCTTCAGCAGGCATTAAAATTACAGAATGTGCAAAATTACAAGAATGTGTAAAATTACAAAAAGATGATTAGCGTAGAAATAGGAATAGCAAAAATTAAGCAAAACTGTTTTGCATGTATATATAGCATCAGTGTTAATTTTACTGCATTTTATGCATGCAGCAACATCTTGCATGTCCTCTATAATCACACTATGCGCTGTACCTAAACATGGTAATTTTATTCTATGGTACAGTACATAGTAATGGCACCATGTTACTTTAATATAACAGTAATTTTTTCAACACAAAATTATGATAATGAATTGTGACTTTTAGTTAATTCATTGTGTTATAAGCATCCTTTCCCTTCCCTGATGACCTTATTTCTATTTGTAAGAAAGCAGTAACTGTTTAATTTTTTTACTGTCAGAGTTTTGTGTGTGTGTGTGTTTCAACATAGACACCATTACACACTTGTCACCTAATTATTCCTCAGGAGAGGCAATTAGCCACTGTGTGGCAGTGTGTGCCATATGATTTGAAACACATCTTCACACACACAAACAGAGTCTAATCACTCAGCTGAGTGATTGCCACATTTGCCACATTTAATCTAAATGCCACATTTAATCAGAAAACTGTTGTTATTAATAAAAGTGCATAAATAGTGATTTATATTTTCCAATTTCCATATCAAAGACATGATATGCCAAGATTTTAAACAGTAAATTGTCCCTCATAGAGCATACAAAATAAATCTATGCCAGGAAATGTCTTGGTCATATTTCATCCCAAAATAAGAAGGAAATCAGAAATTACATTTTGCTTAAAAGTTACCAGAAGTGGTTTCAGGACCATTAATTTGGAGTTTACTTTTTGTGGCCCTAGGTGAATCTGGGGCATGTTTTTTGATTCATCCAAAT
The DNA here is from genome assembly GCA_036877525.1 of Chromobotia macracanthus. Classification (NCBI taxonomy): domain Eukaryota; kingdom Metazoa; phylum Chordata; class Actinopteri; order Cypriniformes; family Botiidae; genus Chromobotia; species Chromobotia macracanthus. The sequence goes on along the minus strand of JAZGTH010000012.1, from coordinate 8,739,911 downwards.
GCTAATTATCCTTCTATGCTATAAATATGTCACACTGTCTTTATTGTGTTGCAATAAGCATCGCACAAACGCACAAAGCTCATCAAATTTTCTGGCACCTGCAGAAGTGTCACAGCTAATGCATCCACAATTACCACAAGTCTTCTTTCCAAAGCATATCAAAAAATCCTCCAAATAACAGGACTCTGAGCAATCACAATTGATATCTTTCATTACTAATAACACATAATTTCTCCCCTAAAGACAGAAAACAGCAAGATCAATTATTTTTTCTAACAGTAAATGAGTAACATTTCAAATGACACAAGCATAGCAGTTTGATATTAATGCTGACAGAAAAACTATGTAAATAATTATGAAATATATACTTTCATACTACTTTTTACAATGTATATTTAAAATAGTTTTGCCCTAATTTTAGATACCACATAAAGCACAAACCAGGGTAACATCAAAATTTACTTATAATTATAAGTCATATTTATATATTATAATTATATATTCAAGTCAGAAATATTTAAAATGGATTCATGTCTATATTAGGTTACAGCAAATAAATATATTTCTAAGTGTCAGATCAGATAGAAATAGATCCATTTCAATATACACATTTCGTGTATATTGTCACAGTTCTGGTCTTTATGTTTTGTGTTTTTGGTTTCCACTGAAATATCAACATCTGAGCCAGTTAAGAGGCACTGGCTCATTGACTTTGCTGTGGAGCTAGCTTCCACCCTCATTCCCACCCCTAAAATCAAGCTCCCCCAACAGCAGGTCTTTTGGATGACCCAGTCCCACCCTGTATCCCTCCCACCTCATGGTTCCTGGATTTACAGCTGGTCCTGCCCAGCTTCATGGCACCCTTGTCTCCACTGATCCTGCCCAGCTGCTTGGCTTCCTCATTACTGCCAGCTTCATCCAGCTCTTTGGCTCTGCCTCAGGCTCCTTCACAACCACCTCCTTCAGGTGTTCCTGTTCCCTGCCATACTCCACCTCCATGCCCACCACCTAGAACTTTTCCCATCTATTTCTTTTGGACTCCCCCTCGCACCATTTAGGGTTAGTTTCAGGACGCGTCTTCCAAGAGGGGAAGATGATGTCACGTTTAGGTTGTTTTTGTCCTGTGTTTTTGGTTTTCTTTGTTCCCTCACCTTGCTAATTTAGTCATTATGCTAATTAGTTCATCACTAGTTTATGCTCTATCACTAGTTTATTTCCCTAGTTTCTGATTGTTTTCACCTGTTTTTTTTGACTAGTTGAGTTTCCTGTGTATTTATACCCTGATTTAGTTCTGTTAGTTTGACAGTCGTTTTCAATTTGATATGGCGTTTTAAGTTCTCCTGGTCTCCCCAGTTTTGGGAATATTCAAAGTGTATTTTGAGAATCTCCACGTTTCTTTGGATTTCACCTACAAACACTGTTACAGCTGTGTGTAGGATGCACATTTTCTGTATGGATGGGGTACCCGGATGACAGGAAACCAAAATGTTATATACAATCATAGCACACTATATTGTTTCTCATAATGCAATGCACTTGTTTTGACCTTCCATTTACAGTATGATAACAGATTAAGGTTATTATTTTTAAAGTCGCAATCCATAACGTTTGCCTCTGTCATCCCTGTTCACAACATAAACTTTATCCATGTTAAGAAAATAACACTGAAAGCAACTTAAAATTTTAAATTCTAAACCGCTGTAAGGACAACCTACATACGGTCCACCATTCCAGCACCAACACATGCAATATATGGGCAGAATCTTCTCTCTGTTTACAAACATGACATAATTCTTACTCTTGGGCAGAAGAGTAAGAATTTCTTTTGTCCTGCTCTTAATTAGGACCTGAAAGCCTTTGAAGAGTCCTCTTATACAAACTTCTTCTTTGCACATCTTATTCTGTATTATCCCTTACTTTTTTCCATGCGCCAAGCAAGATTCAAAGAGTGTGTTAGCAGAATTTGGATAACAATTGATAAAGGGGTTGTGCTTTAAGTACAGACAAATAGAGAAGCATGCAGTTCATCCATCAAGCTAACGAGTCATTGCTTACAGATTTTAACCTATAGGAATCCTGCTTTCCTCCCCTGTGAGTTGCACAAATCATAGAGAACCATAGGCAGGCCAGAGATCTGAGCATAAACTAGACTGAGCTCCACAGGAAAAAAACAGAAAATGTGGAAACAAGGAGACAAAAACAGATAAGAGCTCTGTTACAAAGCTGCCTTGCCACCAACTATAGGCAACTACCTTCTTAGACACCATAATAACAAAAATGAAACCACACAGATTTGAAATACTATAGGCTTTTTACCCCTCACAATATCTATACCTTCTATATAAATAACAATATACTTTTATATGTTGTGTATTCTTTATATAGTAGATATTTTTGTTTATTTAATTTACACATACATTTAACTTGGAGATATGAATTGATAATTCAGTTCAGGAAGATGTCCAAAATTGGGCTTCTCAATCATCAGTGATGAAGAATGCATCCTAGGGATGCTATGTCCTTCCTAGACCAGTTCTTTTAAGCTATATAGGCTAGAGTCCTTCTGGAGTATTAAACTGAGGTAGTCTAATTGCATCCCCACAGTCACGGTGCAAAGGATTGTGGGTGATTGGAGTATGTGAAGGATACACTTGCATGCATTCTTTAAACAAAACCAAATGAAGGATCCTTCAAATTAAAATGGCCTTTGAGTCCTGTTAGGACATGGTCTAAGTCATGTAAGTAAATGTAATGTATATGGATGTTTGCCAACAATGGTACTTTACCAGGTACCAGGGAAAAACATAAGCAATTAAACATTTAAAATAAGCATTTAAAATGTATGAGTACCAGTACTTAAGTTTAAATAACATAATATATTCTAAATAATAATATATTATAATATATTAAAAAGTAAAATAAAGATCTGAACGCCTTTGACAAAGGTAAAATTGTTATGGCAAGGTGACTAGATCGGCGTGTCTCTAAAATGGCAAGGCAATTTACCAACAGTGATTATTGAAGGACAACCGACAAATTAATGACAGGGTGTTGGGTGCCCAAGGCTCATCAATGCACAAAGGCTATCCCATTTGGTCTGAGCCAACAAAAGGTCTATTTATACAATTAAAAGTATATGATTTATTTATAAAGTGCCTTTATTAGGCTCAGGGCCTTTCTACAAGTCAGTAATACATAAACACAGCATCACACAAATATCATACAGTACATATATATATATATATATATATATATATATATATATATATATATATATATATATATATATATATATATATATATATATATATATATATGCATCCATGCATATACACAGAAATTGAATGGCAACCCAGCTAACAATTTTTCTTATAAAAAAGTTCATTTTGAATGTTCTTACAACAATCAAAACGCCCAGTTTTTTAGACATTGTATGAAAATGTTTGGTTATAAGAACGTTATTTAAATTGTTATTAGAACATTATAATAATGTTCTAAGAACGTTTCCCTAACGTTCCCAGCAAATGTTTAGACAAATGCAAATGTTATTGCAATTATATCGGTCTATACAAGAAATAGTAAACTATCTAGAAATAGTAAACAATTTCAAGTGTTCCAAGATCTTAAGAGCCGCTTCACATCTGCACCCATACTCGGGCATCCAGATCCTGACTGTCCCTTCATTGTCGAGGAAGACGTCTCTAATACTGGGGTCAGAGCCATGCTTTAACAACGCCATGGCTCTCCAGCTAAGATATTTCCTTGTGCCTACTTCTCGAGAAAGTTATCTCCAGCCAAACAAAATTATGATGTGGGAACTCGAGAGTTAGCCTTAGAAGAGTCGCGACATTGGCTTGAGGGGGCATCTTATCCATTCAGGGTATTAACCCATCACAAGAATCTAGAATATCTACGCTTAGCAGAAAGATAAAATTCCAGACAGGCTCAATGGGCGCTGTTCTTCACACGTTTCAACTTTACTATCATGTATCATCAGGGATCCAAGAATACTAAAGCTGATGAAGTAATTTACCCAGCCTCACAAAAAAACATTATTCCTGAGAATCTTCTAGTGGCTCCTGTTCAGTGGGATATTGTTATTGAGATCAATCACCTTAACAGTGAAGATCCACCACCTCCTGAATGTCCTGATAATCTTCTCTTTTTTCCGGTTCCCCTACACAAGCACTTACTCAGATTCATGAAACCCCCTGCTCTGGTCATCCTAGTATCACTGCTAATATCCTATTGCTTCATAACCATTTCTGGTGGCCATCACTAACGTCAGACACAATTCAACATATTCATAATTGCCAGACCACCAAAACCCCCAAACAGTTACCAGCAGGCTTATTGCAGTCACTGCCTACTCCCCAAAGACCCTCGCACATTGCCATAGGCTTTATCAAAGATCTTCCCAATTCTCAGGGAAACACTACTATACACACACAATACGCCAAGTTATTTTTAAATTAAAAATACTACTTTTCCGTTTCTTTTAAAATAGTCTTTTTTTCCCCAAGCTGAGTCAAGACTGGAACATTGAAATGATCTATTAAATCAAAATAAAATGTGCAACAAGAAGTATGTGTAACCCGTTATACGTAATACCAATTTTGTGTCAACTCTGACAATGGACCGGGTAACTCAAAAGATTCGGTTCGTCCAAGGAGGGAGATGATGCAGCAGCAGTGAACAAACTCAGACAAGGTTGAGGTAAGAGCAAAATTTGATTTGTATTATTACAGTGAACAGTAGAAAATAAAAATTACATTCACAAAAGAATTCAATTCAAAAACAGAAATGTTTGTACTCAGTATTAATACTTTATACCACTTTTCTTCCTTATAGGGTTTATGGCTGTTTCACCTTGTTGGTAAGTTAATTGAAATTGATTAATTGATATTTCAGTTAACTGGGAATTGCTAAAAGCTATCTTCTATTAACTTTTCTCTTTTCTAAAGTGACCCGTTCTTGAGTTGTTTGAATGAAATCTTACTTTAGTGAAACCTTTAAACCATATAACAACACAGGCATAGAAATAGAAAATGAACAAATGAAACAAAATGATAATTTCTCTGAATTAAGTACCCAAGTTTCACAAAGTCCTCAATTTCCTGAATGAACTGACACAAACAACCCTGAGGAATCAGAAATCCGTTTGGAAATTCAGTCTCAAATTTATGGTAATCTCAGTCTTTAAGCTCCACTCCAGATCAGGATGAAATGAACAATGCAGTTTCACTCCTACCAGTTAAAGACGTGCAAGTTCAGTTCCTGTGTCTGTCCAACAAGTGAGACTCGCGCAAGCGTCTCAAATGATTCGCTTACAGGTGGCTCGCCAGTCCAACTCCACCACCGCAGATATAGGAAGTGTTGAGACAGTTCGGGATCAATCCGGGAAATATCAGCAAGGGAACTCACATGGAACAAAAGCAGAACAAAACATAAACCTGGCCAAGGAACTCATATACATGTTCATCAAATGAACTAGGACATTTGCGGATGAACCCCATTTCAGATGTCACTCTCAACTGCATTCAGCTTTCTCTGACCTTAATCTATTTGATATTTTTATATATTTTTTAATTCATTTGCTCACAGTAATGTTTATGTTTCAGTGTTTTTAAAACATATGCTCTTATTTAATTTGATGTTATTTCTGTGTCTGTTCATCTACTAGTAATCTGGGTTACATATGGATTTCACATTATTGAACAAAATCAATGACATAGAATCAATTTATTTAAAAAGAATCAATTAAATGTATACTTCAGTTCAAACAGTGCTTTACATTATGAAAACAGCTTAAACAGAAAACCAAAACAATCAAAACCAATTAAGAACTTTAAGATTTTTAAATATTTTTTGAATTTATATAAAATATTAAGAACTACAAAGATTAAAAATTAAAGAACACTCATGAATAATGTATATATAACAATAATTTTATAAAAGTGCCTGAAACACTAAAATCTAAAACATAAGAAAATCAACTATACATGACAATTTTTCTTTTAATGGAGTCACTGACATCTCACTCCATGTCAGCTTCAAGCACCAGGCCATTGGACTGACTGAAGCTTGAGAGGGATTTTGGGAGATACTGCAAGGACATAAAGACAACAGTGTTGTATTTAAGTGTGGTGAGATTTAGTATATTGCTCATGCAAAAGATCTTAATTACAAAAAGGGGTGAATAAAAAATCCTCAATTGTATAGCCAAAGTTTTGTGTGTGTTTTTTTTGCTTCAGCATGATGAATTAATGATTAGCCCGAGTTATGCATAGGTGTTTTTTTTAGTTAGTATTTGTATTTAAAAAGTACCACTAATTATTATGGCATCAAAATAATTATGAAATGAAAAATAGTTTTAAAGTGCAGTGCACTTAAAGGGACAGTTTACCCCAATTTTTTTATGAATACAGTACAGTATATTAAACATATAAAAATATGGATTCAGTACGGTATATAAAATCATAACAGGTGCAAAAAGTTTAATTGATAGAAAACCGAATGTGTAATTGCTGTGGAAAAAAATGTTCTGGCTGCATGGGGCCATTTATTTCAACTAACCTTATCCGATTCGGGGTAAATCTCAGGAACGTGCTCTAACAGAAACATTTTTTAAATATGAAAAGATGGTACGGAACTAAATGGTACGGAAAAACAACCAGTCTAAACAAAAAAATCTATCAAGATAATTTCAACTGTATTCTTAGTACACGTACTAAATACTGCTGTAACAGCCCTGTGAATGGTGGCAGCAGTTTTTGAGAATTTAATTACACCGCTGATCTACTTACAACTTCATTAAACTCTGCAACTCTCATTAACTGCTGCAAAACTAAGCGAATCAACATTGTGATAGTGTTTTATTTATACAATCAACAAAATTCACTTATCTGAAAGCCACTGTCGCTCTGAGTGAGCCGTCAGTTTGTCCTGCTTTGGCACGTGCTGTCCAAAACCATGCCCATCCTACCACGTTAAAAACTTATTTAAATAAAAATTAAATTATTATTATTTACTATATTATTATTATTTACTATCTTTAAAGTAAATTAAAGATATTTTATTCATGTGCTTGTTTTCTATAGTGGACACCAAGAAAAAAAACAAGGCATATATGAGCAAAAAAAACTTTTTTCATATATACTTTTTATATTGTTTTTATGCTAATGTTTTTAAAACATTCCATTAACAACGTAATGATAACATTTATATGCTAAAGTTTTAAAATGTTCCACTAACTGCAATGATAACGTTTTTATACTAGCATTTTTAGAACATTCCATTAGTAACACAATAACATTTTGATGCTGACATTTTTAGAACGTTCCACTAACAATGCAATGATAATGTTTTTATACTAACATTTTTAAAACGTTCCACTGAAAATGACGTTTTTATGCTAACATTTTAGAACATTCCTCTGACTATGCAACGATAACTTTTTATGCTAAGCTTTTTAGAACGTTCCAATAATGTTTTAAAAATGTTAGCATAAAAACGTTATTATTGCATGGTTAGAGGATCATTCTAAAAATACTAACATAAAAACGTTATCATTGCATTTGTTAATGGAACGTTATTATGAAAAACATTAGCATAAAAACGTTATCATTGCACTGTCAGTGGAATGTTTTTAAAACCTTAGCATAAAAACGTCATCATTGCATAGTCAGTGGAATGTTTTAAAGTGTTAGCATAAAAATGTTATCATTGCATGGTTAATGGAACGTTCTAAAAAGTTACCATAAAAACTTTATCATTGCCTAGCCAGTGGAACGTTTTAAAACGTTAGAATAGAAATGTTATCATTGTATTGTCAGTGGAACGTTCTAAAAACCTTAGATTATCATTGCAACAATGCAATGACAGCGTTTTTATTTTAGCGTTTTTAGAATGTTCCTCTAACAATGCAATAATGACTTTTGATGAAAGTTTTAAAACGTTCCATTAACAATGGAATGATAACGTTTTTGTTAGCGTTTTAAGAATGTTCCTCTAACAATGCAATAATGACTTTTGATGCTAAAGTTTTAAAACGTTCCACTGACTACGCAATAATAACGTTTGTATGCTAAGGTTTTTAGAACGTACCACTGCCAATACAATGATAACATTTTTATGCTAACATTTATAAAACGTTACATTAACAATGCAATGATAAAGTTTTTATTTTAGCGTTTTTAAAACATTCCACTGGCAACGCAATGATTACGTTTTTATAGTAAACTCTTTAGGACGTTCCATTAACCATGCAATGAAAACGTTTATACAAAAATGTTAAAACTTTTCACTTACTATGCAATGATAACGTTTTTATAATAAGGATTTTAGAACTTTACAATGCAATGATAATGTTTTTATGCTAACTTTTTTAGAATGTTCTATTTACAATGCAATGATTACATTTTTATGTTAGCGTTTGTAGATCGTACCACTAACCATGTTCCGTCAACAGTCTATTGATAATGTTTTATGCTAACATTTTAAGATGTTCAACTGACTACGCTATGATAATGTTTTAATGTTAAGGTTTTTTAGAATGTTACACTAACAATGCGATGATAACGCATTTTTCTAGCTGCCTTTTAAGAGCTGATAAGTCATTATTATACCAAGGTGCTGGCGCTCTCTCCTTCACCTTCTTAAGCCTAATTGGTGCAACAACTTCTAGGGTACCTAAAAAAGCTTTGTTTAAGGTTTCTGTCACAGCATCGAGATCTTCAATGTTGTTTATTACATGATGCATTTGAGACAGATCTGGAAGATTGCTAATAAAACTATCTTTGGTAGTAGATGTGCTTGTTCTGCTTGGTCTTTGTCGTGGTGTTGGACGAGAGGGCTCATCTAACATTACAGTATAGAAGATGGGGCAGTGATCTGAAATAGCATCGTTCTGAGGTAATATTTCAGTGTTGTTTATATTGAGTCCAAATGACAGGATTAGGTCCAAAGTGTGATTACATTTATGAGTGGGTCCCGACACCTTTTGACTAACACCAAGCGAGCACCATCTCTCTTTAACAGGTCAGGTCTCCTCCAGAAATAATTCCATTTTGTTTATAAAGCCTATATTATTCTGCGGGCACCACTTAGACATCCAGCCATGCAGAGACAGTAATCTGCTGTAAATCTCACTACCCCAGTAAGCGGGTAAGGGGACAGAGCATGTTACATTTATATTGAGTCCAAATGACAGGATTAGGTCCAAAGTGTGATTACATTTATGAGTGGGTCCCGACACCTTTTGACTAACACCAAGCGAGCACCATCTCTCTTTAACAGGTCAGGTCTCCTCCAGAAATAATTCCATTTTGTTTATAAAGCCTATATTATTCTGCGGGCACCACTTAGACATCCAGCCATGCAGAGACAGTAATCTGCTGTAAATCTCACTACCCCGGTAAGCGGGTAAGGGGCCAGAGCATGTTACATTGTCTGACAAAGTATTTGCAAGTTCACACACGTCCTTAATGTTATCTTTGGTGATCTCCAATTGGCGGAGTATCATGTCGTTTGTGCCAACGTAAATAATAATATTAGAGAATTTACGTTTAGCATTGGCCAGCACTTTCAATTTTGATCTAATGTCAGACACTCTGGCTCCTGGTATACATTCAACAATGGTGGCTGGTGCCTCTATTTCCACGTTCCATATAATAGAATCACCAATAACCAGGGCGCTTGATACCGGCGTCTCAGCAGGTGCGGTGCTGAGTGGGGAGAACCGGTTAGACAGTATAATAGGAGCGGGAGAGTGGCGCTGCTTTTCGTTACAACTATGCCGCCTGACTGTCACCCAGCTGCCCTGCCACATTGGGCCTGTTGTCGGAACCGAGCCATGATCATAGCATGTTATGCTAGGCACATCCGAATTAGTGTCTGTTAAATTTACACCCTTACTAGTCTCAAGAAGTCTTCTGATGCGTGATTTTAATTCTGCAACCTTCTCCGTCAGCCTTACTACAGCCTTACATTTATCACATGTGTAGCCCTCCTCACTGACGGAAGAAGCTAAGCTATGCATGTGGCATGAGGTGCAGGTTACGATAACAAGAGGGGGAAACGTTTATTACCGTTTACGGGCTGAGAGGCGGAGATCTTGGAGTCCGGTTGCGGCACGGGTGAGGAAGTCATTGGGTGCCTGCATCGCTCCAGGGCTGGGCTGATGTTCATTACAGTGGACCGGGACTCACGTGAACGGGCCCAGGCAAACTTCTCCACCGCTTCCTGCTCTGCACACACAGAGCCACACACACCGGATAGATCCGCCCTTAGAATAACTTGACAGTAATCCTTTAGTGAATAGGGTAGATGGGTCGGTACAAGCTTCTGGAACTGCTAGGAAATGCTAACGGTCTAGTGGGCTAAACAGGAAGTGATAACGACAGAGCAAAGCAATCATAACTTTCCACTAACCATGCAATGATAACGTTTTTATGTTAATGTATTTAGGACATTTCACTAACAACGCAGTTATTACGTTTTAATGCTAAGTATTAAAGAACATTCTGCTGACAATGTAATGATAATGTTTTTATGCTAAGATTTTTAGAATGTTCCACTGACAATGCAATGATAAAGTTTTATGCTAACGTTTTTAGATCGTACCACTGAGAACTCAATGATAACATTTTCTGCTAACGTTTTTAGAACGTTCTACTGAAAAGCAATGATAACGTTTTTATGCTAATGTTTTTAAAACGTTCTAATGACAATGCAATGATTGAAGGTATTTAGATCATTCAACTAATCATGCAATGATAATTTTTAATGCTAAGATTTTTAGAATGTTCCAATGACTACACAATGATGACATTTTATGTTAACATTTTTAAAACGTCCCATTAACAATGCAATGATAATGTTTTATGTTAGCATTTTTAGAAGCTCCTCTAACCTTGCAATAATGACATTTTTATACTAACGTTTTAAAACATTCCACTGACAACCCAATGTTAAAGTTTTTATGCTGTTTTTAGAATGTTCCACTAACAATGCAATGATAACATTTTTATGCTAACGTTTTTAGAACTTTCTACTAACAGTGCAATGATAAAGCTTTTATGGTAATGTTTTTAGGACATTTCACTAACAATGCAATGATAACGTTTTTATGCTAAGGTTTATAGAACGTTCAACTAACCATGCAATGATTACGTTTTTATGCAAAGGTTTTTAGAACATTCAACAATGTAATGATAACATTTTCTGCTAACGTTTTTAGAACGTTCTACTGACAAAGCAATGATAACATTTTATGCTAACGCTTTTAAAACTTTCTAATGAAAATGCAATGATTACGTTTTTATGCTAACGTTTTTAAACCTTTCCACTAACCATGCAATGATAAAGCTTTTATGCTAATGTTTTAAGGACATTTCAATAACCACGCAATAATAATGTTTTTTACTAAGGTTTTAAGAATACTCCACTGACAATGCAATGAGTTATTTAGAACGTTCAACTAACCATGCAATGAAAACGTTTTTATGCAAAAATGTTAAAACTTTCCACTGACTACGCAAAGATAACGTTTTTATAATAAGGATTTTAGAACTTTACACTAACAATGTAATGATGTTTTTATGCAATGGTTTTATGCTAACGTTTTTAGAACGTACCTCTGACAATGCAATTAACGTTTTCTGCTAACATTTTTAGAACGTTCTACTGACAACACAATGATAACATTTTCAGCTAACATTTTTAGAACGTTATACTTACAATGCAAAGATTATGTTTTTATGCTAATATTTTTTGAACGTTCCACTAATCATGCAATAATAACGTTTCTATTCTAACATTTTTCGAACGTTCCACTAAACATTCAATGATAATGTTTTTACACTCGTGAAAAAATTAGGACACCCTATGAAAGCCTGTGTATTTTTGTAACATTTTTGCAACATTTTGGATATATGGATATTTAATCTCAATTTTAACAATACAGAGAGATTAAAGTAATATATCTAAGCAATTAAAACTGAAGAGGGGATTTTCTGTAAAATGTAATTCCACAAAATGCAAATTCTAACTGAGACAAAAGTTAGGACACCCTCACATGTATTCCCTCTTAAAATGGCTCAAATCACACACAGGTGTATCACACCAGGTGCACATAATTAGTAGATCATTACTCAGCATTTTGAATGAGGCTTGCCCTGTCTAAACCTTAGATATTTAGTTTGGTGTGCTCCTGACTCTTGAAGTGAGAGTGAGCACCATGGTGAGAGCAAAAAATCTGTCAGAGGCCTTCAGAAAAAAAATGTAGCATCCTATGAGTCTGGTAAGGGATTTAAAAAGATCTCAAAAGATTTTGTAATCAGTCATTCCACTGTCCGGAAGATCGTCTACAAGTGGAGGGCTTTCAAAACAACTGTCAATATGCCTAGGTCTGGTCGCCCCAGAAAGTTCACTCCAAGAGTAGACTGCAAGATGTTAAAAGAGGTCTCAAAAAACCCTAAAATGTCATCTCGGGACCTACGGCAGGCTATGGCTACTGTTGATGTCAAAGTGCATGCCTCTGCAATCAGAAAGAGACTGCACAAGTTCAACTTGCATGGGAGGTGTGCAAGGAGGAAACCTTGGCTGAGAGAAACATCAAGGCCAGACTGACATTTACCAAAGAGAATGTCGACAAAGACCAGGACTTCTGGAATAATGTTCTTTGGACAGATGAGTCCAAAATTGAATTATTTAGACACCAGAGCAGAGGACATGTTTGGCTTAAACCAAAGACAGCATTCCAGGAAAAGAACCTCATACCAGCTGTGAAGCATGGAGGTGGAAGTGTCATGTTTGGGGCTGCTTTGTTGCAGCAGGACCTGGTCAGCTCACCATCATAGAATCCACCATGGATGAATTCCACTGTGTATCAGAAGGTGCTTGAAGAACATGTGAGACCATCTGTTAGAAAATTAAAGCTGAAGCGGAACTGGACCATGCAACATGACAATGACCCAAAATATACTAGTAAATCAACCAAAGACTGGCTGAAAAGGCAGAAATGGAGAGTCCTGGAATGGCCGAGTCAAAGTCCAGATCAGAAACCCGTTGAGATGCTGTTGGGTGACTTGAAAAGGGCTGTACATGCAAGAAACCCCTCAAACATCTTACAGCTGAAAAATTGAGGAGCATTGAGGACTGGGGTAAAATTTCCTCAGACCGATGTCAGAGACTGGTAGATGGCTACAAGAGGCGCCTCACTGCCAAAGGAGGTAATACTAGCTATTAGGGGCTAGGGTGTCCTATCTTTTTCCTCAGTTAAAATAGGCATTTTTGTAGAATTACATTCACAGAAGATCTTGAAAAGACTTTTCTTCAATTTTAATTGTTCAGTTATATTACTTTAATCTGTATTGTTAAAATTAAATTAAAATTATTTGAAATAACCAAATAATAAAAATGTTACAAAATACACATGCTTTCACAGGGTGTCCTAATTTTTTCACGACTGTATGCGGAGGTTTTTTGAATGTTCCAATAACCATGCAATGAAAACGTTTTTATGCAAAAATTGTAAAACGTTCCACTGACTATGCAATGATAACGTTTTTATAATAAGTATTTTAGAACTTTACACTAACAATGAAATAACTTTTTTGCTAAGGTTTTTTGAACATTCCACTTACCGTGCAATGATAACATTTTATGCTAACATTTTTAGAACATTCAACAAACAATGTAATGATAACATTTTCTGCTAACGTTTTTAGAACTTTCTACTAACCATGCAATGATAACAATTTTATGCAAATGTTTTAGGACATTTCACTACCAGTGCAATGATAACGTTTTATGCTAATTGTAAGATTATAATTTAGTTTGCTGTGTTTGGATAATCCTTTTCTTCAATACCAGATTTATTGGATGTTGTGAGGAGGTACCTTCAGCAGAGCTCTGGGAGCAAGAGACACAGACACTAGATTGTGGTTGACTCAAGCTCTTTTATTTCCTCACCAGAAGCAGATTATATAGAACATAACAGGATGCACCTAAATCTGTATAAAGCACTCAAACAGCTGGATTATATTTTATTACCATATACTGTTAGAAACAACAGCTTCAGGGTGTATTCTAGACTTCCTTGTGCAACAGAGTATATGTCACTCAAAAAGAGATATCAAAACTCATTTACCCTTAAGGGTTGTTAACTATATTCATTAGTGCGGGGAACTAAGTAATCTAACAGGTTTTAGAACATTACACTAACAATGCAATGAAAATGTTTTGTTACCATTTTTAAAATGTTCCATTAACAATGAAATGATAATGTTTTTAAGTTAGAGTTTTTAGAACGTTCCACTAACCATGCAATAATGACTTTGTATGCTAACGTTTTAAAACGTTCCACTGAGTACTCAATGATTGCATTTTTATACTAACATTTTTGGAACGCTCCACATTAAAAGCAACGTTGTTATAGTAAACTTATTAGGACGTTCCACTAACCATGCAATGTTAACATTTTTACCCTAAGGTTTTCAGAACATTCCACTGACAATGCAATGATTACATTTTTATGCGAAAGGTATTTAGAATGTTTGACTGACAATGCAATGATAACCTTATCTGCTAACGTTTTTAGGACTTTCTACTACAAATGCAATGATATTATTTATATGCTAAAATATTAACTTTCCACTAACAACGCAATGATGATGTTTTTATGTTAACATTTTTAAAATGTTCCATTAACAATGTGATGATAATGTTTTTATTCTAACGGTTTTAGAACATTTAATTGGCAATATAATGATAACGTTTTTATGCTTATATTTTTAGAAGGTTACAACTAACAATGCAATGATATTGTTTTATTCTCGCGTTTTTAGAACATTCCAGTAACATTACAATAATAATGTAATCATGTTAGTGTTTTTAGGACGTTCCTCTAACCATGCAATGATAGCGTTTTTATGCTAATGTTTTAAATGTTCCACTAACCATGCAGTGATAACGTTTTCATGCGACAGTTTTTAGAATGTTCGACTGACAATGCAATGATGACCTTATCTGCTAACGTTTATAGGACTTTCTACTACAAATGCAATGATATTATTTATATGCTAAAATTTTAATGTTCCACTAACAATGCAATGATTACGTTTTTATGCTAAGGTTTTTAGAACGTTCCACTAGCAATACAACGATATAAATTTTTATGCTAATGTTTTTAGGATGTTCCACTAGCAATGCAAAGATAAAAATTTTATGCTAATCTTTATAGGACATTCCGCTAACAACGCAATGATGACATTTTTATACTAAGGTTTTACAAACATTCCTCTAACCATGCAATGATAACGTTTTTATGTTACTGTTTTTAGAACAATCCTCTAACCACGCAATGATAACGTTTTTATGCTAACATTTTAAAACTTTCCACTGACTATGCAACAATAATGTTTTAAATCTAAGGTTTTTAGAACGTTCCACTAGCAACGCAATGATTACATTTTTATGCTAACATTTTAAAATGTTCCACTAACTATGCAGTGATAACGTTTTTATGCGAAGGTTTTGAGAACGTTCAACTAAGAATGCAATGCTAAAGATTTCTGCAAATGTTTGTAGAATGATCCACTAAAAATGCAATGATAACTTGTTTATGCTAACATTTTTTAAACGTTCTTATAACAATGCAATGATAATGTTTTTAAGATAGTGTTTTTGGAATGTTCCCATAACCATGCAATAATGTATTTTTATGCTAACGTTTTAAAACATTATACTGAGTACCTAATGATTACGTTTTTATGCTAAGGTTTCTAAAATGTTTCACTTACTAAGCAATGATGACGTTTCTATGCTAAGTTTAAAAATATTCCACTGACTACGCAATGACAACATTTTCTGTGTAAGTTTTAAGAACGTTCAACTGAGAATGCAATGATTACGATTTTATGCTAAGGTTTTTAGAACGTTCCTCTGACTAAACAATGATGATGATGATTGTATGCTAATGTTTTAAAACATTCCACTGACAATGCAATGATAGCGTTTTTGTTAAGGTTTTAAGAACGTTCCAATGACAACACAATGATAACCTTTTCTACTAACGTTTTAAGAACTTTCTACTAACAATGCAATGATAAAGTTTTTGTGCTAAAAAATTTTTAACTTTCCACTAACCATACAATGATAAAGTTTTTATGTTAACATTTTTAAAACATTCCATTAACAATGCAACAATGTTTTAAGTTAGCGTTTTTAGAAAGTTCCTGTAACCATGCAATAGTGACTTTTTATGCTAACGTTTTAAAACGTTCCACTGACAATGCAATGATAACGTTTTTATGCTAACGTTTTTAGAATGTTCTACTGACAACGCAATGATAACGTTTTTAGCTAATGTTTTAGAACGTTCTACTAAATGCAATGATAACGTTTTTATGCTAACATTTTTAGAACGTTCCACTAACCAGGCAATGATAACGTTTTTATACAACCCCAAATCAGAAAAAGTTGGGACAGTATGGAAAACACAAATAAAAAAAGAAAGTAGTGATTTCTAAATTTACTTTGACATTGCAGACAATACAACAGCGCATTATTTAATGTGTTCTTCATGATTTTTATTGTTTTTTCTTCAAAAAAAAACCAAATTCCTATTTTGGTTCTTGCAACACATTTCAAAAAAAGTTGGAACAGGAGCAATTTAGGGCTAGTAATCAGGTAAATTGGTTAAATAATGATGTGATTTGAAACAGGTGATGTCAACAGGTGATTGTAATTATGATTTGGTACAAAAGCAGCATCCAAGAAAGGTCTAGTCCTTTAGGAGCAAAGATGGGCTGAGGATCGCCAGTTTGCCAACAAATACGTGAGAAAATTATTTAAATGTTTAAAAACAATGTTCCTCAAAGAAAGATAGGAAGACAATTGCTTATTTCACCTTCAACAGTGCATAACATAATTAAAAAGTTTCAAGGAATATGGAGGAATTTCAGTGCGTAAAGGACAAGGGCGCAAGCCTAAGCTGAACAACCGTGCTCTCCAATCCCGGCGGCACTGCATCAAGAATCGTCATTCATCTATAAGCAATATCATCACATGGGCTCAGGACTACTTCGGCAAACCTTTGTCAAGTACCACAATACGTAGTTACATCCACAAATGCCAGTTAAAACTGTACTGTGCCAAAAGGAAGCCCTATGTTAACAGTGTCCAGAAGCGCCATCGACTTCTCTGGGCTCGGAGGCATCTGGGATGGACCATCACACAGTGGAAACGTGTATTGTGGTCAGATGAATCAGTATTTCAGGTATTGTTTGGGAGAAATTTTTTGGGACGCTGTGTGCTCCGGACCAAAGAAGAAAAGGATCATCCAGACTGTTACCAGCAACAAGTCCAAAAGCCAGGGTCTGTCATGGTATGGGGTTGTGTCAGTGCCCTTGGTAAAGGTAACTTGCACTTCTGTGATGGCACCATTAATGCTGAAAAGTACGTAGAGATTTTGGAGCACAATATGCTGCCTTCAAGAAGACATCTTTTCCAGGGACGTCCATGCATATTTCAAGATAATGCAAAACCACATTCTGCACACATTACAAAGTCCTGGCTGCGGAGGAAGAGGATACAGGTACTTGACTGGCCTGCCTGCAGTCCCGACCTGTCTCCAATAGAGAATGTGTGGCGCATTTTGAAGCGCAAAATGCGACAACGAAGACACCATACTGTTGCCCACCTTAAGACTTGTTTGCAGCAAGAATGGGACAAAATTACACCTGAATACGTTACACCTGAATACACTTCTTCACTTGGTGTCTTTAGTCTCTAAACGTCTTTTAAGTGTTGTGAAAAGGAATGGCAACATTACAAAGTGGTAAATGCTTTACTGTTCCAACTTTTTTTGAAATGTGTTGCAAGAACCAAAATAGGAATTTTGTTTTTTTATAGAAAAAACAAAAATCATGAGGAACACATTAAATAATGTGCTGTTGTGTTGTCTGCAATGAAATACAAGTCAAAGTAAATTTAGAAATCACTACTTTCTTTTTTTATTTGTGTTTTCCATACTGTCCCAACTTTTTCTCATTTGGGGTTGTAATAAGGATTTTAGAACTTTATTCTAACAATGCAATGATACTGTTTTCTCCTAACGTTTTTTGAATGTTCTATTTACAATGCAATGATTACGTTTTATGCTAACATTTTTAAAACATTCAACAAACAATGTAATGATAATGTTTTTTCCTAATGTTTTCAGAACGTTCTACTGACAACACAATAATAACGTTTTCTGCTAACCTTTTTTTAACTTTCTACTAACAATACAATGATAATGTTGTTTTACCAAAAAAAATTTTAACTTTCCTCTAACCATGCAATGATAACGTTTTTATGCTAATGTTTTTAGAACGTTCCACTGACTACGCAATGATAACATTTTAATACTAACATTTTCAGAACGTTCCACTGACTACGCAATGATAACTTTTTTGCTAATGTTTTTCGAACATTCCACTAACCATACAAAGATAACGTTTCTACGCTAACTTTTTTAGAACGTCTACTAACCATTCAATGAAAACATTTTTATGCGAAGGCTTTAAGAACGTTCCACTGACATCGCAATGAAAACGTTTCTATGCTAACATTTTCAGAATGTTCCACATAAATGCAATGTTAATGTTTTTATAGTAAACGTTTTAGGATGTTCCACTAACAATGCAATGATAACTTTTTTGCTAAGGTTTTTTGAATGTTCCAGTGACAACACAATCATAATGTTTTATGCTAACATTTTTAAAACATTCAACAAACAATGTAATTACAACGTTTTATGCTAACGTTTTTAGAAAGTTTTACTTAGAATGCAATGATTACGTTTTATGCTAACATTTTAAAACATTCAACAAACAATGTAATGACAACGTTTTATGCTAACTTTTTTAGAACGTTCTACTTACAATGCAATGATAACGTTTTTTGCTAAATTTTTTAGAACATTCCACTAGCAACGCAAAGATAACTTATTTATACTAATATTTTTTAAACGTTCCTGTAACAATGCAATGATAATGTTTTTAAGTTAGCATTTTTAGATCGTTTCTCTAACTATGCAATAATGACTTTTTATGCTAACATTTTAAAAAGTTCCACTGAGTACTCAATGATTACATTTTTATGCTAAGGTTTTTAGAACGTTCCACTGACTATGCAGTGATGATGTTTGTAATCTAACATTTTAAAACATTTTCCTAACTATGCTACTATGCTAACATTTTCTGCTAACGTTTTAAGAATGTGCAACTAACAATGCAATGGTAACGTTTTGTGCTAACATTTTGCAATGCAATTGTAATGCAATGATAACGTTTTATGCTAACATTTTTAAAACATTCAACAAACAATGTAATGATAACGTTTGATGCTAACGTTTTTAGAACGTCCTACTGACAATGCAATGATAACGTTTTCTCCTAAAGTTTTTAGAGCGTTCTACTTACAATGCAATGATTACATTTTATGCTAACATGTTAAAACATTCCACTAACGAGGCAATGATTATCTTTTTATGCAAAGGTTTTTAGAACGTTCTATTGACAACGCAATAACCTTTTCTGTTAACGTTTTCAGTACGTCTACTAACCATTCAATGATAACGTTTCTATGCTAACATTTTTAGAACTTCTACTAACCATTCAGTGATAACATTTTTATGCAAAGACTTTAAGATCGTTCCACTGACAACGCAATGAAAACGTTTTTATACTAACATTTTCAGAACATTCCACATAAATGCAATATTAATGTTTTTAAACTTTTTAGGACGTTCCACTAACAATGCAATGATAACTTTTTTGTTAAGGTTTTTTGAACGTTCCACTAACTGTGCAGTAATAAAATTTTTATGCAATGGTTTTTTGAACGTTCCAATAAAAAATTGTAACACCAAAAAATTGTAAAACTTTCCACTGACTACGCAATGCTAACATTTTTATAATAAGGATTTTAGAACTTTACACTGACAATGCAATGATTACGTTTTTATGCTAAAGGTATTTAGAACGTTCAATTAACCATGCAATGATAACATTTTTATGCTAATGTTTTTAGGACATTTCACTAACAACTTCACTAACAAATTATGCTAACATTTTTTAAACATTCCTTTAACAATTCAATGATAACGTTTAATGCTAACGTTTTTAGAACATTCCACTAACAATGCAATGATAATGTTTTATGCTAATTGTAAGATTATAATTTAGTTTGCTGTGTTTGGATAATCCTTTTCTTCAATACCAGATTTATTGGATGTTGTGAAGGAGGTACCTTCAGCAGAGCTCTGGGAGCAAGAGACACAGACACTAGAGTGTGGTTGACTCAAACTCGTTTATTTCCTCATCAGAAGCAGATTATATAGAACATAACAGGATGCACCTAAATCTGTATAAAGCACTCAAACAGCTGGATTATATTTTATTACCATATATGGTTAGAAACAACAGCTTCAGGGTGTATTCTAGACTTCCTTATGCAACAGAGTATATGTCACTCAAAAGAAGATATCAAAACTTATTAACCCTTAAGGGGTGTTGACTATATTCATTAGTGCGGGGAACTAAATAATCTAACAGGTTTTTAGAACATTCCACTAACCATGCAATGATAACGTTTTCATGCGAAGGTTTTTAAAATGTTCTATTGACAACGCAATGATAAACTTTTCTTCTAACGTTTTTAGAGCTTTCTACTAACAATGCAATAATGACATTTGTATGCTAATGTTTTAAAACATTCCACTGACAACGCAATGATAAAAAAAATTGTTGCTAACATTTTTAGATTTTTCCACTAACAATGCAATGATAACATTTTTTATGCTAACATTATTAAAACGTTCCATTAACAATGCAATGATAATGTTTTTGTTCCTCTAACCTTGCAATAATGATACTTTTATGCTAACGTTTTAAAACATTACACTAACATTGCAATGATAACATTTTTAAGTTAGCATTTTTAGAACGTTCCTCTAACCATGCAATAGTGACTTTTTATGCTAACATGTTAAAACGTTCCACTGACTACGCAATGACAACATTTTTATGCTAACATTTTTTAAACGTTTCATTAACAATGTAATGATAACTTTTTTTGCTAAGGTTTTTAGAGTATTCCACTGACAATGCAATGATTACGTTGTTATGCTAAGGTATTTATAACGTTCAGCTAACAATGCAATGATAATGTTTTCATGCAATGGTTTTGTAAATGTTCCACTGACAACGCCATGATAACGTTTTATGTTAACATTCTTAAAACGTTCCACTGACAACAGATTGATAACTGTTTATGCTAAGGTTTTTAGAACATTCCACTGACAACGCAATGATAATGTTTATATGCTAACCTTTTTAGAACGTTCCACTAACCGTGCAATAACATTTTTATGCAATGGTTTTTTGAACATTCCACTGACAACGCAATGTAATAATAACATTTTATGCTAACATTTTACAACGTTACATTAACCATGCAGTGATAACGTTTTCATGCGAAGGTTTTTAGAACGTTGTATTGACAACGCAATGATAAACTTTTTTGCTAACGTTTTTAGAGCTTTCTACTAACAATGCAATGATGTTTTTATGTTAACATTTTTAAAACGTTCCATTATCAATGCAATGATAACGTTTTATGCTAACGTTTGTAGAAAGTTCCACTAACAATGCAATGATAACTTGTTTATACTAACATTATTAAAATGTTCCACTAACAATGCAATAACGTTTTATGCTAACGTTTGTAGAAAGTTCCACTAACAATGCAATAATAATAAATTGTTTATAGCAGAAACGTTTATATTTTTTAAACGTTCCTTATTACAATGCCATGATAAAGTTAGCGTTTTTAGAACATTCCTCTAACCATGCAATAATGACTTTTAATGCTAACGTTTTAAAAAGTTCCACTAAGTACTCAATGATTACATTTTTATGCTAAGGTTTTTAAAACGTTCCACTGACTACCCAACAATAACGTTTTTATGCTTAGGTTTTTAGAATATACCACTAACTAGGCAATAATAACGTTTTTATGCCAACATTTTTAGATTGTTCCACTAACCATGCAATGATAATGTTTTTATGCTAAGGTTTATAGAATATTCCACTGACAAAGCATTGATAATATAACTTTCTACTAACAATGCAATGATAAAGTTTTAATGCTAATGTTTTTAGGACATTTTGCTAACAACGCAATGATTACGTTTTTATGCAAAGGTTTTTAGAACATTCAACAAACAACGCAATGATAACGTTTTATGCTAACATTTTTAGACCGTACCACTGGCAATGCAATGATTATGATTTTATGCTACGATTTTAAAACGTTTCACTAACCGATCAATAATAAAATTTTTATACAATGGTTTTTTGAACGTTCCAATGACAATGCAATCATAACGTTTTGTTAACATTTTTAGAACATTCAAACAACATAATGATAACGTTGTATGCTAACGTTTATAAAACGTACCACTGACAACGCAATGATACCATTTTCTGCTAACATTTTTAGAACGTTCGATTTACAATGTAATGATAACATTTTAATGCGAAGCTTTTTAGAATGTTCTATTGACAACGCAATGATAACCTTTTCTGCTAACAATTTTAGAACTTTCTACTAACAATGCAAAGATGTTATTTTTATGCTAAAAATTTTTTTACCTTTCACTAACAACGTTATGATGACGTTTTATGCTAACGTTTGTAGAAAGTTCCACTAACAATGCAATGATAACATTTTTATGCCAACATTTTTTAAATGTTCCTGTAACAATGCAATGATAACATTTTTATGCCAACATTTTTTAAATGTTCCTGTAACAATGCAATGATAATGTTTTTATGCCAACATTTTTTAAATATTCCTGTAACAATGCAATGATAATGTTTTTAAGTTAGCATTTTTAGAATGTTCCTCTAACCATGCAATAATGACTTTTTATACTAAGGTTTTTAGAACGTTCCACTGACTAGGCAATGATGATGTTTGTGTGCTAACATTTTAAAACGTTTCACTGACTATGCAATGACAACATTTTCTGCTAACGTTTTAAGAATGTGCAACTAACAATGCAATGATAACGTTTTGTGCTAACATTTTGCAATGCAATTGTAATGCTATGATAACGTTTTATGCTAATGTTTTTAGAACATTCCACTAACCGTGCGATAACATTATGCAATGGTTTTTTGAACGTTCCACTGACAATGCAATGATAACGCTTTCTGCTAACGTTTCTAGAACTTTCTACTAATAATGAAATGATAACATTTTTGTGCTAAAAATTTTTAATCTTTCCACTAACCATGTAATGATAACGTTTCTATGCTAATGTTTTTAGGACACTTCAACACTACTAATAACGCAATGATTACATTTTTATGCTAAGGATTAAAGAAAATTCTACTGACAATGTAATGATAACGTTTTTATGTTAAGGTTTTTAGAATATACCACTGACGAGGCAATGATAACTTTTTTGGTAATGTTTATAGAACGTTCCACTAACCATTCAATGATAACTTATCTATGCAAAGGTTTTAAGAATGTTCCACTGACAAAGCTATGATAACGTTTTTATACTAACATTCTTAATTCGTTCCACATAAATGCAATGTTAACGTTTCACAGTAAACTTTTTAGGACGTTCCACTAACCATGCAATGATAATGTTTATATACTAAAGTTTTTAAAACGTTGTACTGATAACAAAAGGATAACCTTTTCTGCTAACGTTTTTAGAACTTTCTTCTAACGCTGAAATAACTTTTTTATGCTATTGTTTTTACGACATTCCACTAACAACACAACTATGACGTTTTTATGCTTAGGTTTAAAGAACATTCAAGGTTCTTAGAACTTTCCACTGACTAGGCAATGATAACCTTTTATGCTAACGTTTTTAGAATGTTTTACTAACAATGCAATGATACATTTTTTCAACAATACAGTAATAACGTTTTATGCTAAGGTATTTAGAACGTTCCACTAACCATGCAATGAATACGTTTTTATGCAAAAATTTTAAAACTTTCCACTGACTACGCAATCGTAACATTTTTATAATAAGGATTTTAGAACTTTACACTAACAATCCAATGATAATGTTTTTATGCTAACGTTTTCATCACTAACCTTGCAATAATATTTTTATGCAATAGTTTTTTGGACGTTCCACTGACATCACAATAATAACATTTTCTGCTAACGTTTTTAGAATGTTCTACTGACAACACAGTGATAACGTTTTTGCTAACATTTTTAGAACGTTCTACTGACAACACAATGATGTTTTTGCTAACGTTTTTAGAACCATCTACTGACAACACAATAACATTTTTTTCTAACGTTTTTAGAACATTCTACTGACATTGCAATGATTACCTTTTTATGCTAAGGTATTTAGAACGTTCAACTAACCATGCAATGAAAATGTTTTTATGCTAAGGTTTTTAGAATATTCTACTGACAACGCATTGATAATAGAACTTTCTACTAACAATGCAATGATAACGTTTATGTACTAACATTTTTTTAACTTTCCAATAACCATGCAATGATATAGTTTTTATGCTAATGTTTTTAGAACGTTCAACTAACCATGCAATGATAATGTTTTGTGCTAACATTTTTAGATCGTACCACTGAGAACTCAATGATAACGTTTTCTGCTAACGTTTTGAGACCTTTGTACTAACAACGCAATGATAATGTTTTTGTGCTAAAATTTTTTTAACTTTCCACTAACCATGCAATGCTAAAGCTTTTATGCTAATGTTTCAGGACATTTTACTAACAACGCAATGATAATGTTTTTTGCTAACGTTTTAAGAATACTCCACTGACAATAATTACGCTTTATGCTAAGTTATTTAGAACGTTTAACTAACCATGCAATGAAAATGTTTTTATGCAAAAATTTTAAAACTTTCCACTAACTACACAATGATAACGTTTTTATAATAAGGATTTTAGGACTTTACACTAACGATGCAATGATGTTTTTATGCAATGGTTTTATGCTAACGTTTTTAGAACGTACCTCTGACAACGCAATAACATTTTCAGCTAACATTTTTAGAACGTTATACTTACAATGCAAAGATTACGTTTTTATGCTAATGTTTTTCGAGGGTTCCACTAATCATGCAATAATAGTGTTTCTATTCTAACATTTTTAGAACATTCCACTAAACATTGAATGATAATGTTTTGTACTTTCGTGAACAAATTAGGACACCCTATGAAAGCCTGTGTATTTTTGTAACATTTTTGCAACATTTTGGATATATGGATATTAAATCTCAATTTTAACAATACAGAGAGATTAAAGTAATATATCTAAGCAATTAAAACTGAAGAGGGGATTTTCTGTAAAATGTAATTCCACAAAATGCAAATTCTAACTGAGACAAAAGTTAGGACACCCTCACATGTATTCCCTCTTAAAATGGCTCAAATCACACACAGGTGTATCACACCAGGTGCACATAATAGTAGATCGTTACTCAGCATTTTGAATGAGGCTTGCCCTATCTAAACCTCAGACATTTAGTTTGGTGTGCTCCTGACCGTTGAAGTGAGAGTAAGCACCATGGTGAGAGCAAAAGAGCTGTCAAGAGGCCTTCAGAAAAACAATTGTAGCATCCTATGAGTCTGGTAAGGGATGCACTAACCATGCACTGATAACTTTTTTATGCTAACATTTTAAAACGTTCAACTGACTACGCAATGATAACGTTTTTATAATAAGGATTTTAGAGCTTTAAACTAACAATGATAATGTTTTTATGCTAAAGTTTTTAGAACGTTCCTCTACCCTTGCAAATAATAACATTTTTATGAAATGGTTTTGAACGTTCCACTGACAATGCAATGATAATGTTTTATGCTAGCATTTTTAGAACAACAAAACGCAATGATAATGTTTTTATGCTAAAGTTTTTAGAACGTTCCACTAACTGTGCAATAATAACATTTTTATGTAATGTTTTTTTAACGTTCCAATGACAACGCAATGTAACGTTTTTTGCTGACATTTTTAAAACGTTCCATTGACGAGGCAATGATAACGTTTTATACGAACGTTTTTAGAATGTTCGATTGGAAATGCAATAACCTTTTCTGCTAATGTTTTCAGAACATTCTACTGACAACACAATAATAATGTTTTTGCAATGTTTTTGAATGTTCCAATGACAACCCAATGATAACAATTTATGCTAACATTTTTAAAACGTTCAACAAACAATGCAATGATTACGTTTTATGCTAACATTTTAAAACGTTCCACTGACGAGGCAATGATAAAGTTTTTATGTGAAGGTTTTTAGAATGTTCTATTGACAACGCAATAACCTTTTCTGCTAATGTTTTCAGAACGTTCTACTGACAACACATTAATAACGTTTTCTGCTAATGTTTTTAGAACTCTCTACTAACAATGCAATGATAGCGTTTTTGTGCTAAATTTTTTTTTAACTTTCCTCTAACCATGCAATGATTACGTTTTTATGCAAGGATTAAAGAACATTCTACTGACAATGTATTGATAACATTTTTATGATAAGGTTTTTAGAATATACCACTGACTAGGCAGTGATAACATTTTTGCTAGTGTTTTTAGGACATTCACTAACAACTTCACTAACAAATTATTATTACAAATTACTAAAATGGAATTATTACGTTCTTATGCTAAGGTATTTATAACATTCAACTAACAATGCAAGAATAACTACACAATGATAACGTTTTTAATAAGGATTTTAGAACTTTACACTAACCATGTAGTGATAACATTTTCATGCGAACATTTTTAGAACGTTGTGTTGAAAATGCAATGATAAACTTTTCTGCTAATGTTTTTAGAATGTTCCACTAACAATGCAATGATAACATTTTATGCTAACGTTTGTAGAAAGTTCCACAAACAATTCAATGATAACTTGTTTATACTAATTTTTTAAACGTTCCTTATTACAATGCCATGATAATGTTTTTAAGCTAGCGTTTTTAGAACATTCCTCTAACCATGCAATAATGACTTTTTATGCTAACGTTTTAAAACATTCCACTAACAACGCAATGAAAACGTTTTATGCTAACGTTTTTAAAACATTGCACTGACTACGCAATGATGATGTTTGAATGCTAACGTTTAAAACCTTCCACTGACTACCCAACGGTAACGTTTTTATGCTAAGGTTTTTAGAATATGTAACTGACTAGGCAATGATAACGTTTTTATACTAACATTTTCAGTACGTTCCACATTGAAACCAACGTTTTTGAAGTAAACTTTTTAGGACATTGCACTTACCATGCAATGTTAACATTTTTATGCTAATGTTTTTAGGACATTTCACTAACAACGCAATGATAATGTTTTTTGCTAAGGTTTTAAGAATACTCCACTGACAATGTAATGATTACGCTTTTATGCTAAGTTAATTTAGAATGTTCAACTAACCATGCAAAGAAAACGTTTTTATGCAAAAATTTTAAAATTTCCACTGACAACGCAATTATAATGTTTTCTGCTAACATTTTTAGAACGTTCTGCTGACAACGCAATAAAATTTTCAGCTAACATTTTTTCGAACGTTCCACTAAACATTCAATGATAATGTCTTTTCACTTGTAAAAAAATTAGGACACCCTATGAAAGCCTGTGTATTTTTGTAACATTTTTGCAACATTTTGGATATATGGATATTTAATCTCAATTTTAACAATACAGAGAGATTAAAGTAATATATCTAAGCAATTAAAACTGAAGAGGGGATTTTCTGTAAAATGTAATTCCACAAAATGCAAATTCTAACTGAGACAAAAGTTAGGACACCCTCACATGTATTCCCTCTTAAAATGGCTCAAATCACACACAGGTGTATCACACCAGGTGCACATAATTAGTAGATCATTACTCAGAATTTTGAATGAGGCTTGCCCTATCTAAACCTCAGATGTTTAGTTTGGTGTGCTCCTGACTGTTGAAGTGAGATTAAGCACCATGGTGAGAGCAAAAGAGCTGTTAGAGGCCTTTAGAAAAAAAATTGTAGTATCCTATGAGTCTGGTAAGGGATTTAAAAGATTTTGTAATCAGTCATTCCACTGTCCGGAAGATCATCTACAAGTGGAGGGCTTTCAAAACAACTGTCAATATGCCTAGGTCTGGTCGCCCCAGAAAGTTCACCCCAAGAGCAGACTGCAAGATGCTAAAAGAGGTATCCTAAAAACCCTAAAATGTCATCTCGGGCCTACAGCAGGCTCTGGCTACAGTTGATGTAAAAGTGCATGCCTCTACAATCAGAAAGAGACTGCACAAGTTCAACTTGCATGGGAGGTGTGCAAGGAGGAAACTTTGGCTGAGAGAAACATCAAGGCCAGAATGTTGACAAAGACCAGGAGTTCTGGAATAATGTTCTTTGGACAGATGAGTCCAAAATTGAATTATTTGGACACCAGAGCAGAGGACATGTTTGGCTTAAACCAGAGACAGCATTCCAGGAAAACAACCTCATACCAGCTGTGAAGCATGGAGGTGGAAGTGTCATGAGGCTGCTTTGTTGCAGCAGGACCTGGTCAGCTCACCATCATAGAATCCACCATGATTTCTACTGTGTATCAGAAGGTTCTTGAAGAACATGTGAGACCATCTGTTAGGAAATTCAAGCTGAAGCAGAACTGGACCATGCAACATGACAATGACCCAAAATATACTAGTAAATCAACCAAAGACTGGCTGAAAAGGCAGAAATGGAGAGTCCTGGAATGGCCGAGTCAAAGTCCAGATCAGAAACCCGTTGAGATGCTGTTGGGTGACTTGAAAAGGCTGTACATGCAAGAAACCCCTCAAACATCTCACAGCTGAAAAAATTCTGCATTGAGGAGTGGGGTAAAATTTCCTCCTATGTCAGAGACTGGTAGATGGCTACAAGAGGCGCCTCACTGCCAAAGGAGGTAATACTAGCTATTAGGGGCTAGGGTGTCCTATCTTTTTCCTCAATTAAAACAGGCATTTTTGTAGAATTACATTTACAGAAGATCTTGAAAAGACTTTTCTTCAATTTTAATTGTTCAGTTATATTACTTTAATCTCTCTGTATTGTTAAAATTGAGACTAAATAACCATATATTAAAAAATGTTACAAAATACACACGCTTTCACAGGGTGTCCTAATTTTTTCACGACTGTATGCAAGGTTTTTAGAACGTTCCATTAACAATGCAATGGCAAATTGTTTATGCTAAACATTCTTTTAACAATGTAATAATGACGTTTTATGCTAATTGTAAGACTATAATTTAGTTTGCTGTGTTTGGATAACCCTTATCTTCAATACCAGATTAATTGGATGTTGTGAGGAGGTACCTTCAGCAGAGCTCTGGAAGCAAGAGACACAGACACTAGAGTGTGGTTGACTCAAGCTTGTTTATTTCCTCATCAGAAGCAGATTATATTGAACAAACAGGATGCACCTAAATCTGTATAAAGCACTCAAACAGCTGGATTATATTTTATTACCATATACTGTTAGAAACAAAAGCTTCAGGGTGTATTCTAGACTTCCTTATGCAACAGAGTATATGTCACTCAAAAAGAGATATCAAAACTCATTAACCCTTAAGGGGTGTTAACTCTATTCATTAGTGCGGGGAACTAAATAAACGAACACTAATGTTTTTAGAATTTTCCACTGACTACGCAATAGTAACGTTTTTATAATAAGTATTTTAGAACTTTACACTAACAATGCAATGATAATGTTTCTATGCTAAAATTTTTAGAACGTTCCACTAACAATGCAAGGACAAATTGTTTATGCTAACATTTCTTAAACGTTCCTTTAACAATGTAATGATAACGTTTTCTGCTAACATTTTTAGAACTTTCTTCTAACAATGAAATAACGTTTTTGTGCTAGGGATTAAAGAACATTCTACTAACAATGTAATGGTAATGTTTTTATGCAAAGGTTTTAAGAACTTTACACTAACAATGCAATGATAATGTTTCTATGCTAATGTTTTTAGAACGTTCCACTAACCTTGCAGCAATAACATTTTTATGCAGTGGTTTTTTGAACGTTCCAATGACAACGCAATGAAAACGTTCTTAGACTAACATTTTCAGAACATTCCACATAAATGCAGTGTTAATGTTTTTATAGTAAATTTTTAGGACGTTCCACTAACCATGCAATGAAAACGTTTTTACTTTTTAAAAGAGACACAAGAGACACAGACACTAGAGTGTGCTTGACTCAAGCTTGTTTATTTCCTCATCAGAAGCAGATTATATTGAACAAACAGGATGTACCTAAATCTGTATAAAGCACTCGGACAGCTGGATTATATTTTATTACCATATACTGTTAGAAACAAAAGCTTCAGGGTGTATTCTAGACTTCCTTATGTTAAAGAGTATGTCACTCAAAAAGAGATATCAAAACTCATTAACCCTTAAGGGGTGTTGACTATATTCATTAGTGCGGGGAACTAAATAATCTAACAGATTTTTAGAACGTTCCTCTAACCATGCAATGTAATGACTTTCTATGCTAACGTTTTAAAACGTTCCACTGAGTACTCAATGATTACGTTTTTATGCTAAGGTTTTTAAAACGTTCCACTGACAATGCAATAATTATTATTTTATGCTACGGTTTTTAGAACGTTCCACTGACAGCCCAACAATAACATTTTTATACTAACATTTTCGGAACGTTCCACATTAAAAGCAATGCTGTTATAGTAAACTTATTAGGACGTTCCACATACAATGCAATGATAAAATTTTATACAAAGGTTTTTAGAACATTCCACTGACAACGCAATAATAACGTTTTTATACTAACATTTTCAGAACGTTCCAAATTAAAAGCAACATTTTTACAGTAAACTTTTTAGGATGTTCCACTAACCATGCAATATTAACGTTTTTATGCTAAGGTTTTTAGAACATTTTTCTGATGAGGCAATGATGATGTTTGTATGTTACGTTTTAAAACATTCCACTAACTACGCAATGATAACGTTTTTATGTTAAGGTTTTTAGAACATTCCACTGATAATGCATGGATTAAGTTCTTATGCTAAGGTATTTAGAATATTCTACTGATTACACAATGATAACCTTTTCTACTAACAGTTTTAGAACTTTCTAATAATGATGAAATGATTACGTTTTTAAACTAAGGTTTTAAGAAGGTTTCACTAGCAACGCAAAGATAACAATTTTCATGCTAATTTTTTCAAGACATTCCACTAACAACACAAATGATCATGATTTTATGGTAAGGTTTTTCGAATGTTCCACTAGCAACGCAAAGAAAAAAAAATTATGCTAATGTTTTTAGAATATTCCTCTGGAAATGCAATGATTCCTTTTTAATGCTAAGGTTTTTAGAACATTCCACTGACAATTCAATGATATTGTTTTTATGCTAAGATTTTTAGAATATTCCATTGACCACGCAATGATTACGTTTTTATGCTAAGTTTTTGAGATCGTCCTACTGACAATGCAATGATGACCTTTTCTGCTAACATTTTGAGAACGTTCTACTAAAAATGCAATGATAATGTTTTTATGCAAACATTTTCAGAACATTCCACTAACCATGCAGTGATAACGTTTTTATGCTAAGGTTTTAAGAACGTTCCACTAACCATGCAATGAAAATTTTTATACGCTAACATTCTAAAACGTTCCACTGACTAAGCAATGATAACGATTTTTTGCGAAGGTTTTTGGAACGTTCCACTACCAATGCAATGGTAACGTTTTTATGCTAACTTTTTTTAACGTTATACTAAAGTTTTTAGAACGTTCCACTAACCATGCAATGAAAACATTTTTATGCAAAAATTTTAAAATTTTCCACTGACTGCGCAATGATGTTTTTTATGAGGATTTTAGAACTTTACACTAACAATGCAATGATAGTGTTTTTATGCTAACGTTTTTAGGATGTTCCACAATTCGTGCAATAACATTTTTATGCAATAATTTTTTGAACGTTCCACTGTTAACGTTTTATGCTAACGTTTTTAAAACGTACCACTGACAACGCAATGATGACCTTTTCTGCTAACATTTTGCAATCTTGTGCAAACGTTTGCACAAGATTTATGCAAACGTTTGTAGAATGATTCACTAACAATGCAATGCTAACTTGTTTATGCTAACATTTTTTAAATGTTCTTATAACAATGCAATGATAATGTTTTTAAGATAGCGTTTTTGGAATGTTCCCATAACCATGCACTAATGTATTTTTATGCTAATGTTTTAAAACGTTCCACGGAGTACTTAATGATTACGTTTTTATGCTAAGGTTTCTAAAACGTTCCACTTACTAAGCAATGATGACGTTTCTATGCTAAGTTTAAAAATATTCCACTGACTACGCAATGACAACATTTTCTGTTTACGTTTTAAGAACGTTCAACTAACAATGCAATGTTAACATTTAATGCTAACGGTTTTAGAGCGTTCCATTGACAATGCAGTGATCACTATCCATGCAATGTGTCAAATTTTGTACTGATAACGAAATAACCTTTTCTGCTAATGTTTTCAGAACTTTCTTCTAACAATGATTGTTTTTATTCTAATGTTTTAGGACATTCCACTAACAACGCAATTATGACGTTTTTATGCTTAGGTTTAAAGAACATTAAAGGTTGTTAGAACTTTCCACTGACTAGGTAAAAATAACCTATTATGCTAACGCTTTTAAAACGTTCCACTGACAACGGAATGATAACTTTTTTGCTAAGGTTTTTAGAGTATTTCACTGACAATGCAATGATTGCGTTCTTATGCAAAAACTTTAAAACTTTCCTCTGACTACGCAATGATAACGTTTTTTAATAAGAATTTTAAAACTTTACACTAACAATGCAATGATAATGTTTTTATGCTAAAGTTTTTAGAACGTTCCTCTACCCTTGCAATAATAACATTGTTATGCAATGTTTTTTTGAACGTTCCAATGACAACGCAATGATATCGTTTTATGCTAACATAATGACAACCTTTTCTGCTAATGTTTTCATAACGTTCTACTGACAACACATTAATAACGTTTTCTGCTAACTTTTTTAGAGCTTTCTACTAACAATGCAATGATAGTGTTTTTGTGCTAAACATTTTTTTAACTTTCCTCTAACCGTGCAATGATAATGTTTCTATGCTAACATTTTTAAAACATCTACTAACCATTTAATGATAACATTTTTGTGCAAAGTCTTCAAGAACATTCCACTGACAGCGCAATTAAAACATTTTTATACTAACATTTTCAGAACGTTCCACATAAATGCAATGTTAATGTTTTTATAGTAAACTTTTTAGGACGTTCCACTAACCATGCAATGAAAACGTTTTATGCTAACATTTTAAAATGTTCAACTGACTATGCAATGATAAAGTTTTTATGCTAAGGTTTTGTAAGATTATAATTTAGTTTGCTGTGTTTGGATAACCCTTTTCTTCAATACCAGATTAATTGGATGTCGTGAGGAGGTACCTTCAGCAGAGCTCTGGGAGCAAGAGACACAGACACTAGAGTGTGGTTGACTCAAGCTCGTTTATTTCCTCATCAGAAGCAGATTATATAGAACAGAATAGGATGCACCTAAATCTGTCTCAAGCAATCGAACAGCTGGATTATATTTTATTACCATATACGGTTAGAAACAACAGCTTCAGGGTGTATTCTAGACTTCCTTATGCAACAGAGTATATGTCACTCAAAAAGAGATATCAAAACTCATTGACCCTTAAGGGGTGCTAATGTTTTTACGACATTCCACTAACAATGCAATTATGACGTTTTTATGCTTAGGTTTAAAGAACATTCAAGGTTGTTAGAACTTTCCACTGACTAGGCAATGATAATGTTTTCATACTAACATTTTCAGAACGTTCCACATAAATACAATGTTAACAATTTTATAGTAAACATCTTTAGGACATTCCAATAACCATGCAATGATTTTTTTATGCAAAATTTGTAAAACATTCCACTGACTACGCAATGATAACGTTTTTATACAAAGGTTTTTAGAATGTTCTATTGGAAACGCAATAACCTTTTCTGCTAACGTTTTTAGAACATTCTATTGGAAACGCAATAACCTTTTCTGCTAACGTTTTAGAACATTCTACTAACAATGCAATAACTTTTTTGCTAATGTTTTTTGACCGTTCCAATGACAATGCAATAATAACGTTTTTTGCTAACATTTTTAAAACATTCAGCAAACAATGTAATGATAACGTTTTATGCTATCGTTTTTAGAATATTCTACTGACAATGCAATGATAACATTTTTAGAACGTTCTACTTACAATGCAATGACTACGTTTTATGCTAACATTTTAAAACGTTCCACTGACGAGGCAATGATAACGTTTTTATACGAAGGTTTTTAGAACATTCTATTGGAAATGCAATAACCTTTTCTGCTAACTTTTTCAGAACATTCTACTGCCGGCATGTCAGGATCCTGGCAAGATAATCTAGAAAGATTCAGAACAGGAAGCCAGGACCCTGACATTGATAATAGAAAATGCAGTTGCACTTTGGCAAATGAAATTGGTCATGTCGTATTGGTTTCATGGTACAGGGTGGGTCAGAACAGCATGGAGAGGGTGAGGGCAAATGGGAAGAGGGAAGAAGGGAGGAAGCCAAGGGCAATGCCTTGGATCCTCTGTAGGGGATAGTCTTTCCTTTAATCGACTGTGCAGCAGGGCCCTTGTGGTTTGTACTGGAGCTGGAGGCATTAAAAAACTGTAAAACAGTAGGAAACGAGGGAGACATTTACCTCTGCCCATCTTATACAATGCAATGAATGAGTATTGCACTATTATGTTTAACATCAAGTCCAGCTATGATAGCAGCATATTTGTGTCTTTGTCATAACTGTGTATATTATTTGAGACTTTTAACTTGTTAAAATATTGTATAAATAAGAGACTAATTAACTAACTATCTAACTGTGCATATTGGATGGTTTGCCTCATTTTAAAATGATCCCGTGTGTAGTCATGCAGTATCACAGGTTTTTCCTTAACTCAGGGTCCGTGTCTACTGGCTGATAAATGGTGAATAAAAATATACACATTACAAAATGGCATGTTAACAGTAAACGTTACATACATTCAAACATCATAAGAGCGCGAAGCCCGTGAGCCTCTTTAAACAACCCAGCAAGTGACCCAGCCACAGCTGTAACGCAAGAACTGGAAAACTTAAACTACCCAAAAGTGTTCAAAATGTGATTAAGTTACCCAGCATATATACTCAACAAGCTCAACCATGATGATGTCACAATGCTAAATCTGTTATTTTTTAACAGTATCAGCAGAGAGGATTTCATCACTTATGGCTGTTGGCTCTTATACTGTACCTGCCTGACCTAATTTAGATCAGGGTATGTGTTCCCAGCCAATCAAAGCAGACATCCCAGAGGATCAGGGTCATTCAGAAAGTACATCACCTTCATGCTCTTCCTGTGTTATTTTTTTTGTTTACTAAGGACAAACTCAAAATATAAATCCTGTGTAAATTAAAAACTATTCAGAGAAATCTTCTATTCTCCTTATTCATATATATTCATATTCAAATATTCATATCACACTGACACACTAAAGAGAAGCACTTTTTAATTCCACTGAAAATGTAATGAATAAGATTTTATACCGTACCGTTATATCGTACCACTAACCATGCAGTGATAAAGTTTTCATGCACAGGTTTTTAGAATGTTCTATTGACAACGCAATGATAGCCTTTTCTGCTCACGTAAAACTTTCTACTACAATGCAATGGTATTATTTTTATGCTAAAATTTTTTTAACTTTCCACTAACAACACCATAATGTTAACATAAAAACGTCATCATTGCGTTGTTAGTGGAACGTTCTATAAATCTTCATATAAAACATTATCATTTAATTGTTAATGGAACGTTTTAAAAATGTTAACATAAAAATGTTATCTTTAAAACATTCCATTAACAATGAAATGATAATGTTTTTATGTTAGCGTTTTTAGAAGTTCCTCTAACCTTGCAATAATGACATTTTTATGCTAACGTTTTAAAACATTCCACTGACTATGCAATGATAACATTTTATAAGGTTTTAATAACGTTCCACTTACAATGCAATGATAACGTTTTCGGCTAACGTTTTTAGAGCGCTCAACAGTGCAGTGATAATGTTTTTATGCAATGGTTTATAGAACGTTCTACTGACAATGCAATGATTATTTTTTAATGCTAAGGTTTTTAGAATATTCCACTGACGAGGCAATGACAACGTTTTTATAATAAGGTTTTTAGAACCTTCCACTAGCAACGCAAAGATTCAATTTTTATGCTAATGGTTTTAGGAAATTCCACTAACAATGCAATGATAACGTTTTTATGCTAACGTTTTTAGAACATTCCACTAACCATGCTTTCCACTTTAAAACTTTCCACTGATTATGCAATGATAATGTTTTTATAGTAAACTTTTTAGGACCTTCCACTCACCATGCAATGTTTTTATAATAAGGTTTAAATAACGTTCCACTTACAACGCAATGATAACGTTTTTGGCTAATGTTTTTAAAACGCTCAACAAACAGTGCAGTGATAACGTTTTTATGCAATGGTTTATAGAACGTTCTACTGACAATGCAATGATTACTTTTTAATGCTAAGGTTTTTAGAATATTCCACTGACGTGGCAATGATGACGTTTTTATGCTAACGTTTTAAAACATTCCACTGACTACGCAATGATAATGTTTTTATGCTGACGTTGTTAGAACGTTCCACTGACAATGCAGTGATTTCTTTTTTATGCTAAGGTATTTAGAATGTTCAACTAACAATGTAATGATAACGTATTTATGCTAAGATTTTTAGAATATTCCACTGACTACATATATAAACTACATATATATACTACTATATATATTTATATATATATATATGTATATCCTAGTGAGTTTGCTTGCTGATCCAGAATCGAGGAGGGTGGTAATGGACACACACTAGGACACACAAACTGATGTTCTGTACAAATAATTTCCCCTCTGGTGAATTGTAAAGTTAGGTTAGGGACTGTCACCTTCACTAAGATGTTTAAACGGTTGGCATGTGCTCAGGTTCTGTAAAACAGGAGAAAACATAAAACAGGAAAGCAGTGTGCAACAGTTGATAAGATTAGTTGATGTCTCTCCCTTTCACTTATCAGTCTTTAAACTGTGAAGTGTCAGCCAGCAAGCAACTAATGGGGGCAGTAAGTGAGTAGATTTATTCACTCGAGGGATTGGCCCCTCCCTCCCTAAAAGAGGAAGTTCTGTCCCTGAGCTCTTACACCACTAGGTCTGCACCAACACTTGACACAGCATGACAATGTGAGCCGTGTATCCAGTTGGTCTTACCGTGCACTTTAACTTCTGTAGGCATGATTAGGAGAATTTGGTAAGGTCCTTCCCATTTAGGACCTAACCTTTCCCGTCTTAAAATTTTAACATAAACCATTTGTACTGGTAAAAGGTCATGAACAGTTACACCGTCAGATTAAGATGTACATGCTTTAACATATTACTTTGCCTTTTCTACAGCTTGTGACAGCTCTTCACAATACTGTAGTAAACTGTCTGACATAAGGTGCATGTCTGCATGTTTTTAAATCAATGTGTCCTGGAGTCTTCATAGGTCGCCCTGTGATAACCTCAAAAGGACTTAGTCCTCCAAATCCCTTGTGACCTGAAGCCCTCATACTCATCAACACTACTGGTAACGCTGTAACCCAGTCTTTGTGTTCAGCTAGGACTTTAGATATTTTCTCTTTAATAGTTTTGTTGGCTCTTTCTACCGTTCCTGAACTTTGAGAGTGACCTGGACAATGAAAAGACCATTTAATGTTTAACATGGTCCACATTTCAGCGCAAACGGTTCCTGTGAAGTGAGTTCCCTGATCTGAGTCTATGTATAATGGTAATCCCAACTGCGAATTATCTCTTGAGCCAAAATCTTGGCAGTTTGTGTTGCTGTCACTTTCGAGCAGGGAATAGCTTCCACCCATCTGGAGAATTTGTCAATGATCATCTAACACCATCTGAATAACCCCTACACCTATCCATTGAAATGTAATCAACCTGCAAATGAGTAAAAGGACAATCTGGCCTTGGGGCATGTTGGTAGGGGGAATGTGGTTTCGCAGGGACGTGGCCCTGTCATGTTACACATCGATCATACACACTTTGGGCATGCTTATTATCTCTTTTAGCCCACCATGATTTGTTAAATGCCATCATTATTTGTTTAACCCCTCTGTGTCCCAACATGTTTCTGTGACATCACTCATGGTAGGGCAGAATTTGTGCATACCACTCTGGTATCTTTAGTCCAAATTCCTTGTTTGTTCAAGTTAGCACCCTCACTCATCCATTCCCAGATTTCTTCCTTACTGGCTGCTTCTTGTATCAGTTTCAACTGATTTATTGTTACTGTTTGTTGTGGCTGTGGTTGAGCCAATGCTGTGGCCTTGGCTGCTAGATCTGCTCTTTTGTTTCCCTTTTTTTTTTGTCGTGACACCCTTGGTGTGTGCTTTAACCTTGAGAACGGATACCACTGCAGGCAGATTGAGTGCATCTACCAACCCTGTGACTTCCTTCTGGTTTAGTATTGGTGTGCCTACACTTGTGTTGTATCCCCTAGCCTTCCATATTTGCCCAATATTATGCACTACACAAAAGCATATCTGCTGTCTGTGTAAATGTTACAATGACAATGATGACAATGAAGCCTGGCGATTCTGTGACATTATTAATAATAATAATAATGTCTTTTAAACACATTTTGCGCATTATAGAGTTACAAAGTGTAGTGTATGTAATTGAGTCATCAATGAATTTGTGTTCATGACATAGCAATTCACATCACAGGGAATAAGCCAAAGTAATTACATTTGAATTCATGTGAAATCTATAAATGGTCTATTAAAGTATTCCAGTATTGTCTTTATAGGGCTCTGGACAGTCTTTGCGGCCACAGTACACAGAGGTATGTAAAAACAACCCTCCCAAAGACTCCACAGGAGAATTTAATAACTGCTAGTGTTGGCTGTTGTATATGAGCATGGGGCTGAGTTAACTCATGATTTGAACTCGAATCTGCCCTGAATCAGGAGCTTCCACACCACCACAGGCTTTCTCTCACACATCAACACAGACATTTACCTTTAAAGATATCATTTTAACCTGTTCATTGATGTTTAGGATAATAGTATCTTGTGTGTTCTGGAAACAATGTACAGTAACAGGTGTACAATCTGAATTGAGTTACATGCTTTTGATTCATAATGCAGTCATTATGATTGAGGCTCCCGTACCGCCTCTTCCGAGCCACCAGAGGTAGCCCATTCCTAAGTAATAGTTTGTTCTGGACTACAATTCCCAAAGGCCGCATTCCTGGGACTGATTACTTTTACCTGATTTCCATTTACCACCATATATAAACCACCCCCAGACATTAGAACAAAGTCTTGATTTGCCTGATGATCACTACTATGTGGTTTTTCCTGTTATTCTGTTCTCCTATGTTTGATTGGATCGTTAAAGTCATAGGAAAAACAAAAAATGTAATTAACGTACTTTAGGTACTTTAAATGTGAGTAAATGTCTAACTAGTGTGAATCCATAAAACAGACAAGGAAGTCTTTAAATGGCTTTCTTTACAACCCAACAGATATATTTATTATACTGCCCCATAATAATCTTCAGGT
The DNA here is from genome assembly GCA_036877525.1 of Chromobotia macracanthus. Lineage (NCBI taxonomy): Eukaryota > Metazoa > Chordata > Actinopteri > Cypriniformes > Botiidae > Chromobotia > Chromobotia macracanthus. Next base: position 8,700,064 of record JAZGTH010000012.1, on the reverse strand, counting down.
TAGGAATTTTGAAAAACCTGTAAAAAAAAAAAAAAAAAGTATTAAAGTTTGTTTCTAATTGTGTGTGGAAAGAGGTGTGTTATAGTTTCTTATGTTGAAGGAGGAACCCACACCCTACACACCAGAATATCATGGAGGCTTGGGTCCGTTACACTTTCCATACACTCTAGTAACCACCTAGCATACACTACCTTAGCAATCATAGCACCAACATCACCTTTGCAACTTTTTGCATTGGCAAGCACAACCCACATTTTAGGAAAATGTAGTTATTGTCCCTGGGTGTTACATTCTTTCACCTCTAAACTGTGTGTAAAAATGGGCTGATAGCCTTCATAGCGGTTTCAGCCTTCACAATTCAGTGTTTATTATACTTTTGCTGCTTACTGTACAGCATGAACAGACTATTCTGCTGTAACATTAATTTATTTTTTTAATTAATTAATTACTTAAGTTTAAACTTAACACATTGCCTCTAGCTCCTGTAGCAAGGGGAGCAATACCACTCTCTCCACTGTCATCCTGGCCTGTGGCGCCCCCTTAGACTTTTGGGTCATGACAGTGGATGACAGTGTCTCCCTGCTCTGTCGGCTCCTCAGCTCCACCTGGGTCTCCACCTCTACCAGCCCCTCCTCTGTTCAGCAACACCTCCCCTATGCATTTTGGACGAGGCTCATGTAATTTTGTCATTTTTAACAGTAATTTTGGGAAATAGACTCATTTAATGTAATGTAATTGTCTTGTTTTAGCCATGTTTCTGTCAAACAGAGCACATCTAGGTTATGGTCTGTGATCATATCATTAACAATAAGTGCTTTTGTAGAGAGAGATCTAGTATTCAGCAAACCAAGCCTTTATAATTGCTTGTCTATATTATGTATCTTTTTTATTAGTTTAACATTGATTAAATTGCCATTTAGTTGTTTACACGGTTGTTGTTGTTTTTGTTGTTGTTTAATTGTCAGTCAGAGGGGCAGACACATCAGACCCAGTCTTTATATTATGATATTTAGGTGATTCTGTGTGTTGTACATTATTTTCTTCTGTCACATCTTCTGAGGGCTAGCAGACAGTTGATTAAGCCAGTCTGTCAAGTATTAGTAGTATTAATAGCAAGACTATGTGCCAGATTTCTAGATAGAAGAGCAGCATCACCGCAGGAAGGATGGAGGCCATCTCTTTTCAACAGGTCAGATAACTACCCCAAAAACTTTTTTTTTTCTATGAAAAATTATCTATGAAACCTATATTATTCTGCAAACACCACTTAGACATCCAGCCGTTTAGTGATGACAGTCTGCTATACATGTTGTCACCACGATAAGCAGGGAGGGGGCCAGAGCCTATTACAGTTTCTGATTTGGGGTTGTACAATCAGACAAAGTTGGGACAGTATGGAAAACACAAATAAAAAAGTAGTGATTTCTAAATTTACTTTGACTTGTATTTCATTGCAGACAATACAACAGCACATTATTTAATGTGTTCCTCATGTTTTTTATTGTTTTTTTTTTTTTCAAAAAAACAAAATTCCTATTTTGGTTCTTGCAACACATTTCAAAAAAAGTTGGAACACTTAAGTGTTGTGAAAAGGAATGGCAACATTACAAAGTGGTAAATGCTTTAAAGACGTTTAGAGACTGAAGACACCAAGTGAAGAAGTGTATTCAGGTGTAACGTATTCAGGTGTAATTTTGTCCCATTCTTGCTGCAAACAAGTCTTAAGGTGGGCAACAGTATGGTGTCTTCGTTGTCGCATTTTGCGCTTCAAAATGCACACATTCTCTATTGGAGATAGGTCGGGACTGCAGGCAGGCCAGTCAAGTACCTGTATCCTCTTCCTCCGCAGCCAGGACTTTGTAATGTGTGCAGAATGTGATTTTGCATTATCTTGTTGAAATATGCATGGATGTCCCTGGAAAAGATGTCTTCTTGAAGGCAGCATATTGTGCTCCAAAATCTCTACGTACTTTTCAGCATTAATTGTGCCATCACAGAAGTGCAAGTTACCTTTACCAAGGGCACTGACACAACCCCATACCATGACAGACCCTGGCTTTTGGACTTGTTGCTGGTAACAGTCTGGATGATCCTTTTCTTCTTTGGTCCGGAGCACACGGCGTCCATTTCTCCCAAAAAATACCTGAAATACTGATTCATCTGACAACAGTACACGTTTCCACTGTGGGATGGTCCATCCCAGATGCCTCCGAGCCCAGAGAAGTCGACGATGCTTCTGGACACTGTTAACATAGGGCTTCCTTTTGGCATAGTACAGTTTTAACTGGCATTTGTGGATGTAACTACATATTGTGGTACTTGACAAAGGTTTGCCAAAGTAGTCCTGAGCCCATGTGGTGATATTGCTTATAGATGAATGACGATTCTTGATGCAGTGCCGCCTGAGGGATCGGAGAGCACAGTTGTTCAGCTTAGGCTTGCACCCTTGTCCTTTATGCACTGAAATTCCTCCACATTCATTGAATCTTTTAATTGTTATGCACTGTTGAAGGTGAAATAAGCAAATGTCTTCCTATCTTTTTTTGAGGAACATTGTTTTTAAACATTTCAATAACTTTCTCACGTATTTGTTGGCAACCTGGTGATCCTTGGCCCATCTTTGCTCCTAAAGGACTAGACCTTTCTTGGATGCTGCTTTTGTACCAAATCATAATTACAATCACCTGTTGACATCACCTGTTTCAAATCACATAATTATTTAGCCAATTTACCTGATTACTAGCCCTAAATTGCTCCTGTTCCAACTTTTTTTTAAATGTGTTGCAAGAACCAAAATAGGAATTTAGTTTTTTTGAAGGAAAAACAATAAAAATCATGAGGAACATATTAAATAATGTGCTGTTGTATTGTCTACAATGAAATACAAGTCAAAATAAATTTAGAAATCATACTTTTTTATTTGTGTTTTCCATACTGTCCCAACTTTTTCTGATTTGGGGTTGTACTAGCAAGTTCACACACCTCTTTAATATTATCTTCAGTGATCTGACTGACGGAGACAAACATCATTTGTGCCGACGTGTATCGTAATCTTACTAAATTTGGGTTTAAATTTAGACAGCACATAAATTTGCTTCAATGTCAGGAACTCTGTCGCTCTGTAAACATCTGACTATGGTGGGTGCATCATTGAGTGGGTAGAACCTGTTTAAAACTAATCGGAACAGGAGAGTGGTATTTTTGTCCTGCAGTTATGCTGTCTCACAGTCACAAAATTTCCTTGCTGCGGGGGATCTGCAACTGGAGCAGAACTATGTATGGACGTAATCGCATCCAAAGTGTGCTCTAAAGCCCTATTAATTATACTGTCCTCGAGTATAGGTTGGATGTGTGTCTATAATTCTAAAACATTCTCCATCAGCCTAACTCTTTTTCGGCATTAATCTCATGTGAAACCCTCAGTGCTGACAGAGAAGGCTATGCTAAACTTACTATCTCGTTGTTAGTAGAATGTTTTAAAAACATTAACAAAAACATTATCATTGTGTTGTTATTGGAACGTATTAAAAACAATGGCATAAAAACTTTATCATTGTGTTGGCAGTGGAACGTTTCAAAAACGTTTTAAAGTAATTTTGTTGTTTGTGGAATGTTCTAAAAAAGTTAGCAGAAAAAACATTATAGCATTGTTAGTAGAATGTTTTAAAATCTTTAGCATTAAAACGTTGCGTTATTAGTGGCACGTTTTAATAATGTTAGGATAAAAATGTTACCATTGCATTGTTATTGGAACATTTCAAAAACATTAGCAAAAAACGTTATCATTGCATTGTTATTGGAACATTAAAAACATTACAATAAAAACATTATCATTACATTGTTAGTGAAACATTTTAAAAACATTAGAATAAAAAAACGTTATCATTGCGTTGTTAGTGGAACGTTCTAAAAAATCAAATCAAGTTTGTCACATCACCTCAACACATGTGCAGAGGTGAGTAAAAGTCTTGAGTGTGGCACCAGTCAGAATGCTCTCCATAGTGCAGGTGTAGAATGGCCTGAGGATGTTCATTCCGAACTTCCTCAGATGCCTGAGTGGGCCTTCCTCACCACTGCATCTGCATGAGTGGACCATGTGAGGTCCTCAGTGATATGAACACAGAGGAACTTGAAGCTGTTGACCCGCTCTACTTGCGACCCATTGATGGTGATGGGGGGGTGAGAATTTCATTTCTGATTTGAGAAATGAGCCCAAGCGACTGCGAAAAATGCAAATTAGAAACATTTTACAGATGCATTGTATACAATGGGATTTCCCATTTATGGTAATTTTACACACATATAAAGTAAAAGAGTATATTGAATCAGTATCTTTCAGAAGGTGAGAATCATCTTTATACAATGTTTGGTTAAAGAAAATCTTAACTTGAAAATTGGTTGGTGAATAAATGCCTTCCATGTGTTTTTTTTCCTGGTGTCCACTATAGAAAACAAAGCATATAAATAAAGTATCTTTAAACAGTAAATAATAATCTATTTCATAAAAAAAATGAATTCACAAAACGTTTCTTTCCTGGTTCTCAGGAGGAAGTTGTGCAATCACTGTTTGATCATACTTACCTTATTCAAATTTAAATACGTTTTCAACGTGATAGGATGGGCGTGGTTTTGGGCAGTACCTGCGTATCAAATACAGCGGGACAAACGGACGAGTCATTCAGATCGACAGCGCCTTTTGGGTAAGCATTGTGAATTTTGTTGATTGTTTGAATAAAATACTATCACAATCCTGATTAGCTTAGTTTTGCAGCAGTTGTTATAAGCAGTAGTTGTCATTGAATTTTTTCGAAAACTGCTGCCGCCATTCACAGGGCTGTTACAGCCGTATTTAGTGCGTGTACTAAGGAATACAGTCGAAATTACCTTGATATTTTTTGCTTAGACTGGCTGTTTTTCTGTATCATTTAGTTCACTCTTTCCATATATCAAAAATGTTTTTGTTAGAGCACGTTTCTGAGATTCACCCCAAATCGGCTAAGGTTAGTTAATAGGCCATGAATGGCTCGCGGATATTTTTTTCTTAAGGTGGGAAACTTTGATTAACATTAGACATTCGGTTTCATACCAGTTAAAGTCTTTGCGCCTGTTTTGTTTTTATATACGGAACTGAATCCATATTTTTGAGATGTTTAATATACTCTACTTAAATTCATTAAACTCTGCAACCGTTTGAGATAAAGGTATCAAACCAGCTGTACAATTATCAGAATATTCCCTTGTAATGCACAAGGCTTGTTTTTTTCAGATTATTAATTTCATTTTTATACAGTACTGAACCCATTTAAATCCATTACACTTAAACACCATTCGAGCTTAACATATCAAACTGCAAATTAATTTAAAATATAACAAAATGTAGTTTTAGTACCATGTTCATGGAGTAAATATGTTTACACATGGGCTTACACTGTACAATAATGTTATTTCCTTTATCCTCTTTGAAAAGAAAATAACTGAATAAGTTAATAAGACAAGACAATATATTTCACGCTGCAAGCACAGAGAAGAAACATATCTTCTATCTTTAATCAATTAGTCTGGCTAGATTTGGTGTATCTAATAGTGCACTGTATTATAGATTAAATGCTTGATACAAGAAATGCCATGACACCAGACAGATGATAGCAAGCAGGGGAAGCGAGGCAAGGAAGAGTGTGCGTGTGTGGGAAATGATGGAGAGAGGAAATAGATGAAACCGGGGGGGAGGGACATAGGTTAAAGCTGTTTTTAGCCACGGGCATCCCAGATAATGTGGTAGATTTTTCTGACAAACCCATCTGTTACTTACATTACCAGTATGAGGCTTTTCACATAAACCCACATACAATTTACACTACAACTCACTTTAAATCTGATTTTAAAAAGTTTGAACATTTGCAAGTGAATTGAAATGAAATATTGGGAAGACTTGTGGTCTTCTACAGTGTTGCACTGAACCAAACCAGCAGAAAACTTCTGGCCTCCCAGGTATGAACTCAGTAAAGAGATGATTCATTGATAAACAGCATCAGGTATGATGTTGTCCGGCCAGGGTTATGATTTGTGCTCCCCAAGGTGAGCATCTTTCATCAGTTTGTTGGAGAACCTACCACAGCATCTGCCTCCAAACACCATGCTACAATTCTCCCTGTTTTGCTGAGTCCTTGCTGTTTTATTTAAATATGTGATCCTTTTTCCCTCTGTAATAAGAATATGAAATGCTGAACATCTCTTAATAGTCAAAACAAGAAACAGGCTGCCAAATAGGCCTTCTAGAAATTATTCTGGTGTACATATAAATAACTATTAATGGCTTAATAGTGTTGTTTGCTCAGAATATGTTTTACTCAGAAACATTATACCAAAACCTTTCTTAATCATCCTAAACATTCTAATTTTTAATGTTTTGCTTGGTTAAACAAAATCCCATAGACTTGCTCTGTGTCACATTTAGGACCTTAATTTAGTGATTGTCCTGTTAATTTATTTTCATTAGCTCATCCCCTGTTGTCTTAGTTGTCCTAATTGTTTTCACCTGTGTCTAGTTTAGTTCAAACAGGCTCGATTAACCACACTGCTCAAAAAAACGGGAAGTATCCATTCCATTCCTGCCCTTCTGTCTGTTGAAACTCTAGGGAAGACAAAAGCCAGATCCATGTTGTCTGTCCAAATACTTAGATGTCCAAATACATCTCTGCCGCCTTTGACACAGTGAGCCGTCCTGTTGTCATGCCTTTCCAGCCTGGGCATTACTGGACCTGCACTCAACTGGTTCATTCAGCTCATCTCACAGACAGATCCTTCAAGGTATCATGGACAGGAGGAGTCAATGTCACATTGGCTTCTCTGGGTTTTGTCATAGGGCATGGCTTTTCCCACCATTGCTATGCAGATGACACCGCTTTAATTATCATTCCAGCCAGGTGATCCCACATCTCTGCTCAGATCTCTGTTTGTCTTTTTGATATTTCAGCCTGGATGAGTAATCCCGGCCAACCCATCATTATAATACAACTTCACAGTTCAACTTGGATCACCTCTTACAACTCTCCATTAGGAACCTTGGGGTGGTGTTTGATAACCAGCTCAAATTCACTACTTGCATTTCAACAATCTTTTGGTCATGCAGGTACATGCTCTATAACATGAGGAAAATCAGACCTTTCTTGTCTGAGCACACAAAGCAGCTTCTAGTCAAAGCACTGGTAATATCAAGGCTGGACTACTGCAATGTCCTTCTGGCTGGCCTCCCAGTCAATGCAACCAAACCCCTTCAAATGATCCAGAATGCAGCAGCATGTCTGGTCTTCTCAACCAAAGAGAGCCCATGTCACACTCCTCCTGATCTCACTCCACTGATTACACACAGCTGCTCATATTAAATTCAAATCTCTTACCCTGGCATTTAGGACAGTCACCACAACTTCACTGATTGTTCCCCCACAACAGGGTAGCAGATCGCTTTTTAAGAAGTTCACTCATTCTGTTCCTTCCAGGTGGAACAATCTCTCAGCCTGCACCCAGTCTGCTGAGACCATTAAACAACATTAAGAAACCACAGAAAACACATCTGTTTCACAGACATTGACTAATCCCTGATGCTCCGTTAAAAAAAAAATCATTTTACTGTTCATCCTGTCTCTAGAAATCAGCATGATTCCCACTTGTAAAGGTGTACTGTGTCAGCTCATAAGTCAGATGCTGCTTTTAAGACTATCGACTTAACGCAGGAAGTGTATCTGGCACCCTCATGGTCTTGCCATACACTCAAGATGCACTCAACCTCAAGGACTGACATCCAAGGGGAACTAACAGTATATGCTCAATGTACTCAATTGTTGTTGAGTTCTAAAGGAAAGACAAAGACCTTTTAAAGTGAAGATGCTACCAAGCACACACCCCTGTCATTGTCTAAACATGAGGCCTTGCAAAAACATAACTTACACTAGACACATAGAGAGATGTTCCACATGGGACTCAAACACAGATAACCTGGGCTAGTGTAGGCACACCATTAGAGCACACCACTGGGTCAACTGCATGAAGGTTGAGCTCTAGGGGAGCAGAATGTGACTCACATCCAGTGAGGGCAGGGGTCCCTACATAATAGGGTGTTGGTAGTGGCTGTAACAGTCCTGCCGGACACTTGCTTTGATGTCTTGGTAGTTTGACAGGTATTGCAGTTCTTAACAAACGAGATAGTGTCTGCAGATAAAGTTGGTCACCAGAATCGGTTCTGTAGTAAATGGATTGTGGCAGTAATTCCTGAGTGAACAGAGTTGGGAGATTCATGTATCTGGGATAGCAGGTGTTTACGAAGAGTTTCTGGGATAAAGATGCAATCTTCAGGACGTTCAGTAGGAGGTGGTTCTTGGCCATTAAACTGATTAATCTCAGTAATTATATCCCACTGGACAGGAGCGATAAGAAGTCTATCTGGAATGATATTCTCTTGAATACAGGGAAGCAGAGTCTCATCAGTTTGACATGAAAGGGCGTCCACTTTGGTATTCTTTGAGCCGGGTTGGTAAAATCAAAGCGAGTAAAAATAATGCCCATCTAGCTTGTCTGGGATTCAAGCATTTAGCTGACCGAAGGTACTCGAGGTACTTATGGTCAGTAAGGACAGTGAAAGGATGATTTTCTCCCTCAAGCCAGTGTCGCCACTCTTCCAAAGCTAATTTAATAGCTAACAATTCTTTATTTCCCACATGGTAGTTACACTCAGCAGGAGACAACTTCCGAGAGAAGCGCATGGGAACATCTTGAGATGTGAGCTGTGTCGCTGAGAGACTATAGCCCCGACTCCAGTGTTCTTCTACGATAAAGGGTCGATCTGAATCTGGGTGTCTGAGAATGGGTGCTATGGTAAATCTTCAGGTCTTGAAACACTGCTTCAGCCTCGGATGACCAGGTTCATTTTGAATTCTTGGCCTTGGGGTGCTGCCACCGAACTGAAATCTCAAATAAATCTCCTGTAAAAATGAGCAAAACCCAGGAATCGTTGGAGTTCCTTTACCGTATGTGGTTGAGGCCATTCTGTTACTGCTTTCACCTTCTTCTCATCCATAGCCACTCCCTCCTGGCTGATGATGTATCCTAAAAATGAGGTAGTAGAACAGTGGAATTCACATTTTTCTTCTTTAACATTGAGTTGATGTTGAATTAAACATTCTAGTACTGTTCTTACATGCTCTGTGTTCTTTGTAAGTGTTAGAGTAGATCAAAATATCATCAATGTAAACGATTACCCATTTGTCCAGAATAACAGGATTATTCAAATGGAGCCAGGGAAGACCAAGAATTAATGTATGATTGGGTGATGATATTACGCAGTATCGGATATCCTCAGAAGGTAAAGCACCCACTTTTAGTTTAACCTCTTTGGTTATCTGTTTAATTTTGCCTCTACCAAGGGGTCGCCCATCTAACGCCTCCACTGCTAAAGGGAAATTACAAGGGATTTGTTTAATATTGTTCTGAAGAGCGAACTCATAGGAAATGAAGTTACCTGCTGCTCCAGAGTCTACGAGAGCCAGAGTCGTGATAATTCTCTCAGACATAGATAAGATTGCTGGTACATTTATGGTTGAAGATGATGTAACTGAGACTGTACTCACCACACTGGAATCTTTTGAGGGTCGTATGGGGCACTTGGACTTGACTTGAAATACTGTGTTCAAACTGGACTTGAAATGTCCGGTTTGACCACAGTATAGACAGTAGTAGATCTCTCAATCTCTCTCCTTATCTGTAAGATGGGGGTAGCCGAGTTGCATGGGCTCATAGCAGACTGGTTCCTTGACCATTTGGCATGGTGTGTGGAGCTCTGGGCATTGGGAATGAATCAGCATGCTTCTCTTTAAACAGGATACACCATGCATGTCAGCAGCAGTAATGTAACATGGGCAAGATTGCACACACTTAATACACATGAGTATAATTTGATTTCTTTTCGCTTCAGATTATTTTCGTACTTCTAATAAAAAAGCTTATGTTGTCTTTTGTAGGCTTTAAAAACTTATCCAAGTTTTGTCTTGTTTCTTGGAGTCAGGATCTAGACTCATGCTCTGTGTCTTTGTTATCTGTGGAAGCACATGGCCATTGTTTGTTTACTTTGTGCCATGTGCTCTCCTGTCCTGAGTCTTGACCCCGGCCTCTTGTTTCCTTGTTAATCCTCCCATCTTTGGTCCCCTCATTACCCACCTTGTTTCCTTGTGCTGGATAATTATCTGTTATCATCTTGTTTTTGTATATGGTGCTTGTTTCCCAGTCTTGGTCTGTTTCTTGTTTGGAGTAACTTAGTTTTGAATATATGTAGTCCTGTTTTGATTTTTGTTTATCCCCCTCAAAGGAGTTTTTGTAAATAAAGTTCATGTTTATGTGAAGCTGATCTGCTTCTGGGTTCTCCTTCTCCTGGTTCTTGACACAAATACATTTTATGTTAAGCTAATAATGGCTATAGACAATTAAAATTACTTTGAATTAAAATGTTTTTCATCTTTTAATTCTTAAATGTCCCCAAATGTGGGTGTAAGATTTAGCTGTAGAAGCCAAAATTGTCCCAAGAATGAGCAAAGTAGACACACTCACACATTCAGTGATTTAAACAGGTTGTCATGCATGATAAAAATCATTCATATTGACAGATTTACTTGGCTGGTTTCCCATTTTTTACCATGTAGGTCTGAGAATGTCCATTTGCTCTCCCCAGCAATCAAATGCGACCTTAAAGATGACAACAAGGACAGCCATGATGAATTACTTGTCAACTTGCTTATGTAGCTAAATCATGGTCTAAGAAGATGTATTGTGTCCAAAGCAGGGTAGACAATTTGTGAGGATATTAATTTACGGCTTAATTCATATTTTATCAACTGACTGCATGTGGCAGAGTGTGGATTGGATGTAATTTAGATGGACTATTCTTAAAGGAGGCTGGCAAAGCAGACAAAAAGGGTGAAGATATGGTTCATGCCAACAAATTCTGTGCAGGTCTAAACATAAAGAAAAACAAGCCTATTTTTAAAACCATTATGCACTCAAAAGAACATCACAAAATGCTTTGCCTGTCATATGAACTCACTGAAACACAATAACAATGTTATAAAGGTGAAAGGAATTTGTAAGACTTTGGACAGATAAAAATTAAATTGTTAATGTATTTAGAGAAGTGTATCTATCGTCTGTTGAGAGCTACTTCAGAGGAACCTGCACAGTGTCTGAGGGAGTGTCTCACCCTTCTCAACCTGTTGCGCTGGCTCATCAGAGCTATATGATTCAGTTTGCCAGGTGATCACCCAGGTTTTGCGGCATCCTGTTCCAGCTCGCTGACAGATCGTCATATTCATATGTAGTGATTCCCATTGGTAATTCCATATGAGTAATTTTCACAGTATGGTTTCCCTATCGGTAAACCTGTGTCTTCCCCTAGACAGTCATATGGCCTATAATCTGGGTGGTTCAGTGTACAGTAGTCCAACGTTTGCTGGCATAATTTGATGTGGTACTTCCCTAAAGTCTATCTATTTCCACATATAATCTCCCCTTAGGCAGGTTGTGTTCTCTCGAGAAGTTCACTATACCAACGCATTTGACCAGCAGATTTTCTGCTATGGCTTTGTTGAAGCTTTATAATGCTGTCCCTTCGGTACTGTTAGCGTCTCACTTTCAGTGCATTGAAGCTTATGGATTCCTATTGGGATACTAGGCTGTCTTAAGTCTACAAGCAACCTTCTGATGCATCCTTGATTAAAAGGGCAGAGTAAGAACATGAGACAATAAATAATATGTGACTTTCAACATATTTTGTTTTATTGAATATTTGTTGATTTCACATTTTTTATTTCACAGATTCAATCACACCATGACTCCTCTCCTTCTTTCCACTTGGGACAAGTAAGATAAAAAAGAAAAAGCACTCTTTAGCATGTATACAAAGATGGCACTTTATCTTATTTACTCAGTATATTACTGCAGTAATATAGTACAACACTTTCTTTGTAGTGTACTGTAAAAAAGGCCTGAAATTACTCATTATACTGTTAGATTAATTATACTGTAGATTACCGTGTGGCACAGGATTTATTATCTTAGATCATGTGTAAAGTTTATTAAAGATAGACAACATGTATAAAACCTTACAATAAATATGTGCATATATACAGAAAATATTGTGTGCGAGGGGCATTTCAAAACTAAATCAGTCCAGCGGTGTGTGTTTTATTGATTTTAAATGCCAGGAATTGTTTTATTGTAAATCGCTTAACTTGCAGACACTGTGTGGTGTCATTTGCGTGTCAAATTAATGCTTTACAGCTTTAACAACATCATGATTTTCTACAGCTTTATGCACTGCGGTTTTGAAATATGTAAGAATGCATTTTCTTTACACGCCATTCACTTTGGCACACATTGAATTAGGGAGCCAGAGTTAGTGGTAACGCTGATATGCTAACATAAGAGACGAATACAATCTGGAACCGCAAACAACACAATATACACGCGTATCAGTATTTTTGTCTTTACTGTAGTGTGCTAAGGAGATGACGGCGATATGGCAGTTATAGGACATTATTTCTTAATACCCCCTTGACTTGTTGGCATAGGCTATTTGTGCCCTACCTCCCTGATTGTCACCTGAATACATGACCCTGATCTATATATATATATATATATATATATATATATATATATATATATATATATATGGTGGAAGAATGTATGTGTTTGAGTGAGAGTGCCAGAATGAATTTACTTAATTGGGCCTTCATAAACAAAGTGCAAGAATAATGCATCCTTTGGAAAAGAGAATATAAGATCATAATATATAGATCAGAATGGTAACGTAGGATAAAAAATGCAGTGTAAACTGATGTTTCCTTGTAATAAATTCCATTTCATTTTTATTTTTGCTGTGGTTCACAGGCCAAAGGTGTCCATAGCTGAATAACCACCCATTTATGTTGTTAAAAAATTCTTAGCAAATTTTCTATAGATGTTAAATGAACAATTAATAAACCCTTTTTATGGGAGTAGCATTGAAAAATGTGACAAATTAGGTTGAATAGCAATACATTAGGTTGAAGGCTGGCTGTGTCAGACCATAGTAAAAGACATGGATCAGAATTTACTAACTAGAAGGTCAACAGAGTAAGAATAAATGCAGATGCTCATATTTTTTAAGATGATTTTTCACCAGCTTTTGAAATTATGGAATACCCTGTTTCTATAAGAAGCCATGACAGTGCCTATATTGAACTAACACAGCTTAACAAGCGCAGCGATATCTCCAAAATTCACCTGCATAAAGCTCGGAAAGGCCCTTTTGGCACAGATAAGGGCTATCACTTTAAAGAAAAGCTCCTGCCAATTTCAGTGAGGGTAGAAAGCTATCTTAAGACAGGCAGAATAGGCTGTGATGTGAGCACTTCAGCTAGGCATCAGAAAGACTGACAAAGATTGGCATATGGAATCAGTTTTCTAATAGGTTGTGGAAACATAATATCTTTGGATAAAAGAAGGAAAGTTTTTTGGTTCAAATGTAAAATAATGTCATTACAAAGGATAAGGTCTCAGGTAATGACAAAGTTTTTGTGCTATTTCATCTATTTACCATTGGCAGAAGGAAGCAGGAGGCATTAGAAAAAGAATGCTTAGCCTCACATGTAATGTGATGTCCTTTCACTTAAATAACACAAAATGGCCCATGCATTATCATATTTATGCAAATCATGCTTCATTGTTATGTTACTAAATAATGTCTGTAGAGTGTGGCACCTAAATGCTACTAAATCCCTGCTTGGCAACAGCCAAAAACCTCTGCTCTGCAACATCAGCTACACCTTGATTGTAGGAAGCACTGGACCAGCAACAAAAAACACACCACCTACAAGCATCACAGCAGATAATTTGTAATGGACCTTACAGATACTTAATTTTACAGTTCAGTTAAATTTCTATAAACATTATACATTTGTCTGTCAGAAACATCTAATTTAACATCATAATATAATTGTAATGAACTAGCTAACTAGCACCAGAGCTGTGTTTACTTGGTATAGCCAGACAAGAACTGGCCCACTGGTCAAGTCTGGTTTCTTCTAATTACCCTTTTGAAAATAACTCACACTGTGTCTGTCTGGATGCTATGGGGAATACCTCCAGCGTGACCGGTGCCTGAAGCATGTGTCCAATCACGAAAATCCTATTGGCCCACACCAGTGTGATTAGCTACTGGTGCAGCAGTGAGCATAAGACGGTGCCTGTGAAGCTCATCATTAGCTATTTTGTGCATGTGTTGATGATGATCCTTATGGAACCCATCACCAAGCACTTCAGAAAGTGTGTGCCTTCATATCAGAGGTATTTTGATGCCTAGGGACATACAGTACTTGATCTGAGTGTGGTTTGCATGAGTTAGGAGCAGGTCCTTAGGACAGCTGGCTCTATGGTGGGCAGCCAACTCCTTGAGGGGTTAAGCATGGGTAATCCAGGGCAGCTGGATTGGAGCTTGATGGGCAGCTCCCTCTTATCAAGGTTGAGTGTAGAGTAGTTCTCTTGCTAGGCAGGGTCCTCCATTCCCCTTAGGGCTCTGCTTGTAAGGTTGAGTTTTTCACCCCCCCACCCTGGATATTGTGTGAACTTGCTAGTATAATACTGGACACTGTAATATGCTCTGGCACCCTCACTGCTTATCATGGTGATGAAATGCATAGCATCACTTAGTGGCTGGATGTCTAAATAGTGTTATCAGAATAATATAGTAGTGGTTCTCATATCTACTGTGCACTGCACGTTCTGTATGGCTGTGTTCAAAATAGCCACATTTACCCTTTAAATAGTGCACCATTTTTGGGGAAAGTCATTTTGTAGGGTAATTCAAATTATAGTTATTATATTAACATTCAAGTGCATTTATTCAACCCCATAATGCACCTCAATACCGAGTGTACAACTGATGTAATACAGAGAATAGGGCATGGGTTTTTATGAACATAGCCTATGTCTTTCTCATCTGAGATTTGCTAACAAGCTGATAATTTGAAGGTGTGTATACAATCCTGTCATAAGTGAAGTACAAACTTTTAATTGTTACAAAAAGTTTGTGTGCTTTTGATATACTTCTTTTAAAGATACAATATGTAAGACTTTTGTATTGAAGTATCTAAAAAACACTTGCACAATTATTTTGTTCAGTTGTGTATTTAAATTACCACAAACATTTCAAATACTTGTAAATCCTGAGAAATTCTCAGTATTAAATAGTGCACCATCCCAGGTTACTTGTCACCTGTCAGTTACTTAATATCTGCGTTACTCTGGGTTTCCACCTGTACTGCCATAGAAACCATGGCAATACACGTGGACAAATGCAGAAGTAGTGGTTGTACTGCACAGCACTCATGTTTAGTTCACTCACTATGGACCACAATTATTACTTTTTACAGCAGGTTCTGTGTATAATGTGTATAATATGTGTATAATATACGAACACGTAAAACTTCACAGTGTTAACCCACCAATTCATTTGCCATATAAAGTCACATCAGTACAATTTACCAGTAAACTTCACATTCCTTGTGGCAAATTCAGTTAGGATGACATAAAATAATGTATTCATTATTGTGATCATTACTGTGTTCCTGTAGCTCAGTTAGTAGAGAATTTCATTTGCAAATGGTTGTGGGTTTGACTCCCAAAGAGAACTGGTACTGAAACTGAAACTTGAATGTACTGTAAGTCACAATAATAAAAGCGCCTGTCAAATGAATAAATGTAAGTGATCAAACAAACGGGTAATAACAATTTTATTCATTATCTTATCCAAAAACATGATTCATTAATACTTAATTTCTATTGTCCATGGATGGTGAATTGGTACTTCTAATAAGTATACTTCAAATTAGTATCTGTATCTATCTGTATATCCATAGGTTCACTTGGTACACTTGTTGTGTACTCAAATTTTACTATTGTTAACACAAAGTATACTTTTATAAAGTAAAATGCAGGCCAATTTAGTACCAAATAGCTTTAAAATAGTATACGTAGAAGTATACATACAGAAAGCATTCAGACCCCCTTTACTTTTTCGACATTATGTTGCAGCCTGATACTACAATCTTTAAAATCACTTTTTCTCTTTAATCAGGAATTCACTCAATACCCTGTAATGACGAAGTGAAAACAAAATTTTTGTCTATAAATTTATTAAAAAGATATCACATTGGTAACAACTACAAATCAACAAGCTCTCATTCGAGAGATTACTATTAGTAGACTGTTAGAGTTAGAGTGAGGCTCAGCTCCAGCTATGAGACATAAGGTGGGCCAAGTAAAACTACTGGTGGGCCAGAGTTTTGTGAGGAGTTCTGTTTATTATTCATTTTTAATACGATTAATATTTTAATAAAACTGTCGCCTTTGGCTTGCTCACTGGGAGACTACAGACATATATTAAGAGTACAGCATATAATATATCAGCAGGGGTGCCATGTACAGCAAAACAGAATGTCATCCTTTCAGATGAAATGTTTTGAAGAAAATAAAGTTTTTTACAATATTATTAACTAGATTCAATGCCATTACAATATTACAATAGGCTAACTGATAATGCTTTAATGTAGACATAAAATAATCTTACAAGGTCAGAAATTAACTCTTCTATATTCTCCCAGTGGAGCTGATTTCCATTTTTACTTTACTTTAAATAATTACCTTATTAAATGTCTTTGTGTTGTCTTTTATGTCAAATGTGTAAATGTAATTAATTTATTTCATTAAAATAATGACATACTTTAGGCTTCCTCACTCAGTGCTGAGGCGGCAACTGATACTCTTTGCACAACTTTAACATCCTATATTGACTGATATCTGCCCTCTAACCTCCAGGCCAACCCTCAAGCCCCTGGCTCTCCGAGACCCTTCACAGCCACCAGACCAAGCTTTTTTTTTTTTTTTCCATTTCTAAAAAAGCATCCCCACTGCCAAACCTACCAACTTTCAAAATAAGATCAGCAACACCTCTAACAGCCATCAACTATTCTCAACTTTCTCATCTCTCCTCAGTACCACCCCCTCCCTCCCCCCACTACATCTTTTTCACAGATAGGGTGGCTACCATCAGCAACTAGTGCTCTGCACCACACACCCCTAATCCCCCTTTACCTCTATGCCATCCAACGCTCTCCTCTCTCTGAGACAGATGTATCTAAAATTATCCTCTCCAACTGTCCTACCACCTGCCCCTCTTGACCCTATACCTTCACATCTACTGCAAAGCAATCTCTCCATCACTTCTGCCCAAACTCACACACATTCTAAGCATGTCTCTACAGGATACGTTCCCTTCCTGTTCAAGCAGGCTTGGGTAACCCCACTCAAAAAACCTACCACTCGACCCCTCAGTGGTCAGAAACAATAGACCAGTTTCACTCCTACTGTTCCTCAAAAGTTCTTGAAAAGGTTGTGTTTAATAAGCTGTCTTCCTATCTCTCACAGAACAACCTACCTGGCAGTCAACAGTCTGATTTCAAAAAACGACTTTCCACGGAGAATGCTCTCCTGTCTGTGGTTGAAAGCCTACAGCAGGCAAGAGTCAACTCCATGTTATCTGTCCTAACTCTTCTTGACCTCTAATCCCAGCCAACCCATCATTAGTATACAACTTCACAGTTCAGCTTGGATCATCCACTCTTACCCTTACTCAGTCCATTAGAAACCTCGGGGTGGTGTTTGATGACCAGCTGAAATTCAGACATTGCAACAATCTCTCGGTCATGCAGGTATGTGTGTGCTCTACAACATCAGCAAAATCAGACCTTTCCAGTCCGAGCATGCAATGCAGCTCCTAGTCCAAGCACTCATAATATCAAGACTGAACTACTGCAACTCCCTTCTGGCTGGCCTTCCAGCCAATGCAACCAAACCCCTGCAAATGATTCAGAATGCTGCAGCACGTTTGGTCTTCTATCAACCAAAAAGAGCCCACGTCACAACCCTCCTGACCTTACTTCACTGGCTACCTGTAGCCACCTGCATCAAATTTAAATCTCTGACCCTTGCCTGTAGGACAGTCACTGGAACCTCACCCTCCTACCTCAACTCACTCCTTCTGACATATGTCTGTTCCTACCAGGTAAGCTCTGTTAATGAGCGATGTCTCATTGTTCCCCTACAACAAGGTACCAGATCACTCACTAAAATATTCGGAGGGCTGCAAGATTAAAATAAAATTAACTATTGTTTATTATTGCTCTTCATATTTTTATCATAATTATAAGGTCAATTCATAGAATACATTAACAGTATTGATTGCACTCCATATCCTTATAGGATACACAGAAGCAAAAAGCAAGCAGAGAACCGTTTATAAATTATTTTATTGGTGTATTATGCATCAGTTGATCAGGACTTCTCTTTGCTTCTCTTACCAGAATGACAAACAAACAGTTATTCAAACAGCAAGTAAACTGTATGCAGAGAAAGAGCAAAGTTTTCCATCACTGAAACGGTCAATGACTTCTGTAATTGTGCAAAAATTCCAAAGCTGTTACAAAGCTGAACAATAAATCTTTAACATCGTATTTGTGTATTCGCGAGAGAGGTCAGTGAGTGCACTGACATCCTTTCAGATGTGCGTCATGCACGCTGTTTTTTGTTGTTACTCAGCAAGCGCGCTGCAGGTGCACATACACTTACAGAAAAGATGCTGCGCTTCGGTGTGTGACTGCATTGTTTCTGAATAACTAAATATCTCACTAATTTTGTAAATGTTATGTGGGGCCAGTGTGGGCCAAGTTATATTCTTAAGTTACACTTTTGCAATTGAATCTGAATACTTAACTAAAATACAGTTGAAGATAATAGCAGATTTAAGATATGAACTATTGACTAGTATGAATATTAACTAATTAAAAAATGAACTAGATTTAAAATCCTAGTATTAGAATTTGATTATTAATGTAATGTAATTGTTAATGTTTTTGTTATCCTCACACAAAGTGCGCCCTGATGACAGACAAACTAAACTGACTGACTTCATGCGTGATCACAGCAGTTTCTTTAAAATGGTTAGTGCAGGTTTGACCAACTTTTTCATGAAAAGTTTGATTTTCATAAATACAAAATCAGTTTAGCTTGTGAGTTAATACTGTTTTTCACAGTACTTACAGAAACTTGCAAGTACATGATGAGTCTACACTTGCCGTTATTTAATCAGAGATGAGTACAGAATATATAATTTAAGACAGAGATGAAGCACTCAGCAGTTTCATTCTGTCATCTGGCTATTTTTCACAATTAAGTTTTTTTACATGCACTGTGAACATAAGGTTTGATTTACCCAAACAATTTTAAAAAGGAAAAAAATGTGAAGCATTTCCATGTTAGAAAAACAAAGGTTTTTGTGAACAAAGAGAGTATTTGGAGACAGAATCGTACATTTTATTCTGTTATTTATAACTATAGTTCAATGTGTGCCTATGCCAAGAACACAAAGTGTTTGAGTGATGGAGGGATGGTTATTTTAATTGATTAAAAAGCATATGCACTTTCAAAATGAAAAGGCCTGTTGTGATATTGCATATGGCCTGTAGACCTACATCAAGCTTAAATGTATTAACCTTTATATAAACTACCTATATAAACCTTAATTAAACAATAACCACCTAAAATGGACAAAGCATCCAATATATTGAATCTTTGTATATTCAACTCTTGTTGTTGTAAATGTAGCCCAACTTGATTTCCTATTCAGAGCCTGTAGCTAAAACACAGTAATATTAACTTGTTGGGTTACTCCAATTTTTGCTCAGTTCCACAGGTTGCCACTTGAGAGAGAACTCACTAAGGAATTTCTTATAATTGTTTACATATTAAAGCTTTGCCTTGGCCTATTCATCTGTGCACACTTCTAGTGTGGAAAGAAAATGTACAGTATATGAACTGACTTTTAAATACTTTTGTCCACATCTATATCTACACCTTTTTAGAACCTTTCTGTCCTTTTTTTTGTTCTTTCAGTATAAATGAATTCTGCTTCAGCATAATAAAATGCTTTTTGGTCATACAAAATTTTTTGGTCAATCTTTTTATGATACAAATGTATTTTGGCATAATCGAATGCTCTTGAATTGTAACTGTATGATCACAATCAGATGTGGTTTCACCAAAATACAATATTGTTTAATCATAATCCAGTTGTGTCTTTAATGAGCTAAAGGAAATGCCCTTTAACTGAAAGCATTTAAACAATAAAACCCTAATTGTCTTTCTAAGTGACCTACATTTGTTGTACACAGTATATATGTAGACTGTAGCACATAATCCCCATGCTGAAGCAGGCAACAGAAATGCATGTCCGTGATAATGCATTATTCCCACCTGGGCTCACCTGCTGATATCCATCAGCATATCTCAGAGACTTGTGCCAGTGAAGCAGGGCCCCCGGAGGCTGGCAACTAATTAGGGCACTTTAACTCTATAGAAGTCATATGATGACACTGATATAAGAGATTGATATTCAAACTTCACCTCACAAGGCATTCAGTCAAGTATGGTGTTTAACTCCTGATGCAATTAGACACCAGAGACAGACACTTATTTGCACTGAAGAAACAATTCACCGTCTCTCGGCACAATCATCAGTTTTCTAAACACTTTCGACAAGGTCAATTTCATTGCAACACCAATAAATAAGCTCAGTTTTCTTTGAGCACTGCACAGCTGATGTTTAAGTGAAAACTCAATATGCAAAACCTCTAAGCTGAAAATCACAAATTTGAATTGGAATACAACAAGTGAGCCAAATAATAAATTCATTAAAGATCACAGCAAATTGTGAAGTATTCTTATGGCATTGCCTGTCTCCAAGAACACAGAATTTCTTCCTGTATGAAATATTCTCCATAACATTCTTTTTTTATAGTCTCACAATGCCCTCTAGTGAAAAGCAGTGACATGACCTGAAAATAGTAGGCATCTAAAAATGGTTTTGTTATTAGAAAAAATTACCATGGTATCCCATTGTAATATCATGGTACTTGTTTGATATGTGGTAGTGAATTATTACCATATTCACATACATGAATATTTACATGTATAGTACTATACAGTATAATATAGCAAGTGATTGTACCATGGTACATTTAGTTGGAAAGACCCAAAAATATTAATATATCTATAATGCAACCCATAATTAACATCATATTTTTAAAAAAGTACTTTAAAAACAATCACAATCCATTAACAGTTCTGCAACTAACAACAACTGATATGATATAAAAAAGTATCCAAAACATCTACTCATTGCAACCAAAACTGATTACATAACTCAAAACATATTCACCAGGAGTCTTATAAAAGAAAAAACATCATTCCTAAAAAACATTTACCCCCCCATGCCCCGCAATGAAGAGATTTTTTTTACCCCAAAATAAATTACACTGCAGTGTAATTTATTTTGGGGTAAAAAAAAATCACAATCAAGAGTTCTCAAATACATACAAACCTAAAAATAACTACCTTTTCAGCCAAACCATTCACTCAACACAAACAAGACAAATATTTCAAACGCTGATTTCTAATTCACTACTTACACTATACCCTAAAAAGTATGTACTGTTTTTGTTACGGAAAAGCGTTTAAAGGTATGCATGCGCTGGGACGTGCACATGCACATTAGTATGCATAGTGGAAGTGACCATTGTTGCATAGATAATTGGAGGTTGACTGGAGTGTTTATTTTTCCTCTCTTCAGTTTTACTCACTTTCTGATCAGTTCAAGCAGGAACCAAGTATGCTCAAGGTTGTGTCTTAACCAGTGCCACTCATTCAGCTGTTCCTCCAACGCCATAGTCTCCTCCATCTGTTTCTGCAGGCACAGTACTTTGAACCATTATTACATTTACCAAATCATTAGATTAAAAGCTTGCAAAAATCATATCTAATGCAGAATTTTGTGTTTCTGTGATTGTAGGCTCGTTTTAAGGCATCTGATGAGTGGCACCCCATTCCTTGATTGTCTTTACTTTAAATACTTTGACACAATTACTTGATTTGAGCTACTACCCTCAAACTCTCATTATAATAATGCAGCCGTATTCCTTTAGTTTTTTTAATTGTTCTCAGTGATAATTGTCAATAGAGCCCTATTTCAGTAAAAATATTCAGTAAATATTCAGTAGTAAATATTTTTTATTTAAAACTTTTATTTTAATTTACAAGGTAAATTGAGCAAGGCACCTAACTTTTACACTATTGTTATTTGGGGGAAAATGGTAAGTTATGAAAAAATGTCAAGACAACAAATCAAGATTTTGATGGAACAGGATTTCAATCCTATCCCACCTAGCCCTAATGTCCTAACAAAATTCATGCATTAGTGAAACCTTTCTACCTTTCTTACTTTTCACCTTCGACTAACGACAATGCTGATGGCTCGCTACACAATTAATTTCCCACCCTATTGTGCTATGCACAACGTCATGACGTAAAACGATCGCTTATAAAGGCACACAAGGTACATCGATGTCAGTACATCAGTATATAAATTGTATTCGTTGTTTGTAAACACATTTTATAACATTAAATGCACTTTATTTATTTATTCTTGTTACTAAAAAAATAATTTAGTTGACAAAATGCATTGTTTAATATGCCCAATTATTATTATATCTTATAATTTATTTGTATATACCATTTATTAATGTTATTTGTATTTTCTATATATAAATATTTATTTATATTATATTATGTATAACATGAACATCACAGTTGTGTGTAGAGTTATATTATTCAAAAAATGTGTCCAAACACATTTTAATATCAAAGGGCCGTGTATATTGACCCACCCCTACTGGTGCCTGGCTGCCCCCGAGAGAAACCCTTAGGTCAAGAAACCCCGTATGTCTGCTTTAGTGAGCACCAGAGTAGATGAGCACCACAGCATTATCCTTCTTTCATAGCATTTCTTAACTGCTCTTTTAATCACTGTGTATAGGTATAAAATCGAAATGCTTCGTAGTGTTCGTTTGTTTACATGATTTAGACCTTACATTACTGGGCTATGGGACAGCATAGTTTTGTTTTATTAACTCCGCCCACCATACGGAGAAGTATGACGTCACAGGGACCAGTTCCTTCCGTCTGACGCCGTGTGGCGCTACTACAGCGCACTGTTTACGGCACAGGAGACAAAGCGACCAGCTAAGTTACCCCTCTGGATCAAGCATACGCTTTATTTAACCATTTCACAGCCGCAACTCACTTAAGTAAATCTCATGACCCAAAGGTAAGCGATGTTTATCTTTATATCGAGTACTTTGCGCTGTCTTAGTAAGACACGTGCGTGATTTTGGTTTAGATCCACTGACCCGGCTGGTTCTACGAGCTGCTCTGTTTTGTACAAGCAGGATCCGGTTCTGCCTCATCAGGTTATGTCCTGTGTGGCCTAACGTAACCACACCATTGAGTTGTCATTAAGCCCAATCACCTTATTCTATAAGAAGATCTCCATATCCGCATTTTAAATAAATAAGAAAGAAATACAATAAATGAATTAATGAGGAAACTACTAAGAACAAACCCAAGTCTATCCATATGACAGGAGGGAAGTGTAAAGTGTTTTCCTGTTTGTGTCTGCGAGCTAATGCACTAGCCGCTAGCATGTGCCTGTAGTCTGTCTCGTAAGCGTGTGTTGATGAGGAGCCCGTGCAACTGCCTCACCAGAGCACATTTCATTAATCTAACGTAACGTTTGTGATCTTTTATACAAAGTATACATATTATTTACATATACTTATTTAGAATTCGTTTCGTTAGTCCAGTATATGGTTGTTCGTTTTATTTATGCCGTAATAAATTGTCAATATGTATTTGTTCAAAATGATATATATTAAATGTTTGGCATGCCTAGTGCGTTTTTTTGCTATTTGTTTTAATACTTATAATGGGTTTATGATTTCATAATGTCCATTTGATTTTATATTTATAAACAGCTTTTGGGTTTGTGACAAAAGCAAGTTAAATGGATATCATAATAATAAAATTATCTCTCTGTGTACTTCTACAAGGAAAAGACACAATATTAAAACCTGTTTATCAAATCCTTTGGCAAGCTACAAAATAAACAATTATTAGTAATTAGTTACTACATATATTTTTATGACAATGTATTAAGTGTATATAACATTTAAACATTCAGTTGAAGTGAAGTTGTAATGTTTCATGAATATTTTAATTGTTTTGCAGATTCTACAAATGACTACAAGCTTTTCACACTATCCCAAAAGGAGGTCAATATGTTTGCTGCATCTGGTCTCAGAAAAGCATAAAAATGTAAACATCTCGATGGAAGACAGCTAAAAGAGCTCCTAAAGAAAGTTTTCTTTCCCTGCAGAAATTATTTCTGCTATAATGGACGTAGAGGACGACCTCTCACAAAAGGCTGAGAATGTGACCCAGGAACATAATAGGCCGAGAGATAACAACAGGAGAATAGAGGCCAAAGGAACATGTTTAAAAATTGAAGGGAAAGATGACTATGTGTTCAAATCATACAGCATTACTCCTCGTGAGATTTCGGATGCAGAACCCCCTCACAATCATTTGGATTCACTGGCTAAAGACTCAGAGGAAAACATATCTTCTCAGGTTGATGGCCTTTCAACAGAGGATTCAACAGCAGACAATTGTGAAAAGCATAACTCTCAAACCTCTCCAGCCATTTCAAATAAGAGCCAGAACACTGAATTAAATAACTCTACAAAAATCGAAACAAGTGTATCTATTAAAGCAGAGCCAAATGAAACGGGTGAGATCACTCAGAATGATGAAAAGTTATCTTTTGACGGAGCCTTTGGCCCTTTCGCAACCAGAGGTTATGATGATGATTACGGTAGCTTGTTTAGTGGGTACTCAAGTACCCTTTATGATGTTGCAATGGATGCCGTCACACAAAGCCTTCTAACATCCATAAGAAGTCCCCTTAACCCTAGAAAAAAGTCTCCTGCTTGGAACCATTTTTTTATTTCACCACGTGATAGTACCAAAGCAATCTGTATGTACTGTATGAAGGAGTTCAGTCGGGGTAAAAATGAGAAAGACCTCAGTACTAGTTGTTTAATGAGGCATGTGCGAAGGGCTCACCCCACTGTTCTTCTGCAAGACAGTGACTCGTTAAATAATTCATCCAATACTTCTTCATCTTTATTACCTCCTAATTTATCACCAAATAATGGAGACTCGTCTGTGAGCATCAAGCTCCCCACAGACAACCATGCACCACTGTCCACATTTTTAGCAGAAAGCACAGACATAGTGTCTAAAGAGTCTTTGCAAAAGGTCAAAGCAAAAGCAGAAAAAAGTGTCAAGGGTGACTGTAGTACAGTTCCATCCCCACATTCCTTTAACAACCATAATGACGATGTCATAGACCTGGGGACTGAATGCCCTGGATCAGCCCCTAAGAGCTCAAGTTCTAGGCGGCGATCAGCAGTGTGGAAACACTTTTATTTATCACCTGCTGACAGTTCGAAAGCAGTGTGTATTCACTGCATGAATGAGTTCAGTCGTGGTAAAAATGGAAAAGACTTGGGGACAAGCTGCCTTATACGCCACATGTGGCGGGCCCATCGAGACATAGTTATTGAAGAAAATGGACAGGGCTCAAGCATTCCTCCACCTTACACCACTCCACCAACACTGCTGTCATGTACACAGGTTCAGGATTCCACAGAGGTCAAAAAGGAGCTCTCTTGTACCTCATATCCCCCTGAAACCATATCAGATGAAGTGCCCAATTATGACAGTGAGCACATGACAGGTGAGGCAAACGATGCTACATATCAATCAGGACAAGAGTCTGTGCTTGATGCATCTTTTAGATTTAAAGGGGGAAACATATCTCTTTCATCATCTCCAGAGGAGCATGGTGAGGGGCAGAGCCTGTCACAAGATCCAAGCTCAGTTTTCCAGCAAAACAAAAAAATAATGAAACGGGTGAAATCAGAAGTATGGCATCATTTTATTGTCTCTCCTGTTGACCAGCTTAAAGCCCTGTGTCGATACTGTCCCTGTGTCATTAGCCGTGGTAAACGAGGGGACTTTGGCACAAGCTGTTTAATGAGGCATTTGATGCGACGGCATCCTGATGTTCTCAAGACCCAGAAAAGCACAAGTGACAGAGTTTCCTTACCTCAGTCACCTCATACTACTCTAGCTGCAGAAGGCGAAATGTTAACGAATGCAACAGAAAGCCCCGCCATTGAGAACAAACTCCACATCCTGCCTGTTTTCACCAAAAAGACTTCCAAGCTGTGGAATCACTTTTCTATTTCCTCTGCAGACCCAACAAAAGTGGTCTGTTTGCACTGTAGCCGCACAATTAGCAGGGGCAAGAAGACAACAAATTTAGGAACTAGTTGCTTGTTCAGGCACATGCAAAGGTTTCATGGACACATGCTTGAAAGTAATAGTAATATCTCAGGTGGTGTGTCATCTGCTGAAATTCAAGTTAAGCAGGAGCTCATGGACATTTCTAATTATGAGGAGAATGCAGAGAAGTTCAGTGAATGCCACCCAATTGCCAAAAAAATCACCAAACTCATTGCAGAAATGCTTGCACTGGATCTTCAGCCATCAGCTGTGGTAGAGAATGTTGGCCTGAACCGGTTACTGGAATACCTCCAACCACAGTATTCTCTACCTTCATCATCCTACTTTACCAGCACTGCAATCCCAGAAATGTATGAAAGCGTGAAAGAAGTAGTACTGACCCATCTGAAAGAGGCTGAAGGTGGAATCATTCATTTCACGACAAGTGTATGGGTGAGCAGTCAAACCCAAGAGTACTTGATTCTTACAGCCCACTGGGTAACATTTGAGTCTCAGGTTGTGCCTCAGGGGCAGGATTTTCACTGCTCAGCCCTCCTCGGAGTTTCTCCAATCGACTGTGATTACAATATGCTAAACATACAGAAGCAGCTTGAATACCTTTGGGACACTTGGATTGGTTCCTCAGGCCTTAACATTGGATTCACTGTAACAGATAATCAAACAATTGAAAGCATATTAGAGAGCAATCGCAAGACCACAATGCAGTGTTTTTGTCACAACATAGACCTCATTGTTAATGAAGCCATAAAAAGTCAGAGGATGGTACAGAGCTTGCTTAGTATTGCTAGAAAAATCTGTGAGCGAGTGCATCGTTCTGCTAAAGCAAAGGAGAAGTTGGTAGAGCTGCAAAAAGCTTATCAATTACCTGAAAATCAGCTGGTCCAGGATGTTCCCTCTAAGTGGAAGACATCATATTTCATGCTTGAGCGATTAGTAGAGCAAAAAAAGGCCATTGATGAGGTGTCCATAGAGTGCAATTTCAGGGAATTGATAAGCTGTGACCAGTGGGAAGTGATGCAGTCAGTCTGCAATGCCCTTAAGCCTTTTGATGTAGCCTGCAGGGAGATGAGCAATCGCACTGCAACGCTAGGTCAGGTTATTCCACTAATTCACATACTGAACCGAAAGATAGACATGCTTTTTGACGAGACTATGGGTATTGATAATATGCTCAAGTCCTTAAAGGAAGCAATGGTGACTAGAATGTCCCCGACACTTCATGACCCAAGGTACATATGGGCAACCATGTTGGACCCAAGATATAAGACCTCCCTCTTTACTGAAGAAGAGGCAGAGCAGTGTAAGCAGGACCTCATACAAGAGCTGGAGGTGTCTACATCTACCTCTGCAGAAACTAAAGCACCACTGTCTAATGGATGCAGTGAGATACCAACTTCATCAAACAGCTTAGCCACAAAGAAAGATAACCTCTGGGCACTTATGGATGACATAAGACAGAAAATCAAACAAGATGAAAGACCGAAATCATTGGAGCTTGCTGTAATGGAGTATTTGGAGGAAGACATTCTTGACCAGAGCTGTGATCCTCTGGATTATTGGAACCTGAAGAAGTTCCTGTGGCCTGACCTTGCCAAAGTAGCTGTGCGTTATGTGGGGTGTCCACCCAGCATTGTACCAGCAGACACATTGTTCAGCACATCAAGTGTCAACTGTGCCCAGAACCAGTCACGACCATTGCTAGAAAACCTTGAAGGACTACTATTTTTAAAGGTCAACCTTCCTATGATATATTTTCAGTACTGATAAAGATATTTGTACTTGCAAGGATGTTTCTTAAACTCTGTTGAGCCCTAACCAAGGACCAAATCAATTTTTCTAAGAAAGCCCATTTAGCCATGAAATGTTTTGAACTTTTACACGAGGATGTAAAATAGAGGTTTATATTCAATACACAGAGTATAATATTTAACAGAATAAAAGACTTTCTTTGAGTACTACTGTTGAACACTTAACTAGATTTTGTCTTAATTCTGGTGAAGTGTTTTCAGGGAGGGAGCGTTAGCTAGCTATAGGGGTAGTTTGTTGCTGTAATTTAATTTTTAAGATTTTATTACTTTTTTATGGCAAGCCCTTGTCTTCTCTCTCCTTGTGCCTTATATGAGCTATTTCAGGTGAACTGCTGTAAATATCAACTGATGTGCAAAGCGAGTCATAGTCTTCTGATTTAAGTAATTTTGATTATAAACTACATGCTGAATACTGTTTTTATATTAACACATGACCCAAAATAAATGCTGTGACTAAGATGTTTAAATGTATTTTATTTAATTCTTTCATTGTGATTTTGTGGCTCATGGTACTGTTAGAAATAGTTTCTTTTGCTGATGCAGATTTGTTTTTAAAGAATGTAAATAATGCTGTATTTTCAGGTAAAACTTTGTTAAAAATGCATTTGTCTTTTAAGCACAAATCAGTTTTTTTATATCTAAGGGATTAAATTATGGTTGTCATCAAGTAAATGTACTGTACATTTTATAAATTATAATTTTCCAAAATATAATTTGATAGGAAGAAACATTCAGACTGGAACCATTTAATTTTTGTGGTTATTTGTTAAATAAAAGGTTTTATCTTTTTAAACCAATTTGTCTTCAAATGCTTAGTTTCTATAATATGATTTTAGTTGTTTATGTTTGGTGATTATTGTTACTAGATGCATTATACAGTGTATTTACCATAATGTGGATGAGCTAAAATAGACTATTTAAACTCTAGCCCAAACTGAGAAAATGTTTTAAAGGTAAAAAGGCTTTAGGTGTTTATGGGATTCATTTTTGGCATGTTGTTGTACTTTAGTATGCTGATCGAACACTTGTTTTAAAATAGGTATTTGTTACAAAATTTAAGTAAAAAATTTCAAAATATAATTTATGGACTAAATTAATTAATTGTTACCTCTATAAGCCACAGTAATAGCATGTATAAACTGTCTCCAGAATGAAGTGGCAAGCCAATGGCCAAGCTTAAAAGACTGCAGGCAATGCTACAATAATTAAGATACAAGCAGTTTTTTTCTTGACAGCCACAATTGTGTATTAAGATTCATT
Source organism: Chromobotia macracanthus (assembly GCA_036877525.1). NCBI lineage: Eukaryota > Metazoa > Chordata > Actinopteri > Cypriniformes > Botiidae > Chromobotia > Chromobotia macracanthus. The sequence goes on along the minus strand of JAZGTH010000012.1, from coordinate 8,670,599 downwards.
TAACAGAATAAACTCAGGATAAACCCCCATAATAAAGTTTGGAAAACTTTTCTTAAATTGTTTTTTTGGTACCTGTTGTGGTTATTTACATCATAGGTCAAAGAATATTACTGTATTTTAAGAACAATTCTGTAACTAATTGGGTTCATTATTTTTAAGTTTTTCTAGAAGCAGGAGCTTCTCATTTAGCTTTAAATAGAGATGAAAACTGGGATGTCAAATGCAAGACCTTGGTATCCTGTAATGAAGATTAAACATTGTGAGTCTTTAAGCTGTGATATTTTGGTTTAATATGTTTTCATAAGTGGATCTTCAATAGTCAAATCTCTCTTCTAAAAATTAAGAAGATTTAGAATAATAATTTGTCAAGTTATATTAAGCTATTATCTTTGGTATATGTATCTTTTATATTGTCTCTAACCTCTAAGCTCCAGAAAATTAGTGCGGCGAGTACATTCATGTGTTATGACACATCTGCATGACAGGTATACAACATAACCAAATTGTTTGCATATTTGCATATTAATAATTAATTTAAAATAATTTAATATTAAATGAGCAACATGCCTGCTGTTGCTGTCATTAATCTATGTAAATCCTGCATTGCTTTCCCTGCATTGCTGCATTGCTTTTTGACTTTTCCGGTAACTGTTCAAACTTCAACAAAACAGAAGAAAAAGTAAAAAAGATTACATATTGAAGTCTCTGCTAAGCATAATAGTGTTATGATTATGGACTCTTTTGTGTTATGCTAGTGTCTCCTGGTTTGTTTTGGCTCATTTCCTGTTTTCCCTTATTTGGTCATCTTCCTGTTTAATTGGTTAATTTCCATCACCTGTTTGCCCCTTGTTATCTGCACTATTTAAGTTCCCCTTTCAGTTTGGTTTATGTTGGTGATGTGTCTTGAGTTGCTATGTATTGTTTTTGGAAACGTATTAAAGCCTGTTCTCTTGGACTATTCCCGGTTTCGCTCCTTTGTTCATGTTCCCATGCTCCTGTCAGTGTTCAACATGTTACAAGGTGTTACAAATAGATACTATAACTAGATGGGTACATTTTCTTCAGAAAATGTGAGTGGTGCTTTCCGTGGCAAAACACAGGAATATTTAAACGATGTTAACATGTTGCTAACATGATTGCACATGATGCTAGCGTGACATGGCATGATGTTAGTATGATACTAGCACGACCAGTGCTCAAGATTATTTTGGTTTTGTTGACTTTGTAACAGCTTAAGATCCATGTCAGACATACTTTCACATGTGATATGCTAAATGTAGACACATTTAAAGAGATGTGTGGGCTTTCTCTATTGCAGTTTTTTATCTTGTAGTTTTGTAACCAAATCTTCTCTGAGCTGTCATATGTTGTGTCTTTAGGTTGTGTAAACTATTGATAACTGACTTATTAATTTCAAATATTAATTTTTACTTGTAGTAATTTGTTTATATCAAGAATAGACCTTTGCACTAGTAACCACGTAATAATTTATATAAGAAATTACTGTTTTTACTAGTAAGAATTGTATTCTGAAACTGGAATTTCAGCTAATAAGAAATTAATTATTGATATCAGTAGTTGAATTTAAATGGAAATCAATTGTGATATTTAACTAGTGAAAATGCAATTACAGATATCAAGAATTATGGTTTTTACTAGTTGAAATTCAATTTTTGATATCCCAGAATACACATTGCTGTGAGTGACAGTGTCATTTTTGATATCAAGAATTCAAGTTTTTAAGATTGAAAATGTAATTACTAATATCAAAAATAGCCATTGTTAATAGTAAAAATTCCATTTCTGATATCAAGAATTTTAATATTACTAGTGAAAATTGAAAATATAAAAAACTTATATCCGGAGAATGATTAATCTTATGGCTTGCCATAAGAAGCCTGCATTGATTTCTTAAAAACACTACCAAGCTTGAGGAAGAATTGAGGACACAGAAGCACTGTGTTCTAATATCCTTTTGCTCTTGTGCACAAAATGTGAAATAAAGATATTTTATATCATTCTAAGAACAAAGAAACTTTATCTTATTGGTCTAGAGGCATGATGTGATATGATCCAGGTATGTGTTAATACACTGATTGGTGGCAAAATCAAAATATGCATATATTTAATCATGCAAGCACAGAGAAGGTAAACGTGTGATTCAAAATAGCCAGAACAAAATGTTTTCAAGAACTAATATAATAATAAAGTTGTAAATACATTTAAGTAACTGTATTGTATGTACTGTAGTAGTATGTCAAAGTCAGTGTTCAACGAGCCATGAAATAAAGTTATCGTCAGGGACACACCCTCGCTGCCAACCACACAGACACGCTCCCAATCAGCCAAGTCCTAATCACACACACCTGCCACTGCTAATCATTTATATAGTCACATGCATTCCTCACCCCTTTGTTCAGTCTTAGCTTGTCATTGCGAGTTGCCTGACTCTCCCTCAAAGTTTACTCACCTGAAGTCTCTCCACTGTCATCTCAATCTATCTCAAGCACTCCAACCTCTCCTTCCATGACACAAACCTGCAATACAAAAGAGAACTCTATACACACTCCAGTTAAGCGTTCATTCACGCTAATATACTACTAGCAATCTACTACTAGCATTTGGTATCCTGTAATTCCTGTTTTTATCGTCTATGCCAACAGACTACTTTGCTAGTTAAGTTTATTCAATGCCGATCTTACTCGGTTGTTTATGCTTACCTGCTTGTTCTCTTGTGTGTATGCAGACAGTTATAATATACAAAGTAATAGTCATGAAATATCATTAACTTTAAAGTTATAATACAACCTGAGTCAGCTGTAGTGCTACTTTGATACAATGCAGCACTGTAAAAAAGCACTATATAAATAAAATTGAATTCAATAGTGATATAGCATTATATGGTAAAGTGACATTACTAGAGGTGCCCTGTTTCCAAAATTGTCTAATTGTCTAAATGTGTTTTTAATCAAATTCATATTTACATTTGAATAATTACTTTTAGGTGTGAATAGGCCATAACAACCTGTCTACACTGAAAGCAATAAATCTGTCTTTACTGCTGTCTTTAGCTGTCTTTACTGCAAGGGTAAAGAGGTGCAGTTATGTCTTAAGTCAACCAGTGTAATTTACCAAATTGCAGTCTAGACATGGTGTGACATTTTATTTAGGATTTTTTAAAATTAAAAACTGAGAATTGAAACTCTTGCTGGGTATCGTTGGTGTTACAAATGAGGTCTCTGCTCTGCCTCCGCTGCACCACCAGAGAGAGCCCTCACCATAATACTAACCAGTGGTTATTTGGACTACATTTTCCATAAATGGGAACTCGACCCCTGCCTGTTTGATTGCGATACATAAAAGCTGCAAATGGATCCTCATGTTACTAGCCCTTCATTACAGTTGGGTATAAAGTTGAATGCTTAATTCCAGAAAGAAAGAATTGGATCAGGAGTGTGATAACAGGGATTCCAACTGATGTCCCAATGGAGAATTATTAAAAGTAATATAACTGGAGGTAAACAAAAACATAACAACAGGCACGATTGCCTTTTGTCGAAAATATATTGCCTGAGAGAGTTCATTTAGGATTTGTGAGTTACAATGTTAGACTACATGTTCCCCAACTGCTAAGATGTTATAAATGCCAAAGATACGGTTATGTAGCTGCAGTGTGCTGAGGCAAACATAGATGTGTGTGATGTGGAGGTGTACATGAGTACGGAAAATGTGGGCAAGGTGTAAACCCTAAATGTTGTAATTGTGGAGGAGATCATAGTGCAGGATAAGGAGGATGTATAGTAAGGAAAAACGCAGTGAAAGTTTCATAATTTTAGAGTGGCTGAAGGAATGTCATATGCTGAGACTATGAAGAAAGTAAAAGAAACTCATAAGGTAGTGGAAACTAGTAATATAGTGCCACAAACAAATATAATGCTGGAAGGAACAGCGAAAGACAATGAAAAGATTACCAACAAATTGTCATTTGTAGCTTTTATAGCAGAAGTGGTAAATTGCTCTGCTCAAACAGAAAGCAGGACTGAGAGAATTAACATAATTATCAAAGCTGCAGAAAAGTATTTGGAATTAGAGGGTGTTTCAGTTGATATGCTAAACGAAAGGCTAAAGATGCAGACATCATGTGGTGGTTCATAATGGTAATAATTATCATGCAGGGGAATGCTAGAAGTTTAATTACAAGAAACATGGCTCAAACCTCAGCTGAATTTTGTAATACAAGGTTATATCACAGTTCGTAGAGATAGGAATAAAGGAAATGGTGGCGGGGTTGCAACCTTTGTTAAGCAAGGGATTTGGATATAGACTTTTTGAGGTATGTAGGGAACAAGAGGTAGTTGTGGTGGATGTTTGGGAAGGATCTTGGAGTGTTTGTATAATAAACTTTTATAATCTATGTGATGGCTTAAGCATGGATACATTAAAAAATATAGGAGGAAAAGGTAGTCAGAAGGTAATATGGTACGGTGATTTTAATGCTCACAGCACGTTATGGGGGAGTATAAATACGGATTATAATAGATGGAAAATACTGAATGTTGGACTTAACACTCTTTTCTTTAAGCTGGAAAATGTGAATGTAAAGTATTAAAGCAAAGTACTATAGATAGGGATCATTTTCCCATTATCAGTAAATCACCAAGTGTTGGTAGGAGTATTTTTGATGTAGGAAAAGTGTATGATATGATGTGGAAAGAGGGATTTAAAATTAGAGGGAATGGTAATTAAGAGAAAGATGTATAACTGGATTATGATTTTGAGTTTTTTTGTTTAAAAAAACAGTTTTAGATATATACAGTAGAGAATTAAACGCCTCAAGTAAGTGTTAGCAGTCCTATTCTGTTTAATTTAATGATTAATGATATTTTCAGACATCTGTGGACGTGGGCGCTGTGGACGAGGCGCTGTGGAAGTAGAAACAATAGAACACACTCATAGAATGTGAGGCATATGAAAGAGCAAGCTTCTATGATTAATGCAAGCATTAAGCTTTTTGGGAATAATTAATTTATCATTCCAGGTTCTGTTAGAAGATGGGTCAAAGAAATCAGTAATGTATCATGAATTATTCATTTATCTAAAAGAAACAGGATTGATTAATAGAATTTTGTTTTTGTTTATTTTTTTCCCTTCCCAACCATTATGCGCGCCACACTCCTTTCCAGTAGGTTGTGGAAATGCACTGGTTTTTTTTAAGCTGGTTTGCCAACCGCCCTTAAAATACAGAAGAAGAAGAAAAGAAGAAGAAGAAGAAGAAGAAGAAGAAGAAGAAGAAGAAGAAGAAGAGTGGTTGTGGTGGGTAAGTGCTCTTGAAAAATGTATTGTTGCTCTTTTTACATTCTGACGATGCATTTCTCTTCTTGTTGCCAAGTGACATTGTTATGATTAATGTGCACCCGTCATTGGAGGACGTCGTGTAAGAATGCTGTGAAACTTATCAGTTCATTTGAATGTGTTTTAACAGGTGCATGTTCTACTATATATTACTCTATTTGCAAAATGTATTTTTCAGAATTAAAATGTATTTTAATTCTGTACAATACTGTATTTTGCAGACTTAAATGATCCACCCGAGGCGGTGAGATGGTGGTGGTTGTCGCAATTATTACACACAACGCAGATAGGAGCCGCTACAATGGTGCCGTGACTCTGAAAGCAGCCTGCTGGAACGATTAATTTGAGGTTTTCGCACCGTGGGTGATGAAAGCTTTTCGCGCGAGGAGCTGTTTGGTGCAGTACCGCTTGTAACCACAAGGAGGAGTAAAAGGGCCATGTTTCCAGTTCATTGGAAAAAACTTTTTCTTTCTGCAAGTGTTACTTGAAGTTTTGAGACAACATATCTAAATTTTATGTAAAAAGTGCAGAACTTTTTTTGAGTAATCATTTTTTCTACCATACCCGCTAACAATTTTACATATAAAAATGTTCCCATAATGCTCCCATTAAGTTATAAAAAAGCTATTTTTGAATGTTCTTATAATGTTCAAAACGTCCAGTTTATTAGACATTTACTTTCTTGTTTGGTTATTAGAATGTTATTCTATACGTTTTAGAATGTTTCAGTCTCTTGTTATATTAATTGTCTAAAAAGGGTCTAAGAGTCTAAAATGTTCTAAAAAGTCTAAATGTTCTAAGAACATTTCCCTAACGTTCCCAGTTAGGGAAAAGTTATAAAAACATTAAACGTCCGGTTTTTTAGACGTTGTATTAACATTATTGTTTGGTTATAAGAACATTATTAAAAATGTTTTTAGAACATTCCAGTCTCATTATATTAATGTTCTAGGAACGTTATTTAAAACATTAGAACGTTAAATTTCATTATATTAATGTTCTAAGAACATGTCCCTAATGTTCCCATTAAATTATAAAAATGTTATTGTTGAAGGTTCTTAAAACGTTTAGACGTGTTTTTAGACATTGTATTAATGTTATTGTTTGTTTATAAGAATGTTATTCAAAATGATTAGAACATTCACTCATGTAAATGTTCTCAATGTTTTTTTTAGTATTATAAAAGCGTTTTTAAAACAACGTTCCCTTCACTTAAATGTTCTCAATGTTTTTTGTATGGTTATGCAAATGTTATTGTAATTATATTGGTCTATACAAAATACAATCTAGATGGAAAGGGGATGTGGACTGAATTGAGAACCACTGCTAGGATAATGATTTTTATACTTTGTGAATCGATTTGAATCGGTAAATGACAGAATCATGATTCATGTGAAATCATGAAGCAGCTCTCACATTTTAAGCAGAGCGTCTGGCTTTTCAGCTGGCTACAACACACACACATGACAAATTTAAACTACGCTTATTAACGTCAGCTTTAATTAGTGATAACCAGGGTTGGGGAGTAACAGAATACATGTAACAGTGTTACGTAATCAGGATACACAAATCTAGTAACTGTAACTCGTTAACTGTAACTCGTTACAGTTACATCAAAAAACAAAGTATTTAGATTACGGTTACATTTTGTTGAAAGTGGGAAAACTATAAGGATTACATTGTTTTATTGAAAGTTAAATGAGTATTGTGACATAATAACACTATATTTAGCGCTGCTTCATCATAGTTCCTGGTCCTGTTGACACTCATGTTGACTCACGTGAGCCACCTGCTGGTGCCTGCACCGATAATACCCATCTACAATTATTGTTCTCAAATGCGGGATGAGATGCTGCTACAATAAATTAAATATGATGCTTCCTGCTGGGAAAAACATTTCAATGTCTGGAAATATGTTATTTTGTGGAATAAAATACAGTGGAATGCTGAAAAGCCCACAAGCTGATTTTCATTTGCTTTTTGTTTTCTTTTGTCTGAAAGTCTGTAAATAAGACTTTCAGAGCCTTACTTACAGCCTTAAAAAGGCTGGGGTCAGTGACTACTCGGGTCGCTCGCACCAACTATCTGCCGGGCTAGCGCATCCCTGCAGCCGACACGCTCTCATGGCACACTGCCCATTGTTTCATTCCTTGTCCGAGCACCCCCCCGGCATGGATGCATTGGCAGACAGCTGGCCCCAGGGTGTTCGCAAGTACACATTTTCCCCAGTGACCTTTTTTCTGACTGGTGTTCTTCCCGTGGAGAAGACCCCCGCATTGCCCGACCTGCCAAAGACCAGGTGGTGAACCTGCAAGTGCTGCCCGTGGAGGAGGCAGACACAGCCATTACTCTGAGCTTCGGAAACTCCAATCAGCTCTTTGTCTGCTTCTGGGGTCAGCAAAAGGGAAAGGCTCTCTACAAACAGAGGTTGGCCCACTGAATAGTGGAAGCTATTGCCTTGGTGTACCACTCCCAAGGCATGCCATGCCCCCTTGGGGTGAGGGCTCACTCGACTAGGAGCGTTCCCTCCTCTTGAGTGTTGGGGCACAGCACCCCTCTAGTAGACATAGCGACACCTACACTCTTGTGAGGTTTAAAGATCTCAGGGTGGAGCCCGTATCCTTCAGTGTGTTTTGGGGCCCACTACGTAGTAGGCAGAAGGACATGCTTGGTGTCTTTGCTTGCATTTTTTTCACCCTGGGCAAATAGTCATTTATACTCCTGAACCCTGCATTGCTATTCCTCCAGCACCTGTCGGTGGGTGGGCTCAGTGGCACAGTCAGCCCTTGTACTGGGCTAGGTGCCCCATATGTAGTGATTCCCCATTGGTAATCCCATGTGTGTATTCTCCACGGTAATATGGTTTCCCTGTCGGTGAACCCATGTCTTTCACTTGGCGCTTACTGCTGCCAGTCTCTGTTGCTATCCCACTAGGTACCACCTGCACAGAAACCTTTCTAATAGGTAGTATTGCCTTGTCTATACCTCATCTCCACACATTACCTCCTTTTAGCAGGGTGTGGTCTCCGCAGCGCCCTTTCCCTGGATTGGGGGCTTTCCCCAGTGTTCTCATGGCTATCCCAAGAGAGGAAGGAGACCCATGCACTGAGGTGCCTTCTCCTGGGGGAACAGGAACAGTTGTCGTGACCTAGAGGCAGGGAAGATGTCTTACAGAGACACACCTCGCCTGCCAGTACTTGCATACCTATCCCGTAACTTGGGTCGTAACACAGTTCTTCTGGATTTAGTCTCAGTTTTTTCTGTAGGTTCATAATGTAATCACAGACAGACTTGATGATTGTGAGATCAAATCTCTGTGGAGCCCAGGCTGTTGTCAGTCTCCTTGTGCATACAAAAATCTCACTGGATTATTACAATTAATGGCAAAACAAATGTTTGGAAATGTAAACTTAAAATTCCTACTGATGAGTTACAAGGTCATCACACATTCTGATTTTAATGTGCCTTCAAAATTTGTGTTGTGGTACCAATCAACTGCAGATGTGGTGTATCAAAAGAATAGTTTCCTCCATCAAAGGAAACGTGTTCAGGTATTTAGTGTATACTGATGTTACCAACAAATGCTTCAGACTTGTAGAGCATATACAGTACATCAATAAGAAATGTGTTCTTTTGCAATAGTGAATGCTGCCTATCAACATTTGTTGAACACCATAAATATAAATCCCTATAGTGGTTAAGTGATTTAATGAACACTAACATTAAGGGTTTCCATTCAGAGCTTAAATTAGGTTTGCACTAATATAAAATAGCACATGTATTTAAACAAATGGTTTCAAAAAAATCTCTAGCCAGAGCTTAGCTCACATCACTGTTCTTAAATGTGTCCTGTAAGTGCACAAAAGCTGCTTTATGTTTTAGTAAATGAACACTGTATTGTCTTACATCAACCAACAGACAACACCTTTATATGATATATTAAGTGAAAGGTATAAGTTTGTTTATTGATTTTGCATCTGCTGAGTGTGAACTGTTACGCACCAGGAATTATAAAACTGTACGTTTATAAAATTCAATCATATTGATTAACAAGCTGTATATTCATCTTTGCATGTATGCAAAAAAATAATGCATGTAAAAATTTATCAAAACTTGGAGAAATGTAATCAACGGCAGCGTTATAGTGAAGTAAATTTGGGAGGAGTGTTTGTTGTCTAAAATGTTCTGTACTTTCTGTAGTACTGGAAAAAAGATCAAATCAATTAGATTATGTCATGAGAGGTGGTCAGCTTGAGAAACTAATGTCAGAATGGATTTAGTGAGCACAGTCACAATGCAAATAATGTTCTGTAGCCTACCTTTTCTTTTGAAAGCTATGGACTTCAGAAGCACTGATTTAGCAGTGCATCTTCAAATGAGAGTTGCTTTTAAAGTTGCTTTGCAACCACTGATATGAAAACTACCAAAAATACATTAATAAACTGTATTGTGACAATTTATAAAACATTCAAGCTTTATTCTTAAGTCTCTCTCCATTTTTTATTTTTTGAGATATATTTTCTTTAAACAGTGTTCTCAAAATTTAATTTAAAACATTTTCACACTTGTACTACCTCAATGCAATTTCTCACTTTTGTTGTTCATACAGTTCTTGTACTACTAACTGTTAATTTCATACATGCCCTTAATAGCTCACCTCAGAGAAAATGTTGGATTATCTTTCCAGTCTGGAGTAACAAGCTGAAAAAACACAAATAGGTTACATTCCTCATATCTAAGACATTACTTTGATAATGAATCCAAAGGTATCTGACTGACTTTGCAACATCCACAAATGTTGTATTTATAAACACAGATACATTTTATTTTATGTACCTCCTATGTAGCTCTACATATGTTTTAATAAAAATATTGTTTTACAGTACAACATTTCCTCGGTTTATTTAACTGGTCAGCCTAGCACCCACAAATAGCGGCCCCTGTTTTATGTTTAAAACAGGGGCCTTCTTTTGAAATTTTATATAGGCTATTTAATGCCTATTTGCTTGGTTGCCTGTTCATTTTCAGTGTAAAATTCCCCATCAGTTACAATACATTCTGTCTTGTAACAGCAGTTTGCTGTTAGAGCTGCAATCAGTAACTTTATACCATTACCCTCATCTCTGTTGAAACCCTCAGTTTTCTATCATTAACATCATGCCCCATCCTCGTTTACACATCCCTTATTTATCTCTTTCTCTGATATGTCACTAAATTGGACCCCTGGTGCTAATCAATATAAAAGTTTAAATAATTTAATTTGAGCCCATTCTTTGATCTGCGTAATCTTGGGTCTATGTGGCTAGGGTGTTGTGCTGTAATGCATTTGTCAAAAGGTCAGCATCTGATATTTTTTCCAAACAAACCGGCTCATGAGACATTTAATTAGCAGCCCATTGGCATTTTTCTTAATTGACATTGGGCTGGACCAATCACACCTTTAAAAAACTCCCCTTTTGGGCTGTGTGAGAGCATCAGCGTTACCATAAGCTGGTCAGAACAGCTAGTTACACATTATGCACACTGGCTAAGACAAATAGCAGCTCTTTAAGCTAGTTTTTTTATATTTCCTTGTTGAGCTAAAAGTTTTCATTTTTTGTCTCTGTTACTTTACTGAAATCGAGAACATTATATTGTTAATCAACATTAACAATGTTGGCAGTATTTTTGTAGAGTGAATAGTGTATTTTAGGACCTAACAAAAATATACAGAAATGAAACTGAGACACCCACAAGGCTGTATTTGTATTATTATACCTGATTGCATTATGTTAAAACATCACCCCGTAGTCTCTCCTCATGTCTTTTTGAGCCAGGATGAGATCCGTTTAGGTTCTGATCCAGGTTAATCTGTTGGCCATCCCAGAAGAGAAGGAGAGTGTCAGCAAGATAGAGTATCTTATCAACAATGTCTCTTCTCAAACATATACAAGATGGATGTCAGCTTGTTTTAGGATTCATCTGTGCGGATTATATAGTTTTATTGTATTAATAAATTACATTTTCTAGAAGTATATAATGTGGCAACTTTCACTCCTTCCTATTTTGAATGCTTTATGGAATAGTAAGAGTAGTATTGAGTGGCATTTGTGATTATATGTAGTGGGCCGGTCTGGGCCAAAATGCCAGGGCCGATTTTGTGTCTCAGTCCAGCCCTGCTGCTGACATTAGCTTTAGAACATTTGCTTAGGACAACACTTTGTATATTGTGTTAATTGTCATCATTTAATAATTTTATTCATTTTAATTTTCTTTTTTAATTTTCATTTTTATTCCCATTTTCATTTTCAAAGAAGTCTTTGTTTTATTTCACTGTTATATTTAACACTGTTTTACCTTTTACACTGTTTTATATATATATATATATATATATATACCTCTGAATATTTTTACAGCTGCTTTGTAACAACGTGCCATTGTATAAGGGCTCCCATGAGTAGTAATTACAAATGATTGTGTCAAACTGTCAATCAAAACCCATTAATTTATTTAACCGTTTTGGGGGTGTCCGATTTTTAGTCTAGTTTTACGTCAATCACGTATATGGGCAAAATTTACTCAAACCTCTGTCCACCACCCTCCTGAGGAACTGACCCCTTCCTACTTTGGCTCTGTCTATCACCCCCTCCCCACCTTTCTCCAGATGTATTACCCTCTTTTGGGTTTGTCTGGTTTTCAGTCTAGTTTGTCCATGTCAGTAGTGTTTATGAGCATAAGATTTACTCTAACCTCTGTTTAACCCCACTTTGGCTCTGTCCATCACCCTGAGGATCTGACCCCCTCCCCACCTTTACTACATCAGATGTTTTCTGACTTTCTCCTGACACCATTGTGAGCAATTAGGTTTGAATGTGTGAAAGTTTTGTATAGGGTAAATGTTTACCGGGTGTTTGTTTTGACAGAGGTAAGAGCTGTGTTACTTGCAGTGTTCACACTTCAGACACAAAACTTCCATTTTATCTCAATGTGTCTTCAGCTAGTTTTCTGATTAAAGACAATGCGTCCCCAACTTGTGTATTCCAGACTTGTTTATTCCAGGCTGTGGGATGTGTCGTTCACGATTACAATGTGTAATGTATATTCTTAAAAATATATAAAATACTTACTGTTAGGCTGGAAAGACATTTTCCACAGTATTACTTCAGTTTCTCTGAACCGTTGTTATGTCATCAGATGATACACAAAACTCTAACATATAACCTATGACAGAAGCTTTCAAGCAACCTTTGTTGATTGACTGTGAAAAGTGAATGTGTCTATAAGAGGTGGACACCCAGAAAATCGCTAATTACAAAAGCTTTGACATCAAAAGACAGCTGATAACATAAACACATACCCAACCTAGTCTGACATAGTCAATGATAAATAGAAAGAGATTGTTTGGCTAAATGTTTTCCAAAATGAGGGTGTCATTGTTTCAATTTAAAGCGATTCAAAACAATCCATATTTTAAAACAGGATTAAGATGGTTGAATTATTATGTTTATATTTTAAAATGAAGTAGACTTTGCAAACTTTTATACAGCTTTAGCTTTTGAGATTCTGTCTAAAGTGATGAAACATTTATTGTAGAAGCTCACAAAGTAAAGCGTTTATGTTGTTCTGAATGTAAAGTTTACAACACGAGTCAGCAAAAGGACTGATACAGGATCTAGACACAGTGTCTGTATACCTAAACATACACAGGATTTTTTTATCCCACTATGTCAGGCAGATGAACATTGGTGTTTGAATTTAAACAATCTGCATATTTAAAACTGTGATTATGGTATATCTTATTCTTTTATTTATTCAAAATTAAAATGTAGTAACCTTGATTTTCAGATATATATATTTTAAAAGAAAAAATTATGTTCGTTTTCTGGTTCTCATTTGAAAAACTTTCCATAAAAAGATGTTTTCATGAAAGTCTATGGGTGTCAGTACATTATCAAGTATCCAGTACTAAATGTTGATAACAATCCATGCTACCTTTAAATCTGAAACTTTCTCAGAGCCAAAAACATACCAAAATAAAAACGTGTCTATGTTCTAAACACTGACAACCCATTCACAATACTTAAGATATTCCTTCCAGTCAGAAAGAACAACCACTAACACTAACCAGATGAAGCTTTTTCGTATTCATCAAAAATGGCATTCCTTGATTATCTAAACATCTAGTGGAAGCATTAGATTATTAACAACCATATTAAGGACATTCTTCACTCTGGATAGGTATCTTCCCAAGCCAGAAGGGATCAGACAGGATAGGGCCCATGTGCTCTGTTTAAAAATGTTTATGCTGTTTAACAGGCTTTGGGGTGGGGTGGGGTGTGTCATTTGAATGACACACCCCACAGGCTGGAATAAACAAGTCTGGAATACACAAGTTGGGGACGCATCATCTTTCATCAGAAACTATCTGAAGACACATTGAGATAAAATGGAAACCCAAAGTCTCTAAAGATTATACACTTTCATTTTGTGTCTGGTGTGAACACAGCTCTTACCTCTGTTAGAGTAAATTTTGCTCATATACATGATTGACGTAAAACTAGTCTAAAAGTTGGACACCCCCCCCCCCCTCAAAACAGGGAAATGAGGTTTTTTACTGACAGTTTGACACAATCAATTGTAATTACTACTCCTGTGAAATGTCTACTTTTCGATCTTTCTTTCCGAGTTCCTATCTTTGTATTTTACAACAGAAAAACGCAATTCTTCAACAGCGTCTTTTTATACAACGGACCGCTAAACATCAATTTACCACTATCTGATCATTCAACCTCGTGTATTGCAGCGTTCCAACCACACCATCACTTGCAAAAGCTTTCGTTTGATTCGTGTTGTAAACTGCTAAAATCACTTTTAAAACATACTTTCTTACTAGATTCATGTCCCTGTAAATTCACACATTGAAAACAGCAAATTTACAACAATCGCTTTCATCACCAAGTAACATTAGCTACGTTTATTAAACCAACCACGATTTTTCATCCTAAACACTTTCATGGCCTAACCTTTGCATTTCACAAAGTAGCACAAGAAAATGAACGTAAATTCTCTCACTTGATTTCATTTCTGCCAAAAATGCATTCCTTTCGGCCGTTCGACTTTTCATAAATTTGCAAAGTTTCAGTACTCCAACATCACACATAGTTTGTAATCCCCAGTAGAACAATTTTATTGCAAATATCACGTCCCTCATTTTACATTCAACAAAACGTTCTGGGCCCTTGACAATTACGTTTCTCAATCAGAGTCAATGATTTGTGACTTTTAAAACATACTTTCTTGCTAGATTCATGTCCCTGTAAAGTCACTCAATGAAAACTGCAAATTTACAACAATCGCATTCATCACCAAGTAACATTAGCTACGTTTATTTCACCAAACACCAACCACGATTTTTCATCCTAAACACTTTCTTACCAATTTCAGGGCCCAATCTTTGCAATTCACCAAGAATCACAAGAAAATGAACGTAAATTCTCACTTGATTTCATTTCTGAAAAAAGTGCATTCCTTTCGGCAGAGCGACTTTTCATAAATTTGCAAAGTTTCAGTACTCCAACATCACACATAGAAGTTTGTAATCCCCAGTAGAACAATTTTATTGCAACTATGACGTCCCTCATTTTACATTCAGCAAAACGTTCTGGGGCCTTCACAATTACGTTTCTCAATCATAGTCAATGATTTGTGATTTTAAGTCATTAATAACACTGAAATCTTTTGGAAAACATACGTTCCGTAATAAACGCCACTTGCCAAGTGTTTCATCTCTTTAGAATCATTCAGCTAAACAATAATGTTACTTAATGTAACATTAGGGCGTTATATTTGCAATCATTAGATATGGACCTGTTAAACTAATTTCGAGTTCCAATCTTTGTACAACAGAAAAACGCAATTCCTCAACAGAGTCTTATTTTTATACAACGGACCGCTAAACATCAATTTACCACTATCTGATCATTCGACCTCGTGTATTGCAGCGTTCCAACCACACCGTCACTTGCAAAAGCTTTCGTTTGATTCGTGTTGTAAACTGCTAAAATCACACTTTCTTACTCCATTCATGTCCCTGTAAATTCACTCATTGAAAACAGCAAATCTACAACAATCGCTTTCATCACCAAGTAAAATTAGCTACGTTTAATAAACCAACCACGATTTTTCATCCTAAACACTTTCATGGCCTAATCTTTGCATTTCACAAAGTAGCAAAAGAAAATGAATGTAAATTCTCTCACTTGATTTCATTTCTGCCAAAATGCATTCCTTTCGTCAGTGCGATTCATAAATTTGCAAAGTTTCAGAACTTCAACATCACACATAGAAGTTTGTAAGCTCCTGTAGAACAATTTTATTGCAACTATGACGTCCCTCTTTTTACATTCAGCAAAACGTTCTGGGGCCTTCACAATTACGTTTCTCAATCATAGTCAATGATTTGTGATTTTAAGTCATTAATAACACTGAAATCTTTTGGAAAACATACTTTCCGTAATAAACGCCACTTGCCAAGTGTTTCATCTCTTTAGAACCAATCAGCTAAACAATAATGTTACATTAGGGCGTTATATTTGCAATCATTAGATATGGACCTGTTAAACTAATTTCGAGGTCCAATCTGTGTATTTTACAAGAGAAAAACGCAAGTCCTCAACAGAGTCTTACTTTTTATACAACGGACCGCTAAACATCAATTTACCACTATCTGATCATTCAACCTCGTGTATTGCAGCGTTCCAACCACACCGTCACTTGCAAAAGCTTTCGTTTGATTCTTGTTGTAAACTGCTAAAATCACTTTTAAAACATACTTTCTTGCCAGATTCATGTCCCTGTAAATTCACTCAGTCAAAAAACAGCAAATCTACAACAATCGCTTTCATCACCAAGTAACATTAGCTACGTTTATTAAACCAACCACGATTTTTCATCCTAAACACTTTCATGGACCAATCTTTGCATTTCACAAAGTAGCACAAGAAAATGAACGTAAATTCTCTCATTGATTTCATTTCTGCCAAAAATGCATTCCTTTCGGCCGTTCGACTTTTCATAAATTTGCAATGTTTCAGTACTCCAACATCACACATAGAAGTTTGTAATCTCCAGTAGAACAATTTTATTGCAAGTATGACGTCCCTCATTTTACATTCAACAAAACGTTCTGGGCCCTTGACAATTACGTTTCTCAATCAGAGTCAATGATTTGTGACTTTTAAAACATACTTTCTTGCTAGATTCATGTCCCTGTAAAGTCACTCAATGAAAACTGCAAATTTACAACAATCGCTTTCATCACCAAGTAACATTAGCTACGTTTATTTCACCAAACACCAACCACGATTTTTCATCCTAAACACTTTCTTACCAATTTCAGGGCCCAATCTTTGCAATTCACCAAGAATCACAAGAAAATGAACGTAAATTCTCTCACTTGATTTAATTTCTGACAAAAAAATGCATTCCTTTCGTCAGTGCGACTTTTCATAAATTTGCAAAGTTTCAGTACTCCAACATCACACATAGAAGTTTGAAATCCCCAGTAGAACAATTTTATTGCAAGAATGACGTCCCTCATTTTACATTCAACAAAACGTTCTGGGCCCTTGACAATTACGTTTCTCAATCACTTTTAAAACATACTTTCTTACTAGATTCATGTCCCTGTAAATTCACTCATTGAAAACTGCAAATTTACAACCATCGCTTTCATCACCAAGTAACATTAGCTACGTTTATTAAACCAACCACAATTTTTCATCCTAAACACTTTCATGACCTAATCTTTGCATTTCACAAAGTAGCACAAGAACATGAACGTAAATTCTCACTTGATATCATTTCTGCCAAAAATGCATTCCTTTCGGCCGTTCGACTTTTTATAAATTTGCAAAGTTTCAGTACTCCAACATCACACATAGAAGTTTGTAATCCCCTGTAGAACAAGTTTATTGCAACTATGACGTCCCTCATATAACATTCAACAAAACGTTCTGGGGCCTTGACAATTACGTTTCTCAATCAGAGTCAATGATTTGTGACTTTTAAAACATACTTTCTTGCTAGATTCATGTCCCTGTAAAGTCACTCAATGAAACTGCAAATTTACCACAATCGCTTTCATCACCAAGTAACATTAGCTACGTTTATTTCACCAAACACCAACCACGATTTTTCATCCTAAACACTTTCTTACCAATTTCAGGGCCCAATCTTTGCAATTCACCAAGAATCACAAGAAAATGAACGTAAATTCTTTCACTTGATTTCATTTCTGACAACAAATGCATTCCTTTTGTCATTGCGACTTTTCATAAATTTGCAAAGTTTCAGTACTCCAACATCACACATAGAAGTTTGTAATCCCCTGTAGAACAATTTTATTGCAACTATGACGTCCCTCATTTTACATTCAGCAAAACGTTCTGGGGCCTTGAAAATTACGTTTCTCAATCATAGTCAATGATTTGTGATTTTAAGTCATTAATAACTGAAATCTTTTGGAAAACATACTTTCCGTAATAAACGCCACTTGCCAAGTGTTTCATCTCTTTAGAACCAATCAGCTAAACAATAATGTTACATTAGGGCGTTATATTTGCAATCATTAGATATGGACCTGTTAAACTAATTTCGAGTTCCAATCTTTGTAAAAACAGAAAAACGCAATTCCTCAACAGAGTCTTACTTTTTATACAACGGACCGCTAAACATCAATTTACCACTATCTGATCATTCAACCTCGTGTATTGCAGCGTTCCAACCACACCATCACTTGCAAAAGCTTTCGTTTGATTCTTGTTGTAAACTGCTAAAATCACTTTTAAAACATACTTTCTTACTAGATTCATGTCCCTGTAAATTCACTCATTGAAAACTGCAAATTTACAACAATCGCTTTCATCACCAAGTAACATTAGCTACGTTTATTAAACCAACCACAATTTTTCATCCTAAACACTTTCATGACCTAATCTTTGCATTTCACAAAGTAGCACAAGAACATGAACGTAAATTCTCGCACTTGATTTCATTTCTGCCAAAAATGCATTCCTTTCGGCCGTTCGACTTTTATAAATTTGCAAAGTTTCAGTACTCCAACATCACACATAGAAGTTTGTAATCTCCAGTAGAACAATTTTATTGCAAGTTTGACGTCCCTCATATTACAATCAACAAAACGTTCTGGGCCCTTGACAATTACGTTTCTCAATCAGAGTCAATGATTTGTGACTTTTAAAACATACTTTCTTGCTAGATTCATGTCCCTGTAAAGTCACTCAATGAAAACTGCAAATTTACAACAATCGCTTTCATCACCAAGTAACATTAGCTACGTTTATTAAACCAACCACAATTTTTCATCCTAAACACTTTCATGGACCAATCTTTGCATTTCACAAAGTAGCACAAGAAAATGAACGTAAATTCTCTCATTGATTTCATTTCTGCGAAAAATGCATTCCTTTCGGCCGTTCGACTTTTCATAAATTTGCAATGTTTCAGTACTCCAACATCACACATAGAAGTTTGTAATCTCCAGTAGAACAATTTTATTGCAAGTATGACGTCCCTCATTTTACATTCAACAAAACGTTCTGGGCCCTTGACAATTACGTTTCTCAATCACTTTTAAAACATACTTTCTTACTAGATTCATGTCCCTGTAAATTCACTCATTGAAAACTGCAAATTTACAACAATCGCTTTCATCACCAAGTAACATTAGCTACGTTTATTAAACCAACCACAATTTTTCATCCTAAACACTTTCATGGCCCAATCTTTGCATTTCACAAAGTAGCACAAGAACATGAACGTAAATTCTCTCACTTGATTTCATTTCTGCCAAAAATGCATTCCTTTCGGCCGTTCGACTTTTCATAAATTTGCAAAGTTTCAGTACTCCAACATCACACATAGAAGTTTGTAATCTCCAGTAGAACAATTTTATTGCAAGTATGACGTCCCTCATTTTACAATCAACAAAACGTTCTGGGCCCTTGACAATTACGTTTCTCAATCAGAGTCAATGATTTGTGACTTTTAAAACATACGTTCTTGCTAGATTCATGTCCCTGTAAAGTCACTCAATGAAAACTGCAAATTTACAACAATCGCTTTCATCACCAAGTAACATTAGCTACGTTTATTTCACCAAACACCAACCACGATTTTTCATCCTAAACACTTTCTTACCAATTTCAGGGCCAAATCTTTGCAATTCACCAAGAATCACAAGAAAATGAACGTAAATTCTCTCACTTGATTTCATTTCTGACAAAAAAATGCATTCCTTTTCTCAACATCACACATAGAAGTTTGTAATCCCCTGTAGAACAAGTTTATTGCAACTATGACGTCCCTCATTTTACATTCAGCAAAACGTTCTGGGGCCTTGAAAATTACGTTTCTCAATCATAGTCAATGATTTGTGATTTTAAGTCATTAATAACACTGAAATCTTTTGGAAAACATACGTTCCGTAATAAACGCCACTTGCCAAGTGTTTCATCTCTTTAGAATCATTCAGCTAAACAATAATTTTACTTAATGTAACATTAGGGCGTTATATTTGCAATCATTAGATGATTTGCAATGATCCCCTGTAGAACAAGTTTATTGCAACTATGACGTCCCTCATTTTACATTCAACAAAACGTTCTGGGGCCTTGACAATTACGTTTCTCAATCAGAGTCAATGATTTGTGACTTTTAAAACATACTTTCTTGCTAGATTCATGTCCCTGTAAAGTCACTCAATGAAAACTGCAAATTTACAACAATCGCTTTCATCACCAAGTAACATTAGCTACGTTTATTAAACCAACCACGATTTTTCATCCTAAACACTTTCATGGCCTAATCTTTGCATTTCACAAAGTAGCACAAGAAAATGAACGTAAATTCTCTCACTTGATTTCATTTTCTGACAAAAAATGCATTCTTTTCGTCAGTGCGACTTTTCATAAATTTGCAAAGTTTCAGTACTCCATCATCACACATAGAAGTTTGTAATCTCCAGTAGAACAATTTTATTGCAAGTATGACGTCCCTCATTTTACATTCAACAAAACGTTCTGGGCCCTTGACAATTACGTTTCTCAATCACTTTTAAACCATACTTTCTTACTAGATTCATGTCCCTGTAAATTCACTCATTGAAAACTGCAAATTTACAACAATCGCTTTCATCACCAAGTAACATTAGCTACGTTTATTAAACCAACCACAATTTTTCATCCTAAACACTTTCATGACCTAATCTTTGCATTTCACAAAGTAGCACAAGAACATGAACGTAAATTCTCTCACTTGATTTCATTTCTGCCAAAAATGCATTCCTTTCGGCCGTTCGACTTTTCATAAATTTGCAAAGTTTCAGTACTCCAACATCACACATAGAAGTTTGTAATCTCCAGTAGAACAATTTTATTGCAAGAATGACGTCCCTCATTTTACATTCAACAAAACGTTCTGGGGCCTTGACAATTACGTTTCTCAATCAGAGTCAATGATTTGTGACTTTTAAAACATACTTTCTTGCTAGATTCATGTCCCTGTAAAGTCACTCAATGAAAACTGCAAATTTACAACAATCGCTTTCATCACCAAGTAACATTAGCTACGTTTATTTCACCAAACACCAACCACGATTTTTCATCCTAAACACTTTCTTACCAATTTCATGGCCTAATCTTTGCATTTCACAAAGTAGCACAAGAAAATGAACGTAAATTCTCTCACTTGATTTCATTTCCTGACAAAAAATGCATTCCTTTCGTCAGTGCGACTTTTCATAAATTTGCAAAGTTTCAGAACTTCAACATCACACATAGAAGTTTGTAATCCCCTGTAGAACAAGTTTATTGCAACTATGACGTCCCTCATTTTACATTCAGCAAAACGTTCTGGGGCCTTGAAAATTACGTTTCTCAATCATAGTCAATGATTTGTGATTTTAAGCCATTAATAACACTGAAATCTTTTGGAAAACATACTTTCCGTAATAAACGCCACTTGCCAAGTGTTTCATCTCTTTAGAATCATTCAGCTAAACAATAATTGTACTTAATGTAACATTAGGGCGTTATATTTGCAATCATTAGATATGGACCTTTTAAACTAATTTCGAGGTCCAATCTGTGTATTTTACAAGAGATAAACGCAAGTCCTCAACAGAGTCTTATTTTTTTATACAACGGACCGCTAAACATCAATTTACCACTATCTGATCATTCAACCTCGTGTATTGCAGCGTTCCAACCACACCGTCACTTGCAAAAGCTTTAGTTTGATTCGTGTTGTAAACTGCTAAAATCACTTTTAAAACATGCTTTCTTACTAGTTTCATGTCCCTGTAAAGTCACTCAATGAAAACTGCAAATTTACAACAATCGCTTTCATCACCAAGTAACATTAGCTACGTTTATTAAACCAACCACGATTTTTCATCCTAAACACTTTCATGGCCTAATCTTTGCATTTCACAAAGTA